>CM075966.1:1698333-3061666 GCA_038048745.1 Coluber constrictor foxii
CACCAATTGCCTCCCACCGGCCGGTTCGCTCCCACAGAGAGGGCCTCCTCAGGGTGCCGTCAGCCAGACAATGCTGGCTGGCAGCCCCCAGGGGGAGAGCCTTCTCTGTGGCAGCTCCTACCCTCTGGAACGACCTTCCTCCAGAGTTAAGAACAATTTCTGACCTCCCGACTTTCCAGCGGGCTTTAAAAACATATATTTTTCAGCTTGCCGGCTTAGCCTGATCCCTGTCAAATATTTTATTATTTTTAGAGTTTTATTATCTTTTTAAATTAATTTGTTTTAACTATGGCTATTTATATTTGTTCTTTTTATGAAATTTTAACTTTTGTGTATTTGCTTTTTAATTTGGCTGTTCACCGCTCTGAGTCCGCAAGGAGAAGGGCGGTATATAAATCTAATAAAACTTAAACTTAAACTTAAACCACAATGCAAGTAAGGGACGAGTGTAAGCAGGAAATTGTTTATTCATTCTCCAGGCTTGCCGCAGACAACGCTGAGTTCAATAAATGATAACACAAAGCCGGTGTTGGGTGCTAGTGCAATCCAACACCGTTTAAATAGCCGTGCTAACTAGCCTTCCAATCGGCTATACTTCCGGGCTCCAGCTTCACCGCCTGCGTGAGTTGCCATGTCATCTATATGCGTTATCCAGTGGCAGTTGATGACCGAACGCCCTAGACTGACCGCAAGGTGACTGTCCGCCTATCGAGTGCTTATCACCCCCACCACTGTGCCCGTGTCCCCCCCCCCATTTGCAGCTTTGTCCTCACTCATCCCGGTCTTGCATGGTGCGTTCTTTTTTTTTTAAACCCCGATGTGTGTCGAGCATTCATGGATATTTAGGTACTTTTTACTTTTTAACCTGGACTGGATTGGTTTGGACTGTAGATCTTTGACTTGGTTATTGCACCTTTAAAATTTTATTGCCTTTTTATTATAATTGCTTTCAGATTTTATTGTTTTTCTTTCTTTCTCTTCTTTTTGGTTATTTTTGGCTGTTTTTACTTGTTAAAGTCCATTGAACATAGCAGGGGGTAGGGAAGAGAGTATGTAATACTGGCATCTAGTGGATTGGAATTTTTGGTTTCTTTTTTATTATTCAAGAAGTTTTAACTGTGTTACATTGTGTTTCAACTCAAAGACTCTGTGCCATTTTATAGATAAAATAGTTGGAAGAACATCAGAGAACATTTAAACTTGCGGCAGTATTGTTTATTCAGGTGTTCTTTGGGGAACTATCAGAGGCAGGAGCTTGAGATTGAATGAGAAGGAATTTTCAGTGACTCTGAAAGAGAAGTGTAAATAATTCTTGGAACTTAAAAAAAAGGAAATTTCTTGGATCTTATACAGAAGTGATTTTTTGTTGGACATCTTTTCCTCTTTTCTTTTTTTCTATTTTTTACTTTTTTCTCTTAAATGATAGCTCTCTGTACCCTCCCCCTGTAGATTGCCAAGTGGATTAATATTTTTTATTGAACCGATTTGGATTAAGGTGTACAAGTGCCTGAAGATTGTTTTTCTCCTTTTCATTGGTCTTCTTTCTTCTTCTTCTTCTTCTTTTTTTTTTGGTTGGTTTTTTTTTGTATTTTATTGATACTTGGAGTAATTTTTTTTTTGCTCCATTCACAATTGGATTAAGGTGCAGAAGAACCTGAAGAAGTTTTTTTCCCTTCTTTTTGCCTCTTCTTCCGTTTGCTTAAAGCTTTTTTGACCACCTTACAGAATGAGTAGAAAAGTAACGGCTATTGGCTCTACCACAACTACGCCTTCTTCATCACCATCTGGAGGACAGTGACCTATACAGACGATGTTACAACAGGACAAGGAGAGAGAAACGGAGAAAGAAAAGGAGACGACATTACAGATGATTCTATAAGTAGTTCAGAAGATTGAACAAAGAACAGAGAAGACAGAAGAGAAAGTGGAGAACATACAGCAAATGATGTTGAAATATGAAGATAGACTCCAAAAAATTGAGGAAAAGGAGGAGCAAAGAGAGAAAAAAAATCAGAGATATTGACATTAGATTGGGAGAAGTTGAACAAGATAAGAGTGCATTAATTGGATGGAAGATGGATAGATCAGAATTTTATCTCAGATTTCAAAATATACAGGTGAAACTCGAAAAATTAGAATATCGTGCAAAAGTTCATTTATTTCAGTAATGCAACTTAAAAGGTGAAATTAATATATGAGATAGACTCATTACATGCAAAGCGAGATAGTTCAAGCCTTGATTTGTCATACTTTTGATGATTATGGCTTACAGCTCATGAAAACCCCAAATTCACCATCTCAGAAAATTAGAATATTACATGAAATCAATAAAACAAGGATTGTACATAGAACAATATTGGACCTCTGAAAAGTATAAGCATGCATATGTACTTAGTACTTGTTTGGGCCCCTTTTGCATCAATTACTGCCTCAATGCAGCGTGGCATGGATGCTATCAGCCTGTGGCACTGCTGAGGTGTTATGGAAGACCATAATAAAGAGCTGAAGGCTGCTTCAATAGCGGCCTTCAGCTCTTCTACATTGTTCGGTCTCATGTCTCTCATCGTTCTCTTGGCAATGCCCCATAGATTCGCTATGGGGTTCAGGTCAGGCGAGTTTGCTGGCCAATCAAGCACAGTAATCCCATGGTCATTGAACCAGGTTTTGGTACTTTTGGCAGTGTGGGCAGGTGCCAAGTCCTGCTGAAAAATGAAGTCAGCATCCCCATAAAGCTCTTTCTGCGGAAGGAAGCATGAAGTGCTCCAAAATCTCCTGGTAGACGGCTGCGTTGACACTGGACTTAATGAAGCACAGTGGACCAACACCAGCAGATGACATGGCTCTCCAAATCAACACAGACTGTGGAAACTTCACACTGGACTTCAAACATCTTGCAGTGTGTGCCTCTCCATTCTTCCTTCAGGCTCTGGGTCTTTCGTTTCCAAATGAGATGCAAAAGTTGCTCTCATCAGAAAAAAAGGACTTTGGACCACTGAGAAACAGACTAGTTCTTTTTGTCTTTAGCCCAGGTAAGGCGCTTCTGACGTTGTTTGCTGTTCAGAAGTGGCTTGACAAGAGGAATATGACATTTGAAGCCCATGTCCAGGATCTGTCTGTGTGTGATGGCTCTAGATGCACTGACTCCAGCCTCAGTCCACTCCTTGTGAAAGTCCCCAACACTTTTGAATGGCCTTTTTCTGACAATCCTCTCCAGGCTGCGGTCATCCCTGCTGCTTGTGGACCTTTTTCTTCCACATTTTTCCCTTCCACATAACTTTCTATTAATGTGCTTTGATACGGCACTTTGGGAACATCCAACTTCTTTTGCAATTACCTTTTGAGGCTTTCCCTCCATATGGAGGGTGTCAATGATGGTTTTCTGCACAACTGTCAGGTCAGCAGTCTTTCCCATGATTGTGATTCCTACTGAACCAGACTGAGAGACCATTTAAAGGCTCAGGAACCCTTTGCAGGTGTTATGGCTTAATTGGCTGATTAGACTGGGACACTTTGAGCCTAGAATATTGAACCTTTTCACAATATTCTAATTTTCTGAGATTGTGAATTTGGAGTATTTATGAGCTGTAAGCCATAATCATCAAAATTATGACAAATCAAGGCTTGAACTACCTCGCTTTGCATGTAATGAGTCTATCTCATATATTAGTTTCACTTTTTAAGTTGCATTACTGAAATAAATGAACTTTTGCACGATATTCTAATTTTTTGAGTTTCACCTGTAGAAGAAGAAAAAGGGGACAACTTGGCAGAAGTAATGATAGGAATTTTAGCAGAAGCATTAGAAATCACTAAAGAAAAGATGATCGATGGCATAGACGAGATATTTTGGTCTTATACAAGATATGCAATGCACAATAAATTACCACGAGAAGTTCATATAAGGTTTACCAAGAAATTGATTAAGACACAAATATTGTGTCTTAATCTGCTGAGCCTGGTGGCTCAGCAGACTAAAGCATTGTGATTAACATCAGCTGTCTGCAATTACTTTAAATTCGAATCTCACCAGGCTCAAGGTTGACTCAGCCTTCCATCCTTTCTAAGGTATGTAAAATGAGGACCCAGTTTGTTGGGGCAATAAGCTGACTTTGTATAAATATACAAAAGTATGAAGGCTATTGCTTAACACATTGTAAGCCGCTCTGAGTCTCCGGAGAAGGGCGGCATATAAATCAAATTTTTTAAAAATTTGCAGATTGCTAGAGAAAAAACATAGAAGTATAAGGGGAAAGAAATTGTGGTCCTGAAGCAAATACCGAGAAGAGTGAGAGAGATGAGGAGAGAATATCAATTCTTGACTAAAATATTACTTCAAAAAGGTGTCAATTATAGATGGCTGATACCAGAAGGATTAGTCCTAACGTGGCAATAGCAAAGATATAGAATAGATACAATGGATAAAGCTAAAGCATTTTGTGCAGAATTCCTCAGAGAGAAAGAAATAGAACCAAAAAAGGTGGACCCACTAATAGAACTCCAAGAGGAAGAGTTAGCAATGATTGAAAAAGCGGAAGGAGCAGTAGGGGGTATTGTGGAATGCAAAGAACAATGTGAACCGAGATCTACTAGAACTATAAACCCTAATTATAAAATATGAATATGGAAGAGAAAAAATTGATCTCAATTAATATAAATTGATTTAATTTAGCTATCAAAAGAAGAAAGGTATTTTACAAGTTAGAGAAATTAAAGTTTGATATAATCTGTCTGCAAGAAGTACACATTAAAAAGCAACATGAACAGTTACTGGTGCAGCCAAAACTAGGGAAAATCTTTACTTCATTGCCACAATGTAAGAAAAGGGGAGTTGTCTTATATGTTAGAAATACAATTCAAGCAGAGAAAATATACACAGATGATGATAGAAGAATTTTGATGGTAGAAATAATAGATAATAATATGAAAATACTTTTAATAGCAATATATGCTCCAAATAATAATCAAGACGACTTCTATAGAAAGCTACAAATGAAAATAATTGAACTGGATTATGATAATATCTGCATGATGGGAGATTTTAATGGTATAGTGGATGAGAAATTAGATTATAAAACCCACAAAGGAATAAAGCACAGTAGAGAGACTCTTCCAAAATCATTTTTTAAGATGACAGAGGAATTAAATTTAAAAGATGCATGGAGAGAAAGAAATGGAAAAAATAGACAATATACTTTTTATTCTGACAGACACATTGGTCTAGATTAGATATGATATGGACAACAATGGAATTGACCTCGAATATAGAAGAAATTGAAATAGAAGCAAATACCTGGGCAGATCATAACCCGGTCACAGTTAAATGGAAAGGACAAAGGAGAAGATCTAGATGGACTTTAAATAATACAGTTTTAAAAGAAAAGGACTTTGTGCAGAATATGGAGAAAGAATTGGCTTTCTTTTTTAAAGAGAATAGAAAAGAGGACACATCGATGCAAAATCTTTGGGATACAATGAAAGCTTATGCTAGAGGTCTGATAATGGACTATAAAAGGAAAAGAAATAGTAAGAAAAGACAAGTCTATAAAATATTAGAAGATGACTATAAGAGATTTGAAAAGGAACTCCAGACATTTCCACAAAAGAAGGATATTAAAATAAAAATGGACACAAAAAATAAGTGCTAAACAAAATTATTTTGAAGATGCCAACAAACCAGGTAGATGGCTAGCATATAAATTGAAAAAGGAGAGGCAAGAAAAATAATGCAGCTAATGGATGACCAAGGACAAAGTAAATATGGGAATAAAGAGAAGAAGAAAATTATCCAAGATTACTATAGAGAATTGTATGAACAAGAAAACATAGAGGAGGAAAATGTTAAACGATATCTTCAAAAAGTGAACCTACCCCAGATTTCTAAGGATATTGAAGAGATGTTAGAGAGAAATATAACCATGATGGAACTAACTGAAGCAATTAAAAAACAAAAGAATGGGAAGGCACCGGGTCCCGATGGACTTTCAGCAGAATACTATAAGACATTACAGGAAGCCCTGTGTCTCCCACTGTTAGAAGTCATGAATGAAGTTATATCAAGGATGGAAATACCTAAATCATGGTCAGAAGCATATATTACACTTGTTCCTAAGAAGGATACTGACCCACAACGAATTAAAAACTATAGACCTATAGCCCTGCTAAATTCAGACTATAAAATCTTCGCTTCAATACTGGCAAAAAGACTCAAAAGATATTTAAATAACTTTATACATTCTGACCAAAATGGGTTTCTGCCAAAGAGACAGATTAGAGACAATATGAGAATAATTCTGGACATGTTGGAATATTATGAGGCCCATCCTGAAAAGCAAACGGCTTTGATATTTTTAGATGCACAAAAAGCTTTTGATAATGTGAACTGGCAATTTATGATATTTCAAATGGAACAGATGGGCTTTGGCAGAAAATTCATTCAAGCAATAGAAGCCATATATCATAAGCAAACAGCAAAAGTAATGATAAATGGAGAATTGACAGATTCTATTGAGATAAAGAAAGGTACGAGACAAGGTTGTCCACTGTCCTCTCTGTTGTTTGTATTAACATTAGAAGTGCTAAATAGAAATGTCAAAGAAGAAAAAGGAGCCTGGATAGCTCAGCAGACTAAAGCCTGTTATTAACATTCAGCTTTCTGCAATTACTGTAAGTTCGAATCACACCAGGCTCAAGGTTGACTCAGCCTTCCATCCTTTCTAAGGTAGGTAAATTGAGGACCCAGTTTGTGGGGGCAATAAGCTGACTTTGTATAAAATATACAAAAGTATGAAGGCTATTGCTTAACACATTATAAGCTGCCCTGAGTCTGCGGAGAAGGGCGGCATATAAATCTAATTTTAAAAAAAAGACATAAAAGGAATGAAAATTCGAAAGGAAGAATATAAATTGCAAGCGTTCGCAGATGACCTGGTTTTTATTCTTGAAGAACCATTAGCATCAATAACTACGCTGATAGATAAAATAGGAGAATTTGGAAAAGTAGCAGGTTTGAAGATTAATAAAGACAAAACAAAGACTTTGACAAAAAATATGTTAATAAAACAAAAAGAAGAATTGGCAGAAATATCAAAGATGCAGGTCACAAATAAGGTTAGGTACTTGGGGATATACTTGACAGAAGATGTAGCTCACTTAAAGAGAATAACTATAATAAACTCAAACAACAGATTGGAACAGATTTGGCGAAATGGGAAAATTTACAATTATCACTGATAGGGAGGATATCAACTATTAAGACTATTAACTATTATATTGCCTAGAATTTTATATTTGTTCCAGACAATTCCAATTAGATTGGGAAAAAAATATTTTGAAGAATTGAGCAAAATAGTGTTAAAATATATTTGGCAGGAGAAAAAGGCAAGGATAAAATTAAAGTTGTTACAAGATGCTAGAATGAGAGTGGGTTTTGGTTTACCTAATTGGGAACTTTATTATCAAGCGACAAGTTTGATGTGGATTAAAGAATGGATAATGTTAAGGAATACCAGATTATTGACTTTAGAAGGACATGACTTGTTGTTGGGGTGGCATGCTTTTTTATGGTATAAAGGAACAAAAGCACAGGGGTATTTTAGAAGACACTACATACGAGTGGCTTTGTTATTAAATTGGGAGAAGATTAAAAAAAACAACATTATTTGAAAATTCCAGTCTGGGTATCAACTATTGAAGCATTTTCACATTTAACAACGTCTAGAAGGGAACAAATTGTTAGATATAGTGAATTATTGGATGAAAAGGGTGAACTTAAATTGAAGCAAGAACTGGAAGAACAAGGTTTAAAGATGAATTGGTTTTCTTATTTGCAAATACGTTCTAGATATGATAAAGATTGTAAGAAAGAAGGTCTTTACAACACTTTGACTAATTTAGATAAAATCTTAATAGGCTCTGATGATTATGTAATTTTAAAATTGTATGGTTATTTATTAGAGGTAAAATTAGAAGAAGAACAAGTTAAAGAAACAATGATTGCATGGGGGAAAAATTTTGGTTATGGAATTGATTTAGAGAAATGGCAAAAATTGTGGTTGCAAAATTATAAAATGACAATGTCAACAGCATATAAGGAAAACTTGTATAAGATGTTTTATACTGTAGGTGGCATTTACCCCCGACAAGAATAGCCAGAATGTTCAAGGATAAATCTGAAAAGTGTTGGAAATATCATCAGACACAGTGCTCATATTACCATATGTGGTGGACATGTGTAGAAGCTAAAAGATACTGGACTATCCACACATGGTTGGACAAAATGATAAAAAAACACATAGACTTTAAACCAGAGATTTTTTTATTAGGAATTATACCAGAAACATACAATAGAGAATTGAGATATTTGATTGTGAATGTATTGACAGCAGCTAGAATTGTGTTTTCTAAAAACTGGAAAAATGAGAAAATACCAACACAAGATGAAGTTATTAAGAAAATCATGGAATGTGCTGAAATGAGGGATTTGTAACCATCAACACACTGCTTGAAATTGTAATGGATGAAGGATGTTTTATGTTTTGTTTGTTTAAAAATTAAAAAAAATGGGGAAAAAAAAGATTAAAATCTGGCTGGAAGAAATGATACAACAATGTATTGAATTTAAACCAGAGTTGTTCCTACTGGGTATCTTTCCAGAAAAAATTAGTAAGGAAAATGCATATTTGATTATACACGTAATAACAGCTGCAAGAATTGTGTATGCTCAAAATTGGAAATCAGAGAAAATACCTTTGGAAGAAGAAGTAATAAAAAAAAATTTAGACTGTGCAGAAATGAATAGATTAACTTTGATGATTAAAGATAAGGAGGAATCAGAATATTTTAAAACATGGAAGTATTTTTATTTATAGTTGGTTGGAAAAGAGGTACAAATGATGATTATAATATTGAATTTAGAAATGAACTGTTAGAATGGTTTGGATGAATATGAAGATAGAAGAAACTATGGAAGATGGAAAAGAAGCCTAGAAGATAACACCGAGACATCACAGGGAAGGGAGGATTGATGTATTAAATGTTTGTCTGTATTAAAAAATAAAAAAAAAGATTAAAAAAAAGATTTTTTCAGCCCACAACTAAGTTGATGTAAGAGTATAAATAAATAAATAAATGTCAAAGCAGGAGAAAAACTGGCTCCATCTCACTTGCCTCAGGGAAAGCAGTTTGGTGTGTTGCAGCATTCCTAGATTTTTTGTGATCTGTGTTGACTTCTATGGGCCAACACACACCTTCCAAAATGTCTCCATTGTTCAAAAGCTGATTTGACTGCTAATAGTACTTCCTTAAAAATGTCATAGTTCCTTTCTGGATCAGTCAAAGCCCTTGAGAAAAACACACAAGGCAAAAAGTGGTTCCCTCCTTCTGGTGCCTCTTGTAAGAAAATGGCCCTGATAGCTCTTCCTGTGAAGATATGGCCAGCAGCTGACACACCCACAGAATCTCCTCTCTCTGGACTGTCGTTTTTCCAACTCAATAGCAGAAGGAACAGACTTCCTTTTGTTTACTTGACTCTCTGAAGTTAAGGAGAGTCCCAGAATCATCCCTCAAGATCCTCCAATAACAGCAACAGTCTGCAAGCAGTTTTAGAAGCCAGGCTTCAGAATAGCTGTTGAGCTTAAGTTGGGAGGCAGGGTTGAAATCACGTCGTTGTTGGATAACACTGCCATTTTGGAATTTATTTTTCAAACAGACAATAAGCTGTGTCCTTCATTTCTTAATCAATTCATGAGACTATTATCTTTATTTGTTAAAAGAAGGTCTCTTTAGTTACAGTTTATCACTCCTTTTTGAAACTCTGAACACCATTTTTTAGACTTCTTTATTGTTAAACGACAAGGAAGAGGGTTGCTAGAGGCAGCCAAAATAAGGAAGTGTGGAGTATTTTTTCTCTTGAAATTTAAGGATAAAAGTTGTGGTTTTAATCTACTACTTTTAAATAATCTGTAGCCCTGTATTGTTTTGTTGTGGGTCATTGAAATTTGCTGATTTTCATGAACTCTGAATGGCTTGAAAAAGGAAAAAATTAAATAAGTAACAGACTTTGACCACCAGAGGGAGCTACGAAGATGCTTAACTCTGAGTTGAAGTCTGCCATTAAGGAAATCTTTGAACAGTGGAAAATTGTTCTAAATCAATGAGAAGATATTAATTATACAGAGGATATTAAAGAAGAACAAGAGACACAATTAGGTGTCAATAATTATCAACCCACTGTGTCAACTTTACAAATGCTGGACAATGCAAATAACCTAACTATACCTTTGGAATATAAATCTGACATCAGCTTTTTTTATGATGATGGTTTGAATATAACCCTCCCAATACAACTGAAACATGAGTATCAAGTAAATTCACAATTCTCAAGAGGTCAAGTTTGGGACTTTTTCTTCATGAATACTACTAACAAGGTTGAGAATTCTTTGAGAAGACCCTCCTGAAAAGAAAAAGACTTTATTCTATGAAGATAAGATGGAGGGAGTGACTTAAATTTAATGACTTAATTAGTTAGGATGGACTTCTAAAAGTTTGATATATGCATTGAAAGAAAGCTTTAAGTTAGTTTTGTATGTATAAAATGAGTTAGTGAATGCATGTCCTCTGATTTTTTACGTAATGCTGAATAATTTCCAAAGTTTGTAAAATACTATTGATTAGATTTGAAAATAAGAAAAAGATCTATTTCATGAGAATAAACTCAAGGGAGAGATTCAAATTTAATGAGCTAATTGGAGTTAATTGGATTTATATTGGTGTGATATGTATAACTGAATGAAAGCTCTAATGTAGTATTGTGTTTTGGGTTCTGGGTTTAAAATGAAGGGTTTTCTTTTTTCTCCTCTATACATAATACTTGAGTACTTTTTTAAATTAGTAAAATATCAAAACTAAAACAAGTGTTTTCTCCCTTTAGGGTTAAAAAAATGATATATTATTCCCCACAGCAAAGAGAAGCAGAAATTGTCAAATTGATTCTTTTATCGAAAGAAGAGAATATATCTAACCTTGTTTCTATTCTGAAATTGCTTCTGGATTTTGTGCTTGCAATGAAAAAAATATGAAACTTTGATTTTGTTTTTGTTAACTAGGTAGGCTCATTGTTATAGAAAGTCTTGCTGTTTCAAGTCAAAAGCATTTTTTTCTAATTTAACAAAAAGGTGCTTTTCCCTCAATCTATTCAAAACCTTCTGCATATGGTAGTCATGCTGAGTTTTATCTTCAGAGTAGATTAGGATGTCAATCAGGTAAAGTATCACAAACCTGTCAATCACATCAGAAAATATCTGGTTCATAAATATAGAAAACAATGTGCCACAGTTAACTAGTCTGAATGGCATAATGGTGTATTCAAGCTTGCCGTACATGGTGTTGAAGGCAGTTAAAAATTCATGGCCCTCTTTGATCCTAATGAGATTGTAGGCATTGCAAAGATCCAATTTGGTAAAAACACATGCACTTTACAACCTATCCAGCAAGTCTGTTATGAGGGACAGTGGTTCCTCACCATCACAGAATTAAGGGACTTGTAGTCATGGACAGTTCTCGGGGAACCTCCCCATTTGGGTTTGCGGAACCTGGGTTTTGCTTCTGTGGTACAAAAAATGTAGGTGCTGAAGCTGCTGATTTAGAAGGTCTAATAAAGCCTTTCTACAGGTTATTCTTTCTCTCATCTCTCCCTCTCTCATCTCTCTGTCTCTGTCTCTCTTTCTCCCTCTCCCTCCCTCTCTCATCTCTCCCTCTCGCTCCCTCTCTCATTTGTTTCCCTCTCTCTCATTCTTTCCCTCCAGCTCTCTCTCATTTCTCTCTCTCAATTGTTTCTCTTTTTCTCTCTCTCATCTCTCCCTCCATCGTCTTCTCATTTCTCTCTCCCTTCTTTCCTCCCTCCCTCTCATTGTCTCCCTTCCTCCCTCCCTCCCTCCTCTCTCTTTCTCTTTCTCTCCTTCCTCCCTCCCTCCCTTCTCTTTCTCTCCTTCCTCCTTTCCTCCCTCCCTTCTCTACCTCCCTCCCTTTCTCTCCCTCTCTCCCTCCCTCCCATTCTCTCCCTCCCTTCTCTTTCTCTCTCTTACTTCCTCCCTCCCTCCCTCCCTTCTCTCCTTCCTTCCTTCCTTCCTTCTAAGGCAGAACATAAAAGGGAATTAAATATAAGAGTAAAATAATACGGGGTCAGCCTGCATGATCTCTGAAGGACCCTTTCGACTTGAGACAGTTGCAGAGTTCAATGAGCAATAGAGCAAGCAATAGAGGAGGGGGAGATAGCCAAAGAGGCTGATCTAAGATACTTCCTGTTTTTGTTACTATAAAGTTTCTATCTTAATGAAGGACTGGTGTTCAGAATGTAAAACAGAATGCATGTCTGAACCTTTTGGCCAAAATAAATAAAAACTTTTTCTGATCTCGAAATTCAATTTATTCGTTATTTTTCTACAACATTTATGGCGACCGCAGCCGGACTGAAGTGAGATTTCGCTGTGGGCGGAAAAGACCAGCTGGTGCTCGGGCGAGGCCATCCTGCCCAACCTTCAAGGCGCCTCTGAGAGTTTTTTTCTCTGGAAGGAAGCAGATGGCCCCTCTGGGTACTCAGTGGCTCTGACCGACCCAAGAACTAAAACGAAATCAAAACAAGCTAATAGAGAAATGCCGGCTGAGAAAGAAAAAGAAGACGACGCCTGCAGGCAAGTATTGTGGGAATTGTAGACCTACTCCTTGAGAGTAGAAGAGGGAGATTGATCACCTCCCTGTGTCCAGGAAAACATCCCTTCCTAACGAAATTGGCGTATCCTAATGAGACTCTAGAATTGTGTGGGTGGTTAAGCCACTGCAGTTCCCTTTAATGACCATTGAAATGTCTGGCATTTTTGGGTCAGTGGCAGTGCCTTAGAAAATGGGTGGAAAAGAGAGTGTTCCATGGACACCTCTTCAATGTATGTTAAAGAATTTTAAGAAAGGTTTTAGTGGGGATTATGAAGAACCCAAAGGCCAATCCAGGTGACTTAAAGAAGTCCTGTGAAAATCCCAAAAGCAAACCCCAGGATTTTTAGGAAATTGTGAAGCTGTGAAGTGTAGGAGGTGTCCATTGTCTGTGTTGTGGGCACCAGGTCCTCCCAGATTTCTGTTATAAGAGGGGTCTGAAAATCAGTGGCAGAACTGATGTTGTGTAGCCTGGCTATAAAAAGCCACATCAAAAAGGGAAACATGGGAAATTGCAGCCTGAGGGTGGTAGATACCCCCTTCAGAAAACTTGTTTGAGGCATAGGACAAGAGGCAGATGCCTGTCCTGGCCAGCCTGAAGAAGAGAGAGGAAAACAGATGTAGGAAATGGGCTTTGCTGAGGGATGACACAGGAAAACCAATTTGGCTAAATAAAGGTCCTTAAAAGAAAAGTGAAGTTCAAACTTACTCATGAGAGCCCTGGCTAAGTGCAATGATATGTGAATAAAGGTTTCTATACATTTTGGAACTTTAAAATTAAAGCCAGCACCTGCTGGGAGATCTAAAATAGATGGAGAAGAGTTTGGGTCTTTAAAATTAAAGCCAGCGCCAACTGGGAGATCCAAGCTAGAGAGAGCTAGACAGAATATCCCAGGGCAGAGTGAAAAGGTGAGAACTTCACTAAAAACAATTAGAAAGAATCCCAAACTGCAAATAGACCTGACTAGTTCTTAAAAGAAAAATAATTAGAAGTTGAGAAGCCCCACCATTCAGTAAGATGATTCAGACGTTGGGGCTGACAAAAAAAAAAAGATTTATGCTGTTATGTGTGGTAAGAGAAAAGACTGCAGTGTTATAAAGATTCTGATAAATTACCATTCTTAAAAAGAACCACAGAACTCTGAAAGAACTAAGAATAGAGAAGAAAATTGCTATTGTTCTTCCCACCCGGGGTTTAGCAGGTAATAAAAAGAAAAGCCTGTCTAAATGGGAAGACTCAGATAATTGAATTGATTAAAATTGATATGATTTCTGTAAAAATAATAATAATAAGTGTTAATATCTGTGCATTCCCTAATTCAGCTAAAATTTAAGGCGGGAATGACTAGTGTGTACAGGTGAAACTCGAAAAATTAGAATATCGTGCAAAAGTTCATTTATTTCAGTAATGCAATTTAAAAGGTGAAACTAATATATGAGATAGACTCATTACATGCAAAGCGAGATAGTTCAAGCCTTGATTTGTCATAATTTTGAGGATTATGGCTTACAACTCATGAAAACCCCAAATTCACAATCTCAGAAAATTAGAATATTGTGAAAAGGTTCAATATTCTAGGCTCAAAGTGTCCCAGTCTAATCAGCTAATTAAGCCATAACACCTGCAAAGGGTTCCTGAGCCTTTAAATGGTCTCTCAGTCTGGTTCAGTAGGAATCACAACCATGGGAAAGACTGCTGACCTGACAGTTGTGCAGAAAACCATCATTGACATCCTCCATAAGGAGGGAAAGCCTCAAAAGGTAATTGCAAAAGAAGTTGGATGCTCCGAAAGTGCTGTATCAAAGCACATTAATAGGAAGTTATATGGAAGAGAAAAGTGTGGAAGAAAAAGGTGCACAAGCAGCAGGGATGACCGCAGCCTGGAGAGGATTGTCAGGAAAAGGCCATTCAAAAGTGTTGGGGACTTTCACAAGGAGTGGACTGAGGCTGGAGTCAGTGCATCAAAAGCAACCACACACAGGCGGATTCTGGACATGGGCTTCAAATGTCATATTCCTCTTGTCAAGCCGCTCCTGAACAACAAACAATGTCAGAAGCGCCTTACCTGGGCTAAAGACAAAAAGAACTGGTCTGTTGCTCAGTGGTCCAAAGTCCTCTTTTCTGATGAGAGCAACTTTTGCATCTCATTTGGAAACCAAGGACCCAGAGTCTGGAGGAAGAATGGAGAGGCACACACTGCAAGATGCTTGAAGCCCAGTGTGAAGTTTCCACAGTCTGTGTTGATTTGGAGAGCCATGTCATCTGCTGGTGTTGGTCCACTGTGCTTCATTAAGTCCAGGGTCAACGCAGCCGTCTACCAGGAGTTTTTGGAGCGCTTCATGCTTCCTTCCACGGACGAGCTTTATGGGGATGCTGACTTCATTTTCCAGCAGGACTTGGCACCTGCCCACACTGCCAAAAGTACCAAAACCTGGTTCAATGACCATGGGATTACTGTGCTTGATTGGCCAGCAAACTCGCCTGACCTGAACGCCATAGAGAATCTTTGGGGCATTGCCAAGAGAAAGATGAGAGACATTAGACCGAACAATGCAGAAGAGCTGAAGGCTGCTATTGAAGCGTCCTGGTCTTCCATAACACCTCAGCAGTGCCACAGGCTGATAGCATCCATGCCATGCCGCATTGAGGCAGTAATTGATGCAAAAGGGGCCCAAACCAAGTACTGAGTACATATGCATGCTTATACTTTTCAGAGGTCCAATATTGTTCTATGTACAATCCTTGTTTTATTGATTTCATGTAATATTCTAATTTTCTGAGATTATGAATTTGGGGTTTTCATGAGCTGTAAGCCATAATCATCAAAAGTATGACAAATCAAGGCTTGAACTATCTCGCTTTGCATGTAATGAGTCTATGTCATATATTAGTTTCACCTTTTAAGTTGCATTACTGAAATAAATGAACTTTTGCACGATATTCTAATTTTTCGAGTTTCACCTGTATGTCTAAAGTCTTTGTGTACCTTCAAGGTAACTGTAATTGTTTGAGCTCTAGAGATATGAATTTTAAATTGTTAAAAAAAGAATTGAGAGTATTGAGAGGAAAGAAAATTTCTCATCCAGTTTTGCCTGGCCATCTAAGCTGATGAACAAAATTCAACTTTCCTTCTTCTCTATGCTTCAAGATAAACTCGAGTTTATAAGTAAAAGTTTATAAATAAAAGTTATAAGTAAATATTTTAAATTCACTAGTTACAATGCTGATGTGTGGTTGCTGTTTTTCAAACTTGACCACAAACTACTTACCCCCTTCCTTTTTCTACTTCTGCAATGTCTTTCCTCACACAAAAAGGGGGGAGGGGACCTCATTCTCATGTCTTTAGCCCTGCACGAAAGACTCTGATCTGTAAAAGCAGAACTAGAAAGATTAAGGAATTTTAAACATAATTACCAAGAACTCCAAGAAAATTATACTTCTCTTTTAAAAGTAAAAATTGAATTTAGAAGAAAGCAAGGGTAAGAATAAAACTAAACTGCAGGCTTTGATGGAAGAGATTCAACAAAGTACAGTTGTTCACAATCTCAGAACGCTGTGCTTGTATTCATTTCCTGCCTGCCTTCCTATAAACAATGAACTAATTTTGCTCTCAAGCAAAAAAAAAAAAAGGGAAGCTCTGCCTTCCAACAATCCTTAAAAGGAAAGGCTTCTTTTTCCTTCCAACAAGTTATTATAAAGACCTACAATCCTACCTGGCAGGACTTAGAACAATTGATGACCACTCTCCTTAATGGAGAAGAGAGAGAGAGATTAAGTAATGCCATTAGTAAGATTTTAAAACCCACGGATGAAAGAAATCTCCAGACTATAATGGCCCAACAGTTTCCAAGACAAGACCCACAGTGGGACCCCTATAATGACATGGTTTACCTCTGAGATTATCAGGAATTAATCCTACAAGGTTTAGAACAGGCTACTAAACCTCCAGTGAACATGTCCATGCCCTCCTTGGTAATACAAAAGACTGAGGAAAGCCCTGAAGCTTTCTTTCAAAGGCTTGTTGAGACTTATAAGATATACATTCGACTCAATCTCCTGGATCCCAAGAATGCCCGCATGTTAACCCTGGCCTTCATATCTCAGAGTGCCCCAGACATAAAGCAGAAACTCAAGAGGCAAGAGGGAGCCTTAGGAATGAGCATTAGTCAATTAATGGAAATAGCACGAAAAGTCTATGTGAATAGAGACAAAGTAGAGGAAAAGAAGAAGGAAGTGAGGATGTAACGCAAAGCTGAATTGTTGGCAGTTTCCTTATCAAACAATTCCAAAGTCTGGGAAAGAGACAGGTGTAATTGGTGTAAGGAAAAGGGCCACTGGCAACAAGAGTGTCCCAAAAGACTTGAGGTCGAATTAAATAGAGGAAGAGGACGTGGTCAGTTGACTTGAGAGGTCAAAAATTATGATTTTCAGAGAAGAGGAAGAGGGAGAGAAGTGCGTCCCCGTGGGTTCCAAGGCAGAGGGCAAAGTCATTTCCAAGAAAGGACGGAAGCCATAGGCCTGGCCGCAATAAATGAGAGACCTAAAGACTGAAGGGGACCTGGGCTCAGTCAAGCCCCCCCTGAACCCTTGGTCCGAATGGAAATAGGGGGCAATAATGTAACTTTCCTAGTAGATACAGAGGCATCTAGATCTGTAATTACAAAGCCATTGGCACCCATTTCTAATGATGTAATAAATATCCAAGGAGTTAATGGCTTCATAAATTGTCGCCCCATGCTGAAAACCCTGAAATGTTCCTTAAATGGAAGAAATATAGAACACCAATTCCTCTATATGACTGAGTGTCCAGTTTCCCTCCTGGTCGTGATGGCGAGAAACATGGCTCAAGAAGGTCAAATCCCCAATACCTGGCAGGAGTTTGATGTACCAGAGTTATGGGCAGATGTTCCCATAATTGTTCAATTGAAACCCTTAGCAGTGCCTGTTCCTCTCAGGCAGAAAAGCTGCCCGCACTGCATTGCAATAAGCCAAAGGCAGAGAGAGATGGAAGGAAACTGTTGTCGAATTGCAGAACCGACCAATAGAAAAGAGTTACGGGGATTCTTAGGAGCAGCAGGCTATTGTAGGATATGGATTCCAAACTTTCCTCTTCTGGCTAAACCACTTATGAAGTTACAAAAGGGAGAGAAAAGGCACCCTTTGTCTGGGATCTGGAGCAAAATCGGGCATTTGAAACCTTAAAGTCAAAATTATTACAGGCTCCTGTCATGGGACTCCCTAACTTAGAGAAGCCTTTAATTTACATGTGGATACAGCCCTCAGAGTCTTAACACAAGAAAGAGGAAGCTAGCAACAGCCGATTGCTTATCTATCAAAGCAGCTTGATGGAGTAGCCAGGCAGCCAACTATTTACACCAGATTCAAGGAGTTTTACAAGCATCAAGCTCTCCTCACTCAGACACCACGAGTGACCCTGAAACAAACAAATGCTTTAACCCAGCTATTCTTTTGCAAGCATCGGGTCATGAAATTGAAACAATGTATGCAGGTCAACACAACAACCAGAGTGGAGCAGACCTTCCCAAGCCTGACTGACCAGCCTTACTAGGACTATAAGAGAAAAGGTGACAAAGGTGTGCCTTGAAAATCACCTTAAGTGAGTAAATGCATTACCACTAGTATTTTGATCTGTGTGATGTTCTCCACATAAAGGAATTAGATTATCTCCTTTTGAAATACTTGAAAATCATATAGGAGACCTAAGCCAGATAGGAACTAAGATAGGAACTAAGTGGGTGAATCAGATGGTGGGAGAATTAAATAAGCAAATACAAGAAATCCAACAATACTGTGTGTCCCTTAGCCCACCATTTTTAACCACCTCTAGTTATAATATTCAAATAGTAGTAAGAAATAAATGGGAAAACATGATTGTAAAAATGAAATGAATAATAATTGGAGTATTTGTCTTTGTATTTTTGAAATCTAGACAATTATAGGTTTTCTTTTTTAATCTTTTTCTAGAAATATGAATAAGTATAAACTGTAACAATTGAAATACTTTAATGGTATATGATGGCAAAATTAAAAAGGATTAAGTTGTAACTTGGATGCCAGCTAGAACAATTCTAAATTTAATTAGGGAAATTGTAATGATTGAAATATTTTAAATTATATTGTGATGAAGGTAGAAATGATTAAATTGTGATTTGGAGGATTGCATGGGTAAAACACTGGAAAGGAAAAAGTTTAATGCCAAGGTGGAAGGGCCCATATACTGTGGTCATGCGTTCCCACTTGCAGTAATATTGGGAGGCAGACCAGGCTCAGGCCCGACCCATAGTAGTAGGCTTTAAGAAGCGCCCCCTATAACTGTCCTACTGGCAATGGGCAGGCAACATATGGGGCAGAAGAGGCCTTACTGGTGTCACACCGGAAGCTGACCCTCCACGTACAGCTGAAGATTTGGAATGGGAAGTCAAACATATATAGCCGTAGGTACACTATCCTTATTTTAATAAGCGTGCTTGCTGTTATTGTGATTAGTTGTGATTGCTGTATATAGTATGCTGGAATCACCTCTTCCTCAAAAAGACAGGTGCTGAATCTAAAATCATAAACTGACAGAGAGCAGTACGAAATTCCTGCAGATATTATGTTTAAAGAAGCCGGGGAGTGAGTTCTCTGTGTAGCTGTTCTAGCTCTAAGAATGTGGATATTGTATTAACAAATAAGAGGTGGTTCTGTGAGATACCTAAGACTAATTTTGCCTTTTCCAAGTCACATATAACCCTAACCTTCTTCCTGATGTGGTGATTTTGTAGATTAAGGAACTTGTGATTGGATAGGTTCTGTGGAGAGGACAATTATGAGTTTTCTGTGGCTTTGGCTATTATTGGCAAAGGGCCTAATGAGTAATAACACACTGAACAGTCATTCCCAATGTTGTGAGAATGCCCAAGTGACACCCTTGCCCTTGAGAAAGGATCTGGGGAAGTTGAGAACCCCAAAAGACAAGGCAAGAACGGGTCACAAGGTGTGAACTCTTTGGAACAGGTCCACTCCCGCCAAGGATGTATCATAAATAGGTGGGGTTGGTACCCTGGACCTAAGCCAACTCCAAAACCTAAAGACAAGCGTCTGACAATCCCAGAACAGAGTGGGGTAGAACAAAGGGAGAATGGGCCCCTGTAACAATTGAGAAAGGGGAACTACATGTTAAGAATACTGGAATTGAGTTAAAGCCTTTTTAATCAGTCTGACCCTACCCTAAGCCAAAAATGCTGGTTCTATTTGTCTGTTGGTCCTTCATCTTACAAAGATCTTTGGGTCAGGACCAGGGCCAAAATAGTTCTTGAGAAAGATATTAATGGTGAACCAAAGTAACAGTAGCCAAATTGCAAGGAGACTTTTATAATGCATTCAAAAGGCTGGGGATGAATCGTTTCCCCATTGTTAGCCCTATAGCTGTTGGTGTGGAAATCCTAGGGTCACCCTCCTTGTGTGTAAAGTGACATCAGGAACCAGATATTCCTGTAGGATCCCTGATGGGAGATCAATGTCCATCAGAAATACACTTATCCCTAGAATGACACTTATAGATGTAAAAACTAACTAGTGGCATTTCTCCTTATGCCCACTATTATTTCAACAGAAGGTCACTTTCTCAATACCACCACATGTCTCCATTAGATCTAACGCAGGCTTATGTGTCCTACTTCCCCTTGGAAATGGAAGCTAATGTTATCTTTTGAAGGCCCAATTCTCAGAGAAAAGCAAAAGGACCCTATACTAGAAGTTCCATTGCAGCCTCTAACTGGCATGCTAGTGGTAGGAACTTTAGGGGTCTGGACTAATGAGAAAAACCAATGAGCCATACATTTTCCATGAATATAGGTGTGTATGTAAGGAAAACTAGGTGCTTCTTATGTGAGAAAAATGTGTATTTGTGCTTACCTACAAACTGGACTGGAACATGTACATTTCCCCCAAAATAAGTGTTATCAATGAAGAGCACACTATCCCCATTCCCCTCATGGGACATGTTCAAAAAAAGGGGTGCCACTCTTGGTCCCACTATTAGCAATCCTGGGGACTGCGGTTGAAACAGGTATAGGTGGAATAGCACACTCCCTAATACAAGCAATTGTCAGAGGAGTTCCAAGAAAGCCTGAACCAAATTGATGGAACCTTGGTCAAAGTCCAAGACCAAATAGATTCTTTGGCAGCAGTGGGCTTACAAAACTGGCATGCCATAGACCTTTTTAACAAATGGAAAAGTGATTGTAGACATGAATAAGTCAGGTGTGGTCAGAGAGATTGTCAAGGACCGGGCATCCAAAATGGGTCAGAAGTGGTTCTCTTAGTTGTCTGGGCCTGGCTGGATTAGGCAGATGTTATTCCTGTTGTGATAGGCCTGGCTTTTTTTAAAAAATAAAATTTATAAACTTTATTAATAAATATTAAAAACATACAGATTACATATAATGAACATAAAACGGAGACAAAAACAGAAAAAAACCCCATTAAAACATTATGTATAGTCATTCATTGAAGCATTGGATTGTAATGGTGTTTCTATTTACACAGCCTTTTATAATTCCCATAGATCTTACAATAATTTGTTATTAACCTTTTTGACCTCATTTATCTCCATTTTACTAAGACAATTTTTGTGATAAGTGTTACTATGGTTTAAGAACATCATAAATATAAGATTGATTACATTCTATTACACCTCTAATTATTCCCTGTATTTATTTTTTCTCTGGTAGCCCTGATCCAGTGGTACCATTTGTCCCAAACTTTATAAAATTCAGTTTCCTCTTTCTCCTTTAATTCTTTAGTCAATCTGTCCATTTCTGCACACTGGGTTATCTTTTCTTTTATCTCATCCTCCGATGGAATTTTTTCAGATTTCCAATTGCTCGTATAAGTTATTCGTGCTGCCGTTAAAATGTGTATTAACAGATACTTTATTTCTTTGGGGTAGGGTTTATTAAGAATTCCTAATAAAAAGGTTTCGGGTCTTTTATCAATTTGTATGTTAGTAATTTGTTCTATCCACTTCTTAATAATGGACCAGAATTTTTTTGCTGCCGGGCACGTCCACCACAAGTGATAGAATGTGCCTTGTGGATATTTACACTTCCAGCATGCCGGACTCATTTTCGGGTTTATTTTGGCCAGTCTAGATGGCGACATATGCCACCTGTAGAACATCTTTAGCTGGTTTTCCTTGTATGCCGTAGCCAGGGTTATTTTTGTGTTCCTTTTCCAGAGTTCTTCCCATTTTTCCAATTCTATTGAGTATTTGAAATTCTGCATCCATTTGACCATAGTGTGTTTGACTATCTCCTCTTCCATCTTATATTTTAGCAGAAATTTGTAGATTTTGCTAATTAATTTTTCACCGAAATCTAGCAAAATAATATCTAATTCCTGCTTTTCCTTACATATCTGATATTTTTTTGTGTATTCTTTATGTTTGGATTGTATCTGTGTAAATGTCCACCAATCAATTTTCTTATTTAGCTCAAGTTCTAATTGTTGTTTAGATTTAAGTTTCCCTTGATGATAAATTAACTCTTTATATCTTATTATATGTTTGGGGTCTAATAAATTTGGATGTTTTAGTGCTTCTACCGGAGAAAGCCATAATGGAATATTAGTATAATGTTGTTTTTTGATTTTCAGCCAAATTAGTAATAAAGCGTGCCTGAGGGTATGCCTTTTGAAATATGTATGAGATTTATGTTTTTCTTCCCATAAAAAGGAATGCCATCCCACTTGCAAGTCATGGCCTTCTATAGATAATATTCTATTATTGTTTAACTCCATCCATTCCTTAATCCAAACCATTCCTGCTGCTTGGTAATAAAGTTCCCAGTCAGGGAGTGCTGTTCCTCCTCTTTCCTTAGCACCTTGTAGCAACTTAAGTTTTATTCTGGGTCTTTTTCCTTGCCATATAAATTTTGATGTGATCTTATTTAAATCCGCAAAAAAAAATTTCCCTAAGTTAATTGGAACCACCTGGAATAAATACAACAATTTTGGTAATATATTCATTTTTATGATTGAAATTCTGCCCATTAATGAGATTTGCATTTTTTTCCAATTGTCCAAATCTTTTTTTAACTGAATAATTAATTTATCGTAGTTATATTTGTTACCCTGGATCGAGTTGGGGCCCAATAACATACGAAGACTCGTGAATGGTATCAATAATAAAGTCTTTATTAACTCTTGTCTGTTTTCTTACAGGTATCTTCAGGAACATGGGCGGTATCCACTGGAGGAGGCCTTAAATACCCTGGAGGCGGAACTATAGGTAATGGGAGGGCGAAGTAGGGGGGTATAATTATCATCTTTCAGGGATGAGCACCTTGCAGTTATCCAAATCCCTAGGTATTTTATTTTCTTGACAACCTGTAACCCCAGCTTTCCTTCTATCTCCTGTTTCTGTGTCTCAGTTACATTCTTGGTTAATATTTTAGTTTTGGTTTTATTCAATTTAAAACCTGCCACTACTCCATATTTGTCCAATTCCTCTAATACTTTTAGACCAGATTCTAATGGGTCTTCTAATATTAAGGCCACGTCATCTGCAAATGCTTGTGTTTTATAAACCTCTTTCCTAATCTTTAAACCTTTGATCTCCTCGTTTTTCCTAATTTTTCGTAACAAGACTTCTAGGGCCAAAATAAATAATAACGGAGATAGGGGGCATCCCTGTCTTACCCCCTTCCTAATCTGAAATGTTCTTGTCCTATCTCCGTTTACCAGGATGCTCGCCCTTTGTTTGTCATATATAGTTTGTCATTTTTTCATAATTTATCCCAAATCCCATTATTCTAATTTGTTTAATCATAAAATTCCAATTTAGATTATCGAATGCCTTTTGGGCATCCAAAAATATTAAGGCCATCTGTTTTTCCGAGTGTTCCTCATAGTACTCTAATGTATCTAATATTGTTCTCAAATTATCCCTTATTTGTCTCCCTGGGAGGAACCCATTTTGATCTTTATATATCCAAGCATTTAGTATTTTTTTGGTTCTTTCTGCCATTATAGTCATGAATAATTTATAGTCGGTGTTCAGAAGAGAAATTGGCCTATAATTCTGAATTTGTTTTTGGTCAGCACCTTCTTTCGGCAGGAGTGTAACATGCGCTTCCCTCCACGAATCCGGGATTTTTGATCCCCTCAGTGCCTCATTAAAAATTTCAAGTAGCTTTGGATGTAAAATTTCTTCAAGTTTTTTGTATATTTCCCCTGGGAACCCATCAGGACCTGGCGATTTGTTATTCTTAAGTTTTGAAAGGGCTGTTTTAAGTTCATCAATTGTTATTTCCCTGTTAAGCATCTCCCTCTCTTCCTCGGCTATTTGTGGAAGCTCTGCATTTATCAAATATTGCTCTATTTCTTCTTCTGGGACCTCCTCTGCTTTGTATAAGGTTTCATAATACTCCCTCACTCTTTCTAATTTATCATCTTCTTCGTTTAGGAGGTTACCCTCTGAATCTTCTAGAGTTTGAATGGTCCCTTTTTCGTTTTCCTTTTTTAATTTGTAGGCCAACCACCTGCCTGTCTTATTGGCATTCTCAAAATAGTATTGTTTTGTTCTTTTTAGTTTTTGTGCTAATTCTTCTTGTTCTACAATATTTAATTTATGCCTCCACATCAGCCAATTTTCTTTTGTAGCTTTATCTCCGGGTTTCTCTTGGAGCTTTTTTTCTGTTTCTCCTAGATGTTTTAAAAGCTCTTCCAGGGATTTTCTTTTTTCTTTATTTTTATATGCGCTATATGATATCACAACCCCTCTTAAATAAGCTTTCATCGCATCCCATACAATTTCAGGAGATGTTCCTTGATTCCCATTTTCCTTAAAGAAGAACCTTAATTCTTCTTTCAATTTGTCAATACACTCCTTGTCGTTCAATAAATTCACATTAAATCTCCATCTCTGATGTTTCCTTCTTTTTGTATTTTTCCATTTTATCTCCAGGGGGTTGTGATCTGCCCAAATGTTTGGACTAATCTCTGCTGATGCTATTTCAGCTCCAAGCTTCGTGGTGACCCAGGCCATATCAATTCTCGACCAAGACTTTTGTGGGTTGGAGTAAAATGTGTACTGTCTATCATTTGGGTGTAGGATTCACCATATATCAATTAGATTCAATTCTTCAACTAAGTCAAAAAATGCTCTTGGTAACTTTGCTCTTTTATTTTTATTTATTTTATTACTTTTATAATCTTTGTCTGGGTCCACAATTCCATTAAAGTCACCTAGTAAGCAAATTTCATTATATTCCATTTTTCCCAATTGCTCGTGGAGTTTTTTAAAATATTCTCCCTGTTTTTTGTTCGGAACATAAATGCCCACTAATAGTATTTTAGAATTACCTCTCATTATTTCAATCATAAGTGTTCTTCCCTTTGTATCTTTATATTTTAAATCTGATTCAATCCCTTTTTTAACATAGATTACTATCACCCCCTTTTTTTCCTCTGCTAACGAGGTAAATGTTTTACCAAATTTTTTATATTCTAAACAATTACCTTCATCCTTTTTTACATGAACTTCTTGTAAACAAATTATATCCACATTTTGTTTTACTAATTTTGTAAGTGTTAATTTCCTTTTTTTCTTGTCGTTCAGTCCATTGACATTTACTGATATTATTCTCAAGTCATTCATTCCTATTTTTTGTTTGTTTGTTAGGTTTTTTTTTTCCTTTCCGGTTCTTAGATTCTATTTGTTTCTTACGGCTCTTACTGGTCTTGTTTTCTTCTCCTTAGCTTCCTCTTCTTCTGTCTTCTTCTCTTCTGGGATTCCTTCTTTGTTGTTCTGTTGATGTGGGGTCTCCTCTACTGGATTTGTTGATTCTATCTCCTCCTTACTACTTTGTTCTTCCTCTGCTCCCCTTAATTGATCAAGAAAATCTTGCGCTGTACTCAGACTGTCGATTTTTATTTTTCTCCCCTGCCAAGTGATTAACATCCCTTCCGGAAGAAGCCATTTAAATAGGATATTTCTTTTATTCAATTGCACCGCTAAAAATCTATATTCCTTTCTTGCCTCTCTCACCCTTCTTGGCACCTGTTTCAGAATGATCACTTCCTTTCCTCCATATGTTATTTGTTCTTCTCTGGCTATGTTGTATAATATATCTCTTACTTTCTTTCTTGCGAACCGGACGTGGACTTCTCTAGGTAATCTGTTTCTTCTTGCATAATTTGTTTGGACGCGATAGACCTCATCCAATTCTCTAATAATCTCTTGTTTATCCTGTTGGAGCACCTCTGCGATCAATTCCGCCATCTTTTCTCCCAACTCCTCCTCTTTGTCCTCTACAACATTCTGGAAACGGAGATAGAACGACGCCCTATCCATTTCCAATTGGATTAATGAGTCCTCTAAATTCTTATTCTGCATTGTCAACGTCTGGTCCACCGTATCTATTCTCTTTTCATTTTGTTCTATTTTTGACTCCGCCTTCTGGATCCTTTGTTCATTGTTAAATATTGAAACTTGTATCTCATTCATTTTTTGATCTAATGCCTGGATACCTGTTTTTAATTCGGTGTGGTTGCTTGACATTTTTTCCTGTAAAGCCATCATGGTCTCTTGAATTAACGTCAATGTTGATTGCATGGAGAACAGCGTTGGGGTTGCTATAGATTTTTCAGATTTTGATAGTCCTTCCGTTGATTTTTGCATCGCTGGGGAGGTCATAGTTATAGTGGGGTTTGAGGGGGTCTTTTTTCCTGTTTTCACAATTGTAGATGACACGTTTGCCATTTCTTTCAAGATTGTTTTTTGCTCCCTAATTATTCTTTCGATATTTTTCCAAATTAGCATTCACTAGGTAACACTTCTTTCTTCAGATATTATCTGTGGATTTATATTACAGTATCTTTTCTAGGTCTTAAACTGTAGTTAGCCCCTGATTATCAATCCAGATCTATTCAGTGATCAGAGTCTGTTTAACAATCTATATCACTTTCAATCAATATCCTATATAAATATCACTTGATTCGTTATCTTAGTACCAGAAAATAATGTATATCTTATCGTTAATTGATTAAATTAATCATTTATAATTGATTTGCCAGATAATAAAAGTAATAAAAGCTAATTCTACTTAGGAAAGGGGAAAAAAAAAGAGAAAGAGGTTAAATCAAGTCTTCCTGTCCTACCATAATTAACTAGAGTTTTCTTAATAACCTAAATCTCTATATTCTTAAAAGAGGGGGAAAGAAGGAAAAAAGAAAAAAAAGAAAAAAGAAAGAAAAAGAAGAAAAAAGAGAAAAAAGAGAAAAAAAACAAAGGAACAATACAAAATACAGTTATAATTTATATCTAAAAATTCTATATCAGACCTGATTCTTAAAGCTAGTTCTTAACTTCACAATCTATATATAGCTATGTATAAACAAATTAACATAAATGGGTAATATTATACAAGTAAATTTAATGCAGTATATAACTAATTAGCGTATTAATATATTAAGTCTAACCTACTATATATATTATATGTACTATATATACTATATATACTAAAAATATGAAAAAAATCAGCAATTAATTAATATAAAAATTATCAACTCTTATTAATTGTATTATTATGACAGTAAGAAAAAAAAATGAAGAACTTCAAAGTATTAAAAAGAAAGTTTTCGTAGGGGAAGACAGAGATAAAGTAAAAAATGGGAGGAGGAAATATATATTTGTATCTTAGATTTTCAATGGGGATCTGGAGGACTTCCCCTGAATTCCTTTTAAAAGTTCCTTTTGAAATGCACTCCAGAAGTCCTTTTAAAAAGTGGTACAATATTTTATCAAATGAAATCATTACCAGCTCCTCCTCCAATCTCCTCCAAGTCTTTCTGTATGTCAAGTTGATTTATTAAAGTCCAGTCTCTATGATAATTCCCTTTGTTGGATTGTCTCAGTACCAGTCTCTTCAATTTTTGCTCTGTCAGGTCGCTGCAATGGTCGTACTTCCTGCTTCCCAATTCAGTCCGGTAAAAGTCAGATCTCCCACTTGCTTCACCCTTCGCTGCTGTAGGTAGTAGAAATAAGGATTTTTCCTGGATTCTCCTTCTTCTTGTTCACTATGCCTGCCAAGCCTCTTCTTCTTTGCACAGTCCAAACTAACGTCCTCAATCCTTCATGCTCCTTCGTTCTCGTCGACTTATCAGGTTCTCTAGCCTCTTTCTCTGTTCTCCGCTCTCAGTCGCCGCTCTTTCACTCTTTGAGTCCTTCTCACCCGATTCCGCCGACCCCTTCGATTGATGATCAGTTTCGGCTAGGTGGGGGTGGCACTTTCCAATTCTGACACTGCAGCCTCCGATCTTCCTTGCTTCCTATTTGGATTGTCAGCTACTGCAGCTTCAGGTCAGCCATCAAAATGCTGACTCACCGTGCCGGCTTGACAGGGTTGCCCGGTCTCATGAGAAGCGTTAGCGCTCAGCTTTCTCACTACCCCGGCTCTCCCTATTGTCCGCGGGACTCTCCAGCTCCCACGCCCCCGAGGGGATCCCCAAAGCACGGTGACAGGTGGCATTGAGGAGTAGCGATTACTCACCCCGCGCCATTTCGCTGCAGCTCACCAACCGGAAGTCGAAAAACATCATATTTTCCTTTAAGAGGATGACTTGGAGTTGTTGATACCACTCCATTAAATTTGATCCCTCCATTTTTAGTGTAGGAAACCCATTTGGTAAGTTTCCTGTGTTATTTTGTGTGTTACTCACAGGTGGCTGTTGCTGTCCATGGTGTTTGACATGCTGGAAGCAGCAGAATGGCTCAGGAACGCTGGTAGGTAGTTTAAAAGTCCCTCCTTGCATTTTTTTTTCTTTCTTGATCCATAGGAGCTTCTGCACATGCACGGAGACCTCTGCTCCGGTTCCAGATGTCCAGCGGTGATCCGGGAGGGCTGCTCTCTCTGCTGGACGACTCCTGGCTTCCCTCTGCGGCAGTCCTGGCGGTGGCGGTGAGTATTCTCTCCATTGGGCCCTTTCCGGCAGGTGCGGCTTGGGAGTGGGGTGGCGTACCGCGACCGGGGGGCGCTGCAGTGTTGGTGGGTCGTCAGTGGCGTCTGCATCCCTTGGTAAGTAGTTGGGGGGCCCTCTCTTTTCCCCTTTGGATTTTTTGGTCGTTTTGGGGAGCCCCTTTAGGATTTTCATTTTTGGCCCAAAAGCGGCGGTGAGCGTTTTTATCGCTTCCTCCACCTGCCGATCGCTAGGGATGTCCTTGAAGGGTGATTCTTCACTTTCGTCCGAGGAATCACCTCTATATTGTAGTTTTTGGGGTTCCGGCATCTCATTGGTCGGTGGTTTTGCATATTCAGATTTGATTTTTTGGAGGTCGGCCATCTTTTTTGGCCACGTGTTTAAAGATGGCCACCACTCCAGATTTTGCGCGGTAACTCCTCCCTCATTTTTCAAACGGTAACTGTTCAGAGGGGTTTTTCTTACCGGGCTTGTGTCCAGTTGTCTCGTTTTACGTCCTTGGCTTCTTCTGGCCTCGTCCCAGCTTTGGATGAGGTTGTTGATGCCGGCTAGGAGGTCTTCATCTGTTGCGGGAGTTTCCAGCAGGTTTATCATTTCTCGTCTGAGCCTGCTGATGTCTTTTCGTTCGGGCTCTTCCCCGCTCAGGTCATTCTGCCCCTGTTCATCGTCCGATGAGTAGGCTTCGGGGCTATTTTCTCTTTTGTCTTCCGATGTCATTGTTGTTGCCATGTCTTCGATTGCGAGTTGTTGTTTTTCCCGCCTTTTGGTTTCTGATCTCGTTTGCTGCTTTTTTGGCATGTCTTCTGGTTATTGGGTTGCCCAACCATCGACTGCTACCATTTTGTTACCCTGGATCGAGTTGGGGCCCAATAACATACAAAGACTCGTGAATGGTATCAATAATAAAGTCTTTATTAACTTTTGTCTGTTTTCTTACAGGTATCTTCAGGAACATGGGCGGTATCCACTGGAGGAGGCCTTAAATACCCTGGAGGTGGAGCTATAGGTAATGGGAGGGCGAAGTAAGGGGGATTGGGTTTGTCCAGGATAGTTAACCCCTGACTTTCCAGTTTGTAAGTTGGGATCTGCCCAGGGAGAGCATTTACTTGTGACAATATTCATTTATGGAGGAGGTTCTTGATGATAACCAAACACCTAGATATTTAACTTTGTTAGTCACTTGGATTTGGGCCCTGTTTTCCAATTCTTTCTGTTGGGTTTTTGTCAAGTTTTTAACTATTAGTTTAGATTTGTTCCTATTTATCTTTAACCCTGCCACCTCTCCGTATTCTTCTATCTTCTCAAAAAGTTTTGATAATGATTCTAGGGGCTCTTCTGCTATGAGGACTAAATCATCGGCAAAGGCTTGTGTTTTATTCTCTTCTTGTCTTACTTTTAATCCTTTTATATCTTGGTCCTCCCTAATTTTTTTAAACAAAATTTTCAACGATAAAATATACAATAGAGGAGATAATGGGCACCATTGTCTTACTCCTTTTGTTATGTTGATTTGATCAGTCATCTCATCATTAATAATTACCTTCGCCGTTTGTTTGGTATACAATTTCCCTATGATATTTTCCAAATTTAATCCCAGATGCATCTGTTTTAACTGTTGTTTTAAAAATTCCCAATTTAAATTATCGAAGGCCTTTTGGGCATCAAGGAAAACCAGCGCCAGCTGTTTCTCCGGGTGGACTTCATAATATTCCAGCGTATTCAGTATTGTTCTCATGTTATTCCTAATGTTGCGGCCCGGCAGGAAACCATTCTGATCAGAGTGTATATAATCGTTCAAAATTCTTTTGAGTCTTTCTGCTAGAATGGTAGTGAAGATTTTATAGTCAGTATTTAGTAAAGATATCGGTCTGTAATTCTGAATCTGTTGAGGGTCCGTGTCTTCTTTATGTATAATAGTAATTATGGCTTCTGACCAGGTTTGTGGGATTTTCGAGTTATGAAGAGCTTCATTGAAGACCTCTAGCATTTTTTCTCCTATTATTCCCTGTATTGATTTATATAATTCTCCAGGGAGCCCATCCGGTCCCGGAGTTTTATTGCTTTTAAGTTTCTTAAATGCGCTGTCTAGTTCTATGCTGGTTATTGGTTTGTTTAACGCTTCTCTTTGATCGTCTGTAATGGGAGACATATCCATTCTTTGAATATACTGCTTTATCTTTTCTGGGTCTACATCTTCTTGTTTGTATAGTGCTGTGTAGAATGTCTGGGCAATTTCTTTCTTTTCTTTCCTGGTGTAATGAATTTCTCCTTTTATGTCCCTAAGTTGGTATATCATTCTTTTATCTCTGTTCTTCTTCAATTTATAGGCCAACCATCTTCCAGTTTTGTTCGCAAATTCAAAATAGTTCTGCTTGGCCATCTTTATTTTCTGAGCTAATTCTTTTTTATTCAACAAGTTCAAATTATGTTTTATTTCTTTCCATTTCACTTTTATCTTTTTGTCTTGAGGTTGTAGTTGTAGTTGAAGTTCTATATTTTTTAAGTCTTCCTGAAGATCCTTTAGTTGTTTATTTTTTTCTTTATTCTTTCTTCCTGTATAGGCTATAATCACTGCTTTGGCAGTGTCCGAATTGTTCTGGGTGGAGGTATCTTCTTTACGGTTTATTTTAAAAAACCATCCTAGCTCTTTTTCCATCATTTCTTTAAAATCCGATTCTTTACAAATTCTTTGGTTCATTGTCCATCTTTTAAATCTTTTCACTCCTTTCCAGTACCATTATACCATTACCATTATAGGATTATGGTCTGCCCATTGATTCACTTCTATATCTATCTTCTCCACCCCGTTTCTAATATTGGTGGTCATCCACGCCATATCAATCCTAGACCATGATTGGTGGGGGTGGGAATAGAAAGTGAATTGATATTGATCATCATGGGTCTCCCTCCACACATCTCTTAAATTTAGTTCTTTGGCCATATCAAAAAATTCTTTGGGAAGAGTTTCTTTTTTCCTTTTGTTCTTTTTTACGCTTTTATAATCTTTTTTTACATCCACTATTGCCTTATAATCGCCAATAAGACAAATATCTTCATAATCCATCTCAACTAATTTATTATGTATACCTTTGAAAAAGTCCTGTTGATTTTGATTAGGAGCATAGATTACCACCAGCAATATTTTCCTTTTTTCTAGTATTAATTCTATCATTACTGTTCTACCATCTTCATCAGCATATATTAATTTTGATAGGCCTGGCTTTTATTCCTTGTTCAGACAACTAGCTATGAGAACAGTGAAAGAGATAAGAGCTGAAGAAAAAAAATGAGTTGATTTTGATGGAAAGCCTTATAGACTGTACAATTGACCCTGATCTCTTTGATGAAAATGAAGTTTCTGATGAAGGAACATATGTACAACTCTCAACTGGGTAATTAGAGAAAGTGCTTCAGAGAATAAGATTGACAATCATATGTATTACTTGACTTTCCTTTGCATTACTATGTATCTTATCCTGAATTGATTATGTTATGTTAAATGTTATATGCTTAAATCGTTGAATTAAGCTCTGTAATAGGTTAGACTCAATTGTAAACAAGTAAAATAGAGTCTAAAAGGGGGGATAAGGCAGAACATAAAAGGGAATTAAATATAAGAGTAAAATAATACGGGGTCAGCCTGCATGATCTCTGAAGGGCCCTTTCGACTTGAGACAGTTGCAGAGTTCAAGAAGCCAAACCACAGACAAAAGGGGAAGGGGATCTAGCTAACCACAGGTTAGCTCACCATTCTACCGTTGCAGAGTTCAGTAAGACAAACCACAAGCAATAGAGGAGGGGGAGATAGCCAAAGAGGCTGATCTAAGATACTTCCTGTTTTTGTTACTATAAAGTTTCTATCTTAATGAAGGACTGGTGTTCAGAATGTAAAACAGAATGCATGTCTGAACCTTTTGGCCAAAATAAATAAAAGCTTTTTCTGATCTCGAAATTCAATTTATTCGTTATTTTTCTGTAACACTTCCTTCCTCCCTTCCTTCCTCCCTCCCTCCCTTCCATCCTTCCTTCCTTTGCTTTCTGATTTCTACTAGTTCCGTTGCTGAAGCAACAGGAACCAGATAGTACCAACTCTGTCAGATCTCAAATAAAGGGCAGAAATCATAGAGAGAAGTGATCCTCTTTGCCCCTCACCTCCGCTTGTGGCTGGCTCTGCTTCTCCTTTTCTCCCCTTTTCTCCTCTCCTCTCTCTCTTTTTCTCATGTGTGCGCCCAAGCGGGATACCCTTCTGGGCCAGGAGCATGGTGGGGTGGGGACGGCGACTTCTCCTCCCACTGCCGCCACTGCACAGTGAGGTGAGTAGCGGGCCACGCTGCGCAGCACAGGACAGCCCGGGCTGTGCAGGGGGAGCTGGAGCTCTTCCCTCCTTGCATCCAGTGGCAGCAGCAGCTGCTCCTCCCCATTCCCCTCCTTCCTGAGCCGACAGGAAAGGGACCGTGGCTGGTGCTGAGCTGCCCACGAAGGACATGGAATCGCAAAACGCAGCCAGTCATGGGCAGTGCAGAGAGAATGCTAGGAGCGCTTCAGCTGCGTGGCTCTGCAGAGAGGCTTGTGCCTTCTCGGGGCGGAGAGCATGTCACATGACTGGGTCAGCAGGGAGCTGCAGGAGAGGGGTCAAAGAGCCACAAGTGGATCTGGGGCTGCAGGTTGCCAACACCTGGTGTAAAGGGTCTGCTGTCTGGGCATGGTGAATACAGCAAGTCACGGCAAGAAAAGACAGTTGCTGTCTCCCAATCTATTGTGGGATTGTGAAGCTTTAGCCACTCTGATCCCAATATCATCAGAAAGTGTAAGTGTCTTGTGACATACAGGGTTAACAGGTCAGTGTGTTCTGCTACAGTTTTTTGCAGTGGGGTCATGGCATCCATAATCAGACCTGCTTTCAAAGGTTGGCCATCTATCGTTTTTACTTGCATCAGAGTGCCCAGAGTGACTGTAGGGATGCACAATCCACTAATGCTGCAATCCCTGCTTCCCACCCATGGGGTAGGGTCAAGGCAACATAAATTGTCAGCAATGTACCTTGATGGAGATGGTCTTGAGCCCTCTTTAATGTTTGAATAACCCCTTGTCAGTTTTGGAAGGCAATTTTCTTTTTGTTTCTAAACTGCCACATATTTTAGCTGAGGAAGTTGGGAGGGGATTGTTGTTGGAGTGGTAGAAAGTTAGTCATAACAACATTCTGCACTCAAGGACTTTTGCCTGCGTCTGATGCAGACTACATGAAGATTGTATTCAGTGGAGTGTGAAGAGTTGATTGGACAATGTGATGAACTTGTGGGTGTGGGGCAGGGCTGTGAATTCTTAGCTGGGTGGGGAAAACCTGGAAGCTTTCAGATTTGGGTTTTCCCAGATGTGCCAACATGACATCTCTAATAAATTGAAACTTTGAGGAACCTCAGGCCTCAGAGCTTTATTTTGTTGGAGGTGTTCCTTGGAACCCTGACACCCCTCTTGTGAGCTGTTGCAGGAGGGGTTGTTGCCATTACCAACATAGCATACAAGCAATGCTTGAACAGGGTCCGCAATATTGTCTGGGATGCTAAACATCCTGTTCGTGACCTGTTTTCCATGTTACCTTCTGGGAGGAGGCTTCGTGGTATCCGAAGCAGAACATCTAGATTCAGTCACAGTTTTGTTCCATATTGCATCAACCATGTGAACTCTCAATTTTCCTCTTACCACTATGTATTCAAAATGGACAGTGATGTATATGTATATGTATATGTATATGTATATGTATATGTATATGTATATGTATATGTATATGTATATGTATATGTATATGTATATGTATATGTATATGTATATGTATATGTATATGTATATGTATATGTATATGTATATGTATATGTAGGCATAGGTGTGTGTGTGTGTGTGTGTAGGAAGCAAATTGCTCCCTTTCGCCTTTCAGCTCCAGTCAAGGAGCCCTCAAGCAGTCACATTCAAATTTATATTTTGCTGATACCCCACATGTTGGGGTAGACCAGGTGCCTCAATAGAAAAACACTTAATCTCTCCCCTGGCTCAAGATGATGAAGGGAGGAGAACTTGTGGCTCAGAGGTTAATACAACTGCCTAATATGCAGGCAGCCCAAGTTTGAATCTGAGTAAGGGTATGGCTAGCTGATGAGAGCTAAATAGCTTGAAATAGATCTGTACTAGTCTCCCTTTATTTCTTTATCAGCAAAATATTATATATATATATATATATATATATATATATATATATATATATATATATATATATATATATCTCCTGACGATGCTAACAGAAACAGACTCGAAATCACCAACATCCTCTGCACCAGCAAGCCACCCAAATGCAACTTACCCAAAGAGGAACAGACACTACTTAACCTGAAAGAAGACACCAGCATAATAATCCTACCAGCAGACAAAGGCAACACCACGGTGGTTATGAACACATCTGACTACCAAACCAAATTAACCAACCTACTCCAAGACTCCACATACAAGACTCCACATACAAACCCCTAAACACAGACCCCACCACCTACCTGGAAAAAACCACTAGATCCAAAATAAAAGCCTCCCCCATCAGCGAAGAGATCCAGCAAAGAATCATTCCCAGAGAGAAATCATCCAGATGCCCTAAGGTCTATGGTCTCCCCAAGATACACAAAGAAGGAACCCCACTTAGACCCATAGTCAGCTCCATAGGCTCACCTCTACAAAACCTAGCCAAATTTCTCGCCAAACAACTACAGCCCTATGCAGAATCCATCACCTCACACGTAAAAAACTCATTCCAGTTCATAGAGATCATAAAGAAACAAAACTTACAGCCCAGCGACCTACTTGTGAGCTTCGATGTCATATTCCTCTTCACTCAAGTACCAATCAAAGAAACCTTGACAGCTATCCAAAACAAATATAACCCCCCTCCCCCAGCACATCCTAGATCTGACCAAACACTGCCTATCCAACACATACTTCATCTATAATGGGCAAAAATACAAACAAATAGAAGGAGCACCCATGGGATCACCCCCCCCCCTGTCATTGCAAACCTCTACATGGAACACTTTGAAACCCAAGCTCTAGAAAAATCTGATCACAAACCCAAACTCTGGCTCAGATACGTAGACGACACCTTCATAATCTGGCCACACGGGAAAGAAAAACTGGACAACTTCCTCACACACCTCAACAGCCTACACCCCAAAATACAGTTCACCATGGAAACAGAAGCTAACAACCAACTTCCCTTCCTGGATGTCTTAGTCTACAGGAAATCCAATGGCTCCCTAGGACACACCATCTACCAGAAGAAAACACACACAAACCGCTATCTGCACGCACTGTCACACCACCACCCAGCCCAGATCAACTCCGTAGCCAAGACACTCACCTCCAGAACAAAACACTTAGCTGACGAACAACACCTAAAAACTGAACTATGTCAGCACTAAGATAAATGCATATTACACACTCTCACTAACGTACTAACATCCAATGGATTCCAAAGAAATAAGATTACCAACCTAATCCCAAAAGAAACCCCCACTAAAATCCAAGACAGAGAACAAGAAAACGGCAAAGCCCTCCTCCCATACATAAAAGGCACCACAGACAGAATCAACAAGATCCTCCACAAACACAACATTGAGACAGCATTCTGCACAAACCGAAAAATATCCACCGTCCTAAGAAACCCCAAAGACAAAATTGAGTTAGAAAATCAAGGAGTATATGAAATCCCATGCCCCACCTGCCCCACCACATACATCAGACAAACCAACAGAAGAATAAGTGCATGCATTGAAGAACACAAGAACTGAGTTAGAAAAGAGGAACCAACTTTTTCCCTGGTCCAACACCTTAAAGCCACAGGACATGAAACTAACTTTAAAAAGACCAGAACTATTGCCAAAACTGAACACTTTAACAACAGAATAATCAGAGAAGCCATCGAGATAGAAAAACGCCCACACAGCATGAATAAACGAGATGATACCTCCCACCTACCAGCCATTTGGAAACCTGCCCTTATTGACAAACAAGTCCCTAACACGAGGAATGACACCAGACCCACACTCACGAGGGCCACACAGGATGTCACCACCACACATGCACGCGGAAAGCAGACTCAAACCCACACCGATGATGAGGCACGACCACGGACCAGAAACCAGTCTGCAGCTGCATCATTAGCCACTTTAAACCCCTCCAATCCATACATAAAGCAGACTGACATCCACCATGAAGATGTGGCATGACCACGAATGTGAAGCCAAACAACAGCAACGCAGCTCACCAGCTCAAATCCCTCTGCAACTCAGACTAAGCCGAGCACAACCAAGCCCCCACCCAAACAGAACACACCCCCATCCAATCAGAGCAAAGCCAAACCCCCAACCAATCAGAACACAGCCAAGCTCCCACCCAATCAGTTCACACCCCCACTAGCAGTTAAAAGGAAGAAACAGTTGTGATCACACATTGCTCCTAGAAGCACGAAGCCGAGAACACAAGCCTGAAGATGACAAATGAGACTTCGTCGAAACGTCACCAAGACACTTCCAATTTTACGCAGGAGAAAACCCAAATAACCAAAGACCTACATATATGTGTGTGTGTGTGTGTGTGTGTGTTTCTTTAGCCAGGTTTTTCCTATGTAAACCAAGATTTTTCTGCAGCCCTAGTTCAGTGAAGTCACATCCACTAGTTTCTGGGCTTTTTTTTTCATTTCTTCTGGCAGCCAGCAGGCCTTATGCTGCCGATTGGGAGACTTATATAGATCTATTTCTGGCTCGTTAGCCTTCATCAGTAAGCCACACCCACATCTCATGTATCCTCCCTGTAAAGGTACATTATTTATTTTCTTAGTTTTTTGTAGGATTTATGTGTGCTTTAGCCTCCGATACTGTTCTGTCCCCGCCCCCAGGAATAAACCCAATTCAGACAGTCGGAGGTTAAAATAAGCTGGCAGGCAACCAAGTAGTCTGATAAGGAGCTTGGCAGCAATCCCAGCAGCTGCGTGCCAAAACCTTTATTATTGTAACAGAAAAATACACACCACAAGTGTCCAGAATAGCCAAAGCTGAGATGCAGGAATATTTGTTTTTGTTCGTCACAAAAGTGCAGGCTGACTCACTCTCTTTTATAGGCTGTGGGGTGTGATCCAGTGAGTCAGCTAATCACGAGCACGCCGTGCCGTCTGTTGGGCACGTTTCTCCCTGCGTCGCTGGCGAGGATCCAGACAGCACTTATCTCCCTCGTCGCTGTCCACCTGTGGCTGCGGGGATGTGCTTGGCTCTGGGCCTATCTCTTGCCCTTCGGTGTCCTCCAGGGGCATTGCCAGAGAGGAGGGTCCTGGAGAGGGAGGTCTTGCCAATTCCTCCCTTTCACTCTCGGAGTCCTCTCCTGACGATGACACAAGCTCAGTCAACGGAGCCACAACAGATACTAAGTTCCTGTTAATGGATCCTGGTTGGAATAATAATGACCTGGCTGACCAGGAAGAAATGGAAGATTTGAAAAGGATTGTTCTCCAGGGAGTGAGAACTGCTGTCCCTCAAGGAAAGAATTTACTTAAGGCCTTTGAGGTGGGACAGTTGAAAGATGAAACACAATCTGTGTTCCTGGAAAAGATCAAAGACAGTCTAACTAAATATTCTGGTCTTTCTCTTGTAACACCAGCTTATGAGTCTCTGATGAAAATGCAATTTGTAACAAAGGCTTGGCCGGATATACAGAAAAAGATACAGAAGATTGTGGATTGGGCTAACTCTGTTATCACAATGTTGTTAAAGGAGGCTCAGTGTCAGCCTCATGATGCTTGCTCACTTTCGGCTGCCATTGTAATTGGAGTGGGGAGGCATTGTAGGAATTTGGGAGGGGAGGAAGTGAGCTGGTGGAGATGTCTCAGAAAAAGGGAGGAAAATCAAGCCTGACATTAAGCAAACTCTGCTTTAACAGCCATCCCAGAGAAAACTCTACCATGGGGGCTGTCTGATCAAGACAGTGACCAAGAGGACATGGGAGCTGCTGGGTCCACCCCTCCCTTATCCCAGCAAGGTGGGGAGGTTTCAGACTGGATGTCAGAGTTACAGCTTGAAGAAAAGCCAGCCAGAGCTAAGTGGTCACTGGGTGTGAGGAGGATGGATCCTACAGAGGAAATCCCCTCAGGGGTGACAGTTACCAGACGCCGGCGGGGAGAGGCAGCTTGGCAGAAAGAGGACAGAGAAGACCTCCTGCTGACTCAAGCCATGAAACTCCTGAAAGAGGCTTTTGAGAGTTGGAAAGCCCGTAAAAGGTATGCATCGCCGGCCCAGAGGGAGACTGAATGCCCGGGGGGGGGGAAGCAGAAGCTTCAGTCCCCTCCTGATGATGACACAGGCTCAGGCAACGGAGCCACAACACTATCCCCCACCGCAGGGCCCTTCCCCCGCCGCTGACGGTCGGGATGCGGTCGGGACGGGAACTGTTCATGGAAGGCCCGTACCAGGTCAGGGGCATGAACGGAGGAAGCATCCTCCCAAGAGAAATCCTCAGGCCCGTACCCCTTCCAGGCAATCAGGTACTGGAAACGGCCCTTCAGCCAAGGGGAGTCCTGGATGCTGTCCACCTCGTACGTCGTGGAGCTGTCCTCGGCGACCGTGGTCGGGGGAGCAGGTGTCGTCGGGCGTCAGAGGCGGCACGGTGGAGCCTCAGGGACCAGAAGGGACCGATGGAAAACAGGGTGGAGCCGCATAGACCGTGGCAGGGTCAACTGGTAGGCCACCGGGCTGATGACTGCCTCGATGGGGAAGGGCCCGATGAAACGGTGGTCGAGCTTCTTCGCCGGCCGGTCTGTGGGGAGGTGTTTCGTGGACAGCCATACCCGATCCCCAACCTCCAGTGGTGGCGTGGTCCGTTGAGAGCGGTCGGCGACCCGCTTATAGTCCTCCTTCGCCCGGATCAGCTGCCAACGCACCAGCTGCTGCACTACTTGCAGCTCCGAGAGGAAGTCCTGGGTCTCGGGAACAGGGGAATCCGAGAGGGACAGAGGGAACAGCCGTGGATGGTATCCCACGTTGGCATGGAACGGAGTCATCTGGGTGGAGGTGTGTTGGGAGTTGTTGAAGGCGAACTCTGCCAGGGGAAGGTACTCGGCCCAGTTGTCCTGCTGCTGATTGACGTAGCAGTGGAGGTACTGCTCCAGGATGCTGATGACCTTCTCCGTCCCCCCGTCAGTCTTCGGATGGTGCGCCGACGACAGACACAACTGCACCTCCAACGCGGCCATCAGGCTTTTCCAGAAGCGGGCCGTGAATTGGGCCCCACGGTCGGAAACCACTCTGTCCGGCAGGCCATGGAGACGGAAAACGTGCTGCAGGAACAATCGGGCTGTGGTGCGGGCCGATGGCAGTCCACGGCACGGAATGAAATGTGCCATCTTTGTGAGCATGTCCCCCACCACAAGGAAGGTGGTGAACATGGCGGATGGTGGCAGGTCCATCAGGAAGTCCATAGAGATGGCTCCCCAGGGTCTCTCCGGTGTCGGCAGCGGCTGAAGAAGTCCAGGCGGTGGGCCTGACACGGCTTTGGCCTGTCGGCACGGCACGCAGGACGTCACGTACAGGTGCACATCGTGCCGTACCCGAGGCCACCAAAAAGTCCGTGTCACCAGGTTAAGAGTCTTAAAGAACCCAAAATGTCCTGCTGCGGGGTTGTCATGGCACTGGTTCAGGACGAGGGCTCGGAGCGGACTCGTGGGCACGTACAGCCGGCCTTGGTGTTTCAACAAGCCCTCCTCCAAAGTCCAAGGGGAGGCAGGGCCAACGTTCGCCTTCTGCTGTTGCGACCAGTCATCCTGGCGCTGCGCTTCCCGCACCTGAGCCCACAAGTCCATGGGTTCCTGGGCTGCGGCCAAGGATTCCGCTGGCAGCACTGTCCGCGGAGGCAGGGAGTCCTTCGGAGAGAAGTACTCTGGCTTGTGGGACAAGGCGTCTGCCCTCACGTTGTGGCCACTGGGGATGTATGTCACATGGAAGTTGAACCGGGCAAAAAACAACGACCACGGGATCTGCCGCTGGTTCAACTTCCTGGCCGTCCTGAGGTGCTCCAGGTTCCGATGGTCCGTCCGCACCTCCACCTGGTGTCGGGCCCCCTCGAAATGATGCCACCAAGCCTCGAACGCGGCCTTGATAGCCAGCAACTCTTTCTCCCAGATGGTGTAGTTGCGCTCGGAAGGATTGAGTTTCCAGGAGTAATAAGCGCAGGGAAAAAGAGTGTCGCCATCCGCCGGGGCCTGTAACAGCACCGCCCCAGTCGCCACATTGGATGCATCCGTTTCGACCACAAACGGACGATGTGGATTGGGGTGCCTCAGGACAGGTTCCGTAACGAAGGCCTGCTTCAGAGCCTCGAAGGCCTGCTGCTGCGGGGGACCCCATTGAAATGGAACCTTCTTCCGAAGGAGCTGGGTCAGCGGCAAGGTCAGGGTGGCGAAGCCCGGGATGAAGGTTCGGTAATAGTTGGGGAACCCCAACAGACGCTGGATGTCCTTCACCCGACGAGGGGGTTCCCAACTAAGCAAGGCCTCCACCTTACGCGGGTCCATTGCGATGCCTTCCGGGGAGATGATGTGCCCAAGGAACTCTATGGAAGTCTGGAAGAAGAGACATTTCTCCAACTTCGCATAGAGTTGGTGCTCCCGCAGGTGCTGCAGAACCTGGCGGACGTGCTGGACGTGGTTTTCCGGGGACCGGGAATAAATCAGGATGTCATCCAGATAAATGACTACGAACCGATCCAACATGTCCCAGAACACGTCGTTCATCAGATGCTGGAAGACCGCAGGGGCGTTGGTCAACCTGAACGGCATGACGGTATACTCAAAGTGTCCGTATTGGGTGCCAAATGCCATCTTCCACTCGTCCCCCTCTTGCATCCGCACCAGGTTGTAGGCTCCCCGGAGGTCGAGCTTGGTGAAAATCGAGGCCTCCCGCAACCTCTCCATCAGCTCCGGGATGAGCAGCAGGGGGTAGCGATTCCGCACGGTGATGGCGTTTAACCGCCGGTAGTCGCAGCAAAGGTGTAGGTCCCCCATCTTCTTCTTCACAAAGAGGACTGGGGCCGAGAGAGGGGAGGATGAAGGCCGGATAAACCCTCAGGCCAAGTTTTTGTCCAGGAAGTCCCGTAGGGCGGCCAACTCGGGCTCCGACATCAAGTACAGTCGTCCCGCGGGCAGGGGTGCATTGGGGATCAGGTCCACCGGGCAGTCATAGGGTCGATGCGGGGGTAAGTGGTCCACCTCCTTTTCGCTGAAGACATCGGCGAAGGGTGTCAGCTCAGGAGGCAAGGGGACGGCAGGGGTGGAGACGTCCTGGCCGGCACAGGTGTGGCGGATGTGATCGACGTACTGCAGGCTCGGGAAGGAGATGGTGTTCCTCGACCAGGCCACCTGCGGATCGTGAGCCCGAAGCCAGGCCATTCCCAAGTCCAGCGGGAAATGCAGGTCCGCCATCACATAGAATTGAATGGCCTCCTCGTGGGCCCCAATGACGAGACGCAAAGGCTGAGTCGCGAACTTAATGGGCCCCGCTACAAGTTCCTGCCCATCGATAGTCTCGACCTTCAACGGAGGGTTCACTGGAATCAAGGGGACCGCAAAATGGGCCACAAAGGCCTGGTCCATAAAGTTCGTGGTGGCCCCCGAGTCCACCAGCGCATGTGCCTGAAGCCCCTCTGACTGGTTGGCCAACAACACCCGGGTGTCCAGGATCAGGTGTCGAGGGGGCCCACAGTCCACCTCCGCTGACTCAGGCGGGGCAGTGATATGTGCCCGGCCTAAGGTTTCCCCCAGGCCGGGCCTGCCTCATTTCCCGGCTGGTCACGCCGAGATTCTGGAACAGACTTGAGCGCCCCACTTCGCTTCCTGGGACACGATGCGGCAAAGTGTCCAGCCTCCCCGCAATAGAGGCACAATCCCCCTTGGCGTCTCCGCATACGCTCCTGGGCTGTCAGGTGCGGTCTGACTGCTCCGAGCTCCATGGGCTCCTCAGCCGTCGCCACGAAACGCGGGGTGACCCGGAATGCTGTCGGTGCAGGACGCGGGGGTGCAGAAACGGTTGGGGGTTCCTGGATGGGCCGACGGGTCTTGCGCCGTTGAAAGCGGGCATCGATGCGCAGACACCACATTACAAGGGCGTCGAGGGTCTGGGGCGCCTCCACGCGAACCAGCTCATCCTGCAGGTCATCGGAGAGGCCATCCTGGAAAGCGTCCCTTAGCGCTGCATCATTCCAATCCGAGTCCTGGCCCAGAAGCCGAAATTCAGCCACATATTCCTGCAGGGAGCGCTTCCCTTGACAGAGATCTTTGATGCACCTGGCTGCCGTCTGGGTCTTCAGGGGGTCCTCATACATCACCCTCAGATGTTGTCAAAAGCCCTGATAGTCTGCCAACAAGGGGCTATTCTGCAGCAACAGAGGCGTGGCCCATCGGGCGGCATTGCCGGAGAGGAGGTTGATAACAAACGCCACCCGAGCCCGGTCATCCGGAAAATCCTCTGGCCTCATTGCCATAAACAGCTGGCATTGTCCCATGAAAGCCGGAAACATCTCCTGCTGCCCAGAGAATTTATCAGGCACACTGATAGGGCTTTTCTGACGAGGAGGAGGGGGAGGAGGAACAGCTGCAGGCACATTTCCCCCAGCCAGTTGCGCAGTCAACTGGCCGACCTGTTGCTGCAGGAGCTGGTTGTCAGCTTGCAACTGTTGGATAAGTTGCTGCAGCTGAGGATCCATTGTGGTAACGATGGGTTAACTTTTTTGGGTGACGAACAAGATGTTCTGTCCCCGCCCCCAGGAATAAACCCAATTCAGACAGTCGGAGGTTAAAATAAGCTGGCAGGCAACCAAGTAGTCTGATAAGGAGCTTGGCAGCAATCCCAGCAGCTGCGTGCCAAAACCTTTATTATCGTAACAGAAAAATACACACCACAAGTGTCCAGAATAGCCAAAGCTGAGATGCAGGAATATTTGTTTTTGTTCGTCACAAAAGTGCAGGCTGACTCACTCTCTTCTATAGGCTGTGGGGTGTGATCCAGTGAGTCAGCTAATCACGAGCACGCCGTGCCGTCTGTTGGGCACGTTTCTCCCTGCGTCACTGGCGAGGATCCAGACAGCACTTATCTCCCTCGTTGCTGTCCACCTGTGGCTGCGGGGATGTGCTTGGCTCTGGGCCTATCTCTTGCCCTTCGGTGTCCTCCAGGGGCATTGCCAGAGAGGAGGGTCCTGGAGAGGGAGGTCTTGCCAATTCCTCCCTTTCACTCTCGGAGTCCTCTCCTGACGATGACACAGGCTCAGGCAACGGAGCCACAACAGATACTAAGTTCCTGTTAATGGATCCTGGTTGGATTAATAATGACCTGGCTGACCAGGAAGAAATGGAGGATTTGAAAAGGATTGTTCTCCAGGGAGTGAGAACTGCTGTCCCTCAAGGAAAGAATTTACTTAAGGCCTTTGAGGTGGGACAGTTGAAAGATGAAACACAATCTGTGTTCCTGGAAAAGATCAAAGACAGTCTAACTAAATATTCTGGTCTTTCTCTTGTAACACCAGCTTATGAGTCTCTGATGAAAATGCAATTTGTAACAAAGGCTTGGCCGGATATACAGAAAAAGATACAGAAGATTGTGGATTGGGCTAACTCTGTTATCACAATGTTGTTAAAGGAGGCTCAGTGTCAGCCTCATGATGCTTGCTCACTTTCGGCTGCCATTGTAATTGGAGTGGGGAGGCATTGTAGGTATTTGGGAGGGGAGGAAGTGAGCTGGTGGAGATGTCTCAGAAAAAGGGAGGAAAATCAAGCCTGACATTAAGCAAACTCTGCTTTAACAGCCATCCCAGAGAAAACTCTACCATGGGGGCTGTCTGATCAAGACAGTGACCAAGAGGACATGGGAGCTGCTGGGTCCACCCCTCCCTTATCCCAGCAAGGTGGGGAGGTTTCAGACTGGATGTCAGAGTTACAGCTTGAAGAAAAGCCAGCCAGAGCTAAGTGGTCACTGGGTGTGAGGAGGATGGATCCTACAGAGGAAATCCCCTCAGGGGTGACAGTTACCAGACGCCTGCGGGGAGAGGCAGCTTGGCAGAAAGAGGACAGAGAAGACCTCCTGCTGACTCAAGCCATGAAACTCCTGAAAGAGGCTTTTGAGAGTTGGAAAGCTCGTAAAAGGTATGCATCACCGGCCCAGAGGGAGACTGAATGCCCAGGGGGGGAAGCAGAAGCTTCAGTGAGCAAATAAGAGATTCCCAGGGTTCAGCCAGAGAGAGAGCAAACTACTGGGGCTCAAGCTGCGGCTGCAGCCCAGGGACCCCCTGTGAGGGGGGTAGGAACCAGGAGGCATTGAATCCCAAAGGTTTCTCCACTTAACGTAAAATATGAAGGAGACCCCAAGGGTTTGGGGTTCTTCCTATCTGAAGTGTGGAATCACATGGAAGAGTATGGAGAGGATTTCCCATCAGAAACTGCCTGTGTGAGATGAGTCACTATGGCCCTGGAGGGGACGGCTGCTGACTGGTGGGTGGGCCTCCATGATGAGAATTATCCTCTGCTGAGGAATTATGACCAGTTCATGATGGAACTCAGAGGGCTTTGAGGACCCTCTAGCTGAGCGGAAGGCCAGAATCAGGATGAAGTCTATAAATCAAGGGCGGAGATCGGTGGCTGAGTACACCCAGGAGTTCCATGAGCTGGTGCGCCACACGAGGGGGTGGTCCCAGGAGGCCCTGATGGAATGTTATAAGGATGGCCTCAATGAGGATGTTTACAAGGGTTGCAGGCCCTCGAGACCTGCAACGCTGGTACGTGATGGCAGCCGATGTGGAAATTGACCTGATCAGTGATTGCTTCCGTGGGGGCCGAGTTTGGAACAAGCCTTCCCTTGCCCCACAGAAAGAAGGCCCTAGGCCTAGGGGTGTCAGCAATGAAGCCTAAATCCAAAGTGGGGAGGAGGGCCACCAGGCTGCTGATTGTTTCTCCAAACTCGCCTCCAAGCCAACCCCTACTGGTGGGAAGAAAGCTGGCAAGCCTCCAACAAAGAATCACGAGACAGCCCTGAAGGGGGTGGAAGTTGTTGAGTTTGCTTCCCCAGGCCCCAGATGACAGTGATACCGAAACTGACTCCAATGATGACCCCCTGGTAAGACAGCATGGGGGTCCCATGACCATCCCAGTAGAACTAAGGATGCCTTCATCTGGTGCCCTCTTAGACTCTGGATGCACCAGGTGTGTCATCAGCCCCGAGGTGGTGGACAAACTGGGGCTGAGACTAAAAACCATGAAAGTGCCCATCACATTTTGCCAATTGGAGCTGGGGGGGACCCAGCCAACTTTGTGACAGAACCGATTGAAATGTGGATGGGGGACCACCGAGAGATCTTGAGTTTTATCGCGGCCCTGGGCATGGAACGACCCCTCTTACTTGGACTGCCTTGGCTACAGAAATGGAACCCTCAGGTGAACTGGAGGATGGATGTCAGGGTTCCAAGGAACACCCCCAACAAAATAAAGCTCTGAGGCCTGAGGTTCCTCAAAGTTTCAATTTATTAGAGATGCCATGTTGGCACATCTGGGCAAACCCAAATCTGAAGCTTCCAGGTTTTCCACACCCAGCTAAGAGTTCACAGCCCTGCCCCACACCCACAAGTTCATTACATTGTCCAATCAACTCTTCACACTCCACCGGATACAAACTTCAGGCAGTCTCCATCAGACGCAACAAAAGTCCTTGAATACAGAATTTTGTTATGACTAACTTTCTACCGCTCCAACAACAACCCCCTCCCAACTTCCTCAGCTAAAATATGTGGCAGTTTAGAAGCAAAAAGAAAATTGTCTTCCCAAACTGACAATGTGGTGGTTACGCATCTGTTCCGCCCCGCCAGGGAAAGAAGGGGGCAAACCTTTTTGCACGGCCAAAGCTGTGAAGGAGTGGGCAGCGTTGGCGAGCAAACATATTGCTGGGGAGGAAAAAATCCCTAAGGAATATTGGGACCTCAGGGAGGCTTTCAGTGAGAAGGCATCAGTTGTGCTCCCGCCCCACCGCCCCACTGACTGTGGCATAGAGATCCTCCGAGAGGTGAAGCTCCCTAAGCCAAAGATCTATTCCATGACCCCACACGAGCTGGAGGAGCTTAGGAACTTTATTGATAAAAACTTAAAGCGGGGCTTCATCCAAGCAGTGAAGCCGCAAGTGGCTGCCCCGGTTTTGTTTCGGGAGAAAAAAGATGGCTCTCTTTGCTTATGTGTCAACTATTTATTTATTGTTTATTTATTTATTGGTTCGATTTATATGCTGCCCTTCTCTGGAGACTCAGGGTGGCTTACAATGTGTTAAGCAATAGCCTTCATATTTTTGTATATACCTGCTTAGTAGGGCTTTTGCCCCCCCCCCCCAAGCGGTGTTCTTTTTTATACAAAGTCGATGTCAGCATTTCACGCTGCACTTACTCCAATGCTGACATAAGAAGAAGAAGTGGAGGCATCTGGAAAGAGACATTTGACACCTCACCTACTTATTTTCCCTGGAGAGAATATCACCTAGGAGAGTGTTGTGGCTCCGTTGCCTGAGCCGGTGTCATCGGTAGAGACAGACTCTGAGACTGAGGGGGAGGAATTGGCAAGGCCTCCCTCTCCAGGACCCTCCTCTCTGGCAATGCCTCCGGAGGACACTGAAGGCCAAGAGATAGGCCCAGAGCCAAGCACGTCCATGCAGCCACAGGTGGACAGCGACGAAGGAGATAAGTGCTGTCTGGATCCTCGACAGCGGCTCAGGGAGAAGCGTGCGCAGCAGAGGACAAGGCGTGCCAGAGATTAGCTGAGTCACTGGACCACACCCCACAGGGTATAAATGTGGGTGTGGTGGCCGGCTCAGTTTGTGACGAGCAAAACTAGAAATCATCCATGGACTTTGTGTTGCTGAAACTGTGCCTGCTTAAGTGGACTGCATTCGGATTAATTCTTGTATTGCTGAAGCTCTGCCTTATCAGAAGGCTTGTGGACTTATCTTTGTTTGTGTGAGTAAAGTTTGAATTGGCAGCCAGCCACTGGGTTGCGGCTAGCTTTATCTTCAAAGACTTTGTCGTGTGTCTTATTAACTCCGGGTCGTCTGTGGGGGTGCATGTGTGAGATGGGGACAGAACAGAGATGAGATGGGAGGGGGGAAATTCCAATGAGTCAGAGCTAGAATGTTCGTGCTTAATAAATTAGAGTTTTTTTCTTTCTTTTTTTATTGAAAAGTTTTACAAACAAGAAAAAAAACATTTTCTCCCACCTACAATCCCCCCACCCCCCTTCCCTCCCACCCCTTATCCCGCCACCCTTCCCCCCCTCCCTCCCCCCCCAAACTTCCCAGAGCAAAATACAGGGTATTAGAAAAAATAAAAACAATCTTAATCTAAATTAACCTAACTATCCTTAAACTAACAAATCCCCCCACTGAAACCTTAACTCCCTTATAGGTAACACAATAAATCTTTGCATTACATTCATTCATACGCAGTTTGATATCTTCGCATCCGATATTTGTTTTGAATGTAGTCTATCCATTTTCTCCACTCCAAAATATATTTTTCTTGCGTATGATCTTTCAAATATGCTGAGATTTTAGCCATTTCAGCTAAATTTGTTACTTTCAACGTCCATTCTTCTATAGTAGGCAAAGAGTCCTTCTTCCAATATTGTGCTACCAGCAGCCTAGCTGCTGATATTAAGTTTAAAATTAATTTAGTCTCTAGTACTGTACAATCAGTTATTATCCCCAATAAAAACAATTGTGGAGTAAATTTCAACCTTCTTTTCAAAATATTCTGCATTATCCACCAAATTTTTATCCAAAATGCTTTGATCTTCTTACAAGTCCACCATATATGATAATACGTTGCATCATCACAGTTACATCTCCAACATTTAGCTTGTACATTTGGGTACATACATGATAATTTCTTAGGATCCAAATGCCATCTATAAAACATTTTGTAAAAATTTTCTCTTAAATTTTGTGCTTGTGTAAATTTAACATTTCTAACCCAGATCTTTTCCCACGTTTCCATCATCACTGGCTCCTGGAAATTTTGTGCCCACTTTATCATACAATCTTTAACCAATTCAGTTTCCGAGTCTATTTCCAATAATACATTATACAACCTTTTAATATGCATTGGACTCTGATCCCTAATCTGTTTTACCAAATTCTCCTCATTTTGCATGAAACCAGTTTTTTGGTCTTCCCTCCCTCTAGCTTGGAGTTGACCATACTGAAACCAAGTATAAATTATCCCTTCATCTTTCAATACCTCTAAAGATTTCAGTTGCAAATTACCCCTTTCATTAAAAAGAAGCTCCCTGTATGTAATTACCTCCATTTTTTGTTCTATACTTATGTTTTCTATTGCATGTCTAGGATTTGCCCATATAGGTATCTTGTAGTTTAACTTATATTGATATTTTTTCTAAACCCTTAACAAAGCATTCCTAACTATATGACTTTTGAATGTCTTATCCACTTTCTTTTCATATAAGGAGGCATGCCATCCATATAACAAATCATATCCTTCTATATTTAATATTCTTTCTTGAGTTAAATTAAACCAATCACTAATTTGCACTAACACAGATGCTTCATAGTACAATCTTAAATTAGGCATTTTCATACCCCCTCTCTCGCGAACATCCTGCATAATTTTTAATTTTACTCTGGGTTTTTTCCCAGACCAAATAAAAGTATTAACTCCTTTCTGCCATTACCTCAAGTCTGCATCTTTCTTAAGTACTGGTAACATTTGAAACAAAAATAAAAATTTTGGTAACACATTCATTTTTATTGCTGCTATTCTTCCCAATAAAGATAATTGCAATTTTTGCCAATTTTCCATATCTCTCTGCACTTTTTGCCAGAGGACTTCATAATTATTTTTAAATAACTTCGTATTTGAGGCTGCAACATTTACTCCTAAGTATTTAACCTTTTTAACTATTTTAAACCCCGTTATTCTTCCTAACTCTTCTCTTTGAAGTACAGACATATTTTCAGTTATTATCTTGGTTTTATACTGATTAACCTTAAATCCAGAAACCTTACCATATTGTTCTACTATATCTAACATATGTGGAGCTACCTTTACAGGTTGGGTTAAAGTAACCACCAAGTCATCTGCAAACGCTCTCAGTCTATAGTCCTGTTGCCTAATTACTATTCCTTTCAGTTTATCAGATTCTCGTATCCTGTTCAATAGAACTTCTAATGATAAAATAAATAGCAGTGGCGATAGGGGACAACCCTGCCTTGTTCCTTTCTCAATCCTAAAATGATCTGTTAGGCCCCCATTAACAATTATTTGTGCTGATTTTTCTTGATAAATTGATCTGATTGATTGTAAAAACTGTTCTCCAAATTGCATTTTCTCTATTATTTTAAATAAAAATTGCCAACTCAATCGATCAAATGCCTTCTCTGCATCCAAGAAGAAAAACGCTGCAGAGAGTTGGTTGTTTCTTTCCAAGTATTCCAATAAGTGTATAACTTGTCTCACATTGTATTTCATTTGCCTCCCTGTTATAAATCCTGATTGATCATTATGAATTATTTGTTGCATAACTGTCATTAATCTATTTGCCAATACCTTAGCAAAAATTTTATAGTCAGTATTCAAGAATGAAATTGGTCTAAAGTTTTCAGGCTTAACACAATTCTGGTCATCTTTTGGAATCGATGAGACAAAAGCTGTTCTCCAGGAGGGTGGAATCCCCCCCCCACCACCTAGTTGAATCTTACAAAACAAGGTTCTAAGTGGTTCTACAATTTCCAACTGCAAGTTCTTGTAATAAACAGCTGTCAATCCATCTGTTCCTGGCGTTTTACCTATTTTTAATTGTTTAATTGCTATGCTAATCTCTTCTGCAGTTATTGGCTGGTTCAAACCCTCCCTTTGTTCTAAAGTTAATTCACCCATATTATCTTCCTTCAAATATCTATCAATATCTAAACCTTGTATTGGGTCTCCTGCATATAGTTTGTTGTGGCCCCGTCCTCTGAACCTATCCCATTGGAGGAAGGAAGCTCTGAGCATGAGGAAGAGGAGCCAGCCAGACCTCCCAGCCCCCCCCCCCTCTGGCACCGTCTCAGGTGCCAGCTGAAAGAGAGCAAAGTAGTGGGGAAACAGGTGTCTCAGATGAGAGTGAGGGAGAGACGTCATTCCTGGATGCACGTCAACGAAGGTGAGATAAGCGCTTGCAGCAGCTGAGGAGACGTGCGAGGGAATAGACCTGAGTCACTGGACTTGAGTCACAGGACCAATGAGTCACTGGACCACACCCCAGAGACTATATAAGAGAGGGTGGTGGTCAATGATCCCTGTGACGAACAATAACTCAATCTGGTAGTCATTGGAGCTAAAAGAACGGATTTTGGCAAAGCTACGTATGTGATTTTCTTTCTGTGAACAATTAAAGCACTTGGCAGACGGTGTGCATATCACTTCCAAGTTGGAGATAAGAACTGTGGTGTGTGCCTAGTGCTTCTTTAACCCTCGACTGGCTGTGTTTTTGTGGGTGTATGTAGAGGGGGACAGATCATAGTTTTGTATACTATTCTAGAAAAGCTCTTTTAATCATATTTTGTTGATAAACTTCCTTACCTCTATATTCTATCTTACCAATAACTCGTGATTTTTGTTTCTTCCTCAATACATAAGCTAACCATCTGCCTGGTTTATTAGCGTTACAAAATGTATTATGTTTAGCATATTGCAAAGTAGTTGCCACGTGATCAGCCATTAACATATTAAATTGCCCTCGCAGTATATTTATTGTTTCCTTTATTTTTTTATCTCCTGGATTACATATTAATAACTGTTCCTTCTTTTTTATTTCCTCCTCAATCTCATTCTGTCTCCTTATTTGCTTTAATCTATGTCTCTTATTCATATGTATTAAAATTCCCCTCATATAGGCCTTACTAGCGTCCCATACTATTTCCATAGGGGTACCCTTATGCATGTTAATAACAAAAAGTTCTTTCATTTGTTTTTTGAGTTCATTCACATTTTCTTCATATCTAAATAAATTTTCATTCAATCTCCATGACCTCCTTTCCCCACTTTCCTGTTCTAATTCTAACCAAACCGGACTATGATCAGCCAAAGTCCTTGGGCAAATCATCGTCTTCTTTACCCTAGAAAGAAAATAATTTGTAATTAGTATAAAGTCAATTCTGGAAAAAGATTGATGTCTATCGGAACAAAAAGTAAAATCTCTTTCATCAATATTCCATTCTCTCCAAATGTCCCTCAATTCCAAATCTTCCATTATATCAAAAAAGGACTTGGGCAGTTTTGCACGTGTCGAAACTTTAGAACTACTCTTCTTATCTTTCAAAATATCTATCACTCCATTCCAATCACCCATTACTATAAGAGATTTATAATTCCACTGTATTATTTTAGAATGTAAAAGTTTATAAAAATTATCTTGTTGTTGATTGGGGGCATATATTCCAATTAAAAGCATTTTTCCACTTTGAGTTGATAACTCTATTGCTATATACCTTCCATAAACATCTGCCTCAATTAGGTTAGCCATTAGTCCTTTCTTTACATAAACAACAATTCCATTCTTCTTCTCTGGAGCTGATGCCACAAAATGAGTCCCTAATCTTGAATTTATTAAATATTTTTGATCTGATAATTTAATCTGTGTTTCTTGTAGGCAAATAACATCATTCTTAAATTGTTTCAAATAGTGAAATTCTTTCTTTCTCTTCTGTGGTGAATTTAAACCATTAACATTCCAGGATAGAAACTTAGTTGCCATTCTTGGCACCTCGAAGCGTCATGAGCATTCGCTGAATATCCTCCTCCATCTTGCTCTTCAGCCTGGCCCCTCCCACTGCTTCTGTTTTTTGAGATTCTTGAGTTAAATCTTGAGCTTGTTGCACTTTTGTTTGTTGTTTTTGTTGTTGCTGTTGCATTTGTTTAAAGGTTGATCGTGTTAAACGCTGTTCTTTTGGTTCCTCTGTCTTGTTTGCTGTTTCAGGCATTAATCCTTCTATACTCTTTAATGGAAAAGGAAGATCTTCTTGCACCTTTTCTCCAGCTGCCACTTCAGCATAAGTCTGTGTCTGTTTTCCAACTTCTTGTGGTAATATCTCTTTTTGCCCCCTCCAGGTGAGGATGGATGTCCAGCCTTTAAAACATTGAAATAAAAATCTCTTGCCTTCCAGACTGTATTCAAACAATATCTTTCTCCACCATAAGTCACTATTAAACCTATTGGGGCATCCCATCTATACAGTATTTGTTGCTTTCTCAGCTCCTCTACCAAAAAACCAAAGTCCTTTCTATCTCTTATCATTTTAGGAGGACTCTCTTTCAGGATCTGTATTTCTTGTCCAAACACCTGAACTTTGTTTTTATAGGAGGCTTGTAGAATATCATTTCTGATTCTTCTATCGATAAAGTAAATCACCACATCTCTTGGCAGCTGCCTTTGTTTTGCCACCTGTGAATTAACTCTGTAGATTTTGTCAATTTGATTTGTCATATCCTCTTTTCTTGCCCCAATTATTGCTGCTATGGCTTCTGCACATCTATCTCTTAAATTTTCTCGACCATCCTCTTTTAATCCTCTCAGTCTCAAGGCAAATTCCATAGATCTGTATTGCATCATGGTCACCTCATTTTCCAGCTTCTCTGTTTTAGTCATAATGTCTCCCATTTTGGCTTCCAAATTTAAATTAGCTTCATTAATTTCTTCCACTCTCTCATCCAGCTGAATAAGATATTTGGACAATCCTGAAACTGCTAACAAAATATCCTCTTATGTCATCATGCTTTTTTGCCACAACATTCTTGACTTCCCTTATTTCTTCCTCAAATTTCTCTTCTATCATCATTGTTTGGTTATTCATGGCTTCTTTTATAAATTCTTTAAGATCTTTAATGGGAGTCTCCTGTTTCTGTGAATCAGCTGAAAGTTGAGCCTTCTGTGTCACAACAGAAACTATTGGAGAACCCCCTCCTACTTTTGGAATTACTGGTTTAGTTTGCTTGGAAGCCATCTTAATTTCTTTCTTTTAAAGAGGATCTTTTTTTCCTTTCCCCCCCTTTTACAAGCACAAAGTCACCAAAGTCACCAAAACAGCTTTTCAGGTGTTTAAATTGTTTGGTTTTTCAGGCAAAATAGTCTTTCCTCACCCTGCTTCTTTATTTCCAGCAATTTCAGCTCAGTTTCAAAGCGCGAAAAGTCTCAGCAAACACTTTCATTACTAATTTTCACTTTCATAATTGCAACAAAGACGCCATTAATCGCTGACTTCCTCTCAGTTAGCTTTAGTTTAAAACAATGTTACTCAGAGTTAATCTTTTTGGACTGCTCTACCCCCACCCAACTGCTCTTCTCTCCTTCTTTTCCCAAAGGAGAGATTTTGAAGCCGTCAGACAGCCGTTCTGCACTGTCAAAACGGCTTCATGAAATCACGGGGCTGGCGGTCTGTAAAGACCGTCCACAATATCCTGCGGTGCCAACCGGAAGTCTAGAGGTTTTTTTTCAAAGACTTTGTTTGAAATGCAATTTATTTAAGACGACTTCGAAACTTGACAGATAGCTTATTGCCCCCACAATCTGGGTCCTCAGGACTATAAGAACCTGAACGCGATTTGCGTGGAAAATGTCTACCCACTGCCCCTTATGGAAGACATGCTAGCTCACCTAGCAAAGGGGAAGATCTTCACTAAACTGGATTTGAGAGAGGATTACTACAGGGTCCAGATTGAGGAGGGGGATGAGTGGAAGACTGCTTTCAATTGCCCCTTGGGTTGATTTCAATTTAGGGTGCTCTCCTTTGGGTTACAGGGGCCCCCGGCAGTGTTCATGCAATTAATTAATGAGGTGTTACATGAGCATCTTTACAAGGGGGTCCTGGTCTACCTTGATGACATTCTTATCTACACGGAGACCATGGACGAACATAGAGACTAGTGCAGTCAGTTCTGAAAAAACTCAGAGCGGCTGAATTGTATGCTAAATTGTCAAAATGTGAATTCTATCAGAATAAGATTGACTATTTGGGTTACCGCATATCTCATGAGGGAATAGAAACAAATACAGAGAAAGTCTGAGCGGTATTGGAGTGGGCACCCCCACAGACACACGCGCAAGCAACTACAAAGCTTCTTGGGCTTTGCTAACTTTTATCAACAATTTATTCCAACGTTTGCCCAAATTACCTTACCCATTACCAACCTCCTGAAAACAAAGGGGGAAGCCAAGCCAAAGCCTAGTAGGCCACTTGAGTGGACCATGGAATGTCAGGCTGCTCTTGAGAAACTAAAGCAATTGTTTGCCGCTGAGCAGGTGCTAAAACACCCTGACATGGAAGCTCCTTTTGTTGTCCAGGCTGATGCAAGTGATGTGGCCGCCAGAGCGGTGTTACTTCAAGCTAATGCTGATGGGTCTCTACAACCCTGTGCTTACACCTCCCGCAAATTGTCTGAGACTGAACAGAGATGGGCAATTTGGGAGAAGGAAGCTTTTGCTGTCCGCTGGGCCTTGTTAACCTGGAGGCATATCCTTGAAGAGATGAAACACCCTTTTGAGGTGTGGACAGACCATAAGAATTTAGAAGCCCTGAAAACCCCTAGGAAATTGTCACCAAAACAAGTCCGGTGGGCACAATACTTCAATCACTTCAATTTCTCCTTGCGCTACCTACTGGGAGGAAAGAACTTTATGGCCGATGCCTCCTCGTGACTGCCTCAATACAATGGCGCATGGCTGGAAGTGATCCGCCTGGTTATCCCTTGGAAACAGTTGGCAGTTCCTGTTGTTACCAGAACCCAGGTGAGAGAAGAACTAGACCTACCGACTAGTTTAAGGGAGCAGTTAAAAGAAGCACTAAAAACTGATGACTGGTTTACCTCTCCCGGCAATGACTGTACTGTTCGTGATGGTCTCACATGGGTGGGGCCAAGTTGTATGTCCCGGCCAGTCTGAGGGGGGCAGTGCTACAACAGTCCAATGATGCAAAAATGGCCGAACATTTTGGGTTTATTAAGACTCTACATTTGGTCTAAAGACAATTTTGGTGGCCTTCCCTAAAGAAGGATATCGAGGCATATGTCGCTAGCTGCCCAGTATGTGCTTCGGCAAAGAGACCACCTGGGAAGCCACCCAGGTTACTCCAGACTGTGGCCATACCAGGGGCTCCATGGAAGGAGATATCCATGGATTTTATTGTTGAACTACCCGAAAGTAATGGAAATACAGTCATTTGGGTGATTACGGACTTGTTCTCCAAACAAGTGCACTTTGTGCCCTGTTCCAAGATTTCCTCGGCAAAGACACTGATTAAACTGTTATTCAACATGTCTATAGGTTACATGGGGTTCCAGAACAAATAATTTCCGATAGAGGGGCTCAGTTCACTTCCCACTTCTGGAGGGAATTCCTGAGGTTGTTAGGCTCTGCCCAAGGGCTAAGCTCCACCCACCATCTTCAGACTAATGGGGCTTGTAAAAGGACTAACTTGGTGTTGGAACAATACCTCAGGTGTTATGTAAATTACCAGCAAGATAACTGGGCAGATTTACTTCCGTTTGCAGAGGTGGTGTCAACCTCGCTAGTTTTGCTTTGCCGCTTCGGTTGTCATAGAAACGGAGGGAGGGGGTTTATGCTCACGTGGGCTTTCTAAATTCTGAGAAACGAAACCTTCCTTAAGCTGTTATCAGTCTAACGGACACTGCATTCCTGGATGCTGACACGGCCAGACGTCTGCTCCCACCTGACCTCTGGAAGACCTGTGGATTGGATGATTTATGGTGCACAAGGGAGGGGGATGCTTTCTAATTGTAACTTTCGCGCGTTTTGCTTCAGAATCCTGCTTTCTATGGTTGCGTTCAGTTCATATCTAGTAAAAGTACCAGTTATCCTATCTAATGGCGTCTGGGTCCTCCTTTCCTGGATATTGAAGGAAGCATACCTGACAATAAGCAGGATTCTCATCACAGCCATCCCGGATCACACCGAGGGGGCTGAAAAACTACAGAATGTCTGATCAGGGAAGTGATACAGAACAGATGGGGGCATATGGTTCGGCAATGTCTTCATACCAGCAACCCGAAGAGTCTGCGATGTGGATGGAGAATTTACAGCTGAAGGAGCCGAGGGAAGAACCAGCCCGATGGTCGACAGGGGTCGGAAGGTTGCCGGACCTGAGAAAGACCCCCCGTGGAGTAACAACCTCCAGACCCCGAAAAGGAGAAGGCGTGTGGCTGCAGGAGCAGAAGGAACGCCTCAAAATGGAGCAAGCCCTTCAGCTCATTCGTGAGATTGATGAAAGTCGTAAAGCCCGTGAGTCTTATGCATACCCTGGGGGGGGGGGGAAGAAGAAGACTCTAAAATAGATCCTGAGGAAGGAGTCTGTGGGGGAGAGGAAGAGAGAGCTGACGAAGATACATCCCAGGCATTGGGTGGTCAAATGAGGGATGCAGCAGTCCAGGGGGCCCCAGCCTTACAGGCCCCACCCCGCAGACGGAAGAAACCTAAAATTCCCCCCCTTCCTGGAAAGTATGATGGGAACCCAAAAACTTTGGGATTTTTCTTAACCCAAGTGTGGAACCACATGCAAGACTGGGGCGAGGACTATTCGTCAGATGCAGCCCGAGTGAGATGTGTTATCAGTGCTTTAGAGGGGGTGGCAGCCGAGTGGATGGTGGTACTCCACAATAACAATTCCCCCCTGCTGCGGAATTACAACCAGTTTATGGCGGCCCTTAGGAGGCGTTTCGAGGACCACCTAGCTGAGCGGAAGGCGAGGCTCCGCATGAAAAGTATTCAGCAAGGCCGGAGATCAGTGGCGGAATACACCCAAGAATTTCGGGAGCTAGCGCCATACATGACAGGGTGGTCAGAGGTAGCCTTGCTGGAAGGGTTCAAAGACGGGCTGAATGATGAAATCTACCACGACTGTAGAGCACGGGGGGTTCCCGAAGATCTGGACAGTTGGTACATAGCAGCTGAGGATGCAGAAATTGAGATAAGCCGTAGCCGACTACGGAGGGGGTGTGCTGGGGAACCCTCATTCTCCTACCACCGCAAGGAAGCCCCAAAGATGACTGGGGGAAGGCCGGAAACCAAACCCAAGCCGAAGCCTTTCACTTGTTTTAAGTGCGGCATGGAAGGACACCGGGCCGCTGAGTGCTCCTCCAGGCCAGTGCCAAAACCTGCCAGCAGAGCACCAAAGAAGATGGACAAAACACCCGCAAAAGTTCGTGAAGTCGCGCTGGAGGGGGAAGTCGTAGAGTTCGCTCCCCGGACCAAGGGGGAGTTGGGAACTCCGACCAACGCGGACGACAGCGAGACCGACTCCGACTCCGATGATCTGGTGAGTCACACTGAGGGGCCCCTACTCATCCCCATAGAACTTAAAGTACCATCCACAGGGGCCCATGCACAGATGCCAGCCTTATTAGACTCTGGGTGCACCAGGTGCATTATCAGCCCGAAAGTAGTAGAAAAGATGGGCCTGGGACTGAGGGAGTTGAAGAGGCCTATTGCATTCTGCCAGCTAGATGGGTCGATGGCAGGCGGGACCCTAACTAGTTCCATAACGGAACCCATTGAAATGAAATTAGGGGACCACGTAGAGACTCTCAGTTTTGTGGTGGCCCCTAGCATGGAACGACCCCTCATTCTCGGCTTGCCCTGGCTACGGAAATGGAACCCGCGAATTAACTGGAAAACGGGGGTTCTGCGCATTCGTACTAGTAAGCCACCGCCTAAAGGAGAGGAGGCCCCCCTTGAAAACAGAGGGGGCCCTGAAGAAGCGGAGGTGGCAATAGACCACATAGAAGGGGAGGAGAAAATTCCAAAAGAGTATTGGGATCTCCGTGAAGTTTTTAGCGAGAAGGCCTCAGATGTGCTACCCCCCCACAGGGCTACAGACTGTGCTATTGAGATACTCCCGGGAGTGAAGCTCCCTAAGCCAAAGATTTATCCGATGACCCCTCGTGAACTGGGGGAACTACGAAATTTTATTGACAAAAACCTAGAACGGGGCTTCATCCAACCAGCCAGACCACGAGTGGCCGCACCAGTTTTATTTAGAGAAAAGAAAGATGGTTCCTTTCGTTTGGTAGTTGACTATAGAAACCTAAACGCGATTTGCGTGGAAAACGTCTACCCCTTACCCCTCATGAAGGACATGTTGGCTCACTTAGGGAAGGGGAAGATTTTTACCAAATTGGATTTACGGGAGGCTTATTACCGGGTGCGCATCAAGGAAGGGGATGAATGGAAAACTGCATTTAACTGTCCGCTGGGGTGTTTCCAGTTCCGAGTGCTCCCGTTTGGACTACAAGGGGCTCCTGCAGTATTCATGCAATTAATCAACGAAATTTTGCATGAGCATTTGTATAAGGGGGTGCTCGTTTATTTGGATGACATTCTTATCTACTCTGACAACATGGCCGACCATGTAAGATTAGTACGCACGGTCCTGAAAAAACTTAGGGCTGCTGAACTGTATGCAAAGCTTTCTAAATGTGAGTTCCACCAAACCAAAATTGACTATCTTGGCTATCGCATCTCCCCGGAGGGAATAGAAATGGACCCTGCAAAGGTTCAGGCGGTGTTAGAATGGACAGCGCCACGCACCCGCAAGCAGTTGCAGAGTTTTTTGGGATTTGCTAACTTTTATCGACAGTTCATCCCCTCGTTTGCCAAAATCGCATTGCCAATAACTAATCTCCTGAAAACCAAGGGTGAAGAAAAACCAAAACCCTCCAAACCTCTGGAATGGACTATGGACTGTCAGGCCGCATTCGAAAAACTGAAACGGCTATTTGCTGCTGAACCAGTCCTTAAGCACCCAGATATGGACGAACCTTTCGTGGTACAGGCAGATGCCAGTGATGTCGCAGTAGGGGCTGTACTTTTGCAAAAGAATGCGGATGGAAAATTACAGCCTTGTGCCTACACGTCCCGGAAACTATCCGAAACCGAAAGGAGATGGGCCATATGGGAAAAGGAGGCTTTCGCCGTACGCTGGGCACTTCTAACCTGGAGGCACTTTCTCGAAGGAGCTAAACATCCTTTTGAAGTTTGGACTGATCATAAGAATCTCGAAGCTTTGAAAACCCCACGTAAGCTGTCGCCAAAACAAGTGCGCTGGGCCCAACACTTCAACCGTTTTAATTTCACTTTGCGCTACCTTCCTGGCGGGAAGAATTTCATGGCAGATGCTTTGTCCAGATTGCCTCAATACAACAGCACCCGGGAGGAAGTTGTCCGGCCAATTGTCCCGTCAGCCCAACTGGCGGCACCAGTGACTACCCGAGCACAGTCGAAAAGTGACCCGAGTCTGTCGGGTGATTTGCTCCAGCAACTAAAAGAGACTTTAAAAACCGATGAGTGGTTCCAAGCCCACTCAAACGAATGTACACTTCGTGATGGACTAGCTTGGGTTGGAGCCAAATTGTATGTCCCAGCTAATTTACGAGTAACTGTTTTGCAACAAGCCCATGACTCCAAGATGGCGGGACACTTCGGATTTGTCAAAACTTTACATCTCGTCAAAAGACAGTTTTGGTGGCCCGCACTCAAAAAGGACACAGAGGCATATGTCGCGAGCTGTCCAGTGTGTGCCTCAGCTAAGAGACCTCCCGGGAAGACACCTGGTCTCCTCCAAAATGTGGCCAGACCCACTGCTCCTTGGAAGGAAATATCCATGGACTTCATTGTAGACCTTCCCGAAAGTGGGGGTTGCACCGTTATATGGGTAGTAACTGATCTGTTTTCCAAACAGGTGCATTTTATCCCATGCACTAAAATCCCATCAGCAAAAACCCTTGCTAAAATGTTCATTCAACATGTATATAGGCTACATGGAGCACCAAAACGTATAATTTCAGACAGGGGAGTACAGTTCACCTCCAGCTTTTGGAGAGAGTTTCTAATGTTGATAGGCTCCGCCCAGGGACTAAGCTCCGCCCACCACCCCCAGACCAATGGGGCCTGTGAAAGAACCAATGGCGTGCTAGAACAGTATTTGAGATGTTATATAAACTACCAACAAGACAACTGGGTGGAACTGCTGCTTTTCGCAGAAGTGGCATATAATAATTCCGTTCATAGCAGCACAGGTTTCACTCCTTTCAAGGTGGCTTCTGGGCAAGAATTTGTGCCAATCCCAGAGTTACCTCATGATGACCCACAAAACCCTTCTCTGATTGAGTGGATCGATCAGCTACGAGCGACTTGGGCAGTGACTCGCAAAGCGTTAGATGAGGCTCACCAAGCCCATAAAGTCCAAGCCGACAAAAGGAGATGCCCTGCACATGCTTATCAAGTGGGGGACATGGTTTATCTGTCTACCAAGTATTTGCAAACTCCGCAGAAATCAAAAAAGCTTGGTCCTAAGTATGTGGGCCCTTTCCCTGTTACTCGGATAATTAACCCGGTCACGGTTGAATTAGATTTACCCAAGAACTTGCGACGAATTCACCCAGTGTTCCATGTCAGTTTACTGAAACTAGAACAATCATCCTCTCTACGTCCGTCCAAAGAACCTCCTCCTGTTCCCATCCTCATTGAAGGGGAACAACACTTTGAAGTAAAAGAGATTTTGGACTCTAGAAAACATCATGGGAAAGTACAGTATCTCGTAGCCTGGAAGCACTTCCCGTTATCACAAGCTGAGTGGGTGAATAAACGTGATGTTAGGGCACCTAGAAAAGTACAGCTGTTCCATACCAAATACCCTGATAAACCTTGAGTCATGCGAAGTATAAAATGTTGTGATATTACCTCTCCTTTTCTCTGTTTCAGGATTAGAAGCTGTCTCTTCTGAAGGGGGGCCGAATGTCAACCTCGCTAGTTTTGCTTTGCCGCTTCGGTTGTCATAGAAACGGAGGGAGGGGGTTTATGCTCACGTGGGCTTTCTAAATTCTGAGAAACGAAACCTTCCTTAAGCTGTTATCAGTCTAACGGACACTGCATTCCTGGATGCTGACACGGCCAGACGTCTGCTCCCACCTGACCTCTGGAAGACCTGTGGATTGGATGATTTATGGTGCACAAGGGAGGGGGATGCTTTCTAATTGTAACTTTCGCGCGTTTTGCTTCAGAATCCTGCTTTCTATGGTTGCGTTCAGTTCATATCTAGTAAAAGTACCAGTTATCCTATCTAATGGCGTCTGGGTCCTCCTTTCCTGGATATTGAAGGAAGCATACCTGACAGGTGGCTTATAATAACTCCATACAGAGCAGTACTGGGTTTACACCATTCAAAGTGGTGTCGGGTCAGGACTTTGTGCCTATCCCGGAGTTATCGCAGGAAAAACCTCAAATTCCATCCTTGGTAGATTGGATTGAACAGCTTCAGGTTACCTGGCCTGTAGTGCATAAGGCGTTAGACGAGGCTCATAGAGCCCGTAAGAAACAGGCTGATAAGAAACAGGCTACGCTAAGGGATTGCCAAGTAGGTGATAGGGTTTTTCTCTCCACTAAGTACTTACAAACTACCCAAAAGTAGAAAAAACTTGGGCCTAAATATGTTGGACTGTTTCCCATTGTGCGAATCATAAACCTGGTCACGGTACAGTTAGAGCTACCCAAAACCCTCCGGAGAATTCACCCAGTGTTCCATGTAAGTTTGCTGAAACCTGTACATGCCTCCTCGATTCGTCCAGACCTGACCCCCACACCCTTCGGTTCCACTTCTCATTGAAGGGGAACAACATTTCAAGGTCAAAGAAATCCTTGATTCCAGAAAACATAGAGGTAGAGTACAGTACTTGGTGGCTTGGAAACATTTCCCTTCCTCTCAATCAGAATGGGTGAATGAGTGAGATGTTAGAGCTCTGAAACTTTTACAGAGATTTCACAGTAAATACCCTTATAAGCCTTAAAACATACATATACGTATTATATGTATGTTGGATTTTTTATCATTTGATTCTACTCTGTCTATTTCCATTTCTTTTCTTTTTTAGGACTAACATCTCTTCTGCAGGAGGGCTGAATGTCAGCCTCATGATGCTTGCTCGCTTTCAGCTGCCATTGTAATGGGAGGGGGGAGACATTGTAGGTATTTGGGAGGGGGGGGAAGTGAACTGGTGGAGATGTCTTGGAAAAGGGAGGAAAATTCTCACTGTCTTTTTAGCAGCTGTGGAGAGAGCTAATAACTGTCAAGGTCAACCGTCCCGGCATACCAGATAGATGGGGCCGCCTAAAGAAGTATCCCACATGACACCTTGGGGAGATATGGATTGGACATTCAACCTGGGACTGTGGGGGGTGGGATTTGGGGGATGCTTTCAATATGTAATTTTCATGCCTATTGCCTCAGACTTTGCTTTTCTTTCACTGCATTCAGTTCATACTCAGTAAAAGTACCTTTCTCTACCAACATGGAGTTGGGGTTTTCCTTTCTTGAGTTTTGAACGGAGGCACACCTGACACTAAGAAAGTTTATGTAAACAGAGACGAGGCAAGAAGCAGGCAGAAAAGCCAAATGATGGTGTCTGTAATGAAGGCTGCTAATAAGCCAACAGACAAAAAATGAGTTGGCAGAGGTAGAAGCTTTGGGAAACAACCTTCCACTAATCAGTGGAAATGCCCTGGACAAGGAAGGGGATTTCTCCAATGGAGAAAGCCAGGTGTTGGCAGTGTAGGTAGTAAGAAATGTTTTTCATGTGGTAAGGAGGGGCATTTTGCTAAGAATTGCCTTGATAAGAGAAGACCTCAGAGAAGGGAGCAATGCCTCTATACCCTCATGGGAGAAGAGGACAATTAGGGAGGTCAGGGGCTGTTGATTTTAGGGTCCCACCAAGAGCCCTTGATTAATTTAATTGTGGGACCAGAAGGAGAGGAATATGCATTCTTAATTGATACAGGGGCAACTCGAACCTTTATCTGTAAAATGCCTAAAGGGATTGAACAAGATGGAAAGACAATGAGAATAAAGGGAGTTAAAGGTGAACCATTTGATGTACCATTGTTGAAAGATGTGCATTTACAATGGGGAATGTGTAAGATAAATATAGATGTGATATTAGTACCAGAAGCAGGGATGAACCTATTGGGAAGAGATGCTCTATCTACTGTATATTGGAATGTGAGCTTAAGTTTGTTAATACTGCTTATACTATAAATATATTAACTGAGGAACAAGAGGAGAAAATTGACCCCTTGGTTTGGGAGGCAGATGGAAATAGCGGAATTTTGGACATCCGTCCTCTGAAAGTAACCCTAAAGGAGGGAACTGTCCTGATGAAACAGAAGCAATACAATATACCACTGGAGATGAGGAAAGAATTAAAGGTAGTAATAGAGAAGCTATTGCAAGACGGGTTGATAGAACCTGCAATGTCTCAGTATAATACACCTATATTACCTGTAAGGAAACCTGATGGATCTGTTCATCTGGTCCACAATTTACGCCAAGTCAATAGCCTTGTTGCTAGCTGCCATTCTATAGTGCCCAACCCTTATACGCTTTTGAGCCGTATACCACATTGTCATAAATATTTCAGTGCAATAGATTTAAAGGATGCTTTTTGGACATGCCCATTGGCAGCGGAATCAAGGGATATATTTGCATTTGAATGGGCTGATCCAGATACACACCGTAATCACCAGTATCGGTGGTGTGTTTTACCACAGGAGTTTTCAGAGAGTCCAAATTTGTTTGAGCAAATGTTAGAACAGCTGTTGGAAAAATTTAGCCCACCTAGGGGTATTCAGTTGTTACAGTATGTAGATGATTTATTGTTGTCGGGAGAGAAGAAGTCAGAGATAGAGGACGGTACCAATGCGTTGCTCAATTTTTGGGGCAGTCATGGTTTAAGAGTGTCAAAAAAGAAATTGCAATATGTAGAACTAGAAGTAAAGTATGTAGGACATTTGATAAGTCAAGGAAGTAAGAAAATAAATCCAGAAAGAATAGAAGGGATAGTAACACAGCCTTACCCTTACCAAAGACAAAGAAGGAGGTTAGGAAAGTGTTAGGATTGGTAGGGTATTGTAGATTGTGGTTAGATGACTATACAGTTAAGGTCAGATTTCTATATGATAAATTGTTGGAAGAGGAGCCATGGAAGGTTGTGTGGAAGGAAGGTGATGAAAATAGGTTTGAAGAGTTGAAGAAAGTGATGATACAGGCTCTGGTGTTGATCTTGACTGATTTGAAGAAACCCTTTCACTTGTTTGTAGCAGTGGAGAATGGTATTGCTAAGGGGGTGTTGGCTCAGACATGGGCTGGGAAAAAGAAACCTGTATCATTTTTGTCTAAATTGATGGATCCTGTAGTGAGAGGTTGGCCTTTGTGCATACAGGCTGTAGCTGCCACTGCACTTTTGGTAGAGGAGAGTAGAAAATTAACCTTTGGTGGGACATTGGTGGTGAGTAGTCCACATCAGGTACGGACAATCCAGATGCAGAAAGCCCAAAGGTGGCTCACCAATGCTAGGCTTTTGAAATATGAGGTTATTTTATTGTCTCAAGAGAACCTGGTTCTCTCGACTGATAGGAATTTAAATCCAGCAGAATTCCTGTCAGGGGAGAGAAAGGAATGGGACAATGTGGAACATAATTGTGTGGAAGCTATTGATTTGCAAACGAAAGTACGAGAGGATTTGGAAGATAGTCCTATAGAGGGCGGTATAAATCTAATCATTGATGGGTCCTCCCAAGTGGAGAATGGGAAGAGACGGAATGGGTATGCAGTAGTGAATGGAGACACTGCTGAAGTACTGGAAGCTGGACAGTTGCCATCTGATTGGTCGGCACAAATATGTGAAGTCTTTGCTTTATTACAAGCCTTAAAGTTGTTAACCAACGAAGTGGGTAATATTTATACTGATTCAAAGTATGCTTATGGAATTTTAGAAACTTTTGGAAAAATTTGGATGGAACAGGGGTTGATAACAAATAAAGGGAAGGAATTAAAGCAGGTGGATCTCATAAAAGCTGTATTTTGGCAGCCGAGGGCCCCAAACAGCTGGTTATAATACACATTGAGGCACATAAAAAGGGAACTTCTAAACTAGTTGTGTGAAATAAATTGGCGGATGAAACTGCAAAGGAAGCAGCATTACTAGGGGAAGAACTGATGATTTTAATCCCTGCTTTGGAATTTGATGTGAAGCCTGTATTCACAGATGATGAAGAAAAACAAATGATAGAGGAAGGGGTGCAAAAGATAGATGGTAAATGGATAACAAAGGAGGGATTACAAATTGTAAATAAACCAGTTATGAGAAACATAATTGAGAAAGTGCATGAGGGGACTCATTGGGGAACCCAGGCTGTTATTGATTTTGTTAAGCGAAAGTACATTTGTAGAGGCATGTATACGGTAGCTATGCAAGTGGGAAGGAAATGTATACATTGTGTAAGAATCAACAAGAAGATTATGCGTAAACAAGTAGCTGGAGGTAGAGATTTGGCTGTTTGGCCATTTCAACGAATCCAAGTAGATTACACTGAGATGCCAGCAGTGGGAACACTGACGTATTTGCTGGTAATAGAGGATCATCTAACTGGATGGCTTGAAGCCTTTCCCTGTGCAAGGGCAAATGCTCAGATGACTGTTAAAATCATATTGGAGCAAATAATACACAGATATGGATTGGTTGGGACAGTTGATAGTGATAGAGGTACAAATTTCACAGCCCAGGTAGTGAAACAAGTGATGAAGCAATTGGGAATTGATTGGCAATATCATTTGGCAAAGTGCTCAACGTCTAGTGGAAAAGTTGAATGAATGAATCAAACATTGAAAAATTCATTAAAGAAATTAATGCTGGAACTCCAATTACCTTGGACGAAATGTTTGCCTTTAGCTCTTCTATGAATTAGAACGAGTCCTAGGAAAGATGTGGGGATTTCACCATATGAAATTATGTTTGGATTACCTTATACTGGAAGTGTGGGCATGCCTAGAATAGAACTTAAGGATGTCTTTCTACGAAAATATATACAAGGACTGTCCCAGTGTTTTTCTCTTTTAAGGTCCAAGGGATTATTGGCGCAGACTCCTCCTCTTCATTTTCAAGTACATGACTACAGAAGTGGTGACTGGGTCCTGATACAATCCATAAAAGAAAAGAAATTACAGCCAGTGTGGGAAGGACCATTTCAGGTGTTGTTAACCACTGAGTCGGCTGTAAGGACCAAGGAAAAGGGCTGGATTCATTATTCCAGAGTTAAAGGACCAATGGATTTGCCTTATGGATGAACAGTGTCAACAGATGCCTCAAATCCGCTTAAATTAACTTTCAGAAGACAGATAATCGACTGATGGAACATTGGGTGGTTGATTTAAATATTTGGTTGGGGGTAATAAACATTTTTATTGTGTTATTGATTGTATTAAGAAAGGAGATAATTGAATGGTGTAAATCAATGCTGTGGTACCCGGTGGATGTAAGTCCCCAACGATCGACTGAAAGACTTGAAGTCTAATGGTAAGCTTTTGAGCTTTTACACATCTACAACATACTCTAGATAGGGGGCCTAGTCCACTAGGAAGATGAGGTTTGCAGTGGTAGTGGTTGTTGCCTTGTGGGAAATTAGGCGATATATACAAGTAGGAGTGGGGACTTTTGCCTAGTTATCCTATAACATGGCAGCAGCTGTGTTTCCATGCCGAACTTGAGCAAGAATATTCCCTGGTGCAGACATCACTGAAACTAATTGAAACTACAGCTGAAGCTGGGATTTGTATTAAATCCTCTTTCACTGATGGTGTACCTTTGGGTAAATACCCAAGGTGCAATTGTACGTATGAAATAGTTACCCAGTACAAAGATCTATCAAACAGAATGGAATTCTTATACAATCAATACACTGATCGATATGACAATTATACACCTTCTTTTTTTTTATTGAAAAAGTTTTACAATACAAAATTTTTCCATTTCCCCCCCAACCCCCCCTTCCCCCCATGCCTCCCCCCACCCCCACCCCCTTTCCCCCATCTCCCCCTTGATTTCCGCTACAAGTTAAAAAGAAGGAAAAAAAACAAGTACATACAACAAAGTAATATAACAAATAAGCCTATAAGTAATAAAATTTTCCTAAAATTAACAATATTATAATAAAAAAAACTAATAATAAGATTTACCTCATTAATCAACCATCAACCATCAATATTCATTTATCAATCAATACCATACTTATATTTAAACCCAATTAAAAAAAATCATACCTTTCTCTAATCCATTGATATTAGCATTACTAATTATATACCAAAATCAATCCCCCTAATAATAAAATATAATAGATCACATCCATCTCCATATCAATATCAAATAATTTTATCCCAACTACACCCATCAACTAAAAAACAGATTATCAATCAATACCATACTTATAATATTTAAACCCAATTAAAAGATATCATGCCTTTCTCTAATCCATTGATATTAATATTACTAATTATATACCAAAATCGATCCCCTAATAATAAAATATAATAAATCACATCCATATCCTTATCAACCAATTTTATCCCAGCTAGGCCCATCAACTATTAAACAAAAACATAAAACATTTCTCTATTCTAATAAAATATCATATATGATTATACATATGTAATTGTAATTATACAATTATATCCAAAAATTTTCTATCTTAATAATCCATGTTTCAATCTTCTCTTCATCTTGATTGAAGTTTATCCGCCATAGTTCTAATAAGCTTCGTATTCCTGCTACCTCCATCAGCAAAAAACATTTCTCCATATAGAAATCCCCCCGAGTGACTTTATCGAATAAATTTTCTATCTCAATAACCAGATTTTCATCTTCTCTTCATCTTGATCTTGATTAAAGTTGGACAACTATCTTCTGACACAATATTTATAAACTAGTTCTTATTCTTATTCAAGCTGCCCCCATCAGCAATAAACATCTCTTCGTGTGTAAATCCCCCTGAGTGACCTAGTATTTGTAAGATCCAACCACGAAGGTATCTTGTAATCCTCTAGGTAGATCAATCAACCTGACTCCTAATGTATCCGTTAAAAGAAAAAACAGATGTTCCTTTAAAACTCTTTCAAATCCTGCCAACCTTTCCGCCTCCTTCCTTCGGGTTTCCAAGATGTTTTCATCTTCAAGTTCCTCATCTAGATAATTAATTCCAATAAACTTATAATAGGGTAATCACAGATCCTCTGCATATTTTGCAGTGATCTGTTTAACTTTCTCAAGATGTCAAATCCAAATCAGGATGAGTTTTGTAACAAATTTTAAGTCCAATATCATATAAAAATTAAATATAACAATGGTTATCTTCCAAACTATTTCAAATAGTCCTTTATGTAATGGTTTCCATCTATTCAGAATTAATCTTTAGGGTTCACCATGCGATTCCATCGAAAGGCACATTTTTGGCTGCAGTTCAGTTTCAGTGGTTTTCAATTTCTTTCCTCCCTTGACTTGTGGTTTCTGTTGCTTCTCCTCATCATACTTTTCCACTTGTGGAATACTGGGCCTCTGCTGTCTCAAAAATATTTGTTTTTCATCTTGCTTCAACAGTTCAAGGCCCGGTACCACTTCTCTTGAATCTCTGGAATGCTTTGCTTTCAAATCTGGATATTCCATAATATAATCATCTAGAAAACCACCTAACGCTCCTTTTTCTTCTAACAGACTTTGATTATTTTGATTTTGTAATTCCATCTGCACACATTGTTCCTCAACCTCTCTTTCAGACTCTTTATCTTGCTTGTCTTCTTCCATAGATGACAACATAGCAGAAGATAAAAGTATGGGGGCTCCCTTAAGAATATTATTATAAAAGTGTTCAGCTTTTTCAACGGTATTTAAACAGTATCTCACATCTTGATAACTCAAAATTACACCAACTGGTACATCCCATCTAAATGGAATCTTTCTTCTGTGCAATTCCTTCACCAAAAATCCAAAATCTTTTCTGTATTTCAAAATCCTAGATGGTAACTCTTTATAGACACTGATTTGTACACCTTCTACCCTTAAAGTAGCTGAGTAAGATTTTTGTAAAATATCATTTCTTAATCTTCTATCAGTGAAATAGACAACAACATCTCTGGGTAGGTTCTTCTGTCTGGCAACACGTGAATTAGCCCTGTAGACTTTTTGAATACAGCCAAGAATTTGGTCAACTTCCAAATTTAAAAATGCAGCTAATGCCTTAGCACAAAGTATTCTCAAATTTTCTCTGTTATTCTCTCTTATACCTCTTAATCTCAAAGCAGACTCCATAGCTTTAAATTGGAGCATCATCACATCATTCTGGGTTTCCTGATTTTTAGCATCAGCTTCATCTAATTTTTCCTGTAAATCTTTCATCTTGGAATCAAACTTTCTACTGATTTCAGCCAACTTCTTCTCTATTCTCTTCACCGCACTTGTAAAGGCAGAAACTACTTTAAAAATAGTTTGATTCAGTTCATCATATTCTCCCTGTACCAGCTCTTCAAGATTCTTCTGTGAGTTTTCTATCTTCTCAGCAATACTTCCTAGAGACCTAGTTATAAAGTCTTTTAAGTCCTCATTTACAGTTCCCTGCAAGTGCTTTTGAATCATCTCTACTTTCTCCTTTGTCTGACTTGTAAGGGACCCCCCCCTTGCCTTTTGTTTAGGAGTCATACTTCCAAAAAAGTTCCAACTTTTCTCAAAAAAAACCCCAAAAAACAGAAAGGTCCTGTTTAAATCAATTTGTTTCCTTTTCCCTACTAGGATATTTCTTTTAAAATACTTCAGCACTGGCTAAGCTCTTACTTTCACTTTCCACTCTCCATTTTCTAAGCATTTTCCGAGCAAAGCCAGTTGCCATTTTCAAAACACTTTCTCCTCTTCTCATTTTTTTAAAAAAAATTAATAAAAAAACAATACTTGCATTTTTCCTCCTCTAGCCAATCCAGGTTTCATCAGCTTGCTTTTTTGTAAATTTCAATCGGTCTGTGGTGTTGCTCACGACGTCTGGCTCTGCTGCTAAAAGCAGCAGAGATCCCTCACAGCGCGGAGCTTCTCTGGGGGTGAATAGGGAGCCATCGTCCTGAGCCCTCTCCAGGACAAAGAAAAAGTCCTAGGGGCAGATCAGGGGGCTCTACCGCACCCCCAGTAGCTCAACCTGCTCTTCCAGCTGAAGAGCGGGGTTTTCGAGCCGCCTGCCAGCTGTGTGGCGGCTCTTTCACGCGCGGCGAGGCCGGCGGACATAAAGCGCCGCCGACAATGACGGAGGCGCCACCGGAAGTCTCTCAATTATACACCTTCTTATAAGAAGTTCAGGATTATAGAAGAAGGGCTACTTTTACCATATATCGAGTTGAAAGCTCTTTCCAAGCTTATGTTTTTATGTGGTAATATAGCACTGGCTAAATTACCCTTTGTATGGAAGGGTAGATGTGCTGTTGGATATCTCAAATCACCAACAAGGTATACTAGACAAGTGAGAGAACCACTTAAGAAGGAAGGGAATATTTTCCTGGACCTAATGAAAGTGGCTCTCAACAGTTCATCATTTTGTGTAAAAGGAGAGACTACAGTCTCTGATATAATGTCTACATGTTTTGTTGGAGTGCTAGCCCCTGGAAAATTCTTATTTGAGGAAGCAAAGATCATGATAGAACCTAATAATTACAATATATCACAAGTGATTACTATGTTTGGGAGTCCACAAAAGCCTAATAAATGGACTAACCAGAAAAAAAATGGTAATTTAAGTGAAAACTATATTACCGGCCTATGATTGTGTGGTTTACAGACAACCTTCAAGGTGTTGGTTCTCACCTTTAAAGCGCTCCATGACATAGGGCCGGGGTACTTGCGAGACCGCCTGCTGCTACCGATAACCTCCCACCGGCCAATACACTCGCACAGAGAGGGCCTCCTCAGGGTGCCATCAGCCAAGCAATGTCGGCTCGCGGCCCCCAGGGGGAAAGCCTTCTCTGTGGGGGCACCCGCCCTGTGGAATGAGCTACCTCCTGGAATACGATTGATCCCGGACCTCCGCGCTTTCCAAAAGGCCCTTAAGACTCACTTATTTCAACAAGCCGGCCTAGTTTAATTGGTTTTAATGGAGTTTTTAAATTCTTGATTTTATTGATTTTAGGTTTTAAATTGGGTATTTTTCGATTTTTCGATTTGGGATTTTAAATTGGTAATGCCGATGATTTAATTTATTTTAGTTTTTCTTAACTTTTGTACTATATGTGTTTTAAGTTTGGCTGTTCACCGCCCTGAGTCCCCTCCGGGGAGAATGGCGGTATATAAGTTGAAATAATAAATAAATAAAAATAACCTGAGAAGAGACAGGAAAAGGTGATATATGTCCCAGTACCTACTGAGCATGCGTTTACCTGTTCTGAAGTGGAAGAGATAGATGCTATAAGACAGGTGTTATACTTGCCTAGAGGATGGTTTCTATTTTGTGGGTTATATGCTTATGTGTACATACCTGCTAATGCAGTGGGAGGCCCTTGTACAATTGGACATCTGACTACCTTTATGGCAGTTGCACATTGTAAAGACATTAATCAGGAAACAGAATTTTACTATGAAATGATGAATGCTAGTCTCTATCATAGTAATTGAGTGCCACATAAGGTTGCTACAAAGGTGGCTACACATGATGGTACATTGAATACTGCAAAGGGGACAGTGGATGAGTCACATGTGCATGAACATGGACATGTGGAATCACCTAAGCCAGAGAAAGAACCACATCTAATTATTTATGCACCTGTAAGACCTGTAAAATGGCCTATAACACCAGTAGAGTACCCCTTTGATCATGTGGAGGAAAAGATATATAGGGGCAAAAGAGCTACACTACAAGAGGCATATGATGCAGGATGTAGTGATGAAGTGGTGATATTAAATAAAGCACAAGCAGGGCTTTTAGGAATGTTTCCTTGGGTGGCTACTCAATATAATCATAGACAAATAGGACATCTTGCTTGTGCTTTAGCAAAAAGTATAAATGAAACATCATCTGTTATTGCTGCATTAGCTGATGAAATGGGAGAGATTAGGAAATCTCTTCTGCAGAACTGTGTGGCTATAGATTATATATTACTACGGATGGGACATGGATGTGAGGAATTCCAAGGAATGTGTTGTTTTGAAATTGCTGATAGGTCTCAATTCATTGAGTCTAAAATACAAGCTTTACATAATATCACTACACATTTAACACATGTAACTGAAAATACAGCCTTTAAAGGAATATGGAATTTGTTAACCTCCTCGTTGCCTAGTTTTGCTTGGTTAAAGGACCTGTTTGTAGGTATAATTATTATTATAACCATACATCTTGTTTCCTGTATCTGTATCAAATGTGCACCTGTATGCTGTAATTGTTGTAAGCTGTTTCTCTGATTCAGAGGCACTTCCCACTGGCTGAAAGAAAATGATTGACAGGCCAAGCACATGGAAGAGGCTAACCCTCCCTGAAAGGTTTCCCATTGGAAGAATCAAAATGATTGATGGGTCAAGCACATGGAAGAGGCTAACCCGCCCTGAAAGGCTTCCCATTGGCAGAATCAAAATGATTGATGGATTGAGCACGGGGCCTCCTATTACAAAAAACAGAAGCATTTCTGAGCTTCACAGCCCCCAAAAACATGTTTACACAGACCAAGAAGTAAAAGCATTACCAAAAAGCAAACTTGGCCCCTGTTTGCAATTGTAATGTATGGAAGCTGAACACATCCTTTTCTTTGTTCTCTTTTACTTTTGCAGAGATGTAAAAATAAATTACTATTTTTTGCAAAGAAACCCCTTTTTGTATGCAAAATGTTTTTATTTTTACATATTTGCAAAAGGTTTGGGTAATGGGTAGCGCTAAAAGGCTGGAAAAATAAAATTAAGAGAAAGAATGAAGAATAAAAGCAGGAGGTTATGTGCATGCTCTGTATATTACAAGGGGCCCCAGGTCATGTTGGGGCCTGCCCCAGGGAGGGGTGGTTTGCGGTCATGCGCTGCGTATATGGTTGCTAGATAGCGGGAGGGCGACGATTGTGATGGCACATGCAACATGCTTGTTTATGGCATGTTTGGACCTGTCTTTATATATATAATATATATTTTGTGATTATTAGGAGGAGGCAACGGATTCACAATGCCTAAAAGCCTGCGTGTCAGTGTTCCAGGGCTGACATAGAAGCTTGAGAAAGAGTGTGACATTTCACCTAGAAAAAGCCTTTCAGTGAACTTAGTTTCCTGGGAGACGCATGGGAGGGGTGACATTCCTGTGAGCTAAGGTGGGAGAGAAGAGAAGAATGATTTGGAAGACAGCCAATGAGGAGTAGAGAATGGGGGCCGGAAAGGGAGGTCTTGGGGAGCCAAAGTTCAGGGCTACCTGCACAGAGTCATGGATTAGTTTGTTATGCCCAATAAAGACAAATATTTCCACAAAGAACGGGCGTTTGGAAATTCATTTGTTTTCGGAGATAATAACGGACCATGACAGACAGTTAGCACTCAACTTTCCAAGCCAAACTGGCAAGCCTCCAGCCCTCCAGCTCCCTGACAGATGTTCAAATGGATTACTGCCAAGTTTTGGAAGCCATGGCAGAAAGCCAACTCTCTACTGAAAGCTTACTTCAAGCAGCTGCGAACCAGCCCCCCCTCCTCCAGCACTGCCACAGCATTACGAAGTTCAGAGAATTGTGCCCCAAGCCAAGAAAAAGAAAAATGTACCTTGGTGGACTTTGCCAAAATCTGCAGAAGCTGAGTTCCCCTTTACGGAGATGAAAGGTAAGGGGAGGCATCTCACTGAATGGGGGAGGGCAGATTGGTTATGGGACGGGCAACAAGCCAGACAGCAAAAAGTTTCAAAGCTGCCACTCGAGAGCCCCATAGAGAAATTGAAGGAAGAATTTGACCGTGCCGTCCGACTGGGGGAGGAGCCATCCTGCAGGCCCAAGGAAGGAGAGGGGAGGCCAGCCCAGCCTGCTGAACTGAGTCACCATAAACGGGAGCACAGCCCTCCTCCCTCCCACCCCAGAAGGAGAGATGGTCCCAGTGTGCATCCATGGTTTCCCCCACTCCCCAGCAAGCACACCAGCCTGGCCAGGACATCACCCCCCCCGCCCCCGAATGAGAGATGAGGAAGAATTCCAACAACATCATGGGTAGGCTCAGAGAGCCCTGCAATGGGAGGAGGGGCCACCAAGGGCAGAACCACCCCAGTTTAGAGGGAAGTTTGATGGGGATCCAGACCAGCTAGCGCAATTTCTCGACGCAGCTGAGATTTACATCGAGCACTACGGACACCTCTACCCTTTCCCCAGGGCCCTAGTCAGTGATCTGTCCCCCCCCTTCAGAGACCCACAAAAACACAGCCAGCCGAGGGTTAAGAATCACTTGGCACACTCCGCAGTTCTTATCTCAACCTTGGCAGCGATATGCACACCGTCTGCCAAGGACTTTATTGGTTTACACAAACAAGAAAATCACCTACGTAGCTTTGCCGTTCATCTAGCTTCCAAGACTACGAGGTTGCTCCATTTGTTTAGCTTTGTTCGTCACAAACTTCGTGACCCACCATACTGTCTTATATAGATATGCTTCTGGGTGTGGTCCAGTGAGTCATTGATCCTGTGACTCCAATCCAATGACTCAGGATTTCCTCATACGCCGCAGCTGCAGTAGCCTTTTCTCTCGCCTTCTTTGGCGTGCGTCCAGGAATGACGTCTCTCCCTCACTCTCATCTGAGACACCTGTTTCCCCACTACTTGGCTCTCTTTCAGCTGGCACCTGAGACGGTGCCAGAGGGGGGGGGGCTGGGAGATCTGGCTGGCTCCTCTTCCTCCTGCTCAGAGCTTCCTTCCTCCAATGGGATAGGCTCAGAGGACGGGGCCACAACACTATCCCCCACCGCAGGGCCCTTCCCCCGGGTCTGACGGTCGGGATGGGGTCGGGACGGGAACTGTTCGTGGAAAGCCCGCACCAGGTCAGGGGCCTGAACGGCAGACGCATCCACCCAGGTGAAATCCTCGGCCCCGTACCCTTTCCAAGCGATGAGGTATTGGAAGCGCCCCTTCAGCCAACGGGAGTCCCGAATACTGTCCACCTCATACGTCGAGGCGTCGTCCTCGTCGGCTGCGGCTGGGGGGGCAGGCGGCGGCGGGCGGCGGAGACGGCTAGCGGGAGTCTCAGGGACCAGGAGGGACCGATGAAAAACGGGGTGGAGCCGCATGGAGCGGGGTAGAGTCAACCGATAGGCCACCGGGTTGATGACCGCCTCGATGGGGAAGGGACCGATAAAGCGGTGGGCCAGTTTCCTCACCGGCTGGTCCGTGGGGAGGTGTTTCGTGGACAGCCACACCCGATCTCCAACTTCCAGCGGTGGCGTCGCCCGGCAGCCGCGATCGGCAAACCGTTTATAGTCCTCTTTCGCCCGGATCAGCTGCCGCCGCACCAGTTGCTGCACCGCCTGCAGCTCCGAGAGGAAGTCCCGGGTCTCAGGAACAGGGGAGTCCATGATGGTCAACGGAAAAAACCGTGGATGGTATCCGACGTTGGCATGGAACGGGGTCATCTGGGTGGAGGTATGTTGGGAGTTGTTAAAAGCGAACTCCGCCAGGGGAAGGTACTCGGCCCAGTTGTCCTGCTGCTGGTTGACAAAACAGCGGAGGTACTGCTCCAGTATGCCAATGACCTTCTCCGTGCCCCCGTCAGTCTCCGGATGGTGTGACGACGACAGGCACACCTGCACCTCCAGCGCAGCCATCAGGCTTTTCCAGAAGCGGGCCGTGAACTGGGCCCCGCGATCCGAAACCACCCGGTCCGGCAGGCCGTGGAGGCGGAAGATGTGTTGCAGGAACAGGCGAGCCGTGGTACGAGCCGAGGGCAGGCCGCGGCACGGGATGAAATGTGCCATCTTCGTGAGCGCATCCACCACCACGAGGACGGTTGTGAACGTAGCGGACAGGGGCAGGTCAGTCAGGAAGTCCATGGAGATGGCTCCCCACGGTCTTTCCGGTGTCGGCAGTGGCTGGAGGAGTCCAGGAGGGGGGCCGGTTGCGGCTTTGGCCTGTCGGCATGGCACACAGGACGTCACGTAGGCGTGCACGTCGTGCCGTACCCGAGGCCACCAAAAAGTCCGCGTCACTAGGTTCAAGGTCTTAAAGAAGCTGAAGTGCCCCGCCGCGGGGTTGTCATGGCACTGGTTCATGACGAGGGCTCGGAGCGGACTTGTGGACACGTACAGCCGACCCCGGTGCCTGAGCAAGCCCTCCTCCACGGTCCATGGGGACGCGGGGCCGACGTCCGCTCTCCGCTGCTGCGACCAGTCGTCCCGTCGCTGCGCTTCCAGCACCTGAGTCCGCAGGTCCACCGGTTCCTGGACCGCGGCCAAGGAGTCCGCTGGCAGCACCGTCCGGGGGGAAAGGGAGTCCTTGGGGCAAAAGTATTCCGGCTTACGGGATAGCGCGTCCGCCCTCTGGTTGAGGTGGCTCGGAATGTATGTGACGTGGAAGTTGAACCGGGCGAAAAACAACGACCACCGGATCTGCCGCTGGTTCAAATTCCTGGCCGTGGTGAGGTGCTCCAGGTTCCGATGGTCCGTCCGAACCTCCACCTGGTGTCGGGCCCCCTCGAGGTGATGTCGCCAAGCCTCGAACACGGCCTTGATAGCCAGCAACTCCTTTTCCCAGATGGTGTAGTTGCGCTCGGAAGGAGTGAGTTTCCGGGAGTAGTAAGCGCAGGGAAAAAGAGTGCCGCCATCCACCGGAGCCTGTAGCAGCACCGCTCCAATCGCCACGTTGGACGCGTCTGTCTCAACCACAAACGGACGGTGTGGATCGGGGTGCCTCAGGACCGGCTCCGTGACAAAGGCCTGCTTGAGAACCTCGAAGGCCTGCTGCTGCGGGGGCCCCCACTGGAACGGAACCTTCTTCCGAAGGAGCTGGGTCAACGGCACGGTCAGGGTGGCAAAGCCCGGGATGAAGGTCCGGTAGTAGTTGGCGAATCCCAACAGACGCTGGACGTCCTTCACCCGACGCGGGGGTTCCCAACTGCGCAAGGCTGCCACCTTGTGTGGGTCCATCGCGATGCCCTCGGGGGTGATGATGTGCCCGAGGAACTCTATGGAAGTCTGGAAGAAGTAACATTTCTCCAACTTCGCATAGAGCTGGTGCTCCCGCAGGCGCTGCAGGACCTGGCAGACATGCTGGAGGTGACTCTCCAGGGTCCGGGAATAGATCAAAATATCATCCAGGTAGATCACCACGAACCGATCCAGCATGTCCCGGAACACGTCGTTCATCAAGTGCTGGAAGACCGCGGGGGCGTTGGTCAACCCGAACGGCATGACGGTATATTCAAAGTGTCCGTATCGGGTGCCAAATGCCGTCTTCCACTCGTCCCCCTCTCGCATCCGCACCAGGTTGTAGGCTCCCCGGAGGTCGAGCTTGGTGAAAATCGAGGCCTCCCGCAACCTCTCCATCAGCTCCGGGATCAGCGGCAGGGGATAGCGATTCCGTACCGTGATGGCATTCAAGCGCCGGTAGTCGCAACACAGGCGCAAGTCCCCCGTCTTCTTTTTCACGAAGAGGACTGGGGCCGAGAGCGGGGAGGTCGAAGGCCGGATGAACCCACGGGCCAGGTTCTTGTCCAGAAAGTCCCGTAAGGCGGCCAGCTCAGGCTCCGACATGGAGTACAGGCGTCCCGAGGGCAGGGGCGCCTTGGGCATCAAGTCCACCGCGCAGTCGTAGGGTCGGTGCGGGGGCAAGCGATCCGCCTCCTTCTCGCTGAACACGTCGGCGAAGGATGTCAGCTCCGGAGGCAAGGAGACGTTCGGGGCAGAGACGTCCTGGCCGGCACAGGTGTGGCGAAGGTGGTCGACACACTGCAGGCTGGGGAACGAGATGGCATTTCTCGACCACGCCACCTGAGGGTCGTGCGCCCGAAGCCAGGCCATCCCCAGGACCAAGGGGAAGTGCAGGTCCGCCGTCACATAAAACTGGATCGCCTCCTCATGGTTCCCAATGGCAAGGCGCAAGGGCTGAGTAGCAAAGTTGATGGGCCCCGCCACAAGTTCCCGCCCATCAATAGTTTCGACCCTCAACGGAGGGTTCACTGGAACCAAGGGAACCTTGTAATGGGCCATAAAGGCCTGGTCCATAAAGTTCGTGGTGGCCCCCGAGTCCACCAGCGCGTGCACCTGGAGCCCCTCCGACCGGTTAGCCAACAACACCCGGGTGTTCAAAATCAGGTGCCGAGGGGGCTCACAGTCCACAGCCGCCGCCTCCGGCGGGGCATGGTCACCTGCCTGACCCAGAGTTTCCCGTAAGCCAGGCCTGACCCGTTTCCCGGCTGGTCACGCCGAGGCTCCGGAACAGACTTGAGCGATCCACTCCGCTTCCGGGGACACGAGGCGGCGAAATGTCCAGCCTCGCCGCAATAGAGGCACAACCCCCCTTGGCGTCTCCGCATCCGCTCCTGGGCCGTCAGTTGAGGTCTGGCTGCTCCGAGCTCCATGGGCTCCTCAGCCGTCGCCACCACATGCGGTACGGTCCGGGGCGCTGTTGGTACGAAACGCGGGGGTGCCGGCACTGTCGGTGGTTCCGGAAGAGCCCTACGGGGCCGTCGCCGTTGTAGGCGGGCGTCGATGCGCAGGCAGTGGGTCACCAGCGCGTCCAGGGTCTGTGGCGCCTCCACCCGAACCAGCTCGTCCTGCATCTCATAGCAGAGGCCGTCCTGGAAGGCATCCATCAGCGCCGCCTCATTCCAGGCCGAATCCTGGCCTAGCAATCGGAACTCCGCAATATAGTCCTGCAGGGGGCGCTTGCCTTGGCGGAGGTCTTTGATGCGCCTCGCTGCCATCTGCACCCGGAGGGGGTCCTCAAATATGGTGCGCAGGTGTTGCAAAAAGCCCTGATAGTCCAGAAGCAAGGGGCTGTCTTGCAGCAACAGGGGCGTGGCCCATCGGGCGGCAGTGCCAGAGAGGGAGCTGATAATAAAAGCCACCCGAACCCGGTCATCCGGAAAATCCTCCGGCCGCATTGCCATGTACAGCTGGCACTGTCCCAAGAAGGCCGGGAACATTTCCTGCTGCCCAGAAAACTTATCTGGCATGTTCACTGGGCATCTTGGATGGGGAAGGGGAGCAGGTGGAGCTGCTACAGGAGCATTTCCCAAAGCAAGTTGTGCAGTTAGCTGTGCTACTTGCTGTTGCAGAAGTTGATTGGCCTCCAGCATCTGCTGTACCTGCTGCTGCAGCTGTTGGTCCATCGTGGGTTAACGATGGAGTTTTGGGTGACGAACAAGATGATCTGTCCCCCCCCTTCAGAGACCCACAAAAACACAGCCAGCCGAGGGTTAAGAATCACTTGGCACACTCCGCAGTTCTTATCTCAACCTTGGCAGCGATATGCACACCGTCTGCCAAGGACTTTATTGGTTTACACAAACAAGAAAATCACCTACGTAGCTTTGCCGTTCATCTAGCTTCCAAGACTACGAGGTTGCTCCGTTTGTTTAGCTTTGTTCGTCACAAACTTCGTGACCCACCGTACTGTCTTATATAGATAGGCTTCTGGGTGTGGTCCAGTGAGTCATTGATCCTGTGACTCCAATCCAATGACTCAGGATTTCCTCATACGCCGCAGCTGCAGTACCCTTTTCTCTCGCCTTCTTTGGCGTGCGTCCAGGAATGACGTCTCTCCCTCACTCTCATCTGAGACACCTGTTTCCCCACTACTTGGCTCTCTTTCAGCTGGCACCTGAGACGGTGCCAGAGGGGGGGGGCTGGGAGATCTGGCTGGCTCCTCTTCCTCCTGCTCAGAGCTTCCTTCCTCCAATGGGATAGGCTCAGAGGACGGGGCCACAACAGTCAGTGCCATCGCAGAAGGTCTGGAGGGAGAAGCAAGGAGCTGGTCAGCGGCCCTGTACAAAAACAGGGCCCCCCAACTGCAAGATGCTGATGGCTTCTTACAACTGCTGTGAGCCCGTTTCGAAGAAACAGGGGAGGATCCCTATGTAGAAGACGAGCTCAGGAACCTAATGCAGAGGGGGAAGCCCATCCAAGAGCATATCCATGAGTTCAGGAGAGTCGTTGGGACTTTACCTCCTTTGCCAGAACAACTGCTAGTATACTTCTTCAGAACAAGCTTAGATAAGCAAATCGCCCAAGTGACCACTTATCGAGATATCCCGAACCGACTTTCCGACTGGTTCCGGATAGCGACGCAAGTCGAGAGAGGGCCACGTGCCAATGACATGCTAAAACAACCACAGGCAAAGGAGAAAGCCCAACTGAACCAGGAACCGTCTAGCAGATGAGGAACTACAGCACCACGGCCCACCCAGAGACCATCCGCCCCCCCCCCCCCGGAGTCTGCCGAGGTGCTACAGATGTGGAGGAGTTGGCCATTTGGCAGCGGCGTGTGGAACCCCGGGGCCGAGACCAGAGCCACCGGGCAAGGCACGACCGGAACGAGGACCCAGGCGCACCACCAACGTATGATGAAGACTTCCCCTGGGTATGGAAGTCTTCACCCATCTGACTGAAGCAAGGGAGAGCCCTGATGATGCGAATCAGCCCCCCAAATTGTATGACAGCGATGACGATGGGGAAGACGACCCAAGGGTGAGTGGACCCATCCTCCCTTTTCTCTTCCCCGTATGCCTAATGGCCCCAAAAACAGGGACCCAAGGGGCTTTCCAAGCCCTAGTAGATTTGGGCTGCACGAGGTGCCTGATCAACCTACCCACAGTCCTAAAACTGGGAATCCAGGCAAAAAAGCTCAACCACCCAATCCGATTTGAGCAAGTTGATGGATCCCTAATAAGGGGGGGCTCGCGCCACACACTTAACCGAGGCAGTAAAGCTGGAGCTAGCAGATCACTGGGAGATGATTCGTTTTATAATAGCCCCCAAGATGACTAACACAGTCATACTGGTACTCTCCTGGCTAGACAAGTGGGGCCCAACCATCTGGTGGCAGGAGGGGACCCACAGACTGAGAATAGCAAGGGGGCCCCACCCCCTGCCACCCCAACCAGAGAGGATGCCGCCCACGCAGATGCTCCAACCCCTCCCACCATAGGGACAAAAAATGCCCCCAACCAAAGCGCCCCAGGTCAAGAGTACAGCAAAACAACTGGCAGCCACATCCAACAGCCCCCATGACACAAAGCAGATCCCAAAAGAGTATCAAGACCTTGCAGAAGTATTTAGCGAGACCGAGTATGACGTTCTACCACCCCACCACGAAGCTGATTGCGTCATCGAAATCATCCCTGGGGCGAAACTACCAAAACCTAAGTTGTATGCCATGACGCCCCGTGAAATGCAAGTAATGCAAAAATACATAGACACTAACCTACAAAGGGGCTTCATTGAGCCAGCCAAACCGCGGATAGCGGCACTGGTCTTTTTCAGAGAGAAGAAAGAGGGCTCCATGTGCCTAGTGGTTGACTTTCGAGGTGTCAATGCTGTCTGCGTACGCAACTTATATCCCCTTCCCCGCATGAAAGACATCCTAGCCCACCTGGCCAAAGGAAAGGTTTTCACCAAACTAGACCTCCGTGAAGCCTACTACCGGATACGCATCAGGGAAGGAGACGAGTGGAAGACAGCATTCAACTGCCCTCTAGGAAGCTTCCAATTTAAGGTGATGCCTTTTGGACTACAGGGAGCACCGGCGGTGTTCATGCAACTTATAAATGAGGTCCTTCATGACCACCTTTATAAGGGGGTCCTCATCTACCTGGATGACATACTCATTTACACGGAAACCATAGACGAACACATACCCCTCGTCCGCCAAGTGCTCAAGAAACTGCTGAAGGCGAACCTTTATGTCAAACTATCGAAATGCGAGTTCCACCAGTCATGGTTGGACTACTTGGACTATCGAGTGTCCAACGAGGTGATAGAAATGGACCCAGCCAAAGTACAATCAGTCCTAGACTGGCGACCCCCTCGCACCCGAAGACAACTGCAAAGCTTCCTGGGGTTCGCAAACTTCTACAGGCAATTCATCCCCTCCTTTGCAAGAATTGCCAAACCTCTGATGGACCTCCTAAAAACAGGGAGTCCGGCAACAAAACCCCGCCCAGGACAACCTCTACAGTGGGACCTGGCCTGCCAACACGCGTTTGAGACACTAAAAGGAATGTTTGCAAAAGAACCAGTCTTGAAGCACCCTGACCCCGAACTACCCTTTGTCATCCAAGCAGATGCCAGCGACGTGGCAGTGGGGGCAGTCCTACTCCAAAAGAACAGCCAGTGGGATTTACAACCCTGTGCCTACACATCCCGCAAACTCACCAACACAGAGAGATGATGGGCGGCGTGGGAAAAGGAAGCGTTCGCAGTGAGGTGGGCACTGTTAACCTGGTGACATCTGCTAGAAGGAGGCCAAACACTGTTCGAGGTTTGGACTGACCATAAAAACCTGGAGGCCCTCAAGACTCCAAGAAAGTTATCGCCCAGGCAAGTTCGGTGGGCCCAATACTTCAATCGTTTCAACTTTGAGCTGAAGCACATCCCAGGGGGGAAATACTTTCTGGCCGATGCCCTCTCCCGAATGCCCCAATACAACAGTGAACGGGAGCAGGTGGTGAATGCCATCATCCCCTCTGCCCAAGGAGTGGGCCAGGTAACCACCAGATGGCAGCATCGTGAAGAGCAGGTCCAGCCAGCGAGTGACCTGACGACAAGGCTCAAGGCAGAAACATTGGCGGACCCCTGGTTCCGAGACAATCAACATCTGTTGACAAAAAGGGATGACCTAGCCTGGAAAGGGACAAAATTTACGTCCCAGAGACTCTATGCACCCTGGACCTCAAGAGGAGCCACGACGTTAAACCAGCGGGACATTTCGGGTTCCTAAAGACTCTACATTTAGCACGGAGACAGTTTTGGTGGCCTCACATGAGAAAAGACATAGACAGTTATGTAAAAAGTTCTACCATCTGTGCCATGATGAAAACCCGACCAGGGAGACCCCCCGGACTGCTGCAGCCAGTAGCTGAACCGTCAAGACCATGGGAGGAGATTGCTATGGACTTCATAGTCAAACTGCCGAGGAGCGGTGGAAACACAGTGATCTGGACTGTAATAGACTTATTCTCCAAACAGGCACATTTCATACCCTGCAGTGGATTACCTTCAGCCCGCCAATTGGCCAAACTGTTCGTGAAACACATCTACCGCCTGCACGGAGTACCCAGAAGAATCATCTCTGATCGAGGTGTCCAGTTTACAGCAAAGTTCTGGAGGGAATTCCTTCGATCCATAGGGTCATCCCAAGGCCTCAGCTCAGTGTTTCACCTGAGCACCAATTGGGGGGGGGGGCGGAGAGATTGAATGCCATGATAGAGCAGTACCTGAGGTGCTATGTTGACTACCAACAATCGAACTGGGCGGACCTCTTATCGTTTGCAGAGGTCGCATATAACAATGCTGTCCACAGTAGCACAGGACTAACCCCATTTAAGATAGTGAGCAGATAGTGACCAATTTCTTTGTTAAATACCGATTATAAAATCTTTGCGAGTATAATTGCTAATAGGATGAAAAAAGTAATACAGAATAAAATACATCAAGATCAAAATGGTTTTTTGCCCTCCAGACAAATCCAAAACAACTTAAGAATAGTAATAGATGTTCTAGAATATTATGAGGTGCATCCAGAGAGACAGGCGGCACTGATCTTTCTGGATGCACAGAAGGCCTTTGACCAAGTAAACTGGACATTTATGATACACCAACTTCAAAATATGAATTTTGGAGACAAATTCACAAAAATGATTGCATCAATATATCAGAATCAAAAGGCAAGCATCTTGGTAAACGGGGAACAAACAAAATTTTTTGGAATAGATAAAGGAGTAAGACAGGGATGCCCATTATCGCCTTTATTGTTTATTCTAACCTTAGAAAACTTGTTAATTAGAATTAGGGCAAATGAGGAAATAACAGGACTAAAGATTAAAAAAGAGGAATACAAGGTCCAAGCGTTTGCAGACGACCTTGTCTTCTTCATAGAAAACCCAATAGAAACAACCCCCAAATTAATAGAAGAAACTGAGAAATTCGGAAAAGTAGCAGGATTAAAAATTAATAAAGAAAAAACGAAAATGATGACAAAAAATATGACAGTTAAACAAGTAGATAAATTATCAAAAGACTCAGGATTACAGCCAACTAAAAAAGTTAAATACTTAGGGATAAATTTGACAACTAAAACTGTGACAATCAAAGAAAATAATTATGAACCTTTAGTGCAGAAAATAAAGGAAGATTTAAATAAATGGGGGAAACTGAATCTATCTTTGTTGGGGAGAATAGCGGCGATAAAATCAAATATACTTCCAAGACTCCTTTATCTATTCCAAACGATTCCAATAAAATTAGACAAGAAATTTTTTACCAATCTGGATAAAATAACTACTAAATTTGTGTGGGAGGGGAAAAAACCAAGAATAAAATTAAAGATATTACAAGATGATAAAATGAGGGGTGGATTTGGGTTCCCGGCATGGGAAAAATATTATAAGGCGGCATGTTTATCATGGATCAGGGAATGGATAACCTTAGATAACCCTAGACTTTTGAATTTGGAAGGACACAATTTATTGAAGGGATGGCATGCCTTTATATGGAGCCCCGGAAACAAAACATAACATTTCAATAACCATACAATCAGAAAATTCTTAATAAATATCTGGCAACAGATTAAATCTAAACATTATATGAAAATACCTGGTTGGTTATCAACAATAGAGGCAATAACACACCCGAACACATTGACGAAGCATAAAATCTTAAGATATAGAGAAATATTAGATGTACAGGGACAATTGAAATCAAGAGAAGAACTTTATGATCAAGGAATAGTAATAGATTGGTGGCCCTATTCACAGATTAAGACAAGATACAGAAAGGACCAGGAGGAACAAGGAATCGACATAAAACCAAACCAATTGGATAAATTACTAGAATCTAAAGAAGCAAAACTGATCTCAAAAATCTACAGATATTTATTGGAATATGATTTGGCAGAAGAACTGGTCAAAGGTCAGATGATAGCCTGGGCGAGGAATATAGGACATAGTATACAATTGGAGGAATGGGAAAGGGTATGGGAAAGCAATTATAAGATGACAAAATCGGTAGCGTACAAAGAAAATCATTATAAAATGTGGTATCGGTGGTATCTGGCCCCGGTAAGATTAGCTAAAATGTTTCCAAATGTAAATCCAACTTGCTGGAAATGTAAAAAAACGCAGGGGACTTTTTATCATGTTTGGTGGCTTTGCCCAGTAGTTAAGAAATTTCGGAACAAAATTAAAACATGGATAATAGAAATAACAAAATATGAAATTGAATTGAAACCTGAGATTTTTCTATTAGGCATGATCAAAGGGAACATTAGGAAGGATATCAAGTATTTAATTTTGCATATAATTACGGCGGCTAGGTTATCATTAGCACAACTATGGAAATGTGATCGCATGCCAACAGAACAGGAAGTAATACAAAAAATATTTGCTTGTGCAGAAATGGACAAATTAACCTTACAATTAAAAGATAAGGAGGACTCAGACTATTATATTATATGGAACAAATGGTATCAATGGATAAAACAGAGAAAGAGGAAAAGTGAGTCGGATGGAACTTTGAAAGAATTGACTATAATCAAAATAGCACTGTCAGATGAATATAGTTGGAACAATGTATATATGTATATATTTATATGTATATATATAAAAGGAAAAAAGATATAGAAATTAGTTAATATTTGTAATGGATTAATGGTATAAGTACATTTGTTTTTTGCCTTTTGGCTTTTCTTTTCTTTTCTTATCTATCTTTTTTCTTTTGTCTGATTAAGAATTTGTGTGTTTTAAATATGTATTTTTATTTTAAGTCTTAATAAAGGTTTGTTTTTAAAATTAAAAAAAAAAAAGATAGTGAGCAGCATGGATTTCATCCCCATGCCAGAGTACCCAAGGGAACCTCCTTCCTCAGTTAGTTTGACCGATTGGATGGCAATGCTGAGAGAAACCTGAGAGAACGTCAAGAAAGCATTAGACAAGGCGGCGCGGGCTTATAAGAAACAAACAGATAAGCACCGTGCCCCCCAAAGGCCGTTCCGAGTAGGGGAGAAGGTCTACCTCTCCACCAAGTATTTAAAACTCAGACTCCTAACCAGGAAACTGGGCCCGAAATTTATAGGACCATTTCTGATAGTAAAAATAGTCAACCCGGTTACAGTACAATTGCAGTTGCCCCGGTTACTAGGGAGGATACACCCCGTTTTTCACAGTAGCCTCCTGAAGCCTGTAGTAGGGTCAACTTTATGGCCGGTGCCATGTGATCCGCCAGGGCCCTTGATTGTTGGAGGCCACACTCACTATGAAGTGCAGAAAATTCTTGATTCAAGGTGGCATAGAGGGCGCCTCCAATACTTAGTTAAGTGGAAGGGTTACCCTTTTTACAGAAGCTTCCTGGGTGAAGAGCACCAACATCCGAGCTGACCGGCTCATAGCTAAGTTCCATGTAGATCAACCGGGCAAGGTGGGAGGGGGTGGAACACCCCCTCGGATGGGGTAACAGTACTAACCCTGTTGTTTGCTTCGCACAGGCCTCGCTGAGAGAATGAAGGGAGAGGGGCCAGATGTCAGTGTTCCAGGGCTGACATAGAAGCTTGAGAAAGAGTGTGACATTTCACCTAGAAAAAGCCTTCCGGTGAACTTAGTTTCCTGGGAGACGCATGGGAGGGGTGACATTCCTGTGAGCTAAGGTGGGAGAGAAGAGAAGAATGATTTGGAAGACAGCCAATGGGGAGTAGAGAATGGGGGCCGGAAAGGGAGGTCTTGGGGAGCCAAAGTTCAGTGCTAACTGCACAGAGTCATGGATTAGTGTGTTATGCCCAATAAAGACAAATATTTCCACAAAGAACGGGCATTTGGAAATTCATTTGTTTTCGGAGATAATAACAGACCGTGACACTGCGAAGGTATTCTTTTCCTTTTACCACGCAAATATTATAGGAGCGGGTTGCCCTTTTTTGTGGGAGTTCAGATTCCAGTAAGAGTCCATTTTTCTTTCAGATTGTGAGGAAGATGATCTGTTTGCGACATTTACAATGCCCACAGATTCACAATGGAATTTATATATCGGGGTAGCAATTTAAACCCCTTACGATTCCCTACAGAGATGATATTAGGAGGTATGTCATTTAATTTGCAGATATTACTATTGGATAAAAGGCAGTGTCTGTTAGGGAATGCTGATCTACCATCAAAAATAATGTGTAAGGATTGGGGGGTGGCCACTTTATTCAAAGTATAGGTGTTTAGTATGTTATGGGTTCTCTGTCTTTTCTGTAACAAGAAGGATACCTATATGATTCTTTGTTTATTTCAGATTGGGATGATGTTGTTGTTGTTGAAGATGATGATGATGATGATGAAATGTTTGTTGCTTTCACAATGCCCACGGGCTCTCAGTGGGCTGCATATAACAATGGTCATGGTGAACCCACATTACAAAGGGCACAAGAAAACAAATTAGAAGGTATGGTGTTTTATTTTGCAGACATAATTATTGTATAAAAGCTGTAATGTGTTAGGGGTTGTAATAAATGTCTGTCCCTAAGTAATAATATGTGCGGAGGAGGGTGTGTGTGTGTGTGTGTATGTGTGCGTGTGTGTGTTATGTGTCATGCTATAGGCTGTATTATTTATTGTAATAAATGTGAGAACCTTTTACCTTATTGCTGTACATTCCTTTCAGAATGGTGGAATGGCCAGATGCAAGCCAAATTCCAAGGTGCAGTACTTCACATAATGGTCAAAGGGGTGGGAGCCAGCAAGCAAGCACATCACATGCGCCTGTGGAGGAGCAGCTGCCAGAAACGGTGCAGCAGATAGCCACAACACAGTTGTCTGAAGAAATGGAAATGCAAGGTATGAACTTATATTCATATACGGATTTTAGGGAAAAGCAGCTGTTATGTATTTCCGGGGGGGGGGGGGGGGTAATTCAGTATGTTTTTTTGTGCTATAATAAGGACTAATCCTAAATGTTAATTATTTGTGTACCTACAGCTAGAGACAGTGAACGGGTCTCTGCAGAAGTACCAAGTCCAACAGGAGCACAAAGCGTTGGGCAGAATATTGAACTACAGGAGGTGCCCCCATGCAATGCAAGGGCTGTACAAGGGCAGGAAATTGAACCCCAGCCATCCACATCCCGTGACATACAAGGTTAATTAAAATGTACAAGAACTGGTAAATAGGGGTATATGTATTCATTAAACAGTAACAGACCATTGATATGTCTTTTTTATTTATTTAGAACCTGTATGTAAAAAGTCTAAAAGGGGGTCTGAGGAGCAGCATCCAACACCCACATACAGTGACATCTCCAGTGAAGAGTGTGATATGTCAGAAACACAATCAGCAGAGGAATGGGACTCTTTGGAAGGTTCTGAACCACTAAGTACACCTGAAGCACCAATCATGTACCTGGAGAGAGTTCAATCATGGCAGAGGCCCCTGCAACATTACAGAGCAATAGAGTACTATGAACATTATAGATTTGTAAATATGGATTCAATCATTCACGCTTGCTATAGATGTTATTCATAATGAGATACAGAATTTTTTGAACCGTATTTCCAGGGACATAAGACCAAATGATTTTGTACAATTGCGGCTGGATGCTGAGGAATTAGGTAGACCCCTCTTTAGTGTTAGACGGCATCTTGAAGAGTTAGATGCTGACCAGTTCCTTAGTTGTCACTGCATTTTTGTATTTACCAGCTGAGCTTTTAAATTTTTGGACTATTAGATTTACGGTAGTTTGCCAGAGCCTTATCAGTAACTACTGTGCATGTCTACATTCCTTTCTTCTTCTTTAAAACTTTTTCTTTGTTCTCCTGCCAAGAGAGGTAGCCAGGAAAGCTTCCAAGATGTAACCTAATTAGATTAGTAAGATTGATTTTTTTATTTCTTAACAAATAAATATGAGTTTTTCATTAGAATGTATTTTGGTTCATTTTCTTGCAAAGTATACTGAAGGAAAAAGCCACAATCCACCAATTGAGGGCAATTACCCCAGGATGGGAACGTGGCTGATTGCCACTCTGACATTAGTTATGTAGAGAGTTTATTACAAAGCAATGTGGAGAACTTATGGAGGAACTCTTTGGAATTAACAGTCACGATTGTGAAGAACCATGAGGGGGGTGGTCTTAGGAAATTAGGAACTGTTCTATTCAGTAAGATTTTAGAGAAGAAAAGACAACACCTGATTGATTTCAATGTGGAGGGGATATTTCTGTGTTTTGCAGGCAGCCTTCTGTCATTGTTAGATAGCGAGATGTCTACTAAACAAGAAATTATTACCAGAGCCACAGACCTCCACAACACACTTGGGATATCTACATCTCACAGAATTGATTTTTCACAGATACACTTATTTGAGGACCACTTTGGTATAACTATAAAGATTGTGTTTTATCATGAAGGGGGTTGGAGGTTTTTTGTAACTGGAGGGTCCCTGGAAGTAAGAGCAGTGTTTATGCTGTTACACGACAGTCATTACTATGGGATAAAAAACATCAAAGGATTCATGGGGATACGTTACTTCTGCATACTGTGCCATACAGGGTATCATCACAAATTTAGGCACAATTGTCAATATTTTTGTCGTGCTTGTAGGGGTTCAGAATGCCGCGAAGTGGTTGGGGGGAGGGCGAGGTGCCGTACATGTAAACTGCTTTGTCGCTCTAATGCATGTCTTGAAAGACATGAACATGTGGATAAAGTGTAAAGTGTTTTGTTCCAGGTGTGGCATCTATGTGCCGGCACCACATGTCGAATGTAAGAAAACAATGTGCGGACAGTGTGATACCAAAGTAGATAGCCTGACAGGTCACTTATGTTATCTGAAAAGGCTTTTTAAGCCAATAGTCAGTTAAAGGTACATTGTGTATGATTTTGAATGTTGTCAAGAAACAGGGGCTCACATACTGAACTATGTTTATGCCATGGACATGCTGAATGATGGTGATGTTAGGAAGTGGGAATGGTACGGTGACAAGTGTCTGGAGGAATTTGTGAAAACTTTTGTACAGCCTAAATTTAAAGGTACCACATACATAGCTCACAACTCCAAGAGTTATGATGGCTACCTAGTCCTCAGACAGCTCATTCATGAAAAGGTGAAGGTACAACTCTTAACTCAGGGTGGTAAGCTGCTATGCATAACCCTACCGCACTTTCATATACATTTTATCGATAGCCTCTCTTTTTTACCCATGAAATTGAGTAAATTACCCAAAGCTATGGGGTTTCAAGGTTCCAAGGGTTATTTTCCTCATTTGTTCAATACTGCAGAGAATCAAGATTATGTGGGCTCGTTGCCGGATGTCAAATATTATAGTCCCAAAACCATAATGCCTGGGGAAAAAGAGGAATTTGAGAAATGGTATGCTGCTAATAAAGGTACAACATTTAACCTCAAAAAAGATCTTGCTTACTACTGCAAACAAGATGTTAAGATAGTGAGAGATGCTTGTAATAGGTTTAGGGAGCAAGTGATGGAAATGACAGAAAGGGAATTTTTAACAGGACGTGGTGGTGATATTCTTGAAGAGAACGAAATTCGTTGCATTGATCCTTTTCAATATGTAACATTAGCATCTATTTGTATGGCGCAGTACCATTTCATGTTTTTGAAGAAGGATACCATCCTGTTAGCACCTCTGGACAATTACCAGAAGAGCAAGAAAAGCTATTCTGCATGCTCTATACAATGACTAATGTATATAGAGCATACCGAGGGTATAAACATCCAACATGCTCTGCAAGGTGGAGAAAAGCAAGTAGGTGTTTACTTTTTGGATGGGTTTGCAGTCATAAATGGGGACCCCACCACTTTTGAATTTTATGGCTGTTTTTTTCACGGATGCCCTATATGTTACAAGGCCCAAGACTTCAACAATCTGCTTGATTCAACCTATGGCCTGTTGTACTCACGCACTAGGGTGAGAGAAGAATACCTGAAGAGCACGGGGTATGTAGTACATACCATCTGGGAACACAAGTGGAATGATATGTTGAAGAACAATGAGGGATTGAAACATTTTCTAGTGGATAGTAATCTTCCAACACCCTTAAACTCCAGAGATGCATTTTTGGGGGGCCGAACAAATGCTACATGTCTGTACTATAAACCAAAGCAGGGGGAACAAATGTTATATTATGATTTTACAAGCTTATATCCCTTTGTGAACAAGAACAAGCTGTACCTGATAGGGCACCCAGAAATAATATACCCAAACTTTGGTGATATAAAACAGTATTTTGGATTTGCTAAAGTTAAAGTGTACACACCAAGGGGATTCTACTTTCCGGTACTGCCACATAAGTCTGGTGGCAAATTAATGTTTAGTCTGTGTGCAACTTGTACAGAAAAACAACAAGTCACAGAGTGTCTCCACAATGATGAAGAAAGAGCCCTAACTGGAACGTGGTGTACTGTAGAACTGAATGTCGCTGTGGAGAAAAGCTACAGAATTGCAGAGATCTATGAAGTTTGGCATTTTGAAAGGAAGTAAAAAACCTTGTTTTCTGGTTATATTAATATGCATCTCCGTCAAAAACAGGAGGCTAGCGGTTATCCCGACTGGTGCAAAACAGAGGAAGATAAAGAGCATTACGTTCGGGATTATGAAAAGAACGAAGGGGTCCGTTTATGCAGGTAACATATTGAAGTCAATCCTGCTAAAAGGCAGATTGCTAAGCTGTTTTTAAACTCCTTGTGGGGTAAATTTGGCCAGAGTACCAATCAACTGACTACATCGGTGGTGACAGAACCTGAGGAACTATTTAAGTATCTTTTTGTTCCCCATTACGAAGTGTCCTCTTGTGAATTTGTGGATGATGGAACAGTCATTGTAACATGGAAAACAGCCAAAAAACATCCTACTAAGTCAACGTGTACAAACTTGTTCATTGCTTGTTTTACAACTGCTTATGCACGGCTAGAATTATACGGATTATTGGATCGTTTGGGGGACAGATGCCTCTATCACGATACTGACTCTGTCATTTTTATTAGCAGAGAGTGGGCGTGGTCACCGGTATTAGGCAATTATTTAGGACAGCTGACAAGCGAGATTCCTCCAAACACTTCCATCACCGAGTTTGTGGCGGTTGGTCCAAAAACCTATGGGTATGCTTTGTCAAATGGCTCTACTGTATTAAAGGTGAAGGGTATAACGTTAAATAGTGCCAACTGTGTTAAGGTTAACTTTGAAAGTCTGAAAGATCTGATTGATAAATATTGCCAATTAGAGGGTGAGGAAAAGAAAGAGATCAGGATCCAGCAGCCAGGAATTGTTAGGATTAAGAAACAGTGGGCTCTGGAAACCTAGGTACTCAGAAAAACTCTAAAAGTTGTCTATAATAAAAGGGTTTTCAAAACAGAGAACTATTGTACGTTACCTTACGGTTATTAAGTATGCTGAAAAACAGGGCGTCGTTTGTACATCCTTTCTCATGTATTATAAGCGGACCTTCCAATTCGGGAAAGTCTTATTTTATAAAACAAATGTTAGAACACGGTGAGCATGTATTATCTGAAATGCCTCAAAACATTATATGGTTTTATGCTGTAGCTGTTGGCAACCTCTGTACAGAGAATTACTTAATAAATTTCCTAATATTAAGTTTATGGAGGGGCTTCCTGACTCTTTTGAAGCTACTGACTTGTTTCCACCAAATCAAACCAATTTAGCAGTTATAGATGATCTCATGGCCACAGCCGGTGACAGTGAACAAATAGAGGAAGTTTTTACACAGTATGTTCATCACAAAAACCTTAGCATTATTCTCATACTTCAAAACCTGTTTTTTCAAGGTAAGAAAATGAGAACAATAATTCTAAATGCAAAATATTTGGTGTTATTCCGCTGCCCCCGTGATCAGATGCAAGTAGTCACGTTGGCACATCAAATGTATCCATCTAACCATCCCACAATTCTGAAAGGAATGTACAGCAATAAGGTAAAAGGTTATCATATTTATTACAATAAATAATACAGCCTATAGCATGACACATAACACACACATACACACACCCTCCTCCGCACATATTATTACTTAGGGACAGACATTTATTACAACCCCTAACACATTACAGCCTTTATACAATAATTATGTCTGCAAAATAAAACACCATACCTTCTAATTTGTTTTCTTGTGCCCTTTGTAATGTGGGTTCACCATGACCATTGTTATATGCAGCCCACTGAGAGCCCGTGGGCATTGTGAAAGCAACAAACATTTCATCATCATCATCATCTTCAACAACAACAACAACATCATCCCAATCTGAAATAAACAAAGAATCATATAGGTATCCTTCTTGTTACAGAAAAGACAGAGAACCCATAACATACTAAACACCTATACTTTGAATAAAGTGGCCACCCCACAATCCTTACACATTATTTTTGATGATAGATCAGCATTCCCTAACAGACACTGCCTTTTATCCAATAGTAATATCTGCAAATTAAATGACATACCTCCTAATATCATCTCTGTAGGGCATCCTAAGGGGTTTAAATTGCTACCCCGATATATAAATTCCATTGTGAATCTGTGGGCATTGTAAATGTCGCAAACAGATCATCTTCCTCACAATCTGAAAGAAAAATGGACTCTTACTGGAATCTGAACTCCCACAAAAAAGGGCAACCCGCTCCTATAATATTTGCGTGGTAAAAGGAAAAGAATATCTTTGCAGGCTTTTAGGCATTGTGAATCCGTTGCCTCCTCCTAATAATCACAAAATATGTATTATACATATAAAGCCAATTTGACTTTTTAAAATACATATAAATCGGTATATAATAATATATCAACGTTAAGCTATATCTTTCATAGTTATAGAAACACATCAGCATCTGCCATCCTGAAGCTGTCTTCTTCACTGGTCAATAGGGAAGGGTGTCTATGGCTAGCTGACCACTACCTTCTTATCAGTTTCAACTGATTTATTTCAGCATGCATATTGGCTGTCCTGAAGCCTTAACATAAAACAACCCCCACCACCCCCCACCCACCCCCACCCCTTTTTTTTTTGCAAAAACATGCAACCCCCACCCCCTTCACACATCCTTGACACCCTATCCGCACTTCTAAATATCCCTTTACCAACCAGAAATAACAACAGTTTTCAAAGTTCTTCAGTATACATGCGTTATTAGAAATTCACAGCCTTTACATTAACATTTTCTTGTAATCAATTGTTGTGGCCCCGTCCTCTGAGCCTATCCCTTTGGAGGAAGGCAGCTCTGAGCAGGAGGAAGAGGAGCCAGCCAGATCTCCCAGCCCTCCCCCTCTGGCACCGGCTCAGGTGCCAGCTGAAAGAGAGCCAAGTAGTGGGGAAACAGGTGTCTCAGATGAGAGTGAGGGAGAGACGTCATTCCTGGACGCACGCCAAAGAAGGCGAGAGAAAAGGGTACTGCAGCTGCGGCGTATGAGGAAATCCTGAGTCATTGGATTGGAGTCACAGGATCAATGACTCACTGGACCACACCCAGAAGCATATCTATATAAGACAGTACGGTGGGTCACGAAGTTCGTGACGAACAAAGCTAAACAAACGGAGCAACCTCGTAGTCTTGGAAGCTAGATGAACGGCAAAGCTACGTAGGTGATTTTCTTGTTTGTGTAAACCAATAAAGTCCTTGGCAGACGGTGTGCATATCGCTGCCAAGGTTGAGATAAGAACTGCGGAGTGTGCCAAGTGATTCTTAACCCTCGGCTGGCTGTGTTTTTGTGGGTCTCTGAAGCGGGGGGACAGATCATCAATTTCTGATACATTTTGACATATCAATCTCTTGATTGAGATTGGTGTCTCATCTCTTATTCTTGTCATTAAAACCAGTGGATCCTTCATCCTCTCAATGTTTTGTATACTGTACATTCTTTGACTTCATCCAATGTATCCCTTGTGAAATATAATTTATTCATTTTGTCTCAAATATAAATGATCATCCAGACAATTTGGGGTATAGATATTTGAAGACACATTCTTTTAACAATGCTAGTTTCATCCATTCCATCTAATTGGTCTTCATTCTTCAAACATCCCAGTAAACAATGATGCAAAATTTTCACAATACAGCTCTTGACAATTTGCAAAAGGCCTGTATTCTGGTGAACATCCAGTTCTGAAAGAAGAAATAACATGTTACATGTTTGTTTTCAACTCACAATACTTTTTAATTTTCAGTGCCTATATATAGGCACCGTTTGGTAACTGGCAGAAACAACAATAACAAATCTTAAGCCTCAATTCCCGCTTACTCTCAATATTAACTTTTTTACAACGTTTCCTAACTCGCTGGGGCCTCTTTGGGGGTTCTGGTGTCACTTTTTCATCAAATAAATCATCAATTGGCTCTACATTATCAACCTTTTTATTATTTTCTTCGTCAGAACCCATATTATTAAACGATGCCTACACTTTAAGTGGCTGAATTGTCGCCCTTCTGCAGAGGCCCTCTTTTATCAGTCCATGAACCACAGACCATGCCTGGGACAGGTCCAAACATGCCATAAACAAGCGTGTCGCACGTGCCATCACGATCGTCGCCCTCCCGCTATCTAGCAACCATATACGCAGCGCATGACCGCAAACCACCCCTCCCTGGGGCAGGCCCCAACATGACCTGGGGCCCCTTGTAATATACAGAGCATGCACATAACCTCCTGCTTTTATTCTTCATTCTTCATTCTTTCTCTTAATTTTATTTTTCCAGCCTTTTAGCGCTACCCATTACCCAAACCTTTCGGAAATATGTAAAAATAAGAACATTTCGCATACAAAAAGGGGTTTCTTTGCAAAAAATAGTAATTTATTTTTTACATCTCTGTAAAAGTAAAAGAGAACAAAGAAAAGGATGTGTTCAGCTTCCATACATTACAATTGCAAACAGGGGCCAAGTTTGCTTTTTGATAATGCTTTTACTTCTTGGTCTGTGTTGTAGGAAGTTAGCACCCACCCTCTCCTGGAAGAGTGAAAGATTTTTGGAAAATATTAAAAAGGCAAAATTTTCCTGGGTGACAAATGGATAAACATACTTTGAAACAGCTCCCATCTTCCTGCCCCCACCCTGTGTCAATGGGCCATTAAGGCCTGGGCCAGTCTATTCTACATAACAAAGATCTACCTCCTTCAGGCAGAGCCATAGTAGGAATTGCCAAAGATCCAGCAAGATAGGATTAGCCCTCTAAACAATAGCAGCAGAAACTCACCACATGTGACCTGGGAAGCATGTGACCAGGGAAGCACACGTGACCATCAGCCAGCAAGGCTAGCTAAGACCCCCACCCCCTGGGAGTCTGAGAACCAATCAGGATACTCTTTCGGGGCCCCAGGAAATGCAAAGCCAGAGAGAGCATAAAACCCGAAAACTCCCTGTATCTGCCCTTCCTTTTTCTGTTCAGGAACTCAAGCCATGTGATCCTGTCCACCATTAAACCATCTTTCCAAGCAGTCTCCATGTCTCCAGTATCTTTGTCCCCACTTGGAGCGGAACCTACAAGGATGTTTCTTACAACAGTGTAAACATGTTTTTGGGGGCTGTGAGGCTCAGAAATGCTTCTGTTTTTTGTAATAGGAGGCCCCGTGCTCAATCCATCAATCATTTTGATTCTGCTAATGGGAAGCCTTTCAGGGCAGGTTAGCCTCTTCCATGTGCTTGGCCTGTCAATCATTTTCTTTCAGCCAGTGGGAAGTGCCTCTGAATCAGAGAAACAACTTCATAGGCTGCTACTGTCAATCCCCACCTCTGCAAATATGGATCAATGCATAATTAATGTGTCAAGCTGAAAGGGATTCTGGGACAGACATGTTTGCTGTTACAGCAGTTCCGGGTGAAAGGCCGCCCGGGTCAGAGAGGGGCTGTGCGTGGTATTGTCACAGTACTACTGGGTGTGAAGGATTATGGGACAAGGAGGGGTGGCTCACCATGATGTAAAAGCACTTCCAATAAAAAGGGTTTGTGGGTAAAGGGTTGTGTGGTTATGTTATAGTCCTCCAAGGTAAGGAGGGGCAGGTTGGATGTGACATCACAAAAAGAGTGGGGCTAAAAACATAAAATATGTCACACAAAAGGGGTGGGGCTACACCATAAACAAAAAGCATCACACAAAAGGGGCGGTGCTAAACCCCTAGTCAAAATTTGGTATGTACTCCTTACTACTGGTAGGATTGAGAGAAATGGAATTATTCCTGTAAAAGAATATAGCCTAAGTGACTCCATATTATGCTTCTCGTGACCTAAGCTAACCCTAAACTATTTAGCTGTGTAAGGCACTTAGAAAGGGGAAGTATGTATGAAGCACAGCCATAAACTTAAGTTTGTACATTCTGAGTTGGGTCAAGCTGACCAAAGCTAAATTAATTGTTTTGTTAAGGACATATGGGAAGGGTATTTCCATTGGGGATTTCTAAATCGGGAAGATGTTGCTGAATAAACCAAAATGTTATGTAAAGTCCAAAAAACAATGATAAGAGGGGGTGTTTTAATTGTTTTGCTGATTGTTTGAAAATGTATTTAAACCATGTATTCAGAGCTGTAAGACATTCTCTCTCTTTCATGGGATAATCCTTTTGCAAAAGCTTATGATATATATACCTATATATATCTATAATAAATCTGCTTTTAACTTGTTCATGGTCTCTGCATTATTTTCTATGAAGTTTGTTTTTTTAAATCTCACATGGGGGGCTGTTGACTCTCCATCTGAGGGCTGACGGATGGCCCAGGCTCCACCTCTGTCTCTGTCTCTGCCAGCTCCATTCCCTCTTCCACCTCGGAGCTCCCAGGTTGCCCTAATGCTGACCCTGACTCCCACACTTCTTCCTCCTCTGATTGGTCTGCTGGAGGGGCTGGCAGCCAACAGGCCACAACAGTATACTCTGGTGTGTGTGTGTGTGTAATGCGTACATGTGTGTTATGTATGTGTATGGGTAGATATATACTTTCTTTTGAGAGCAGGCAACAGAATTTCAGTTTTAATGTGTGCCAGTGTGCTCACAGTAAAAAAGGACAATAAAGGTTATATTATCTTATCTATTTCTTCCTGTCTCTCTCTGGCCCCATCACCTTCCACGCAGTTCCACCAAGCAGGGACCAGGCAGTGGGGTGGTGACAGGGCAAGGGGATAAATGCTTCTGCCTCCCTCCCTTCTCTCCTCACCTCCACCTCCTTCATTTGCTGTTGCCTCCATCTCTGCTTTGACTGGGCTACTTGAGCACTGTGCACCCACCACACCACTGCTCAGCTGCCGCATGCTGAATCAGGGCCACCTGAGCTCTCTCACAGCACCATGTGCTGGATTAGAGCCCACTGTAGCACAGCACGCCAGATCAGGGGCACCCAAGCCACCCCATAGTGCCACATGCTGGATTGGAGCATGCTGGATCAGGCCCCATCCCTGCTACACACACCCCCCACCAAAACTTTTTTGGTCCCCCAAAGAGTGAGGGACAGTTCACTAATGATCTGTACATACATTAGATGCAGTGGTGGGTTTCAAAAATTTTTACTACCGGTTCTGTGGGTGTAGCTTGGTAGGTGTGGCATGACTTGGTATGGCAGGGAAAGGATACTGTAAAATCTCCATTCCCACCCCACTTCGGGGAAAGGATACTGCTGTTGTTAAAGTAGAATAATGAAATTGGATATAAAAAAAATGATATAAAACAGGGTCAGTCTAGATGATCTTTGAAGGACCCCTTTCTTTAGTATTGGGTTCAAAAGGTAAAACCATAGAAATAACTAACCTTTCACAGCTGTCAAGCTCAGGAAACATTATCAGGAGTAAAATATCACACTTAACCAAGCAGAGGTAACCACAAATGTAATGGCAGGAACTTTAGATAAGGTTTGCAAGAACACCTGTGTTCCTCTTAAAGCGGGAATACACGTTAGTACGCTTGTAGGAATTAGTAACAAGGAAATAGGGGGGTGGGTTGGTTGCGGTGGGCTGTCAGCATTGTAATCAATCATAAGATGTTAAAAGTATGTATAAAAAGCTGTCCTAGGTTTCTATTTTTCATTCAGTGTTCTTGCTTCTTTTGTTGCACTGAATCTGCGCAATAAACCTCTCTGATCACCCACGGAAATCTTGTGAGTCTTGATTTCTATAACATACATGGCGACTACCACGAAGGGACTCACAGGAAGGAGCCGCTGACTCTCCTGGCGGATTTAGTCCGGCACAGCCCTCACTGTGGTCTGGCTGATCTACCAGGCCGGCCAACCCTCCGTTGAAGGGTTCGGTACATCTACAGCCACAGCGGGGTCCTAGTGCCTGCACTCGAAATCACGCCAAGGATCCTCAGGGTGACAGACCGGTTGCTGAGTGGACGTCCAGGACCAAAAGACCTACAGGCAAGTATGGAATAGGACTGTACCCAATCTGTAGGATTGGAAGCGGGGAAGGAACATCCTCGACTGGACAGGTCGGCGTGCCTAAAGTCCAGATAGTTGGAAACTGTGTGGGTTGGTTAAACGGTCGCCGTAGTGCTTCCTTAGAATGGGTGGTAGTAGTAGCAAAAGAGGTGTCTCATGGACACCTCTGCAATGCATGCTAGACAACTTCAAAGTAGGTGTTGTGGCCCCGTCCTCTGAGCCTATCCCTTTGGAGGAAGGAAGCTCTGAGCAGGAGGAAGAGGAGCCAGCCAGATCTCCCAGCCCCCCCCCCTCTGGCACCGGCTCAGGTGCCAGCTGAAAGAGAGCCAAGTAGTGGGGAAACAGGTGTCTCAGATGAGAGTGAGGGAGAGACGTCATTCCTGGATGCACGCCAAAGAAGGCGAGACAAAAGAGTATTGCAGCTGCGGCGTATGAGGAAATAGTCCTGAGTCACTGATTGGAGTCATGGGATCAGTGAGTCACTGGACCACACCCAGAAGCCTGTCTATATAAGACAGGCCAGTGAGTCACGAAGTTCGTGACGAACAAAGCTAAACAAACGGAGCAACCTCGTAGTCTTGGAAGCTAGATGAACGGCAAAGCTACGTAGGTGATTTTCTTGTTTGTGTAAACCAATAAAGTCCTTGGCAGACGGTGTGCATATCGCTGCCAAGGTTGAGATAAGAACTGCGGAGTGTGCCAAGTGATTCTTAACCCTCGGCTGGCTGTGTTTTTGTGGGTCTCTGAAGGGGGGGGGACAGATCAGTAGGATTCCTGAGAGATTATGGAGACCCCCAATGTGACCCTGATACATTATGGACATTTTGCCATAATAAGTAGTCTACCTTCAGCGTGAGGTAGCCAGAGGAAGGTCTTTGGACCCAGGGCTCATTTCGAGAGTCCACCAGAAAATAACAGGAGATGGACATTGGGACCAGTATCCATATATTGATCAGTGGAAGACTAACATAAAAGAGAGACCACCATGATTAATCAAATGTCAGGCACAGTGCTAGAGTCTGTTTGATGAAATCTAAAAGAGAGGAGAGAAAGAAAACCTTATGCAATAAAAGCTGAACCGGTTCCTGTACCACCAAAAAGAGAGAACCTGATGAAACCTCAATCAAAGAAGAAAATAAAGAGAAGTGCCTCATGGTCTTCAGCAAGCTCTGAAGATTCTGTGTCAAACCATACTAGAAGTAAAACAAAGGCCCGGGGTGAAACTATTGCCCCTTCTAAAGAAATAATTGTACCAGGAATGAATGCCCAGGGACAGCCTCAAAATGTTCCTGCACTTCAATATGTCCCTTTTACAACCATTGACTTGTTGAATTGGCAACAGCATTATGGGCCATTCTCAGAAAAACCTCAAGAAATCATTGATTTGATGGCTACCATAATAGAAAGTTGAGAAGCCCCACCATACAGTAAGATGATTCAGACATTGGGGCTGACCAAAAAAGATTTATGCTGCAGTGTTATAAAGATTCTGATGATTTATCATTCTTAAAAGAACAAGAGATCTCTGAAAGAACTAAGAATAGAGGAGAAAATTGTTACTGTTCTTCCCACCCGGGGTTTAGCAGGTAATAAAAAGAAAAGCCTGTCTAAATGGGAAGATTCAGATAATTAAATTGATTAAATTTGATATGATTTCTGTAAAAATAATAATAATAATAATTGTTAAGATCTGTGCATTCCCTAATTCAACTAAAATTTACGGCGGGAATGACTAGTGTATATGTCTAAAGTCTTTGTGTACCTTCAAAGTAACTGCAATTGCCTGATCTCTAAAGATATGAATTTTACTAGCTACAATGATGATGTGTGGTTGCTGTTTTTCAAACTTGACCACAAACTATCTACCCCCTCCTTTTTCTACTTCTGCAATGCTTTCCTCACCCACCAAGAGGGGAACGGACCTCGTTCTCATGTCTTTAGCCCTGCACGGAAGACTCTGATCTGTAAAAGCTAGAGAGATTAAGGAAATCAACTTTTATTCAGTTATAAAGAATTATCAACAGTGGAAAAATGATTTTTTTTTAAAAAAGGACACAAAATAAATATTGAAAATCTTAAAGATAATATGATTATGCAAGCTAAACAGATGATTTGCAAAATGAAATGAACAAGAAAAATTAGAAGCTATGCAATTTGAAGATGACAGCTTAAAATTAATAATGATGATGATGATGATAATACAATCAGAATCAATTTATATTAGACTAAAAGATTTACCTACAATTACTATCTCCAAAGAAATGATGCTTCTGGAAAATAAGCTCAAGGAGAGATAGAAGTTCTTAGACAAATTAATAGCTGAAAATAATAATAATAAAAAAACTTGTAAAGAATTATACTCAGCACTAGAGGGACAGGAAAAGAGAAAAATAGTTCTTGTGTTGGCTAAGAAGACAAGTTGCTTCTCAAGCCTAGTGAGCTCAATCTGCATTGAAGAAAAACTACAGAAGCATTCTGTAAAGAAAGAACCATAGGCCAGGCTGCAATGAGAGGCCTGAAGACTGAAGGGGACCAGGGCTCAGTCAAGCCCCCCTGAACCCTTGGTCTGAATGGAAATAGGAGGCAACAATGTAACTTTCTTAGTAGACACTGGGGCATCTAAACAAAGCTGCTAGCTCCCTTTTCTAAAATATCCAAAGGGTTAATGGCTTCATAAATCGTTGCCCTATGCTGAAAACCCTGAAATATCCCTTAAATGGAAGAAATATAGATATGCTTGCGTGTCCAGTTTCCCTCCTAGTCGTGATGGTGAGAAACCTGGCTCAAGAAGGTAAAATCCCCAAATACCTGGCAGGAGTTGAAGTACAGGCAGAAAAGCTGTCCGCTACATTGCAATAAGCCAAAGGAAGAGACAGAGGGAAGGAAGTTGTTTGTCGTTGGGAAATTAACCCTTAGGCAGCCAAAAACCATTTACACCAGCCATGCGATTCAAGGAGTTTTAGAGACACAAGCATCAAGCTCTTCTCACTCAGAAACCACGAGTGATCCTGAAACAAACAAATGCTTTAACCCAGCCACTCTTTTTTAAACATCGGGTCATGCAATTGAAACAACGTATGCAGGTCAACACAACAACCAGAGTGGAGCAGACTTTCCCAAGCAGGACTGGCCAACCTTACCTGGACTTTAAGAGAAAAAGCAGACAAAGGTGTGCCTTGAAAATCACCTTAAGTGAGTAAATGCATTACCACTAGTACTTTGATCTATGTGATGTTCTCCACGTAAAGGAATTAGATTATCTTCTTTTGAAATACATGAAAATCATACAGGAGACCTAAGCTAGATAGGAACTAAGTGGATAAATTAGATGGTGGAGTTAAAGAAATCCAACAATATTGTGTGTCCCTTAGCCCACCATTTTTGACTACCTCTAGTTATAATATTCAAATAGTAGTAAGAAATAAATGGAAAAACATGATTGTACAAATGAAATGAATAATAATTGGAGTATTTGTCTTTGTATTTTGAAATCTAGACAATGATAATGTTAGATCGGTGCAGGAAAGAAGATGTGACCAGCAGAGTTCAAGTAATAACGTTTATTAACGAGAACTGAAGTGGCGCTGCGCTGCCGGAGCTCTCCTTATATTTGCTCCGGCAGACGTACCGCCCACTGACAGGGATTCAAAACTCCCGCCGAAAGGATCTTCAGCCAATCCCAGGCGGATGTCCTTATAAGGACATAACACTCCTCCCCCCTAGTTCTCAGTCAGTCAATCAGGGTAGGAAGTCACTCAGGTACACAGGACATCTACGTGCTCACGTAGACCTGCGCAGTTCATACCCTGGCTGGGCGCTCTCCCGGTCGGAAGGTGCTCTCTCGGCTCGGGGCTTCGTCCCTGGTGCCGGGTTGGATCTGGCCGTCGAGGATGCGGGTGATGTTCCCGAACCTCCGGCCGGGTCGAGGACCTCCGCCTGCGGGCGATGCTGGTCCACTTCGTTCCCGCTCGAGTCATGGTGTCGCTGGCGCGGATCCCTGCTCTTGACCGGTCCGGAACTCCTGAGCCACAGTAGGTCCCTGGGTCTCCCTCGGGTTCCCTCTGGGTTGGAGTTGCGCTGGTTCGGACTTGGGTGCGAGTCCGGCGGTGGTGGCTGGGTTAGGCCCCCGGGGTCTCCGGTTGAGCCCGATTCACTCCCGGAGCGGCAGGTGGTATGGGGTAGTGACGGGTCGTCTATGCCGGGGTGGTGTAGGCCTCCTTCGCAGGGGTGGTGTAGGCCCTCTCTGCGAGGCTGGCGTTGTTGTGATTGTCGCTGCCTTTCGCCGTTGGGTTGTTCGCCCTGGTTTGGCTGGTGTAGGCCTACCCTGCAGGGGTGGTGGAGGCCTTCCTCGCAGGGTTGGTCTTCTGTGCGGTCGGGCTGTTGTTGTGCTGCCCTTTGATGCGTTGGATGGAGGTCTCCTTCCCTGGAATGTCGGTCGCCTACTTCGCAGGGTTGATGTTGGTCTCCCCTGCTTGGTTGTCCCTGGTCTACTTGACTCCTGTTGTCAGGGTGTAGGTCTCGGGTCTTGGGTTGTAGACTGCTATCCACCCCGCGGTGCTTTGGGGTTCCCCGTTGGCCTTGTCCCCGGTCTACTCGCCCTGCTTCAGATCTGGCTTGGCTGGGTGTTGGTGCGCCCGCTCCTCCGGGGTGTTGCCGGTCTCCCTTGTCTGGATAGTTTAGGTCTACCGCGTCGGGGTGGTTTAGGCCTACCTTGTCGGGGTGGCTTAGGCCAACCTCGTCAGGGTGGTTTGGGCCTACCTCGTCCGGGTGGTTTAGGCCTACCTCGTCTGGTGGGTTTAGGCCTACCTCGTCGGGGTGGTTTAGGCCTACCTCGTCAGGCTGGTCTCCGCCCGCTTCCCTCCACCTTTTGCGGAGTTGGTTGAGATGACGTCTTATGACCTGTCCATCTTCCAGCTCAACCCGGTAGGATTTCGGACCAGTTGTGCTGTGTACTGTAGCTTTAAGCCATTTTGGCGAGCCGTGGAAATTGAGTGCGAAAACGGCGTCGCCGATGGCGAAATGGCGGAGTTGGCAGCTGGCGGTGGCGGGCACCTCAGAGTTGTATTGTGGGTGCAGTCTGTCCAGGGGTGACCGGAGTCTTCTGCCCATCAAGAGTTCGGCAGGGCACTTTCTTGTGGCAGAGTGAGGCGTGATGTGCTGGGTGAGCAGAAAAGTGTTGATGCGCTCATGCCAGTCTCCAGGGCCCATCTTGGCGAGTGACTCCTTGGTGAGCCTCACCATCCGTTCAGCCTGTCCATTTCCAGCCATTCTGTACGGGGCAGAGAGGGCATGGCGGATGCCCAGTCCTGCCAGGAAAGCTTCCATGGGCACGGACGTAAGTTGGGGCCCGTTGTCGGAAACCAAAACGTCCGGAAGCCCATGGGTCGCAAAGAGTCGTCGGAGTGCGCGGATTGTGGCTTCTGTTGTGGTAGATGCCATGGGGATGACCTCGAGCCATTTCGAGTAGGTATCGACCACGATGAGGAGGTGGCGCCCCTGGATCGGGCCCACAAAGTCTATATGGATGCGCGACCAGGGGGAGCTAGGAGCCTCCCAAGGCATCGGTTCTGACTGTGGCGGCGCTGCTCTGACTTCTTGGCACGGGCTACACCTGGCAACCCATTGCTCAATGTCTTTGTCCAGTGATGGCCACCAGACGTAGCTCCGTGCCAGAGCTTTCATCCGGACAATGCCCGGGTGTCCTTTATGGAGAGCCTCAAGTGTCTTTCGTTGGAGCGTGCTGGGAATCAGCACCCTATCTCCCCATAGTAAACAGCCGCTCATGGTGGACAGCTCCCCTTGCTTGCGGCTGAACGGGCTGAAGTCGTCGCTGTTGATTCGGGCCGGCCATCCCCTCAGGACCCAGGAGTGGACTTGACGGAGGATGGGGTCGTTCCTCGTGTGCGTGGCCACGTCGGCAGATGTGACCGGACAGCTGCTGTCGTTGTCAATGTGCAGCAGCTCAAGTGTGGGAGCCAGGTCTTCAACGGTTTCAGCAGATGGACATCTGCTTAGCGCGTCGGCGTTTGCGATAGACTTCCCAGGCTGATGGACAAGTCTATATGAATAGCCGGCAAGAAAAATGGCCCAGCGAGTCATTCGGGGTGATATGAAGGCGGGGGTCTGCTTGTCACCTGCGAGGAGGCCCAGGAGCGGCTTGTGATTGGTGACAATGGTGAAGCACCGTCCATAGAGGTACTCGTGGAAACGCTTCACCCCTGCGACAATTGCCAACGCCTCTTTGTCCAGTTGGCTGTAGTTGCGTTCAGCGCTGGACATAGTCTTTGAGAAATAGGCGATGGGGGCTTCACAGCCAGTAGGCAGTTCGTGGCTGAGGACAGCGCCGACTCCGTACGGAGAAGCGTCGCAGGTGAGCCTGATGGGCAGCGTCTCATTGTATTGAATGAGCACGCTGTCAGATGTCAAAAGTTGTTTAACGGCTCGAAATGCAGATTCCTCCTCGCGGCCCCACCTCCAGGAAGCCGCCTTTGCCAGTAAGCGATGTAGCGGCTCAGCAATTGTGGCTTTCTGTTGGAGGAAGATTGCATAGAAGTTAAGCAATCCAAGGAAAGCCTGAAGCTCCGCTTTATTTTGGGGGCTGGGCGCTTCATGGATAGCTTTAACTTTTGATTTGGTGGGATGGATGCCAGAACTATCTATGAGATAGCCCAGGAACTCGACCTCCTGTACCCCAATGATGCACTTGTCCCGTCGGACTCTCAAGCCCTTCTCTCTGAACCGCTGGAGAACAAGCCTCAGCCGGTCAAGGAGTTGTGCCTTTGAGTCCCCGGAGATGAGTACATCATCGAAGTAAGGCACTACCCCTGGAACGCCTTGGAGAAGGCGTTCCATCATAGATTGGAAAATTCCTGGGGCTGCACTGACTCCAAACTGGAGACGGTTGCACTTGAACGCCCCCCTATGGGTGACAATTGTCTGAGCCTCCGCTGTTTGCTGATCCACTGGCAATTGCTGGTAAGCCTGGGCCAGGTCCAGTTTTGCAAAAATTTTGCCCTTGCCGAGTGAGTGAAGCAAATGTTGCACTACTGGCACAGGGTATGCGCTCTGTGACAACGCCTTGTTGATGGTCACCTTGTAGTCGGCGCAGATGCGCACAGATCCATCCTGCTTCATGGGGGTCACAATGGGAGTCTCCCATGAAGCATGATCGATGGGTTCCAGGACGCCTTGGGCAATCAGCTTATCCAGCTGAGCATCTACTTTAGACCGCAAGGCGAATGGAACCCGGCGGGGCTTGAGCCGAATTGGGGTTACCCCCTTGTCCAGATTAAAGGAGATGGGTTTCCCTGTAAAGGTCCCTAACTTACCATCAAAGACTTCTTGGAACTCTCCGATGAGTGAGTCGAGTTCACCTGTACTAATCTGGTGGATGCCTCCAATAGAAAGCCCCAACGGCTGGAACCACTCCACGCCTAGCAGGGTCGGGCGGCTATGCTCCACGACGGTGATTGGGAGCTGGCCCCGGAATTGTTTGAAGGCAATCTGGAGGCTGGTTCTTCCGATGACGCCGATGGGATTCCTGCCAAAATCGACCAGTTTGGAGTGTAGGGGCTCAAGTTGGCACCTGGTTAGTGCCGGCTTCAGTCTTTTCACTTGGTGCCAGTCAATGATGGAATAGACGGAGCCAGAGTCTACCTCCATCGTACATGGCAAACCTTCAGCCAACAGTGTCACATGGAATTTGGTGGCACTGTTGTTACTGGTGAGGGCGATCGTCGTTTGGTTCACCGTGCCGCCCTGGGAATCGTTGTGATCGTCGCGTCTGTGCTGAAGTGAGGACCGTTTGGATGGCCTCTGGGTATCGCGGTGATTTTCAGGATTCCGGGGCCTGATCGACTCAGGAACTGGATCAGAGGCTCTGCATGCCTCAGCGATGTGCCCCTTCTTCAAGCAACGTCTGCAGGTTGTGTCACGCCAGCGGCAGGATTGGCGGGGATGGTGTCCCTTGCAACTGCCGCACTGATCGTTGCGGCAGCCATCTTTTTGAATTTCCCGCCTTGATGGGCGGGAAACTTTCAAAACGGTCGTCTCCCCCTCCGAATCTGATGGTGTGGCGGAGTCTTCAGAAGATTCTGGGGACGACTTGCGGATCTTATGGATCCCTCGGGATTGGAGCATTTCGGCGGCGGCTTTTTCGGGTGTTTCAGCAGCCGTAGCCTCCTCAAGAACGTCTTTCAGGGACAGTCTTTTCCTGCTCAGGAACTTCTTTTGGAGGCTTGCATCTCTCATCCCAAAGACGATCCCATCGCGTAAGGCATTGTCAACGTTTTCAAACTCGCAGTTTGCTGCGATTTGACGTAATGCCGCCACGAAATCTTTGATAGATTCGCCTTCCTTCTGATTGCGTTGGCGGAAGGTGAACCGATTCGAGATGGGGGTGCCCGTTGGTGCATAGTGGTCTTGCAGGGCAGTCTGCAGATCCACCCAGGACATGACTTCAATGTCCCTGGGTGCGACGAGGTTGACGGCGAGCTCCAGGACGTCGGTGCCACAGTGAGCCAGGAAGAGAGCCCTCTTCCTCTCGTCGTCTAGATTGTTGTAGCCGTTTCCCCAAAGGAATTGGCGGAAACGGATCATATAGGAGCTCCATTTCTCCCAGCTGGGGTTGAATGGAGCCAGCGAGGCGAACGGCGCTTGCGGCGTTGCCATCTCTCAGACCACGGCGAGTGACTTCAGCTCGGAATGGCGATCGTGCCACACGGTTGGTTCTTCTCTAGTCCTTCGTCGCCAGTGTTAGATCGGCGCAGGAAAGAAGATGTGACCAGCAGAGTTCAAGTAACAACGTTTATTAATGAGAACTGAACTGGCGCTGCGCTGCCGGAGCTCTCCTTATATTTGCTCCGGCAGACGCACCGCCCACTGACAGGGATTCAAAACTCCCGCTGAAAGGATCTTCAGCCAATCCCAGGCAGATGTCCTTATAAGGACATAACAGATAAGTTTTCCTTTTTTAAAATCTTCCTTTAGAAAAAAAATGAATAAGTATAAATTGTAACAATTAAAATATCTTAATGGTATATGGTGGTAAAAGTAAAAAGGATTAAGTTGTAACTTGGATGCCAGTTAGAACAATTCAGAATTTAATTAGGGAAATTGTAATGATTGAAATATTTTAAATTTATATTGTGATGAAAGTAGAAATGATTAAATTATGATTTGGAGGATTGTATGGGTAAAAACACTGGAAAGAAAGAAAAAAAGTTTAATGCCTAGGTGGAAGGGCCCGTATACTTTGGTCATGTGTTCCCACTTGCAGTAAAAATGCTAGAATCCAAGTCTTGGATTCACTGGACTCAAGTTAAGTCCGCAGTTTAGGAATATTGGGAGGCAGACCAGGACTAGGCCTGACCCCTAGTAGTACGCTTGAAGAAGCGCCCCCTATAACTGTCCTACCGGCAATGGACAGGCCACATACAGGGCAGAAGAGGCCTTGCTGGTGTCACACCGGAAGCTGACCCTCTACGTAAGGCTGAAGATTTGGAATGGGAAGTCAACATATATAGCCATAAGTACACTATCCCTTATTTTAATAAGCATGCTTGCTGTTATTGTGATTAGTTGTGATTTGCTGTATATAGTAAGCTGGAATCACTTCTTCCTTAAAAAAAAGACAGGTGCTGAATCTAAAATCATTGACTGTGACAGACAGCAGTATGAAACTCCTGTAGATATTTAAACCAGGGAATGAGCTCTCTGTGGAAGCTGCTTTAGCTCTTAGAATGTGGATATTGTATTAACAAATAAGAGGTGGTTCTGTGAGATACCTAAGACTAATATTGTCTTTTCCAAGTCACTTATAACCCTAACCTTCTTCCTGATGTGGTGATTTTGTAGATTAAGGAAATTGTGATTGGATAGGTTCTGTGTAGAGGACAATTATGAGTTTTCTGTGGCTTTGGCTATTATTGGCAAAGGACCTAATGAGTAATAACACACTGAATAGTAGTTCCCAATGTTGTGAGAATGCCCAAGTGACACCCTTGCCCTTGAAAAGGGATCTGGGGAAGTTGAGAACCCCAAAAGACAAGGCAAGAATGGGTCACAAGATGTGAACTCTTTGGAACAGGTCCACTCTCGCCAATGATGTATCATAAATAGGTGAGGTCAGTACCCTGGACCTAAGCCAACTCCAAGGCCTAAAATCCTGAGTTTGACAATACAGGGGGGAATAGAACAAAGGGAGAACAAAGGGAGAATGGGCCCCTGTAATAATTGAGAAAAGGGAACTACATGTTAAGAATATTGGAATTGAGTTAAAGCCTGGTTAATCAGACTGACCCTATCCTAAGCCAAGAATGCTGGTTCTGTTTGTCTGCTGGTCTCCTTCATCTTACAATGATCTTTGGGTCAGGACCAGGGCCAAAATAGTCCTTAAGAAAGATATTAATGGTAAACCAAAGTAACAGCAGCCAAATTGCAAGGAGACTTTTATAATGCATTCAAAAAGCTGGGAATGAATTGTTTACCCATTGTTAGCCCTATAGCTGTTGGTATGGAAATCCTAGGTCACCCTCCTCATGTGTAAAGTGACATCAGGAACCAGATATTCCTGTAGGATCCCTGATGGGAGATCAATGTCTATCAGAAATACACTTGACCCTAGAATGACACTTATAGCTGTAAAAACTAACTAGTGGCATTTCTCCTTATGCCCACTATTATTTCAACAGAAGGTCACTTTCTCAATCCCACCACATGTCTCTATTAGAGCCAACACAGGCTTATGTGTCCTACTTCCTCTTGGCAATACAAGCTCTCGTCATGTTTTTGAAGGCACTATTCTCAGAGATAAACAAAAGGACTCTACGCTAAAAGTCCCATGCAGTCACTGGTGGCATGTTAGTGGCAGGGACTTTAGGGGTCTGGATTAATGAAGAAAAACCAATGAGCCATGCATTTTCCATGAATATAGGTGGGTATGTAAGGAAAAATGGAGTTTGCTTCTTATGTGAGAAAAATGTGTATTTGTGTTTACCTACAAACTGGACTGGAACATGTACATCTTTTCCCAAAAGAGGTGGTGTTATCTGGCCAGGTTGGATTAGACAGATGTTATTACTGTTGTAATAGGCCTAACTTTTATTCTTTGTTCAGACAACTAACTATGAGAGCAATGAAAGAGATGAGTTGAGGAAAAAAAATGATGAGTTGATTTTGATGGAAAGCCTTATAGACTATAAAATTGACCCTGATCTCTTTGATGAAGATGAAGTTTCTGATTCAGGAACATATGTACAACTCTCAACTGGGTAATTAGAGAAAGTGCTTCAGAGAATAAGATTTGAAAATCATATGTATTACTTGTCTTTCCTTTACATTACTATGTATCTTATCTTGAACTGATTATGTTATACAAAAATATTATATGCTTGCTTGCTTATTAAGAAGTGTAGAATGGTTACCTACTGAAAGCATGAAACAGATGGGAAGCAGTGGAAGTTTTTGGTTGGAAAAACTTCCAAAAGAAAAGGGGGGAGTAAAGTAGAATAATGAAATTGGATATTAAAAAAATGATATAAAACAGGGTCAGTCTAGATGATCTTTGAAGGGCCCCTTTCTTTAGTATTGGGTTCAAAAGGTAAAACCACAGAAATAACTAACTTTTCACAGCTGTCAAGCTCAGGAAACATTATCAGGAGTAAAATATCACACTTAACCAAGCAGAGGTAACCACAAATGTAATGGCAGGAACTTTAGATAAGGTTTGCAAGAACACCTGTGTTCCTCTTAAAGCGGGAATACACGTTAGTACGCTTGTAGGAATTAGTAACAAGGAAATAGGGGGGTGGGTTGGTTGCGGTGGGCTGTCAGCATTGTAATCAATCATAAGATGTTAAAAGTATGTATAAAAAGCTGTCCTAGGTTTCTATTTTTCATTCAGTGTTCTTGCTTCTTTTGTTGCACTGAATCTGCGCAATAAACCTCTCTGATCACCCACGGAAATCTTGTGAGTCTTGATTTCTATAACATTGTGACTCCAACCCCCGAGCCTGTCTTATCAGAGGGAGAAGACTCCGAAAGTGAAGGAGAGGAGTTGGCAAGGCCTCCCTCTCCAGGACTCTCCTCTCAGGCAATGCCTCAGGTGTCCTCCAAAGGCCAAGAGATAGGCCAGGAGCCAGGCACTTCGGAGCAGCCGCACTTAGACAGCGACAGAGATGAGTCTTGGCTGGATCCCCGACAATGTCAGAAGGACAAGCGCGCGCAGCAGAGAAAGAGGCATGCCAGAGATTAAGCTGAGTCACTGGACCACACCCCACAGGGGATAAAAGGGGGTGTGGTGGCCATTCAGGCCTTGTGATGGACAAAACTGAAAAGTTAGCAAGTCATACTGTGTTTCTGGAACTTTCTTATACGCATGCCCAAGATGGCGACTATACCTTGGGCGTCCTAGGAAGATGGGCTTTGTGGCTGGTTTTTAGCAGGTCCCTGGGGGCTGCAGTCCATCGGCAGCCCCCTGCCCAGCCAGCGGAATATGCAGCCATCACGCTGGTGGGCTTGTCGCCCGCCAGCGTGCGCCAGAAGATGCCGAAGACCCCCGCCGCCTCCAGCGCCCAGAACAGCTGAGAGGCGCTGTGGAAGATGGCGGCGCGGCGGGGGGGGGCGGCGAAGACGAAATTGAGCGGCGAGGGGCGAGCGGCAGCTGCAGTAAGAGGGCAGCCGTGGCAAAGCCCTTGGAACCTTTCTGGAGGGTCCCGCCGCCCCTAAACAGCTGGGCAGCGCTGCGGAGTCCGTCATTCTGCCTTGAAGATCCCCGCCGTTCCCCCCCCCCCGCACTTTGGACAGCTGAGAGGCGCCGCGGAAGATGGCGGCGCGGCGGGGGGGGGTGGCGAAGACGAAATTGAGCGGCGAGGGGCGAGCGGCAGCTGCAGTAAGAGGGCAGCCGTGGCAAAGCCCTTGGAACCTTTCTGGAGGGTCCCGCCGCCCCTAAACAGCTGGGCAGCGCTGCGGAGTCCGTTATCCTGCCTTGAAGATCCCCGCCGCTCCCCCCCCCCCTCGCTTTTTGGACAGCTGAGAGGCGCCGCGGAAGATGGCGGCGCGGTGGGGGGGGCGGTGAAGATAGCGTGGCATGAAGATGGTGGCCAGCGAACGATGGCAGCGATGAGACTGGGGGGGTTAACCACTCTAGCGGGTCCCCAGCAGCCAGCGGGCTTATGGCCCTATTAGAGGCTGGTGAGGGTCCCCTTTCCCTCCATCTCGCTTGGCCTCTGCTGGCCCTTAAACCTGCCCGCCCCTTTATTATCAGCCCGCCACCCCCAGAGTGGTGCTTCGGACCTTTCTGACGTGATTACCAGCATTTGGCGTTTCCATCTGCATCTTATTACTCCGCTGGCTGGTTATGAGATGACAGGCCAGCGTACGGGAGGATTGTGGAGCCGGTTGTTACCATCTATCTGAGGGGGTGCCACACCCACAGGACAAATTTGCCAGGCCACGGTGGGAGAGTGGCCTTGGACTTTCCAACGTACTTGTACCTGTGCCGGTTGAACCACCGTGAGAGGGTGGCTTGGACATTCCCCCTCAGGGACAGAATGCAGAGTCCCCGGGTCGCTACCGTGAGAGGGTAGCGGCGTCCCTCTCCTGATTGCCCCGGTCCTGTATGAGGACATCTGGAATTATGGACCTATGCCATGCCCCATTTTCCTGCCTTATTTGTTGGATGCTTTCAAGGTCCACGCTTCTTGCCCTGCGAGATTCCCCTCTCTCGCGGGTTTGGCCCTCCACATTATCGAGGGCCTACCTTAATGACGGGTCTTGGGACCCCGAGAGGTGGCATGCTGCGAAACGGGGATTGAGGGGTTTTTTAACTGCTCTCTTAAGGGGTGTTTTAGGGGGTTCTGGGGTGGGGGAGGGTGTGGGTTTGGGGGGAAACCCGGAGGGGAAAGGGACAGGCCTGGCAGTCTGTGATGCCACGGGAGGTGTAGTTGTTGGAGGCAAAAGGGCTCTAATCGAGCCCTCTGTTGAGGGTGGGGTGATTCCTACGTTATGTGGGAGGGGCAGATATGGCGAGAGCAGGGAACCATATCGTGTGGTGGGGGCACGCACTCGCTGTCTTCGAGCGATTGCTTGCCCCGGTCCCCTGAGCTATTCCCGTTCCCCGGGTTGTTCAGAGTCTCAGGACCCGAGGCTCCGGCTGCTGTTGTGCAACGCGAGGTCCGTTGTAAATAAGGCCCCCCTCATATGTGATCTTCTTCAAGAGGGGGGTGCGGACCTGGCTGGTATCACCGAGACCTGGTTGGGCCACGAGGGGGGAGTCCCCCTTGTGGAGATGTGCCCACCGGGTTTCCTTGCATTTCACCAGCCGAGAGCCCAGGGCAGGGGTGGGGGAGTAGCGGTCGTTATTAAGGAAGGTCTGGGTCCGAGGGAGGCCACTGTACCTCAGATAGCCGGGTGTGAGTCCATCTATGTGAGGTGGGGCCCTGGTGGGCAGATGGGTTTGTTAGTCACGTACCTGGCTCCCTGCCACGTGGCAACAACCCTGCCTGAGCTTCTCAATGTTATAGCCGAAGTGGCGGTTGTTACTCCCAGGCTTATAGTCATGGGGGATTTCAACCTGCCATCTATCGGTGAGGCATCTGAGCTGGCTCGGGAGTTCATGGCTTCCATGACGGCCATGGACCTGACCCAGGTAATTCAGGGCCCGACTCACGTTGGTGGACACACCCTGGACCTAGTTTTTGTCTCTGGTCAGTGGTTGGGTGGTCTTGATACTGGGGATATAGGCGTGGAACCCTTGTCATGGACTGACCACTCGCTCCTCCGACTCGACTTTCTGACCGCTGCACCCCACCGCAGGGAGGCGGAACCTGTTAGGTGGTTCCGCCCCAGGCGCCTGATGGATCCTGATAGGTTCCAGACGGAGCTTGGGCCATTTCCTGAGACACTGGCACGCGACTCGGCTGAGGACCTGGTGGCTGCCTGGGATAGGGCGGCCGGTGGGGCCTTGGACCGTGTCGTGCCTTTGCGGCCTCTGACCCGGCGCCGAACTCACTTATCTCCTTGGTTCACCGAGGAGCTGAGGGAGATGAAGCGCCGGAAAAGATGCCTAGAGAGCGGTTGGAGGGCCAGTCGCTCCGATTCTGACTTGACACTAGTAAGAGCTTATATTAAGACTTACTTAGTGGCAATAAAAGCGGCGAAATCTAATTACTTCGCCGCCCTTATTGCGTCATCAGATAATCGCCCAGCCGCCCTGTTTAGGGTGACCCGCTCCCTCCTTCATCTGGGAGCGCGGGAGGATCCCTTGCAGGGACGTGCTGAGGATTTTGTGCAATATCTGGATGATAAAATAACTCAGATTCGGGACGAGTTGGCCGCCGACTGGGTTGGTTCGGGCGAGGTGACTGAGCCCGGTCTTGAGAGTGTTATCTGGGCTGAGTTCGATCCTGTGGCTCCCGAGGACGTGGACAGGATCCTGGGGAGATTGAACGCCACCACATGTTTATTGGACCCGTGTCCCTCCTGGTTGGTGCTGGCCTCCCGGGAGGTTACACGAGGCTGGCTCCAGGAGATTATAAATGCTTCTCTGAGTGAGGGTGCCCTACCGACCGCCTTGAAGGAGGCGGTGGTGAGGCCCCTCCTCAAGAAGCCCTCCTTGGACCCAGCTGCTTTGGTAAATTATCGTCCAGTCTCCAACCTTCCCTTTCTAGCGAAGGTTGTTGAGAGTGTGGTGGCATGGCAGCTCCCCCGGTGCCTGGATGAAGCTGTCTATTTAGACCCGCTCCAGTCCGGCTTCAGGTCTGGTTACAGCACCGAAACGGCATTGGTCGCGTTGGTGGATGATCTCTGGAGGGCCCGGGGTAGGGGGTACTCCTCTATCCTGGTGCTGTTAGACCTCTCAGCGGCTTTTGATACCATCGACCATGGTATCATGTTGCGCCGGTTGGAGGGATTGGGGGTGGGGGGCACCGTCCTTCGGTGGTTCTCCTCCTACCTCTCCGACCGGTCGCAATCTGTGTTGACAGGGGGGCAGCGGTCGACCCCGAGGCGCCTAGTGTGTGGGGTGCCACAAGGGTCGGTCCTCTCGCCCCTTCTGTTCAACATTTATGTAAAGCCGCTGGGTGAGATCATCCGTGGTTTTGGGGTGGAATTCCATCAGTACGCTGATGACACTCAGCTGTACATTTCCACCCCAGACCACCCCAATGATGCCGTGGAGGTGATGTCCCAGTGCCTTGAAGCTGTGCGGGTCTGGATGGGGAGAAACAGGCTTCGACTCAACCCCTCCAAGACCGAGTGGCTGTGGCTACCGGCGTCCCGATATAGCCAACTGACTCCATCGTTGGTTATTGGGGGCGAATCATTGGCCCCCACGGAAAGGGTGCGCAACTTGGGCGTCCTCCTGGACTCACGGCTGTCTTTAGAGGATCATACGACAGCCGTGGCCAGGGGGGCTTTTTATCAGGTCCGCCTGATACGCCAGTTGCGGCCCTTTCTAGATCGGGACTCCCTACGCACAGTCACTCAGGCGCTCGTCACGTCTCGCCTGGACTACTGTAATGCTCTCTACATGGGGCTCCCCTTGGGATGCACCCGGAGGCTTCAGCTGGTGCAGAATGCGGCCGCGCGGGGGATTATGGGAGCGACAGGGCGCTCCCACGTGACACCCCTCCTGCGTGAGCTGCATTGGCTGCCGGTTGATTTCCGGGTGCGTTTCAAGGTGTTGGTAATGACCTTTAAAGCGCTCCATGGCTTAGGACCAGGGTACTTACGGGACCGCCTGCTGCCACCAATTGCCTCCCACCGACCGGTTCGCTCCCACAGAGAGGGCCTCCTCAGGGTGCCGTCAGCCAGACAATGCCGGCTGGCGACCCCCAGGGGGAGAGCGTTCTCTGTGGTAGCCCCCACCCTCTGGAACGATCTGCCTCCTGAACTGAGGACTATTGCGGACCTCCGGACTTTTCGTCGGGCTCTAAAGACGCACTTTTTTCAACTCGCCGGACTTGCCTGATCCCTTCTTTTTAAATATTTTATATTTTATATTTATATTTATATATTTTTACACATTTTTAAATTTTAAATTTTTTAGAGCCTTAACTTTCAGCCATAACTTATATTGATTTTAGGATGGTTTTAATTGTTTATGTACTGGTTTTAATTGGCTGTACACCGCCCTGGGTCCGCCAGGAGAAGGGCGGTATAGAAATTTAATAAATAAATAAATAAATAAATAAATATGCCCTCCTTGGATTTATTTTGGACTGGACTTGACAATTCTTTGGCTTTGTGGACTTATTTTGACGTATTGGACGGAGGAAAAAAACCTCCCTTTGTGAGTAAAGTTTTTTGGCAGGCAGCTACTGGGTTGCTGCCAATTCTGTTATCTCAAAGGAATTCCTGACTGCTGGTTTTATTAACTCCTAGCTGACTGTTTGTGTGCGTGTGTGAGATGGGGACAGAACAACTGCAAAATCCCCATTTCATCCCAATCAGCTGGGACTTGGGAGACAGAGACTAGATGGGGGCGGGGCCAGTCAGAATTTTTACTACCGGTTCTCTGAACTACTCAAAATGTCCATTACCGGTTCTCCAGAACTGGTCAGAACCTGAAACCCACCTCTGATTAGATGCCTCTTGTTGGTGAGATGATACTAATCTTATAGCATTTCCTTCCAACAGGGTCTGTGAGTGTGTCAGGGGATGTGTCTGGCATACCCTTCCCCATGGGCTCATCAAGCTGCAGTTGTGCTTCTGAGGTCCTTCAGGGCTCCACGAGCAGTAGCATATGGTCCTGTGGCCCTGTCTGGGTGGATCCAGTACACTGGCAGCCCAGCCAGTATCTCACAGACCACATAGGGTTGGGAACTCCACCAGTCAGCTAGTTTATGCTTCCCCAGAATACCCAGATTCTTCAGTAACACTTGATCGCCTGGCTGCAAGTCCTGAATTTTCACCGTCAGTTCATAGTTCCTTTTGTTTCTGCAGCCTCAGATCTCTGAAATAGTCTGGGCCCTCTCATATGCAGTCTTCAGGTTCCTCCTCAACCTGTCCACATTATTTTGGTGTAAAGCCAATGAGGTCTGGTCTAACGAAACGCCAAATGCTAGGTCCACTGGCAGTCAGGCTTCCCTCCCAAACATAAGCTGGTAGGGACAGTACCCAGTAGCATCATTTTCTGTACTGTTGTATGCATGCACCACAGTAGAAATATGTCAAGTCCAGTGCTGCTTCTGCTTTGCAGTCAGTGTTACTTACATATCAAGAAGGATGCTGTTAAATCTCTCCAGCTGCGGGTCACCTTGGGGATGGTATGGAGCGGTGCATGACTTCTGAATGCCTTCTGATGATTCAAGTTTTATTTATGCCCCCCCCTTTTCACCCGCATATTTTATGAACAGAGTATTGGCCATATCATAACTTTACAATATAACATACTCAAGTACATTTTACTCAGTTACATTTTTTGCCAAAATTTCCTTTTTCCATTTTTTAAACATGTCTTAAAATTTCTATGCTTAGTTATATAAACAACATCTTAATTCACCCTCAAATTTTCTGTTTTAACTTATATTTATTCTCTCTTATTTTTTAATAACTCATTCTTTATCCTAGTACATTTATGCATGTTCGGGGTTGCCTTTCTTCCATTTTATCTTTTTTTATTGTACAGCAATCTTTCTTCTCAATCTTTCCCTCCCTTCTTTCCTTTCTACTTTCTTCTTCCCTCTTCTCCTACTCCTCTACTTCCCCTTCCTTTCTCCCTCTCCTCCTCTCTTTCTTCCTTTCTAACCCTCTCTCCTACTCTTATTTCCCCTCCCTTCCTTCCTCCCCTCTTTCCTTTCTTCCCATTCCTCTCTCTCCTTCTTCCTCCCTTCCATCCCTCTACTCCTCTTTCATCTCTCTCTATTGCTGTATCTATTTTCAACTTTCTATTTTTCACTATGGTGTCCAGGCAACCCCGACTTTTCTTTCATTTATTTTCTCAAAATTCCCCTTATCTTTTAATTATTAACAATGTATTTCAATTTATTCCATTTTTATCTTAAATCCTTTACTAGTATAACCTTCCAACCCTTAACAATATCTTTCTTCTATTTTATTTCTTACATGTATTGTTGTATTCATACTTGCATCATTTATTAACATTTCCATTTTATTCCATTTTACATTTCAATTTTCCCCTTAATTTCAATTAATTCTTTTGTTACTATTATTTCTCTCGAATCTTTGAACAACAAAATATATAGTCCATTCTGTCTTTCGCATTGCATCTACTGATCTATTTTACATCAAATAGTGTATTTCTTCTTTTTTACTTACTCACAATTCATTTTATGTTTACTTATATCCCTTTTACAATAATCTGTATCTTCCTTCTAAATTGCTTTTTACATATGATTTCTAAAGTTAACTTCCTTTTCTTCAATTAGCATATTCATCTTTTAAATTCCTTTTTACTATCTCCTATTTTCTTTTAATTTCTCCACAATTCCATTTCTTGACACTTTCCTCCCTTTCTCCCATTCCCTTGCCTTCTTCTCCTCCTTTTTCTTCCCCATTTCTTTCTCTTCTCTTCCTTTTTGAGATGTATTCCCCCTTATCCATTTTTATTCTATCACTATTAATCCCAGTATAATCAGCTTTTTTATTCTATCACTGTTAATCCCAGTGTAATCATTTTATTCTGTCACTGTTAATCCCAGTGTAATCAACTTTTTTATTCTGTCACTGTTAATCCCAGTGTAATCATCTTTTTTATTCTGTCACTGTTAATCCCAGATTTCTGAATGCCTTCTGAATGCCCAGCAAGTCGAGCAATTGTTTGATGAGCCTGCTCTCAAAGTCTCTGCCTTGATTGGCATGTATTTGCTGGGGCAGCCCATAGTGAACAAAGAACCTCTCTACCAGAACCTTGGCTACTGTGACCGCCCACTGGTCTTTCATTGGGAATGCTTGGGCATAATGGGTGAAGTGATTGGACTCCACTAACACATTCCCATATCCACTGATAACATGTTCTAGACACAGAAAGTCAATGCAGACTAGCTCCATGGGTCCTTGGCTCTGTAGATGGCCCATTGGAACAGGCCTGAGGGGTAGGGTCTTTCGCTGAATAGAGCACAGGCAGGACCTACAATAGTCCTCAACTTCCACTCTCATACACGGCCAATAAAACTGATCTCTCAATAGTTTGAAAGTCCTCTCTGGCTGCAAATGTCCATGATCATTGTGTAACATGGTTAGTACCACTTCCCTATGCTTTTCTGGGAGGAACAGATGCCACTTTTCCTTGAGGCCATTGGAGGGGCCTGTCCGATAAACCACTCCACTCTGAAGTTGTAGCCGGTCACATTCTTTATGCAACAGCTGGGTTTCTTTCGGGGAGTTGTTTTTTTAATTAGATTTATATGCCGCCCTTCTCCGGAGACTCAGGGCGGCTTACAAGGGGTTAAGCAATAGCCTTCATACTTTTGTATATTTTTTATACAAAGTCAGCTTATTGCCCCCACAAACTAGGTCCTCAATTTACCTACCTTAGAAAGGATAGAAGGCTGAGTCAACCTTGAGCCTCGAACTGGTGTAATTGCAGACAGCTGGATGTTAATAACAGGCTATTCAGCCAGTTGAGCTATCTGAGGCTCCTCAGTAAGGTCTCCCAGCGACCACTCTGCAGAGCCCTCAATGTCAAACTGCAGAGTGGGTCTTCCAACTGGTAAACCTTCAGGGTTAATATTGGCAGACACCCCCCCCCCCAAATCTGGGTGGGGTTGCAGTGTAATTTGGAGACACTTGCAGTCGTGACCCCAACAGCCTCTGCTCTTGCTGCTCCTCTAATCTGGTGTTTGACCCCACAATACAAAGCCTGTATACCATCCAGGGACAACCGAGTCTACTCTTCAACAGTGGTCCTAGTGTCATGCGGCCTTCTTGATAAGACATCTGCATCCCAATTCCCTACTCTGGGCTGGTACATTAGACTGAAATGGAATACAGACAAAGCAGCTAACCACTGATTTCCTGTGGCGTAAAGCTTGGCCGTTGTGAGGATATATATATATATTGATTTTAAAAACAAAACTTTATTAAACATATAAAAAGTAAAATGTTGTACCATATACCTGTATATACAAGATACATATATTAATACAAACGACAATCCATAAAAAGAAAGTGACTTTGGTCTCACGTCCATTATCTTACTAATGGTGCATATTTGCTAATTATTATTATCATACAGAATTTTACATTTACTCTCATTTCTACAAATTATGCAATTATACCACCTATTCCATGCTATATAACAGTGTTGGCTAACCTTTTTGCTGTCGCGTGCCAAAAGTGGGGGTCGCGGGGGGGTCGCACGCAAACGTGCCCACACCCATAATTCAATGCGACCCTCCCCCATGTGCATGCACGTGCGACCCCCCCCAGCACTCCCCCATAGGCCCATTTTTACCCTCCCCAGGCTTCAGAGGCTTTCTTGGAGCTGGGGAGGGTGAAAACAGCCTTCCCCACCCCTCTGGAGGCCAGAAATGGCCCATTTCCTGACTTCTGGTGGGCCCAGAAGGTCCAAAAATCAGCTGGTTGGCACGCGCATGCATGCTGGAGCTGAGCTAGGGCAACACTCACGTGCCCACAGATATGGCTCCACGTGCCACCTGTGGCACGCGTGCCATAGGTTCGCCATCACGGCTATATAACCTTTTGAGTCTACCTTATCCTTCATTTCAAATGTTAGTTTGTCCATTTCCACACAATTATAGATCTTTTGGATTATCAATTGGTCTGTTGGCAGTTGATCAGTTTTCCAATATTGGGCGAGCATCAATCTGGCTGCAGTGACTATGTGTAATATTAAGTACTTTATTTCTTTCCCTTAGTTTTCTTTAATCATCCCTAGTAGGAAAATGTCTGGTTTGAGTTCTATTTTTTCCAATGTTATGTGAAGTGAGGAGCGATGGGTGACCCAATAACTTCGAAGACACTTAGGAGTTATATCAGATCATTCTTTATTAATGGGTGTTTACCTTTTGCAGGTGCAGGAACAACAACAAGAGGAGCACGTTGGATCGAACTTAAGTACCCCGGAGGCGTGGCTACAGGTAAGAGGGGTTCATGGGAGTGGGAGGAGGACTGAGGTGTACAGCTTAACCCCTGCGATGCCAGTCTAGGCAGGGTGAGGGAAGCAGGGATGGCATTTATTCCTAACAAATCCCCCTCTAAATGCCTGACCTGCGGGTGTGTGCTTTCTGACATATTTACGCTGTTGAGGAGTATACCTAACTTGGCTGTGAGGTATGAATGTTGCCTGGATTGGAGTGGTTTTGTGAGGATATCTGCCACCTGTTCTTTCGTGTCACAGTGTGTGGTGTTTATGAAGCCTACCTTGGATAGTTCCCTCACGTGTTTATGTTTTATGTCAATATGTCTGGACCTTTGGCCTACTGCATCCGCCTTAGATATCTCAATGGCCGCCTTGTTGTCCTCAAAGATGGTGATGGGGTAGTGAGGTTTGGCCCAGACATTGGAGAGGAGGTCATCGAACCAGACTAAGTTGTTAGCAGCCTTTGAGAGGCATATGTATTCCGCTTCTGTTGTGGATGTGGTGACCAGCATCTGTTTTCCGGTGTACCAGTGTACTGGACTGTCGTTCAGGAAGAGTATGTAGCCCGATGTACTCTTCCTGCTCTTCGTGTCCCCGGCCCAGTCAGCGTCTGCGTAGCAGGTGAGGGATGATTGTTTGGAGACTCTGGGTTCCAACAGCAGGCAGGCTTCGGAACTATATTTGAGGTAACGGAGCACCCTCTTGACTGCCTCCCAGTGGTAGATCGTGAGTTTACTCACGTGTCTGGAGAGAAGGTTGATGGGTAGGGCAATGTCAGGCCGGGTCCAGATTGCAATGTACAGTAATGAGCCGAGGGTAGATCTGTACAGCGTGTTGTCTTTGAATTCTGGGGATTCACTGTACATGTTTTTTGGGAAGTCAACGTGCATGGGTGTGTCGCAAGGTTTAGCCTCCGCCATGTTGCATTTATGGAGGAGTTCGGAGATCTTTTCTTTTTGAGTCAGCCGGAATCCTTTGTCTGTCTTACTTATTTGTACCCCTAGGTATTTGCTTATGTTTCCCAGGGATTTTAATGAAAAATGTTCCCCTAGTCTGCTGGCAAAGGCCTCACATTCACTCCTCTGCTTGCCCATGTAAAGTATGTCGTCTACGTAGACGAGCACAAATTCGGGAAGTTCGCTGGTCTTCCTTATGAAGAAGCAGTTGTCGGCGGATGTGGCCTTGAACCCTAGTGATTCAAGCATGTCGAGCAGGCACTCGTACCAGCGTTTTCCTGACTGCTTCAGCCCGTATAGGCTCTTGTTGAGCAGCCAGGTCTCTCCCCTCAGGGTGCCCTTGCTGGGTGGGGCCCTGACATATATCTCCTTGTCCAGCTTGGCGTGCAGGTAGGCGGTCTGTACATCGAACTGCTGCACCTCCAAGCCTAGGATAGTAGCAATGACCAGGGCGCTTTTGATGCTCTCTGCCCTCACGGTGGGGGAGTAAGTGTCCGTGTAGTCCTCAGGATACCTCTGTGCAAACCCTTGGGCGACAAGTCGGGCTTTGTACAGGGCCCCACCGTCCTCCAGGGTCTTGACTTTGAACACCCACCTGGTTCCAGTGGTGCTCTTACCTTCTGGGGCCTTGGCTGGGGTAAAGACGTTTAGCTGCCTGAGACTGTCCATCTCCTTTTCCATGGCAGTTTCCCACCTTAGTCTTTCCTCGACAGGTAGCTTGGTCACCTCTTCGTAGGAGCTCAGGGTGACGGGGTTGGAATGCATGTGCAGTATGTAGTCATCCAGTCTCTTGGGCATCTGATTCCTGGTGGCCCTGACCGGTCTCGCGGGTGTTGATTCGATATCGTGCAGGTATTTGGCCTCTTTCTGAGTGAGTGAGTCTATATTGAGTTTAGGGTGGTTTTCTTTCCACTCACCTATCTTGATTTCCTTGTGCCTTGGTTTGTTTCTGCTCCCTGACGTTTTGGTGTGCGTGTCTCGTTCGGGTTGTGCTTGGTCGTCTGTTGTTGCCTCTAGGTGGGGGTGGATCTCATTCAGGTGTATCCTGGACCACTTCGCCTGCTCGTGGAAATTAGCTGTTCTGGACACTATGAAACGGTTGTTATTGTCAATGAACTTGAACCCCTTTGTCCCTGGCTCATAGCCCATAAACCTTAACCGTCTAGACACCTTGTCCCCCTTGCGACGTAGTTGCTTTGGGATGTGCACATCGGCGGTGACCCCGAAGATGTGCAGGTGGGCTATCTGGGGCTTTTTCCCATACATTACTTCGTATGGGGTTTTGCCTAGCACGCTGGACCATACCCTATTAAGTGTGTAGTTAGAGTATGCCAGTGCTTCTGCCCAGAAATGCTGGCTGAGTTGGGAGTCTTCCAGGGCGCACCTGACCATTGTCTGTAGGGTGGAGTTTCTTCGTTCTGCAACCCCATTCTGGAATGCTGAGAACGGGGAAGAAGTGTAGTGCATGATGCCCTTTGACCTCAGCCATCGGGAGAATTTGCCAGACAGGAACTCTGAGCCCCTGTCGGTCATTATCTGTTTTACTCTGGTGTTATTCTGTACTTCTACCCTTTTGTAGAAGTCCTTAAACTTTTGAAATGTTTCACTCTTATGTCTTAGGGTATAGACGAAACCATAGCGGCTGTAGTCATCAACTATGGTAAGGAAGAACCTCTTCCCGTGTTTTATGGATGGTCTCAGGGGGCCTACTAGGTCCATGTGCACTAGGTCAAAAGGGTGTTTGGCTGTGCGGGTTGCTTTCTTAGGTCTGGGTGCGGTTTTGAGCTTGGAGCACTTACACACCGAGCAGTCGAGGAAGACTTTACAGTTCTTTATTGTGATACCTTCGCTACATTCCAACATTTTTTGCAGTACAGGAAAGCTTGCATGACCTAGTCTGCGGTGCAGTAAGTGTGCGCAATCCTCGTGTATAGGTTTGCCTGTGTCTATCTTTTTTGGGTGTTGTGGGCTGTTCCTGGGTGCGTCGTGTCCCTTGTGGCTGTCTGAGTCAGTGTTAGTGTTGATACTGGGCGTGTTTGTGCGTGTTGCGTGCAGGTAGGGTAACCCCCTCTTAATCATTATTTTTCCTATTGTCTCACCCCCCTTTGTTCATGGTCATGTCTCCATCCTTGAGTGACACTTCTATCCCTAGTTCCTTACTGAGATTCAGCGCTGCCAGTATGTTGTGGGGTATCCCGGGGACCAGCAGTACCCCCTCTATCTTCCCTATCCCTGGCAGTGTTACTTCACCTTTCCCTGTCACCTGTGCCTCACTCTGGTTGGCCACCTTGATCTGGAAATTCTCTTCCTTGAATGATGTCAGTAGTTTTCTGTCGCATGTGGTGTGGTTTGTCGCCCCAGAGTCGATGAGCCACAGTGTGCCATGTTTGTCTGGGGTGTGTGTTTGGGTGCACCCACCTATCCCATAAGAGGACCCGTTCCTACTGTCCCTGGAGCTATCTCTGCTCCCTCTCCGGTCCCTGGGAGTGGGTGAGTCTCTGCGCCTATGCCTGCCTTCCGGTGATTGTCTGTCTTGGTACCTGTATCTGTGTTCACGTCTGTCTCTTTCTCTGTGATTCCAGGGGCAGTCTCGCTTATAGTGCCCCCTGGATCCGCAGATGAAGCACTCTATGGGTTCTGATGGCCTGTCTTGGAAGGCCACCTTCCTGGTGTGTTTGTGTTCCCTGTGTGGGGGTTGCCTATCTTTTCTCATGTTGTCCTCAGTTTATTAAACAGGCCCTCAATGGATAGGTAGCCTAGGCTAGTGATGTCTAGGCGGGAGATAAAAGCTTCCCATGAGGGGTCTAAGGAGTTGATGACAACACTTTTCATCGTTTTCTCGGAGACAACCTCCCCCCTCAGCTGTAGCTCTGCTCTGGTGGCGCTTAGTCCCATTAGGTGTTCCCCCATGGTGACCCCTGCCTTCATTCTGGCTGAGTAAAAGTCCTTTGAAATTCTGATGGTGGCGGCCACACTCTCGTTGTAGAACAGTCTAAACATTTTTTGAGTTATTTCTGACACTGTCATGTGTTGCCCTATACCCAGGTACATAGATGGGGAAATGCTAGAGATTAGTATACAGAAGGCTTTGTGGTGCAAGCAATCTTGCTCGAGAGTCCAGGGTCTATTTGGGGGGTTAGTCATAAAAACCAAAACATTTTCCCTTAGAAAAACCACTTGAAGGTGCTGGTACCATTCCAGCAAATTTGTCCCATCTAGTTTAAGTTTAGGGAAGTCATTAGGTAAGTTCCCAGCACCATTGTCCTTGTTACTTACATTGGGAGTCTGTCCATGGTGCTGGAGGCCTGGGAACTCACAGAAAGGCATGGGTATGCTGTTTGGCAATTCAAAAATCCCTCCCTGCATTTTTTTTTTCTGTCCATAGGTGGCTCTGCGCATGCGCGAGAGTCATTCTGGCCATGGACTTGTCGAGGGAAGAGCTTGCTGCTGCTGCTCCGGCTGGAAGACCTCCTCCGGTCATGTGGGAGTCCGTCCATGGCCCCGAGGTCCAGCGGTGGTCCATTGGGGTCTCCTCTTCCTGTGGATGGCGGTCTGTTTTCATTCGGTAAGTTCGCGGCGGCAGCGGCGGCGGCGGTGATTGGCGGTCCCGGCGGTTGCGGTCTGGCGTCTGTGGCCTGGGCGGCAGGCAGTGTAGGTATGCTGGGGGGCGCAGCGGTCCCGGTGGTCTTCCGGCGGTGCCCGCGTCCCCTGGTCGGTAGTTTAGTAGTCCCCTTCCTCTGCCCCTGGCCTCCTTTGGCGCCTTGGGGTTCGTTTCGGCCATTTTTGTTTTAGGCCCGAAGGCGGCGGTGAGGATCCTCATGGCTTCCTCCACCTGCCGCTCGGTTGGGGGGGTCCCCAGTCTCCGGCTCTTCGTCCCTTTCTATGGGGTCCCCCCGTTTTTCGCTTTTTTGCAGTTTTTTTGGTTTTACCGCTGGCCATTTTGAATAGTCGTTTTTGATTGGCTGGCGGTTGGCCATTTTTTCGGGGCACGTGGTCCAAGATGGCCGCCGTTCAAAGGTGAGCGCGGCATCTTCCTCTTTGTTTTGGCTGGTGGGTTCGGTCAGGGGGTCTCTTACCGGGCGATCATCCTCCCGCCTTGTCGCTTGTTCTCTGTCGCCGCCGATGAGCTCGTTGAGGCTGGCCATGACCTCGTTGGCGGCGGATGATCCGAGCAAGCTCAGCAGGTCGCGCCTGAGCTTGCTGATGTCCGGGTTGCAGTTCTCTCTCCTTTTTGGCTTTTCAGCGCCCCTCTCATCATCCGATGAGCCGGCTTCGGGGTCTGTCGCCTCTTCCTCTCTCTCGGGCGGTCCTGCTGGGGGGTTACTGTTGGCTGCCCGTCGCTCGTCCTCCATTCTCTTCTTTTTGGACCTGGTGAGCAGTTTTTTCCTGTTTTCTGGTCGTGCCTTTGCATGTCTTCTGTTCTTTGGGTCAGGGAACCATCCTCTGCTACCATTTTGTGAAGTGAGGAGCTATGGGTGACCCAATAACTTCGAAGACACTTAGGAGTTATATCAGATCATTCTTTATTAATGGGTGTTTACCTTTTGCAGGTGCAGGAACAACAACAAGAGGAGCACGTTGGATCGAGCTTAAGTACCCCGGAGGTGTGGCTACAGGTAAGAGGGGTTCATGGGAGTGGGAGGAGGACTGAGGTGTACAGCTTAACCCCTGCGATGCCAGTCTAGGCAGGGTGAGGGAAGCAGGGATGGCATTTATTCCTAACATGTTATTTCTATTAACCAAATTCTTATTTTTTCCCAATATTTCCTAATTCTTGGGCAGAGCCACCAGACATGGAAGAAGGTGCCTTGTGCCTGCTTACACTTCCAACAGATTGGACTTAAATTTGGTTACATTTTTGCTAATCTCGAAGGTGCCAGATACCATCTATACCACATCTTGTATTGATTCTCTCTATAAACCACTGATTTTGTTATAATTATTTTCCCATATGGTTTCCCAATCTTCCAATTCTATATTATGCCCAATATTCCTTGCCCACGCTATCATTTGTCCCTTTACTAATTCTAAATCAATTCCAGTAGGTATTTATATATTTTTGAAATCAATTTCTCTTTCGTGGCTTGTAAAAGTTTATCCAACTGATTCGGTTTTAATTCAATTCCTCCTTCCTCTTGATCTTTTTTATATCTTGTTTTAATCTGAAGATAGGGCCACCAATCTATTTGTATTCCTTGATCTCTGAGTTCCTCTTGTGTTTTTAGTGTTCCTTGTGGATCCAAAATTTCATAATATCTTACCATTTTTTGAATTACTAAGGTATTGGGGTGTATTACCACCTCCATTGTGGATAGCCATCCGGGAACTTTCGTATAGTGTTTACTTTTAATTTCTTGCCATGTATAAATTAATGAATCCCTTAATATATGATTGCAAAAATACCTATGCGTTTTGTTCCTGAGGCTCCACAAGAAGGCGTGCCATCCCATCAACAAATCATGTCCCTCCAAGGTTAACAGTCTTTGGTTTTTCAGATTCACCCATTCCCTGATCCAAGTCAAACTCGTTGCTCTGTAATATGTCTCCCATGCTGGGAGTCCAAATCCACCTCTGCCTCTATCATCCTGCAAAATACTTAATTTAATTCTTGCCTTTTTTCCTTCCCACACAAATTTTGTAGTTATCTTATTCAGATTTACAAAAAAGAAATTATCAAATTTTACTGGAATTGTCTGAAATAAGTAAAGTAGCTTCGGCAGTACATTCAACTTTATAGCTGCTATCCTCCCTAATAATGATAATTTCAGTTTCCCCATTTTTCTAAATCCTCTTTTATTTGTTGAACTAAAGTCACATAATTATTCTCCTTTATGGTTGAGCATCTAGCTGTCAAATATATGCCTAAATACTTAACCTTTTTTGCTATTTGTAATCCTAATTCTTTAATTAATTCCTCTGTTTCCCTGTTACTTTTTTCGCTAACATTTTGGTCTTATCTTTATTAATTTTTAAGCCAGCCACCTTCCCAAATTCCTCTATTTCTCTTATCAATATTGGTCCTGTTTTTAATGGTTCTTCTACGAAGAATACAAGGTCATCCGCTTGGGCCTTGTATTCCTCTCACTTTACATTCAATCCTTTTATCTTTTTGTTTGATCTAATTCTTATCAATAAATTTTTCAATGTCAGAATGAAAAGCAAGGGTGAAAGTAGACATTCCTGCCTTACTCCTTTTTTATTTCAAAGAAATTTGTAAAGTCTCCATTTACTATTATACTTGCTTTTTGTTTTGTGTATATGGAAGATATTATATTTTCAAATCTCTCCCCAAATTTCATGTTTTTTATTTGCTGAAGCATTAATTGCCAATTGACCTGATCAAAAGCCTTTTGGGCAGCCAGAAAGATCAGAGCTACCTGTCTCTCTGGATGCACCTCATAATATTCTAATACATTAATTACAATTCTTATATTATTTTTTATTTCTCTCGCTGGTAAAAACCCATTTTGGTCCAGGTGTATTCTACAATTTAATATTTTTTTCATCCTGTTTGCCATTATATTCATAAAAATTTTGTAATCAGTGTTTAATAAAGAGATTGATCTATATTTTTTTTTTGTGCTATATCTGCTCCTTCCTTCGGTATCAACGGAATGTATGCTTCTCTCCATGAGTCTGGTAGCCTTGCCTCTATTAATGCCTCATTACAAGTTTCTAATAATATCCAATCCAATCCATCTCCTAGTCCTTTGTAAAATTCACTTGGTATTCCATCCGTCCCTGGGGATTTGTTGTTTTCCCCCCCCTTAATCGCCTCTCTTAACTCTTCTATCCCTATTTAATATCTCCCTTTCTTCCTCTGTTAAGGCTGACATTCCCTCCCCATTTAGGCATTGATTTATTTCCTCTTCTGTCACTTTATCTTGTTCATAGAGTTCTTGAAAAAATTTACATGCTATTTCCTTTTTCTTTTCTAAACTGTATTGCATTTTACCCCTTTTATCCTGTAGTTGCTGAATTGTTCTTTTCTCCCTTTCTTTTCTTAATCTGTAAGCAAGCCATCTCCGTGGCTTCTTCGCGTATTCAAAATAATTCTGCTTTATAAATTTCAAGTCCTTTACATACTTTTCCTGTTCCAATATATTCAATTTATGCTTAGCTGCTATCCATTTACCTCTAATTTGCTCATCCCCAGGTTTATCTTGTAATTTCTCTTCCCAATTTTTGATCTCTTCCTGCACGTTATTATGTTCTTTTTCCCTTTCCTTTTTTTGTTTTGCATTGTAGGCTATTGTTAATCCTCTCACATAGGCTTTCTTTTTTTTTTATTGAAAAAGTTTTACAATACAATTTTTATACCCCTTTCCCCCCCCCCCCCACTCCCCCCACCCAGCTACCACCCCCTCCCTTTCCCCCCTATCCCTCCCCTCTTCCCCCCCTGACTTCCACTATTAACCAATCATATTTATTTATTTATTTATTTATTTTTATTTTTATTTGATTTATATGCCGCCCTTCTCCGGAGACTCAGGGCGGCTTACAATGTGTTAAGCAATAGCCTTCATACTTTTGTATATTTATACAAAGTCAGCTTATTGCCCCCAACAAACTGGGTCCTCAATTGACCTACCTTAGAAAGGATGGAAGGCTGAGTCGACCTTGAGCCTGGCGAGGATTGAACTCACAGAAATGACAGGCAGCTGGTGTTAATTGCTGCCTTTAGTAGGAGGCATTAGCCCCCTACGCTACACAGGCTCATCAAACAACAAAAAATAGGTGAGATCCAGCTAAAAATATAACAAATTTAACCTTAAGTAATAAACCTTAAGTAATAAAAAAAAATAATCTAGACTTCTAACATCTTTTACCCCCCTAATTCAAATATATAGTAACCATAAATCATTTGTAAAAACTCATGACAATCTAACAAATATGACAAATATGACAAATATATAAAAAAACTAATTTTGAGCATCATAAATTTTTAGAATAAAATATCATATAAATATTTAACATTAAATATAATTCCCAATATTCAATCTTAGTAATATTATTTTAAAAAGTATATAGAATTCAAGTAATACATCATAAATTTCTTTTTAAAATTAGATAAAATAAGGCTAATCTATCAGATATATAAGCTTATTTTTAACATTATAATGTATCTAAATATTAATATAAATATATAACATAATAAAAGTATAAATTCAAATATATGATAAAATAATTAATAGATATAATTATGAGTCAAATGCTAGTTGAAACTTCTTACTTTGATATTTATTCTGCATGTACTCTACCCATTTCTTCCACTCCTTAGCAAAGGCTTCATGGGTCCTGTCTTTTAAGTATGCAGAAATCTTAGCCATTTCTGCAAAATTAGACATCTTCAATATCCATTCCTCTATAGTAGGTACACTATCTTTCTTCCAGTATTGACCAATCAGTAGTCTAGCTGCGGTAATCATATATAAGATCAATCTCGTTTCAGTCGGTGAACAATCCTTAACTATCCCCAACAAAAAAAACTGAGGAGAAAATTCAAGCTTCTTCTTCAAAACGTTCTGCATAACCCACCAAAGTTTAATCCAAAATGCTTTCAATTTTCTGCACGTCCACCAAATATGAAAATATGTTGCATCCAAACAATCACACCTCCAACATTTAGGTTGAACATTTGGATACATACATGATAATTTTTTGGGATCTAAGTGCCATCTATAAAACATCTTAAAAAATTTTCCCTCAAATTCTGTGCTTGTGTAAATTTAACATTCTGGACCCAGATCTTTTCCCATGTTTCCAACATCACTGGTTCTGCAAAATTTTGTGCCCATTTTATCATACAATCTTTAACTAATTCACCCTCTGAATCTCTTTCTAACAATAAATTGTACACTCGCTTAATATGCATCGGCCCTTTACATTTTATCTGAGTCACCAAATCTTCTTCATGCAACATTAGTCCAATTTTCTGATCTTCTCTCCATCTCGCTTGAAGTTGAAGGTACTGCAACCAAGTTAAATTCGTCCCTTCTTCCAACAGAATATTCAAAGGTTTCAAACTCCATCTGCCCCCATCATTAAAAAGCATCTCTTTGTATAAAATCCCCCCGAGTGACTTTATATTTGGCATAATCTGCCCAAGATCCAACCACAAAGGTATTTTGTAATCCAATTGAAGCTGGTGCTTCTTCCAAACTCTCATCAAAGCATGTCTCAAAATGTGACTGTTGAATACTCTGTCCAATTTATCTTCATAGAATAAATATGCATGCCAACCAAATTCCAAGTCATGGCCTTCTATATTCAAAATTTCTGTTTTCGTTGTACCAAACCAATCACCCACTTGTGTCAACACTGCTGCCTCATAGTATAAACGTAGGTTTGGAACTTTAAGGCCACCTCTTTCACGAACATCTTGCATGATTTTAAGTTTAACTCTTGGTTTTTTCCCATTCCAAATAAATTTATTTAAACCTGCTTGCCATTCCATCAAAGTCTTATCACTTTTCAGCACCGGAATCATTTGAAATAAAAACAAAAATCTAGGTAGAACGTTCATCTTAATAGCTGCTATTCTGCCAAGTAGAGATAGTTGCAGTTTCTTCCAAGTTTCAAGGTCCTTTTGAATCTTATGCCACAATTCCTCATAATTATTTTGAAAAAGTTTTATATTAGAAGCTGCAACCTGCACTCCTAGATATTTCACCTTTGTAGCTATTTCAAAGCCTGCCAACCTTTCCAGTTCACTCCTTTGTGGTTCCAACATGTTTTTAACTATCATCTTAGTCTTTTTCTGGTTCAGACTAAAACCTGAAACCAGACCGTATTCCTCTATAATGTTTTTCATCTGTATGATTGATTCCAAAGGTCGTGTTAGGGTAACAACCAGGTCATCTGCGAATGCTTTTGTTCTGTAGTCTTTTTGCCTTACAACTATTCCATTCAAATTGTTACAGTCCCGTAGAGAATTCAACAACACTTCTAAAGTTAAGATAAACAACAATGGGGATAGCGGACAACCTTGTCTAGTTCCTTTCTGTATATAAAAATTAGTAGTTAAACTCCCATTAATAATAATTTGTGCAGTCTGTTCTTGATAAATTGCTGAAATCGCTTGTATAAACTGGTCCCCAAAATCCATTTTATACAAAGTCTTTTTTAGAAAGTCCCAGTTGACTCGATCAAAGGCCTTTTCCGCATCCAAAAACACCAGCACCGCAGGGATCTGTTTATTTTTTTCAAGATATTCCAATAAGTCTATGAGTTGCCTGACATTGTCCTTCATGTATCTACCTTCTATAAAACCTGCTTGATCATCATGAATCACATCTTGAATAACTGGCATCAGTCTGTTGGCTAATACTTTTGCATAAATTTTATAATCCGTGTTCAGGAGAGATATTGGTCTAAAATTTTCTGGTTTTGTAGAACCCTCTTCCTTCGGTATCAATGAGATAAAAGCTGTCTTCCATGAGGTGGGTATTTTGCCCTCCTGCTGGATATTACAAAACAAGTCCTTAAGATGCTCAACCAATTCTGATTGTAAAGTCTTATAGTATACTGCTGTCAAACCGTCTGTCCCAGGAGCTTTGGATAATTTCAGTTGTTTTATTGCAAATAGAATCTCTTCACATGTTATAAGTTGATTCAATCTATCACTTTGTATACTTGAAATTTTTGTAACCCTCTTCTTCTCAAAATATTCATCAATAAGATCCTTTTTAATATTATCAGCATGATATAATTTAGAATAATAATCTAAAAAAGCTTGATGTATTAAGTTCTGTTGAAAAACTTGTTTCCCTTTATACTCAATAGTATTTATAGTACGAGAACTTTGTTGCTTTCTCAAGGTATAAGCCAACTATCTACCAGGTTTATTAGCATTACAAAAAGTATTATGTTTGGCATATTGCAAATTAATTGCCGTCTGATCAGCCATCAGTATTTGAAATTGATCTTTCAAAAGTTTTATAGTTAGCTGTAATTTCTCATCAGTCGGATTTTCTATAAGCAATTGTTCTTTTTCCTTTATTTCTGACTCCAATTCTATTCTGGACTTTTGTCGTGTTGACCTATATTTAGAATTCATATAAATCAGTACACCTCTCATATAAGCCTTACTTGCGTCCCAAACAGTCTCAATAGGTGTACCCTTGTTCAAATTAATATGGAAAAATTCATTAACATGTTTTTTAAGATCCATAATATTCTTCTCATATCTAAATAAATTCTCATTCATTCTCCAAGATCTTCTCTCCCTCTTGCCAAAATCCATCTCCATCCACACCGGACTATGATCCGTTAAAGTTCTAGAAAACATTTTAGTCTTAACCACTTTAGTAAGTAAATCAGAAGTAGCCAGCATGAAATCAATCCTAGAAAAGGATTTATATCTATCAGAAAAAAATGTAAAGTCCAATTCCTTCGGATGATGAATTCTCCATACATCCTTCAGTTCCAATTCTTCTTTCAGTGCAAAGAACGTCTGTGGTAATTTGTTCCCCCTCTTGGCCAAAGTCTTCTTATCAAGATTTGTATCAATCACTCCATTCCAGTCTCCCATGATCAAAAAAGACTTATAATTCCACTGCAATATTTTAGTGTTCAATAATTTATAAAAAATTTCCTGCTGTTGATTTGGGGCATAAATCCCAATAAGAAGCACCGAAACATTCTGTATATTTATTTCAACTGCAATATATCTTCCTTCATCATCCGTTTCTATCAGTTTAGCTGGTATTCTTTTAGAAATATACAAAACTAATCCATTCCTTTTCACAGGACTAGAGGATATAAAATGTAGCCCAAGTTTTGAATTTATCAAAAAATTTTGGTCCTGGGTTCTAATATGAGTTTCTTGCAAACAAACAACATCATTTTTATATTGCTTCAAGTAATGAAATACTTTCCTTCTTTTCTGTGGTGAATTCAGACTGTTCACATTCCATGATAAAAATCTAACTGTCATTTTGGGGATGGCTGAAGCGATTCGAGCACTTGCCTAAGACGCTGTTCCACAGCAGATGTCTTTGGTCTCGCTCCTCCCACTGCTTCAGAGTACTGTTTCTTCCCATTTGCACCATTCTCTTCTTGTGGCATCCTGGACCTCTGTTGATTTTGTTTCTCTAGTCTTTGCTTCTCTGCTGCATGAGTTATACGTTGATCTTTCGGTTCTTGCAACAACAAGTCGAGGTCCGGCTCCACCTCTCTTGTGGCTCTAGACTGCTTTGGTTTAGACTCTAAAAAATCTGCAAAAAAATCCTCTGAGAGACCACCTACTGCTCCTAAAGTTTCTTCCCTTACTGTTTCTCGAATTGCCTGTGGTTCTTTTTGCTTAATCAATTCTTGAATCCCCTCTTCAAAATCCTTCTCTTTAGAAATTTCTTCTACAGATAAAAGTGTAGATGAACGTGGGGGTGTTGAAATTTTTTTAAGAACATTGTTGTAAAAATATTCTGCTTTTTCCACCGAATTGATACGATATCTTACATCCTCATGTCTCAAAATAATGCCAACGGGAGCATCCCATCTGAATGGAATCTGGCGCTTTTTCAATTCATTTACCAAAAACCCAAAATCTTTGCGATCTCTTAACATCTTAGGTGGCAGCTCTTTGAAAACACCAATTTGACTACCCTCATGTTGAACAGTGGTGTGGAAAGAGCTTTGCAAAATGTCATTTCTCAACCTTCTGTCAGTGAAATAAATCACTACATCTCTTGGCAAATTCCTTTGTCTCGCCACACGCGAATTAACCCTGTAAATCTTATCAACTCTGTTAGCAATCAAATCTGGTTCAGTTTTTAAAATCTTGGCCAATATTTCCACACAAGCTGCCCTCAGGTTCTCTCTGCTGTTTTCTCTTAAACCTCTCAGTCTTATAGCGAACTCCATATTCCGAAATTGCATCACCGTGATTTCATCTTCTAACCTTTGATTTTTGACCTCAACTTTAAAGATTTTTTCATTTACTTCCTTCTTATTAGATTCCACTTCAAGATTTAAATCATCCACTTTTTTCTCCACCACCAACAAAGCATCTGTAAAAGCAGCAGCTACAGTGGCCACATTCTGACTTAACTTGTCAGTTTTTTCCTCAACCAACTCCTTCATTTCCGTTTGACTTTTTTCCATCTTTTCATCCATTTTACTCATTTTTCCAGAAAGCTCTCCTAGTGACTTATGTATGTTAAGTATAAAAACTTTCAATTCCTCAATCCCACTGTCTTGTGTCTGACTCTGAGCTGGCGCTGGTAGCTTGGCTGACTTTTCCTTTGTCTGGTGTGTGGGGGAATCTCCCCCCCCCCCCCCCCGCTTTTTTTGAAGCCATGCCAGAACAGGATTTTAGTCTCTGAAAAAAAGAAAATCTTCCTCCTTTTCCTGTCCTCCCCAGTTTTGCAGAAAAGGAATCAAATCACTTGTATTTTCCAATTTAAATTCTTGCAGATACGTTACTTTCAATTACTGGCAGGCAAACTGATAATTAGCACTTTCTCTTTTCACTTTCACTTGCTCCGCTTTAGCCAGCCACCATTTTCCAGACACTTTCACTCAGAGACAACTTAATTTCTTTTTAAAAATCCCTTAAAAATACTTAAATTCTTAAAAATAGTCCAGATCTCACCAAATCCTTTAAATGTTGAAAGACTGTAGATTATAATAGGTGGAGTTGCTCTTGTCGTCTTGCTCCGTTCAGGACAGAGGTCCCTCGCCGCTCGGAGCTCCGGTAGCCTGGAAAGGGAGCCCTCACTCACTCACTCTCACATAGGCTTTCATTGTATCCCGCAGATTCTGAAGGGAAGTATGGTATTTTGTATTGTCTCTAAAAAACAACTCTAATTCTTTTTTCATTTGCTCTATATATTCCTTTTCTTTCAGTATCTGTGGACTCAACGTCCATCTCCTCTTTTTCCTTTGATGTCCTTTCCATATCAACATTACAGGATTATGGTCAGCCCAATTGTTTGACATTATTTCTACTGTTTCTACCTCTTGAATAAATGTCTTAGTTATCCATGCCATGTCTATTCTGGACCAGGACTTGTGAGGATTGAAATAATATGTAAATTTCTTTGCCTTGGGATTACAGAATCTCCAACTGTCTATTAAATTTAATTCTTCTACTAGGTCCGTAAAAGTTCTAGGAAGTACATTTTTCTTTTCTTTTTTTTCTGTTATTCTGATCACTGCTATAATCCTTTTTTCATCTACAATTGCGTTGAAGTTGCCAATTAAACATATATTCTCTATTTTTTCTTCTATTATCTTTTCATGTACTTTTTTATAAAATTCTAGTTGTCCACTATTCGGCGCATAAATGACCACCAATAAAATGTTTTTATATTCTAATTTTATCTCTATCATCAATATTCTTCCTGTTGAATCTACATATCTCAAATTACCCTCTATTCCTTCTCTAGCGTACACCACTATTCCTCTTTTCTTTTCTTCCCCTAATGCTACAAATGATTCCCCTAACCTACCTACAGTGTAGGTATTTTTCATCCTGTTTCCTTATGTGTACCTCTTGGAGGCACACAATATCCATTTTTTGTTTTGCCACTTTTCTAAAGATTTGATGTCATTTAATCGGAGAATTAAGACCATTTACATTTAATGATAAGCTTTTTAACTTTTGTTCCATTCCTTTGTGGTTCTACTATGGACTATTCCCTATTACTTCCTGTCTCTTCTCTTAGCTCTTGTTCTCACTCCTTCTTCCACTTGAAGTTCCCCTTCTTCTTCTTTGTCTCCCTCCTCTATTACCTTTTCCTGCTCTTCCTGTTTTTGGGCCCCTTTTGTCCTCTGTTCTGGCTCCTCCCTATTACTATTTACTCCTTCTATACGCATCACTTGGTCGTGGAGGTTCTGTGCTTTGCTCTGTGAATCCACTTTAATTTTTTTCCCTTGTCACGACACCAACATTCCCTCCGGTGTTATCCATCTAAACGGTATGTGCCGCTTATTTAATAGTGTGGCTAGGAACCAGTATTCTTTTCTCAGTTCTCTTATTCTCTTTGGGACCTGCTTTAATGTGATTATTTCCTTGCCTCTATAAAACACGGGTTCATTTTTTGTTATTTTATAAACAATGTCTCTTACTTTTCTTCACACAAATCATACATGGACCTCCCTTGGTAATTTATGTTGTCTGGCGTAGTTCGTATGGACCCTATAGACCTCATCCAGCTCGTTTATTATTTCGTCCTTATCTCGCTGGAGGGCCTCTGCAATCACTTCCGCCATCACAAATGTCAGGTCCTCCTCTCTGTCTTCGACCATGTTCTGAAACCTCAAATAGAATGAAGCTCTCTCCATCTTCAGGTGGATCACCGTATTTTCCAATTCTTTATTTAGCCCCATCATTTTCTGATCCAATGAGTCCAATTTTTCTTCTGTCTGTTTTGCTTTTTTCTCTATAACCGTTATTTGTTGATTGTTTTTTTGTATGATTTCTTGTATTGAACCCATCTTTTCATCTAGTTTTTGAATATCACTTTTGACTTCCCTCTTGATCTCATCCATATCCCTCCTCGTTTCTTCATGATTCTTTGTCATACATTCCTGCATTTTTGCCATAGTCTCTTGAATTGCTGAGGGGGTAGTCTGCATGATTTACATACTCAAAGTGGGGGGTTGTTTTTCTGCTGGGAACATTCCTTCTATTGTTCTCTGCGCTGCAGGAGAAGCTGAAGGTCCAATCAGTGGTGAAGTAGTTTTCTTTCCTACCTTCACAATGGTTGTGGTGGTGCTGGTCATTTCCTTTAGTATTCTATACTGTTCCCCTAAAATCCTATCTATCTTTTCCCAAATCACCATCCACTTCACTATTCAACCTCCTTTCTTTCCTTATCCCTTACTACCAGATTATCAACTAGTCCACTACAATTCACAATGTGTTATATCCCAAAAAGCTTATCTATATAGTATAATTTCTAACTTAATTAATAAAATTCTACTAAAAACAGAAATTCATTAATACCTTAATTCATAATCCAATTACTAAAGTTATTCCACTTTTAGTTTAAACCAGCAAATTGATCTGTCCCCCCCCTTCAGAGACCCACAAAAACACAGCCAGCCGAGGGTTAATAATCACTTGGCAAACTCCGCAGTTCTTATCTCAACCTTGGCAGCGATATGCACACCGTCTGCCAAGGACTTTATTGGTTTACACAAACAAGAAAATCTCCTACGTAGCTTTGCCGTTCATCTAGCTTCCAAGCCTACGAGGTTGCTCCGTTTGTTTAGCTTTGTTCGTCACGAACTTCGTAACCCACCGTACTGTCTTATATACATATGCTTCTGGGTGTGGTCCAGTGAGTCATTGATCCCATGACTCCAATCCAATGACTCAGGATTTCCTCATACGCCTCAGCTGCAGTACCCTTTTCTCTCGCCTTCTTTGGCGTGCGTCCAGGAATGACGTCTCTCCCTCACTCTCATCTGAGACACCTGTTTCCCCACTACTTGGCTCTCTTTCAGCTGGCACCTGAGCCGGTGCCAGAGCGGGAGGGCTGGGAGATCTGGCTGGCTCCTCTTCCTCCTGCTCAGAGCTGCCTTCCTCCAAAGGGATAGGCTCAGAGGACGGGGCCACAACACTATCCCCCACCGCAGGGCCCTTCCCCCGGGTCTGACGGTCGGGATGGGGTCGGGACGGGAACTGTTCGTGGAAAGCCCGCACCAGGTCAGGGGCCTGAACGGCAGATGCGTCCACCCAGGTGAAATCCTCGGCCCCGTACCCTTTCCAAGCGATGAGGTATTGGAAGCGCCCCTTCAGCCAACGGGAGTCCCGAATACTGTCCACCTCATACGTCGAGGCGTCGTCCTCGTCGGCTGCGGCTGGGGGGGCAGGCGGCGGCGGGCGGCGGAGACGGCTAGTGGGAGTCTCAGGGACCAGGAGGGACCGATGAAAAACGGGGTGGAGCCGCATGGAGCGGGGTAGAGTCAACCGATAGGCCACCGGGTTGATGACCGCCTCGATGGGGAAGGGACCGATAAAGCGGTGGGCCAGTTTCCTCACCGGCTGGTCCGTGGGGAGGTGTTTCGTGGACAGCCAAACCCGATCTCCAACTTCCAGCGGTGGCGTCGCCCGGCGGCCGCGATCGGCGAACCGTTTATAGTCCTCTTTCGCCCGGATCAGCTGTCGCCGCACCAGTTGCTGCACCGCCTGCAGCTCCGAGAGGAAGTCCCGGGTCTCAGGAACAGGGGAGTCCATGATGGTCAACGGAAAAAACCGTGGATGGTACCCGACGTTGGCATGGAACGGTGTCATCTGGGTGGAGGTATGTTGGGAGTTGTTAAAAGCGAACTCCGCCAGGGGAAGGTACTCGGCCCAGTTGTCCTGCTGTTGGTTGACAAAACAGCGGAGGTACTGCTCCAGTATGCCAATGACCTTCTCCGTGCCCCCGTCAGTCTCCGGATGGTGTGACGACGACAGGCACACCTGCACCTCCAGCGCAGCCATCAGGCTTTTCCAGAAGCGGGCCGTGAACTGGGCCCCGCGATCCGAAACCACCCGGTCCGGCAGGCCGTGGAGGCGGAAGATGTGTTGCAGGAACAGGCGAGCCGTGGTACGAGCCGAGGGCAGGCCGCGGCACGGGATGAAATGTGCCATCTTCGTGAGCGCATCCACCACCACGAGGACGGTCGTGAATGTAGCGGACAGGGGCAGGTCAGTCAGGAAGTCCATGGAGATGGCTCCCCATGGTCTCTCCGGTGTTGGCAGCGGCTGGAGGAGTCCAGGAGGGGGGCCGGACGCGGCTTTGGCCTGTCGGCATGGCACACAGGATGTCACGTAGGCATGCACATCGTGCCGTACCCGAGGCCACCAAAAAGTCCGTGTCACTAGGTTCAAGGTCTTAAAGAAGCCGAAGTGCCCCGCCGCGGGGTTGTCATGGCACTGGTTCATGACGAGGGCTCGGAGCGGACTTGTGGGCACGTACAGCCGACCCCGGTGCCTGAGCAAGCCCTCCTCCACGGTCCATGGGGACGCGGGGCCGACGTCCGCTCTCCGCTGCTGCGACCAGTCGTCCCGTCGCTGCGCTTCCAGCACCTGAGTCCGCAGGTCCACCGGTTCCTGGACCGCGGCCAAGGAGTCCGCTGGCAGCACCGTCCGGGGGGAAAGGGAGTCCTTGGGGCAAAAGTATTCCGGTTTACGGGATAGCGCGTCCGCCCTCTGGTTGAGGTGGCTCGGAATGTATGTGACGTGGAAGTTGAACCGGGCGAAAAACAACGACCACCGGATCTGCCGCTGGTTCAAATTCCTGGCCGTGGTGAGGTGCTCCAGGTTCCGATGGTCCGTCCGCACCTCCACCTGGTGTCGGGCCCCCTCGAGGTGATGTCGCCAAGCCTCGAACGCGGCCTTGATAGCCAGCAACTCCTTTTCCCAGATGGTGTAGTTGCGCTCGGAAGGAGTGAGTTTCCGGGAGTAGTAAGCGCAGGGAAAAAGAGTGCCGCCATCCACCGGAGCCTGTAGCAGCACCGCTCCAATCGCCACGTTGGACGCGTCTGTCTCAACCACGAACGGACGGTGTGGATCGGGGTGCTTCAGGACCGGCTCCGTGACAAAGGCCTGCTTGAGAACCTCGAAGGCCTGCTGCTGCGGGGGCCCCCACTGGAATGGAACCTTCTTCCGAAGGAGCTGGGTCAACGGCACGGTCAGGGTGGCGAAGCCCGGGATGAAGGTCCGGTAGTAGTTGGCGAATCCCAACAGACGCTGGACGTCCTTCACCCGACGCGGGGGTTCCCAACTGCGCAAGGCCGCCACCTTGTGTGGGTCCATCGCGATGCCCTCGGGGGTGATGATGTGCCCGAGGAACTCTATGGAAGTCTGGAAGAAGTAACATTTCTCCAACTTCGCATAGAGCTGGTGCTCCCGCAGGCGCTGCAGGACCTGGCAGACATGCTGGAGGTGACTCTCCGGGGTCCGGGAATAGATCAAAATATCATCCAGGTAGATCACCACGAACCGATCCAGCATGTCCCGGAACACGTCGTTCATCAAGTGCTGGAAGACCGCGGGGGCGTTGGTCAACCCGAACGGCATGACGGTATATTCAAAGTGTCCGTATCGGGTGCCAAATGCCGTCTTCCACTCGTCCCCCTCTCGCATCCGCACCAGGTTGTAGGCTCCCCGGAGGTCGAGCTTGGTGAAAATCGAAGCCTCCCGCAACCTCTCCATCAGCTCCGGAATCAGCGGCAGGGGATAGCGATTCCGTACCGTGATGGCATTCAAGCGCCGGTAGTCGCAACACAGGCGCAAGTCCCCCGTCTTCTTTTTCACGAAGAGGACTGGGGCCGAGAGCGGGGAGGTCGAAGGCCGGATGAACCCACGGGCCAGGTTCTTGTCCAGAAAGTCCCGTAAGGCGGCCAGCTCGGGCTCCGACATGGAGTACAGGCGTCCCGAGGGCAGGGGCGCGTTGGGCATCAAGTCCACCGCGCAGTCGTAGGGTCGGTGCGGGGGCAAGCGATCCGCCTCCTTCTCGCTGAACACGTCGGCGAAGGATGTCAGCTCCGGAGGCAAGGAGACGTTCGGGGCAGCGACGTCCTGGCCGGCACAGGTGTGGCGAAGGTGGTCGACACACTGCAGGCTGGGGAACGAGATGGCATTTCTCGACCACGCCACCTGAGGGTCGTGCGCCCGAAGCCAGGCCATTCCCAGGACCAAGGGGAAGTGCAGGTCCGCCGTCACATAAAACTGGATCGCCTCCTCATGGTTCCCAATGGCAAGGCGCAAGGGCTGAGTAGCAAAGTTGATGGGCCCCGCCACAAGTTCCCGCCCATCAATAGTTTCGACCCTCAACGGAGGGTCCACTGGAACCAAGGGAACCTTGTAATGGGCCACAAAGGCCTGGTCCATAAAGTTCGTGGTGGCCCCCGAGTCCACCAGCGCGTGCGCCTGGAGCCCCTCCGACCGGTTAGCCAACAACACCCGGGTGTTCAAAATCAGGTGCCGAGGGGGCTCACAGTCCACAGCCGCCGCCTCCGGCGGAGCATGGTCACCTGCCTGACCCAGAGTTTCCCCTAAGCCAGGCCTGACCCGTTTCCCGGCTGGTCACGCCGAGGCTCCGGAACAGACTTGAGCGATCCACTCCGCTTCCGGGGACACGAGGCGGCGAAATGTCCAGCCTCGCCGCAATAGAGGCACAACCCCCCTTGGCGTCTCCGCATCCGCTCCTGGGCCGTCAGTTGAGGTCTGGCTGCTCCGAGCTCCATGGGCTCCTCAGCCGTCGCCACCAAACGCGGTACCGTCCGGGGCGCTGTTGGTACGAAACGCGGGGGTGCCGGCACTGTTGGTGGTTCCGGAAGAGCCCTATGGGGCCGTCGCCGTTGTAGGCGGGCATCGATGCGCAGGCATTGGGTCACCAGCGCGTCCAGGGTCTGTGGCGCCTCCACCCGAACCAGCTCGTCCTGCATCTCATCGCAGAGGCCGTCCTGGAAGGCATCCATCAGCGCCGCCTCATTCCAGGCCGAATCCTGGCCTAGCAATCGGAACTCCGCAATATAGTCCTGCAGGGGGCGCTTGCCTTGGCGGAGGTCTTTGATGCGCCTCGCTGCCGTCTGCACCCGGAGGGGGTCCTCAAACATGGTGCGCAGGTGTTGCAAAAAGCCCTGATAGTCCAGAAGCAAGGGGCTGTCTTGCAGCAACAGGGGCGTGGCCCATCGGGCGGCAGTGCCAGAGAGGGAGCTGATAATAAAAGCCACCCGAACCCGGTCATCCGGAAAATCCTCCGGCCGCATTGCCATGTACAGCTGGCACTGTCCCAAGAAGGCCGGGAACATTTCCTGCTGTCCAGAAAACTTATCTGGCATGTTCACTGGGCATCTTGGACGGGGAAGGGGAGCAGGTGGAGCTGCTACAGGAGCATTTCCCAAAGCAAGTTGTGCAGTTAGCTGTGCTACTTGCTGTTGCAGAAGTTGATTGGCCTCCAGCATCTGCTGTACCTGCTGCTGCAGCTGTTGGTCCATCGTGGGTTAACGATGGAGTTTTGGGTGACGAACAAGATGATCTGTCCCCCCCCTTCAGAGACCCACAAAAACACAGCCAGCCGAGGGTTAATAATCACTTGGCAAACTCCGCAGTTCTTATCTCAACCTTGGCAGCGATATGCACACCGTCTGCCAAGGACTTTATTGGTTTACACAAACAAGAAAATCTCCTACGTAGCTTTGCCGTTCATCTAGCTTCCAAGCCTACGAGGTTGCTCCGTTTGTTTAGCTTTGTTCGTCACGAACTTCGTAACCCACCGTACTGTCTTATATACATATGCTTCTGGGTGTGGTCCAGTGAGTCATTGATCCCATGACTCCAATCCAATGACTCAGGATTTCCTCATACGCCTCAGCTGCAGTACCCTTTTCTCTCGCCTTCTTTGGCGTGCGTCCAGGAATGACGTCTCTCCCTCACTCTCATCTGAGACACCTGTTTCCCCACTACTTGGCTCTCTTTCAGCTGGCACCTGAGCCGGTGCCAGAGCGGGAGGGCTGGGAGATCTGGCTGGCTCCTCTTCCTCCTGCTCAGAGCTGCCTTCCTCCAAAGGGATAGGCTCAGAGGACGGGGCCACAACACAAATAAGCAAATATACAAATACTAATTTAATCAATTAAAAAGTTCTAATATTTACTTTGAATATTTAAATAAGGAAAAAATAAAGAAAAAGAGCAAGAAAAAGTAAAAAAGAAGAGAAAAGTAAAAAGACAATAAATTTACCGATAATTAGTAGTAGTTTGCTACTGGGCCAGGAGTGGGGTGTTCCCCTATCAGAGATGTGCCCAGACAGGTTTCAGATACTGCATCAGCCACGACTCCAGGGAAGGGGTGGAGGAGTGGCAGTCATTGGCCGTAAGGGTCTTTGCCCTCGCAGGATCCCTGCCCCAGAGATTGTCGGATGTGAGTCCCTCCTCTTGAGGTTGGACTCAAGGGTTCAGTTGTGTCTGTTGTTGATGTACCTTCCTCCCAGCTACGTTACAACATCCCTACCTGGGCTACTAGAGGCAGTAGCCGGGTTGGCAGTGGAGTTCCCCAGGCTTATGGTGCTGGGGGACTTTAACCTGCCGTCACTTGGCGAATCCTCAGATGTGGCTCAGGAGTTCATGGCTTCCATGACAACCATGGACCTGACCCAAGTAGTTCAGGGTCCGACCGATGGGGGGTGGGGGGAACACGCTTGACTTGGTGTTTCTCTTGGGGCAGTGGAGATGTGATCTGGAATTAAGGGCTATAGATGTTTCTCCTTTGTCATGGTCAGATCATTTCCTACTGAGGTTGGACTTTAGGACGCCACTCCCTCATCAGAGGGAGGCAGAGCAGATTAAGTGGTTCTGCCCCAGGTGCCTAATGGACCCTGTAGGGTTCCAGAAAGAGCTTGGGGAGATACCTGACTCCCTCGTCCACAGCCCAGCAGAGGCCCTGCTTGTTGCCTGGAATAAGGTGGCGTCTGGGGCACTGGACTGGATTGTGCCTTTGCAACCTCTCAAGAACAGTGGATCCAGGAAAGCTCCCTGGTTTACCGAGGAGCTCCGGGAGATGAAGTGCCAGAAGAGATGTCTAGACCGGCGCTGGAGGACCAGTAAATCTGAATCTGACTGAACACTCTTAAGAGCCTTTATTAGGATTTATCTAGTGGCAATACAGTCGGCAAAATGTTCACATTTTTCCACACTTATTGCGTCTGCTGATTCTCGCCCAGCCGCACTGTTTAGGGTGACTCGTTCTCTCCTTAATGTAGGGGGAGCGGAGGAGCCCCTACAGGGTAGAGCTGAGGAATTTGTGCAGTTTCTGTCGGATAAAGTCGCTCAGATTCGGATGGACCTGGACTCTGATTGGGCAAATCCAACCGAGGTGACCAGGGCAGGTCTTAGTCATATTGTGTGGGATGAGTTTGAGCCTGTGATTCCTAAGGAAGTGGACAAGGCTGTGGGTGCGATGAGTTCCCCCACTTGTTTGTTGGACCCGTGCCCCTCCTGGCTGGTTTTGGCCAGCAGGGAGGTGACACGAGGCTGGCTCCTGACTTTAGTTAATGACTCCTTAAGGGAGGGGTCTTTTCCACAACCATTACATGAAGTTGTTGTAAGGCCCCTCCTCAAGAAGCCTTCCTTGGACCCAGCAGAATTAAAGAACTTTCGTCCAGTCTCCAACTTACCCTTTTTGGGGAAGGTTGTAGAGAAAGTGGTGGCACATCAGTTCCTACGGACATTGGATGAACGGATTATCTGGACCCTTTTCAATCTGGCTTCAGACCTGGCTACAGCACGGAAAATGCTTTGGTCGTGCTGATGGACAATCTCTGGTGAGCCTGTGATGGGGGTCATTCCTCTATTGTGGTGCTGCTTGACTTCTCAGCAGCTTTTGACACCATCAACCATGGTGTCCTACTAGGCCGACTAAGGGAGTTGGGAGTGGGAGGCACCGTGTTACGATGGTTCTCCTCTTATCTCTCTGGTTGGTCACAATCAGTGTTAATAGGAGGACAGACGTCAACCCCTAGGCCCCTCGTTTGTGGGGCACCTCAGGGCTCGGTCCTCTCTCCCCTTCTATTTAACATCTACATGAAACCACTGGGGGAGATCATCCGACGATACGGGGTGGGATATCAGCAGTATGCCGATGATACTCAACTGTATATCTCCACCCCGCATCATTTCAGTGAAGCAGTGGATGTGATGTGCCAGTGCCTGGAGGCTGTGAGAGTCTGAATGGGAGTAAACAGGCTCAGACTTAACCCAGACAAGACCGAGTAGCTGTGGGTATTGCCTCCCAAGGACCATGTCGATTGTCCATCCTTAGCCCTGGGAGGGAAGAAGTTGCCCCCCTCAGAATGGGTTCGCAATTTGGGTGCCCTCCTTGACCCACAGCTGAGATTAGAGCAACACCTGGCAGCTGTGGCTAAGGGGACCTTTATACAGGTTCATCTTGTACACCAATTGCGACCCTATCTGGATCGGGAGGCTCTTCTCACAGTCACTCATGCCCTTGTCACCTCACGGTTGGATTATTACAATGCGCTCTACATGGGGCTACCCCTGAAAAGTGTTCGGAGACTACAGTTGGTCCAGAATGCAGGCGCTTGAGCAGTCGTGGGTGCACCTAGGTACTCCCACATTACACCAATCCTCCGTGAGCTGCACTGGCTTCCTATTGGTCTCCGGTCACAATTCAAGGTGTTGGTTATTACCTTTAAAGCCCTATATGGCTCAGGGCCAGGCTATCCTCGAGACCATCTTCTACCACATAGCTCCCAATGACTGGTAAAATCCCACAGAGTTGGCTTCCTCCAGGTCCCGTCAGCTAAACAATGTCGCCTGGCGGGTCTGCGGGGGAGGGCCTTCTCTGTGGCTGCCCCGGCTCTCTGGAATCAGCTACCTCCTGAGGCCAGGACTGCTCCCACCCTACTGGCCTTCTGGAAAATGGTGAAAACCTGGCTTTTCCAGCAGGCTTGGGGCCATTGATCTCACCATTGCGATCTTGTGAGATCCGGCCATGAGCAGTGTGTATGGGTTTTTAACGTCTCTTATTGTAGATTGTTCATACTATCTTTGTTGTAAGCTGCCCAGAGTCCTCGGAGAGTTGGGCAGCATAGAAATACGAATAATAAATAAATAAATAAATTACAAATGTAAAAATTTTGGTTCTGTTTGTATAAATAAATATATCAGGATATAAGTTATATATAAATGTACATAGTCCTTTCAGTTCTTGTAAGTTTTAAAGGTTCAAGTATAACCTTTCCTTTGAAATTTCAGTCTTTCACTCAAAAGTGACCATCAGCTGGTCCTTGCTTTCAAGTTGGCGATCTCCAATCTGCACTGTCACTCTCATGCGCTCTTTATTTTTGCCAGTCCACACTTCTTCTTTTGTTATAGCAGCAAATATAGGGGTAAAAGCAGAATCCCGTTTTCAGATTCGCTCCTCTCTCCCAGCCTCCTGGAACATTCACTTTCCTTCCGATCATCTCCTTTTCCACTCCACTCCCCTGGTGTTCTCCTACTGCTCTGCAGTTCGCCCTCTTCCCATTTTGCTCTCCTCACTTTTTGCCGCCCATTCGCACTCGGAGTCTTTCTTTCCTCTCAGCTGCTCTTTCGAACTCCCCCTTTCCAATAGTCCAAAAGCTGGAAACTTCTATTTTCTGCTCTCACCGCCAAGTCTCGCACCGTATTCACTCTTCGCTTCCTATTGCTCTAAACTGGAACGTCAAGCCTCTGGGTCAGCCATGTCGGCTGGCCTCTTCTGCGTCTGGATTGAGGGTCCTTCCTGGTGTGGTGGGAGACCGCACCTCTCCACACCTCCTCTGAAGATTCCCCTCCTTCTTGCTGGTCCCACCAGGACCGATCCTCACCCCTAAGGGTCACCAAAACGCCAGAAAATCGGCACTGGGAACGGAGCGATCTTTCCCCATGTCGCTTTGGCCCTACGTCACTGCCGGAAGTACGTGAGGAGATATATCAATGGGTTGTTGTTGGTCTTGACCTTGAACTCTGCCCCATACAAGTAGTCTTTCAGCTTATCCACCACTGCCCATTTCAATGCCAAGAACTCTAGTTTATGGGTGGGGTAGTTCTTCTTGGCTGGGGTGAGGCCTCTGCTGACATAGACAACCGGCCTCCAATGTCCATTGTGTTCCTGATACTACACTCCTCCAAGGCTGTCCCAGCTAGCATTGACATGTAGCTCATAGGGCCAATTTGGGTCTGCATAAGACAAGATGGGGGCATAAGAGCCGAGGTGGTGCACTGGTTAGAGTGTAGTACTGCAGGCTACTTCAGCTGCCTGCTGCCTGCCTGCAATTTGGCAGTTCAAATCTCACCAGGCTCAAGGTTGACTCAGCCTTCCATCCTTCCAAGGTGGGTAAAATGAGGGCCCAAATTGTTGGGGGCAATATGCTGACTCTGTAAACCACTTAGAGAGGGCTGTAAAGCATTGTAAAGCAGTATATAAGTCTTAAGTGTTATTGCTAGTGCTATTGGTCAGGATCCTCTTCAGTTGGTCAAAGGCCTGTTCACACTTCTCTGTCCACTCTGCTTGAATTTACCCTGGGACTTCCTGGGCCCCTTATTCTGGTGAAGCTGGCCGAAACTGTCGGACATATTTATTTATTTATTTATTTATTTATTTATTTATTTATTTATGTGATTTATATGCCGCCATTCTCCCCGAGGACTCAGGGCGGCTTACAAAGACAATCATAAATACAAATCACAATAAACACATTAAAATAAATTAAAATCCGTATTAAAATCATTCTAAGAGAAAACTATATAACCCCACGATCGTAATATTCTTTAAACAGCCATGTCTTTAATCCCCGGAGAAAGGAGAGGAGGTCGGGGGCTGTCCTGAGGTTGGTGGGCAGACTATTCCAGAGGGTGGGGGCTCCGACAGAGAAAGCCCTCCCCCTGGGGGCTGCCAGCCGACATTGTTTGGCTGACGGCACCCGGAGGAGGCCCACTCTATGGGAGTGCACTGGACGGTGGGAGGAAGGCAGGAGGTGCTTCTGTAAGTACCCCGGGCCTAAGCCATGTAGGGCTTTATAGGTTAGAACCAGCACCTTGAAACAGACCCGGAGAGCAACCGGTAGCCAGTGCAGCCCACGCAGGAGAGGTGTAACACGGGAGTAACAAGAAGCCCCCGTAACTACCCGCTACTGCTTCCTCATTTTTCAACAGGTCATTGAGGGGACAGGCTATGTTCACAAATCCCTCAACAAACCTCTGATACTATGAGCAGAACCCTAGGAACAATTGCAGTTCAGCCACAATTTGGGGTCTGGGCCAGGAAGTGATGGACTCAAGCTTCATGGGGTCAGTTGATATCCCTTCTGTGGAGACATCACCGAGGTAGGTGACAGATGGTTGGTAAAATTGGCATTTCTCTAGGGACAGCTTCAAACCTTCTTCATGGAGCCTGGTCAGAACCTTTTCCAGGTGCTCCTCATGATGTTCAAGAGTTGCACCAAAGATAATGATATTGTCTAGGTACACGAGCACCTCTATCAGATTCATGTCTCCTACCAACCACTCCATAAGTCGCTGAAAGGTCACCAGGGCCCCTGATAACCTTTGAGGCATCCAATTAAATTCATAGAACCCCAAGGGGTAGATGAAAGCAGATTTCTCTCTATCATCCAGTTGCATGAGAATCTGGTGGTAGCCACTTCTCAGCTCCAGCACACTAAACCATTTTGGTCCCGATAAGCAATGTAGAGCATCTTCAATCCAGGGGGTAGTGTACTGATCTGGAATGATCCTCTGATTGATGTTACGGTAATCTATGCAAATTCTCAGGGACCCATTCTTCTTCCAGAACACTACTATGGGAGAGGCATAGGAGCTCTGAGATTCTCAGTTGATCCCAGTCCTCTTCAACTCTGCTAGATGCTCTCTGAGGTTGTCTAAATCATTTAAAGGAATCTGCCGAGACCTCACTCAGAATGGTTTATCTTCCTGCAGATGGAATTGATATTGGGTGCTCCTAGACCACCCCATGTCAAATTTGTCCTTTGAGAACAGGTGTCACCACCTCCAAAGTTGGCCTCTAGCCCGCTCCAGCCACTCTGGGGCAAATTGTGTGTTCTTTGGGTAGAACCAATCTATTGAAACCTCACTCACAGTCTCTTCCCCTGCATTGGGCAGTATGACATGGGTGGCCGGACTTACTTGTCCCAACAACTTCCTGTCCTTCAACTTCACAGGGGAGTCAGTAACATTCCAGACCCTGACAGAGATCCTCCCTCAAGCCCATGACAAGCCCTTCATGGAGACTACCTCTGGGATTACCTCCACCCCAATGTTTTCTCTTCTGGGGTCAGATTCAAGGATGAGGTAAGGCCCAGGCTGCTCCCAGTCCAATCTGATGGATGCCCACAAACACAACACCTCCTCTGGTTGTAGTACTCCCATTGCCCGGTCCAGCTCCCACAGCCATCCCATGCCTTCCATTGGGGTCCGTTGCTCTTGTACCAGGTGTCGGTATACTGTCTGCAGTGCATGGTGAATGTCCCCCAACACTGAGTCATTCACTGGGACAATTGGGGCAAGCAGGCATCTGACTAAGTTGGTGTTCATCCCCACAATCATGGAGCCCTAGCTAGCTCCCGGTGGGGTGTGTGTATGTGTGAGTACAGACAACAGCCAGAGTGTTGAAGGTTTCAGAGGATCCAACCGGGGGGGGGGGGGGGGGGGTTAGCTGGATATGTTGTGACCTAGGCTTCCTGAGTCATTAAAACACACGAGTAGTCCCAAAAACCTCTTTTATTGCAACAGCTGTGAATTACATTCATTCACAGCTGAGTCCCAATTTGTCAGTCTCTATGATGCTTGCTTGCTTTCGGCTGCCATTGTAACAGGACAGGGGAGGTATTGCAGGTATTTTGTGTGTGGTGGGGGGTGAGCTGGTGGAGATGTGAAAAAGGGAGGAAAATTCTCACTGTCTTCATAGCAGCTGCAGAGAGCCAATAGCTGTCAAGGTCAACCGTTCAGGCATATCAGATAGATGGGGCCATCTGAAGAAGTACCCCACATGACACCTTGGGGAGGTGTAGATTGGACACTTAACTTGGGTCTTTGGGGGGAGGGATCTAGGGATGCTTTCAATATGCAATTTTCGCGCCTATTGCCTCAGACTTTGCTTTTCTTTCGCTGCATTCAGTTCATACTCAGTAAAAGTACCTTTCTCTACAAACATGGAGTTGGGGTTTTCCTTTCTTGAGTTTTGAATGGAGGCACACCTGACACAATTAGTTGCAAAAAGTCCTTCGGGGGAAGTCCTTCACGATAATCACTAACCTTTATCTCCCTTGACACGCTGCCAAAGACCTACTTGGCAAAGCCACACGGAGTCCAGAATCAAACAGAGATGCCAACTGGGAACAGAATTAACAACATTGTTTTCCTGCAAAGGGGCCACGTTACTTTGCTCCTCTTTTAAGCCTTATGGGAGGGGCCAATCATCTCCAAGCCTTACTCCCAAGTCATCCCTTTTGTTTTAACTGTTCTTGCCTTCTGGCAGCTCTGCGCATGCGCGCACTAGGAACAGGCTCCTCCTGTTCCTTTGCCTCTCTGATGTCTGACTCTGGAGGCTCTGGAGTCCGTGCATAACTCCCAGATGGCCCTGGCCCCATCTCTGCCTCTGACGCAGAGCCCTCATCCAAGCCTTCCCCAGACTCCAGGACTGACCCATGTTCCTCCCCAGCCTCCTTACTGTCCAACTCCACTGCCAGCTCTGCAGGCCGCTGGTAGACCACAACACTGTCCCTCACCACAGGGCCCTTCCCCCGGGTCTGGCGATCCAGATGCGATCGTGATGGGAATCGGTCATGGAATGCTTTCACCAAAGCAGGTGCATGCATGGAGGTCGCATCCTCCCAGGTGAAATCCTCCAGCCCATATACCTTCCACTCAATGAGATACTGGAACTGTCCTTTCAGCCACTGGGAGTCCCGAATGCTGGCGACCTCGTACTCGGGCGGTCCATCTCCATCATGTGGCGCTGGCTGGGGATGGTCAGGTTGGCGGAGCGGACAGGCTGGCCGTTCTGGAACAAGGAGGGATCTATGGAAGACTGGGTGGACATGCATCAAGCGTGGCAATGTCAAGCAGTAGGTGACCGGGTTAATAACCACCTCAACGGGGAATCGGCCAAGGTACCGGTGGTCTAGCTGCCTGACCGGCCAGTCTGATGGAAGGTGCCTGGTGAGCAACCATACCTGATCCCCCACAGCCAACAGCAGCGGCGCCCGCCGAGATCGGTCTGCGACTCTTTTATAGTCCTTCTTGGCTTTCTCCAGATACCGTCGCACCAACTGATGGAAGGCCTGCAACTCGGACAGATAGTCATTAGCTGCCAGAACTGGGGAGTCGAGTTGCATGAGGGAAAACAACCAAGGATGATATCCCACATTGGCCAAGAAAGGGGTCGTTTGCGTGGAGGTGTGCTGCAAGTTGTTGAACAGGAACTCTGCTGCTGCCAAATAATCCAACCAATTGTCTTGTTGCTGGTTCACAAAGCAGCACAGGTATTACCAGGCCAGTTTTGGCTGGGCTAGCCACCGTGAGAGGGTGGCTTGGATATTACCTCCAGCTGGGTGGATAGAACTTGAGACTCCTCCCACTGCTGTGAGAGGGCAGTGGAGGCCAGCATAATGATGTTTGGGATCCATCTTTGTCCCAGCTCTTTTGGACTATTAGGAACCTGAGACCAGTTCTACCTCCCTCCCAGGGTCTTAAGGATGTACACGACTGCTGACCTTTGGGCATTGCGAGACTCCCCCCTCTCACAGGCCTGGCCCTCCACTCTATTGAGGGTCTATCTTGATGACGGGTTTTGGAACCCTGAGAGATGGCATGGTGAGAAGAGGGGGTTGAGGGGTTTTTTATCTATGTTATTTAAAAAAATTTTAAGGGATGCTGGGAGGGGGGAGGATTGTTCTAAGACTGGACCTGGGGGGGGTCCATATAGCCACAGGACAGCACAGCAGGTCTGAGGGTGATGGCGGAGGTGTCAGGAAGGGGAGTTTAGTTAGGGTCCCAGGGGGGCGAGGGAAATGTGATTAGTATTGTGAGTGGGAGGGGCAGATATGGCGGCAGCAGGGGGCTGAATCAGGTTAAGGGAGTGTGCTCGCGCTGTTTACGAGCGATTGTGCACTCCGGTCCCCAATGCGATTTCCGTTCTCCAGGTTGTACAGAGTCTCAGGGCCTGGGCCTCCAGCTGATGTTGTGCAATGCCAGGTCTGTGATTAATAAAGCCCCCCTCATTTATTATCTTATACAGGAGGGGAGTGCAGACCTGACAGGGATTACGGAGACCTGGTTGGGCCAGGAGGGGGGACTTCCCCTTGGTGAAATGTGCCCACCAGGTTTCCATGTATACCATCGGCCGAGGGCTCAGGGTAGGGGCGGAGGGGTGGCGGCTCTTATTACAGAAAGTCTGTGTCCGAGGGAGACCACTGTTCCTCAGATAGCCGGATGCGAGTCCCTCCTTGTGAAGTGGAGTCATGGGGTACAGATGGGTCTGCTGACTACGTACCTGGCTCCCTGCCACGTGGTGGTGACCCTGCCTGAACTGCTCGACATAATAGCCGGGGTGGCGATGGATACCCCCAGACTTATGGTCATGGGGGATTTCAACCTGCTATCCATCGGTGAAACATCAGGGACATCTCGGGAGTTCATGGCTTCCATGGCAGCCATGGACCTGACCCAGTTAGTTCGTGACCCTACTCACACGGGGGGGGGGCGGGTGTCACACTCTGGACTTGATTTTTGTCTCTGGTCAGTGGTTGAATGATCTGGAATTAGGGGACTTAGTCATCAAACCCCTGTCATGGTCAGATCATTCACTCCTTCAACTAGACTTTCGGGCCGCTCCCCTCCACTGCAGGGAGATGGAACCAAACAGGTGGTTCCGTCCCAGGCGCCTGATGGATCCTGATAGGTTCCTGATGGAGCTTGGGCCATTTCCTGAGGCCCTGGCTCATGACTCGGCTGAAGAACTGGCGGCCGCCTATGAAAGGGCGGCTGCTGGAGCTTTGGATCGCATAGTGCCTTTGGGGCCTCTGACCCAGTGCCAATCCCAATTAGCTCCTTGGTTTTCGGAGGAGCTGAGGGAGATGAAGCACCAGAAAAGACGCCTAGAGAGTGAGTGGAGGGCCAGCCGTTCCGAATCCCACTGAACACTGGTGAGGTCTTATATTAAGACCTACCTAGTGGCAATAAAGGCGGCAAAATCTAACTATTTTTCCGCTCTTATTGCATCTGCAGAGAACCACCCAGCCGCCATTTTTTGGGTGATGCCACGCTACCTTCTTCATTTGGGAGCGCGGGAAGACCCCTTACAGGATAGGGCTGAGGACTTTGTGCAATTCCTGCATGATAAAATCACTCAGATTCGGGAAGGCTTGGACTCCGATTGGGTAGGGCCAGACGGGGTGACGGGGGTGAGTCTTGAGAGTTTTATCTGGGAGGAGTTTGACTCTGTGGCTCCCGAGGACGTGGACAGGATTCTGGGTAGGTTGACCTCTGCCACATGTTTATTGGACCCATGTCCCTCTTGGTTGGTGCTGGCCTCCTGGGAGGTTACACGAGGCTGGCTCCAGAAGATTATAAATGCTTCTTTGAGAGAGGGTGTCCTCCCCCCCCCCCCCCTGAAAGAAGCAGTGGTGAGGCCCCTCCTCAAGAAGCCCTCTCTGGACCTGGCTGTATTTGTAGCGAAGGTTGTCAAGAGTATGGTGGCGCAACAGCTTCCCCGGTACCTTGGTGAAGCAGTCTATCTAGATCTGTTCCAGTCGGGCTTCAGGCTGGGATACAGCATGGAAATGGCATTGGTCGCATTGGTTGATGATCTCTGGAGGGCTCGGGAGAGGGGTTGCTCCTCTGTCCTAGTCCTATTGGACCTCTCAGAGGCTTTTGATACCATCGACCATGGTATCATGCTGCGCTGCTTGGAGGGGTTGGGAGTGGGGGGCACTGTATTGCGATGGTTCTCCTCCTTCCTCTCCAGATGGATGCAGTCTGTGTTGGCAGGGGGACAGAGATCGACCCCGAGGCACCTTATCTATGGGATGCCACAAGGGTCAGTTCTCTCGCCCCTGTTGTTCAACATTTATGTGAAGCCACTGGGGGAGATCATCCGTGGTTTTGGGGTGGAGTGCCATCTGTACGCTGATGATACTCAGCTGTACATCTCCACCCCAGACCACCCCGATGTTGCCCTTGATGTGATGTCCCATTGTCTGGAGGCCGTGCGGATCTGGATGGGGACAAACAGGCTCAGACTCAACCCCTCCAAGACTGAGTGGCTATGGCTCCCGGCGTCCCGGTATAGCCAGCTGGTCCCATCACTGGCTATTGGGGGTGAAATGTTGGCACCCTCGGAGAGGGCTCGCAGTCTAGGTGTCCTCCTGGATGCACGGCTGTCTTTAGAAGAACATATGACAGCTGTGGCCAGGGGAGCTTTTTATCAGGTTCACCTGATATGCCAGTTGCGTCCCTTTCTGGACTGGGACGCCCTGCACACAGTCACTCACACCCTCGTCATGTCTCGTCTGGACTACTGTAACGCTCTCTACATGGGGCTCCCTTTGAAGGGTACCCGGAGGCTCCAACTGGTCCAGAATGTGGCCGCGCAGGTGATTATGGTTGTGACTCATCGCACCCATGTGACATCTCTCTTGCGTGAGCTGCACTGGCTCCCAGTGGTCTTCCGGGTGTGGTTCAAGATGTTGGTCACCACCTTTAAAGTGCTCCATGGCTTAGGGCCCAGATATCTACGGAACCACCTTCTGCCACCAATAGCCTCCCACTGACCAACACGCTCCCACAGAGAGGGGCTCCTCAGGGTGCCATCAGCCAAACAATGTAGGCTGGTGACCCCCAGGGGGAGAGCCTTCTCTGTGGGGGCACCCGCCCTCTGGAATGAACTACCCCCTGGGATACGTACAAATTCATTAAATTTAAAGATAGCCAAATTGTTTAATTCAGTTTTAAATGGGTTTTAATTTCTGTATGGTTCACTGTTTTATTATGGCTGTACACCGCCCTGAGTCCTTTGGGAGAAGGGCGGTATATAAATTTATTAAAACTAAAACTAAACTAAACCTCCAGGATCCCAATAACTTTCTCAGTCCCATCAGTTTCCAGATGATGCGCTGATGACAGGCAGATTTTCACATCTAAGGCCGTCATAAGCCCTTTCCAAAACTGGGCTGTAAACTGAGCCCTTCTGTCCAAAATGATCCTGTCAGACAGGCTGTGTAGCCAGAAGATGTGTTGGATAAACATGCGGGCGGTGGCGCGAGCCGTTGGTAACCCACAACATGGAATGAAATGTGCCATCTTCGTCAGCATGTCTACCACCATGAACACAGTCATGAATCCAGAAGACAGAGGCAAATCCATCAAGAAGTCCATGGAAATGGCACCCCAGGGTCTCTCTGGTGTCAGCAATGGCTGGAGCAGCCCTGGGGAGCTCCCGTTGCCGACTTGGCCTGTGGGCAGTGAACACAGGATGTGACATAGGTCTGGACATCATGTCACAATCGAAGTCACCAAAAAGTGTGAGAAACTAGATTCAGTGTCTTAAAGAGGACAAAATGCCCCACCACAGAGTTATCATGGCATTGTGACAAGATAAGTCACTGGAGCGGCCCCACTGGCACGTATAGCCTGTCTCAGCACAGCAAGAGGTCCTCAGTAAATGTCCATGGAGTGGAAGGCCCTACGTCTTCCTTCCGTTGCTCCACATAAGCATCGTGCCGCTGCACTTCCCGTATCTGAGCCCGTAAGTCCACTGGTTCCTGAACCGCAGAGGAAGAGTCTACAGGCAACACTGTCCAGAGCAGAAGCAGGTCTTCGATGTGGGAATACTCTGGTTTCCGCGAGAGCACATCCGCCCTTTGGTAACACCAAGGCTCTGCCAGGCAAAGTATTACGCACTCACACAACAGTAGGATCAAACCCGGTTTAATAGTAGCTTTATGGTGTTTTACAGTAGGCACTGAGGTCTGTTTTCAGAATAAAGTCGAAGACGCTGAGTGTTCCACCTGCCTGTTTATATAGGGCGTGTGTGAAGGCAGTTGTTCAATCAGCACTGAATCCTATCAGCTGCTGGGCTTTGAATCTGCCATGCGTCCCGATTCCCTCTGAACACAGGCTTATGAGGTCATCTGCAGCCGCCATTCTGCTCACTCATTGTTGGGTCATGGGCTTATTTTTTTTTTAAATAATCTTTATTTACATTTTCAATTAAAAACAAACAAACAATAATCAAACAATCAAACATCATACAATAAAAAAGAACAGTGTATATATGAATAAAGCTATAAACCCCTATACCCCCTAACCAAAACTTCCTGTACTTTTTGTTATTATATTCCGGAGAAGACAGAACATCTTACATATCTTTATATATCGATCCAATCCTTTCTACTTCACTACTTTTATATGCTATATATTATGTTATCTTATATCTTATATATTATATCCCTAGTAAGGGATATATTTCCTCATCTATTTTACAATTGTTTTCTTTTTCTCAATCCATCTATAGAATTTTTCCCATGAGAGACATATTCGTGTTTGATCTTTATCTTTTAATTTTTTGGTTAATTTATCTGCCTCAGCACATTCCAAAATCTTCTGAATAATAACTTCCTCTGGTGGGCTATTTTGGTTTTTCCAAAATTGTGCATATGACAGTCTCGCTGCTATGATCCCATGTAGAACAAGGTACCATGTATCCCTTTCCATGTTCTTTGGCCTAAGTCCAAGCAGGCATGTCTCTGGGCACCAATCAATTTTTGTATCTAAAATTTCATTTAACCATCTTTTTATTTTCCCCCAGAATTCCATTGCTTTCGGACATGTCCACCATTGGTGATAATATGTGCCCCTCTCCTTCCTACATTTCCAGCATTCTGCTGCTTGTCCCTTGAACATTTTCGCTAATCTATCTGGAGAGAGGTGCCCCCTATATACCATCTTATATATATTCTCTTTGTAGGCTGAAGACACGGCTAGTTTCATATTATCCCACCATATTTCCTGCCACTTTTCTAAATAGATTGGGTGTCCAAAATTTTTCCCCCAGGCAATCATTGCATCTTTAATAATTTCTTCGCCTATCTCTATTTCCATCAGCAATTTGCAAGTTTTCGAAATCATGCCTTTTTCTTGTCCTATTAAAATTTTATCTAATTCTTGTAGTTCATTGTTAATACCTCTCTCTTTATCTTTATTGTATTTAGAATTGATCTGGGTATATGTCCACCAATCAATGTGTATTCCTTGGGAGTTCAATTCTTGTTTCGATTTTAATTTCCCCATTGGGTTCAGTAGTTCTTTGTATGTTAGTTTTTTATCGAAGTTATATAATTTGGGGTATGTTAACACTTCTATGGGTGATATCCAACATGGTACCTTAATATAGTATTTTTTAGTCAATTTTTCCCAGGTCTGTATTAGAATATTTCTTACATAGTGTCGGGTGAACCACTTGCTTTGTGAAGTATTATTTTTCCAAAGAGCCGCATGCCAGCCTTGTTGTATGTCAAATCCTTCTAATTTGAGAAGACGTCTATTTCTTAGAGTAATCCATTCTTTTACCCAGGTTAATATGGCCGCTGCATGATAACTCTCCCAGCATAGTAATCCCAAACCCCCTCTCTCTTTTATTTCTTGCATCATCTTTCTTTTAATCCGTGGTTTTTTCCCTTGCCAGATAAATTTCGTTATTATTTGATTTAAATCCCTAAAAAAAATTTTCAGTAGACTAGCTGGCGCAGTTTGAAATAAGAAGTTAAATTTCGGTAACACATTTGATTTAACAGTTGTTACTCGTCCTAAAAGTGAAAGTTGTATTTTGCCCCATTTATCTAAGTCTTTTCCTATTTGAATTAGCAATTTATTATAATTTTCTTCTTGTAGACTTGAGCATCTATTAGTTAGCCAAATTCCCAAATACCTAATTTTTTTCACTACCTTCAAACCAGTCGTTTCTTGTAGGTTTATCTTATTTCCTTCTGTCATATTCTTAGTTAGTATGTTTGTTTTCTTTTTATTAATTAATAAGCCTGCCACGGCCCCGTATTCCTCAATTGTTCCTATTAAAGATGTACAAGATTCTAAAGGCTCTTCTAAAATGAAGACCATGTCATCTGCGAAGGCTTGGGTTTTAAATGTCTGTTGGCCTGTTTTAAGACCTTTTATTTTTTCGTCATTCCTTATTTTGCGTAGTAATACTTCTAATGATAAGATGAAAAGTAGCGGAGAGAGCGGGCATCCCTGTCTTGTGCCTTTTCTAATATGAAATTCTTCTGTCAAGTCCCCATTTATCAGTATCCTAGCTGTTTGGTCTGAATAGATAGCTTTAATTGCATTTCTAAATTTTGTTCCAAATCCCATGTATTCTAATTGCAACAATAAAAACTCCCAGTTTACTCTGTCGAATGCCTTCTGTGCGTCTATAAAGACTAATGCAGCCTGTTTGTCTGGATGTTGTTCATAATATTCCAATATATTTAGCATGATTCTCATATTATCTTTTAATTGTTGTGATGGTAGAAAACCATTTTGGTCCATGTGTATGAATTCATTTAAGACACCTTTTAGTCTATTTGCTAAGATTGTAGTGAAAATTTTGTAGCTTATGATGTCATCCTTAGTTGCCGTTCAGGTCGCCCATCGCCTACTTCCCCCCCCTTGTCCATGTTCTGTCCGCCACCTGTTATCACCATGGAAAGAAAGCCTATTCGCAATACACCCCCTCCACCATTCCTAATGTGGGTTTCATTGATGCGTTGCCAGCCCCTGTGGAGGTTTCTCTCGCTGGCTTGATGGCGTTGTGTCGAGGGATACTTGATGCACAACATGCAGCTCCCCCTACCAGTTCCCTTCCTGTAGGGGCAAGAACAGAAGAACAGAATATAGTTAATGACAATTAGTGACGATTAAGAGGAAACACCACCTGGTTTGTTTGTGTGTGCTTTATGGAACCTTTTCAGTAATCATGGGGCGTTAATGTCTTTTACTTGTGTTGGATATTCATCCCACGGTTGGGTAGTTAATATATTGAAAAACTATGTTTATGGCTTTAAATGATATAAGAAGAATGATTGGCTGTACTATTAGCAGGCAGCCATAAAAGTAGACAGGAAGCCCGGGAGTTCCTGCTCCTGTTTTTAATGATTGGTTTGCTGAAGAGCGACTGTGTGTGACTGAAGTGAACTGAAGAGAATTGTAAGCAAACTATGTTTTGTGTTGGAAAGTAATTATTCGAAGATGTGTTATCATTGTTTTGGGAAACCTAGTTTTGTTTTCACTGAGATTAAAGACTATTAAAGATTAAAGATTATTTTTCACCATTCAGAATCTGTGAGTATCTGTGTGTTTACCCAGCAACGTATCTCTTTGCTGTCCAGTCTGTTGCCTACTTTGCAGAGGGAAGTTATACCCTCAACAACTCGTACCCATGATGCATCTGTATCGGGGTATCCTTTCCAGCGTACCAAATATCTGAGAGTCCCATGGTATATTTTCAAGTCGAGTATTTTTTCGATCTCGTATACATTTCCTGCTACAGGTCCCGGACCTGTTCCAGTGTCCCTTATATTAGTTGCCGGCCTTAGGAGGCTGCTGTGGAACACTGGATGTATCCTGTCTAATAAGGGAGGAAGTTTCAATGCTACCATTACTGGGTTTATTACCTTGGTAACTGTGAATGGGCCTATATATTTAGGCCCTAGCTTTTTACTAGGTATTTGCAGTCATATATACTTCGTAGACAAGTATACTTTTTCTCCTATCCTAAACAGTGGGGTACCCTTTCTCTTTTTATTGTCCTGTTTTTTGTATGCCATGGATGCCTTATCCATTTTACATGTGGCCAAAGTATGTATTTTCTCTGTCCATCCAGTTGGGGTGTTTGAACCCTGTGTCTGTATATCTACTTCTGGGATGGCAGGAAATTCTTTCCCTGATACTACTTTAAATGGGGTATATCCCGTGCTACTATGTACAGTGTTATTATATGCTGACTCCGCAAATGGTAATAGGTCATACCAATCATTTTCCTGGTAAGACACATAGGACTGTAGGTATCTTTCTATCATAGCATTGGCTCGCTCGACTGCTCTATTAGTACTTGGGTGAAATGCGGAACTAAGCCCCTGTTTTGTTCCTATTTGCCGCAGGAAATCCCTCCAAAAGTGCATGGTGAACTGGGGTCTCCTATCAGAGATGATCTGCTTGGGTACACCATGGAGACGGTATACATGTTGTACAAATAGCTTTGCTAGCCGCCTCGCAGAAGGTAACCTCTTGCAGGGGATGAAATGTGCCTGTTTAGAAAACAGGTCGATGACAGTCCAGATTACATTATGCCCCTTACTAGTAGGCAACTCTACGACAAAATCCATGGCTATGTCATCCCATGCTCTATGTGGATCAACCACTGACTGCAACAGGCCGAGTGGCTTGCCCGATAGAGGTTTGGCTGTTGCACAAACTGGATAGCCCTGTACATATTCTTTTGCTTGGCTTCACAACCACAGCCACCAGAACTGCCGTTGTACTAAATGGAGGGTTTTGACAAAACCGAAATGCCCCACTATTTTTACATTGTGACATTGTTTTAACACTTTTTCTCTCAATGTGGAAGGGATGTACAATTTATCTCCCCTCCATGTAAGCCCGCCCCTTTGGGTCACTACCTGACAATTTGTTGCCAGCCAAGGGTCTGATGCTAATGCTTGTTGTGGCCCCGTCCTCTGAGCCTATCCCATTGGAGGAAGGAAGCTCTGAGCATGAGGAAGAGGAGCCAGCCAGACCTCCCAGCCCCCCCCCCTCTGGCACCGTCTCAGGTGCCAGCTGAAAGAGAGCAAAGTAGTGGGGAAACAGGTGTCTCAGATGAGAGTGAGGGAGAGACGTCATTCCTGGACGCACGTCAACGAAGGCGAGATAAGCGCTTGCAGCAGCTGAGGAGACGTGCGAGGGAATAGACCTGAGTCACTGGACTTGAGTCACAGGACCAATGAGTCACTGGACCACACCCCAGAGACTATATAAGAGAGGGTGGTGGTCAATGATCCCTGTGACGAACAATAACTCAATCTGGTAGTCATTGGAGCTAAAAGAACGGATTTTGGCAAAGCTACGTATGTGATTTTCTTTCTGTGAACAATTAAAGCACTTGGCAGACGGTGTGCATATCACTGCCAAGTTGGAGATAAGAACGGTGGTGTGTGCCAAGTGCTTCTTTAACCCTCGAGTGGCTGTGTTTTTGTGTTTGTGTTTTAGAGGGGGACAGATCAATGCTTTTTGTAAGTCTGCTATCCAGGGGACAGACACAGGGGCTCTATCCCTCACCTGATTCCCCGTTTGCTGAGGAGGTAGTAAAGCCTGTGTTAACTTGTCTCGCTTGCTCTTGTATTGGGGCATACGGGATAGTGCATCCGCTAAGTAATTCGTCCCACCAGGTATGGCTTTTAAATCGAATGTGAATTGACAGAAATATTGCGCCCATCTGACTTGTTTTGATGACAACCTATGGGGTGTCTCGAGGGCTTCTAAATTCTTATGATCCATCCAAACTTTGGACTGGATATTGGTGCCTTCCAACAAGTGCCTCCAAGTCTGAAGAGCCCACTTAATAGCGTAGGCCTCTTTCTCCCACACGGTCCAATTCTGTTCTGTGGGAGTTAGCTTTCAGGAGGTATAGGCACATGGTTGGAGTATGCCTTGGGTGTTTTGCTGTAGAAGGACTCCTCCAACTGCTACATCGCTTGCGTCAGCCTGAATCACAAATGGTTTTGATGTATCGGGGTGTATTGGTATTGGTTCTCTGGCAAACAAGGACTTCAAGGTGTCAAATGCCTGTTTACAAAACGGTGTCCAGTCTAAAGCCTGTTTTGGGTTCCGTTTGTTTACCGTGAGATTCTTTGTTTGCAGGAGGTCAGTTAAGGGTAATGCTATTTGAGCGAAAGAGGGGATAAAACACCTATAAAAGTTAGCAAAACCGAGGAAACTTGGTAGCTGTTTTCGGGTCCTTGGGGCTTGCCATTCTAAGACCATTTTAACCTTATTGGGATCCATTTCTATTCCTTTTCCCGTGATCCTGAATCCCAGATAATCACCTGTATTTCAGATTTATGAAACTCACACTTTGATAGTTTCACGAATAACTGGGCCTGCAGCAGCTTCGTTAGGATTTGACGTACGAGATGAACATGCTCCTCCATGGTGGTGGAATATATCAGTATATCGTCTAAATATACTAGGACTCCCCGATACAGATGGTCGTAAAGTACACTGTTGATAAGCTGCATAAAAACCGCAGGAGCCCCCTGCAGACCAAAAGGCATGACCCGGAACTTATAACTACTTAGCAGACAGTTGAATGTTGTTTTCCACTCATTGCCTTCATGAATACAAACCCTGTAATACGCTTCTCTTAACTTCCACGCATACAGCATTCAGACCTCGAAAATCAACACATAATCGTAACCCGCCATCTTTCTTTTCTTTGAATAGCACTGGTGCCGCCATATGGGAGCGACTGGGCTTGATAAAACCCCTGGCTAGATTTTTATCGATATAGTGCCATAGCTCATCTAGTTCCTGGGGGGTCATTGAATACATACTAGGCAACTTAATGCCGGGTTTTAGTTCTATCGCACAATTGGTAGGACGATGAGGTGGAAGGGATTCACACTCCTTCTCACTAAACACTCGTCTCAAATCCATGTTTTGAGGAGCCTGAGTAGCGTAGGGGGGTAATTCCTCCTACAAAGGCAGCATTTAAGATCCAGCTGCCTGCAATTACTTGCGAGTTCAATCCCAGCCAGGCTCAAGGTCGACTCAGCCTTCCATCCTTTATAAGGTGGGTAAATTGAGAACCCAGTTTGTTGGGGGCAATAAGCTGACTTTGTATAAATATAAATATACAAAAGTATGAAGGCTATTGCTTAACGCATTGTAAGCCGCCCTGAGTCTCTGGAGAAGGGTGGCATATAAATCAAATTTAAAATAAAAATAAATAAAAATAAAATGTATGCATCTGGGACGCCTTCTAAACATGAGGACTGCGATTCCCGCCCTACCACTCCTAGACTGCAGTCCTCTTCTGGTGGATTAGGACCCATCGTTATTCGTAGTTTGCGATAACCCCCCTCCCACCAAATGGTAGGCTTCCACCTGTCCAACCAGGACAGCCCCAAGAAAATGGGTTCAATCGTCTTTTCAACCACTACAAAACGCACCAGCTCCCAATGTTGTCCAATTTCAAGTCTTACCAATTCTGTAACATGGGTAGCTGGCTGTCCACCCAAAGTGGAGCCATCCATTTGTTCAAACAAAATGGGTTTCTGCAATGCTATAATACGGAGATTTAGGCTGTCCGTTATCGACCGCTGTATCAAACAGCAGATACAGCCTGTATCCACCAAAGCCCCTTGATGGTTTGCTTTACCCATTTGTGGATGTTTCAATACCACTTGGATTATAAATGGACGTATCGGGTCACATACCATGGGGTCTTGTATTTCCGCCTCTTCCTCAGGATCTCCCGACTCTTCTGATACCTGAACCGGTCCTGGACGACAACCACCTTCGTCACGTGTGTTGAGCTCATTACCCATCAACTGGTTCGCTATACGGGAATGGTCCGGTGTTACTTGTGAACGTGGTTTCAACCGTCCCCCAGGAACTGGTGCTGATGGGGACGACACTCGGAGTGGTGGAAGTGGACATTTGATTGCCCGGTGCTCCTGATCACATCGATAACACCGGAGCGGATGTCTTGAGGAAACAGCACCCCTGGTTCCCGTAGGGGTGTACAGCCTCACAACCCCATGCCCCATTGGCGGCCTCTCCAACATCCTGCGTGGCTGGCTCAGTCCTTCACTTCGGGTGCAAAATTCCTTCAAACCTACGTCTAGCTCCACAGCCGCTTTATACCACTCTGCTATACGTGGACTAAATCCCCTATACACACAAGCCTGCCACAAGACTCTGTCTAGACCCATGTGGAACTGGGGGACTAATAAACATTTGGGCCACCCTCTCAGTCATCTGGCTAATTTACAAAACTCCTGTACATACTCTTTATCTACTCTGCCCCGTTGCTTCAATGACACTAAGTCCCCTTCAGCAGCCTCCTGAGTGCTGGCATCATCCTCAAACCTGTTACACAGGGCTTCTAGAAAGAGACCTAAATCCACTAGCATTTTTCAAAGTTCTATTTACTAGAATAGGTAAACTGGCACATCTGGGAAAACCCGAATCTGAGAGGTCCGAGTTTTCCCTCAGTAAATCAAAACCCCCAAAACCTTCCCCTCGCTCCTCAGTTGATCACATGCTCCAATCACCATCCATCCCATCTCGAGACATCACTCCGACCACTCCTTCTCCAGATGCAGGATTGGCCTGACCTTGACCAACAGGAAGAATGCTATTATGTCTAAAGACAACCCCTCTACTAAATCCCCCCTCCTACTTTCCCACACATGAGAAGGTGGCAGCATTGAAGCTTCTGGCCTAATATGGCTTCCAAAGCTGACAGGCGTCCCCCCCTGCAAAAAAAAAACACACCTGGAAAAATAAAACAGACAAAACACAAAAGAAGGGGTTAACACCTTGTACATAACCTCTTAACCCCCTCTCCCCCCTCCAGGAGGACCCTTTGGCTTTTCAGGGAATTTATCATGAAATTGCTTTACTAGAGTGTCAGTGTTCACATCCCACCTTTTCACCCAGGTAGCTTCAGACAACGGGTTCCCTTTCCAGTGAATCAAATACTGTAACCGACCCCTGTATAGTCTAGAGTCCAGGATCTTCTTAACTCCATAATGACTCTCCCCTTGTACTACCAAAGGAGGGGGGGAGCAGCTGGTAAGGGCCTTAAGTTAGTTCCTCTTGCTGGTTTCAATAAGCTACTGTGAAAAACGGGGTGCACTTTCCCTAATATGTGAGGGAGGCTAAGTTGGACAGTCACAGGGTTAATCACTTTCACTATAGGGAAGGGACCTATGAATTTGGGTCCAAACTTCTTGCTAGGTAACCTCAATCTTAGGTACTTGGTTGAGAAATACACCTTATCTCCTATTCGGACAGGTGGTTGGAGAGACAGGCTTTTGTCGGCCTGGGCCTTATACTTTTCTGCTGATTCAGCTAAAGCTTTCTTAGTATTCTCCCAACCCTTTTTTAATGAGGTCAGCCATTCAGTTAGGGACATGGAAGTGGGTGGCTCTCTAGGCAACTGAGGAATCGGCACAAAATCCATGCCCGTAGTTATTTGAAAAGGAGTCAACCCTGTACTACTGTGTACTGCATTATTATAAGCCACTTCTGCGAACGGTAGTAAGTCTGCCCAGTTTTCTTGTTAATAATTTACATGACACCTAATGTATTGCTCCAACATTGAATTCAATTTTTCAGCCGATCGGTTAGTCGATGGGTGAAAAGCTGAGCTAAGCCCCTGGGATGGCCCAATGGACCGCAGGAACTCCTTCCAGAACTTAGCAGTAAACTGGACCCCACAATCTGATATTGTTCTCCATGGAACCCCATGTAGTCTGTAGATATGCTTCACGAAAAGATTTGCTAGCTTCTTGGCCGAGGGTAGTCCATTGCAGGCAGTGAAGCGTGCTTGTTTGGAGAATAAATCAATGACAATCCAAATCACTTTGTTCCCTCCACTGTCAGGGAGTTTGACTATGAAGTCCATTGCAATCTCCTCCCAGGGTTTTGTGGGTTTGGCCACGGTCTGGAGAAGCCCAGGGGGCTTCCCTGGTCTGGACTTCACGGTGGCGCAGGTGGCGCAGCTTTTAACATAGTCCTCTACATCAGCTTTCATTCTTGGGCACCAGAATTGTCTTCTAGTCAAATGGAGGGTTTTTAAAAATCCAAAGTGGCCCCCTAGTCAAGAATCATGGCTACGCTTTAGCACCAGGCATTGCATGCAGCTGGGAGCATAAATTTTACTCCCCTTCCAAGCCAATCTTTCTCTTAGGGTTAGGTCCGTCTGGTTTTCCTCAAACCAGGCATCGGTTGAGAGTGCTGCTTTTAGCTCTGCTGTCAACTTGTCTTCAGGGAGGTCGAAACCACAGTGCGTTTGCACTCTAGTGCATGCTTGGGCTGCTGGTTGGGTTTCAGAGATCATGGCATGAACTACCTCTTCCCGTCAGCAGTCAAACTGGGGCTTCCTGGACAGAGCACCAGCTAATAGGTTTCCCCACCCCCCACCCCCCGGAATGTATTTCAGGTTAAAGTTAAAGCGTTTGAAATACTGAGCCCAGCGAACTTGCTTGGGGGAAAGCTTCCAAGGGGTCTTCAGCACCTCAAGATTTTTCTGGTCAGTCCACACTTCAAAAGGTTCCTTAACCCCCTCTAGGAAGTGTCTCCAGGATAGGAGAGCCCATCGCACCACAAAAGCCTCCTTCTCCCATACCGCCCATCTGCACTCAGTGTCCGTTAACTTTTTCGATACGTAAGCACACAGCATTAGTTCGTTTTGGGTGTTCCTTTGCAATAGAATAGCCACTACTGCCACATCACTAGCATCAGCCTGGACTACAAATGGTTTATTTGGGTCAGGGTGCTGGAGGATCCCCATATTCCTCTCGCCACCTCTGTGGCTGCTTGCTGCTTTTGCACTTAAACTTAGCGTGCTGCACAATGGGGGAGGCTGCATCCCCTCCTCCTCCTCCTGGAGCCCATTACAACGCAGAGCATTGGCTGCAGCTGGGCAGCCCAGCCAGTGTCTAAGCATGGAGAAAAGTTGCGCGTCTCCCAACAAGGGCTGGAAAAAGAGGCAAGTAGAGGGGCGCTTCACTTCAACTCTGGAATACGGAATGAGTCTCCATCTGCCACCGTCGCCCTTCTCTTCTTAGGACAGGAGAGGAGTGAGGTGGAGGGAAGGGTGACAGGGAACCACAGCAGGACGATGAAAGAGCTTCATTTATCTGGGAACCTGAAATGACTCTTGATTTAAGTCATATGGTAAAAAGCACCCAAAGAAGAAAGAACAACATCAGCAAAAAAAACCCCAAACAAACCCAAACCTCACCTGTTTTTGGAAATGGTTCAAGGGGGAACACGCACACACACACAAATGAGAGAGGGAGAAAGAGAAAGATGATCTCAGCCGTCCTAGGCTAAGCACGGCAACACCAAGAAACACACGCGCACAGGTCGGTGCTATGCTGGTTTATTATCCGGCTGGCTCCAGGAACGTACTGCACTCGTTAAACGATTTGAAATTAGCGCTACATTCCGTAGGCATGCAGCTGTTTTATAGCAAAGAGCTTGTTACTGTGCCGCCCCGCCCTGTATTTAAAGCCACACCCTCCCTCCTCTTTCCAGATGCTGGTCTCGGCGTCTCAGCGTTTTCCCAGCCTCTCCTCGTGCCGGCGTCTCTGCAGTGAGGGTGTCAGCGAATACAGCAGTTGGTGTGTTGAAGCCCTAATACCGTCGCCCCGCCTTCCCCACCCCGCACCCGTCCGCCTATTCCTGAGTGCTCCCATCACCAGTGCCCCCCCCCCATGCAGGTAATGTTGTCGAGCCTGTTGCTTGGCTCGACAGGCGGCTCCTCCTTCACCACGAGTCCTTCTGTAAGGGAAAATCACAAGATTAGTAGCCTATCGCGGCTTCTGGGGATGCGTCTTATGAAACTGTTTGACTAATCGTTTAGCGTTTACGTTTGGGGCGGACACCCAGGATGCCTCCTCATGGGGATATCCCTTCCACCGAATCAAGTACCACACTTTACCCCCTTTCATTTTGGAGTCTAAGATTTCCTCCACTTCATAATGGTCCCCTGTGGTTGGGCCAGGATGGGTATGCGGGTCTGGGCCAGGGGGAACGAGCTTCAGGAGACTTATATGAAACACGGGGTGGATTTTTCCCAGTAATGGCGGCAGCTTGAGCGCTACTGTTACAGGATTTATGAGCTTAGTAATCGGGAAGGGCCCTAGGTATTTAGGCCCTAATTTACGACAGGGTACTTTCAATTTAAGGTACTTGGTTGATAGATATACCATATCCCCTATCTGTAATGGACGGCAAGGGGCCATCCTCTTTTTGTCGGCTTGTGTTTTGTAGTCCTTTGCTGTCCTCTCTAGTGCGTCTCTCACTTGTGGCCATACGGCTGTGAGCTTTTCTGCCCATTCTGCTGGCATCACCGCCATGACAGGGAATGAAATGGGCTTGCTTCGAGAACAAATCAACGATAGTCCAGATCACGGTATTCCCATTGCTTTCTGGTAAGTCTACGATAAAGTCCATTCCTATGTCTTCCCATGGCTGGGTAGGTGTAGCGACTGGGTGTAAGAGGCCGAGCGGTTTGCCAGGTCGCGCTTTCGTTTTCACGCAGACGGAACAGCCTCGGGTATACTCTTCCACGTCCTGTCGCATATGCGGCCACCAGAACTGCCGTCGGACCAGATGGTACGTCTTCAGGAAACCAAAGTGTCCCGCAGCCCTGCAGTCATGGCATCGGTGTAATACGCTCGTCCGAGCCCCCAAAGGGACGTATATTCGCTCCCCCTTCCAGAAGAGACCATCCCTTTTGGTAAGGATGTGTTGGTTGTTTTGTAACCAGTCATCTGTTGTCTCCTCCCTTTGTAGTCAAGTCCTCCACTCGTTTGTGTTGTGCGCCATGAGAGCTGTTGTCTGTGGGTCGGGCTGTCCTCCTGGCACCATAGCTTGAACCACCTCGTCTCTCTGACTTTGGAATTGTGGCATGCGTGACAAAGCATCCGCTAGGAAGTTCCTTCCCCCTGGTACGCGCTTCAGAGTAAAGCGGAACCGCTGAAAATACTGAGCCCAACGCACCTGTTTGGGGGACAGGCGGCGGGGTGTCTGCAACGCTATTAGATTCCGATGGTCAGTCCATACCTCAAACGGGATCTGTGCCCCCTCTAGTAAATGTCGCCACGTGAGCAGGGCTCAGCGAACAGCAAAGGCCTCCTTCTCCCAAATGGCCCAACCCCTCTCTGTGGGGTTGAACTTTTTTGACGTGTAAGCACATGGCCTGAGGTGGCCCTGGGCATCCTTTTGCAACAAAACAACTCCCACGGCCATGTCGCTTGCATCCACCTGTACGACAAACGGCTTTGTTTGGTCCGGGTGCTGTAGCACGGCCGCCTTAGCAAATTGCCATTTTAAAGTTTCGAATGCCTCCTGGCACTCGAGCGTCCAGTGCAGGCACCGCCCGGGACATGGTGGTGCCTCCCCTTTGGTGCGCAGCAAGTTTGTTAGTGGTAGAGCGATGTGTGCAAACGTGGGTATAAAACTGCGATAAAAATTAGCGAAGCCGAGGAAGCTTTGCAACTGGCGTCGGGTTGTGGGTGCTTGCCATTCCAGAACAGTAGCCACTTTTTTGGGGTCCATCTCCACCCCGTCCTTTGAAATGCGATACCCGAGGTAATCCAACTGTGTACGGTGGAACTCGCATTTAGACGCTTTCCCATAAAGTTGAGCATCTAGTAGCTTCTGCAACACCCGCCGGACTAGTGTAACATGTTCTTTCATGGTTTTCGTGTAAATCAGGATATCATCCAGATAAACCAGAACACCATGGTAAAGAAACTCATGCAGCACCTCGTTAATTAGCTGCATGAAGACAGTAGGTGCACCCTGTAAGCCGAAGGGCATCACACAGAATTTGTAGCTCCCTAGGGGGCAGTTAAAAGTGGTTTTCCATTCGTCCCCTTTCTTGACCCGAACTCGGTAATACGCTTCCCTCAAATCCAACTTGGTAAAATACGTTCCGGTCGCCAAGGCTGCCAGGAGATCTTTCATCAAAGGAAGAGGATAAAGAGGTTCCACACTGACGGCATTCAAACCGCGATAGTCCACACACAGACGAAGTCCGCCATCCTTCTTCTCCCTGAAGAGGACGGGGGCGGCCAGGTGCGAACAGCTTGGCTGAATGAACCCTCTTGCCAGATTTTTATCAATGTACGCCCGCAACTCCTCCACCTCCCGTGGCGTCATGGCGTACATGCGTGGCTTTGGGAGTTTGACGTTTGGGATTAGTTTGATAGCGCAGTCAGTGGGTCGATGCGGCGGTAGGATATCACACTCCGTCTCATCGAACACCGCCGACAGGTCAGCATATACCTGTGGTATGCCAGCGGCATCTAAATCGACGGGCCCCGCTCCACCTGCCCTCAACGAGCTGTCAGGCATGTGTTTCGGTTTTGGGCCAGGGTCGAGACGTAGCTTCCGGAAACGCCCTTCCCACCAAATGGTAGGCTTCCATCTATCCAACCACGCTAAACCCAGGATGACAGGTTCGATCATGGTCTCTATCACTATAAAGCGCAGTGTTTCATGGTGTGGCCCAATGGTCATTCGTATGGGCTCGGTTACGTATGTCGCCGGTGCCCCACCTAGGATGGATCCATCCATCTGTTCGAAGGTTATGGGGGTTCGTAAGGGCCGCACTCGCACCTGTAATTGGGCAGCCAAGGAACGCCGCATCAAACAGCGGGTGCACCCCGAGTCCACTAGCGCTTCATGCCGTAAGGGCCCCGATCCCCGTAGGGATGTCAAGGTGATTGGGATAAGGAACGGGTGTATGGGGCCACTTACCATAGGATCATCAAGGTCCTCGTCATCCTCACTCTCCGGTACCACCACCGGAACGACCCCGGGATGGGTGGTGTGTTCCTGTGGGAATGTTCCATCTGTGGTTTGTCTAGGCTGCGAGATCCCTTTGGTCTTCTCTGGTGGCGCCCGTCCTCTGTTCTTCCCGCCTGCTGCTGGAGTCGTTGGTTTGATGGGCTGGACTGGAGGTAGTGGGCACTCCAAGGCTCTATGACCCACCTGATTACACCGAAAACACCGCAACGGCGGCCGGCGGGTGGGGTCTGTTGACCGTGCGTCCCGTTCCCGTCCCCCTGTGCTGGGCAGCAGCCTCTCGGTCTGTCTCCGACTGGTAGGTGGTCCCACAGTCCCTTTCGTTCGGAATTCCCTCAGTCCGACATCCAAATCAATGGCCGCTCGACGCCAGTCTGACAGCCGAGGCGGCAATCCCCTATACGCATGCCTGTCTAAGGTCTCTATCTAGGCCCAGGTGAAAATGGTGGACCAGCATGCGTTCGGGCCACCCCCGCACTCTCCCTGCTAATCGCTTAAATTCCTTTACATACTCTCTCGCGGGGCGGCCCCGTTGTTTAATAGCCACAAGGTCCCCCTCTGCTACTTGGGTCCGGGTCTCATCCTCAAACCTCCCCCGGAGCCCCTCCAGAAATAATCCAACGTCAGTGAGTTCATGGGCGTGGTCGGTATGGAGATCTGCTACCCAGTCAGCAGCCTCCCCCATCAACGTGGTAGTGATAGCCACCACCATAGACCATTGGGATGGGTAGAGGCGACCATAAAGGTCAAAATAACTTATGACCTGACTTAAGAACAGGGCCACCTGGTCCGGGTTGCCATCGAAGGAAGCTTGTAGGGGAGGCAGGCCCCACACTGGCTGTGGTCCCCACACTCCTGCACCCACCTGGCTACCACCTGGCCACCCCTGGCTAGGACCACCTGGGGGAGGGCCCCCCCCCAACGTCTGACGGCCTGCTCTAGACCCAGACCGAGGCTGCCCTTCAGCTGCACGCAGAGACTGGGGCTCGGGTGGCCGGGTAGCACCTGCATGAGTGCCCACCCATAACTTGGGGCTAGTCAAGCGGAATCTAGTTCCTGTCCCTGCAGGCTGTTTGTGCGAACCCCCCCCCCAGTCTCCGCCCCTGCCAGCCACGGCTGCCAGGATTGCGCATCCCTGAAGCTGGCTTCCCCAAACCGTTCTTGAAGTAATTCCATCGTGGATTGGCCTATTCCAGTGGAGTAACTCCATTCTCCGTCATCCTCTTCCACCCATCGCCTTTCTCTCCACTTCAGGAACTGCTCGCTGAAAGGGGGGGCGGTGGGAGGGCCTCCCGGGACAGCCAACGCAGGGCTTTGCCACCACTCTCCAGACGCTGCCTGGGAAGCCACACCCTGTGCCCCGTTCGGGTCACTCATCTGGGCGCAGCTCCGGCGTGGGCTCCGTTCTTTCGGGCGGACTGCTAGCTGGCTCGCTACCTCAGGGCTTTCTTCCCGTGGCTCATCCTGAGCTGCATTCTCTTCTGCCAACACAGTGAGCTCAAGTGTGTCCTCGCCCCCCTCCGCCATCCCAGAGCTGCGGGACAGGGTTTGATGAGGAAAGTGCTAATTTCCTCTCAGCCGTCCTAGGCTAAGCACGGCAACACCAAGAAACACACGCGCACAGGTCGGTGCTATGCTGGTTTATTATCCGGCTGGCTCCAGGAATGTACTGCACTCGTTAAACGATTTGAAATTAGCGCTACATTCCGTAGGCATGCAGCTGTTTTATAGCAAAGAGCTTGTTACTGTGCCGCCCCGCCCTGTATTTAAAGCCACACCCTCCCTCCTCTTTCCGGATGCTGGTCTCGGTGCCTCAGCGTTTTCCCAGCCTCTCCTCATGCCGGCGTCTCTGCAGTGAGGGTGTCAGCGAACACAGCAGTTGGTGTGTTGAAGCCCTAATACCGTCGCCCCGCCTTCCCCACCCCGCACACGTCCGCCTATTCCTGAGTGCTCCCATCACCAGTGCACACACCCCCCCCGTGCAGGTAATGTTGTCGAGCCTGTTGCTTGGCTCGACAGATGAGAGAAAGAGAGAGATGAGAGGCCAGAAAAAGAGGCAAGTAGAGGGGCGCTTTGCTCCCCCTCTGGAATAGGGAGTGAGTCTCCATCCGCCGCAGTCGCCCTTCTCTTCTCAGGGCAGGCAAAGAGTGAGGGAGAGGGGAGGAACCACCCAGTGGTGGGATCCTCTGACAGGGAGCGTTGGTAAGGCTGACAGCTGCAGCCCCGCCCTCCTGGAACACCACCACCACTTCTGCTGCCCTTCTCAGCCCCAGAGCAGCAGCTGTGTCTTCACCAAGGGCTGCCTGCCCACCCACTGGCCAGGCCGGGCTGGATGCCGACCTTGGAAGGCAAGCGGGTGTGGGGGACTGCCGGGAAGGCACTGTGGAAAGCAGGCAAGCATGGGACGGCTGCAGGGAAGGGAGTAGGCTCCTAGCTCCCTTCCCTGCAGCCCTGCCATGCTTGCCTGCCTTCCACGTGGCCTTCTGCTTGCCTGCCTTTGCAAGATGGCTACGGGGATGCCGGCAAGGCCATGTGGAAGGCAGGGAAGCATGGCAGGGCTGCGGGCCACAGACTGGTTCAGGGGCGTGGCCAGCCAGCGATTGCTACCAGTTCGGTGAACCAGCCCCAATCTCTGCTACTGGTTCTCCTGAACCAGTCCGAACCGGTAGCATTTCACCCCTGGTCACGAGCCAATTACTGTGCTAAGCTTGTAGCTGGGGGTTAGCTGAAAACCTGAAATGGAACTGTTGAGGGAACAGACTGAATAAAGCCCTCTACACCAACCCTGATCTGTGGGTGAGTGGGGGCAGCACAACTTGAAACATAAATCTGGGTTCCAAAGGTTTTGTTCTGAGGCCACAAGAGAGACCGCTAAAGCTGTCCTGAGTTTTGTTTTGGTGGAATACAGATGAGGTGACACTTCCAGGTATGGCTACTTTGCTCTGAGCTCAAAACAAAACAGATTTCCATTCAGGAAGCAAAAGGCAAAATGAAAACAACTAAAGTGAGTAAGGAAATCTACTCTGGTTATTCATTTTCTGATTTTCTACTGGGATTGAGAAGCTATGAATGAAAAGAAAACCTGGATGTTTGTCACTACAGTCTTCCCATCCTTTGCTGTTTGCCATAACTCCTTGTGGTATAGCATCCACTGTTCTGAATGTACATGAAATGTACATGAACTGTTCTATGTACATGTAACGTAATTGAAAAGAAATGTGCTTCTTTGAAAACAATAACTGGGTGGATGTGATGTCAATCATCTTCTTTGGCAAACTTACCAGGAGAAGAAGAAATTTGCTGAATATTCACCCACCCACCGCCAGCTAAGGAATGCAGTCCAAGAAGATTCAGGGCGATTCTGTGCCACTCCCTTTCTAATCCAGGAGTGAAGTAGCTATAGAGACCTGCTCTGTAGCTATCAAACCAGCCATTGTCTAGCAGAACAAAGAGATGTGCAGTAGTTCAGAGCACCATACTGGGAGGAGTCACTTCACGTTTTGCAATGATTTTTCTTTTCTTTTTACCTTTTGCATATTAATTGCTGGCTGTGTGCTGGAATTTAGATACCCTCCCTCCCCATGGACTCTAATTGATTTAATAACATCAGAGGAGTGTCTTGAAATAATCATTCTGTATGGAAAAGACAAATGACAACAAGTTTTTTTTTATTATTATTACTGAGAAAATGAGCTACTGATTTAATTATATTGAACTTCTACCAAAAAGACTGCATATATTATAAACTTGAAAATACTTTATACCTTTATTCTATTTCTTCTGTACTCTGCATATAATTTTTGGTTTTCTATGTTAAAAGTTTAGAGACCTCTTTTTTTCCCCCTGTACTCTGAGTTTGTATATCAACACTACTTCTCCTGCCAGCTGCTTAGTTTTGCTTTTGGAACTTATCTGACCTTGAAAAGAGAACAGTGTATTCAGCACCAAATTTCTCTTGGAAGTATTTGAGAAAAGGTTTTCTATGCTACATGACACAATAAAAGAGATGAATGAAAAATCTGATTTAAAAAATTGAAAGATGTTAAAAATATACAGATTAGATTGGATGAGACAGACACAAGGTTAGACCTTCCTAACCAACATTTACTGTTACTGGATTTGAAACAGGAGGAAGTTTTTCTGCGTCTCAGGGGAATCCCTGAACAAATTCGTAACTTAAGTGATGTAATTGTAACAGAAATGACAAAATGGTTTAATGATGAAAAAGTAGTGTTCTCTAAAGAAATAGACAAGATTTACAGAATAAACTCAGCATACATGGCCAGAAGACAACTGCCAGGAGATGTTATGATCCAATTTATAAGAAAATATATTAAAGAGCAAGTAATTCAGAAACATTACCATCTGAGATTTAACATTTCTGGAAAAGAGGTGCAAATATTCAGAGAAATTACAATTACAATACTAATGATTACTTACACTTAACACCAAAAAAACTAAAGAACTTATAATTGACTTCAGAAGGAAGAGAGATGTATATTTACCATTGTACATAAATGGTGAGGAAGTGGAGAGGATTGGTAGTTTTAAATTTCTGGACATTTATATCTTGAAAGACCTCTCGTGGACTATGAATGTTAACATGCTTGCAAAGAAGGCACATAAGAGGCTATCGCAGCACCATTGAGAGTGTCCTGACATACGGCATTCTTGCATGGTATTGGAGCAGCTCTGTAGTGGACAAAAAAGCTCTACAGAGAATCATTAAAACTGCCCAGAATATCATCGGGCTCCAGCTACCAGCCCTGGATGACATCTTCGAATCTCACTGTTTGAGGAAGTTGCATAACATTCTCAGAGACTCTTCCCATCCTGCTTACAATCTTTTTGGACTGTTGCCTTCTGGCAGAAGATACAGAACAATTAAAACTCGGACCACATGTTTTCTGAATAGTTTTTATCCCAGAGCTATAATTACACTCAACAATGAACTAAAGGGCCACCATCAGTGAGTTGTTGGACAGCATTACTTTGTCTGTTGTGTGGATGTTTTGGTGGTTTAGGGGTGGGGAATTTGTGGTGTGTGTGTGTGTGTTTGGGGATTGTTATGTGTGTTGGACCTGGTCTTTGGGTGTTTAGTGAATTTTGTTGTACGGGTATACTGTGTATACAAGTACAATGACAATAAAGTTGTTGTTGTTGTTGTTGTTGTTGAAACACAACAAATACTTTTTCCTGATAGATCTCTTGAAACAAAATAATATTCCCTTTCGCTGGTATAAACTAGAAGGGGTTATCTTTACCTTTAGAAATCAATGCTATAGACTAAGTTCAGTCCTTAAAGCACAAGACATTTTGGAAAAACATGGACCGTAACTGCAATATTTTTCAAAAGATAAAGATTGGAAAGAAAAAAATAAGCGGTCTGACGCTTACCAAGGACAGGCTGTGAAGATGGGAGCCTCAGCTGGAATCTCTGGAACTTCCTCTTCATAACAGTTGGATTACAAGATTTTGACATGGAATGTTAATAGGGCAAATTCCCCACAAAAGAGAAAAAAAGTTATTTCATTATTTGAAAAAAGTGAACCATGATCTAATATGTTTGCAAGAAACATTAAACAGACTGACAAAAAGTATTTAACAAATAACACCTTGGGCCTAGAATTTATTTCTGCTAATTCAAAGAAAAAAATTAATGGGATACTTTTGTATATAAAGCCCCAAGTACATCCACATTTATTGTTTGCTGATCATCAAGGCAGGTATGTAATTGTGCAAATTAAATTACAGGGCATAAACTCCATTGTGGTGGGATTATACACCCCACACCAAGAAAAAGCTAAGTTTTTAAAACATTTGTCCGAACACTTACTCTCCTATTCTTTTCGGTATAGGTGTGTAATAGGAGACTACAATGGAGTAGTAACTCCACAATTGGACAGTCCGTCTGATAAAGGAATTAAGGAAACACAAGAGAAACTGCCCCAAACTTTTTTTCCAGCTGACCGATACTTTAGGTTTGATCAATGTCTGGCAGTGTAACAATGGACTAACAAAAGACTTTACCTTTTTTCAGAGAGACACAAATCCTTTTCTAGAATTGATATGGTTTGGATTACAAAAAATCTGCTTCACAAAACAACTAAAGCCATTATTCTTCCAAAAACTTTTTCTGACCATAATCCAGTGTCTTTACATCTTAAATTTGGTTTCCAGTCTTTTAAATGGAGAATAAATGAGTCTATCTTGCAGAGACCACAGATTGTTAAAGAATGTAAATGGATACTTCAAGACTATTTTAATAATAATTTAGATAAGGGAACCAATTTGGCAATAGTTTAGGACGGAGGTGAAATCTAAAAATTTTTGCTACCGGTTCTGTGGGTGTGGCTTAATTAGTGGGCATGGCTTGATGGTCAGGTGACTGGGTGGGCATGGCTTGATGGTCAGGTGACTGGGTGGGCATGGCTTGATGGTCAGGTGGGCGTGGCCAAGTCGACGTCACTTCTTTTCCGTTTTTTAACCTACAAAACATAACACAACACGACTGGCTCACCCACAATGTAAAAGCAGCTGTGCTAGACCCAAAATGGCCCCTGCAACAAGCAGGAACCTCACACAGCCACAAAAAGCCCAAAAAACAACTTTCACATTTTACACACACAAAATTCCACATACAGCTTTGAGAGATTTTGTGTGTTTGTGTAGTTAGAGTGAAACACTACAGAAACACACAAAATCTCAGAAAGCGGCACAAATATTATTTTATTTTATTTTATTTTTATTTTTATATAAAAGCAGCTAAATTTAAAACTTCCTAAACTTTAAATGGCTAGGTCTAAAAAAAGAACAACTAAAAAAACCCCAATTAACTATTTTTTTAAAGCTCCCAAAGGGGGAAAAAAAAGGCAGGCAGGCAGATAGAGCTGCTCACCGATGAGCTTGATTGCAGGCAGGGAGATTCAGTTGCTTGCTGATGCAATGGATTGCAGGGATTACAGCAAGCGAAGCAAGGCAGGCGTTGCAACCAGCAGTTCAGGATTCGGTCCAAAGAGAGAAGGTAAGCAAGCTGGAGGCTGGGGGGGAAGGGATTTTTGCTACCAGTTCTCCGAACTGCCTGCCACCATCGCTACCTACTCTCCCGAGCCAGTCCGAACTGGGAGCATTTCACCCCTGGTTTAGGATGTTTGTAAGTCTGTGATATGAGGACATTTTATACAATACAATATAGCAATTAAGAGGAAGATGGATGAAAAAAATCCAAAATGTGTTACAAGAAATTAAATTGAAGGAGGGGGAACTCCATGTTCTGACCTAGGCTTCCTTTATCTTCTTTGACACGCTGCCAAAGACCTAATTGGCAATTTTCTTGGCAAGGCCACACAGAAACACAGAGTCAAAAATGGAGCTTCAAAGTACAAGCCGACACCATCCATAACGTTGCTTCCTGCAAAGGCCCACGTGCCTTTGCTATTCCTTTATGTCTTATGGGAGGGGCCAATCATCTCCAAGCCTTACTCCAGAGTCATCCCTTCTGTTTTAACTGTTCTTGCCTTCTGGCAGCTCTGCACATGCACACACTCCCAGATGGCCCTGGCCCCATCTCTGCCTCCGATGCAGAACCCTCATCTGAGCCTTCCCCAGATTCCAGGACTGGCCCATGTTCCTCCCCAGCCTCCTCACTGTCCGACTCTGCTGCCAGCTCCGCAGGCAGCTGGTACACCACAACACTCCAGTACTCACCAGAAGATTCTAACATACTTAATCAACTAACAATATTGCAACAACAAATTTCTTTGTTGACTGTTTCAGATATTGAAAAGAACTTAAATATATAAAAGAACACATTTTGAACATGCAAATAAACTAGAGAGATGGTTGGCATACAAACTAAGAAAACAAGACTCCCGGTGGCACCGCCGGCATCGCAGCAGCTCTTTCAGGAGCTGCGATCCCCTGGGAACCGTAAAACCACCGAAGCAGTGAAAATCAGCTGCTCCGGCGGCTCAGAACTTTTCCCTCAGGCAAAGATGGGAGAGTGAGCCATTAGGCGTGGGTTAAGCCCCCCGAATCTCCCCAGGATTAATCCTGGGGTGGGGAGGGAGAGAGCTCCCCAAATGCCTATAGAAGCTCCGGACCTGGGCAGCTTCTGTCTTTGACAGAACAAGGTGCCGCAACCACCCCTGTGAGCCTAATGAGACCAAAGATGCAGGCAAAGCAAAGCAGAAGACCTGGCATTAACTGCAAGTATAACAACTTTAACTCCAAAACTTTTACTTCCTTCAAGAAGTTAGAGAAAGCTTTCAAAGATGGCGCTGGCTGGTTTTAGACTGTGAAATCGAAACTTAAGAAGAAAGTGGTCGTTAACACTCGTTAGCACTTGTTAAGGTTGTTAACAGTTTAAGACTTTACTGAATGGAGAGAGGCTTGAAGTTTAAAGAGGCAGGACTATTTGCTGATCAGTTGGAATAACCATAGAGGATTTTAAATAAGAACTCTGCTGGCTTTGCTGGGGTGAAGCTGGGGAAAAGTGAAACCTGGAAATGGCGGCTAGACAAGCAAAGCCAGGGGTGGTGAAAAGTGCTGGCTCATCCCCAGCTCAGACTTCAGGAATCCAGTCATTGGTTCCCTCCCCCCCCCCCCAGCCCCTACAGAATCATAAGCCTTAACTTTGGAAGCTCTGGAGGGGACACTGAAGAAATTGTCTGACAATTTGGAAGAAAAAATTACAATTCGGTTAGAAGAAAAATTAAAAGAGGTGCAGGAAGATTTGCAGGGCATTAAAGAGACAATTCAGACTAACAATCATGAAATAAGAGAAGATATAGTGGAAGCCTTTAAAGGAGTGTGGGGTCTGGCTACTACATTGGAGGAAAGGGTGGATGAAATTGATCAGCATAACCTGGAGGTGGATGTTAAGCTGAAGGAAGCTCAGATAAAAATGGAGAAAGTGGAAGCTGAACTTGTAATGGAACAATACAGATCAATGGAATGGGCAGTGCGGGTGAGAGGACTGAAAGAGAATAATCAAGAAAATCTTAGATTTTTGTTGAACCCCTTGCACATCTTACTGGAGAAGCAAAGGCTGAGTGTGCCTGGCAATTGGATAAAATATTTCGTGTGAATTCATGGATTGCAAGACAAAGACACCTGCCTAGAGACATTGTGATTTACTTTGGAACAAGGAGGATGAGGAATCAAGTTTTACAGGCATCTTACCAAAAGAAACTCCAAGTGGAGGGACAGGACGTCATAGTAATGAAGGAGATCCCCCCGAAAATGTTGAGATCTAGGAAGGACTATGCTTTTTTAGTGGAGGAGCTTAGAAAACGTCAACCACAGCACAGTACAGCTGGACTAGAGGTGAATTACCTGGGCGAGAGATATCGTCTTAATTCAGTTTGGAAAGCAAGAGATTTTTATACTACGGTGTTGCAGGCTGGAAAGCCTCCATCTCCACAGGCGGCAAGAAAGAAAGATACTGAAGAGGCTAAAAAGGGGGAAGAAGAAACAATGCAGGCTCAAGCTCAAGGGGGTGCATTGACTAACCAACAACAGTTATTGCAAATTACGGAGGATGTTCAACTACTGGATTTATTTGAAAAAGTGGAAGAACCCAAAGACCAAAGACAGACACGGGCGGCAACTAAACGTAAAGAAGAACTGAAGAAACAACAGATGTTAATCCAAGAAATGGTACCTATTAATACAGAAGCTGTGGGAGGAGCTAGACCTAAGAAATTCCACCAGGATTTTGAAAAGGTTCTCCAGAAGCTTTCAGGAGCCAAAGATGGCAATTAAATTCTTGACCTGGAATGTTAATGGATTAAATTCACCACAAAAGAGGAGGAAGATATTTCATTATCTGAAACAATTTAAAAATGATGTAATTTGTTTGCAAGAGACTCATATAAGGACAAATGATCAAAAATATTTGATAAATGCTAGATTGGGGACACATTTTGTAGCAGCTGCACTGGAGAAGAAAAATGGAATAGTTATATATATTAGAAAGAATTTAACAGCCAATTTAATTGAAGCAGATATACAAGGAAGGTATATAGCAATTGAGTTACTAATAGAAGGGAAGAAAGTGCTTTTAATGGGACTTTATGCACCAAATCAACAACAAGAGAAATTCTACAAATTTTTGCATACAAGGCTAGTACAAATGGATTATACATCATGTATATTGATGGGTGATTGGAATGGGGTAATTGATACCAAGAAAGACAAGAAGAGAATAGTGCCAAATTTACATACACGGGCTAAACTACCCCAATCTTTTTTTGATATGGTGGATGATATGGAACTGAGAGATATATGGTGTGAAAGAAATCCTGATGAGCAAGATTTTACTTTTTTCTCTGATAGACATCAATCCTTTTCGAGAATTGATTTTATTTTAATTACTAATGATTTTTTTTCCAGGGTTAAGAAAACCAAGATTTGCCCAAGGACTTTGTCAGATCACAATCCGGTATGGATGGAGCTAGAGGTTGGAGAAAAATCCAGGAGGTCTTGGAGGCTGAACGAGAATTTGTTTAGATATGAGGCAAATGTAAATGAATGTAAAAAATTAATGAAGGAGTTTTTTTAATTAAATATGAACAAGGGTACATCTATGGAAATGGTTTGGGATGCAAATAAAGCGTACATGAGGGGAGTGTTAATGAATTTAAATAATGTATATAGGCAAAAACAGTTAAAAGTTTAAGAGGATGATGAGAGACTATAGATTATTAGTTTAAACTATTTTACAATTGTTTAATGTGATACTCTGTATTTTGCTTTGGGAAGGGTGAGTTGGGGTGGGGTGGGGTTAGGGAGGGTTTGGGGGGAATGGGTGGTGGGAAGGGGAAATATATGTAAAAATGTTTGTTAAAAATTTTCAATAAAAAAAAACTAAGAAAACAATCAGAAAAGAAGATGATAACCAAGCTTCAAGAATGGAATAAGACTTATATGGATAAGAAAAACATTCAAAGACTTTTTTGGAATTACTAATTTATATAAAGAACTAGAAATCTCTTTAGATACTGGGGCAGAGTATATAGCAACTAAAAATCTCCCTAAATTATTGGAAAACTACAAGCAAATTTTGAACAGTCTAATAAAAACTTTTGAAATGATAGAAGCAATTAAAAGAGCTAAAATAGGCAAAGCTTCAGGACCAGATGGCCTACTGAGTGGATTCTATAAAATTTTTGAAGTTCAATTACTTCTTCCAATGAAGGAGTTAATGAAGTATATTTTACAGGGGAAAGCTATACCAGACTCTTGGAAGGATGCCTACATTTCTTTAAAACCCAAAGATGGACTGGATTTAACTTCTGTGAAGAATGACAGGCCAATCTTTCTCCTTAATAATGACTACAAACTCTTTACATCTATTTTAGCTGAAAGACTTTAAAAAGTTTTACAGGATTATATACATAAAGACCAGTGTGGCTTCTTACCTAAAAGACAATTAAAAGATAATGTAAGAGTAATTTTGAATATAATTGAATATTTACAACAACATAGCGATGAACAGGTTGCATTCATCTTTCTGGATGCAGAATAAGCTTTTGACAATTTGAACTGGGCCTTTACATTTAAAGTAGTGGAAAAGATGTGTCAGGATATGTAGATTTAATAGCTGTAAGCTGATGAGAGGTTGTAAGCGGAGGCAATCAGAAGCTGATGCAAGGGGAATGAGGCAGCAGGGTTACTGCCACTTTAAGAAGCTGGGTAAGAAGCTGCCTATATAAGGGAAGCCATTAGAGGTCGTCTCTCTTCTCCTCACGTTCTCTCTCGTCATGTATCTCATTGCTCTTCTTGTGTCAGTAGCTGTATGATAAGGTATTTACCATGTATAAGTCTGTATATATTTTGCTGTATATAAACCACTGTTAATTATCTAAAGGCTCTGTGTGCTGTGTTTTGCTCCTGGGTTTATCTCATAATACTAGTTACGTTGCTTAAACTCTGACAAGATGGATTTTAGATTGGGCTTTATACAGGGTCTGAAGTTCATCTGTGCACTCCAGAAAGCTCAAATCATGGTGAATGGAGACTTTACAAAACCAGTTAAAATCCAGAAAGAAACAAGACAGGGGCATCCTTTATCCCCTTTATTATATATTCCAGTGTTGGAACTATTAAATAGAGATATTAGACAGGAGGGAGACCGGAAGCGTAGCGGTGAAACCAGCTGGAAAAATAGCGGGATCCCCTGAAGCTGGGGCAACCGGACTAAGCTTTTGTGCAGGAATGGTGTTTGAATGGAGTGCTGGAACCGGGTGAGTGATTGGCCAACTCACAGGTACAAAAAACCTTTGAATTTGGACATTAAAAGGTGTCCTGGAGCAGAAATTAGCGGCTAATTGGTACTCGAAAAATTCCATGGAGGGAGAAGGAAGGCAGAGGCTAAAACATTAAAGCCCAAGAAGATTTTTGCTTTCACAATTGGATTCAGAGAAACTAAAAATAATAAAACAAAAGAACCCCGGGGAAAAGTATTTCTTATGTGGATTTAAAGTATTTTTGACAGTTTTGACAAGTAGTTAGTCTGAATGTATTGTGGATTTGAAAGTGCCATCTGCTGGAGAAAGAGAGAAATGCAATACTTGGTGGAAGATAAAAGAGAAAGTGCAACTGTGGCCTTGGCTACCGGAAAAAATAATTTGGAAACTGTGAGAACTTTTAAGGAGACTTTGTTTTTCTACATTGCTTGGTTTTGATTTTCTAAAGTTGTGGAAGATAATAAACTTTCAACTTGGAGTGGATTGGACCAGAGGTGAAATCCAGCAGGTTCTGACAGGTTCTGGAGAACCGGTAGCGGAAATTTTGAGTAGTTCAGAGAACTGGCAAATACCACCTCTGGCTGGCCCCAGAGTGGGGTGGGAATGGAGATTTTCCAATATCTTACCACCAGGAGTGGGGAGGGAATGTGGATTTTGCAGTATCCTTCCCCTGGAGTGGGGTGGGAATGGAGAGTTTGCAGTATCCTTCCCCTGCCACACCCACCAAGGCACGCCCACCAAGTCACACCATGCTCACCAAGCCACACCCACAGAACCAGTAGTAAAAAAATTTGAATTTCACCACTGGATTGGACAAATATTTGAATTGGACATTAGAATTTGAAAACAAAGAGAGACTATTCTTGGCTTGCTCACCCTAATCCGGTTACTCCAAAGAACCATGCCTCACTCGCACTGTGTAGACTCCAAATCGTGGTTTATTTCAGCTCCAGGTCAGGTGTAGTCAAAGCCGAGCGCAAGACAAATCACATGAAGTCGGCGCTGGAAGCAGCCACCTCCCAGCACTCTTTAAATAACCCGCGGCAATTCCTCAGCCAATCGGTGTCTCTTCCAGGTTACGTAACTAGCCATCGCACATTGCTGCTTGATTACTATCAACATGTAGAGAGCTGCCTTGCCCGGCCGCAGTGTACCCGACTGCCTATTACAACAAATCATTGTGCACACCCACCACTGTTGTGCACACCCCACTGCCCACTTGTCCTTCTAGCCCGTCAGAGTCCATCGGGGAATAGTCGGGATTTCTCGTAGGTGGTCTCCAAGGTTTCTGAGCCCACAATGCTTTTTCCTATTCCCCAATATGGCTGATGTGAGTCTCAACAGGCGGTCCCCTCTACCAGGAGTCCACCTGCAAGACAAAAACACGATAGGTTAACAACACATTCAGTTATATCTACAGACCCGGGTTTGTGGGGATGTTTCCTATGGTATCGTTTAAGTAATTTTGTGGCACTGAGGTCTGTACTAGGCACCCAGGATGCCTCCGAGAAAGGATAGCCTTTCCATTTCACTAGGTACTTGAGTTTCCCTCTTTTGTATTTTGAATTGAGGATGTCATCTACTTCGTAACGATCCTCTTCTACAGGACTGGGTGGTGGGGGTGTGTTGGTCTCCATACCTACATTCACTGGTTTCAATAGACTACTATGGAAGACTGGATGGGTTTTACCCAATAGGGGTGATAATTTCAGGACTACGGTTACAGGATTGATCACCTTAGTGATTGGGAATGGTCCAATATATTGAGGTCCCAGATTTCTGCTAGGGGTTCTTAATTTGATGTACTTAGTGGATAAATAAACCATGTCCCCCACCTGAAACAGCTTATGGTCTGCTCTTTTCTTGTCCGCTTGCTTTTTGTACTCCTCTGCCGCCTTGGTCAATGCAGCCTTAACCTGTGGCCGTACTTTTCCTATCCAAACACCCCAATCTTCTGGGGACATCATTCCTGGCTATGTTCATCCAGTTTGGGGATTGCAGTAAACTCCCTGCCATTCACAACCTGGAAAGGTGACACCCCTGTGCTACGGTGTACAATATTATACACCACCTCTGCGAAGGGTAAAAGGTCCGACCAATCAGTTTGTTGGTAAGATACATAACAGCGTAGATACTGCTCCACCATGGCATTAGCGTGTTCTGCTGATCCGTTGGTACTGGGGTGGAAGGCTGAACTTAACCCTTGCGAGGAACCTATCAATGTAACAAAATTGCACCAAAACTTTGCCATAAATTGAAACACCCCCCCCCCCCCCCCGATCTGATATAATACGCTGAGGAACCCCATGCAGCCGGTATATATGTTGTATGAACATTTTGGACAATTTCCTAGCAGAAGGTAGGCCACTACAGGGGATAAAATGGGCCTGTTTGGAGAAGAGATTGATTACAGTTCATATGACGGTATTTCCATTACTCACTGGAAGATCCACAATAAAATCCATGGCGATTTCATCCCATGGTCTATTGGGCTCTGTCACTGACTGTAATAAACCTAAAGGCTTCCCGGGTCACGGTTTGGCCGTTGCACACACCGTACAACCTCTAACATATCTCTTAATGTCACTACACATTTGTGGCCACCAGAATTGGTGCCTCATCAGGTGTAATGTTTTAAGGAAGCCAAAATGACCAGCTAGTTTCGCATCATGGCACCTCTGTAATACTGACGGCCACAAAGGCGTCGGTATGTATAACTTAGTCCCTATCCAGACAAGCCCGTCTCAGTGTGTCAGCAATGATTTATGCTTGTCAACCCATGGGTCCTTGCATAGCTCTGAGCGTAAATCTTCATGCCACGACTGCTGGGGTTCCCTAGTATGGGAACACCCCGCCCGCTGATGTTTAGGTATCATGGCTTGGACAACTTCCTTCCTCTTACTATTAAATTGAGGCATTTGTGATAAGGCATCAGCTAGAAAATTCCTCCCCCCTGGCACATATTTCAGCTCGAAGTTGAAGCGTTGAAAATATTGTGCCCAGCGTATTTGTTTTGGGGATAATTTTCTGGGGGTTTGAAGGGCCTCCAGATTCTTATGATCAGTCCATACTTCGAATTTATTACCAATCCCCTCAAGGTGGTGTCGCCATGTCAGTAGTGCCCATCATACTGCGAATGCCTCTTTTTGTAAGGATCGCTTCTCCTTCCAACCTAAGAAAGTACGAACTCTTGAAACGTAGTTGTTCAAAAGGATTCTTTTATTAAGCCGAAGTGAAAGCCATCCAGCTAAAGCACAATCTGAATACCCTTAGGCAAAGCAGTAGGATTAAAGTGATAGTGACCCCTCCCTTTAAGTCAGAATGCAGGTTTTAACCAATACACATGTGTGAAGATGTTTTCTTTACCATTTCCTTTGAGAACCCGAATAAACATGCATTCCCAGCACTATCCTTTAAAGTAAGACAACCCACATGGCTATCATATAAATTCCTGGCACCAGGATATAAGTTGTAAAACATCTGATGACACAGGCCGTGCTAGTAAATCGAATCTAAGTCTCCCCCTTCTCCACTTGAATGGCAGTATCACATTATTTGGGATCTGACACTTTTTCCCAAATCGCCCAACCTCTCTCCGTAGGTGTCAATTTATGGGAAGTATAAGCACAAGGCTGTAATACGCCCTCCTTCGTCCTCTGTAGCAACACAGCTCCAACAGCCACATCGCTAGCATCTGTTTGCACGATAAACGTTAGGGCAGGGTCAGCATGGGTCCAGTTTGTTTGGTATGCAACAAGTTAGTCAGGGGTAGGGCTACCTGGGCGAAAGCCGGAATAAATTGTCGATAAAAATTGGCAAAGCCAAGGAAACTCTAATTGTTTCCTTGTCTTTGGTGCTTGCCATTCCAACACTGTCTTCACCTTCTTTGGGTCCATTTCCACCCCATCCCCCGAAATGCGATATCCTAGGTAATCTAACTTTGTACAGTGAAATTCGCATTTCAATAACTTTACAAAAAGTTTAACGTTCAGTAGTTTTGTTAACACTTGTCGTACCAAACGAGTATGGTCCTCCATTGTCTTGGTGTAAATTAAAATATCATCCAGATAGACAAGAACTCCTCAATATAAATGTTCATGCAGGACTTCGTTTATAACCTGCTTGAACACGGCCGGAGTGCCCTGTAGTCCAAAAGGCATCACATTAAATTTGTAACTCCCTAAGGGGCAATTGAAGGTGGTTTTCCACACGTCACCTGGTTTTATGCAAACTCTGTAATAGGCCTCACACAAATCAAGTTTGGTGAAGACTTGCCCAGTGGATAGCATTGCTAGTAGGTCTTTGATTAATGGTAAAGGATATAAATATTCAACACACACAGCGTTCAGACCATGAAAGTCCACACATAGACGTAGCCCCCCATCCTTCTTTTCCCGAAATAACACTGGTGCAGCCATACGTGACCTGCTGGGTTGTATGAAGCCCCTAGCCAAATTTTTATTGATGTATCTCTGGAGTTCCTCAAGCTCATTTTGGGTCATGGCATACATGCGGGGCTTCGGTAGCTTGGCCCCAGGTATCAACTCTATGGCACAGTTGGTTGATCTATGGGAGGGGGTAGCGTCTCACACTCCTCCTCATTAAAAACATCACCAAGATCCCTATATGTTTCTGGAAACCCCTAGCGCCTTCCTAATCTGTCTGGTTTGTTCTTCTGGTTCCGGTTCCGGCCCAACCACAAATCTTATCTTTTGAAACCCATCCTCCCACCATATATGGGGTTTCCATTTATCTAGCCACGCTAATCCGAGGATGAGAGGTTCTATCATCCATTCCACAATGATGAACCGGATGTTCTCTTTATGTTCCCCATCTCTAACCCCACAGGTTCGGTAACCTGCCTTGCCGGGGTTCCCCCAACAACGACCCATCCATTTGCTCGAATCAGATTGGGGTTCTCAACTGTACAGTCCGGAGGCCTAAGCTATAGACTATAGCTCGACACATTAAACAATGGGTGCACCTGGAATCCACCAGAGCTCCGTGGTAGACTGTAACAGATGTGCGGAGATTCCTCAAAAGCACCTGTATGACAAAGGGACGTATAGGTGCACTTACCATGGGGTTGTTTGGATCACTGTCCTTGCTATCAAGCAAAGTAGCCAGTACACTCTCTGACCCAACAGGACTCTTTGCCTCCTGCAGTGTAGTGCTTGGGGTCTGGGTGGCCAACCTGGACTGGTCTATGGTTGAGCGAAGTCGTTCCCAGCCTCGCATCTTTCCACCTGTGAGTGAGGGTTGGGGCCCAACAGATTGCACAGGGGGCATAGGACACTCTAGTGCCCTATGCCCCAATTGGTTGCACCGGAAACACCAGAACACTCCTCTCCTACTAGCATCCAGAGTACGGGTAGGAAAAGAACTGCCTGGTCCCGGTCCTCTGACTATAGCTGGTTTATCTGCAACGTGCCATTCCTGACTGGGTTCCAGCCCCTGAGGCCGGAATTCTCTTAGCCCCACATCCAAATCTACAGCCGCTTTAAACCACTCTGTTAACCGGGGAGGCAAACCCCTGTAGACACACGCTTGCCTGACTTCCTTGTCCAAACCCAGGCGAAAATGGTGTACCAAGAGTCGTTCTGACCAGGCCCTGAGTCGTCCAGCGAGGGCGCGGAACTCCTTAACATAGTGCTTTGCAGGCCGTCCTCCTTGCTTTAGTGACACCAGCTCCCCTTCCACCAACTGGGTTCTGGTGTCAAAGCTTCCAGGAACATTCCAACATTCACCAGTTCCTTAGTGTGGTAGCTATGGAGGTCGGCGACCCAGTCAGCTGCCTTCCCTGTTAAGACAGTGGTGATGGCAACCACCATGGACCACTGTGAAGGGTAGAGACGCCCGTATAAGTCCATATGGCTGATTATCTGGCTCAAAAACAGCAACACTCTATCCGCGCTGCCATTGAAAGTCGCTTGGATTGGTGGAGGACCCCAAAACTGCTGTTGGGCCCACATCCCTGGCACCCACACTGGGGTTTGTCCAGGCAGTAGTCGGGCCTCCTGTGTATCCCTTCCATCAACCCTGCACTGGCTGCTCAGTTTCCATGGACCAGCCTGACCCATATCAAGTGGCCCTTGCTGCCTTTGCAGCTCCTGGTCCATCCCTCGTAGAGCCTCTCCCAATGACGTAGATGTAGGCACAGTTACCTGATGGGTAAGGCTGGTACCCGAGGCCGAATAGCCCCTTTATCAATATGCAATTTGTAATTTTGGACTGGCCATGTGGAAGTGGTTATCCAACCCACCATGTGTCCCCCCCACCTCCTTGCCAGGTAACCAAAGAATCCACTCCTGTCACCCATGGTTGCCACGAGGGGGCATCCTGGAAGCTTGCTTCTCCAAACCGTTCCCTCAAAACATCGAGAGTAGTAGTACCAGGCCCAGTGGAGTAGCTCCACTCCCCTTCCTCATCTTCCATCCATCACCTTTCTCTCCAACCTTGGAATGCTATATCACCCGGAGGAAGGTGTGGGGATTTAGCTGCCACAGGGCCAGTAAGGGCTGAACTATGCCACCACTCGCCAGACGAAGACTTCGCCCCACTGGGGACAGATGCCTCCAATTCATCTTCCCCTTGCTGTGTCTTCCTCTCTTTTGGGTGTACCACAGGCAGCTCACTGACAGCCTGTGTCTCCAGGACTATTTCCAGCGCAGTCTCTTCGCCCACTTCCTCCAGTTCCGGAATGGCTGTTGCTAATCCCTCTGCCATCACAAAGATTCACAGCAGGCACGCAAGAGGAAAGGAAAGAAGAAGCAGCGTCAACTTTCTCTCGGTTTGCTCACCCTAAACTGGTTACTCCAAAGAACCACGCATCACTCGCACCGTGTAGACACCAAATCGTGGTTTATTTCAGCTCCAGGTCAGATGTAGTCAAAGCCGAGCGCAAGACAAATCACATGAAGTTGGCGCTGGGAGCCGCTGCCTCCCAGCGCTCTTTAAATAACCCACGGTGATTCCTCAGCCAATCAGTGTCTCTTCCGGGTTACGTAGCTAGCCATCACACGTTGCTGCTTGATTACTATCAACATGTAGAGAGCTGCCTTGCCCGGCCGCAGTGTACCTAGCCGCCTATTACAACAAATCATCGTGCACCCCCACCACCGTTGTGCACACCCCACTGCCCACTTGTCCTCATAGCCTGTCAGAGTCCTTCGGGGAATAGTCGGGATTTCTCGTAGGCGGTCTCTGAGGTTTCTGATCCCACGATGCTTTTTCCTATTTCCCGATATGTCAAGCTGATGTGAGTCTCGACAACTATATGGACTCTAAGTTCTAATTAAATGTGACATAATTTAAAAGGGTTTTTTTTTTATTGAAAAAGTTTTACAAGTACAAATTTTCCATTCCCCCCCTAATTTCCCCCCCTACCCCCTATCCCCCCTCCCCTCCCATCCCACCCTTGGCTTCCCTTACAAAAAATATTATTCTTATACAGTCTACAAATATTAAACAAAAGAAAAGGTGAAATCCAAATAAGGTAACATATCAGACATTTCTCTCATCTAATCTACCCCCTATCAATAGTAGAATTTTCCTAAATAACATCCAAATAATAATAGTAATTATCTGCATTTATCAACCCTTATTACATGATAAAATCCAAAACATGATTCCCCAATTACTCATCCCCAAATTTAAACTATTCCCTAGATAACATATTCTACATAACATTCTATATCAATATATCAGTCTCTATTCCAAATCTTAATTACCTCCAGTTACTTTACCCCCTATATGCTATAACTCTCAACACAACATAACCTTCTTCAACTAAATGCTAACTGATACTTCTTTGTTTGATATTTATTCTGCACATAATCTATCCATTTCTTCCATTCCCAAACAAAAGTTTATTGGGTCCTATCTTTTAAATACGCTGAAATCTTTGCCATTTCTGCAAAACTAGCCATCTTCAAAGTCCATTCTTCAATAGTAGGTAAAATATCTTTTTTCCAATATTGTCCAATCAACAACCTAGCTGCTGTAAACATGTGTAATATCAATCTTGTTTCACTCAATGAAAAGTCTTTAACTATACCCAATAAAAACAGTTGTGGAGAAAATTGAAGCTTCTTCTTCAAGACATTTTGCATAACCCACCAGAGTTTAATCCAAAAAGCTTTCACTTTTCTGCAAGTCCACCATATATGATAATATGTAGCATCTAAACAATCGCATCTCCAACATCTTGGTTGAACATTAGGATACATACATGACAATTTCTTAGGATCTAAACGCCACCTATAAAACATTTTATAAAAATTTTACATCAAATTCTGTGCCTGAGTAAATTTAACATTCTGAACTCATATCTTTTCCCATGTTTCCATCATAACTGGTTCTGCAAAATTTTGTGCCCATTTTATCATACAATCTTTAACCAATTCGCTTTCAGAATCTCTTTCTAACAATATATTATAAACCCTTTTAATATGCATCGGCCCTTTCTGTTTTATCTGTATCACCAAATCTTCTTCATGCAACATTAAACCAATTTTTTGATCTTCTCTCCATCTTGATTGAAGTTGACTATACTGTAACCAAGTTAAGTTAATCCCTTCTTCCAACAGTTTTTAATGACTTCAAGTTCCAGCTGCCCCCATCATTAAAAAGTATCTCTTTGTATAAAATCCCCCCGAGTGACTTTATATTCCGTATAATGTGCCCAAGATCCAACCACAAAGGTATTTTGTAATCCAATTTAAACTGGTGCTTCTTCCAGACTCTCATCAAAGAATTCCTGAGTATGTGACTTCTAAATACATTGTCCACTTTTTTTTCATAAAATAAATATGCATGCCAACCAAATTCCAAATCATGGCCTTCTATATTCAAAATTTCAGTCCTTATTGTTCCAAACCAATCACTCACTTGTGTCAACGCTGCTGCTTCATAATATAGCCGTATGTTTGGAACTTTAAGGCCACCTCTTTCCTGAACATCTTGTATAATTTTCAGTTTTACTCTTGGTTTTTTCTCATTCCAAATAAATTTGTTCAGCCCTGATTGCCACTCAATCAAGTTCTTATCACTTTTGAGCACCGGAATAATTTGAAACAAAAACAAAAATCTAGGTAGAACGTTCATCTTAACTGCTGCTATTCTGCCGAGTAGAGATAGTTGCAGTTTTTTCCAAATTTCCAGATCTTTTTGCACCTTTCGCCACAAGACTTCATAGTTATTTTGAAAAAGTTTTATATTGGAAGCTGCAACCTGCACTCCTAGATATTTCACCTTTGAAACTATTTCAAAGCCTGCCAACCTTTCGAGTTCCTTCTTTTGACCTTCCGACATATTTTTGACTATCATCTTGATTCTTTTCTGATTCTATCTAAATCCTGAGACCAAACCATATTCTTCTATAATGTATTTCATCTGGATGATTGATTCCAAAGGTTGTGTTAGGGTAACCACCAGATCGTCTGCAAATGCCCTTGTTCTGTAATCCCTTTGCCTTATAACTATTCCATTCAAAGTGTTTGAATCCCGTATTGAATTCAACAAGACTTCTAAAGTTAAAATAAACAACAATGGGGATAACGGACAACCTTGTCTTGTTCCCTTTTGTATATTAAAATTTGTTGTTAAACTCCCATTAATAATAATTTGTGCTGTTTGCTCTTGATAGATTGCTGATATCGCCTGAACAAACTGGTCCCCGAAGTTCATTTTAGACAAAGTCTTTAGTAGAAAATTCCAATTAACCCAATCAAAGGCCTTTTCTGCATCCAAAAACACCAGCACTGCAGGGATCTGTTTACTTTTCTCAAGATGTTCCAGTAAATCTATGAGTTGCCTTACGTTATCCTTCATATATCTACCCTCTATAAATCCATCCTGATCATGATGAATCACCTCTTGGATAACTGGCATCAATCTGTTGGCTAATACTTTTGCAAAGATTTTATAATCCGTATTCAAGAGAGATATTGGTCTAAAGTTTTCTGGTTTTGTAGAGCCATCCTCTTTTGGTATCAATGAAATAAAGGCCATCTTCCACGAAGGGGGTATTTTACCCCCCTGTTGTATACTGCAGAATAAGTCCTTAAGATATTCAATCATTTCTGTTTGTAAAGTTTTGTAATACACTGCTGTCAAACCATCCGTCCCTGGAGCTTTTGGTATAATCTCTTCAGATGTTATTCCTTGATTCATTCTTTCCTTTTGCTCTCTAGAAATTTTCATAATTCTAGTTCCTTCGAGGTATTCATCTATAAGCTCGTTCTTTATGTTATCTTTATGATATAATTTGGAGTAATAATCTAAAAAAGCTTGTTTTATTAAATTTTGTTGGAAAACTTCCTTCCCTCCATATTCAATACTATCGATAATACGAGAGCACCGCTGTTTTCTCAGTGTATAGGCCAACCATCTGCCCGGTTTATTAGCATTACAAAATGTATTATGTTTTGCAAATTGTAAATTAGTTGCCGTTTGTTCCGCTATAAGCATTTGAAATTGGTCTTTCAGAAGTTTTATGGTTTCTTGTAGTTTTTTATCTAGCGGATTTTTAATATGTAATTGTTCCTTTTTCTTTATCTCTAATTCCAATTCTGTTCTTTTCTTTTGTTGAATTGACTTATGTTTAGAGTTCATATGAATCAGCACACCTCGCATATATGCCTTACTCGCATCCCAAACAATTTCAATGGGTGTACCCTTGTTCGAATTCATTTGAAAAAATTCCTTCATATATTTTTTAAGTTCAATTATATTCTTTTCATATCTAAACAAATTCTCATTCAATCTCCAGGATCTTCTCTCCTTCTTCCCCAATTCTATTTCTATCCATATCGGGCTATGATCCGTTAAAGTCCTAGGAAATATTTTGGTCTTTGTTGTTTTAGTAAGTAAATCAGGTGTAACCAGAGTGAAATCAATCCTAGAAAAAGATCTATGTCAATCTGAAAAAAAATTGAAATCCAATTCCTTCGGGTTCTGGACTCTCCATACATCTTTCAGTTCCAAATCCTCTTTCATAGCAAAGAAAGTCTGTGGCAATTTAACCCCTGCTTTTGCCAAGCTCTTTTTGTCAATTTTGGTGTCAATCACCCCATTCCAATCTCCCATAATCAAAATAGATCTGTAATTCCATTGTAATATGTTAGCATATAATAATTTATAAAAATTTTCCTGCTGTTGGTTGGGAGCGTAGATTCCAATGAAGAGCAATGGATCATTCTGTAGATTTAGTTCAATTGCAATATATTGCATAATCATCTGTTTCTATGACTTTAGCTGGTAATCTTTTGAAAATATACAACACTGCACCATTCTTTTTTTCTGGGCTTGAAGATATAAAATGTAATCCTAATTTGGAGTTTATCAAATATTTTTGATCCTGAGTTCTAATATGAGTTTCTTGCAAACAAACAACATCATTGTTAAATTGCCTCAAGTAATGAAATATTTTTCTTCTTTTCTGTGGAGAGTTCAGACCATTCACATTCCATGATAAAAATCTAACTGTCATTTTGGGGATGGCTGAAGCGATTCGAGCACTTGCCGAAGTCTCTGTTCCAGAGCAGTAGTCTTCGGTCTAGCTCCTCCCATGGCTTCAGATTTCTGTGGTTTACCATTGGCCCCCTTCTCTTCTTGTGGTGTAGTGGACCTCTGCTGCTTCTGCTTCTCTAACATTTGCTTCTCAGCTGCTCGGGTTATACATTTATCTTTAGGTTCCTGCATCAACAGTTCAAGGTCCAATGCCACCTCTCTTGTACTTCTAGGTGGCCTTTTTTTAGGCTCTGGAAAATCCATGAGAAGATCATCTGAAAGACCACCTACTGCTCCTTGAATTTCCTCTACTGCTCTTTGAGTTTCTATTGCCATTAATTCCATCTGCTTGCGCTGTTCCTCAGTCTCTCTTTCAAATTCTTTATCTTTAACACCTTCTTCTATAGTTAACACCGTAGATGAACGTGGAGATGTTGCAGCCCTTTTAAAGATATGGTAATAGAAATGCTCCGCTTTTTCAATGGTGTTTAAACGGTATCTCTCACCTTCACGTCTCAAAATTATGCCAACTGGGGCATCCCATCTAAATGGGATCTGACATCTCTTCAATTCAGTCACCAAAAATCCAAAGTCCTTTCTATCTCTTAACATCTTAGGTGGTAACTCTTTGTAAACAGCAATCTGATTTCCTTCTACCTGGATAGTAGCAAAGAAGGACTTCTGCAAAATATCATTCCTCAATCTTCTGTCAGTAAAATAGACTACTACATCTCTAGGCAAACTCCTTTGCCTTGCCACTCGAGAATTCACCCTGTAAGCCTTGTCAATCCTACTAAAAATTTGATCAGGTTCTACCTTTAACATCGTGGCCAGTGCATCAGCACAAACTACTCTTAGATCTTCTCTGTTGTTTTCTTTTAGTCCTCTCAATCTTATAGCAAACTCCATAGATCTGAATTGAATCATTGTCACTTCATTTTCAATCCTTTGAGTTCTAACATCTGCGTTAAAAAACTTTTCTTCCATTACTCTCATCTTAGATTCAACTTCTGAGTTACATTCACCCACTTTTTTCTCAATCTCCACCACCGCATCTGAAAGACCAGAAACTACTTTAATTATATTTTGGTTCACTTTGTCATATTTTTCTTGTACCAGCTCCTTAATTTCCTTTTGGGATTTTTCCATTGTTTCAGCATAATTTCCTAAAGTCATGGCTATAAACTCTTTCAAATCCTCAAGTCCGGTTTCCTGCATCTGTGGCTTTTCTGGCTTTTCCTTTGTCTGATGAGTCCACCCCCCCCCCCCCCGGTTTAGTTTGTTTTGAAGCCATGCCTCTACACAATCTTAGCCTTTCCAAAAAAGAGGATTTCCCTCCTTTTCCACCTTTTCTCCTCAGTTTTATGAAAGAAGAAGTTGAATAATAAGCTTTTCTGTTTTCTTATATATTAAAATGTCCCTTCAGGCAATTTAAGTGCTTCGAGGCAGGCAAGCTCTCTTACTTTCACTTTTAACTTTCCCTTCTTCCGTTAGAGCCAGTCGCCATTTTAAGTTACTTTAAATCACTTTCTCCCATTTGAGTCCTTCTTTTAGTAAATTATTAACAGGGCTAGCCAGAATACTTGCATTTTTTTTAATTTTTTTTGGAATCCGGATTTCACCCTGTTTTGCTTGCAGGCTTCTGTTATTTTTCGGTGGCGTTGCTCTCACCGTCTGGCTCTGTTGAAACAGAGATCCCCTGCTGTCCGGAGCCTTGGTGAGCTGGAAATCGTCCTTCGCCCTGAGTCCTCCCCAGGACAAAATAGAGAGCCTGGGGGCTTCTCAGGGGGCTCTACCTCGTCTCGCCAGCTCTACCCATTCTTCTTCGTGAAGCTCGAGCTTTCCGAGCCGCCTCACAGCTGGTGAGGCGGCTCTGACAGGCAGCGAAGCCGGCGGTCTTAAAAAGACCATCTCGCAACGGCGGAGACGCCAACCGGAAGCCATAATTTAAAAGTTTTAACAATCTATTAAATTGGTAATATGGAGCCTTGGATGTATGAGGAATTATTTGAGATGTTAAAAAATATGTGTGAATCTCTAAAAGGTAATAAAAAGTCAGAAATTTTGCTGGAATACACAGAACAGGAAATAGGACAGAAAGTGGTAAAAGAGAACATAAATGAGGAGCAAGAAAATAATATTGAAGGAAAAGGAATTGAAAATAAAAAGCAGTTAGATTATTTCACTGGGATTTACAGTGGCACAAAAAGAGTAGATGGGGGGAACGTCCCCCCAAAAAGAATCAATCAAAGGGTAAAGAGGGAAATAGTGGGAAGAGACTTAGGAGAAATCTTGGGGAGAACTACTCAAACAATAAATTCAAAAGTGAGAAAAAGGATTCAGAAGAAAAGATACAATGCATATACAAATAAAAAGAAGAAGAAGTTAGGAGAATGGGATAAAAGGAGAAAATCAACAAGAAATTGAATTTTTGAGAAACCAAGAGAAAACGGTTAAAGAGGGGAAGGGTAGTGGAAAGGAGGAAGGAAATTAAGGTACATATGAGTAGATTTAAGGGAATTGTATTAATATTATTAATTGTGGATAATCAACCAAGTTAAAGGGTTTTTATGTAAGATTTGATATCATTATGTATATTGCTCATAATAAAATAGAACAGCAGTTGGAATGTGAAATGGTAATTTGGTTTAATTTTGAAGACAATTTAAATTAAGAGACAAAGTTGAAATGTTAAAAAGTGAGATGGGGAAAATAAATGTAGCAATGGAGAAATAAAATAATTAATTGATGTTATTGTAAGAGATTAGGAATTAAGGGCAATTAGTGATATTGTTTATTTATTAAGAAGAAAATAAATTAAGATGAATTATGGAAAGAGAATATTATGGCTGAAATTGGAAACAGAATATGATGTAAAATGGATTATGTATATGAAAGGATACACAAGAATGATCCAGACAACACTTTGTTCATAAAATATGTATGTTTGGGGGGGACAAAAAATTGCAATAAAAGTTGATGTTAAAAAAGATAGAGATATTAGACAGGATAACAGAGCAAAAGGACTACAAATTAAAGCACAAAATTACAAATTACGTGCATTTCCCAACGATTTGGTATTGATTGTGCAAGACCCGTTAGAGAACATTGAACATGTTATGAGGAAGATTAAAATGTTTGGAGAAATGGCAGATTTAAGAATAAATAAATCAAAGACAACAATACTAAGGACAAAAAGGTGGAAAATCAGAAGAAATTGGAATTTAAAACTGGTTTTAAAGTTGCGAAAAAGGTACAGTACTTGGGGGTGACTCTTACAGAGGAAAATTCTAAGTTTTACAAAAATAATTACAGTAAAATATGGAAGGAGTTAAAATTGGATTTAAATAGATAGGAAAAATTAGATTTGTCATTAATGGGAAGAATTTCAGTAATTAAAATGAATGTACTACCTAAAAAGTTATTTCTATTTCAGACTATATCAATATTGATGGATGGATACAAATTGTTGAAAAGAAACAGATCTGCAAAAAGAGGAGGTGGAGTTGCACTATATGTAAGAGATCACTACATATCTACAAAAATGAACATGATCAGAGATAAAACCCAGCTAGAATGTATATGGGTCAATATACTGTAAAAGGAAAAAAGAGTGACATTGCCATAGGTGCTTATTACAGGCCACCCAACCAATCAGAAGAAATAGATGAACTTTTTGGAAAACAGTTAACAAATGTATGTAGGAAGCATACCACAGTAGTACTAGGAGATATCAATTGGGAGACAAACTCTGCAGCAAGTGGGAGATCAAACAGATTCCTAACCAACCTAGCTGACAACTTTGTTATCCAAAAGATAGAGGAGGGAAGTAGAAGTAAAGCAGAGGTGGTATTCAGCTGGTTGGGACCGGTTCAGGCGAACCAATTGTTAAGATTCTGTGTAGTTTGGCAAACTGGCAAATCCCACCACTGACTGGTCCTGCCCCACCTGCCTCACCCCACCCTGCCCCATATGCCCCTCACCGCCCCGCTCACCCTGCCTCTTACAGCCACTTCTTTTCTCGCCTCATCTGCGTTGGCTGCTCGCTTTTCTGGCTCCCCAGCCATTGCAGCTTGCCTAGGCCCTAGACCACGTGGTGCCCACAGCTCAGCTGCTCTCTGGCTTCCTCGCTCCCAAGCCTTCACTGCTTCCTAGTTTTAGGTAAGTAAGTTGCTGTTTTACATGGTGTGAGTCACCCTGGGGGCTGTTGCATGCATTCGCCCCGGGAAATCTATGCTCACTGACCACGCTCACCTAGAACCCCTGGCCTCAAACTACGTCACCTCAGGCCGAAGCAATTTATCTGGCGTGCGGCCTGCCACACTCAACTGAAGGGCCACAGGTGGGGGGGGGGGGGACATGACAAAGCTTGGCCGCCTTTTGGGACCAGCCCAGCTCTCAGGTTCCGTGTGGCCTCCAGCCTGGAAGCCCAAGACACAGCGCCTAGTTTGGCACTCCAGGGACCTCTTTTGGGGAGCGGCTGGGCAGCTCGTGGTGGGGCTGGAAATCTCCGCCGTAGAGGATGGTGCAAGGAGTAGCACAGCCCCCACTGGCCGGAGCGAGGTAATGGTGCTGTTGAGGCAAGGTGGGGTGGGGTGGGGCGGGCACAGGTGGGCTGAAGCTGTTTGGGTTCTTACCTGTAAGAAGTCCCATCCAGAAAGTGTTGCGGCGGAAAGAAGTAGCTGGGTTGAATCGCCAGCATCTCAGATCTTGGGGCTGCTTCTTCTGGCCCTTGTTGGTGCTGGGTGAGCCTCGGTCGCTCGGGGAGATGCTCCATGTGCTCTCCACCCTGAGACACTGGCCCAACCTGGCTGCTTCTCTCTGCCGCAGTTAGCCTGTAATAGCCAGCCAGCCTCTTTATGATCTTCTTTGAACAAGGACTGTGTTTAAAATTATAGATTTCATTTTACTAAGTAATTGGGAAATCTTTTCACTTGCAAACAATGGTTTAAGAAGATTTAGTGGATTGAACTACTTGAGAAAATGTCACTTCCTGTAAAATGAATTAGAAAAATATTACATTACCAGGAATGGCAGGGTTCAGTCTTTTCCATCCATAACAAAATGAATACCATTAGCATATATGAAAAATTTAAATGTAATGGCCAGATATAATGTAGAAGTTATTGTATGTAGGGCAATGTAATGAAACATTAATCCTAAAATTTCTAAAAACAATTACATATGGTTTATCCTGACTAATTCCACTCACTGATTTCAGAGAGATTTGGGCCGTGCAGCCCAATAAAATATCCATTCAAATGCAGGCTTCCTGCTGAACTTCTGGCACCTTTGGAAGTGGGACCCCAACTTCTGCGGCCCATTTTGAGCTCTCCACGTTGGAGGGCTCCAAACTGGGGCCATAGCCACCCTGGAGGGGAGGCAAAGTAAAGGGGGACCGCCATGCAGGTCGAGGAGAGCTGCATCTGAAGACGAAGTGCAGCAGCAGTCAAAATGGCTGCCATGAAGTCGGGGGACAGTCTGAAAAACTAAGACAGAGCAGGAGCAGAGAAAGTGAATGGTGTGTGAACTGGTTGACAAAATATTTTTGTTGAAATTGGACACCAAGAAATCTAAGGGGGAAGTATATCCAGAACTATTTGTTGAAGCAGCGTACCAGGCACTTGGGAAAATGCAGAAGGATTTAAGAGAGAAAAAATTACTTTTTAAAATGAATAGAAGCTTGGATTCTCAAAATTAAAGACATGGCATTGACGAGGCATTTTTAAAACGCTAGAATTACAATCCCAAATTTTATTTTTCTACCATTACTCAATTCCCGAACTTACAATTTAAAATAATTAAATTGTACTTACTAATAACATTGCAGAGAGGCTGAGCAGACTGAAGTGAGAGTGCCATCTGATGATGAAAAGGGAACTGCCTAACTATTTAAAGAGACAGAAACCATTTGCTGGATAAGTATCTGCCCTAAGGCCACCAGAGATTTGAATATTAAATAAGAATTTCAGCTAAGAGACCCCTGAATACTATTGAACATATAAAAGGGACTTGAAGAGATATGGATAATCCTCTGATGAATTTAAACTGATTGGATTTACTGGATTGATTATTGATGAGACATTTAAAATTGAGATTTGGAAGTTTTGTATTGAATTAATGATTCCTGGACAATTGGCCAAAAAAGAAACTTATTCAATACAGACACAACACAAGATGGAAGTGAGACAGGGGTGGGTTGTAAAAATTTTTAATACCAGTTCTGTGGGCGTGTCTTATTTTGTGGGCGTAGCTCCTGGGGGGGTAATGTAACTGGGTGAGCGTGGCCAACTTTTTTTTTTTAACTTTTAAAAGCATTTTTTCTACAACCTTACGAGGTTACAGAAAAAAATGCTTTTAGAAGCCTCTGATGATCAGGCAACTCAGCTGGGATCACCAGAGGCTTTTAAAGGCATTTTTTTTCCTACAACCTCTTCGGCTGAAGAGGTTGCAGAAAAAAATGCTTTTAGAAGCCTCTGACGATTCCAGCTGAGCCGCGCGATCATCAGAGACTTTTTTTTACTTTTAAAAGCATTTTTTCAGCCAAAGAGGTTGCAGAAAAAATGCTTTTAAAAGTAAAAAAAAAGCCTCTGATGAGGTGGGCGGGGTAAGCGAGCAGCCACCAGGCTGGGACCAGTTCGGGGGCATGGCCAGCCAATGTTATTACCGGTTCTCCGAACTACTACAAATTTTTACTACCAGTTCTTGCGAATCAGTGCGAACCGGGAACAACCCATCACTGAAGTGAGAGAAGAAAAGCATAATGGAGTTGTTTCAAAGAATTGAGGAAATATTTGAGCATATAGACCAAAAACTGGAAAATATACTACAAGTGATAATGGACAAAGAACAGGACAATGAGGAAAGAATGTAACCATCAGAAGGAACTGAGGAAAAAGCAGAACTGAGAAGCCAACAGAAAGAAATCAACAACAATGAGCTTTTATTAAAGCTAATAACGGTTAAGGAGTTAAAAAAGGTGGAACATACCAGGGGTGAAATCCAGCAGGTTCTGTCAGGTTCTGGAAAACCAGTAGCAGAAATTTTGAGTAGTTTGGACAACTGGCAAATACCACCTCTGGCTGGCCCCAGAGTGGAGTGGGAATGGAGATTTTGCAGTATCCTTCCCCTGCCACGCCCACCAAGCCACGCCATGCCCACCAAGCCATGCCCACAGAACTGGTAGTAAAAAAAATTAGAATTCACCAGTGGAACATACTGAAGACACAAAAAGGGAACAGGAGAATCAGGAAGAGAGCTGGGGAAAAGGGAAGGGGTCAGGAGCAGATAGTTATGGAACCAGACAATGGGAAAGGGTAGAGAAGGGAGAAAAAATTAGACTACATAAACAGAAGACAGATTTAGATGTAGAGGGAGTAAGAGACGAATATGGGATGCAAACCAAAAAGAAAAATAGATTAAAGGTTCGGATGTGAGCAAGAGATGATGGTTTAGAGAGGGGGAAAAAAAGAAAGGAAAGGAATCCTTCATAAATATATTTTAATAAATATGTATTAATATTATAATTATTATGTATTAATGATTGTGTTTGGTGTTAGGAGTGTACACTGAAGCAAAGAATAATGAAAGATTGAAAGATGAATTTTTGATATAAATTGATGTGAAGAGTTAACTAAAGGAAGTGGGGGGAAAACACGCCTTTGAATATTATAGCGATATTGGAAGGGGAAAAAACAAAATAAAATTGAGATAGAAATAAGAGGGGAATAATAATAAATATAGATATAGATATATTGACATGAGGTCGCAGGGGAGGGGTGGGGGAGTAGTGGTAGTTATAAGAGAAGGCCTTAGGCCGAGGGAGGCCACTGTTCCTCGGACGGACAGCTGTGAGTTCCTCCTTGTGAAGTGAGGTCATGGGGTTCAGATGGGTCTGCTGATCACGTACCTGGCTCCCTGCCACATGGCAACAGCCCTGCCCGAGCTTCTCAATGTTATTGCCGCGGTGGAGGTTGAGACCCCCAGACTTATGGTCATGGGGGACTTCAACCTGCCGTCCGTGGGCAAGGCGTCTGAAGCAGCTCCGGAGTTCATGGCTTCCATGACGGCTATGGACCTGACCCAGCTAATTCATGGCCCTACACACGCGGGGGGAAACACGCTGGACTTGGTTTTTGTCTCTGGACAGTGGTTGAGTGATCTTGAGATAGGGGATATAGTCATCGAGCCCTTGTCATGGTTGGATCACTCTCTCCTTCACCTTGACCTTTGAACCTCTATACCCCGCCGCAGGGAGGCGGAACCGATAAGATGGTACCGCCCCAGGCACCTGATGGAACCTGATAGGTTTCAGATGGAGCTTGGGCCAATCCCTGAGGTTCTGGCTCACGCCTCGACTGGAGACCTAGTGGCCGCCTGGGATAGGGCGGCCGCTGGAGCTCTGGACCGAGTCGTGCCTTTGCGGCCTCTGACCCTGGCTCCTTGGTTCACTGAGGAACTAAGGGAGATGAAGCACCGGAAAAGACGCCTAGAGAGTAGTTGGAGGGCCAGTCGTGCTGAATCTGACCGGACACTGGTAAGATCTCATATTAAGGATTACCTAGTGGCGATAAAAGCAGCAAAATGTGCCCATTTTGCTGCTCTTATTGCATCATCAGATAACCGCCCGGCCGCCCTGTTTAGGGTTACCTGCTCCCTGCTCCACCAGGAAGCGCGGGAGAACCCCTTGGAGGGAAGAGCCGAGGATTTTATTCAGTATCTGTATGATAAAATCACTCAGATTCGGGAAGATTTGGACTCCAACTGGATAGATGCAGCAGGGATGATGGAGGCAGGTCCTGAGAATGTTATCTGGGATGAGTTTGATCCTGTGACCCCTGAGGACGTGGACAGGATTCTGGGTAGAATTTCACTGAACACGACCACATGTTTGTTGGACCCGTGCCCCTCCTGGTTAGTGCTGGCTTCCTGGGAGGTGACGCGAGGCTGGCTCCAGGGGATTATAAATGCTTCATTGGGTGAGGGTGTCTTTCCCGCCACCTTGAAAGAGGCGGTGGTGAGACCTCTCCTCAAGAAGCCTTCCCTGGACCCGGCAATATTGGTTAATTATCGTCCAGTCTCCAACCTTCGCTTTGTGACGAAGGTTGTTGAGAGTGTGGTTGCGTGACAGCTTCCCCAGTACCTGGAGGAAACAACGTATCTGGATCCGTTCCAGTCGGGCTTCAGGCCTGGGTACAGCACGGAAACAGCATTGGTCGCGTTGGTTGATGATCTCCGGAGGGCTCGGGACAGGGGGTGCTCCTCTGTCCTGGTCCTGTTAGATCTCTCAGCGGCTTTTGATATCATCGACCATGGTATCATGCTGCACTGGTTGGTAGAGTTGGGGGTGGGAGGCACCGTACTACAGTGGTTCTCCTCCTTTCTCTCCGACTGGTCACAGTCTGTGTTGACAGGGGGGCAGAGGTCGACCCCAAGGCCCCTTATATGTGGGGTGCCACAAGGATCGGTCCTCTCGCCCCTTTTGTTCAACATTTATGTAAAGCCGCTGGGCGAGATCATCCGTGGTTTTGGGGTGGAGTACCATCAGTACGCTGATGACACCCAGCTGTACATCTCCACCCCAGACCACCCCAATGATGTCCTTGAAGTGATGTCCTGGTGCCTGGAGGCTGTACGGATCTGGATGGGGAGGAACAGGCTCAGGCTCAACCCATCCAAGACCGAGTGGCTGTGGTTTCCGATGTCCCGATATAGTCAGCTGGTGCCATCGCTGACTATTGGGGGTGAATCATTGGCCCCCACGGAAGGGGCTCGCAACTTGGGTGTCCTCCTGGATGCACGGCTGTCTTTAGAAGAGCACTTGACAGCCGTGACCGGGAGGATCTTTCATCAGGTTCGCCTGATTCGACAGTTGCGTCCCTTTCTAGATCGGGACTCTTTACACACAGTCACTCATGCCCTCGTCACCTCCCGTCTGGACTATTGTAACGCTCTCTACATGGGGCTCCCCTTGAGGAGTACTCGGAGGCTCCAACTGGCACAGAGTGCGGCCGCGTGGGTGGTTATGGGAGCAACGTGGCGCTCCCATTTAACACCTCTCCTGTGCGAGCTTCACTGGCTCCCAGTGGTCTTCCGAGTGCGCTTCAAGGTTTTGGTTATTACCTTTAAAGCGCTCCATGGCTTAGGACCTGGTTATTTACAGGACCGCCTACTACCACCAATAGCCTCCCACTGGCCAGTACGCTCCCATAGAGAGGGGCTCCTCCGGGTGCCGTCGGCCAAACAATGTCAACTGGTGGCCCCCAGGGGGAGAGCCTTCTCTGTGGGAGCACCCACCATCTGGAACGAGCTGCCCCCGGAGATACGGAAGATCCTGGACCTGCGCACCTTCCGTCGCGCGCTCAAGACTCACTTATTCCATCAAGCTGGCCTGACCTAAGTTTTTTCCCCCTTTTAAATGGGAATTTTAAATTTGTTTTAAATTATTTGGGGTTTTAAATTTTCAGCCAAACTATTTAATTCGTTTTATCATATCTTAAATTTTGTATTTATATGTTTTATTTTATGGCTGTAAACCGCCCTGAGTCCTTCGGGAGTAGGGCGGTATATAAATTCAATAAAATCGGGGGGGGGGAATCGAAAAGGTATATGAAAGAACAAAAGGAAGGTTTAGAATTGAAGGGTGATAGTAAAAGATATGTGTATATGAAATTATGAAAATGAAATGTGTGAGAATCAGGAAAACCTCATTAACATTTTACAAACCTTTATTGAAAAAGGAAAGGCAGAGACATGAAAACATGTACAGATAAATGAACTTTGCAAAGGGTCACATCCCACTCAAATGGAGAAATGACAAAGAAAAAGAAAGCTTACATGGGTTATATACAGTCTTCAAAATACATCAGAATACATCAGAATACATGTGAATAATGTCTCCTGAGAATTAGTTTCAAATCTTATATAATATATGTAATACAGGTTCCACCCTGGAAAGTCCCCAATTTCCCAGCAAAGATACCCCTCAAAAACACCAAGTGCGCACTTCCCTTTTCCTAGAACAGGCAAACTTAAAAACAACCCCATTAAGACAATCCTAGTTCAGCACTTTCCCAGAACATTTAAGAACATTGATTTCCATCAAAACAACTACATAATACATAGTTTCCTCAAGATAATTATTTCAGAAAAGGCTTATTATATCCCCTTTCATCCAGTTATATAATAAGGTTAAACAAGGTAAAATAAGACACTTAAAATGGTGTAACTTAGGTTATACTTTTACAGGAATAATTCTCATTTTTCTCACAAAATGTAATAACTAGGAGTAATAACATTATGTTTATTGTACTGGAATGTATGATATCCAGATATCACACTATTCACACATTGATATGTATAAACAATATAAAAAAACTTGAAATAAAAAAATCTATTCAAATGCTTATAAACTGCATTTTTTTGGCCAAATGAGCAGTTGTAGCAGCATTATAAAAACAACCATGAATGCAAAGATACCAACACCACAAATCTGAAAATAAATTTCACACAGAGCCTACAATGTCTACCCAACAATTTTGAAAAAGAAATAGGCTGGAGTCAGAAAAGCTGCTCAGCTGAAATGTTCTTGAGCTTTTGGGGGTTTGAACTGTGAATATAATTCACAAGAAGCTTTGCACAATGTGTGAGTCCAGCCAAATAGGACTATCATGTTAATCTAAATACATGGTGACTGAGGAACTCTGGGAGTTGAAATCTTAAAAGTTGCCAAGTTTCAAACTACTGATCTGAGGGGTGCATGCTGCACTGCACTCTGAGCTTGGCTGTCTGTCGGCCGGCGAATCAGAAAGAAAGAGAGAGAGAGAGGGAGGGAGGGAGGGAGAGAGAGAGAGAGAGAGATTGAAATCTAGCAAGCAATCACGGGGCATATCTGAATTGATGGAGCCTTTCAAATTTTCTGACACTGAGAGCAATCAACCAGTGGAACAGAAGTTGCCTTCAGAAGCTGTGGGAGCTTCATCATTGGAAGCTTTCAGGAAGAGACTGGACTCCCATCTGTCAGAAATGGTGTTAGGGTCTCCTGCTTGTGCAGGGGGTTGCACTAAAGGACCTACAAGCAGAGGTGAAATCCTACCGGTTCGGAACAATTCGGCCGAACTGGTAGCAATGATTGTCATCAGTTTGCTGAACCAGTAGCAATCATCCCTGGCCCCGCCCGTGTCCACCCAGTTGCCCGCTTGCCCGCTTGCCTGCTTGCCGCTTCCTTCCAGCCCGCTTGCTGGTTCCTTCTGGCTCACTCACTTTTCCCTCCACTCTGCTCGGCGTTTCCTGCCCACCCACCCCACCCTCGGCCTATATAAGTTCCCCTTTGCCACACGCCCCAGCTACTCGCTTCGCCAATGCCTGCCCGCTCAATGCCTGACCTTGCTCTGACACCTCACTGATGGTCACTCACTCAAAAAGGTAAGCATTGCTGGTTGTGGCCTAGCGTGGCCCCCCCAATCCCCGGCCTCATGTACTTCACACAGCCACCGGGGATCGGTTGCACATTGTGGCCTAGCATGCTGCCCCCCCATCCCCAGGCTCGCATAGTTCATGCCCCCCCGGGTCTCCAGGTCCCCAGGTTCCCGGGCTGGCCTGCCTGGCCTGCCTAAGCTGCCTAGCTAACCACCCACCTTCCCCCCAGCCTCCAGCTTGCTTACCTTCTCTCTTTGGACCGAATCTCGAGCCGCTGGTTGCAACGCCTGCCTTGCTTCACCTGCTGCAAACCCACGGCAGCCTGCAATCGATCTCATCGGCGAGCAACTGAATCTGCCTGCCTGCCTGCCTTGTGCCTTCAATTGGGTAAGTAACCGGTTGTTTTTTTCTTTTTAGTTTGCTTTAAAAAAAAGTTAATTGGGGTTTTTTTAGGATTTTTTTTGGTAGACATAGCCATTTAAAATTGAGGAAGTTTTAAATTTAGCTGCTTTTATCTAAAAATATTAATAAAATAAAATAAAATAATAAAATATTTGTGCAGCGGAGATTTTGTGTGTTTCTGTAGTGTTTCACTCTCACTACACAAACACACAAAATCTCACAAAGACGTATGTGACATTTTGTGTGTGTAAAGTGTGAAATTTGGTTTTTGAGCTGTTTGAGCTTTTTGTGTGCTTTTACATTGTGTGTCCTCAGCTAACAAAGCTCCTTTTTTTTTCCTTTTGCAGTAGCAGCCTTTAACAGGAAGGATGAAAAGGCAACAGACTTTGATTGGTTTCTTGGCCAAGAAACTAAAACTTGCACAACAACCATCAGAAGTGGCCTTGGATGATCCAAAACCATCCCAAGCACCAAAAACACCACCACTTCCACCACTTGAAACCGGAGAAAGCAGCAAGTCAAGTATTGAGTCACCCGTGCCTGCAATTGAAAGCATTCTTCCAGACTGCTGGACTATGCAACTTCCAAGAGAAGTATGATGGGTTGCAAGTTTCAAACAAGAAACTAGGTTGCAAGTACTGTGCGAAACATGAGTTCACAATAGAGAGCAGTATTCATGTGTCCAAAGAGTGGAAGCTTTTCAAGATTGAGATGGCTGGGAAAAATAAGGAAGTGCAGCAGGTGTCTCTAAGGAACAAAATGAGAGGACATTGCGTATTGAAATCGCACACCATTTGTAGAGACAACATAAAGCAAGTGGAACAGGAAGCCATAACAAAAGCAATGGACAAGTTTTCTGAAAGGCAATATGGCACTACTTCTAAAATGTTCAAAACTGTTTACAGCCTGGCAAAAGCATGCAGACCAATTTCAAGCATAGAGGAATTGATAGAATTATAAACTGAAAATGGAGTAGATCTGGGAGTAGGATTGCATTCAAGGCCAACAGTTGTGAAAATAGTTGAGTGCATTACAAATGAAATTAAAACCCAAATGTTTACCAGTATCATTGAATAGAATCTGAAAATATGTTTGATCATCGATGAAGCCTCAACAGTATCCTGCAAACCAGTTTTGATAGTTTTCGTAAAAGTTGAGGACTCAGAGGACCCACCAACAATTTTTGTCGAGCTTGTTGAATTGAAGAAACAAGATGCAGAGACAATATGTTCTGCAGTTCTGGAAAGTTTACATAAGGTTGGGTTTACCCAGAACTTATTTTCCGCTGTGCTCTTAAGACCCCGCTCTTCTGACAGGCAGGGCTAACTTCATAATTGAGTTTTCGTTTTTGGAGCTCTTAAATTTCTGGGTTTTTAGCTAATTTCAGCCTTAAATTTAATATTTTTAATAATTTTTAAATTTAAATTGTGATATTTGTATTGTGTTTTTACCTGGCTGTACACTGTAAATCATTTTAAAATATTTATTGATAAGATATGCTCTATTTTTCAGCAATCCAATAAGAACCGAATTGAACTTGACAAAATATCTGAAGAACTTGATATTAACATTGTAAAGATTGGTAGAGTTTTTGGACTAAGATAGGCTGCCTGTAGTTTAAGGGCAACCATAGCTGTGTGGCGTGCTTATCCAGCACTACATCAATATTTTCATGCGAATGTAAAATACTCAGGTATGGCTGCCCGTCTGGAAAATAAATATTTCTTAAATGATTTGGCGTTGATGAGCGACATTCTGGAAGAAATCTCACTTCTTTCAACTGCACTGCAAGCACGCCATATAGACATCATTAAGGCTGAAAAACTGATGAGAAGATCAATAAAGGCATTTGAACTGCTTACAAAGGAAAAGGGCCCATACGGAAGAAAAGTTGACGGACTACTTACTTCAGAAACCTTCAAAAATATAAACTTTGTAGAAAATCATCACTTTGTTGGACTTCATTGGGACTTTTAGGAAGCATCATAGCAAATTTGCAGAAATGACTGATGGACTGTGAACTTTTAAAAAGAGGTAGCCAATTGCAAGACATCACAAACAAATTACAATTTCTACATTTTTTGGTGCCAGAGTACTGGGATTTTGTGGAAGTAGTCTTTCCATGGACAGCAGCTGAAGAACAACTGCACACATTTGGTGACATTTTCAATTACAACATTAACATCAACGACTATAGAGATTTTGTGGAGAATGTGTTAAAAGATTCGAAGAGGTATGCAATTCCTGACAGTATTAAAAAAGCAAAAGATATTGTCAGAACAATTGCTGTAAGTTCTGCAGAAGCGGAAAGGGGTTTTTCGGAAATGAACTTCATATGTTCAGAGAGCAGAAGTCACCTAACCGTTTCCAGTTTAACCAACCTCATGACCATCAGCATTACCAGGCTACCTCTTCCAAAATGGGACCCTATTCCTGCAGTGAAAAAGTGGTTCAAAGAACACCATCGCTCAGCCAATGATCCGCCCGTCAAGTTCAAGAAAAGTGGAAGTGAGGAGAGTGCCACTGAAATAGCTATGTGGAAACATCTTAAAGCTAAAGACGAGTAATAGTTTTATGTAAGTATTTGTGTACCTCTTTTATTGTTTTGTGTACTTCTTTTATTCTTATTTAAGTATTAAATGGTTAAATTCGTATATCATGGTATATCTTCTTTTTGTAGGTCTTTACTATCATTGGTGCAAAGAAGCAACGTTGAAGACAACACTTTTATTGCTCTTATGTAAGTATTTGTGTACCTCTTTTATTGTTTTGTGTACTTCGTTTATTCTTATTTAAGTATTAATTGCATGAAATAATTGGTATATTTTCTTTTTGTAGGTCAAAAAAGGGCAAAGAAGTGGTGTTGACTTGGCCACGCCCACCCAGTCACATGACCACCAAGCATGCCCACCAAATAAGTCACGCCCACAGAACCGGTAGGGAAAATTTTTACATTTCACTCCTGCCTACAAGGACCCTTCCAACTTTATTAATCTGTTAAAATAAGGAAAGGGGAGGAATGAACCCAGTAGTAGACCCAGTTATGGAAGGAACCATGGAGGTCTTTTAATCCAACCTCCTGCTCAGGCAGGAAACCCTATACCATTTCAGACAATTTGTATTTGTACATTACAAATTGTCTACAGCAATGGATGCAAACAGACTGTACATTGTTGGGTGAAAATAGAGAACCCTTCCATTACCTATGGGCCTCAATTTACAACAATTGAGTCCAAACTACAATATTGTTTTCTTTATTTTTTGCCGTAGCCCTTAACAGGATGAAAAGGCAACAGGGCAAAGAAGTAGTAAGCAGTGGGGTGCCACAAGGTTCTGTCTTAGGCCCAGTACTCTTCAATATCTTCATAAATGACTTAGATGAGGGAATAGAAGGGGAACTTACCAAATTTACATATGATACTAAGCTGGCAGGAATAACTAACACCCTAGAAGATAGGCTCAAGATCCAGATGGATCTTGACAGACTTGAACACTGGGCCCTAGCTAACAAAATGAAATTCAATGTAGAGAAAAGTAAAGTCCTACACTTAGTCAAGGAAAACCAAAAGTACACATATATACTGGGTTAAACCAGGCTTAATAGCAGTAACTGTGAGCGGGATCTTGGAGTCTTAGTGGACAACCAGCTAAATATGAGCCAGCAATGTGCAGCGGCAGCCAGAAAAGCCAATGCAATCCTAAATTGCATTAACAGAGGGATACAATCAAGTTCAAGTGAGGTAATAATACCACTCTATAAAGCATTAGTAAGACCACACCTAGAGTACTGCATCCAGTTTTGGTCACCACACTATAAAAAAGATGTTGAGACTCTAGAAAAAGTGCAAAAAAGAGCAACCAGGATGATTAGGGGACTGGAGATTAAAACATGAAGAACGGTTACAGGAACTGGGCATGACTAGACTAGTGAAGAGAAGGACCAGGGGAGACATAATAGCAGTGTTCCAATATTTGAGGGGCTGCCACAGAGAGGAAGGGGTCAAGCTATTTTCTAAAGCATCTGTAGGCCAAACAAGGAATAATGGATGGAAACTGAACAAGGAGAGATTTAACCTGGAAATAAGGAGAAATTTTCTGACAGTGAGAACAATCAACCCATGGAACAGCTTACCTTCAGAAGATGTGGGAGCTTCATCATTTGAGACTTTCAAGAAGAGATTGGACTGCCATCTGTCAGAAATGGTGTAGGGTTTCCTGCTTGGGCGGGGTGTTGGACTAGATGACGTACAAGGTTCCTTCCAACTCTGTTAATCTGTAATCTAATGTTGAGTTGGCCATGCCCACCCAGTCACATGAGCACCCAGCCATGCCCACCCAGTCACATGAGCACCCAGCCACGACCACCCACCCAGTCATTAGGGCAGAGAACCGGTTGTTAAATTATTTGAATCCCACCACTGAAGTAAAGCTATATTGGACCTAATTCTTACTAATAGAGAAGAAGTGGTTAAAGTTGCTGGAACTTTGACTGAAAGTGACCATGTCATACTGGAATTCAATAAATGCAAACACAAGCAATAGAAAATAATCCAATCAGTGTCTTAAACTTTAAAAGAGCTGATTTTAACAAACTCAGAGAGACCCTAGGAAAGATTCCACAGATAAAAATCTTAAAGGGGAAAACAACTCAAGAAGCCTGGAAAACTCTGAAAAATATGATCCTAGGAAAATGTGATCCTAGAAAAAAGAAAAACAAGAAATTCAAGAAGAAACCAGCATGGCTGCACAAAGAACTTTCTTTTTTTTTTTTTTAATGAAAAAGTTTTACATACAGAATTTTTTTTAATAAACCCCCCCCTTTCCCCCCCACCCCCCACCCCAGCCATTCCCCTCCCTCCCCAACCCCCCAACCCCCCCCTTGACTTCCGCTATTAATCAAACGTTAACAATTAATCCATATTTATCCACTGTTCAAGGTGAGATCCAACTATTAAGCTAAAACTATAATATTATTTTATATAATAATAATAATAAAAAAAACCCTATCCTAATCTAAATCAAACAACATACTTAATACATTTCTCTTTATACTATAACACAAAAATTTAAAATATAAATTCAATCATTTAACATCAAGTAAACATAAAGAATATCAAGTTCAGTACATTTATCTTCTAAGTTACTTAAGTGCAAAAAGGTATATATTCAGTTAAGTACTAGCTGAAACTTCTTACTTTGGTATTTATGCTTCATGTATTCCACCCATTTCACCCACTCCTTAGCAAAAACTTCATGAGTCTTATCTTTTAAATATGCAGAGATTTTAGCCATCTCTACAAAATTAGACATCTTCAATACCCATTCCTCTATTGTGGGTACTTTATCCTTCTTCCAATTTTGCCAATCAGTAATCTAGCTGCAGTAATCATGTGTAAAATCAATCTAGTATCGGTTGATGAGCACCCTTTAACTATTCCCAGCAAGAAAAGCTGAGGTGAGAAATCAAGCTTCCGCTTCAAAATGTTCTGCATTACCCACCATAGTTTGATCCAAAATGCTTTCAGTTTTCTACACGTCCACCAAATATGAAAATATGTTGCATCCAAACAATCACACCTCCAACATTTAGGCTGAACATTTGGATACATACATGATAACTTTTTAGGGTCAAGATGCCACCTATAAAACATCTTATAAAAATTTTCCCTCAGATTCTGTGCTTGTGTAAATTTAACATTCTGGACCCAAATCTTCTCCCAAGTCTCTAACATTACTGGTTCTTCAAAATTCTGTGCCCATTTTATCATGCAATCTTTAACTAATTCACCCTCTGAATCTCTCTCTAACAATAAGTTATACACACGTTTAATATGCATCGGCCCTTTACATTTTATCTGGGTCACCAAATCATCTTCGTGTAACATTAGTCCAATTTTCTGATCTTCTCTCCATCTTGCTTGAAGTTGAAGATACTGCAACCAAGTCAAGTTCACACCTTGTTCCAACAGAATGTTCAATGGTTTCAAACTCCATCTGCCCCCATCATTAAAGAGTAGCTCTTTATATAACAACCCCCCGAGTGACTTAATATTTGGCAAAATCTGCCCAAGATCCAACCACAAAGGTATTTTGTAATCCAATTGGAGTTGGTGCTTCTTCCAGACTCTCATCAAAGCATATCTTAAAACGTGACTGTTAAATACATTGTCCCTCTTATCTTCATAAAGTAGATATGCATGCCATCCGTGTTGCAAATCGTGGCCTTCTATATTCAAAATTTCGCTTTTTGTTAATCCAATCCAGTCTCCAACTTGTATCAAAACCGCAGCCTCGTAATATAAGCGCAAGTTGGGAACTTTTAGGCCACCTCTTTCACGAACATCTTGCATAATTTTAAGTTTAACTCTTGGTTTTTTCCCATTCCATATAAATTTATTTAAACCTGCTTGCCAGTCCCTCAAAGACTTGTCATTTTTGAGCACCGGAATCATTTGAAACAGAAACAAAAATCTAGGTAAAACGTTCATCTTAACAACTGCTATTCTACCAAGCAAAGACAGTTGCAGCTTCTTCCATTTTTCAAGATCCTTTTGAATCTTATGCCATAGTTCTTCATAATTATTTTGAATAAGTTTTCTATTGGATGCTGCAACTTGTACCCCTAGATATTTCACCTTTATAACTATTTCAAAACCTGCCACCCTTTCCAATTCTTTCCTTTGTGGTTCCAACATATTTTTAACTATCATCTTAGTCTTTCTCTGGTTCAGGCTAAAACCTGAAACCAGACCATATGCCTCTATGATTTTATTCATCTGGATGATTGATTCCAAAGGTCGTGTTAGGGTAACAACCAGATCATCTGCAAATGCTTTTGTTCGATAATCTTTTTGCCTTACAACTATTCCACTCATTTTGTCCGAGTCCCGTAGAGCGTTCAGCAGCACTTCTAGCGTCAAAATAAACAATAGTGGAGATAGTGGGCAACCTTGTCTTGTTCCTTTCTGTATGTTAAAAGTGGTAGTTAAGGTACCATTAATAATAATTTGTGCATGCTGTTCCTGATAAATTGCAGAAATTGCTTGTATAAATTGCTCCCCAAAATCCATTTTATGCAAAGTCTTTTTTAGAAAATCCCAATTGACTCGATCAAAGGCTTTCTCCGCATCCAAAAACACCAACACCGCAGAAGTCTGCTTCTTTTTCTCAAGATATTCCAACAAATCTATGAGTTGCCTAACATTGTCCTTCATGTATCTACCTTCTATAAAACCTGCTTGGTCATCATGAATCACATCTTGAATCACTGGCATCAATCTGTTGGCTAATACTTTAGCATAAATCTTGTAATCCGTGTTCAGGAGAGATATTGGACGAAAGTTTTCAGGTTTTACAGATTGTTCTTCTTTAGGTATCAGTGAAATAAAAGCTGTCTTCCATGAGGGGGGTATTTTGCCCCCCTGCTGGATATTACAAAACAAGTCCTTGAGATGCTCAACCAGTTCCATTTGTAAAGTCTTATAATATACTGCTGTCAAACCATCCGTCCCAGGAGCTTTAGATACTTTCAATTGTTTAATTGCATATAAAATCTCTTCCGATGTTATGGGTTGATTCAATCTTTCACTTTGTATATTTGAAATTTTTGTAACTCTCATATTCTGCAGATAGGCCTCTATAAAGTCCTCTCTAGTTTTATCAGCTTGATACAATTTAGAATAATAAGCTTAAAAAGCTTTATGTATTAAGTTCTGTTGATATACTTGTTTTCCATTAAGCTCAATAGAGTTTATTATGCGAGAACTTTGTTGTTTCCTCAGTGTATAAGCCAACCATCTGCCGGGTTTATTAGCATTACAAAAAGTATTATGTTTGGCGTACTGCAGATTAGTTGCTGTTTGATCAGCCATCAAAGTTTGAAACTGATCTTTCAAAAGTTTTATCGTTAGTTGTATCTTCTCATCATCTGGATTTTTAATCAACAAATACTCTTTCTCCTTAATCTCTGCTTCCAATTCTATTCTTGACTTTTGACGTATACGTCTATATTTAGAGTTCATATAAATCAGTACACCTCTCATATAAGCCTTGCTTGCATCCCACACAATCTCAATCAGTGTACCTTTGTTTAAGTTAACGTCAAAAAATTCTTTAACATGTTTCTTGAGATCAGCAATATTCTTTTCATATCTAAATAAATTTTCATTCATACGCCAAGATCTCCTTTCTCTTTTGCCCAAGTTTATCTCCATCCACACCGGACTATGATCCGACAATGTTCTAGAAAAATTTTTTGTCTTAGTCACCGTAGTAAGTAAATCAGTAGTAACCAGCATAAAATCAATTCTTGAGAAAGATTTATGCCTTTCAGAAAAAAAAGTAAAGTCCAGTTCCTTAGGATGATGAACTCTCCATACATCCTTCAAATCCATTTCTTCCTTCAAAGCAAAGAACGTCGATGGTAGCTTATTCCCTTTCTTGGCTGTCGTCTTTTTATCAAGCGTTGCATCAATCACCCCGTTCCAGTCACCCATAATCATAAAAGACTTGTAATTCCACTGCAGTATCTTGTTATTCAGCAGCTTATAAAAAGTTTCCTGTTGCTGGTTCGGGGCATAAATGCCAATTAAAAGTATCAAGACATTCTGTACATTTATTTCCACAGCAAGATATCTCCCATCCACATCCGCTTCTATCAGTTTAGCTGGTATTTTATTAGAAATATAAAAAACAAGTCCATTCCTTTTCACGAAACTAGAAGATATAAAATGTGAGCCAAGTTTTGAGATTAAAAACTTTTGATCCTGGGATCTAATGTGGGTTTCTTGCAAACAAACAACATCATTTTTGTACTGCTTCAAATAATGAAATATTTTCCTTCTTTTCTGAGGTGAATTCAGGCCATTGACATTCCACGATATAAATTTAAGTGTCATTCTGAAAATGAATGAAGCCCTTTAAGCATTTCACGAAGAGATTCTCCTACAGTAGAAGTCTTCGGTCTTGCCCCTCCCATGGCTTCAGAATGTGGCTTCCCTTTAGCACCATGCTCTTCCTGTTGTAATTTTGGCCCCTGACATTTCTCTAATCTTTGCTTTTCCGCGGCACGGGTTATGCGCTGTTCTCTTGGTTCTTGCATCAGTAAATCCAGGTCTGGCTCCACCTCTCTTGTGGCTCTAGTTTGCTTTGGTTTAGCTTCCAGAAGTTCTATTAGCGATTCCTCTGCAACACCTCCAACAGCGCCCAAGACTTCCTCCCTTGCTAGTTCTTGACATGCCTGACCGAAATTACTTCTTGACTAACCTCTTCAGGCCTCTTTTCAACTGAAGTATCTTCAAAAGGCAAAAGTGTTGAAGAAAGAGGTGGCATTGGAACTTTTTTAAGAACATTATTATAAAATTGTTCCGCCTTTTCCACAGAATTAATACGATATCTCACATCCTCGTGCCGCTCGTTGAAACGGCCGCCGCCCCCGCTGCCTGTAGAGCCGCTTTTTACATCTAAAAGCGGCTCGGAACGCTCCCCCTTGGAAATTAAGGGGGAGCCAGAGTGGGCAGCTTTAGGTAGAGCCCCAGAAGCGCTGCCAGGGTGCTTTTCTTTGCCTTGGCAAGCGCTTCGGTGTGGGCTCCCTTTTTAAGCTGCCGATCCTCCAAGCGGCGTGGGAACTCTGCAGGACAGAGCGAGGCGGAGAAGGCAACTCAAACGAAAAGAAAACATCCCTAATTAAGCTGAACGGATTTGGTGAGATCTGGAAAAAAAATTTTGGGCTTTTATAATTATATTAAAGGACTTTTTTTAAACTTAAAATTCAAGCTGTCCCTGTGGGAATGTGCCTTAAAATGGCGGATCAAAGCTGAGCTAATGAAAGGAGAAAGTGAAGCAAGAAAGTGAAAGTTTGCCTGCCTGCAACTATAAAGACTCTAATGATAAGTTTTATAAGTGTTTTTTAAACCCAAAATATAAAGTATTGGACTCCTTTTCTGTAAAACTGAGGATAGGGAAAGGAGAAGACTTTTTCTCTGCTTTTTTAAAGTTTTAAATATTGTTCAGGCATGGCTTCAAAGAAGGCGGGGGGGGATTCCCCCACACATCAGACAAAGGAGAAGCCAGCTGCAGTTTCAAAGCAGCCACAGGGCAGCGAAATAGAAGATTTGAAAACATGTATACTAAACATGCACAAATCCTTGGGAGAGCTCTCTGCAAGAGTGAATAAAATAGATGAAAAGTTGGGGAAAAATCAAAGAGAAATGAAGGAAATAGTGGGGGAAGTTAAGGAGACAGTGGAAGAAGAAACTAAAGGAGTACATCAGAGCGTTGCTAAAGTAGCTACAGTTCTTACAGATGCTCTATTGGCAGTTGAGAAAAAAGTAGAAGATTTAAATACAGAAGTGGCAGCTAACAAGAAGGAAGCAAAGGAACAGATTGTTAAGGTGGTGGCTCAGAACCAACGTTTGGAGGATGAGATTACAATGATACAATTTCGGAATATGGAATATGCCATAAGATTGCGGGGTCTGCGTGAGAATAGTAGAGAGAATCTAAGAGCTACATGTGTGGAAGTGCTGGCTAGGATTCTAAAATGTGAACCTGATGTGATCGCGAACAGGATTGACAAGCTGTATAGAGTTAACTCGCGTATAGCGAAACAGAGAAACCTACCAAGAGATGTTGTGATTTATTTTACCGAGAGAAGACTGAGGAATGATATTTTGTTTGGTTCGTTCCATATGACCGTTCAACATGAGGGCAATCAGATTGGTGTGTATAAAGAGCTGCCACCAAAAATGCTAAGAGATCGGAAAGATTTTGCTTTTCTTGTAAATGAGTTGAAAAAGCGCCAGATACCATTTAGATGGGATGCCCCTGTTGGTATTATCTTGCACAAAGAACTTTCTGATAAACTGAAAGATAAAAACTCATTCCAAGCATCAGTCTTAATGCAAAAAGAAACTATAGCCCAACCTACCAAAAACATAACTGTAAAAGACAGACTAGAAATAAAAATTAAAATAAGCAAGAAAATGGTAAAAGAACACTTATCTGGCACTGACAATTATAAATCACTGGGACCTGATAGAGTACATCCCAGAGTTCTGAAGGAGCTGGCAGATGTTATCTCAGAACCATTGTACCACAGCTTTAAAAAATCCTGGAGCACTGGGGAAGTACCTGAGGATTGGAAAAGGGTTGATGTGGTTCCCATCTTCAAAAAAGGGGGAAAAACAGACCCAGGAAACTACAGACCAATCAGCCTGAAAGGGAAACAATAACTAGATTCTGTAACCATTAGGTTCCTGTAATACATATATGCCTTTGTATCACACATATTACGTCTTTATATTTGTATCTCCTGTAACAAACATATTCTGTTATTAGGACTCTGTAATGTATCTGGTATTTGTCAAACATATGTCCCTGCCATTTGACCTAAACCCATATCAATCTTCTCCCTGTTTTTTCTTGTGCCATCTAAGAGCATGGTATGTATCTCCAAGGGATAATTTACACCTCAGCCCTAATTTATGTTTGATCTGGATAAACTCCTGTCTTGCAAGAACCAGGGGGCCAAATGGCCAACTGAGTAAACAAAGGAATGCTCAAGGAAGTTTCTATTCCCCCTTGCAGGGCAACAAGGAATACACAAACCTAAATTAGGAGGCCAGAACTGGGTACTAAGCTGACTTCTCTGAGGGTATAAAAGGATGCCATACCTTCCCCAAGTTGTGGCTATCTCCTCGCATGCATTGTATCTGTATGTTCTGGATATAGTTCCACCCAGTATTTTGTTTTTGGCCATAAATAAAATCTGCTTTTCTGCAAGCCTCATCTTGAGTCTCTCTCTTTGGCATTCTGGTGACTCAAGTGTATTATGGGACCTTACATTTCTGGCGCACGGACGTGGGGCTTGAAGGCAAAGTTTCTTCAAGGTGGCTGCATTCAGCTTCCCACAAACTGAGCCACTTTGAGGCTTGGTGGCCTTCATTAAAGGCAGACGGAAAAAACCAACTTGGACCAGTACCGAAGTCAAGAGCGCTCCTGGAAAAATTTATCCAGTGACTTTGATCTGGTCATTTGCTGGCAGGCTCCAATTCTGCATGCCCTGAACGCCTAACAAAGAGGCTTGCACTGTGGGGGGTTATGGAACTCAGCTCTTCTGGGTGACTAGATTTTTTTTTCTCTTGGGAAGGGGAGTGTTGCTTTGTGAGTGTGTGAATGAGACGAGGGAAATTCCTCAGAGGTTTGCCCTCAAAGCAATGTGCAGAGATCCAATCTGCGTTTCTGATTATCCGAGAGGAGATCAGCCAGAGGCGATCGCTTTGAAAGCAGTGTGACTGTTGGAATAAGAATCTGTAGTGCAGGAGAGGGCTCCGACCAAACTTTGGACCCACAGGGGTGGTCTGGGAAATCTCTTAGGGAAAAAGAGAGGGTTTGCTTAGGCTTCACACCGATGGAAAGGTGTGGGAAATCTCCTCAGGAAGAAAGAGAGTCTAGTCAGGCTTTGAGCTGACAGAAAGGAATCCCCTGGGAAAAATGGGCAACCATGCTGGTAGCCTGTTTGGAACAAATCACCTAGTAACAAGAATTGGGTCATGTTCTCCATTTGGCTATGTTAGCCCACTGGAACACGTTACAAACAAGTTGTGAAAAAAACAAAACAAAAAAGAGTAAAAAAAAAGGATGAAAAAATTTTGTGGCAGTAAAAGTTGTCTGTAAAAAGAAAAGTGGAGTTCAAACTTGCTCATGAGAGCCCTGGCTAAATGCAAACGATGTGTGAACATAGGTCTCTATACCTCTTATACATCTTGTTCTTTAAAATGGGCCAGCGATTGCTGGGAGATCCAAGTTAGAATGAGAACACACAGAACACCCCCAGGGCAGAGGTACGTAGTAACAATCTAGTGCCTAAAGAGAGATCTATGGGTGGCAAAGAAATATTGCAGCCTTATAAAGATCTTGATAATTTACCATTCTCAAAAGAGCCAGAGAAGTCTGATAGAAGTAAGAATAAAAAAGAAATTGTTTATTGTTCTTCCCACCTGGGCTTCAGGTAATAAAAAAAATGTAAAACCTGCCTAAATGGGAAGACTCATATAATTTGACTTGATGAGGATGAGACCCTCTAACAACAGTACACAAAAAGTTATTTAGAAAATGGAGTCATTGGCTTGTGAAAAAGCTCCCTGAAATAATTATGATTGGTTTGCATGGAGGAAGCATTTAATGAATTTTTTGTATGTGAAATTGGTTTGTACAAAAAGTCTGATTGCAGTACAAATGTGAATGTGTGCGTGTGAGATGTCCCGAAACTCATAAGGAATGATAAGGCGAAGTGATCCTGAGACCTGTGAATGCCTGTGTGTTGAGGATGTGGGAGATAAATTTGTGGAAAATGGCCGACGTAGGTCACGTAGTCGTGCAGGTAGGCGGGGCGTCTAATAGCCCTACTTGACCTGCGCAGTTCAGTTCTTGCTTCGTTGTTGATCCAGACGGTTTGGGCTCCTGCCCCCTCCCGCTCCCGATGTGGAATCGCCTGGAACTCAGCCGTCAAGTGCGCTAGGTCCTGCCTAGCGCCTCCGGCGGGGTTTGTTCGATTGTCCTGCAGGTGGCGGAGTCCCTCTCCCTGGCCGGGATGACAGGAACTCGCCCCCTGAAGCTCACCTTGTATCTGGACTGGGCAGCTGAACCGTGGTAGGTCCTTGGGTTCTTTCCTCCTTTTTTCGACTTGTGCTCCGGCCCCCTAGCGGGCTGTCATGGTGGGGCATTCCAGCGGCTGTGGTTTCGATTGATGTGGTGTTTGTCGCTGTCTGACCTTGCCAGGGTGGCAGTGGTCGACCCTGCCAGGGTGCCGCAGGTCTACCTCGCCGGGGTGCCGCAGGTCTACCTCGCCGGGGTGGTGCAGGTCTGCCTCGTCGGGGTGGTGGACGTCTACCTCACTGGGGTGGCGCAGGTCTACCTCGTCGGGGTGGTGCAGGCCTACCTCATCAGACTGGTTTTTGCCGTTTCCGTCGCTTTCCCTCCACCTTTTCCGGAGCTGGTCGACATGGCGTTTGACGATCTGCCCGTCTCCCAGCTCCACTTGGTACGACCTCGGGCCCATTGTTTTGCTGATCACTCCCTTCAACCACTTTGGAGGCTCGCAGAAGTTGAGAGCGTAGACCGGGTCTCCCTTGGTGAAGGTGCGCGGCGGCCGGGTTGCGTTTGCTGGTTCTTGGGGGTTGTATTGAGGGTGTAGCCGGTCCAATGGTGTCCTCAGCTTCCTCCCCATGAGTAATTTGGCCAGACCTCTGTGTGTGGTGGCGTGCGGGGTGATATGTTGCGTGAAGAGGAATTTATCGACCCTCTCCTGCCAATCCCCGGTGCCCATCTTGGTGAGAGCTTCCTTGGTGAGCCTCACCATCCTCTCAGTTTGCCCATTTCCCGCCGGCCTGTATGGGGCAATAAGGGCATGGCGGATGCCCTTATTGATTCCATTGACTTCCATTGGCTTGGTGGTGAGCTGTGGCCCATTGTCCAACACCAGGACATCTGGAATGCCGTGGGTGGTGATCAGTCTGCACAGCGCCTGGATGGTTGCCTCGGTGGAGATGGTGGGCATTTGGATGACCTCCAGCCATTTGGAGAATGCATCCACCACGATGAGGAGGTATTTGCCTGCCATAGGTCCTGCAAAGTTGATGTGAACGCGGGACCAGGGGGCACTAGGCATCTCCCATTCTGTTGGTTGGGCTTGTGCTGGCGCTGGTCTGACCCCCTGGCATGGGGTGCATCTGGAGACCCATTGTTCAATGTCCGTGTCCAGGCCGGGCCACCAGACGTAGCTTCTGGCCAGCACCTTCATCTTCACGATGCCCGAGTGCCCAATGTGAAGGCTCTCCAGGGTCCTCTTCTGTAGCGGTTGTGGTATCACTACTCTGTCACCACAGAGTAGGCAGCCCTTCATGGTTGAGAGTTCTTGCTGCTTTCTTAAGAAAGGGCTGAACTCTTCGCCCATTTTTTCTGTTGGCCAACCCCTCAGGACCCAGAACATGACTTGTCTGAGGGTCTTCTCCTTTTTTGTGTGGGCTGCCACATCCGTGGACAATACTGGGCACTGCAGGTCTCTGTCAATGTTGAAAAGACCGAGGGTGGGTGCGGGGTCTTTCACCGGTTCCTGCGTTGGGCACCTACTGAGAGCATCCGTGTTACTAATGGTTTTGCCGGGTCTGTGTGTGAGAGTGCATGAATACCCGACGAGGAAAATGGCCCAGCGCATCATCCTGGGCGACATGTATGTTGGTATTTGCTTGTCGCCTGCGAAGAGTCCGAGGAGGGGCTTATGGTCAGTGATGATTTAGAATGCCCTCCCATAGAGGTATTCGTGGAAGTGCTTGATGCCAGCCACGATGGCCAAGGCTTCCTTATCCAGCTGGCTGTAGTTGCGCTCAACTGCAGCCAGAGTCTTAGAGAAAAAGGCGATGGGGGCTTCTGTGTTATTGGGCAGTCGGTGGCTGAGGACTGCCCCGACTCCATATGGAGACAAATTGCAGGTCAACACCAGTGGGAGCATCTCGTGATACTGTATCAGCACGCTGTCCGAGGATAGTAGCCCCTTGATGTTGTTGAACGTGGTTTCCTCGGCTTTACCCAACTTCCAAGGGGCCGCTTTTCCCAGAAGGCAATGGAGTGGCTCAGCAACGGTGGCTTTCTGTTTAAGGAAAACGCTATAGAAATTTAGCAATCCTAAGAAAGCCTGAAGCTCTGGCTTGTTTTGGGGGGCCGGAGCTTCATGAATCGCCTTGACCTTAGATTTGGTGAGGTGTATGCCTGTGCTATCTATTAAGTAGCCCAGGAACTCGGCCTCCTGGACCCCAATGATGCACTTGTCTCTCCTCACACGCAGACCCTTCTCCTGGAACCACTTCAGGGTGAGCTTCAGCCGTTCCAAGAGTTGAGATCTGGAGGTGCTAGAGATTAGTACATCATCAAAGTACGGCACCACCCCTGGAAAGCCTTGGAGAAGGCGCTCCATCATTGATTGAAAAATGCCAGGGGCTGCGCTGACTCCAAATTGGAGGCAGTTGCATTTGAATGCGCCCCAGTGGGTGACAATAATCTGAGCGTCTGCAGTTTTTTCGTCGACTGGCAGTTGCTGATAAGCCTGGACCAGGTCCAGTTTTGCAAATATGGTCCCACTCCCGAGTGAATGCAATAGGTGTTGCACCACTGGGACTGGATATGCGCTCTGCTGTAATGCCCGGTTAATGGTGTATTTATAATTGGTGCAGATATGCACAGATCCATCATGCTTCATTGGGGTCACAATAGGGGTGTCCCATGCAGCATGATCGATTGGTTCCAATATGCCTTGGGCAATCAGTTTATTCAACTGAGCGTCTACCTTAGGCCGAAGTGCAAATGGAACCCTGCGAGGCTTGAGCCGAATTGGGGTGATTGAGGTATCTAAATTGAAAGATATGGGTTTCCCCAAGAATTTACTTAAACTGCCATCAAAGATGTCCTTGAACTTCTGGGGTCTTCTGGGGTTGCCAGAACCATCGGCAGCGTCACCCCCGCTTGGGAAAGTTCCTCCCCAACTCATTGAGGGTTTTTGTCCTCCGGGACATCTGAGTTGGGGAGAGAGAAAGAAGAACATTGCGGGAGGCAGCAGGAAGCCGCGAGATGCTGCAGGAGGTGGATCAAACAGGCTCTCCTCCTGTTTAACTCTCCTCCTGGTTCTTCTTGCTTGCTGGGCGGCGGCCGTCAGAATGGCAGTGGCGGCGTGACGCTACCGGGGGTGCCAACAGTGGATTCTGAGGTGGTCTGGAACTATCGGTGGCGCTGCAGGGTCGCGGCGGCAATGGCGGCCGCTGCACAGCAATTGGGAGGGGATGATGGGGAGAACGAAGATGGCGGCAAAACGGACGAGGTGGGGGTTGTCGGACGCTGGCAGAGGCAAAACGGAGGCTGCCAATGAGGATGTGGCTGGTATGAAGACAGGGGATGGAAAGACTGGGGTTGGAGAGTCCGGTGGAAGGCACTGGTATTGGGCCTCCATGGGTGGCCTCACCTCCCCACCCCCTTTTTGCCTGGCCTTGTCATCGGCCTGGGGGTCAGCCTTTCCCCACCCCACCCCACCCCCGTGTACACCTATCCTCCTGTGGGACTGCTGTGCTGCATTTCATCTGCACCCACCGCAAACTATGTGGGACTATTTTGCTGCTTCTCATCTATACCCCGCTTAAAAAAAATAGCATTTATTCCATTGAAACTCCTGGGCAGAGGGGGACTTGGACTAGGACAGTACTATGTGGACCCTGTGGAAATTGGCTGTTATGAACTTTCATCAACTGAGGAGATTAATCCATCAAATTTCTGCCTTTGGTCATCTGGTTGGCTGCTGTGAGAGGGTGGCCAGGAAATTTTCCCTCTGAGTGACTGTGTAAACCGACTCCTTCCACTGCTGTGAGAGGGCAGTGGAGCCTGGGCGATTATGGAGACTTTTCTGTTCTAAGTCCTTGTTGGACCCTAGCAAACCACTTTCCCATCCTGTTTTTACTAGATGTACTCGGCGGTGGAGCTATGTGCACTGCAAGATTCCCCCCTCTCGCAGGTTTGGCCCTCTACTTTATCGAGGGCCTATCTCGATGACAGACTTTGGAGTCTGGAGAGATGGCATGCGGCATAAAGAGGGTTATGGGGTTTTTTAGAGAAATTTTGTAATAGGATTTTAAAGGACACTGGGAGGGGGGTGGGTTGTGTGGGTTTGGGGGAGAACCCACGGGGGAGGGCATCTGGGCCAGCTGTGGGGTGCGGCATGGGGGATGCGGACTTTGGGACCAACTAGAGGGTTAGAGCTTGTCCTGTGGATGGCCATCACATCGAGACTGTAGGTGGGAGGGGCAGATATGGCAGGAGCAGGGGGCCACATCATGTTGTGGGAGTGTGTCCTCGCTGTTTACAAGCGGTGGCATGCTCTGGCCCCCAATGCTCCTCCCGTTCCCCCGGTTGCACAGACCCTCAGGCCCTGGGTCTTCAGCTGATGCTATGCAATGCCAGGTCCATGGTAAATAAAGCCCCCCTCATTTGTGATCTTATTGAGGAGGGGTGTGTGGACCTGGCGGGTATTACAGAGACCTGGCTGGGCCAGGAGGGAGGAGCCCCCCTTGTTGATATGTGCCCACCTGGTTTCCGTGCATTTCATCAGCCGAGGTCACAGGGGAGGGGTGGGGGGGTGGCGGTTGTTATAAACGAGGGTCTTGGTCCAAGGGAGGCCACTGTTCCTCAGACGGCCGGATGTGAGTCCCTCCTTGTTAAGTGGGGTCATAGGGTGCAGATGGGCTTGCTAGTCATGTACCTGGCTCCCTGCCATGTGGCAGCGGCCCTGCCCGGGCTGCTCAACGTTATAGCCACAGTGGCAGCTGATACCCCCAGGCTTATAGTCATGGGGGATTTTAACCTGCCATCACTTGGCAAGGCATCTGAAGTGGCTCAGGAGTTCATGGCTTCCATGATGGCCATGGACCTGACCCAGTTAATTCATGACCCTACTCACACGGGAGGACACACACTGGACCTGGTTTTTGTCTCTGGACAGTGGTTGAGGGATCTGGAGTTAGAAGATATAGTTGTCACCCTCCAGTGCTGACATAGTAAAGAGGGGGTTAAATTCCTGTGAGATTAGTAAGAGAGAGTGCCGTAGAATGATTTAGATAATGACCAATAGGATAAGGAAGCAAGCCAGGAAAGGGAGGGATGATGGAGCAGAGGTCATTTCCTGACTGCATATGAGTCCGTGAAGACGTTGTTCTAACAAATAAAAGTTTTTTTTTCTTTATTATCAAAATGTGAGAGGCATCTAATTTTGTCAGACAACTCTAGTGGGACAGACAGTCAGGAAATATGTTTTTTAAAACAAAAAGAAATGCTCTCTTCAAAAACTTTTCTTCTAAAAATATTTATGCATTCCTAATCTACTACACGCCGACGTTGGCAGACCTTCAGATGTCTCCGTAGCAACCTTATCAGAGGCCATGGAAGAAAACTATCTCCACCGGAGGTTTGCCTCAGAAAAGGAAAAAATTATGATGCCTTTTTGCTGGACTCCAATCAAGTGGCAGGTAAGGGGGGAAGGTTCTATGGCTCTCCAAACGGCAGCATAGCCCCCCCACACACACACACACAAGGAAAAGAAAAAAAAGATGAGAGAAGAAAGCTCCAAAATGCACTCAGGGCTTCCCTCCCTGCTCAGCAAGCGACCCAGCCCAGCCACGGCATCACTCCCCTGCACCCAAATGGGAGATGATGAAGAAGCCCAAGGGCACCATGGGCAGGCTCACAGACCCCCGCAATGGGAGGAGAGGCCACTGAGGGTGGAACCACCCCGATTCAGAGGGAAATTTGATGGGGATCTGGACCTGCTAGCTCAATTTCTCGATGCAGCTGAGATTTACATCGAGCGCTATGCACACCTTTCCCCTTTCCCCAGGGCACTGGTCAGTGCCATCGCAGAAGGTCTGGAGGGAGAAGCAAGGAGCTGGTCAGCGGCCCAGTACAAATACAGGGCCCCCTAACTGCAAGATGCAGATGGTTTCTTACAACTGCTGCGAGCCCGCTTCGAAGAAACAGGGGACAATCCCTATGTAGAAGATGAGCTAAGGCACCTAATGCAGAAGGGGAAGCCTATCCAAGAACATATCCGTGAGTTCAGGAAAGTTGTTGGGACTTTACCTCCTTTGCCTGAACGACTGCTAGTATACTTCTTTAGAACAAGCTTAGATAAGCAAATCGCCCAAGTGACTGCTTATCGAGATATTCCGAACCGACTGTCTGAGTGGTTACGGATAGCGACGCAAGTTGAGAGAGGGCTACGTGCCAACAACAAGCTAAAACAACCACAGGCAAAGGAGAAAACCCAGCTGGACCAGGAACCGTCTATCAGACCAGAAACTACAGCATCACGGGCCACCCAGAGGCCATCCACCCCACAGAGTCCACTAAGGTGCTACAGGTGTGGGGGAGTTGGGCATTTGGCAGCAGCATGTGGAACCCTGGGGCCAAAAACAGAGCCCCCGGCCAAGGCACGACTGGAACGAGGACCCATGCACACCACCAAGGCACCATTAAGACTTTCCCCGACTGCAGAAGTTTTTGCCCATCTGACTGAAAATAGGGGGAGCTCCGACGATACGAATCGACCCCCCGAACTGTATGAGGGCGATGACGATGGTGAAAACGACCCAATGGTGAGCGCACCCATCCACCCTTTTCTTTTCCCCATATGCCCAACAGCCCCAAAAACAGGTACCCAAGGGACTTTCCAAGCCCTAGTAGATTCGGGTTGCACGAGGTGCCTGATTAACCTACCCACAGTCCTAAAACTGGGGATCCGGGCTAAAAGGCTCAGCCACCCAATCCGTTTTCAGCAAGTTGATGGATCCCTACTAGGGGGGGCGGATGCCACACATTTGACCGAGCCGGTGAAGCTGGAGCTAGCGGATCACTGGGAAATGATTCGGTTCATAATAGCCCCCAAGATGACCAACCCAGTCATACTGGGACTCTCCTGGCTGGACAAGTGGGGCCCCACCATCTGGTGGCAAGAAGGGACCCGCAGACTGAGGATAGCAAGGGGACCCCACCCCCTGCCACCACAACCAGAGAAAACGGCCCCTCCTCCCACCCAGGGGGTCCAACCCCTCCCTCTAGAGAGACAAAAGACGCCTCCAACACAGGTGCCCAACCCGCCCTGTAAAGGGACAACAGAGCAACTGGCGACCACCTCCAGCACCTCCCACGGCCAGAACCAGATCCCAAAAGAGTACCAAGACTTGGCAGAAGTATTTAGCGAGACCGAGTGTGACGTACTACCACCCCACCGTGACGCCAATTGAGCTATCGAAATCATCCCTGGTTCGAAACTACCAAAACCTAAATTGTACGCCATGACACCCCGTGAAATGCAAGAACTGCGAAAGTACATAGACAAGAACCTACAAAGGGGTTTTATCGAACCAGCCAAACCACGGGTAGCGGCACCAGTTTTCTTCAGGGAGAAGAAAGACGGCTCCATGCATCTGGTGGTTGATTTTCGCGGGATAAACTGTGTCAGCGTGCACAATTCATACCCCCTCCCCCTCATGAAAGACATGCTAGCTCACTTGGCCAAAGGGAAGGTTTTTACCAAACTAGACCTTCGTGAAGCCTACTACCACATACGCATCAAGGAAGGAGACGAGTGGAAGACAGCATTCAACTGCCCCCTAGGAAGTTTTCAATTTAAAGTGATGCCTTTCGGACTACAGGGAGCACCGGCGGTGTTCATGCAACTGATAAATGAAGTTCTACATGATCACCTTTATAAGGGGGTCCTCGCCTGGACCTGGACGACATTCTCATTTACAGGGAAACCATAGACAAACACATATCCCTCGTCCGCCAGGTGCTCGAAAAACTGCTGAAAGCGAACCTCTATGTCAAACTGTCGAAATGCGAGTTCCACCAGTCACGGCTAGACTACTTAGGCTACCGAGTGTCCAATGAGGGGAGAGAAATGGACCCAGCCAAAGTACAATCGGTCCTTGACTGGCGACCTCCACGCACCCACAGACAACTGCAAAGCTTCTTGGGTTTCGCAAACTTCTACAGACAATTTATCCCCTCTTTTGCAAAAATTGTCAAACCTCTAACCGACCTCCTAAAAACAGGGAGTCCAGCAACAAAACCTCGCCCAGGACAGCCTCTACAGTGGAGCCCGGCCTGCCTACAAGCCTTCAAGACACTAAAAGAAATGTTTGCAAAAGAACCAGTCTTGAAACATCCTGACCCCAACCAGCCTTTCGTCATCCAAACAGATGCCAGCGACGTGGCAGTGGGAGCGGTTCTACTCCAAAAGAACAGCCAAGGGAACCTTCAGCCTTGTGCCTACACTTCCTGCAAATTCACCGACACAGAGAGATGCTGGGCAGCATGGGAAAAGGAAGCGTTCGCAGTGAGGTGGGCGCTGTTGACCTGGCGACATCTGCTAGAAGGAAACCAGACACCGTTCGAGGTTTGGACTGACCATAAAAACCTGGAGGCCCTTAGGACCCCACGGAAATTATCGCCCAGACAAGTCCGATGGGCCCAATACTTCAATCGGTTCAAGTTCGAGCTGAAACACATCCCGGGGGGAAGAATCTTCTGGCCGATGCCCTCTCCCGAATGCCCCAGTACAACAGTGCATGGGAGCAGGTGGTGAATGCCATCATCCCCTCGCCTCAAGGAGTGGGTCAAGTAACTACCAGACAGCAGCATCGCGACCAGCAGGGCCAACCAGCAGGTGACCTGACGACACGGCTCAAAACAGAGACATTGGCGGACCCCTGGTTCCGAGACAATCAGCATCTTTTGACAAGGAGGAACGACGTAGCATGGAAAGGGAGGAAACTTTACGTCCCAGAGACTCTACGCACCCTAGTCCTCAAAAGGAGCCACGACGTTAGACCAGCAGGCCATTTCGGCTTTCTAAAGACTCTGCACTTAGTACAAAGACAATTTTGGTGGCCTCACATGAGGAAAGACGTGGACAGCTATGTGAAGAGCTGCACCATCTGTGCCACGATGAAAAACTGACCAGGAAAACCTCCTGGGTTACTGCAGCCAGTAGCTGAACCGACAAGACCATGGGAGGAGATTGCAATGGACTTTATAGTAGAGCTGCCGAGGAGTGGCGGAAACACAGTGATCTAGACCGTAATAGACTTATTCTCCAAACAGGCACATTTCATACCCTCAGCCCGCCAATTGGCCAAGCTGTTTGTGAAACACATCTACCGCTTGCATGGAGTACCCAGAAGAATCATCTCCGACCGAGGTGTCCAGTTCACAGCGAAATTTTGGAGGGAATTCCTACGATCCATAGGATCATCCCAAGGTCTCAGTTCAGCATTTCACCCGAGCACCAATGGCGGGGCGGAGAGACTGAATGCCATGATAGAGCAGTACTTGAGGTGCTATGTAGACTACCAACAGTCGAACTGGGCGGACCTCCTATCTTTTGTGGAGGTCGCGTACAACAATGCTGTCCACAGTAGTACAGGACTAACCCCATTCAAGGTAGTGAGCGGTATGGATTTTGTCCCCATGCCAGAATATCCCAGGGAACCCCCTTCTTCAGTCAGCTTGAACGATTGGATGGCGATGCTAAGAGAATCCTGGGAGACCGTCAAGAAGGCATTAGACAAGGCGGCACAGGCTTATAAGAAGCAAGCAGACAAGCACCGAGCCCCTCAAAGACCGTTCCGAGTAGGAGAGAAGGTCTACCTCTCCACCAAGTACTTGAGACTCAAACTCCCAACTAGGAAATTGGGCCCAAAATTTATAGGACCATTTCCTATAGTAAAAATAATCAACCTGGTCATTGTACAATTGCAGTTGCCCCGGTTACTGGGAAAGATACACCCCGTTTTTCACAGTAGTCTTCTGAAGCCTGTGGTGGGGTCAACTTTAAGGCCGGTGCCACGTGATCCCCCAGGGCCCTTGATCATTGGGGGCCAAACTCACTATGAAGTACAGCGAATTCTCGATTCGAGGTGGCACAGGAGGCCGCCTTCAATACTTAATTAAGTGGAAGGGTTACCCCTTGTCAGAAGCTTCCTGGGTTAAGAGCACGAACATTCAAGCTGACCGCCTTATAGCTAAATTCCATGCAGATCACCCGGACAGGCCGGGAGGGGTTGGGACACAGTCCCAGACGGGGTAATGGTATTAGACCTGTTGTTTTATCTTGTGCAAGTTTTGCTGAGAGAATGAAGGGAGAGGGGCCGGATGTCAGCCTCTCAAGTTGCATTTCATTCAGGGCTGACATAGTAAAGGGGGGGTTAAATTACTGCAGTAGAATGATTTAGAGAATGACCAATAAGAATAAGGGAGCAAGCCAGGAAAGGGAGGGAATTTGGAGCAGAGATCATTTCCCGGCTACATATGAGTTCGTGAGGACGTTGTTCTAATAAATAAATGTTTTTTTTCTTTATTATCAAAATATGAGAGGCACTTTATTTCTTTTTAGACAACTCCACTCGGACAGGTTAGGCCAGGCCCGCCTGGTGAAATAAAAAGGTCTTAAGAGCGCTACGGAAGGTGTGCAGATCCGGGATCCTCTGTATCTCCGGGGGAGCTCGTTCCAGATAGTAGGTGCCCCCACAGAGAAAGCTCTCCCCCTGGGGGCCGCCAGTCGACACTGTTTGGCTGACGGCACCTAGAGGAGCCCCTCTCTATGAGAGCGGACCGGCCGGTGGGAGGCTATTGGTGGTAGTAGGCGGTCCTGCAAATACCCAGGTCCTAAGCCATGGAGTGCTTTGAAGGTGGTAACCAAATCCTTGAACCGCACCCGGAAGACCACCGGGAGCCAGTGCAGCTCGCGCAGGAGAGGTGTTCCATGGGAACGCCATGTCGCTCCCATCACCACCCGTGCGGCCGCACTCTGCACCAGTTGGAGCCTCCGGGTGCTCCTCAAGGGGAGCCCCATGTAGAGAGCGTTACAGTAGTCCAGACGGGAAGTGACGAGGGCGTGAGTGACCGTGAGTAAGGAGTCCCGATCCAGAAAGGGACATAACTGGTGAATCAGGCGAACCTGATAAAAAATCCTCCCGGCCACGGCCGTCAGGTGCCCTTCTAAGGACAGCCGTGAGTCCAGGAGGACGTCCAAGTTCCGAACCCTCTCTGTGGGGGCCAATGATTCCCCCCCAATAGTCAGTGATGGCACCAACTGACTATATCGGGATGTCGGAAACCACAGCCACTCGTTCTTGGATGGGTTGAACCTGAGCCTGTTCCTCCCCATCCAGATCCACATGGCCTCCAGGCACTGGGACATCACTTCAAGGGCATCGTTGGGGTGGTCTGGGGTGGAGATGTACAGCTGGGTGTCTTCAGCATACTGCTGGTACTTCACCCCGAAACCACGGATGATCTCACCCAGCGGCTTCACATAAATGTTGAACAGGAGGGGTGAGAGGACCGATCCCTGTGGCACCCCACAAATAAGGGGCCTCTGGGTCGACCTCTGCCCCCCTGCCAACACAGACTGCGACCGGTCGGAGAGATAGGAGGAGAATCACCGCAACACAGTGCCTCCCACCCCCATCTCTACCAACCGGTGCAGCATGATACCATGGTCGATGGTATCAAAAGCCGCTGAGAGGTCTAACAAGACCAGGACAGAGGAGCACCACTGACCTGAGCCCTCCAGAGATCATCAACCAACGCGACCAATGCCGTTTCCGTGCTGTACCCAGGCCTGAAGCCTGACTGGAATGGATCTAGATACGTCGCTTCATCCAGGTGCTGGGGGAACTGTTTCGCAACCACGCTCTCAACAACCTTCACCACAAAGCGAAGGTTGGAGACCGGATGATAATTTACCAACATTGCCGGGTACAGGGAAGGCTTCTTGAGGAGAGGCCTCACTACTGCCTCTTTCAAGGCGGCAGGGAAGACACCCTCACCCAATGAAGCATTTATAATCCCCTGGAGCCAGCCTCGTGTCACTTCCCAGGAAGCCAGCACTAACCGGGAAGGACACGGGTCCAATAAACACGTGGTCGCGTTCAGTCCACCCAGGATCCTGTCCATGTCCTCAGGGGTCACAGGATCAAACTCATCCCAGATAACATTCTCAAGACCTGCCTCGGTCCCTTCCCCTGAGACTACCCAGTCGGAGTCCAGATCTTCCCGAATCTGAGTGATTTTGTCATGCAGATATTGAACAAAATCCTCAGCTCTACCCTCCAAGGGGTCCTCCCGCGGTTCCTGGTGGAGCAGGGAGCGGGTCATCCTAAACAGGGTGGCCGGTCGATTATCTGATGATGCAATAAGAGCAGCAAAATAGCTACATTTCGCTGCTTTTATCACCACTAGTTAAGTCCTAATATGAGATCTTACCAGTGTCCGGTCAGATTCAGAAAGACTGGCCCTCCAACTACTCTCTAGGCATCTTTTCCAGCGCTTCAACTCCCTCAGCTCCTCAGTAAACCAAGGAGCCAAGTGAGATCAGCGCCGGGTTAGAGGCCGCAAAGGTACGACCTGATCCAGAGCTCCAGCGGCCGCCCTATCCCAGGCGGCCACTAGGTTTCCAGTCGAGGCGTGTGCCAGAGCCTCAGGGAATGGCCCAAGCTCCATCTGGAACCTATCAGGTTCCATCAGGCACCTGGGGCGGAACCATCTTACCGGCTCCGCCTCCCTGCGATGGGGTGTTGCGGTCCGAAGGTCGAAACGAAGGAGAGAGTGATCTGACCATGACAAGGGTTCAATGGCTATATCCCCTATATCAAGATCTCTCAGCCACTGTCCAGAGACAAAAACCAGGTCCAGTGTGTTTCCCCCCCGTGTGGGTAGGGCCATGAATTAACTGGGTCAGGTCCATAGCTGTCATGGAAGCCATGAACTCCCAAGCCACCTCAGACATCTCCCCCACGGACGGCAGGTTGAAAGCCCCCATGACCATAAGCCTGGGGGTATCAACCGCCACCGCGGCGATGATGCTGAGAAGCTCGGGCAGGGCTGCTGCCACGTGGCAGGGAGCCAGGTACGTGATCAGCAGACCCATCTGAACCCCATGACCCCATTTCACAAGGAGGGATTCACAGCTGGCCATCTGAGGAACAGTGGCCTCCCTCAGTTTCAGACCTTCTCCAATAATAACCGCAACCCCCCCGCCCCTCCCCTGTGACCTCGGCTGATGGAATGCTTGGAAGCCTGGCGGGCACAGTTCAACGAGGAGACCCCCCCCCTCCTGGCCCAACCAGGTCTCCGTAACATCTGCCAGGTCCACACACCCCTCCTGAACAAGCTCACAGATGAGGGGGGCTTTATTTACTGCGGACCTGGCATTGCACAGCATCAGCCGAAGGCCCGGGCCCTGAGTGTCTATGCAACCTAGGGAGTGGGAGGAGCCTTGGGGGCTGGAGCACACCACCACTCGTAAACAGCGGGCGCACGCTCCCCTAACACGATATGACCCCCTCTCCCGCCATGATTAGTAACTATCATAGCAATTTTGGGAGAAATTACGCTAACCTACCAAAATTACAACTAGATGGGGGTAACATCATAGAATGGAGTCGGCAATTACAGATTGCTCTCATGAGAGAAAATGCACTGTTTCTAATCCAGAGACCCCCACAGAAACCCTGGCCACTAGAAATTGACAATGTTCACCATAAAGCATTTTGTATTGTGTTAACCACCATCCCTTCCACAATGTATCCTACCATTGATGATAACCTGACTGTATTTGAAATTGTACAAATATTATATAGCATGTTTTACAGCCAGAGTAGGGCCACTACCACGAGGATATCCAGGGAGTTTCACTCTGCTAGGCATAAGCAAGGGGTTCCCATGAGTGAATACATACTAAGGCTAAATGCAACAAGGGCAGAACTCATGCAAAGGGGAGAAATAATTACTGAGGAAAGCATGATGAGTGTTATAATCAACTCTTTAGACAGCAGCTGGGACAATTTCGTGACCCAGCTGGATAGCCTCAGTCTACAACACCTTTCACTAGGCACATTAACAAACAGGCTCATTGCAGAAGACAATTTGAGAAGGGATCGCCACCTGGCCAGGAGGGATCTCAGACCAACCAAGAAGGTTGAATTCCAAGATAGAGTAGGAAACACTCCAGAATGTTACTCTTGTGGGTCCAAGAACCACATAAAAAGGAACTGTCCCAGAAACAACAGGGATAGGAGATACAATGACAACAGAGGGGGGGGGGGGCGATCACCTGAACGCAGACACTCAAGAGAGAAAGGGTGAGGGTGGTCCCCCAATCCCAGGAGACATCATGAACGCAGGGACAGCACTAGAGACAGCAACCCAGGTTCCATGTATGGGCTCAAACATGACCACTCAAACACTAATCACAGGATAGACGGGGACACATGGCTTCTAGACTCAGGGGCCACAAATCACACGACTTGTGACCCAAAACTACTAGAATCACTCACTGAAGTAGACCTCAAACTGAAGGTAGCCGACCAAAGCAAAGTTCATGTATTAGGGAAGGGAAACACATACATCCCACAAATAGGGAAAGTAGAGGGGGTATTGTACGTGTCAGAAATACCCCACAACGTACTGGCCATTAACAAGCTAACACTGAACACAGACACCGAGGTAGCGTTCAGGGATGGGAAGGTCTACATGATTAAGCAGGGGAAGGAAATAGGAAGGGTAACCGTGCAAGAGAGACTACCTTACTTCACACCCAACATAAGAAAGGAAGGAAGCATAAACACTAGCACTAACCAAGAGGCAGAAAGGAACACAGGAACTGAGGGGGTGCAACAGGGAGCAAAAAATGTAAACAAAATGCCAATAACTCTGTATCCACAGGGAAGCCAATGCATGATAATTGCGCCCACCTTCTTCACAGAAGGCTGGGACACATCAGTTTTCCAATTGTTAAAAAAATGCCTGAATGTACCGAAGGGCTCAAAGTAAAAAACTGCGAAAACTACTTGGAGTGTTCAATCTGTAAGCGGTCAAAGTTCAGAGTCAAAGCCAAACCCAAAAGATCAGAACGAACCACAGAGTTCCCGTTCCAATTGGTGCATATAGACTTGGTAGGGCCATTGAGGCCATCCATCAGACATAGAAAAAAATTCTTCCTCGCCATTGTGGGTGACTTTACTAGATATGGGTATGTCTATTCCCTCAGACACAAAAACGAGGTGTTCCAAAGATTTAGGGAATTCCATAAAAGAATAGAACTACAACACAACATGAAAATAAGACAAATAATGACAGACAGAGGTTCGGAATTCATGGCTAAGGATTTCGCAAGGTGGCTGAGTGGGCAGGGCATAGTGCATTACACTTCTTTGCCGTTCTCACCTTTCCAGAATGGGGTCGCAGAGAGAAAAAACGGGGTGTTGCAAACAATGATGAGGTGCGCCTTGGAGGATGCTGGAATGGTACAGCATTTTTGGTCAGAAGCTTTGCATTACTCAAATTACACCCTGAATAGACTGTGGTCAAGCTCCATCAACAAGACCCCATATGAGATGCTTTACAAAAGAAAACCCAACATATCTCACTTACACATATTTGGCACCCCTGCTGACATACACATCCCCAGACAACTGAGAAAGAAGGGGGAGAAAGTATCAAAGAGACAGAGGTTCATGGGTTACAAACCAGGCACGAAAGGCTATAGGTTCATCGATAATAACAACAGATTTGTCGTATCCAGATCTGCTGATTTCCACGAACACTCAAACTGGTCAAGGGTTCACTCCAATGAAATCCTCACCAACAAAGACACACCCAATCATGACCAGGAGGGAGAGAAGATGGAAACACCCAGAACCAACCACCACAAAATAAACACCAAAGAATGGAAAGAAGGGCACCCCTCTCTAAAACTAGATTGCCTTACAAACAAGGAGGCAGACCACATGCAAGAGACCGACCCACCTCCTAGCAGGCCAATCAGAGAAAACAGAAACAAACCACCCAAAAGATTAGAAGATTATGTCATGTCCATCCACAACAATCACACCACACCCAATTTGTATGAGGATATTCTTGGCCTCCCCCAAGAGGAAAAAGAAAAATGGATATCAGCCATGGAGAAAGAGATGGAGAGCCTCAGAGAACTGCATGTATACTCGCCCGCTCAAGTTCCAGAGAACAAAAAGCCGATAGGAACCAAATGGGTGTTCAGGGTCAAAACACTGGAGGACAACAAGGCCCTGTACAAAGCGAGACTGGTTGCTCAAGGTTTCACCCAGAGGTATCCCGACGATTACACCGACACATATTCACCCACTGTCAGGGCCAAAAGTGTCAAGAGCGCCCTGGTGGTGGCCACCATCCTGGGACTTGAGGTGTTCCAATTCGATGTGCAGACTGTATACCTTCACGCTGAATTGGACAAAGAGATCTACGTTAAAGCACCACCCGGGTATGACAAAGGAGAGAACAAAACCTGGCTACTGAACAAAAGCCTGTACGGGCTCAAGCAATCAGGCAAAAGGTGGTATGACTGCCTAGCCAAGGCCCTAAGAGCCATGCGTTTTGAAGCCACCTCAGCTGACAAGTGCCTATTCACAACAAGAGAAAATAACTTATTCGAAGGCATACTCGTTTATGTGGACGATATTCTGTACATAGGTAAACATAAAGACAGATGTGAAAAATTTGCCACTGAACTGGGGAGCCACTTCTCCTTGAAATCACTAGGCAAGATCGACAAGCATCTAGGAGTTCACGTAACCAAAACCAGCAAAGGATTCAGGCTCTCCCAAAAGGATAAAATCATCAAATTGCTGTCAAAATGCAACATGTCAGAGGCAAAGCCTAGTGAAACACCCATGCAACCAGAATTCCTAAAGAGCATGTACGAAGAATCAGAACCCTTCACCAACAACAGATTGTACAGGTCCACCATTGGGTCACTATTGTACATAGCCAATTGGACCAGACCCGACATTGCCTTAGCCGTAAACCTTCTGTCCAGACACGTAAGCAACCCCACCGTATCTCACTGGAACGCCATCAAAAGACTACTCAGGTACCTGAAATTCAGCATAAATTCAGCAACTCTGTTTAGAACCAGACATATCCGACAAACCAAAACTAACTTGTTACGCTGATGCCGATTGGGCAGGGGACATAAAAAGCAGGAAAAGCACTTCTGGCTATGTGCTGCTACTCAACAACTGCCCCATCCATTGGTACACAGGGAAGCAGAAACTTGTTGCCACCTCAACCACTGAAGCGGAATTCGTCTGTCTATCCAAGGCCACAAACAATCTGGTATGGTTCGATGACCTGCTCAATGATATTTGGACTGAGCCTTCATATCCAATAATCATTCATGAAGACAACAAGGCCGCAATAGAAATATTGAAAGCCGATGCAGTAGGTCAACGGTCTAGGCATATTGACATCAAATGCAAACACGTCAGGCAGTTTTCAGAGAGGTTTCATTAAGGCAGTACACTGCGACACCGAGGAACAAACCGCAGACATACTTACGAAGCCCTTACCACTTAAGCAACACGCTTACTTAATGTCAAAAATATGTGTTTATATGTAATCCATGTATACCCATGTATGAATGTATATGTATGTAAACAACGCATACCTGCGCCCAGTTTGTTGTGGCCCCGTCCTCTGAGCCTATCCCTTTGGAGGAAGGAAGCTCTGAGCAGGAGGAAGAGGAGCCAGCCAGATCTCCCAGCCCCCCCCCTCTGGCACCGGCTCAGGTGCCAGCTGAAAGAGAGCCAAGTAGTGGGGAAACAGGTGTCTCAGATGAGAGTGAGGGAGAGATGTCATTCCTGGATGCACGCCAAAGAAGGCGAGACAAAAGAGTATTGCAGCTGCGGCGTATGAGGAAATAGTTCTGAGTCACTGATTGGAGTCATGGGATCGGTGAGTCACTGGACCACACCCAGAAGCCTGTCTATATAAGACAGGCCAGTGAGTCACGAAGTTCGTGACGAACAAAGCTAAACAAACGGAGCAACCTCGTAGTCTTGGAAGCTAGATGAACGGCAAAGCTACGTAGGTGATTTTCTTGTTTGTGTAAACCAATAAAGTCCTTGGCAGACGGTGTGCATATCGCTGCCAAGGTTGAGATAAGAACTGCGGAGTGTGCCAAGTGATTATTAACCCTCGGCTGGCTGTGGTTTTGTGGGTCTCTGAAGGGGGGGGACAGATCACAGTTAGACATTTAGAGGGGGGTTCTGTCAGGATAAATGCCTAACTGTTCTATCATTGTGGGCACCCAGCATTGCAAGGGTTAATCCACCACACACCCCATCTTCCCCATGGCCACACCTTACCTTCTGGCCACACCTCCCGGGTATATAAACTCTCACCACGAGGTATTCCAGTTGTTCCAGATGTATACCTGAAAGAGAAAGGATCAAGGTCAGTGACCTTTGATACCAAGGGCCTGGGGATTATCCAGGCCTGCAATAAAATATTAATTTAAAAGATACAAATTGTCCTGTGAGTTATTGGGCTGGATCCATCACTACATCAAGGACTCCTAGCTCAAACCCTACCTCTCGATTTTGCCGTTCATAAGTTCCAGCCTGGTGATTGGGTCCTGATAAAACCTGATGTGAGGACAAACTTAGCCAAGCCTGGGACAGGTCCTACCACATCCTGCTGACTACTGAAACAGCAGTCCAACCTAAGGACAAAGGGTGGACCACTACTCCCGTGTAAAAGGACCAGTGGAAGAACTTAAAGAGTAGCAAGTGATTCCTGAAGAAGACCTGCTGAGAATAAACTTTTCCAAAAACTGGTGTGGCCATTGTGGTATGAATGGGTTTTGTTTGTGATTTTTCTTGTTGCAGGAGTAGCAACTTTTTGGTCTTTTCAGCCTGAGTGGTGGCCTCTCTTATTCCATCTGAAGATCCCAACAGAAGCTGTGCAACTTCACACTCTCCAGATTGTGTTGGTCCCGTGATTGTAACTGTATCACTGAATGTTGTTGTTATTCTTGTTGTCATTGTGAATTTATACACACCTGTGGGGAATAATGGGAAACTGTGCTTGTGTAAATGTGCAAGGGATTGCTCCCCATAGAAACTCTATTCCTATGTATATATCTATCCTACACTGGAGAATTGAGGCGTTGAATCAGATCAGCCTGACTTGAACAAAGTAGTTCTAGGAGATAGTGATATCATGATCCCTGAAGATATAGAATGGGTTGATTTAATACAATGGTTCAGTATTTGGGACTAATTTTCTTATGCATAGGACTAATATGAGAATATAATGCAATGATCAGTGTGAAAAATCATATTACACGTGAGGGTGTTTTCTTTGCTTATTGTTACTTTTCAGTCTGGAATTAACTTGACACAACCTAGTAACCCATTTGAAAATATACCTAGACTGAGTGGGTTATGGACGGATGTGGTAACTTTTAATTGGCATGCTCCAGATGGCTAATATTGGATAAATGGAAAATTTGCCTATGTGCAATTGCCTAGCCAATGGTATGAAGCATGTGTACTAGGAACTGTGAAATCTATTTTTCTTCCTTTTTCTACTGCCCGTACAACAAGGTGAAAGACTGGGTGTACCTATTTATGTGGAAGTAGGCCACAGAAAGATGACTGGCCTCCAGAAATAATAGTTCAGGTATACGGACCAGCCACCTGGACAGAAGATGGTACAGATGGTATATGCTGAATAGAATTGTAAGGTTACAGCCAATGATTGCAATGATACCTAATACAACTGCTAGTGCTGTAAATTTCTTAGTTAAACAGCACTCTCTGTTGAAAACAGCACTCTCTGTTGAAAACAGCAATATCCCAGAATAGGCCTGCTTTACACTATTTGTTAGCAAAAGTAGGTGTGTGTGGAAAAATTAAACTCACAAATTTTGTTTGCAAAATTGATGATTGTTAACCCTCATTCTTCTCCCTTGTCTCATTCCTTTAATCCAAAGAATAGTCACATCACCTATTTCTGGGATTGCAGTCATAGCATCCTCTGTGTCCACTCCTCATAATATGCCTGCAAATATCATGATTCTTAAAATGGATCCCCACGATGGAAAGCATTCCATCATTTAAATAAAAAGTGTGGAATGAAAGGGAAACAATAACTAGATTCTGTAACCATTAGGTTCCTGTAATACATATATGCCTTTGTATCACACATATTACGTCTTTATATTTGTATCTCCTGTAACAAACATATTCTGTTACTAGGACTCTGTAATGTATCTGGTATTTGTCAAACATATGTCCCTGCCATTTGACCTAAACCCATATCAATCTTCTCCCTGTTTTTTCTTGTGCCATCTAAGAGCATGGTATGTATCTCCAAGGGATAATTTACACCTCAGCCCTAATTTATGTTTGATCTGGATAAACTCCTGTCTTGCAAGAACCAGGGAGCCAAATGGCCAACTGAGTAAACAAAGGAATGCTCAAGGAAGTTTCTATTCCCCCTTGCAGGGCAACAAGGAATACACAAACCTAAATTAGGAGGCCAGAACTGGGTACTAAGCTGACTTCTCTGAGGGTATAAAAGGATGCCATACCTTCCCCAAGTTGTGGCTATCTCCTCGCATGCATTGTATCTGTATGTTCTGGATATAGTTCCACCCAGTATTTTGTTTTTGGCCATAAATAAAATCTGCTTTTCTGCAAGCCTCGTTTTGAGTCTCTCTCTTTGGCATTCTGGTGACTCAAGTGTATTATGGGACCTTACAATATAAATTGTGTTATGATGGTTGTTCATGTTCCAAATTGCTCATGAAATAAACCTCTGAATCTTAAAGTAAGAATTATTATTTGTGTTGCTGTCGCCTGTTTCCTTTATTGGGATATTTTTATGACAATATAAATAACAAGAAAAATGTTGGTTCACTAAAGAGAGAAGATGGCAAGGAAGTAACAGGCAGCAGAGAGAAAGCAGAGCTGTTTAACTCATTCTTTGCATCAGTTTTCATGCAAAAAGAAAATATAGCCCAACTTATCAAAAACATAACTGTAAAAGACAGACTAGAAATAAAAATTAAAATAAGCAAAAAAATGGTAAGAGAACACCTGTCTGACCTTAATATAAATCACCAGGACCTGATTTATTACATCCCAGAGTTCTGAAGGAGCTGGCAGATGTTATCTCTGAACCATTGTATCATATCTTTAAAAAAATCCTGAAGCACCCCAGAAGATAAGCTCAAGATCCAGAAAGATCTTGACAGACTTAAACAATTGGCCATATCCAACAGCATGAATTTAAGGGTCTATAAAGACTCAGAGCGGCCAGGTGAGCGTGGCTGGGTGTTCACTTTCTCACTGACAGCATATACTGTAATCCTTCACAAAATTCCCAGTACTGAATGTTAAGAAACTTAAGAGATAAACCCTCCCCCCAAACATAATTATTAATTTGAGATTTGACATTGCGGTGCCAGGTACTGCTCCAATTTTCCACACATGATATTGCCTATATAGTGAAACTTTAAAAAAGGAACTATGAAAACAGCAGCTATTGGCATCAGCCTGACAGTTTCTGTTTTTACTCTCACAGCCTTGTCTTTGCATTTTCTGCAAGTGGGAGGAGGAGGGAAAATCTACCCATCTCTATCCTTAAATTGCAAACTTTGCAGGGAAACCTCTCTTCAGAGAGGAGAATGAAATGTAGTGTTGCTGCAAGTGTGTGTGGGGGTGGGGGGGGGAGACGAGAGACAATGGAAATCCAGGTTCTGGGTTTACTGCTTAGAAATTGCAAGAGTAGGTCCATGCCAAAAAGAAAAATATATTTGCTGCTGGTCATGGAAGCAGAATATATAATAGACTGCATACATTGATCTGCTTTATATATAATCGTCATAAATGCTACTGTCATTTCTGGCCCTGGTTTACTTGTGGCTAGTTCTTAAAGCAATCATCCATTTTGTTATAGGCCAACCTAACAACAAAGCATTTATTACAAAATCATTAGCTATGAAGATTATTTTTAAACTATAGAGTTGGAAAACATGATGTACAGATTTTAAAGGGGAACTATTAAACATGTCATCTGCACCAGAACACTGTGCAGTCTTCAGGCACTCATTTATAATTGTTGGGGGGGAATGCCTCCCGATGAGAATTCTTCCAGCCGGGAAACAATGAGTGGTGCTTTGAAGAATAAATGGAATAGTGAAGCGGAGCTGCCGGAAAGAAGTCTTTAATTGCAAGAAACCAAGACGAGTGACATTCAGCAAAGTTTCTTGGCTAGCTGATTGACATCCAGACGTGAGTTTATATATTCTTTCTGAGCCTTTCCTCTTAACACATGCTTTTGATAATTAAATCCTGTATTTGGTGACGTTTTGATTCTATATCTATTGATGGGATAATTTTTCTTAGTTTGGCTTTGTTTGGAAGGAAAAAGGGTTTATCTCTGTTGAAAAGAAATGGAGTTGGCAAATCTGACTAGTTCCTGTGCCTTGCTTATCTTGGTAATTGGTTTAACAAGATGGTAATTAGTAGTAGTATACTTTATTGTGGTCATAGACCAAAAAGACCAAAACATCCAAGACACATAGCTGGCACATGACCAGACTAAAGTGCAAAACGGCAGCAAGATCAGTGGTGGAAACCACTCCGTCAAACTCACAGTAAAGTTGTACATAGGGAGAAAATACTATATTGTAATTTACATAAATCTGCACATCGCACTTTATACAGCCACCAGCTAGCTCAACCACTGGCGATCACTAGGACTGACCTCAGCCAGTGGGTCCAGCCCATCCCTTCTCCCGGCTCTTACATCTCAAGACTGCAGCAAAAAATTTGCTACCTTTAGTGTCATCTTAGAATCAGTATCTTGAAGTAAGAAGCGGAGACTAAGAGTTTCAGATAATCCAGGAAATCTTTGGCAAATGGGAGAGATAAGTTCTGACCTTATCTCCCGATAGTGGGGACAAGTAAATACGATGTGAGCCAACGATTCCGAAGATCGACCGTCACATGAACAGTGGGTGGGTTTCACACCTCCCGAGCACCTGCTATCCAAGACATTCAAGGGGATCACATTAAAACGTGCCTTCAGAAAGGCCAACCTGTATTTAACAAAGGATAGCGTAGAAAGATATTTTGTGGGGGGGGGGGGTGCATTCAGGGCGTAATATTGAGAGAAAATGGAGAACATACTCCCGCACCAAGTGCCAGATTCTGTTGTCTTTCAATATCATCCAATCGCTGGAATATCAGCAATTTGGCTGCATCTGGGCCTAGCATAAGGGCTACAATAGGGGGAATACCTATCTTCATAAGTTTGGTGTGAATATTGCGGGCCCAAGGACTGTGGAAGTCATCCTGCCATAAGCACTGGCCTAAAGATGGCAATTGATTTAACAAGATATCGCTACTGTGTTATGTGTCAGCCACTGTGTTACACGTCTGGTTACATTGTTGCTACATTCCGCTGATTTTGTGAGTCTCAAGCGTTTCCCTGATTAGCTCCCCTGGGGCTGTCAGTTTGTCAGCGTTCCAGAAAACCCCAACTCCAATTAAGACCTCCGAGGCAAGTATTTCTCAAAGTTCCATTTATTAGAGTAGGTATACTGGCACATCCGGGAAAACCCGAATCTGAGAGTTCCAGGTTTTCCCTCAGTAAATCAAAACGCCAAATCCAGCCCCTGCACCCATCAGTCTGTCACATGGCCCAATCATTATCCATCCCAACCTGAGCTATCACTGCAACCACTCCTCCTCCAGATGCAGGAACACCATGACCTTGACCGAAGGGAAGAATACTATTTTGTCTAACTGCAATCACTCTCCTGAATCCCCCTTCCTACTTTCCCAAGTGCAAGAAGTTGGCAGTGTGGAAGCTTCTGGTGCTAATATGGCTTCCAAAGCTGAAACAGTTCTGGAAATGAGTCAGACAAGGCTAGTGTTTTAGTTTGAAAGGATTTAAACTGTTGTGATTTAATCATTTGTATTTGATTTATTTGTATTGTGTTTGAATTATTTGCTGCCTCATGGTTTCTTCTTCTATCTGGGGAGGGAGGCCTTCCTTCATAATATATTAATGATATCATTTCTTTCTTTTTTTTTTCCTTAGTTGAATTTCAAAGATTTCTAGAGAGGAGGAGGGGGTGGCAGGGGAGTGTGTGAGGGAAGGCTGCCCCAAAAAGCCAGCATCCTTACCACTCACACTTGGAAATGGGGATTCCCTTTTGAGAAGGGCCAGCCTCCCTCGTGCAGGACTGGGGAGTGCTGCTCCTCTTCTTGTTCTCCACAGATCTCTCAAGGTAGAAGGGGTTTTTTTCCCCAAAAAGTTTTTATTTTTATTTCTCATAAGCATATTTGAGTGTACAATCTTTTTATCCATCATTTTCCATTCATCTTATCTTTTAACTTTCATTTTTAGTTGTTCGGGGCTGCTCTTTTACCATTTACCCTCCTTTATTTTACCACAACCTTTCCTCTTCTCCTCCCCTTATCTTTGTTGCCATAATTTGAGGATCTGACCCAATAACTCACAAAGACCATAGTAAGATTAATCAATATTTGTTTATTTATACATCTCCTTCCATCCACAGGTGATCAGCCGGAACAACTACTGGACTGCGGGGCAGCAACTTATATACAAGAGAGGCGGGGTCAAGGTAAGGAGGGGTTGAGTGGAGGAAGCTAGTGGGGGTGGTTTATGTTAACCCTTACTTTGCCACGCTGTCTGGCACGTGGGCAATATGTTAGGCATTTACATGTGACAAAACCCCCTCTAAATGCCTAACAGGTGATGGTACATGTGTGTTACATGCGGACACATAATTTTGAAGTTAGATAAGCGTGTTGTTTGTTCTGCAGAGGTTTGGTAAGAATGTCCACAGTTTGTTCTTCAGTCTCGCAATGTGTGGCTCTGATGAACCCAATGTTCGAGAGCTGTCTGACATGTTTGAGTTTGATGTCAATGTGCCTCGACCTTTGACCTATGGTATCAGCCTTGGATATATCGATGGCCGCTTTATTGTCCTCGTGTATAATGATTGGGTATATTGGTTCGGCCCAGATGTTGGAGAGTAAGTCATCGAACCAAATTAAGTTGTTGGCTGCCTTGGACAGTCATATGTATTCTGCTTCAGTGGTGGATGTGGCCACTAAGTTTTGCTTGCCAGTATGCCAATGCACTGGACTATTGTTGATGAAAAATACACACCCAGATTGTCAGAGCGGCAATCAGCCCTGTTCCCATCCTGGGGTAATTGCCCTCAATTAGAGGTGGAATCGTGGCTTTTTCCTTCTGTATACTTTGAAAAAAATAAACCGAAGATATATTTTCTAATTAAACTCATATTTATTGTAAAGAAATAAAAATATCTCACTATCTAAAGTAGTTACATTTTGGAAACTTTCCCAGCTACCTCTCTTGGCCAGAGAACAAAGAAAAGTTTTAGAGAAGAAGAAAGGAATGTAGACATGCGCAGTAGATTAGAGATAACTTGGCAAGCTATGGTAAGTCTGAAAGTTCAGAAATAAAAGCTCAGCTGATAAACACAAAAACGCAGTGACACAGATGTACTCTTTCTGCTCTTTGCGCCCCCTGCCCAGTCAGCATCTGCATAACAAGTTAAAATTGGCTCCTTAGAGTTTTCTGGTTCCAGACAGAGACAAGCATCTGAACTGTATTTTAGATATCTGAGTATTCGTTTTATGGCCTCTCAGTGATATGTGTTAGGTTTGCTTACATGTCTGGATAGGAGGTTGACGGGCAGGGTGATGTCAGGTCTTGTCCAGTTGGTGATATACAGTAGAGACCCTATGATGGACCTGTAGAGTGTGTTTTCGTTGAATGGGTCGGCTTCATCATACATATTCTTTAAGAAGTCCAGTTCCATTGGTGTTTATTTATTTATTTATTTATTATTTCAATTTATAAACTGCCCTTCTCCTTGCGGACTCAGGGCGGTGAACAGCCAAGATAAAACATGGTATACAAAAGTTAAAAACAATTAAAAATTATTAAATATTATTCGGCCAATAATTAAAACAACCCAATTTCAAATCAATTTCAAATTTAAAAAACGGAGGATGGGATCAAGCTAGCCCAGCTAGATGGAATAAATGGGTTTTAAGGGCCCGACGAAAGGTCCGGAGATCTGGACTCCTGCGTATCTCCGGGGGTAGGTCATTCCAGAGGGCGGGCGCCGCCACAGAGATGGCTCTCCCCCTGGGGGTCGCCAGCCGACACTGTCTGGCCGACGGCACCCAGAGGAGGCCCTCTCTGTGCAAGCGTACTGGCCGGTGGGAGGCTATTGGCGGCAGAAGGCGGTCCCGCAAGTACCCAGGTCCTAAGCCATGGAGCGCTTTAAAGGTGGTCACCAACACCTTGAAGCGCACCCGGAAGACCACCGGGAGCCAGTGCAGCTCGCGCAGGAGAGGTGTCACATGGGAGCGCCACGTCGCTCCCATAATTCCCCGCGCGGCCGCATTCTGGACCAGTTGGAGCCTCCGGGTGCACCCCAAGGGGAGCCCCATGTAGAGAGCGTTGCAGTAGTCCAGGTGGGAAGTCACGAGAGCATGAGTGACTGTGCGTAGGGAGTCCCGATCTAGAAAGGGACGCAACTGGTGTATCAGGCGAACCTGATAAAAAGCCCCCCTGGCCACGGCCGTCATGTGTTCTTCTAAAGACAGCCGTGCGTCCAGGAGGACGCCCAAGTTGCGAGCCCTCTCCGTGGGGGCCAATGTCTTGCCCCCAATAGTCAGCGATGGCGTCAGCTGGCTATATCAGGACGCCGGCAGCCACAGCCACTCGGTCTTGGAGGGGTTTAGTCGGAGCCTGTGTTCCACTGGGCTTTGCATCCATCATATTACATTTATGTAAGAGCTCTAGGATTTTCTCTTTCTGTGAAAGCCAGAACCCTTTTTCGGTTTTGTTGATTTGGACCCCCAGATATTTGTTTACCTTTCCTAATGTCTTTAGAGTGAAGTGTTTACCTAGTTCATCAGCAAACTCATCACATTTGTGTTTATGGTGACCAAGGTATAATATATTGTCCACATAGACGAGTACATATTCAGTGGAATTACCTTCTTTCCTGGTGAAAAAACAGATGTCTGCTGATGTGGCAATGAAACCCATTTTCCTGAGGATCTTTGCTAGGCACTCGTACCATCTTTTCCCTGATTGCTTTAGTCCATATAAACTTTTGTTTAGTAGCCAAGTGTCTCCTCTTTGCGTGTTTTTTCCTGGTGGAGTTTTGACAAAAATTTCTTTGTCAAGTTCTGCGTGTAGGTAGGTGGTCTGTACATCAAATTGATATACCTTGAGGCCCAAGATGGATGCTACCACTAGTGCGCTTTTAATGCTTTCAGCTCTGTGGGGGAGTATGTTTCCGTGTAGTCATCAGGATATTTTTGTGCAAAACCTTGCACCACCAGTCTGGCTTTATATAATGTCTTATTGTTTTCTAACTCCTTGATTTTAAAGATCCATTTTGTCCCAATTGGGGTTTTGTCACTTGGGACCTTGGAGGGGGTGTATACGTTTAGCTCCCTAAGGCTGGCCATTTCCCTTTCTATGGCTTGCTCCCATTTGACTCTCTCTTCTTGTGGCACTTTGAGTACCTCTTCGTGTTAGGGGTTAACTTGTTGGTTTGTATGGACAGGATATATTCCTCAAATCTTTTGGGGGGTTTATTCCTGTTTGTTCTAATGGGTCTGTCTGGTTGCGTCTCTGTGTCATGCAAATACCTGGCTTCCTTTTTTGTGAGTGTGTCTAACTTTATGATGGGGTGATCTTCCTTCCACTCCCTGGTATTTACTTCTTGGTGTTTTGGTTTGTGTTTCCCACGCTCCTCGTTTCCTGCCACCCTTTGTTTAGTCTCATCTCTTTTGTCATTTGTTTGTCCCTGTTTGGAGTAACTGACATATACTTTGTTTAGGTGTATCTTTGACCAGTTGGTATGTTCGTGAAATACTGCTGTTCTGGATATTATGAATCTATTGTGATTGTCAATGAACCTGAACCCCTTTGTCCCAGGTTCGTACCCCATAAACCTCAACCTTCTTGATACCTTGTCACCCTTGCGTCTTAGTTGCTTTGGAATGTGTACATCTGCTGTGACTCCAAAAATGTGTAAGTGTGCTATTTGTGGTTTTCTGTTATACATTATTTCGTAAGGGGTCTTGTCTATCACACTAGACCATAATCTATTTAGTGTGTAGTTGGAATAAATGAGTGCTTCAGTGCAAAAAGACTGTCCTAACCCTGCGTCTTCTAAAACGCACCTTTCGTCTTCGGTAGATACTGGGTCTTCCTTGGTATCTAAATTGGTGTTTACACTTGGTTGATCATTGCCTTCAGGGTTAAAGTACGGTAGTCCTCCGCTAACTATGACTCTACCTGTTTTCCTTATTCCTAGTCATATATGCCTTTCCTTCCTTGAATGTGGTCTCAATGCCTGTGTCTTTACTTAACTTCAAAGTGGCAAGTATGTTATAGGGAAACTCGGGTACGAGTAATACCCCCTTTATTTTGCCTACTCCTGGTAAGTGTATGTCTCCCTGTCTGGTTACTAGGACCCTGTTTTGGTTTGCTACTTTAATTAGATAGTTCTCTTTCGTGAATGACAACAGTAATTACTTGTTGTATGTGGTGTGATTAGTGGCCCCTGAGTCTATGAGCCAGGAGTTTTCTTTCCATACTTGGTTGGTTGTGTGTTCCTGATCCCCAAGCCCCTAAAGTGATCCTGACTGACTTTCTCTAGAGCTGTCTCTGTGCCCTCTCCTGTCCCTTGGGTTGGGTGAGTCCCTGCACCTGTATCTGTGGTCTGGGGAGTGCCTCTCTTGGAATCTAGGCCTATATTCCTGTCTGTCCCTACGCTGGTTGTGTTCCCTTCCTCTGGTGTTCCTAGGGCAGTCCCTCCTGTAGTGGTTCCTGGAACCACATAGGAAACACTTGGATGTGTTGTGGTCTCTATTTTGGAATCCCACCCTTTTAATTGGTCTGTGATCTCTGCATTGTAGGGAGCGGTGTTTCCTTAGATTGTCCCCGGCTGTCAATTTATTGATCAAGGTTTCTGTTGAGAGGTGTCCTAAGGTAAGGCTGTCTAGCTGTGCAATGAAGTTATCCCAGCTGGGGTCTAGGGAGTTAATTATGATACTTTTCATACTCTCCTCAGCAATGAATTCCTCCCTTTGCAATAATTCGGCTCTGGTGGCATTTAAAGTTAGTAGATGCTCACTCATGGATGTCCCTGCCTTGAGTCTGGCTGAGTGAAAATCTCTAGAAATTCTAGTTGTGGTGGCCACACTCTTGCTATAGAACAGATCAAACAATTTCTGAATTAGTTCTGTCACTGTTAAGTAGTGGTTGATGCTAGGGTATATGCTGGGTGAGATGCTGGCTATCAGCAGGTAAAATGCCTTATGGTGTAGGCAGTCTAATTCAAATGTCCAAGGTCTTTCAGGGGGATCAGTAATTAGGAATAATATATTTTCTCTTAAGAATGCTACCTGGAGTTGTTGGTTCCACTCCAGGAGGTTTGACCCATCTAATGTTAGCTTTGGGAAATCAATAGGTAAAGTCCCAGGGCTATGGGAAACATTACTTACAGAGGGCGGCTGTCCATGGTTCTGAATGTGAGGAAAGCCGCAATACGGCATCGGTATGCTCGCCGGCAGTTTAAACAGGCAGGTCTGCATTTTTTTCCCCACTTCTTTCAAGGTGTCTCTGCGCTTGGGCAAGTATCATTCTTGTCCTGGAGTCATCGGGAGAGGTTTTTGTTGCTGCGGCTCCTGAGTGAAGGCCTTGCTCAATCCGGTGGGACTCAGGCTCAGTCTTGGGAAGCCAGCGGCGAGCAGAAGATGGTCGAGTCATCGCCTGGGTCGCTGGTGTGTTGTCCGGCATGGAGTCTTGGTTGGCCGTGTGGTGCTGCTGCGTTGGTGAGTACCTGTTCCAATCTCTGGGTCTCGGCGTTCGCGTCGGCGGCAAGTGGGCATGGCTTTTATTCGGGGTGCACAGCGGCATTGGTGTCCAGGTAGCGGTGTCTGTGCCCTTCGAGTGGATTCTGCTTGTGTCCTCAATGTAGTCTCTCGCCTCCCTGGCTGCCTTTGGTGCATTCGGGAGGCGAGTTGGTAATTTTGTGTCTGGGCCAAAAGCAGCAGTGAGAGTCTTTATGGCCCTTTCTATCTTGACCTTGGTAGGCGAGCTCTCGAAGTCTGATTTGGATCCTTCTCCATATTCATCGGTTGCTGTTTCTCTCAGTTTCGTGTAAGGTTCATTTCGTGCCGGCCATTTTGAACCGGGGCTTCCCATTGGTTGAGGGTCGGCCATCTTTGTTGGTTGCTCAATTAAAGGTGGCTGCCCTTCGAAATTTGGCACAAAGCAGCTTCCAACCGTCTCATGGGTGGTATTGCTGGGTGCCTCATTTCTTACCGGGCTGTCTTCTGTGTTCTCCCGGTTCGGTCTGTGGCTCTCGTTTGCTGCCCCGTGTTTCTTGATCAGGTATCGGAGGTTTGCGACGAGGTCCTCATTGTTGATGTGTGATCCTAGCAGCTTCAGGAGGTTCTGCCTTAGATCGTTGCTTTCTCGTGGGTCGGTTGTGTTGTCAGACCTTTTCTCCGTTCCTTTTTCATTGTCCTCTGGCGTGTGTTTTGGATCCGGCGCTTGTTCTCTCTTGTCTGGCGTTCCCTCTGGGATGGCTCCGGTTGGAGTTAGTTGCGCCATTTGTCTTAAGTATGCTCGGGTATTTATTCTTTTCTTGCTTTCGGTCATATTTTTGGAGTTATGGGTTCTTAAACCATCCTCTGCTACCATTATGTTGCCATAATTTGAGGATCTGACCCAATAACTCACAAAGACCATAGTAAGATTAATCAATATTTATTTATTTATACATCTCCTTCCATCCACAGGTGATCAGCTGAAACAACTACTGGACTTTGGGGCAGCAACTTATATACAAGAGAGGCGGGGTCAAGGTAAGGAGGGGTTGAGTGGAGGAAGCTAGTGGGGGTGGTTTATGTTAACCCTTACTTTGCCACACTGTCTGGCACGTGGGCAATATGTTAGGCATTTACATGTGACAATATTCCTTTCTCCATCTCTTCCTACTTTCTTCATTCTTCCTCTCCTTCTTTCCTACTTCCCTTTCCCTTCCCCCACTCCTCTGTTCTTCCTCCCTTTCTAACCCTCTCTCCTACTCCTCTTTCCCCTCCCTTTTCTTCCTCTCCTTTTCCCTCTCTTCTATCTCTCCCTCTCCTTTCCTCTCTTCTTCTTTCCTCTCTCTACTCCTTTCCCTTTCTCTTGTTTCCCTTTTCAATTCAGTCTAGAATGGTATTCAAGCAGCCCCAATTATCTATTTGCATCCATCTTCATTTCAGTTTCTTGTTTAGTAATTACATCAGTTTCATCATTTTTGTACACGTTTATAATAATCTAACTTTTTCCCTCCCACCGCTTCCCCCTTTTCTCTTTACCTAGGCATCGTCTGGGGTTCTATTCTTCTAATTATTTTTTCTCTTTTTCATCTTTTCCCTGTCTATTCTATCTCCATACCTTTATTCATATTTCTTTTCTAACCAATCATAAAATTTTCCCCATGTCTTGAAATACATCGACTCCTCTTTATATTTTATTCTCAGTGTTAGTCTGTTCATTTCTTCACATTCTAAAATTTTCTTTATAATTTCTCCTTCCAAAGGGATTTTATCTGCTTTTCAATTCTATGCAAATACAATTCTGGCAAATGGTATTATATGAATAATCAAATATGTATCTTCTTTACTATATTTCTCCAGTAATATTCCCAATAAAAATATCTCTGGTCTTAACTCTATACGTTGTTGTAGCATTCCCTCTAACTATGTTCGTATTTTAGCCCAATAATTCTTTGCTTCCTTACATGACCACAACATGATCCCAGCACATAATATGATTCCAGCAATTGATGACATTTCCAACATTTAGCTGATTTATCTTTAAACATTTTTGCTAATCTTTCTGGTGACATATGCCATCTATAAAACATTTTATACAGGTTTTCCTTATAGGCTGTTAACATTGTTAATTTATAATTCCTTTCCCATAGTTGTTGCCATTTCTCCAATTCAATCGTATAACCAAAACTTTTTGCCCATGCTATCATTGTTTCTTTTACTTCTTCATCTTCTAATCTGATTTGCAATAAGTAATTATATAATTTCTTAATCATTTTTTTCATCTGTTCCCATCAATATCTCATCCAATTCTGATTTTCCCAAATTAAAACCATATTGTCTATGTTCCATTTCATACCTTGATTGTATTTGCAATCGTGTATACCAATCTGTCTCAATCCCTTATTTTTCTAACTCTTGCTTTTGTTTTAGTTCTCCCCTTTCTGATAAAATATCCTTATATCTAACAGTATTTTCCATATTAATGATATTTCGATGTGTCAAAGCTTCCATTGTTGAAAGCCACATTGGTATTCTCAAGTAATGTTTTTCTTTCACTCTCTCCCACACTGTTAACAAACCATTTCTTACATAATGTCTCTGGAAATATCCATGTATCCTATTTTTGCCATACCATAGGAAAGTGTGCCAACCTAGTTGCAGATCATGTCCCTCCAACGTCAATAGTCTTGCATTCCTCAATAAAATCCATTATTTGATCCATGTTAGAACTGCTGCTTGGTAATAGTTCCCAATGTTGTAATCCAAACCTGCCTCTAGTTCTTCTGTCTTGTAACATTTTTATATTAATTCTTGCTTTTTTCCCCTTGTCATACATATTTCCACATTGTTCTATTCAAATTCTCCAAGTACTTTTTCTCCAGTTTTATTGGTATCGTTTGGAAGAGAAATAGAATTTTTGGTAGTATGTTCATCTTAATTAATGCTACTCTTCCCATTAATGATAGTTGCAGATTTCTCCATTTCTCCAAATCTATCTAAATTTGTTTTTTCAGTTTATAATAATTATCTTCCTTGAGAGTTGCACATCTTCACGTCAGATGAATGCCCAGGTATTTCATTTTCTTCACAATTTAAATGTCCAGCTTCTCCATTATCTTCCTTTTTTATTTTCTCTCATATTTTTAACTAATATTTTTGTCTTGTCCTTATTTTCAATCCTGCTACTTTTCCATATTCTTCTATTTGTTCCAACAGTTTTGGCACTGTCTCTATTGGATCCTCCATAATAAACACCAAATCATCCACAAATGCTTGCAATTCATATTCTTCTTTTTTAATTTTCATTCCTTTTATATCCTTTTCCTGCCTCGTTTTTCTATTTAAAGCCTCTAATGTCAATATAACTAGTAATGGAGTGGTGGTTCCAAGATGGAGGACTGGTAGGATATATGCTTCTCCTGCTCGGCTTCTAAGTTTTTATTTCATCCTTATTGTGGCTTTTTAAACTGTGCTTTCAGCTCCCCCCCCCCCCCCCCCCCGATTCCTGCAGGGGAGTTTTAAATGCAAAATCGCATACCAGTTAATTTTCCAACTCTCCCCCGGCAACTCCCATTTTACTCTGGCAACGAGCCCGGTTTTGCAATTCTTCTGATATCTTTGTTTGTTAGGCCTAATTGCTTGGCCCAGCGCCCTGCCTTTATCACTCATACTGCCTGCAAACAACTCGGCAAATGTTCCCTACAAGCTGCTTTAACTGCTTTGACCGTTTTGATGTATATGGGCTGATCTCTGTTGAAGCTTTACCCATATAATCTGTTTTTAACTGGGAGACTCTATAAACCAGGGACTTTTTAATCTACTATCAGAACGTTAACCTGCTTTGGGCCGTATTACTACCCAACATCCTCCTCCAAGAGATCAACCGGCTGCCCTGATATGAGTCCACACAAACGTCGTCGTTCCTTATCCCCAAGGGACCTTTGTCTGGAGACCTCCCTTGAAAACATAATGGGCCCCTTGCCTAAGATCAAAAAGACTGACACCATGCAATTGAACCAAGATCCGGACATGTCAACTACTTCCTTGGACAAATTCTTCCAAAACTTAATATCTCTGGCCTCTCTGCCCAGCTCTCCTTTGGAAGAATTGGAATCCCTGGCTGCCTCACTCTGCAACACACCTTCACCGCTGGATTGTCCGACACCATCAGATGCTAGTTCTGTCTTGCCCTGTTTCACTGCTTTGCCGTCCCCTACCAACTCAGTTCAGTCCTCGGATATCCAGCTTTTGCAACAGTTCTGTCTCCTTCTGGCCAACTCTATTACCCTTCTGACATCCTCTGTTGGAGTGCTAGTTGACAAAGTTGACAAAGCGGGGACTTGTTTAGCTCTCCTTACCATCAAACTAGACCTCTTCCCCCTTAATGGCAGATGTGCCCCAGATGTCCCCAGGGAATTTACCCACTTGGCCAAAAATGACAACAGCACAATAGACTATACTTTGGTTTCAAGAGCCTTTTTGCCATACATTTCCTCCTTCAAAGTAGATGACAGGATCTTCAGTGACCATCTTCCCCTTATTATGGTTGCATGGCTATATAGACCTCAAGGCCATCCCGCTCACGCTGTCTCCACAGACTCTAATCCCAGAGGCTCCCCGATGTTGCCGAAATGGTCAAAGTCTCTGGCCCTTTTCAACGCACGCTTTTATCATCAAGAAGCAGCCAATACCTTGTCAGCCTTGATCGGAACCAAGGCTACACCTGGTGTGCTACTGACCGCCTTCACTGACTGTATAAATGGTCTTATAGCCTCCTTTCAGCCCCCCACCCTTATCCCTGGTAGAGTTTCCTGGAGGAAGGGAGCTCCTTGGTTTAACTCACAATGCAAACAAGCCAGGAACCATATGAGATCTATATATTCTGCCCACAAATGAACAGGTTCATCGACGCCCCCCCCCCCCCCCCCCCCGCGTATTTTGAGGCCAAGAAGGCATACAAGCTAGTCCTTTTAAGAGCTAAGCAAGACTGGCACTGGCTTAGGTGGAATGCATTACTAGAGGCCGCGAAATCCAGCAACCCTCGTGATTTCTGGAGTCTGTTAAACAGGGGGCCAACTAGTAGGCTCACTCATTCCATCTCTGCCACTACATGGGAACTCTTTCTACGCCGAGTCTTTTATGACACTGACGTGCCAGTCTCTTCGACCGCAGGCTCTCTCCCTAACCACCTCCCCAGATAGCCTCCTGTCGAACCATCCACGATTGCCAAGCTAATCGGACAACTCAAACTTCAAAAAGCTCCTGGCCCGGATCTCATCCCAGCCGAAGCCATCCTAGCCCATAAGGACAGGTGGATCCCGGTTCTTACCGAGGTATTCAATGCGATCAACCAAACGGGCCTTATCCCCAAGCTCTGGAAGGATGCTATAATTATCCCAATACATAAGAAAGGCGCCCACTCCGATCCCAGCAACTTCCATAACAGCAGTCTTCTTTCAATTTTGGGGAAACTCTATGCCCACTATCTCCTGTCCAAACTGGAGTGCTGGGCTGAAGAGGCCGACCTGCTCAGTTATGAGCAGGCGAGGTTCCGTCCAGACCACTCTACAATTGACCATGCTCTGATCCTTCATCATCTTGCCGTAAAATACTCCACCCCCAGGAAGGGTCGTCTTTGCGTTGCCTTTATAGACCTAAAGGCTGCCTTCGATAGCATCCCTAGAGCTAAGCTGTGGGCCAAACTTTCCGCCTGGGGTATTGACAAAAGATTACTTTGGCTTATCTCCCAACTGCATGAAGGAACAGAAGCAAAAGTGCGCCTTACCCCGCAGGGGGATCTCTCTAAAGCTATCCTCATTAACAAGGGGGTTAGGCAGGGGTGTATATGGCACCCTTTCTCTTTAACCTATATATCAGTGACTGGAGAAAGGCATTTTCGGATCACATGGTCTACATCCATGCTCCTAGATTAGCTCATTACAGATGTCCGCTCCTGCTCTACGCTGATGATGCCGCAATACTTTCATTTTCCCGGGTGGGCCTATGTAGAGCCTTAAAAATCCTTTCTGCTTATTGCTCTGCTAACCAACTGCATATAAACCACTCTAAGTCTAAAATCATGGTATTTGCAAGAAGCAGGAAAATTTATCACTGGAACCTTGATAGCATCCCAGTGGAACAAGTCCACAGATTTCAATATCTAGGTATCCTCTTTCAATCTAATACCAAGTGGCCTGCGCAGGTTGAATCTCTCTGTAATAAGGCTAAGATTTCCACCCATGCCCTCTTGCACTTTTTTCATACTGAGGGAGCTCATCATATCCCCTCAGCAATAAAAGTCTACAGGGCAAAGGTATCACCAGCGGCTATCACCTACGGCGCCCCCCTATGGGTCCAATCCAACATCTCCTCTCTTGAGTCTGTTCACAGCCAATTCCTACGTCGTCTGATGGGAGTCCCTCCCTGCGTAAGTAATGCCGCAATTCAGTTGAAACTGGGCATATCTTCACTTGCTACAATCATGTGGAAACGTGCAATTGGTTATTGGTTTCCCTGTGGACTAGACTCCCAGGCTATTACCTAGGCCAATGCCTATGGCAGGACCCTTTTCATAGTCCCTGGGCCCATAATATCCATACAAAACTTTTGAAGATCGGGATTTCCCCCATTGAAGCTTTTATTTTAGGCCCTGATGCTGCCAAATCGTTGATTTTTCAACGGCTGGATGACATTGATAGACAACTAAAACTGGCAAACAGATCGGGAACATGCTCACCGTTTTCCCTTGGAATTGTTCCCTTGCCTCACCCTCCGCCTTACCTCTCCGCGTTACACTCTATCAAACATAGGCTCGCATTTATGAAGGCACGATTTAATGTGATCTCCTCGAATGTCCTCGACAGTAGGCTCTCAGGGGGAGTAAAATCCACCTATTGTACATGTGATGGCCGATCCCCGGAATCTCTGTTCCACATTACATTCGTATGTCCCTACTACCGAGACATAAGATCAAGATTCATTTCCCCTATTTCCCAGAGATTCCCTGGATCACCTGCCTTTATTTCCTACTCCAGGATGCAGACCCTAATATAACTTCAAAGGTGGCAAAAAATTTTGCTGCAGTCGTGGCTGAAAAAAAAAACCGGGGGAAGAGACGGGTAATCCCTACGGCAGAGGATCACTAGTATTGACAGTACAGATTGTATCTGAGGTAGTAGATGGTGTACTGTCGCATGATCTATTTACATTTGTAAAATCTACACCCCCCTTTTATGTGTATTTTAATTTGGTCTTTGACCACAATAAAAGCTATCTATCTATCTATCTATCTATCTATCTATCTATCATCTATCTATCTATCTATCTATCTATCTATCTATCTATCTATCTATCTATCTATCTATTTGTATGTTTTTGTAAGTCATCCTGGATCTCCACTAATGGAGGAGATATCACAAATCTCCAATTTTTTGCCTTTCAGCCCAATCTCATGGGCCATCCAGACAGTGTAATATAGCCGACAAGCTATTTTCTATATTTTTTTTTTAATATTTTTGCTGATCTATCTATCATCTATCTATCTATCTATCTATCTATCTATCTATCTATCTATCTATCTATCTATCTATCTATCTATCTATCTATTAATGGAGATAGAGGGCATCCTTGCATTGTTCCTTTTCTAATATCTACTTTTCCTGTCATTTCACCATTGACCATCACCTTTGCCAATTGATCTTCATATATAGTTTTGATCATACTTATAAATCTATCCCCAAAGTCCATCATTTTTAACTGTGTTATCATAAATTGCCAATTCACATTGTCAAACATCTTCTGTGCATGTAAAAATAGCAACGCTATTTGCTTCTCTGAGTGTGTTTCATAATATTCTAATGTATTTAATATAATTCACATATTGTCTCTAATTTGTCTATTTGGTAAAAAAACATTTTGGTCCAAATGTATAAACTCATTTAAAAGTTTCTTTAATCTTTCAGCCATAGTTGATGCAAAAATTTTATAATCCGCATTTAATAGGGATATTGGTCTATAATTCTTTATTTGTTGCAGATCCGTCTCTTCTTTTGGTATCAAGGTTATGTATGCCTCCATCCATGAGTCCGGAATCTTAGCTTTAAGTAATAGTTTGTTGAATACTTGCAGCATCACATCGCTTAATACATCTTGTAATGTTTTGTATACCTCTGCTGGTAATCCATCCCGACCCGCTGTCTTCCCATTCTTTTGTCTTTTGATTCCCTCCATTAATTCCATCATTTATATTCTTTCTTCTAACATTTTTTTAAACTTTTCCGGAATTCTGAGTATTTCCACTTTTTAAAAATATTGTTCTATCTTTTCCTCTGCCACTGTCTCTTGTTGATACAGTCCATTATAATATTTCTCAATTATTCTCTTCTTTTCCTCATTTCTATAACATACTTTTCCATCTTGGTCTATTAATTGACTTATTAACTTCTTTTCTTTCTCCTTTTTCATTTTATATGCTAACCATCGTCCTGGTTTATTTGCATTTTCAAAGAAATTTTGCTTTGTAGCTTTTATTTTATTCATCAGCTCTTCATTTTCCATTAGGTTCATCTTATGCTTTTTCAAGTCCATCAAATTTTTAATCTTTTTGTCATGGGGATCTTTCTGCAACTCCATCTCTAACATCTTATATTCCTCCTCTTGTTTCCTTTGCATTTGCCTGTTTTGTTTATTTTGTTTTCCTAAATATGTCATTGTCAACCCTCTAATATATGCTTTGCTAGTGTCCCACACATTTTGTAATGATGTATCTTCTTACTTATTCTCTTTAAAGAAAAAAGTCAATTCCTTTTCCATATATTGTTGAAAATTCTTTTCATTTAGTAAGTTTTGATTTAATGTCCATCTCATTTTTTTTCTTTCCCTTCCACATCATTGTTATTGGATTGTGGTCTGCCCATACATTTGTTTCAATATCAATCTTTTGTATTGTTGCTATTAATTCTGTTGACATCCACATCATGTCTATTCTTGACCATGACAAATGTCTATTTGAATAATATATGTATTGCTTTTCTTTAGGGTAACTTCGTCTCCAAGCATCTTGTAGACTTAATTCGTCTATCATTGTGAAAAAGGTTTTTGGAAGTGTCTTTCTTAACTTCTTATTCAGTTTTGTGGATTTATAGTCCAGGTCATTATCTACTATTGCATTAAAATCCCCTAATATACATATCTCTTCATATTCATATTCTACTATTTTTTTATGCAACTTCACATAGTATTCTTCTTGATTGTCATTCGGGGCATATATTGCCACTAACAATATATATTTTTTATTCATATTTATTTCAACCATTAGTATCCTTCCTTCCTCATCTTCAAAAATTTGTTTAGATTGGATTGTTTTTTTTTTTAATGTATAGGGCACTTTTACTTTGACTAGAGAATGTTGTATATAATGTTCCCAATTGTTTGCTCCAATGAATATTTATGCTGTTTCCTAATATGAACTTTTTGTAGGCATATAATCTCTAATTTTAATTTTTCTAGTTTATTAAATATTCTTTTTATTGCTGAATTTAGTCCATTTATGTTTACTGATATTACTTTGACTTCTTCCATTTTTACTTGTTTGTTTGGTAGATCTAGTCCTTATTTCTCTTTGTTCCCTTGCCTCTTTCGCTCTTGCTCCCTCTCTTAATGCTCTTTCCTCTTGTTCCTTGGTTGTCTCTTTTAATTGTTCTTTTTTCTCTTCTTGGCAGCTTGCTCCTCCTCCTTCTCTCAATCTCTCTTCTTCTTGATGTTCTATATATTGCTGATAAAATAGTTCTGCCTTTTCTACTGTATCCAATCTGTGTCTTTGTTCTTGTAGGTTCACCAAAATTCCTTCTGGTACCAACCATCTAAAACCCACTCCTTTTTTAATCAAATGTTTCATCAAGAATTGGTATTCTTTTCTTAAGTCTCTCACCCTTCTTGGAACTTGTTTCAACGCCGCTATCTCTCTACCTTTATATTTTATCATGTTCCTCATAAACTGCAAAATCTGTGTTCTCAATGGCTTTTTAGTGAATCTGACATGTATTTCTCTGAGTAAATTATTTCTCTTTGCATATCTTGTATACACTTTGTAGATTTCATCTATCCCATTTATTATCTTTTCTGCACTCTCTTTCATGATTTCCGCTAGTATTTCAGCATTTTTTTCTGGTAGATTCTCTCCTTTTTCTTTCTCTATATTTTGGAATCTTAGATAATAATCAGCCTTATCCATTTCCAACTGTATAATTGTCTTTTCCTGATTTTTGTCTGTAATTGTAAATCTATAATCCATCTCCTCCACCTTTTTCTCTGTTGATTCAGCTGTCAAGTTTCGAAGTCATTTTAAATAAATTGCATTTCAAAGTCTTTGAAAAAAACCCTCTAATTTATTAAGCACGAACGTTCTAGCTCCAACTCATTGCAGCCAACTCTGGCTTCCTCAGGCAAAACCCTCCTTTTCCTCTCCCCCTCCTCTGCACTCATTGGCCATCTTCCCTGTCACTCTGCCCCTAATCTACTGCTCCCACTCAAAGGAATTTCCCCCCTCCCATCTCATCTTCTAGGTGATATTCTCTCCAGGGAAAATAAGTAGGTGAAGTGTCAAATGTCTCTTTCCAGATGCCTCCGCTTCTTCTTCTTATGTTAGCATTGGAGTAAGTGCAGCATGAAATGCTGACATCAGCTTTCTATTCAACTGTTGTCAACCGTTGTTCATTTTTTCCCATCATTTCTTTCACCTCTTTTACTTCTTCCACTTTGTTTATTTGTTCCTTAAGGTCTTCATGCATTGACTGCAATATATTTTTAAATTCCATATTAGTTTTCTCTTTCTGTGTTGTGATATCTGCTGTTTTTTGTGCCACGGCACTTGATGCTGTTGTTATTGATGGTGATGAGAGATGTAATGTTAATTTCTTCATCTTGGTCTTTACTTTCAAACCACACAATTTGTAATCCAATTTGTAATCCAAATATCGCAATTAATTATAATCCACATTTGCTGTCTTGACCACCACAAATCTTCAGGTTCTTGTTACCTTAATCCATATACTTAGAAAACAATAGTTGCAGAAACCAAACAAAGATATTCCACGTGAAAGGAAAAAAAAGGAAAAACCATGATAAGAAATAAAAAAGCCACAAAACACCAAAAATGAAAAAAAAAATTACCAAGCTCCCCCCCCCCCAAAAAAGGCATCAAAAACCAACCAAAAAAAATCTAATTGGAAACAGACAAAAATAAAAATGCCATAAAAGCAGAAGAAAAAAAATAGGCACCAAAAATACAAAGTCATACAAAAAGAGAGAGAAAAAAAGAAAGAATAACCAAAAAAAACCCCAACAATATCCAAATACTTGGCTTCTAATGTTTCCAATGTTAGAAGAAAGAAAAATCCAAAAGTCTTAGATCCACATTGCAGGAAAAAATAATAGGACAGTAGGCAGTGTATATAAAAAGAAAAGAAAAAAAATAGCAGTCAAACAGACCAGTCTTTAATCTGTTATTCAGCTGATAGCCTTCCCCACCCCTTCTTTTCCCCTTCTCTTCTTTTACTCCCCACAAATCACAAGACAGTTTATCTTCAATGTTCTATTTCACCATTTATAAACATTACTGAAGGTCATTCTTTGTTTTTTAACTCCGTTATTTTTCCATACAAAGGGAGGAAAAAAGAAAAAAACCTTTTTACACCACTAGATGTCACTGTATAGCTCTGCAATTCACTTCCACTGATCTTAAGTCTATTTGATCCAATTTAGATCTTTCAACTGTAACTTTGAATTTTAAAAGTCCCAAATTTCTCGGTATTTCAACCAAAAACCACTCTACCCAATCTGTTTTCTATTACTTTCCAAATCACTTCATACTTCTTTAAAAAGTTTCTTCTATTTTATGGCCGCCTTTTTGCCATTAGCTCGGAAATGGGGAGGTAGCCAGATATCCACTTCCTCCTCTTTCTCTCTGCTGTTTTTCTTCAATTGTACCTCTTTTTAAAACTCAGGGAGTATGCTAAAAATAGGAGTCTTGTTTCCAAGACGGAACTTTCACTCTCACCCAGATGATGTGCCTTGCTTTCTTCTTTCCTCCTCTTCACATGTGGCCGCCCCAACTTTGTGAAAGCTCTCAATGGCTGTCTTCCAAGCTGCAGAGTCGAGGGCTCTCTGCCAGCACTATAGGGAATTTGCAACTTCCCTGTCCACACCAGCCTGTGCCCCCTTTCTTCCCCATCCCTATGGGATGGCTATGGTCCACTATGGACCCCCAAAACAGCTGAAACGTTGGTGCTCATCCTGGAGCCTCTGAAGCTCGTGTTGTTCCACTGTGGTGCTGGCCACCCCCGCCCCCAAGGTTTGACTCTGCACCTCGCAGCAGCATCCTCTCCTTCTGCTATGCCTGACCAGCCTCACCTGCGCAGGTCCCCTGCTACCCCTCCTTCTCTCCAGAGATCTGTCAAGGCAAACTATGGAGGTCTTCTACTCCAAGCCCCTGCTCAAGCAGGAGAACCTGTAACATTTCAGATAGGTGGTTGTCCAGTCTTTTCTTAAAAACTTCCAGTGATGAAGCACCCACAACTTCTGAAGCCAAGCTGTTCCACTGGTTAATTGTCCTCACTGTTGGAAGTTTCACATTAATTCCAATTTGCTTCTCTGCTTGATTAGTTTCCATCCATTTTTTCTTGTCCTGATTCTGGTGCTTTCAAAAATAAGTAGACTGCCTCTTCTTTGTGGCAGCCCCTCAAATACTGGAATACTGCTATCATGTCACCGCTAGTCCTTGTTTTCTCTAGACTGGCTATATCCAGTTCTTGCAACCGTTCTTCATGTTTTAGTGTCCAGGCCATTAATCATCTTAGCTGCTCTTCTTTGCACTTTGTCCAAAGTCTCAACATCTTTTTTGTAATGTGTTGACCAAAACTGGATGCAGTATTCCAGGTGTGGTCTTACTAAAGCTTAATAATACAATACAATACAATACAATACAATACAATACAATACAATACAATACAATACAATACAATACAATACAATACAATACAATACAATACAATACAATACAATACAATACAATACAATACAATACAATACTGCAATCACAAGATTTCCGTGGGTGATCAGAAAGGTTTATTGTGCAAGGTTCAGTGCAACACAAGAAGCAAACACTGAACGAACGAAGGATTCTGATGCAGTTATTTTATACATACAGTTCTGACAGCTCACAGCGACAAACCCACCCCCGCATTTCCCTTGCTACTATATCCTACAAACGTACTAACGTGTAGTCCCTCTTTAAGTAGAACACAGTTGTTCTTGCAAACCTATCTAAGTCCCTGCTGTTAGATCTGTGGTTACCTCTGCTTGGCTAAGTGTGATATTTTGCTCCTGATAATGTTTCCTGAACTTGACAGCTGAGAAAGGTTAGTTATTTCTGTGGTTTTACCTTTTGAACCCAATACTAAAGAAAGGGGTCCTTCAGAGATCATCTAGACTGACCCCGTATTATATCACTTTTATACCCAATTTCTATCTTATTCCCCACTTTTGGAAGTTTTTCCATCCAGAAACTTCCACTGCTTCCCATCTGTTTCATGTTTTCAGTAGGTAACCATTCTATACTTCTTAATAAGCAAACAAGCATATAATATTTGACATAACATAATCAGTTCAGGATAAGAATACATAGTAATGCAAAGGAAAGTCAAGTAATACATATGATTTTCAAATCTTATTCTCTGAAGCACTTTCTCTAATTACCCGGTTGAGAGTTGTACATATGTTCCTGTATCAGAACCTTCATTTTCATCAAAGAGATCAGGGTCAATTTTACAGTCTATAAGGCTTTCCATCAAAATCAACTCAATTTTTTTTTCAACTCTTATCTCTTTCACTGCTCTCATAGCTAGTTGTCTGAACAAAGAATAAAAGCCAGGCCTATCACAACAGGAATAACATCTGTCTAATCCAGCCAGGCCCAGATAACAACACCTATTTTGGGGGAAGATGTACATGTTCCAGTCCAGTTTGTAGGTAAACACAAATACACATTTTTCTCACATAAGAAGAAAACTCTATTTTTCCTTACATACCCACCTATATTCATGGAAAATGTATGGGCTCATTGGTTTTTTTCATTAGTCCAGACCTCTAAAGTCCCTGCCACTAACATGCCACCAGTGACTGCATGGGACTTTTAGTGTAGAGTCCTTTTGTTTATCTCTGAGAGTAGTGCCTTCAAAAACATGACGGGAGCTTGCATTGCCAAGAGGAAGTAGGACACATAAGCCTGTGTTGGCTCTAATGGAGACATGTGGTGGTATTGAGAAAGTGACCTTCTGTTGAAATAATAGTGGGCATAAGGACAAAGGCCACTAGTTAGTTTTTACAGCTATAAGTGTCATTCTAGGGTCAAGTGTATTTCTGATAGACATTGATCTCCCATCAGGGATCCTACAGGAATATCTGGTTCCTAATGTCACTTTACACACAAGGAGGGTGACCCTAGGATTTCCACACTAACAGCTATAGGGTTAACAATGGGGAATGGTACATTCCCAGCATTTTTGGCTTAGGGTAGGGTCAGACTGATTAACTAGGCTTTGACTCAGTTCCAGTATTCTTAACATGTAGTTCCCCTTTCTCAATTGTTACAGGGGCCCATTCTCCCTTTGTTCTACCCCACTCTGTTCTGGGATTGTCAGATGCTTGTCTTTAGGTCTTGGGTTTGGCTTAGGTGCAGGGTACCAACCCCACCTATTTATGATTCATCGTTGGCGGGAGTGGACCTGTTCCAAAGAGTTCACACTTTGTGACCCATTCTTGCCTTGTCTTTTGGGGTTCTCAACTTCCTCAGATCCTTTCTCAAGGACAAGGGTGTCACTTGGGCATTCTCACAACATTGGGAACTACTATTCAGTGTGTTATTACTCATTAGGCCCTTTGCCAATAATAGCCAAAGCCACAGAAAACTCATAATTGTCCTCTACACAGAACCTATCCAATCACAATTTCCTTAATCTACAAAATCACCACATCAGGAAGAAGGTTAGGGTTATATGTGACTTGGAAAAGGCAATATTAGTCTTAGGTATCTCACAAAACCACCTCTTATTTGTTAATACAATATCCACATTCTTAGAGCAAGAGCAGCACCACAGAGTCCCCACTCCCAGGCTTCTTCAAACGTAAGTACTTACAAGAGTTTTGTATTGCTCCCTGTCACAGTCAATGATGCACTTGTCTTTTTGAGGACGAGGTGATTCCAGCATACTATATACAGCAAATCACAACTAATCACAATAACAGCAAGCAGGCTTATTAAATTAAGGGATAGTGTACCTATGACTATATATGTTTGACTTCCCATTCCAGATTTTCAGCCGTACGTAGAGGGTCAGCTTCCGGTGTGACACCAGTAAGGCCTCTTCTGCCCCATATGTTGCCTGCCCGTTGCCGGTAGGACAGCCGATAGGGGGCGCTTCTTCAAGCGTACTACTAGGGGTCGGGCCTAGTCCTGGTCTGCCTCCCAATATTCCTAAACTGCGGACTTAACTTGAGTCCAGTGAATCCAAGACTTGGATTCCAGCATTTTTACTGCAAGTGGGAACACATGACCACAGTATACAGGCCCTTCCACCTAGGCATTAAACTTTTTTTCTTTCCAGTGTTTTACCCATACAATCCTCCAAATCACAATTTAATCATTTCTACTTTCATCACAATATAATTTAAAATATTTCAATCATTACAATTTCCCTAATTAAATTTTGAATTGTTCTAGCTGGCATCCAAGTATTACAACTTAATCCTTTTTACTTTCACCACCATATATCATTAAGGTATTTCAATTGTTACAGTTTATGCTTATTCATATTTCTAGAAAAAGATTAAAAAAGAAAACTTATAATTGTCTAGATTTCAAAATACAAAGACAAATACTCCAATTATTATTCATTTCATTTTTACAATCATGTTTTTCCCATTTATTTCTTACTACTATTTGAATATTATAACTAGAGATGGTCAAATATGGTGGGCTAAGGGGCAGATAATATTGTTGGATTTCTTGTATTTGCTCATTTAATTCTCCCACCATCTGATTCACCCACTTAGTTCCTATCTTAGTTCCTATCTAGCTTAAGTCTCCTATATGATTTTCATGTATTTCAAAAGGAGATAATCTAATTCCTTTACGTGGAGAACATCACACAGGTCAAAGTACTAGTGGTAATGCATTTACTCACTTAAGGTGATTTTCAAGCACACCTTTGTCTGCTTTTCTCTTAAAGTCCAGGTAAGGTTGGTCAGTCAGTCTTGGGAAGGTCTGCTCCACTCTGGTTGTTGTGTTGACCTGCATACGTTGTTTCAATTGCATGACCCGATGTTTGCAAAAGAGTAGCTGGGTTAAAGCATTTGTTTGTTTCAGGATCACTCATGGTTTCTGAGTGAGAAGAGCTTGATGCTTGTGTCTCTAAAACTCCTTGAATCGCATGGCTGGTGTAAATAGTAGTTGGCTGCCTAAGGGTTAATTTCCCAACGACAAACAACTTCCTTCCCTCTCTCTCTCTCTGCCTTTGGCTTATTGCAATGCAGCGGGGACAGCTTTTCTGACTGTACTTCAAACTCCAGCCAGGTATTGGGAATTTGACCTTCTTGAGCCATATTTCTCACCATCACGACCAGGAGGGAAACTGGACACCCAGGCATATCTATATTTCTTCCATTTAAGGGACATTTCATTTTTTTCTCTCCCTGCCCCCACTCTTCTCTCTCCCGGGAAGAAGGGGACTAACCTTAAAAAAAAGAAAAAGAAGCTCTGCTGCTGAGCAGAGAAAGCAGTAGCTGGGAAAGATGTTGCTACAGAGTTAAAACAATGAAAAAGTTGCCCTTCCTCTGTTCCTACCCTCCCTCTTTTTCTCCCCACCAGTTTCTTTTAGCTTTGACTCTGGTGCCAAAAGAGAGAATTCTCTTTTGTTTGTGAAGTCCCCCTCCTTTTTTCCCCGCCCAGCTGGAGAAAGACAGGAGAGGGCTGCTGCTGCCCCTATCAGTCCCAGTGCAGCGGCTGCATACAACACCGGTGGCTTCGGGAGGCACTGGCTGGCAGGGAGAAGGGAGCCGGCACAGCAACCTTTGGCTTTGGGAGGCGCCAGCTGTGGAACGAGGCAGGAATCCCAGTGGAGGCCGCGGCATTGGTGAGTGGTTCGCTTGGCTTCTGGGCCTCGGGTCTTGCATCGGCAGCAGGGCAGGCAGTAGGTTTGGAGCTGGTGTAGGATCGGCGGGTGGCTGAGGCGTGCTGGCAGTGGGTATCGCGTTCCTCAGGTGAGCTGTGGTTGGTGCTTTGGTGGTGGCAGGCGCATGGATGTCTTCTCGGTTGTTGGAAGCCCCCTCCGGGTTCAGGAGGGATGATGGCGGCTTGAAAGTGGAGCCTAATTGCACTGTGAGGATTTCTATGGCTTTTTCAATCTTGAGCTTGGTAGGCAAGCTCTTGGCATTTTGATTCTGCCTTTTGTTATTATCTTTGGGTGATCCCTTGCTTGTAGTTAGGTTGGGGCTAGTTCGCGCCAAGTAGTTTGAATCTAGGCTTCCCATTGGCTGTTGGTCATTTAAAGATGGCCACCGGGAAAAGGGTGCGAAAATGGGTCCTGCTGCCTCTGGCATGCTGGGGTAAGATGGTGTCTCTCTTACCGGGCTGGTGTCTTTGTGGATTGGTTCCTGTCCTTCGGTCGCTGCTCCATGGCTCTTGAGTAGGCTCTGGAGGTTCGCGATGAGGTCCTTGCTGGTGGCAGGCAACTCAATGATTCTTAATACTGCCAGCCTGAGGTCATCGTTTTCTTGTGCTGTGTTCTTGGAGCTGTCCTTTTCTCCTTCCCGTTGTTTCTCACCTTCGAATGGGGTGCAAGAGTCGGGTGTCAGCTCGCTTCCAGTCAGAGTGATTTTTGGAATGGCTCCAGTGGGTGATAGCTGCGCTGCCATCTGTCTTGCAAAAGCTCTGGTATTTATTCTTTTCTTTTTTGTTGAGTGCTCAGTTGACTCAGACATGCTGTGGAGTTATGGGCAACCGTCCTCTGCTACCATTTTGTTAAATCGATGGATCTAGCCCAATAACTCTCAGTACAATTTAGTAATTGTGGTAACTTATTTATTCACAAGCAAGGTTAAGATATAGGCCTAAACATATACATATATATCTGACCTTATATCTTTGCTTCACAGGTATCCATCGGGAACTGGCTGGGATACCCTGGTGAATGGGCTTTTATACCCGGAGGGAGGAGTCAAAGGTAAAAAGGGAGTGTGGGGATGATGGGTATTTGGGTGGTTAACCCATGCTGGACCATGGAGGGGGATGTTTGCAGAAGTTAGACATTTTATGTGACAGTAAGCCAACGATCTGCCGGCTTCCTGTAATCTGCAGTTTACTCATGAGCACCATGCTCATGAGTAAACTGCAGATTAGAGGCAGGCAGCAGATCGCAGGCAGCAAAAGAAACCACCACCTCCTGCCTCCGTGCATTGAGGAGGCCGAGCAGCAGCGGGAAGAGCACGGGACGGGAGGCACAGGAAGTGGCGGCCAGCGATGCCCTCAGGTGAAGAAGTTGTGGGCGGGGAGGCTCGACCCCTCCCCTTAGGAGCCTCAGTTTACTCATGAGCACCATTGGCCTTTCTCCCTGCCTCTCCCGGCCAATGGTGCTCACGAGTAAACTGCAGCTAGGATCTTCCGTGTGCTTCCCTTGCAGGCCAGGCCAGCTGGGGGAAACGCACGGGAAGAGCTCTGGTGCCGTGATCTCCCGCGCTCTCCACTCCCTCCCCATGTGCATTGGTCCACCCCCCGCTGCTGCTATCACCCCTCCACCAGCTCTCCTTCTCCTGCCCACCCAGGCCCTTCGGCTTTACCTTTGCTAGCAGTGGTGAGCAGAAGTATGGGGCTAGATTCTGCAAGTAGTGGCTGGGCGGGGCGGGTGAGCATCGGGCGAGCGGGGTGAGCAAGTGGGGACCGGTTCGGGGGTGTGGCCAGGCAAATGTCACTAACGGTTCAGGGAACCATGTCAAATTTCCGCTAATGGTTCTCCTGAACTGGTAGCAACCCACCTCTGCCGAGCCTCCATTTGGTGACAGGGGAAGAGAAGGAGCCGCTGTGCTAAGCGCCTCCTCAGGGATCATTGCTTGTGTTTGTGAGGGGACACGTAGTTGGGCTGCCTCCTGTGCTGGCCACACCCACCCCCTTCACTAGGTCTTATATTAGGCGCATGCTTAAAAATCAGGCTAGGGCTTATTTTTGGGGAAAGAAGGTAGTACTGAAATAAACGGAATGCCAATAAAAAATAATCAAGCCATGCCTTTTTACACACCATTTTACAGGTAGTCCTTGACTTACAACAGTTTATTTAGTGACCATTCAAAGTTACAATGGCACTGAAAAAAGTGAGTTATGACTGTTTTTCACAGTTACAACCTTTGTAGCATCCCCATGATCATGTGATGAAAATTCAGATGCTTGGCAACTGGTTCATACTTATGAATGATGCAGTGTTCTGGGGTCATGTGATCTCCTTTTGCAACCTTCTGACTAGCAAAGTCAATGGGGAAGCCAGTTTCACTTAACAACCAGGTTACTAACTTATCAACTGCAGTGATTCACTTAACAACTGTGGCAAGAAAGGTGTTCTGACCCAGCTCCCCAAACATGACAAACCCTCTGACATTAACTCAAAGATTCCTTTATTAGGAGCACCAGCAGTCCCAGCAAAAATTTTCTCTCTCAACGCAGGCTAACAAGTCCATCTGGCCAGGAGATAAATAGTTGTCTGCCACAACTATTCATCTCCGCCCCCTGCCTTTTATCCCCCGAGCTAGGATTGCTGCTGCGAAGACCAGAAGCAAACACACACACACACAGAGGCTTTAAAAGACCTTTGAATGAAGGCAGGGGTGGATTGGAGGGGTCATTTCCCTCCCCCTCCCTGCCTCTGCACCAACATTCAGTGCAGCACACGCATGCACACGCGCGTGTGCGCGCGCGCGCACACACACACACACACACACACACAGAGGCTTTAAAAGACCTTTTGAATGACTTGAGGCTCCTTCAGGTTGGCCTCCAAAGAAAAGAGGAATGAAGGTGGGGGTGGATTGAAGGGGTGAATTCCCCAACTCTGGTTCAGCCGGCTGGGGATGGGACGGCAGGCACAGGCTGCTGCAAAAGATCAGGAGCAAAAAGACACACACACACACACACACACTGCGTGCACAGCAGTACTGGTAAGGTTTTTAGTGAGTAGCTCAGGAAGCCAGACTTGCCTTCACGTAAGCTTCCTTACAAATGGAAAGACGGCAGGAGCAAGCAAGTGCTTCTTTTTGTGCTCCTGGCATTTTTCCACTTGGAGAGGAGGAGGAAGAAGAAGATGAGTGCGACAATCCCAGGCGTGTGAAGCAAGGCATGAAAATCCACAGCAGGAAGCTCGGGGTGAGTGAAAAGGGGGAGCAGCTGAGCGCTTTGTTTCTCCAGAACCGGTAGAAAAAAATGCTTAAAAAGTAAAAAAAAAAAAGTTCCTACAATCACGCATCGCTCAGCTGATCATCAGAACTTTTTTGTAACTTTTTAAGCATTTTTTTTTACTACCAGTTCTCTGGAAGTAAAAGCTGGAAGTAACGATGACTGGGCAGGTGGGCGGAGCCTCGGGTTGCCATTGCTACCGGTTCTCCGAACCACCGGCCATCATCGCTACCTACTTGCCCGAGCCGGTCCGAACCGGGAGCATTTCACCCCTGGTCTATAGTCCATAAACGTCACTTCCACCTTTGTCTTGTCCTTATCAACTTATCTCTGTAAATGTAACTTAATAAAACTAAATAGATCCAATGGCAACAATTAATTTTATTACATACACCTTATCAAGGCTCTGACTTAAAAATATTTAGTTCTTCCACCTTCTCCAGACCTCGACACTTTGACTGAAAGAACGGAGTAATGGGCCTTCACACTATACACTCATAAATCAGCTATTATTTTCTCAGCTGTACTCCTTTAAACTCTTTCCAAATTCTTTCTCAGTCTTCAATCATACAGCCCTTCCCTCTCCCGTCCACCTTCAAAGGCCTCTCAAGTCTCTTAACCAAACATCCAAGCTCAAAGCTCCTCTGAAAAGTGTCCAATTCCAAGTCAAATACAGTCCAATCTTCAGGAGAAAAGCAAGGGAAATAACTCACGTTTCATAATCTCTTAAATTTCATAATCTTTAGATGGGTGTTATATTTTTTAAATCCATTCTCTGAGATGGCCCAGAGGAGGCAGAAATTCAGCGTACGTCATCCATTCTGGCTAGCTCCACCCTTCTTCTCTTCTCTTCTCTTCTCTTCTCTTCTCTTCTCTTCTCTTCTCTTCTCTTCTCTTCTCTTCTCTTCTCTTCTCTTCTCTTCTCTTCTCTTCTCTTCTCTTCATAGTCAACAGGTTAGCAAGAAACGTGTTGAGAAAAAAAGACGTACCTTAACTGCCAAAGATTTGAGAAGAATCAAATGTGAAGCTACCAGGAACCCATTATCCTCCAGTGCTGTCATATTCCAGAACTGCAACCTACCTAGAGTGCCCAGAAGTACAAGGTGTTAAGTGCTCAGAGACATGGCCAAGGTAAGGAAGACTGAAACCTGACCACCACTGAACAAGGCACATAAGTTGAAATGGCAAGACTGGGCCAAGAAATATCTGAAGACAGATTTTTCAAAGGTTTTATGGACTGATGAGAGTGACTGTTGATGGACCAGATGGATGGAACCATGGCTGGATCAGTAACGGGCACAGAACTCCATTTCGACTCAGACACCAGCAAGGTGGAGGTGGGGTACTGGTATGGGCTGGTATTATGAAAGATGAGCTAGTTGGACCTTTTCGGGTTGAAGATAGAATCAAAACCGACTCCCAAACCTACTGCCAGTTTTTAGAAGACACTTTTTTCAAGCAGTGGTACAGGAAAAAGTCTGTATATTTCAAGAAGACCATGATTTTTATGCAGGACAATGCTCCACTGCATGTATCAAAGTACTCCACTGCATGGCTAGCCAGTAAAGGCCTTAAAGATGAAAGAATAATGACATGGCCCCCTTCCTCACCTGACCTAAACCCTATTGAGAACTTGTGGGCCCTTCTTAAACAGGGGATTTACAGTGAAGGAAAACACTACACCTCTCTGAACAGTGTCTGGGAGGCTGTGGTTGTTGCTGCACAAAAAGCTGAGTGTCAACAGATCAAGAAACTGAGAGACTCCATGAATGGAAGGCTTATGGTTGCTATTGAAACGAAGGGTGGCTATATTGGTCAATGGTTTGTTTGTTTTTGGAAATGTCAGAAATGTTTATTTGTAAATTTTAAGTTGTTTGCTTCTTATTCTCACTTTAACAGATGAAAATAAATGAGATGGGAAAATTTTCATTTTTCATTTAGTTGCATAATAATTTTGTACACTAATACTTGCCCAATAATTGTGTACACATAGATACTCTCTTAAGAAAGCCATAACCTCATTTTTACTTTCTTAAATATTCAGGTTTGAGCTTTATTAACATTTTGGATTGACTGAGAGCACTGTAGTTGTTCAATAATAAAATTAATCCTCCAAAAAACTGCTTGCCTAATAATTGTGCACACAGTGTATGAATTTTACATGTATCCTCGAATGAGGTAAATAAAATCCTGGTTCTGAGAGGGATAATTGTAAAGAGAGAATTTAGAGGGAAATTATATGCAATCAAGAAACAGTTCCTGAGTGTGGCACAGATTCTCAGGCAGTGGTGAACATACATGTCCTGTGTAAGACACTCGTTAAGAACCATTTGTTTAGTGACTGTTCAAAGTTATTGTGCTGAATGAATGGTAGTTATGTCTGGTCCTTGACATTATGGTTGTTGCAGCACCCGTGCAGTCATATGATCAAAATTAGGGTGTATGGCAGCCCAAATGCATTTACAACCGCACTGTGTGCCTCAACTCCCCCCACATACCAGCCGCAAAGGGCCAGCGGTTGCCTTGCCTGGGTGTGCCTTGTTAGCAATGGGAGGCGAAAGACTGCAAAGGTTGGCTGGGTTGGAGAGAAGGCAGCAGGGGTAGGTGGCAGTGGAGTGCAGGGCAGATGTGGGGGCACATAGGCTGGTGGGGGGAGTTGTAGTGGAGATGAGTGCGACAGGGCAGAAGTGTGATGTCCTTGCCTAACTACAGTGCAGTCCTTACCTAGCAACTTACAACTAGAATTACAGGAGCTGCTGTTGCTAAGTGGTGTGGTCATGTGATGTTTCACCTAATGACTGCTTATCTAAGTGATGGAAATTCTGGTCCCAATTAGGGTCCTTAAGCAAGGACTAATTGTATCCTAATTCCAGGATAGTTCCAATGTTGGCTCTTGATGGGTTTGTGCTCCGCCAGAAACATCTGACTCTTCTGGACTTACAGCTCCTGCTAGAAATGAAGGTAGAATATGGTGACAGAAGAGCCTTTGCCCATCATCGGCTGTTGCATCTGTTACGGCCATTCCTGAAAAGGGAAGCACTGATAATAGTCACTTTAGAAATTGGCTCCCAAATGAACTACTGTAATGTATTTTACATGGCACTGTCCCTGAAAACCACCCAGAAACTTCAGCCACTATAGAAGACATCTGCCTGTATATGGTTAATGTTTAGAAAATTACTGAAAGCCAGGCTATTTAAGCAGGCATTTGAGGACTGTAATGTAGATGACGCATGTACCTAGAATATGTGTGAAGCTGCTCACGGTACTGTTGTTACTGAGATTTTTAGTATGTTGATTTATGAATGGAACATACAGTGGGGCAAAAAAGTATTTAGTCAGCCACCAATTGTGCAAGTTCTCCCACTTAAAAAGATGAGAGAGGCCTGTAATTGACATCATAGGTAGACCTCAACTATGAGAGACAAAATGAGAAAACAAATCCAGAGAATCACATTGTCTGATTTGGAAGGAATTTATTTGCAAATTATGGTAGAAAATAAGTATTTGGTCAATATCAAAAGTTCATCTCAATACTTGGTTATATATCCTTTGTTGGCAATGACAGAGGTCAAACGTTTTCTGTAAGTCTTCACAAGGTTGGCACACACTGTTGCTGGTATGTTGGCCCATTCCTCCAGGCAGATCTCCTCTAGAGCAGTGATGTTTTGGAGCTGTTGCTGGGCAACATGGACTTTCAACTCCCTCCAAAGGTTTTCTATGGGGTTGAGATCTGAAGACTGGCTAGGCCACTCTAGGACCTTGAAATGCTTCTTACGAAGCCACTCCTTCATTTCCTGGGTGGTGTGTTTGGGATCATTGTCATGCTGAAAGACCCAGCCACGTTTCATCTTCAATGCCCTTGCTGATGGAAGGAGGTTTGCACTCAAAATCTCACGATACATGGCCCCATTCATTCTTTCCTGTACACGGATCAGTCATCCTGGTCCCTTTGCAGAGAAACAGCCCCAAAGCATGATGTTGCCACCCCCATGCTTCACAGTAGGTATGGTGTTCTTTGGATGCAACTCAGCATTCTCTCTCCTCCAAACACGACGAGTTGTGTTTCTACCAAACAGTTCTACTTTGGTTTCATCTGACCACATGACATTCTCCCAATCCTCTTCTGGATCATCCAAATGCTCTCTAGCAAACTTCAGATGGGCCCAGACATGTACTGGCTTAAGCAGGGGGACACGTCTGGCACTGCAGGATCTGAGTCCCTGGCGGCGTAGTGTGTTACTGATGGTAGCCTTTGTTACGTTGGTCCCAGCTCTCTGCAGTTCATTCACTAGGTCCCCCCGTGTGGTTCTGGGATTTTTGCTCACTGTTCTTGTGATCATTTTGACCCCACGGGGTGAGATCTTGCGTGGAGCCCCAGATCAAGGGAGATTATCAGTGGTCTTGTATGTCTTCCATTTTCTAATTATTGCTCCCACAGTTGATTTCTTCACACCAAGCTGCTTGCCTATTGCAGATTCAGTCTTCCCAGCCTGGTGCAGGTCTACAATTTTGTTTCTGGTGTCCTTCGACAGCTCTTTGGTCTTCACCATAGTGGAGTTTGGAGTGTGACTGTTTGAGGTTGTGGACAGGTGTCTTTTATACTGATAACAAGTTCAAAGAGGTGCCATTAATACAGGTAATGAGTGGAGGACAGAGGAGCCTCTTAAAGAAGAAGTTACAGGTCTGTGAGAGACAGAAATCTTGCTTGTTTGTAGGTGACCAAATACTTATTTTCCACCATAATTTGCAAATAAATTCTTTCCAGATCAGACAATGTGATTGTCTGGATTTGTTTTTTCATTTTGTCTCTCATAGTTGAGGTCTACCTATGATGTCAATTACAGGCCTCTCTCATCTTTTTAAGTGGGAGAACTTGCACAATTGGTGGCTGACAAAATATTTTTTTGCCCCACTGTATGTGAGAGAGACTGCAGGCAGTAAAGTGTTGCTGACTAGGAGGCTGTATAAGGCACAGCTGAAGCCAGGATAGTGTGTGTCCACACATTTGCAGAACATGAGATGGACATTCCTCGAGTTGGAATAAAGGGGAATGAAATATACGGAGGCACACAAAGTGTATGTAGTGCTTAGTTCCTTGGACAGTTCATGGGACATTCTTGTGAACAGCCTTGAATCCATGCAAGAACAGGACTTAACAATGGCGTACTTGACTGGTTGGTTGTTGGAGGAGGAGTAGAAATGGCTGGAGAGGAGACCAGGAAAGGGAAGAGAGAGTGTTCAGCACAAACCAGCATCTGCAATAGTCCAGGATGCCGGCAGAGCAGCTGAAAGAGTTAACTTTGCAAAGAGATGCTACATGTGTGGTTCTACTGAACATCTCCAGAGATGCTGTCCTGAGAGGAGGAACAGAGGGGCAGCAAGACAAGGGAGCAGAATTAATCAGTGAATGTAGAGTTGTTCTCCAGCATCATTTTCCCTGGCAACGTCAACAACTGAACACAACAGGAATATGTGGTTGTTGAACAGTGGGGCAAGCCAACATATTGTTAATGATCCACATATGTTTTCTGGTTTGAAACCAGCAAGGAAAATGTGGGTTAGTATGGCTGATGGACAGAAAGCTGCTGTAAAAGGGGAAGGTAATGTGTATGTACCAGAAATAAATGCTATATTGTACATCATGTTATATGTACCTGCTTTAGAGCATAATTTATTAAGTACAGTCAGGTCCAGAAATATTGGGACATCGACACAATTCTAACATCTTTGGCTCTATACACCACCACAATGGAGTTGGAATGAAATAAACACAATGTGCTTTAACTGCAGACTGTCAGCTTTAATTTGAGGGTATGTACATCCAACTCAGGTGAACGGTGTAGGACTTACAGCAGTTTGCATATGTGCCTCCCACTTGTTAAGGGACCAAAGGTAACGGGACAATTGGCTTCTCAGCTATTCCATGGCCAGGTGTGTGATATTCCCTCATTAACCCAATTTCTTTTTTTTTTATTGAAAAGTTTTATAACAGTACAAAATATATATATAACCCCCCCCCTCCCAGCCCCCCCGTCATCCCCCCTCCCCCTCCCCCCCGACTTCCCAGAGTAAAATACAGGGTATTTTTTAAAAAAGCAGTAATCATCTACATTAATCTATCAAATTTTTAGTTTACAAATCTTCCTCTATAATCTTAATTCCAAAATAATTAAAAATACATTTCTATAATTCTTCTTCATTCATACGCGATTTGATGTCTTCTTATTTGGTATTTGTTCCGAACGTAATCAATCCATTTTCTCCACTCCGAAATGTATCTTTCCTGCGTATGGTCTTTCAAATATGCCGAAATTTTAGCCATTTCAGCTAGATTCATTACTTTTAGAGTCCATTCTTCTACAGTGGGCAAAGAGTCTTTCTTCCAATATTACGCAACCAGCAATCTAGCAGCCGTTATTAAATTTAAAAGCAATTTCATCTCTACTACTGTACAATCATTTGTAATGCCCAATAAAAACAATTGTGGTGTAAATTTCAACCTTTTTTTCAAAATATTTTGCATTACCCACCAATTTTGCATTACCCACCAACCTCATTACCCCAATTTCAATGTGCAGGTAAAAGGCCCAGAGTTCATTTCAAGTGTGCTATTTGCATTTGGAATCTGTTGCTGTCAAAACTCAAGATGAGATCCAAAGAGCTGTCACTATCCGTGAAGCAAGCCATCATTAGGCTGAAGAAACAAAACAAACCCATCAGAGAGACAGCAAGAACATTAGGCGTGGCCAAAACAACTGTTTGGAACATTCTCAAAAAGAAGGAACGCACCAGTGAGATCAGCAACACCAAAAGACCTGGGAGACCACGGAAAACAACTGTGGTGGATGACCGAAGAATTCTTTCCCTGGTGAAGAAAACACCCTTCACAACAGTTGGCCAGATCAAGAACACTCTCCAGGAGATAGGTGTATGTGTGTCAAAGTCAACAATCAAGAGAAGTCTTCACCAGAGTGAATACAGAGGGTTCACCACAAGATGTAAACCATTGGTGAGCCTCAAAAACAGGAAGGCCAGATTAGAGTTTGCCAAACAACATCTAACAAAGCCTTCACAGTTCTGGAACAGAATCCTATGGACAGATGTGACCAAGATCAACTTGTACCAGAGTGATGGGAAGAGAAGAGTATGGAGAAGGAAAGGAACTGCTCATGATCCTAAGCATACCACCTCATCAGTGAAGCATGGTGGTGGTAGTGTCATGGCGTGGGCATGTATGGCTGCCAATGGAACTGGTTCTCTTGTATTTATTGATGATGTGACTGCTGACAAAAGCAGCAGGATGAATTTTGAAGTGTTTCGGGCAATATTATCTGCTCACATTCAGCCAAATGCTGCAGAACTCATTGGACGGCGTTTCACAGTGCAGATGGACAATGACCCAAAGCATACTGCAAAAGCAACCAAAGAGTTTTTGAAGGGACAGAAGTGGAATGTTATGCAATGGCCAAATCAATCACCTGACCTGAATCCCATTGAGCATGCATTTCACTTGCTGAAGACTCAGATTCGGGAAGATTTGGACTCCGACTGGGTGGTCTCGGGGGAAGGGACCGGGGCAGGTCTTGAGAATTTTATCTGGACTGAGTTTGATCCTGTGACCCCTGAGGATGTGGACAGGATACTGGGTGGACTGAACGCGACCACGTGTTTATTGGACCCGTGTCCTTCCTGGTTAGTGCTGGCTTCCCGGGAAGTGACACGAGGCTGGCTCCAGGGGATTATAAAGGCTTCATTGGGGGAGGGTGTCTTTCCTGCCGCCTTGAAAGAGGCGGTAGTGAGGCCTCTCCTCAAGAAGCCTTCCCTGGACCCGGCAATGTTGGTAAATTATCGTCCGGTCTCCAACCTTCGCTTTGTGGCGAAGGTTGTTGAGAGCGTGGTTGCGAAACAGTTTCCCCAGCACCTGGATGAAGCGACGTATCTAGATCCGTTCCAGTCGGGTTTCAGGCCCGGGTACAGCACGGAAACGGCACTGGTCGCGTTGGTTGATGATCTCTGGAGGGCTCGGGACAGGGGGTGCTCCTCTGTCCTGGTCCTGTTAGACCTCTCAGCGGCTTTTGATACCATCGACCATGGTATCATGCTGCACCGGATGGTAGAGATGGGGGTGGGAGGCACTGTGTTGAGGTGGTTCTCCTCCTATCTCTCCGACCGGTCGCAGTCTGTGTTGGCAGGGGGGCAGAGGTCGACCCCGAGGCCCCTTATATGTGGGGTGCCACAAGGATCGGTCCTCTCGCCCCTCCTGTTCAACATTTATGTGAAGCCGCTGGGTGAGATCATCCGTGGTTTTGGGGTGAAGTACCATCAGTACGCTGATGACACTCAGCTGTACATCTCCACCCCAGATCACCCCAACGATGCCCTTGAAGTGATGTCCCGGTGCCTGGAGGCCGTGCGGATCTGGATGGGGAGGAACAGGCTCAGGCTCAACCCATCCAAGAACGAGTGGCTGTGGTTTCCGACGTCCCGATATAGTCAGTTGGCGCCATCACTGACTATTGGGGGCGAATCACTGGCCCCCACAGAGAGGGTTCGTAACTTGGGCGTCCTCCTGGATTCACGGCTGTCCTTGGAAGGGCATCTGACGGCCGTGGCCGGGAGGATTTTCTATCAGGTTCGCCTGATCCGCCAGTTACGTCCCTTTCTGGATCGGGACTCCTTGCTCACAGTCACTCACGCCCTTGTCACTTCCCGTCTAGACTACTGTAATGCTCTCTACATGGGGCTCCCCTTGAGGAGCACCCGGAGGCTCCAACTGGCGCAGAGTGCGGCCGCGCGGGTGGTGATGGGAGCGACATGGCGTTCCCATGTGACACCTCTCCTGCGCGAGCTGCACTGGCTCCCGGTGGTCTTCCGGGTGCGCTTCAAGGTCCTGGTTACTACCTTTAAAGCGCTCCATGGCTTAGGACCTGGGTACTTGCAGGACCGCCTACTACCACCAATAGCCTCCCACCGGCCAGTACGCTCTCATAGAGAGGGGCTCCTCCGGGTGCCGTCAGCCAAACAATGTCGGCTGGCAGCCCCCAGGGGGAGAGCTTTCTCTGTGGGGGCACCTACTATCTGGAATGAGCTCCCCCCAGAGATACGGAGGATCCCGGATCTGCCCACCTTCCGCCGCGCTCTTAAGACTTTTCTATTTTGCCAGGCGGGCCTGGCCTAACCACTCCCCGTTTTTAGTGTCAAATTTTAAAAATTTTTAAATTATATTAGGGTGTTTTAATTCTGTCCGGGCCAAATTCATTTAATTTGTTTTTAGTTGATTTTTAAATTTTGTATGTATGTATTTTTATTGTTGGCTGTACACCGCCCTGAGTCCTTCGGGAGTAGGGCGGTATATAAATCTAATAAATCTAATCTAATCTAAGACAAAGCTGAAGGTAAAATGCCCCAAGAACAAGCAGGAACTGAAGACAGTTGCAGTAGAGGCCTGGCAGAGCATCACCAGGGATGAAACCCAGCGTCTGGTGATGTCTATGCGTTCCAGACTTCAGGCTGTGATTGACTGCAAAGGATTTGCAACCAAGTATTAAGAAGGGAAAGTTTGATTTATGATTATTATTCTGTCCCATTACCTTTGGTCCCTTAACAAGTGGGAGGCACATGTGCAAACTTCTGTAAATCCTACACCGTTCACCTGAGTTGGATGTACATACCCTCAAAATAAAGCTGACAGTCTGCAGTTAAAGCACATTGTGTTTGTTTCATTCCAACGTGATGTATAGAGCCAAAGATGTTACAATTGTGTCGATGTTCTGGGAATGCAAGAACATAATTGTGAATGTGTACTTAAAAATGTTTCTACACATGACAACTGTATACACCTGTTACATAGAAGATTAGGGCATGCAAGTTTTAACGTGTTGAGGAAAACGCCGGACATAGCTGAGGGGCTGAAATTAAAGAAATGTAATGCATATTTGGATTGTTCTGTATGTAAAGAATCAAAAGCATTCCGGGTGGCGCCTCCGTCGTTGTCGGTGGTTGCTTCATGACCGCCGGCCTCCCTGCGCGTGAAAGAGCCGCCTCACAGCTGGCAGGCGGCTCGAAAACCCCGCTCTTCAGTCGGAAGAGCGGGTAGAGCTACTGGGGGTGCGGTAGAGCCCCCTGAATTGCCCCCAGGACTTTTTCTTTGTCCTGGAGAGGGCTCAGGATGATGGCTCCCTATTCACCCCCAGAGAACCTCCGCGCGGAGAGGGATCTCTGCTGCTTTTAGCAGCGGAGCCAGACGTCGTGAGCAACACCACGATTGACTGAAACTTAAACAAGCTGAATATGGATTACTCAAAAAAGGAAAAATGCAAGTATAGTTTTTTATTAACTCTCTAGAAGAAAAAAGAAAAAAATGAGAGAGACTAGAGAAAGTGTTTTGAAAATGGCGACTGGCTTTGCTCGGAAAATGTTTGAGAAAATGGAGAGTGGAAAGTGAAAGTCAGAGCTTAGCCAGCGCCGAAGTATTTTAAAAGAAACATTCTAGTAGGGAAAAGAAATAAAAATTGATTTAAACACAATTTCTCTGTTTTTTGAAAAAATAAGAACTTCTCTGTTTTTCTGGAAAAATAAAAGTCAAAACTTTTTTTCTTAGAAGTATGACTCCTAAACCAAAATCAAGGGGGGGCTCCCTTACAACTCAGACAAAGGAGAAAGCAGAAATGACTCAAATGTACTTGCAGGGAACTGCAAATGAGGATTTAAAAGATTTTATAACTAGGTCTCTAGGAAGTGTTGAGAAGATAAAAAGCTCACAGAAGAATCTTGAGGAGCTGGTACAGGGAAAATATGATCAATTGAATCAAACCATCACTAAAGTAGTTTCTGATCTTTCAAGTGTGGTGGTGGAAATGGGGAGGAAAGTGACTGAAATCAGTATTAAGTTTGATTCCCAGATGAAAGAAATACAAGAAAAATTTGTGGAAGCTGATGCCAAAAATCAGAATATAGAGAATGATGTGATGATGCTTCAAATTAAAGCTATGGAATCAGCGATTAGATTAAGAGGTATGAGAGAAAATAAGAGAGAAAATTTAAGAACAGTTTGTGCAAAGGCTTTTGCGGCATTATTAAAGTTGGAAGATGAGCTAATTCTTGGTTGCATGGAGAAAGTTTATAGGGTTAACTCACATGTAGCTAAACAAAGGAATTTGCCTAGAGATGTTGTTGTCTACTTTACCGACAGAAGATTGAGAGATGATATTTTACAAAAATCCTACTCTGCTATTGTGCAGGTAGAAGGTATACAAATTAGTGTTTTTAAAGAGTTACCACCGAAGATATTAAAGGACAGAAAAGATTTTGGTTTTTTGGTCAAGGAATTGAAGAGAAGTAACATTCCATTCAGATGGGACTTACCAGTTGGCGTAATTTTCAGATACCATGATGTGAGATACTGTTTAAATACTATTGAAAAAGCGGAACATTTTTACAATAATATTTTCAAGGGAGCCCCTGAAGGTATTAAGAATAAAGAACCTGAAAGAGAGACTGTGAAATGCAAGCAGATGGAAGAAATCCAAAGTGTGTCAGAAGAAAAAGGAGCACCAGGTGGTTGTTCAGAGGATTTTACTACGGATTTTTTAGATTTGAAAATAAAGCATCCCAGAGATCCAAGAGGGGTAGTACTGGACCTTGAACTGTCGAAACAAGGATCAAAAAATAAATTTATAACTCAAGATGAGAAACAGCAGAGGTCCAGTACTTTACAAGAGAAGCGGGGTGATGCCAAGCAATAGGAAGTAGAAGCTAAGGAAGAAATTCGACTGGAAACCACTGATGTGCAACAGAAGGAGATTTATGAAATGTTCAAATCTTTCGCAGAAAGGCTTGAAAAAATCTGATTAACTGAACAGTATAAAAGATAATCTTGACTATATTTGATTTATATACGAAAATGGATTATAAATTTTTTACAAAGTTCATCCTGAGTTGGATTTAATATTTTGAAAAAATTTGACTAACTGAATAGTTTAAAAGATAATTTTGACTATATTTGATTTATACATGAAAATGGATTATAAATTTTTTTTACAAAGTTCATCCTGAGTTGGATTTAACATCCTGAGAAAGGTAAACAGATTTTGGTATATAATTAGTAATGTTAATATCAATAGATTAGAGAAAGGCATGATATCTTTTAAATGGGTTTAAATATTATAAGTATGTTATTGATTGATAAATGAATATTGATGGTTGATGGTTGATTAATGAGGTAAATTTTATTATTATTAGTTTTTTTTATTACAATATTGTTAATTTTAGGAAAATTTTATTACTTATAGGTTTATTTGTTATATTATTTTGTTATATGTACTTGTTTTGTTTTTTTTAACTGTAGCGGAAGTCAAGGGGGGGATGGGGAAATGGGATTGGGGTGGAGGGAGGTATGGGGGGAAGGGGGGGTTGGGGGGGGAAATGGAAAAATTCTGTATTGTAAAACTTTTTCAATTAAAAAAAGAAGAATCAAAAGCTAAAATGTATCCTGTAAGTAAGAAAAGTGCTAGAACTACAAACAGGGTATTACAATTAGTTCATGCTGATCTGATTGGTCCTATGACACCCTCTTTAGGAGGTGCGAGATATGCATTAGTCATAGTTGATGATTACAGTAGATATGGGTATTGTTATTTACTGAAAATTAAGACTGAGGTATCTATCTTTCTTTCTATCCCTATCTGTCTGTCTGTGTCTGATATCTATCTATCTATCTATCTATCTATCTATCTATCTATCTATCTATCTATCTATCTATCTATCTATCTCTGTCATATATCTATATCATATCTGTCTGTCCTTCTCCCTGCCTGCCTGCCTGCCTGCTGATCGATCGATTGATCTATCTATCATCTCTCCCTCTTTCTTTCTATCCCTGTCTGTCTGTCTGTCTGATGTCTGTCTGTCTGTCTATCTATCTATCTATCTATCTATCTATTATCATCTCTCCCTCTATCTTTCTTTCTATATCTATCATACCTGCCTGCCTGCCTATCTATCTACCTATCTACCTATCTATCTATCTACCTACCTACCTAGATAGATATCAGACAGACAGATAGAAAGATAGATAGATAGAGGGAGAGATGACAGATAGACAGACAGATAGATAGATAGACAGATAGGCAGGCAGGCAGGCAAGCAGAAGGACAGACAGAGATATGATACAGATATATGACAGGAAATGGGTAACACTTGTAGAATGACAGCATGGATGTAATGTATGTCAGATTCAAACAGACAGGGGGACAGAGTTTATGTCTGAGAGGTTTCAAAGGTGGTTAAGCAGTCTAGGCATAAGGCATAGAAAAACAAACCCACATTTACCTTTGGGAAACAGTGTGGTTGAGAGATGAAACGGTGTGCTACAGACAATGAAAGATGCTTTGCTTGCTGATGCAGACATGAGTAAGACATTCTGGGGAGAAGCCATATTAACAGTGAATTATACTGTTAATAGGTTATGGAGCGAGGCAATACAGCAAACACCATATTTTCTGATGCATGGTAGGAAACCGTCTTTAAGCCATGTAAGAATATTCGGTAGTTATGCCTGAGTGCATATTCCGAAAGCTACTAGGAGAAAAGGTCAGACAAGGCCAGAAAGCATCGATTTGTGGGTTATAAGGTAGGAACTAAGGGGTACAGATTTACAGATGGTACTAAACGAGTTGTCATCTCAAGGTCTGCTAGTTTTGCAGAGCAGAACTGGAACAAGATACACGCTAATCATGAGGTATTCATGCCAATACAGAGTTCTAATCTACCGGAAACTGAAACCGAGTCAGATAAAGATGTAGAAGAAGATAGACTTATGATAAAAAGCAAAAGTACAGATGACATAGATATAGGAGAGGCCTGAAACATTAACACAAGAACACAAGAGCCTTGGTGGTGCAGCGGACTAAGTGCTGTTATGTAGCACTTAGATGCCAGCTGCTTGCAATTAGTGCAAGTTCAAATCTCACCAGGCTCAAGGTTGACTCAGCCTTCCATCCTTCCGAGGTAGGTAAATTGAGGACCCGGATTGTGGGGGCAATAAGCTGACTTTGTAGAAACACCGCTTATGGGGGTGCCAAAAGCCCTAATAAGCAGGTATATACAAAAGAATGAAGGCTATTGCTATAAGTGCATTGTAAGCCGTCCTGAGTCTTCAGAGGAGGGCAGCATATAAATTGAACTAATAAATAAATAAACATATAATTCCAAGGAGATCAGAGAGGAGTAACAAAAAATGTAAAAGATGCTGTTTCAATATTTGAGGACAATGCTGCATGTATAACAATGGCGACAGATCACATTAGGAATAGAAGTAAACATGAAGACATTACATTCTGTAATGTTAGAGAAGCTGTAAAGGAGAAATTGATCAAATTACAGCATTGTTCCAGTGAATGTAATTTAGCTGATATGTTAACTAAACATGTATCTGTAGAAAAATATAAGAAATGTATTAAAGATTTCAGATTATCAGCTGTACAGCTTTAAATGGGAGGAGTGTCAGGGTATGCAGATTTAATAGCTGTAATCTGATGTAAGGTTATAAGCGGAGGCAACTGAAAGCTGATGCAATGGGAATGAGGCAGCAAGGTTACTGCCACTTTAAGAAGCGGAGTCAGAAGCTGTCTATATAAGGGAAGCCATTAGAGGGTGTCTCCCTTCTCCTCACGTTCTCTCTCGTCATGCATCTCATTGCTCTCCGTGTGTCAGTAGCTGTATGATAAGGTATTTAACCACGTATGCCTGTAAATATTTAGGTGTATATAAACCACTGTTAGTTATCTAAAGGCACTGTGTGCTGTGTGCTGTGTGCTGTGTTTTGCTCCTGGGTTTATCTCATAATACTAGTCATGCTGCCTAAACTCTGACAGCCTTGCCCCACAGAAGCCTATCCTATCCTATCCCCCTTCTCTCCCTCAGGCTTGCCTCATAGAAGCCTCCCATATCCTATCCCCTGCTTGCTGCTTGTTCCTTTTTTCTGTTCAGGCTTCAGGGTTTCTAGAATTTCCCCCCCAGAAATAGATTAATGTATTTGTAGTATAATCTGATTTCTCCATTGCTACTATTTAAAAGTAAATGCATATAAATTATATTTATATATATAGAGAGAAGAGTCAGTATTGATTTAAGTGCTAAAACATTGCTGATATAGGAGAAGGGATGGCAGAACCTGGGGGCAGTCAAAAGGGGGATCAGTCTAAAATCCCTACATGGCCACAAGAGAACTAAGTCCAACCCCCCCCCCTCCCCCCTGGGCTGTTGACCCTTATATGACTCTAGGCAGGTTCCGACCTTAGTTCAGAAGATTCCTGTGTATAGGCTTTTAGCAATAAATCAGTTTAATTGAACCTTCATGTGTGGACCTAAGTCTTCCACACTGGACAGCTGCAGTGGTATATCATACTAAATACATTGTTACAGTTTGCATACTTTTGGTTTAGTTTCATGTATGATCTGTTTGCTTATAGTTTAGCATTATGTGCAAATCAGGTGATTATGGCAAATTCAACATAAAAGGCATCTTGCCTTACCTTTTGTAAGAAACCATCTTGCAAATATGCAAAGTAATTATGATTTGCTTGGCAAATTCCTGGTTTATTTTTCTTCCCTGTACTTTGGGTAGAGGCTGCGCAAAGGAAAAAAAGCAAATATTGTTTCCACACTCCCCCGAAAGATAATGTGATATGTCAAGACACCATTAACTAAAATATATCCCATTCTCACATCATGCTACTGAACATTATTGTGATCATGAATTTGACTGGATGCAACAAAGTATTCAGGTCTAAATGATTTACCCTGTGTTCTACTTTGTATGGCTTTCTAGGATCAGTTTCAGCTCAGGAGCCTGGGGATACAAACAATGTTAATTTAGCTCTGATTAGGGGCCCTACTCTGCAGGTGATAGAATGTGAGTGGCTGCATTTTAAGATGAGCTGTAGCAAATTCTGCTTGTGCCCTGTTTATCTTGCTGTCTGGCACATTTCCTTCCTGACCAACTGAAGCTCCTCACCAGGCAGGTGCTGAAATCCCCTTGGTTACTGGTACTGGGTCTCTTTCAATATCCATGAATTGGTGGGTGGCCTAGGAGAGCTCAGGAGGTCACGGAAATCATGGGCTTGTCTTAAGTAAACATTGGCTCAACTCATACAGGTGGTCATCCATTTCATCTTGTTTTTACCTCAGAGCAGGGCCGGATTTTCCTATAGGCTAACTAGGCTTCAGCCTAGGGCCTCAAGATCAAGAGGGGCCTACATTCAAATTGTTAGCAAAATTAAAATCACACTATTCTAAAAACAGTGAACACTAAAACACTGAACCGAAAAAAATGGGAGGTGAAAGGGCCTCATAAGTGGAATAGCCTAGGGCCTCTTTTCATCTAAATCCGGCCCTGCCTCAGAGCAGTTGGTTAGTGATCTGAAGATGGAGGGTTTGCTATGGTTTTGGACCTTTGCCATGGTTGGACTACTTCTTGGTCCATCTGAAGTTTCTTGTTTCCTGTGACATCCACAGGGTGGGGGAACCAATTTTGATGGTTCACCCCAAGCACCTTTTGGATGGTTTCTGACAGTGTTTCAGGAGTTTCCAGGTAATGTGGCGGGCATTTCTGCTGAGTGCCTATTCAAACTTGGGAATTTGGAGATGGCCTAAACACTGAATTTTATTATGGTCTCTCTCTTTCCTTCCCCCCTCCCCCCCAATTTGCCAATAGGAAATGAAGCAACAAAATGATGCCTTGAGATTATATTTGCTCAGATTTTATATTTGCTCAAGTCATGACTCTGCACGGGTCTGAAGATGTGACTGGACCAACATCTCATATTTGCGAACTTTGGGGATGTGTTTTGTGGCATGAGCTCCTTTGTTCGATGGTTTGGATCCATCTTTCACCTGGATTGTACATGAAAGGTTAGACCCTGACCCCTCACAAAACACTTCACCTGTTGTGACCCACACCTGACCCATCACAAGAACCTCACTTGACGTAACCCTCCCATCACAAGACCTACTGACCACACAAAGCCCTTATAAGCAGAAGAACACCAACACTGACATTCCCTAAAATCCGCTGAAGATCAAACATGTCTATAAGAAAATGGATGGAGAATGAAATCAATATTTTGGAGTGGCCATAATCTCATCCCATAGAAATGTAGTGGCATGCCCTGAAACAAGTTCATACTAGAAAACACTCAAATATTACTGAGTTGAAGCAGTTCACTATGGGGCAGAATTCCTACAGAAGCTACATGACAGACTGGTGATCTATTGTATTTATTTATTTGGTTGCAGTTACTATAGCTAATGCTGATGCAACCACTTAATTAATCTACAAGGGTCAATACTTTCTCACATTGGCATATCACATGCCAGACAGTGGTGGGTTTCAAATAATTTCACCACTGGTTTGCCAAAAATGTGTGCGCGCACGGCTTCCACCATGTGGCAAGGCTCAACCGAGCAGCCTTTTGGGGCCTGCTCCCCTCCATCTCTGCTCTCTGGGGCAGTGGCTGCTTCTCTCCGCATCTGGAAAGTGCTGCGGCTGAGAGAAACAGCATTCAATATGGCTGCTGCTTCTCTGTGCCACAGCGCTTTCCGGATGGGACTTAGAAGAAAGCGGCAGCTCACAGCTGCTAAATTGCACAAGACAAGAAGAACTGTCCGGTCAATTCCCAAACCGCTTTGGCCCTCCTGCACCCACACTGCCCCCTCAGCCGAATAAATTGCTTTGGCCCAGGGGGTCGTAATTTGAGGCCGGGGAGTGGCGGCATGCAGGTGGAGGCCCAGGGCAAGACCAGCACTAGGGAATGGCACGTCCCCTGACCCGAGGCGAAGGGCGAGCAGGCGGCATACGGGCAGAAGGATGGCGACTGGCGAGAGCCAGGCCCAAAAGCCGGCTGAGCCTCGCCGTGTCCTCCCTGACGCGGCCCTTCAGCCAAGCACCTTACCTTCACAGGCAGTTGCGGTGAGCAGAATGGGCAAGGTGTGGATATCAGCTGGGCTGTGTGGCTGGCGGGGTAATCCATGACAAAGGCAGGCAAGCTGGCAGCACCACGTGAGATGGTGGGAGGCAGCTAGCTAGGCGAGTCGGCAGGCTTACCCTGTTCTGCCCCAGATACGGACCCCAAAGAACACAGCACACACAAACTCTATACAAAACTTATTTTACTCAAATAACTCAGTCTTTATCAACCAAAGGCTGTTAATAAACTGTCTTAACAGCCTACCAGAATTCTAAGATAAGGTAATCACAGTCTTACTAGAGTTGGCACAAAGCCCAGAAGCAATTTTGCAGATAATCCAGACGCGAAGGAGAGTGAACTAAAGTTGTTCCCTACAGTTTGCTGCAAGTGGCGTTCCTCCTTAAATAGGCTAAGGGAGTGACCAATTAGCCCCAAGCCTTACTCTCAAGGAGACCTCCTCCTGAGGAGCCACTCCTGCCTTTTGGCAGCTCTGCGCGCCCGTGCATTGAGAAGAGGCGGCTCCTCTTCATCCTCTTCACTTAAAGCAGCTTCTGGAGGTTCTGAAGGCCCTGGCTGAATCCCTGCCTCTGGCACCACATCTTCTCCAGCCTCCTTATTGTCTGACTCGAGCACCAGCTGCACAGGCTGCTGGCGCAGCACCACACCAGCCTCCTCATTGTCGGAATCAGCTACAATCTGTACAGGCCGCTGACGGGCCACAACATACCCAGGCCGATCAGGGCTGCTCAGTTGGGCCGTGGGCACCACGTTGGAAGGCAGACAAGCTGGCTAGCCTGCAGAGACCATGTGGTCAACGCACATGAGCCAAACAGAAGCAACAGCCATGCTGGGGAGGCAAGATGAGAAGTGACTGGGCGGGGCAGGGCATGTGGGCGGGGCAAGTGGCGAGCAGGCAGGCAAGGCAAGTGGGTGAGGGTGAGTGGCAAGTGGGCAGGCGAGCGGGGGCGGTGCCAGCCAGTGGTGGGATTTGCCAGTTCTCTGAACTGCTCAAAATTTTCACTACTGGTTCGCCCGAACCAGTGCGAACTGGCTGAATACCACCTCTGATGCCAGATGATTTTGTTCATCCAATCAATGAAACAAGCAACAAATCTGGAGGTTATGTGTCCAAACTCCCCCTATGTATCATTCAGTGGTGAAGATAAGATTCATAAGATCTGTGAGTGAATACCTTTTGACAGAACTGAGACTATAGTGCACATTCCAGGACATATTTATGTATAGTGCTGTTGGCACATCTCTGGCAATACAAAAAACATCATATGCCTTTCTTATCAGAGAAAACTGGCCCAAGCAAGATTTGTAGACTAACCAAGAGAGGTTAGTAATATGCAGCTGAACAAGAACAGCTGGAAAAATGGCAGTTCCATAATGTTTCATCTTTGACTTGCTCACCCTCCCAATAAAGACCTAACAGATTATACCAGAAAAAAAGGGAAAAACAAGTGTGAAAGATTGTAGAATGTAGAAATGCTGTAGAATTACAGCAGCTGTTGAAAAATTGGAATTATCAACTTGTTTCCTCCACTTTTAAAGTATACATTTTTTCAACAGATATGTGCATACAATTCATATTTTCAACAGAATTTGTTAGGCAATATTCAGACTGAATTACTGATTTTAACTGTATGTCAGTTAAAATCAGTAATTCAGTCTGAATATTGCCTAACAAATTCTGAGCTTAGATGAAATGTCTACAAAATACCATATGAGAACTTGAAGCTGATTATACTAAGTAACTGAAATTTTCCACTGCAGTCTTTAAATACAATACAAAATAAGAGAGGAGGAAGCCTAGTGTATGGCAGTGTATACTTTACAGGAGGGGTGTCAAACTTGCGGCCCGCGGCCCGGATGCAAAGGAGAAAAAAGTTGTGATGCATCACGTGATGACACCGTGATGCCGTGAGTTTGACACCTTTGCTTTACAGGATAAATTTCATTAGTATCAAAAACAGAGTGTAATATGTTTTCCAATTTCAGTCCCAAATTATTCCATTTGTATCTAATTATAATGGAGCAGTAGCACACTAAATTAGCTTATGTACATGGAAGTAATTACAGCAAGAGAAAATGTGTAAGCAAGCTCATAACCAGAACTGACAATGCACAATGTAGAAAGAACAATACCTGCCAGATATAGTTCTGAATGAACGGTGCTTCAGATTCTTAACACAGCAACTTTTGGAAGCCACAAGGTAATGAATAAAGAAAATAGCAGCCAATCACTTAACACAAAAACTTGATTTAACTTTATTTATCCTTAGAGTCAACAACTGGTTTGTATTGAGTTGTAAAGCAACCAAGTAATATAATCTCAATGACAAAGGGTCAGAAATCCATATTTTGTGAAAACGTTGCTACTGCATTATTGATTTATAACCTCTTTACTCCAAAAGGAAAAAAATCAAATAAAAATTATACATCTGTAATGTCAGCAGTAACTTTCTCACTGACCAAAATATAATTTGGGGAGAAGGTAATATACTATTCTGCTTTGCACCAATAAAGCTGGTATAAGCTGTTTTTATATCAAAATTATATCCTGTAACTCTCAATGAAACCTACCCCATACATATTTTATTAAAGCAACAATGCTCAAAAGTTTGTATAGTTGGAAAGTGAACTTGTTCAGTTTCCATTTATAATTTAGGGTACTTGATAAATCACCTTTTTCATAAACTATACAAGTGCATATTCAAAGCAGAAGTTCCATCAACTGAAGCACTAAATAAAAATATGGAGAAAAACGTTATTTCCAGAAACCCAACCCCATGAAAAAGGCAGGTAAACAGGCAGACATATAAACCCTTCTGCCTATAATAGATGCAGGAAATGAGTTTGGATACTTGTCAATGTTTCTCTTAAGAGGCTAAAATATTGTATAATATAAACTTGAAGCTAAACAAGGAGGTTTTGAGAACACCAGGTGCTATGGTGCTCAGTAGCATTCATTATTGTCATGTCAGATATACAGTTCAAATGTAGCTCTTATATTTTACCTCTTCTATACCTCTAGATCTGCCACACACATTTGAAGGATAGCAAGACCACTTCTTTTCAAAACAAATGGCCTCATCCAAGCATATAATCTGTGCTGTGAGTAGTGAAATTGCAGTTTGATATACAGTCCTGAACACAACATACTGCAACAATGAGCCTGAGTAGCGTAGGGGGCTAATGCCTCCTACTAAAGGCAGCAATTAACATCCAGCTGCCTGCAATTTCTGCGAGTTCAATCCTAGCCAGGCTCAAGGTCGACTCAGCCTTCCATCCTTTCTAAGGTGGGTAAATTGAGGACCCAGTTTGTGGGGGCAATAAGCTGACTTTGTATAAATATACAAAAGTATGAAGGCTATTGCTTAATGCACTGTAAGCCGCCCTGAGTCTCCGGAGAAGGGCGGCATATAAATCAAATTTTAAAAAAAATGTGAGTGGTGTCTTATAAAATAAATACCTCAAAAGGAGTTGTTCTACTAGCTGAAATGTCAAAATATCCACACTGTTGGAAGGGTCACAATGGAAATAGCCAATTCACATTTTACCATTCCAGTTGAGATATTGCTGTTCAATGGAAGATTTAAAAAACTGACAAGTATGCATGTGTCAAGGACTGAATTAAAGGGCTGTTTGGTGCAATTGGTTCAAATTCAATGAAGTGGAAAGAAAATATGTACCAATTTTACATCTCTAATTTTACACCTCCAAGACCTGGACAGCAGCCCTATCTTGCTTCACAATACAAATCTAAAACAGCTGTTCTCAGTAAGCCAAAATTTAAGTCAGACATTGCCTGAAAGTTTTGCACAATAATCTGGACCAATGATGGTTCTGTACCCTCATGTTGCTGTGAAACATGACTTGAGCTAAAGGCAAAGACTGGTTATCTCAAGGACAACTGCTTCAATATTAGCAATCAGTACAGTGCTTTTAAACTGTCTTCCTGTTGGGTCTCTTGCCTTTCTTTAAAATTAGTTTATTCTTAATGTAGCCACGCTTCCTTTTGGCAGTCTAAAAAGAAAAACAGAATAGTATATTAGTATTTATAATGCTCTAGTAACAACGCTCATGTTTTTGCATTGCTCTAGAAACCTTAATTATTATGTTTAAGTCATGGTTAGAAAGGTAGGAATTGCCATATGCAGGTACCTTGGAATGTAATCTTTCCAGTTCTGCATGTACCGTGTTCCCCAAATCCTTCACCACAAATTTAAGAGTGTAATCCTATGCATGTTTTCCTTTAGTCATTATTGCTCTTTTCAATGAAACCTAAGCCTCATTATATGGCAGTGTTTGCTGTGAATAAATGTAGCCTGAAACCTAAGCTTTTAGGTTTCAGGCTGCACTTATTTATAGCAAACACTGCCATTTAATTTCAATGACAGTTATTTAGTATATTATCCACAGCAAGGAAAATTTTTCTTGATGCCTGTTTACTTTCCACAGTAACTTTTAGCATTCAATACATAAAGTACTATTTCAAAAACTGCAGACAGAACCCTCTAATTTCTCTAAAAGAGTTATCATGGTTATTATTTAAAAATACAGTCATGGCCATAAATGTTGGCAACCCTGAAATTTTTCCAGAAAATGAAGTATTTCTCACAGAAAAGTATGGCAGTAACATGTTTTGCTATACACATGTTTATTCCCTTTGTGGTGTATCAGAAAAAAAACAAAAAAGGGAGAAAAAAAGCAAATTGGACATAATGTCACACAAAACTCCAAAAATGGGCTGGACAAAATCATTGGCACCCTTTACTTAATATTTGGTTGCACACCCTTTGGAATAAATAACTGAAATCAGTCGCTTCCGATAACCATCAATAAGCTTCTTACACCTCTCACCCGGAATTTTGGACCACTCTTCCTTTGCAAATTGCTCCAGGTGTCTCTTATTGGAAGGGCGCCTCTTCCCAACAGCAATTTTAAGATCTCTCCACAGGTGTTCAATGGGATTGAGATCTGGACTCATTGCTGGCCACTTCAGAACTCTCCAGCACTTTGTTGCCATCCATTTCTGGGTGCTTTTTGATGTATGTTTGGGGTCATTGTCCTGCTGGAAGACCCAAGATCTCCGATGCAAACCCAGCTTTCTGACACTGGGCTCTACAGTGCGACCCAAAATCCGTTGGTAATCCTCAGATTTCATGATGCCTTGCACACATTCAAGGCACCCAGTGCCAGAGGCAGCAAAACAACCCCAAAACATCAGTGAACCACCACCATATTTCACTGTAGGTACCGTGCTCTTTTCTTTGTAGGCCTGATTCCGTTTGCGGTAAACAGTAGAATGATGAGCTTTACCAAAAAGCTCTATCTTGGTCTCATCTGTCCACAAGACGTTTGCCCAGAAGGATTTTGGCTTACTCAAGTACATGTTGGCAAACTGTAGTCTTGCTTTTTTATGTCTCTGTGTCAACAGTGGAGTCCTCCTGGGTCTCCTGCCATAGCGTTTCATTTCATTTAAATGTCGACGGATAGTTCGCGCTGACACTGATGCTCCCTGAGCCTGCAGGACAGTTTGAGTTGCTTTGGACCTTCTTTGGGGCTGCTTATCCACCATCTGGACTATCCTGTGTTGGCACCTTTCATCAATTTTTCTCTTCCGTCCATGCCCAGGGAGATTAGCTACAGTGCCATGGGTTGCAAACTTCTTGATAATGTTGCACACTGTGGACAAAGGCCAATCTAGATCTCTGGAACTGAACTTGTAACCTTGAGATTGGTGATATTTTCCACACTTTTGGTTCTCAAGTCCTCAGACAGTTCTCTTCTCCGCTTTCTGTTCTCCATGCTTAGTGTGGCACACACAGACACACAATGCAAAGACTAAGTGAACTTCTCTCCTTTTTATCTGCTTTCAGGTGTGAGTTTTTTATTGCCCACACCTGTTACTTGCCCCAGGTGAGTTTAACGGAGCATCACATGCTTGAAACAATCTTATTTATCCACAATTTTGAAAGGGTGCCACTGATTTTGTCCAGCCCATTTTTGGAGTTTTGTGTGACATTATGTCCAATTTGCTTTTTTTCCTCCCTTTTTTGGTTTTGTTCCAATACACACAAAGGGAATAAACATGTGTATAGCAAAACATGTGTTACTGCCATACTTTTCTGTGAGAAATACTTCATTTTCTGGAAAAATTTCAGGGGGGCCAACATTTACGGCCATGACTGTAATGCTCTGAGGTTTACATTTTAATTACTAGGGATGAAAAGAGTTCTATTGTGCTCCAAATATTTCCAAAATAAAATGTGTTATGTTCATTTTTTTCACTGCAATTATTTCCCACATAAAAAAATATTAAAGCTGATATTTATATCTGTGTGTGTGTGTGTGTGTGTGTGTGTATACCAGTATATATGTGTGTGTGTGTGTGTAGATAGATAGATAGATTTGATTTGGATTTCTCCTGTTCATTTACTTTCCATTTTGTTAATTGATAAAAATGAACTATTAACACTTCTATTTCCGAAAGCATTATTAATTTACAGCATTTTTGCACAACTGCCTAACACTTTTGCACAGTACCATATCTGCAACTCTAGTTTCTTAGTTGAACAGTACAGTACGTTTAAAACATGCAAATCTCTGAATAGTCCCTAGAAATGTTTACAGTAGATTATTTTTCTATAAGAAATCAGGTAAAACATTTCTGTTTGAAGAGGATTTTATTTCCATTCCTGAACACTTGACTGTTGAATGGACTGGAACAGCACACAATAATAGTAAAGAAAATGTTGTATTTGAATGAGATGATTTTAAAAGAGTAAGAAGCCAGACAGTCAACAAGAATTCAAAGGTTCAATTATTTTAAAAAATAAGTCATTCTGAAATGTCTAAGTCAGCGGTCCCCAACCTTTGTGGCTTAGCAGCCTGGCTGGGGGCCGGGGGGGAGGCGAGGGGAACTGGGCTGTGCGAGTGGTGGACCGGTGCAAATGTGCGCACACAGCCCTTGCGCGAGTGGCTGGCCAGAGCACGCATGTGCATGCACAAGAGTGCCTGCTGGCCCACACAAATTGAAGTATACTCACATGCACTCCAGCCAGCCAGTCACGTGGTCCAATTTTGAATAGACCATGGCCCAGTAGTGGGCCACAGCCCAGGGGTTGGGGACCCCTGGTCTAAGCATCATTTTTCAGAAAGACATTTTCACATTTATTGAGGGAATCAACATAATTACTGGAACGCTATTAATGTGTTCTAGATAGTAAATTTTTTACACTTAGCTGGGATTTTGGGGACATAGCCTGCCTATGAGCACAAATGATAAACAGAATCCCCACATGCTGTATTAATCAAAATGCTAACCATTATTATCATCCATTGGGTCTGTTATTTGAGACAAAGTATGTGTTTATGTAGCTAATAGAAATACCTAATTGTATAGCTGGTAAAACTAGCATAGCATTAAAAATTTCCTTTGAAATATTTCACTAGGAACCCACCTTTTTTGACAAATACTTCTGTTTTGGTAAAACGTTGGTTAGTCTAGGCTTATGATTTAGTGTTTCTCTGTTGTCTAGTCTTTTCACTTTATATATTCTAACAAGCCAGTGCTCTGAAGTGAAGGCTTCTTCCAAATGTTTAAACTTAATGTCTTTGTTGCCAATTTCAGCATTGCGGGTTCGATCAAATCCTGGGGGAGTCCGAAAATCCAGCTACAAAATTAATGCTATTCATTAGTTTGCAGGTATATTCAGTTCTAGAAATGGAACTATAAATGTATATATATCACAATGAAAACATAGACAATAGATTTTAAAATGTTATTTATATACATAGTTTTTCATATAATTTGGAACAAATCATGATTAAAGAAACCTTACATTTACTCCATACAGTGTCGAAGTCTAGCACTATATTATATAAATTAAATATAAAATTAATAAGCACTTCCAGTATAAAAAAGGGAACAAAATATCAAGGATTTTGACAGAATCCCCTCCCCCAACTAGAAATTAATATTTTTCAATTTTGAATTATGGCCAATAAACTTTTATTAAACTACTAATCATAAAATATAAAACTTATAAACACAGATCAATCATTGCCACTGATAATAAGCATGAGACCAGGAGAATGCTGTTTGGAATAAAATTAAATTGTGTCCCTTTAAAAGATTTTACTGTACCAGCAAGAGAGCTAAATGCCATTAAGACAACCTTCTAACTAGAAGTATCCATTTGCTACATTTTATCTGACAAGGAAACATAGGCGCAATGGAATTCTGAAACCAACTCAGCCCCAACTTTTTAGAGGTAAAAACCAAACCGTTAATTGAGCTCAGCAACAAAAATGGTAACTAGTACAGTTGGTAAAGGATTGATACAGAAAATATTCTGTGGCCTTGCATGCTTATCCTTCATTAGAAGGAAGAGAAGTTCTCTTTCTTTCCCTTTTTAGGATTACTTAAGATAGCCCTTCACTTATATCAATTATAGAAAAGCCTAATAATAATAATAATTTTAAGCACTCATAATAGTTGTGGAACGTATTGTCAGGGATACACAGAAATGTAAAGGAACATTACTATTAAGACTGCACCTGAATACATGAGACTAACCTGCATTTCTCCAAATCTGTAGTATGACATTTTATACATAAGACAGTTCAGCAAGATTGGAGACCCTACTTTATCAACTCTAAACTCTCCTTGTGGAGTAAAGTAGTCACTTTCCTTTAACAAAAAGTAGGAAATGAAATTATTATACAAGTCAGTTTAGGGAAACAAGATGAAACAGAATAAAAATCCAATAATCAGCAATTTCTGTAAACAACTAATAGGTAAAAAAACCCAGTGACTGAGGGTAGTTCTAATTTTTTTCACGCTATAAAACTAAGTTACGATACATTTTTATTTCATCTTCACTTTTGGCTTTATTAGATATATTGTATCAAGACATCAGGTGTGACAAATACACAGTAGCTAACATTTATTTTATTTATATCCCACCTATATTATTTTTGTTTACAAGTAACTCAAGGCACTGAACTTATCCAACACACTTTCCTCCTTTTATCTTCCCCAAAACAACTCTTGTGAGGTGAGTTGGGCTGAGAGTGACTGGCCCAAAGTTACCCAGCTGGCTTTCATGGCTAAAGTGGGACTAGAACCCAGTCTCCTGCTTTCTAGTCTGGTACCTTAACCACTAGACCAAACTGGCTCTCTGTAATACTTAACAGTTAATTAGGACACTATGTAATTATACTGTAGCTTAGTGTATACAAGTGTCCACAGAAATATCAGACAAATTTGGGATAATATCTTTTACAGAAAGATTAAAGTATTGTACACAAAGTCTTGCCAGATTACATAAACAAGCTAAGGCAGGAAAATTGCATGTTGCTATGTACACATTTTTAAAACCACTTTAACTTACCCTAATATCTTTAGGATGTTCTCCTTCTGCTATCCTTACCATCCATAAAAATTTGTTAATATCATCACCAGAATAGCCAATTACACCTCCAAAAATGATTAATACATAATCCACATCCAGGCTTTTTATGATCTCATATGCTGCTGTCTCATTTGAGGACATAGCTTTGCCTACCTGTAATAAAAATATTTTTAAAGTGAACATATTCTTCTTAAAATGTAGGTTATTTTGAATTTAGCTAAGTGTATATTACTTAAATAAACAATTTAATTAGCATTTTCAAGATTAATAGATGGTTAATTTTCCAGCTGTGAATTTGAAATTTAGCAATTCAGGTTTTAGTTCCAAAGTTGTATACAAATATGAACACCTTGCCATTACTAAGTAGTGTGGTTGTATAGTGGAACATCACATGACCGCATTGCTTAGGAAAGGCAATCAAGGGAGTCTTGGTTCTCATTGTAACACAAGGTGTGCGGATTGTTAAGCGGGAAGCAGCGGGAGTCCCAGGTAAGGTGTGCTGCAAGGGGGATGGGGAAAGCCCACAGTAGGCCACATGAGTTGGGGAGAGGGGTGCTGCAGTATGAGTGCAGGAGACCAGGGAAGGAGGGTGCAGGGTGCATGCTATTTGAGAATGGTGCAAGAGGTATCAGGAAAAAGGCTTGGCATAGCCAGCAGCTGCCTTGCATAGTGTCAGGCCAGGCATGCCTTGTCAGCAGAGAGAAGACAGAGAAGATCAGCTGTGTGCAGCAGGTCCTATAGTGTACAGGGCAGTGATGACAGCTGGGACTTTGTGGCACTGGGATGGCTGGCCACAGTGTGGGGCTTGAGGCAGCAGTCCTTGGTGGTGGTGGCACTCAGGCTAAAGTAGAGGCCTGGGGGCGGTGGCAGCCAGCTGACACTGCTGAAGGTCCTGGATCTCTGCTTCAGCCCCAGTGCTGCCAAGAAGTGTTGATGTGCAAGATGACTAAAAGGGAAGAGATGGGGAGGAGATAAGTGGGTTGGGGGACTTGATGTGCCCCTGTGGTTGTGAGGTGGGTTGCCAAGCACCCAAATGTTGATCATGTGACCCCAGGGGTGCTGCAATGGCTGTAACTTCGAGGATTAGGAGTATGTACCATTTTTAGAGTGCCTCCTTAAATGTGAACAATAACTGAACAAATGGTTGTAACTTGAGGATTACCTGTAAACTGTATGTATGTGACAGTGACATGAACAAGACAAAGACAGTGTCAGTTTTGGAAGACAGTTTTCCTTTTTGCTTCCTAACTGACACATATTTTAGCCTGGGGAATTGGGAGGGGGTTTTTGTTGGAGCGGTAGAAAGTTAGTTATAACAACATTCCATATTCAAGGACACTTTTGCCTGCATCTGCTGGAGACTGCCTGGAGATTGTATCCAGTTGAATGTGAAGGATTGATTGGACTATGTGATGAACTTGTGGGTGTGGGGCAGGGCTGTGAACTGTTAGCTGGGTGGGGGAAAACCTGGAAGCTTTCAGATTTGGGTTTTCCCGGATGTACCAACATGACATCGCTAATAAATTGGAATTTTGAGGAACCTCAGGCCTCGGAGTTTTATTTTGTTGGGGGTGTTCCTTGGAACCCTGACATTAACCCGAATCTCCAAAATAACTAAGCAGAAAGAGGGCTGAACAGGGTGCTGAGCCCCAGCGCCAACCTAAAGCTCGGGTGGTGCAAACACTCAGCAAAGATGGAAGAGAGAGAGGAGATCACAGAGGGAGCCTTGGGAGCAGATACCGGAAGATTTATCGAGACCCGGTATTCTCCTTCTGAAGACGTGGTATGAGCCCTTGAAGCTGCAGAGACAATGCAAAGTCTAGGTGCTCGGCCCAGGGAGATGGATTCCTGGAAAAGTTGCCAGTCTGATCCAACTCCAGAGATGGGACCAAAAGAACGATCACCTGGATGTCATTCCATATCCAGCCCAGTGAAGTCGCCCCAAGATCCGGAATGGAGAGATGTGGGGACGTTGGGGTCTGAAACTCACAGAGACTGGAACCTGTTGCCTCCGTCTTGGAGCCAATTGTTGTCTGGGCTCCTGGAGCATATCCCCCCAGGCTGGGCATTCTATCCCAGCCAGGGGTGGATCCAGTGCCAGTGGATGCCAACACCGCCTGCTCCACCCCTTATGGGATCACCATGGGCCCAATTTGCCCCAATGATTCTGGCACAGCCGTGGGGTCTGATCCAGCAGCCAGCAGCGGCACCACTGCAGGTTCCAGTTCAGCCGCTGGCATTCGCCCCACTGCCTGCTGCAGCACCCCAACAGGTCCCTGCCAGACAGAAAAAAAAAGTTGAGGAGTTGGAAGAAAAATTGGTTTTAACAGACAAATCACAAGAGAGAACAATTATTCTGCTGGAAATGGAAAAATCTGAATTCTATCTAAGATTTCAGAATATAGAAGAAAAAAAAAGGAGAAAACCTACCAGAGATAATTGCAGAGATTATGGCTGAAGTTATGGAACATCCCCAGGAAAAGATTTTAAATGAGACTGATGAAGCATTTAGAATGATATGCAATAAGGAATAAATTGCCAAGAGAAGTACATGTAAGATTTACAAAGAGGGCAATGAAAACAGAGCTATTACAAGCAGCAAGGACCTCAACACTGAAACACAAAGATAAAGAACTTGTTGTTCTATGACAAATAGAGCCTTGGTGGCGCAGCAGACTAAAGTGCTGTTAATTGGCACCAGCTGCCTGCAATTACTGCAAGTTCAAATCTCACCAGGCTCAAGGTTGACTCAGCCTTCCATCCTTTCAAGGTAGGTAAAATGAGGACCCGGATTGTGGGGGCAATAAGCTGACTTTGTATAGAAAAGAACACCGCTTTGGGGGGGGGGGGGGGGGATGAAAGCCCTACTAAGCAGGTGAGAGAAATATGAGGATTATTCCTGTAAAAGTGTAACCTGAGTTACGCCATTTTAAGTGTCTTATTTTACCTTGTATGACCTGATTATATAACTGGACAAAAGAGAACACAATAAGGCTTTTCTGAAATGATTACCTTATGGGAAATATGTATTATGGAGTTGTTTTGACGGAAATTGATGTTCTGGGAAAAGTACTGAAATGGGGTTGTTTGGGGCCTGTCTGTTTGTTCCAGAAGGGGAAGTACGCAAGTGATGTTTTTGTGGAATATTTCTGTTGAGAATTGGGGAATTTCCAGGGTGGAACCTGTATTACAATATGTTGTATAAATCTGAAACTGATTCCCAAAGGACATTAGTCACGTGACTTCTGATGTATATACAGCAGGTATATACAAAAGTATGAAGGCTATTGCTTACCGCATTGTAAGCCGCCCTGAGTCTCCAGAGAAGGGTGGCATATAAATTGAACCAATAAATAAATAAATACATACATACATACACACATACATACATACATACCTATCTACCTACCTACCTAGAAAGGTCAGAGATTTGAGGAGAGAATATCAATTTTTAACGAAATTCCTAATATTCAAAGGAGTGAAATTTAGATGGCTGATACCTGAAGAGATTATGGCAAGAACAAAGATACAGACTCAACTCGATTGAGAAAGCGAAAATATTTTATCAATAATTTTGTGGACCATTGGATGGAGATTTAGGAGCGGTAGATGTTGCAAAAGAGAAAGGTGAAGATAAGGACAAAGAAGAAAAAGCCAAAGAGGAAAGGGTCCTCAGAGAAGGGGTGAGAGCGAAAGATCCACTGGAACAAAGAGAGACTAGGGTGATGAAATTAAAAACTAGCAACAAGTAAATATGGAGGAGGAAGTAAAAGCAATATCTTTAAATGTAAATGGACTTAATGCGGCGATAAAAAGAAATATAATATTGACTAAATTAAACAGCTTGAAGATGGATATTATATGTTTACAGGAAGTGCATATTAGAAAACACCATTCAAAATTATTACAATACCCCAAACTAGGAGTACTATTTACATCATTGATACAACAAAGTAAAAGAGGAGTGGTACTGTATGTTAAAGAAAGACTAGAACCCAAACAAATTTTTGAAGATGAGGAAGGCAGGTTCTTGATGGTTGAAATTAAAATGAACTTCAAACAAGTACTTTTGATAGCATTATATGCACCAAATGAAAAACAGGAAGAATTTTATCGGCGATTACACAGAAAAATTGTAGAACTGGACTATGAAAATGTATGTATAATGGGTCATTTCAATGCTGTAACAGATACAGATTTAGACTACAAAACGGTAAAGACAAATAAAAAACCTAGGAAAACACTGCCAAAGGCCTTCTTTACAATGACAGAAGAACTAAGTATTCAAGATATTTGGAGACAGAAACACTTGAATGAGAGTCAATATACTTTTTACTCAAATAGACATTTATCGTGGTCAAGGATAGATATGATATGGATGTCAATTGGACTTATAGAAGCGGTGGAGGAAGTAAATATTGGCTCAAACATATGGGCAGACCACAGCCCAATAACAATAACATGGAAAAGGCAAAAGAAAAAGATAAGATGGACCCTGAATGCAACAATATTAAATGAAAAAGAATTTCAGAAATTTGTGGAAAAGGAATTGGAAATTTTCTTTAAAATAAATAAAATGGAGGACACATCACTCCAGAATGTTTGGGATACAATGAAAGCATATATTAGAGGCCTGGCAATAACATATTTGGGAAAAAAGAATAAAAAGAACCGCCAGAAACAAGTAAGATTGGAAGAAGAGTATAAAAGTCTGGAAAAAGAGTTCCAGAAAAATGGTCAAAGCAATAGAAAAATCAAGAAATTGATGGAACTGAAGAAACATGAGATAATTTTAAATGAACAAGAATAATTTGCAAATCAACTGAGAACATCGAGACAGATTTTTTTTGAAGATGCAAATAAACCAGGAAGATGGTTAGCATACAAATTAAGAAAAGAGAAGGAGAAGAAAACTATAAAATACCTTCAAGATGGAGAAGGGAAATTACAATATAGAACTGAGGAAACAAAGAAAGTAATCCAAGAATATTATCAAAAACTCTATTCTCAAGAGAAGATTTCAGAGGAAGAGGTACAAAGCTACTTGGAGAAATCTGACTTAATTAAAATATCAGAACAATATAAAGAAATGCTAGAAGAAAGAATAACAATGATGGAACTAACAGAAGCCATAAAAAGACAAAAAAGTGGAAAAGTACCAGGACCAGATGGTTTACTAGCTGAATTGTTTAAAACATTACAAGAAACGATTAGTAATGTAATGTTGGACTTATTTCATGACTTATTATTGAAGGCTAAAATGCCAGACTCATGGAAAGAGGCATATGTGACACTTATACTTAAAGAAGATACAGACTTACAATTGATTAAAAACTATAGACCAATTTCGTTATTAAATGTATTTTATAAGATTTTTGCCTTGATAATGGCAAATAGGTTGAAGAAACCGCTAAACGAATATATTCATACTGATCAAAATGTCTTCTTACCAAAAAGACAAATCAGAGATAACATGAGGATGATTTTGAATACTTTAAAATATTATGACTCGCCCAGAAAAACAAATGGCGTTGATGTTTTTAGATGCACAGAAAGCTTTTGATAATGTGAATTGGCAGTTTATGATGATACAATTGCAGAAAATGGACTTTGGGGAGAGATTTATAAATGCCATAAAAACAATCTACGATAGACAATTTGCTAAGATAATGATGAATGGAGAAATGACGGAAAAAATCAATATAATGAAAGGGACTAGACAAGGTTGTCCACTATCACCACTATTGTTTATTCTGACTCTAGAAGTCCTAAACAGAAATATTAGACAAAATGATGAGATAAAAGGGATGAAAATTAAAAAAGTGGAGTATAAATTACAAGCGTTTGCAGATGATTTGGTATTCATTATAGAAGAACCGCAAATAACAGGCCCTAAACTATTAGAACAGATAGAAAGATATGGAAAAGTCTCTGGTTTGAAAATAAACAGACAAAACAAAAATCTTGGTGAAAAATACAACAGAAAAACAAAACAGAGAGATAAAAGAAAAGTTAGATATACAAGTTGTGAAGAAAGTTAAATATTTGGGAGTACATTTAACTTCAAAATGTGCAACAATAAAGGAAAAAAACTATTATAAATTAAAACAACAAATTGAAAAAGATATGGAAAAATGGAAGAATCTCCAACTATCACTTATGGGATGGATTGCATTGATAAAGATGAACATACTACCAAGATTGTTATTTATATTCCAGACAGTGCCAATAAAAATTGAAAAGACATACTTTCATCATCTGAATAAAATAATGAGGAAATTTATATGGCAAGGGAAAAAAAGCAAGAATAAGTTTGAAAATGCTACAAGACACGAGGTTGCGAGGGCGATTTGGTTTACCAGATCCCCCTCGCAACCTTACTCCCCAGGATTCTGGGGAGGTTGACGGTGACCACGTTTATTGGACCCGTGTTCTTCCTGGTTGGTGCTGGCCTCCCGGGCGGTCACATGAGGCTGGCTCCAGAGGATTATTAATGCTTCTTTGAGTGAGGGTGTCTTCCCCTCTGCCCTGAAAGAGGCGGTGGTGAGGCCCCTCCTCAAGGAGCCTTCTCTGGACCTGGCTGCATTAGCAAATTATCGTCCAGTCTCCAATCTTCACTTTGTGGCGAAGGTTGTGGAGAGTGTGGTGGCGCGACAACTCCCTCAGTACCTGGGTGAAGCTGTCTATCTAGATCCGTACCAGTCGGGCTTCAGGTCGGGATACAGCACGGAGACGGCATTGGTCATGTTGGTTGTTGATCTCTGGAGGGCTCGGGATGGGGGATGTTTATCAGGTTTGCCTGGTCCAACAGTTGCGTCCCTTTCTGAACCGTGACGCCCTGCGCATGGTCACTCATGCCCTCGTCACCTCCCGTCTGGACTACTGTAACACTCTCTACATGGGGCTCCCCTTGAAGGGCACTTGGAGGCTCCAGCTGGTCCAGAATGCGGCCACGCGGGTGATTATGGGAGCAACACGGCGCTCCCATGTAACACCTCTCCTGCGTGAGGTGCACTGGCTCCCAGTGGTCTTCCGGGTGTGCTTCAAGGTGTTGGTCACCACCTTTAAAGCGCTCCATGGCTTAGGACCCAGATATTTACAGGATCACCTTCTGCCACCGATACCCTCCCACCGACCAATTCACTTCCACAGAGAGGGTCTCCTCAGGGTGCCATTGGTCAAACAGTGTCGACTGGTGACCCCCAGGGGGAGAGCCTTCTCTGTGGGAGCACCCACCCTCTGGAATGAATTGCCCCCGGGGTTGCGTATGATTCCCGACCTGCGCACCTTCCGCCGCGCCCTTAAGACCCTTTTATTCCAGCAAACTGGCCTGGCCTAAGAAGGATTCATAAATTGGGTATTTTAATTGGTGGGTTTTAAATCTGGGAGCCAAAGTGTTTAATTATTTTTAAAAATATTTTAAATTTTGTATCTTGTGGTTTTATCATGGCTGTGCACCGCCCTGAGTCCTTCGGGAGAAGGGCGGTATACAAAACTAAATACATACATACATACATACATACATTCCAAATTGGGAATTACATTACCAAGCAGCAACACTGACATGGCTGAAATAATGGATTTAACTAAGAAATATAAGGCTGTTAATACTGGAAGGGCATGATTTGCAACTGGGTTGGCATGCTTTTTTGTGGTATGGTAGAAATAAGATACATAATACTTTCATAGACATTATATAAGAAATGCATTGCTATTGGTTTGGGAGAAAGTTAGAGATAAATACTATGTCAAAATACCAATATGGTTATCAACGATGGAAGCTTTAATATACCCAAATGTTTTTAATTTTGGAAATATTGCTAGATATAAGGATTTGTTAACAAATAAAGGGGAATTGAAAGAGAAACGAGAACTGGAAGAACAGGGGATTGAGACAGATTGGTATATGTATATGCAGATAAGAACAAGATATGAAAAAGACGCTAAATTACATGGTTTTTGTTTGGAAAAGACTGAGTTGGATAGGATACTCACAGGAACAGAAGAAAATTTAATAAAATCTTTTTATAATTTTTTGCTACATATTGAATTGGAGGAGGAACAGGTAAAAGAAACAATGATAGCTTGGGGAAGAAATTTTGGACATTCAATTGAACTTGAAAAATGGCAACAACTATGAGAAAGGAACTATAAATTAATGATGTCCACCGCATATAAGGAAAACCAATATAAAGTGTTTTATAGATGGCATATGCTACTGGAGAAATTAGAAGTTAACTTATTATTTGATTGGGATAAAAATAAACTCAGATTTGTGAGGCAAAAGGAATGGTAAAATACATCACTATTCTCGTCTTGAGAGTGTTATCTGGGAGGAGTTTGACCCTGTGTCTCCTGAGGACGTGGACAGGATTTTGGGGAGGCTTAGCGCTGCCACATGTTTATTGGACCCGTGTCCCTCCTGGTTGGTACTGGCCTCCTGGGAGGTTACACGAGGCTGGTTTCAGGGGATTATTAACACTTCTTTGGGTGAGGGTGTCTTCCCACCCGCCTTGAAAGAGGTGGTGGTGAGGCCCCTCCTCAAGAGGCCTTCCCTGGACCCGGCTGTACTAGCTAATTATCGTCCAGTCTCCAACCTCCACTTCACGGTGAAGGTTGTTGAGAGTGTGGTGGCGCGACAACTTCCTCGATACCTGCATGAAGCGGTCTATCTAGATCCGTGCCAGTCGGGCTTCAGAACGGGATACAGCACGGAAACGTCATTGGTCGCATTGGTTGATGATCTCTGGAGGGCTTGGGACAGGGTTTGCTCCACTGTCTTGGTCCTCCTAGATCTCTCAGTGGCTTTTGATACCATCGATCATGGTATCATGCTGCGTTGGCTGGAGGGGTTAGGCGTGGGAGGCACCGTGATGCGGTGGTTCTCCTCCTTCCTCTCCGACTGTACGCAGTTTGTGTTGACGGGGGGACAGAGGTCGATCTCGAGGCACCTTACTTGTGGGGTGCTGCAAGGGTCGGTCCTCTTGCCCCTCCTGTTCAACATTTATATGAAGCCACTGGGCGAGATCATCCATGGTTTTGGGGTGAAGTGTCAGCTGTATGCTGACGTCACGCAGCTGTACATTTCTACCCCGGACCACCCCAATGATGCCCTTGATGTGATGTCCTGATGCCTGGAGGCCGTGCGGATCTGGATGGGGAGAAACAGGCTCAGACTCAACCCCTCCAAGACTGAGTGGCTGTGGTTTCCGGCGCCCCGGTATAGTCAGCTGGTGCCATCGCTGGTTATTGGGGACGAGATCTTGACCCCCTCAGAGAGGGCTCGGAACTTGGGTATCCTCCTGGACACATGGCTGTCTTTAGACGATCATATGATGGCCGTGGCCGGGGGGGCTTTTTATCAGGTTCGCCTGATTTCCCAGTTGCGTCCCTTTCTGGACTGGGATGCCTTACGCACGGTCATTCACGCCCTTGTTACTTCCCATCCGGACTACTGTAATGTTCTCTACATGGGGCTCCCCTTGAGGAGCACCCGGAGGCTCCAACTGGTCCAGAATGCAGCCGTGCGAGTGATTATGGGGGCGACACGTCACTCCCATGTACAACCTCTCTTCCGCAAGCTGCACTGGCTCTCAGTGGTCTTCTGGGTGCGTTTCAAGGTGTTGGATACCAACTTTAAAGCGCTCCATGGCTTAGGACCTCGATATTTGCAAGACCGCCTTCTACCACCGATTGCCTCCCACCGATACGCTCTCACAGAGAGGGCCTCCTCAGGGTGCTGTTGGCCAAACAGTGTCGTCTGGCGACCCCCAGGGGGAGAGCCTTCTCTGTGGGGGCCCCTGCCCTATGGAACGAACTGCCCCTGGATATTCAAAAGATCCCCGACCTCCGCGCCTTCCATCGTGGTCTGAAGACCCTTTTGTTCTATCAAGCTGGTCTGACGGGTCAATAATTTTAAAGAGGTTTTTAAATGGTTTTTAGTTAGGGTTTTAATTGCAGCCAGACATTGGATCTTTTAAAATGGTTTTTAATTTTTGTCTTGTGATTGTTTTAGTATGGCTGTGCACCACCCTCAGTCCTTCGGGAGAAGGGCGGTACAAAAATACAAGTAAATAAATAAATAAATAAATATTCTGATAAATGAACCAGTTCTTATATGCCAGCCTCATTGGGAGTGCATTGTGATGTTCACATGCATGAAAACATGCAGTTTAAAATAGGACTAACATTTTTAAAAATCCCAATCTTTGATAAATAAGGTATAGATACTGTAATCAGTCTCTATACACTGTATAAGTGTTTCCACAAATTACTGAAATATAAAGTCAGCTTTGGAAAAGAAATACTGAACACAACAAAAGATGATAAGCAGCCAACATGCTCAAATTAAATCCTATAAAAATCCCACTGTAATCTTGACACCTTCCTATCTCATATTCTGTTTCTTAGAATTAAGTTTTGATGAACATAATGGAATACAATGTTCAGTATGTTACAATGTAACTTATATGTACATTTACATGTGTGTGTCAGGGTTCCGACCGATGCCCTAATTAAATCATGCGCCTCAAGCCAAGCTTCAAAAGAAAAAAAAGTTATTTATTAGGCGCGCCATGTCGGCACAAACCAAGTGAAGCCTACTCTGACATCACTTAATTAGCACCCCAGCTCTGACCCTGTTTCCCCCTCCCCCAAGGTGTGTCATCAGTCACATTCTCCAACAAAGCAATTTTGTGGGTTGTAGAAGTCACTCCCTCCGGCCACTGTGGGTCTCCTTGGCAACGGCCTTGACAATTGTCGGCTAGAATGTACTTTGTTTTGACTTATGTACAAGTTTCTTGATGCAGCTGTGAGGCTCGGTTCCCCATCCCCCTGCCTATGGCAACTCGAGAGCATGTCAGGAATGCTTCGTGAGTTGACACTGTGATCAATAAAGATAATTATCACTACTTACCAGAGCAATGTGGCTGTTATTCCAAGTGTTATTGTCAACTAGAGTCGTTCGATTTGCCATTCCAGCTATTTGATAGCCATAATCCCACCAAGACATTACTCTGGCATGTTCATCTGTATTTTGTCTTAGCCAATAGTATGCTTCTCTAAAGTCATCCAAAATGTTCCGAGTACTGTCAGAGAAATAAGAGTTAAAACCATGTAAAAGTATTTATCTCTAACATATTAGCAGTGCTTTGAGTAATTACAATGCATCATAAGCAGGGGTGAAATCTACTTACCTTCCTTACCAGTTTGGAAGTGTTTGATTTGCTCACACGCGCATGTCACATGCACGCACACACACTCTGTGCATGCACAGAAGGTAAAAAACACATTACTTCCTGGTTAAAACCAGGAAGTAATGACACCCGGGTGGGTGGGCGGAGCCCCGCGCTGCCATCGCTACCAGATCACGCGATCCGGTCTGAACTGGGAGCATTTCACCTCTGATCATAAGCAAAGGATGCATAAAAATAGTGATTCTTACCCATCATGATTGTAAGAGGCCAGGACAACACTTGGACTAGAATAGGCATTGCTGGTTACCCATGTACAGTGAACAGCGAACATCATCAACAGCATTAGCATCAACATTGTGACAATACTCTTTATATTGGGTCCAAGACCATCTTCAGTTTTTTCCTGCTCAGATATATGTTTCCTCACTTTACCTGCCTGAGCAAAGAAAACAAATGAAATCTTTCCCGTTTAATGTCAAACTTTAGAGTTTAAAAATCCTGTTTTCACTCATAAATGTTCCACCATTTCTTATTTAAAAAAGGACATTAACAATTGAAATGTTGCAGGTGAAAATGGTTTTTCAAACTGGAATGCATGAATGGATAGTAATCTAAATCTGCCCTCATTTAATATATCCAACCATGTTTTTGGACACTAAAATGGTATAATCATAATGAAAGAAGAAAAAAAATGAACAGTTTGCTAAGTATGTAGAGATCACAAACAGCATTACTATTTTCACTATGATTTTTACATATATTAAATGGTTATGTTTAATTTAAACAGTTATAATCAAACCCTTCAAGGCTCACCTTATCATAAAGATTTCCTGGATTTCTTTTATCATCTTCATCACTGCTGTCTTCTACTGGAGGATTTTCTCTCTTCATATCATCACCCAAATAGTGTTCAAAAACACTGGAGAAAGCAATAGCTGACAGCATACAAACCACTGGAGTCAAAGTTAACATGAGGCGAACCATCACTCCAGCAAAATAAACAGCACTGATTGCATACAAAGCCACTGCAAAGAAACCATTTTTAATATTAGGTTCATCACAGATGCAATTTTCCAAATGCTTTATAAGCTTGAATTAAAGCTTGTATGTTTGTTTCCCAAAAGTTCATATGAATAAAACTGTATCATCATTTGAATTATACCATAACCTTAAAATTCAGTGAAAGGGCTTTTTTTTTAGTAAGCCATATTACTAGTAAATAGCTATTGTTCTGTGTTAGATGAAAGCAACTAGAACCATTTGTGAAGTCTCAACAGCAGTTTATTGCTAGTCAACTGTGTTACAAGAATCCCACCAGACTGACTGCATTCCCTTGGGAACAGCAAGATAATGTTTTAATGATTCTGGGGGAGGTCCAGCCTGTGCTGCTTACTGCAGTGCCTCTTGACCCCTCCCTCCAGTCTAGTTGGAGATTTCACATAAGTGGTCAGCTTTTGTCATTGTATCAGCTTTGATATTTTTAGTCTATTCTTATGTTTCTATGTTGCAAATCAGTAGGGATCATTTTTGTTAAATCCAGCACTACATAAATGTAAGTAAATAAAATATGAATAAATAAAAAACATAATTGAGGCCTGCATCTGGGTTACTTTGGCCTAGATATCCAGTTTAACATACCAAGTACATTTAGCAATTTGCAAAAATAGCTTCTTGCCCAGCAAAAACAATACAGGGAGTGCCTGCCAGTAGAAGATACCTGCTATAATAATTATAGTATTTACAGAATATTATTTTGAGCATCATAAGCTCCTAGGCAAATGCAATGAAATACAAAAATGCAGAACATAAAGAAAGAGAATAAACATGAAAATCGGGGAAATCTTATTTTGATCTCTAATAAACACTTCAGAAATTTCTTCAGATGCTGCTGAAGCAGCTGAAAAAGTAGCACAGTAAATAGGAAGAAAAGTCTTTATTTTTCAGTAAACACATGAAGAAAAATATGAAGCAGCTTTAAAGCATGTGAAATGGAGCTCTATAAAACAAGCTAGAGAAACAGAATCTAATTTTATTAAGGAATACATTTTGGCATATGCATCTATGGCACAGAATGAGACTTTCCTGCAGTTGTCTTACTGAGTAGCCTTTTTAGCCATTCAAAATACCATTTTGGTATTTTGGGTATCCTGGTAAACATTATAATGTGGGAGACAGCAGCATCTCCCCAAGTGGGCATCTCTTGTGAGCAAAGCTCTATTCGTGGGAGTTTCCTTTCCCATCAACAGTAACTCCATTTAGCATGCTAGACTGTGGTAAACTGGAAGAACTTAAAAGTCTACTGCACAGAACTAAAGGATAGAGAGGTCTTTCTCAATCTAATTCCATCTAAACATATGCATTCAGATAATTAAACTTATATTCAACTTATTTTACTGAAAGACATGTCATCTTATCACTTCAACTGACCAAGTTTTAATTTTTTTTATTGAAAGAGTTTTACAATACAATTTTATTCCCATGTTTCCACCCTCCCACCCCCCCACCCTTTCCCCCATCCCTCCCCCCCCCTGACTTCCGTTACAAGCAAAACATAAATTTTATATATCAATCATTACTAAACATTAGATATAGGTGAGATCCCTAAAATATATCATAAGTTTTAGCAAAAATAAGATTAATCCAAAATTCTTTACTAATAAAAGGAAAAACTTAAGCAAATAAGAATTATAAATGCCCCAATAAACCTAACTCAAACATAAGAATTTTCCCTTCTTTTTGTTCAAGACAGCAGTATAACCAAAATATATAAGTTTATATCAATTTAGTAATTATCTAAACAGTAATATAGTATATATATTTAACATAATAATGACTTTAAAAATAATTCTATATATCTTCAACATCTATCAAAAAACTAACTGAAGATTCTTAATTTGATATTTATTCTGCACATAATCAACCCACTTTTTCCATTCCCTAACAAAAACTTCATGGGTCCTGTCTTTTAAGTATGCAGAAATCTTTGCCATTTCCGCAAAACTAGCCATCTTTGACATCCATTCACCTATGGTAGGCACACTATCTTTTTTCCAATATTGACCAATCAGTAACCTAGCTGCAGTAATCATATACAAAATCAATCTCGTATCACTCTGTGAGCAATCCTTAACTATACCTAACAAAAACAGTTGCGGAGAAAATTGAAGCTTCTTTTTTAAAACATTCTGCATAACCCACCAAAGTCTAATCCAAAATGCTTTCACTTTTCTGCAGGTCCACCAAATATGAAAGTATGTAGCATCCAAACAATCGCACCTCCAACATTTAGGTTGAACATTTGGATACATACATGATAATTTCTTGGGATCTAAATGCCATCTATAAAACATCTTATAAAAATTTTCCCTCAAATTCTGTGCTTGTGTAAATTTAACATTCTGGACCCAGATCTTTTCCCATGTTTCTAACATCACTGGTTCTGCAAAATTTTGTGCCCATTTTATCATACAATCCTTAACTAATTCACTCTCTGAATCTTTCTAGCAATAAATTGTACACCCTCTTAATATGCATCGGTCCTTTCTGTTTCATCTGTATCACCAAATCTTCTTCATGTAACATTAGTCCAATTTTCTGATCTTCTCTCCATCTCGATTGAAGTTGAGAATACTGCAACCAAGTTAAATTCTTCCCGTCTTCCAACAGAGATTTCAAAGATTTCAAATTCCATCTGCCCCCATCATTAAAAAGCATCTCTTTGTACAAAATCCCCCCGAGTGACTTTATATTTGGCATAATCTGCCCAAGATCCAACCACAAAGGTATTTTGTAATCCAATTGAAACTGGTGCTTCTTCCAAACTCTCATCAACGCCTGTCTCAGTATATGACTTTTAAATACATTATCCAGCTTGTCTTCATAAAACAAGTACGCATGCCAACCAAAATCCAAGTCGTGGCCTTCTATATTCAGAATGTCATTTTTCATTGTTCCAAACCAGTCACCCACTTGTGTCAAAACTGCAGCTTCATAATATAAACGTAGGTTTGGAACTTTAAGGCCCCCTCTTTCACGAACATCTTGCATAATTTTAAACTTAACTCTTGGTTTTTTCTCATTCCAAATGAATTTATTTAAACCTGACTGCCATTCAGCCAATATTTTATCACTTCTAAGCACTGGAATCATTTGAAACAAAAACAGAAGTCTAGGTAGAACGTTCATCTTAACTGCTGCTATTCTTCCAAGTAAAGATAGTTGCAGTTTCTTCCATGTTTCAAAGTCCTTTTGAATCTTATGCCACAAAACCTCATAGTTGTTTTGAAAAAGTTTTATATTAGACGCTGCAACCTGGACTCCTAGATATTTCACCTTTGTAGCTATTTCAAAGCCTGCCAACCTTTCCAGTTCAATCCTTTGTGGTTCCAACATATTCTTAACTAACATCTTAGTCTTTTTCTGGTTTAGTCTAAAGCCTGAGACCAAACCATACTCCTCAATAATGTTTTTCATCTGGATGATTGATTCCAAAGGTCGTGTTAGGGTTACCACCAGATCATCTGCGAATGCTTTTGTCCTAAAATCTTTTTGCCTTACAACAATTCCACTCAATTTGTTCGAGTCCCGTAAAGAATTCAACAAGACTTCTAAAGTTAAAATAAACAACAATGGAGATAGCGGACAACCTTGTCTAGTTCCTTTCTGTATATGAAAATTGGTGGTTAAACTTCCATTAATAACCATTTGTGCTGTCTGTTCTTGATAGATTGCCACAATTGCTTGTATAAACTGATCTCCAAAATCCATTTTATACAAAGTCTTTACTAGAAAATCCCAATTGACTCGATCAAAGGCTTTTTCCGCATCCAAAAATACCAGCACCGCAGGGATCTGTTTACTCTTCTCAAGATATTCCAATAAATCTATGACTTGCCGCACATTGTCCTTCATATATCTCCCCTCTATAAAACCTGCTTGATCACTATGAATCACCTCTTGAATAACTGGCATCAATCTGTTGGCCAAAACTTTAGCAAAAATTTTGTAATCCGTATTCAGGAGAGATATTGGTCTAAAATTTTCTGGTTTTGAAGAACCATCTTCCTTAGGTATAAGTGAGATAAAGGCCGTCTTCCAAGAGGGGGGTATTTTACCCCCCCGCTGTATACTGCAAAATAAGTCCTTAAGATGCTCTACCAATTCTGATTGTAAATTCTTATAATATACTGCTGTCAAACCATCCGTCCCAGGAGCTTTAGCTGTTTTCAGTTGTTTAATTGCAAACAAAATCTCTTCAGACGTTATTAAGTGATTCAGTCTTTCTCTTTGTTCCGATGAAATTTTTGTGACTCTCGTCTTTCCAAGATATTCATCAATAAGATCCTTTTGAATATTATCTGTACGATATAAGTTAGAATAATAATCTATAAAAGCTTGATGAATTGAGGTCTGTTGAAAAACCTGTTTGCCTTTATATTCAATAGTATCTATTATACGAGAACTTTGTTTCTTTCTTAAAGTGTATGCTAACCATCTGCCCGGCTTGTTAGCATTGCAAAAGGTATTATGCCTGGCAAATTGCAAATTAGTTGCTGTCTGATCAGCCATCAATATTTGAAATTGATCTTTCAGAAGTTTTATAGTTTGCTGTAGTTTCTCATCAGTCGGATTTTTTATATGCAATTGTTCTTTTTCCTTTATTTCTGACTCCAATTCTGTTCTTGTCTTTTGTCGTATTGACCTATACTTAGAGTTCATATAAATCAGTACACCTCTCATATAAACCTTACTTGCATCCCAAACAACTTCAATAGGTGTACCTTTATTCAAATTCAGTTGAAAAAATTCCTTCACGTGTTTTTTAAGATCATCTATATTCTTCTCATACCTAAATAAATTCTCATTCAGTCTCCAGGATCTTCTCTCCCTCTTACCAAAGTCCATTTCCATCCATACAGAACTATGATCAGTCAAAGTTCTTGGAAAAATCTTAGTCTTAGTCGTGTTAGCAAGTAAGTCAGTAGAAACTAATATAAAATCAATCCTGGAAAAGGATTTATGTCTATCCGAGAAAAAAGTAAAGTCCAATTCCTTCGGATGATGAGTTCTCCATACGTCCTTCAGTTGTAATTCTTCTTTCAATACAAAGAAAGTCTGTGGTAGTTTATTCCCCTTCTTAGCCAATGTCTTTTTGTCAAGATTTGTATCAATCACTCCATTCCAATCTCCCATAATCAAAAAAGACTTATAATTCCATTCCAGTATTTTACTATGTAATAATTTATAAAAAGTTTCTTGCTGCTGGTTAGGGGCGTAGATTCCTATCAAAAGCAACTGAACATTCTGTACATTTATTTCAACCGCAATATATCTTCCTTCATCATCCGATTCTACAAGTTTAGCTGATATTCTTTTGGAAATATACAACACTAATCCATTCCTTTTCACCAAGTTAGAAGACATAAAGTGTGCTCCAAGTTTAGGATTTATCAAATATTTTTGGTCCTGGGTTCTAATATGAGTTTCTTGTAAACAAACAATCTCATTTTTGTACTGCTTCAAATAACGAAATATTTTCCTTCTTTTCTGTGGGGAATTCAAACCATTCACATTCCACGATAAAAGTCTAACTGCCATCTGAAGATTCACGAAGCTTGCTGAGCATTTGCCTAAGACCCTGTTCAACAACAGAAGTCTTTGGTCTTGCCCCTCCCACTGCTTCGGATTTTTGTAGTCTCCCATTCGTCCCCTTCATTTCTTGTGGCACCTCGGACCTCTGCTGTTTTTGCTTCTCTAATCTCTGCTTTTCTGCTGCACGAGTTATACGTTGATCTTTTGGTTCTTGCATCAACAGTTCAAGGTCCGGATCCACCTCTCTTGTCGCTCTGGAATGTTTTGTTCTAGGCTCTGGGAGGTCAGCAAAAAAATCCACTGTTAAGCCACCTTCTGCTCCTGAAATTTCCTCCGTTGCCATTACTTGAAGTACCTGTTGTTCTTGGTCCCTTGGGAGTTCTAAAATCCCTTCCTCATAATCCTTGTCTTGAGAGACTCCTTCAACTGATAACAATGTAGATGAACGTGGTGGTGTTGGAGATCTTTTAAGAATGTTCTGGTAGAAATGTTCTGCTTTTTCCAACGAATTTAGATGGTATCTTACATCCTCATATCTCAAAATAATTCCAGCTGGTGCATCCCATCTAAATGGAATCTGTCGCCTTTTCAATTCATTTGCCAGGAAACCATAGTCTCTCCGATCTCTTAACATTTTAGGTGGCAGCTCTTTAAAAACTCCAATTTGATTGCCCTCCGCTTGAATATTGGTGTGAAAAGAACTTTGCAAAATATTGTTTCTCAACGTTCTATCAGTAAAATAAATCACAACATCTCTGGGCAAATTCCTCTGTCTTGCTACACGGGAATTAACCCTGTAGATCTTATCAATTCTTTTATCAATTAACTCAGGTTCCAACTTTGAAATTTTGGCCAATATCTCCACACAAGCAGCCCTCAAGTCTTGTCTATTATTCTCCCTCAATCCCCTCAGTCTTATGGTGAACTCCATAGTACGAAATTGTAACATGGTAATTTCATCTTCTATCTTCTGATTCCTCAGATCCACCTTAAAAAATTTCTCCTCTGCATCCTTCTTGTTCTTTTCCACTTCTAAATTTAGATCATCCACTTTTTTTTCGACCACCACCAAGGCATCAGTAAGAGCAGTTACTACTGTAGTTACATCCTGGTTAAACTTCTCACTTTTTTCCTTTACAAACTGCTTCATTTCAATTTGATTATTTTCTATCTTCACATTCAAATCTTTAATTTGATTAGCAAGAGTTGCTGTTAAATTAGCCATAAAAGCTTTCAAATCCTCATTCCCTCCTCCTTGCGTTTGACTCTGAGGCTGGGTTAATGGCTTGGCTGATAATTCCTTTGTCTGATGAGAAGGGGAATCCCCACCAGTTTTCTTTGAAGCCATGCCTGGGCACCGTCTTAATTTCTTGAAAAAAGAAAATCTTCCTCCCTTTCCTGAAGTTCCAATCTTTCTCCCCAGTTTTGCAGAAAGGGGGAACAGCCAAGGTTATATTTCAACTTTAAAGTCTTTAAAGTCTTTTTAGGTTAAAACCAGGCAGGCTGAAACACTCTAATTATCACTTTCGCTTTCTGCTTTCACTTCCTCCTTTTTGACCAAGCGCCATTGTCTGTTCCTTTCACTCCAGAATTTAAACTGCAAACTTTTTTCCTTTAGCCCTCAGCAGGCTTAGAAGCTTTTAAAAAAATTCCCCTTTAAAATCCAAATCTCACCTAGATCTTAAGTCAATGCAGGATCTGTTGATAAGAGGTGGGATTACTCCAGTCGTCTCGCTCTGCCGCTGACAGAGGTCCCTTGGCGCGCGGAGCTTCGGCGAAGTAGAAGGGGAGCCTTCGCACAGAGCACCTTCCAGGGCAAAAAACCCGACCCTGTAGGTGCTTCTGGGGGCTCTACCTGGGCTTCACCGGCTCTGACCCCCTTTTAAAACAAAAAGAGGATTTTCCGAGCCGCCTGCCAGCTGCAGCGCGGCTCTAACACGCATCGAAGCCGGCAGCTATTCAGAAGCCGCCCGGCGACGACGAAGTCCCACCCGGAAGTCTGACCAAGTTTTAATTTAATGAGGCTTTGTGTAGTTATGAAATCTGGTCTACCCTATAGGTACAAAAAACAAATTCTCAGAAACACTATTCTAACAGTTATTTACTGTTGGAAATCAACCTTCCACATTAAACCTTAAAACAGTAAGATAACATTATATTTAGTTGGTCTCAATTAATGACCGAGTCTGGATCCAGGATGTTAGTTTGCATTGGTTTAATCACCATATGTAAAAATATTCTAAGGGAAAATAATGCAGGCCTATGATGGCATTATTTAACTAACCACTAACTAAAGCAATGGCTAGAGCATATAATTATCTACATTTATTTATCTATTTATTAAATTTGTTTATATCTATAATAACTTTGATGGAAAAGTCATTTAAAATCAAATTTCACCTCTGGAAACATCAGTTCAAAAAGGATTACTAACCTGCACTGGTGGCCTAAAACAAGTACTTATTATTTTATAGAATCATAAAACTAGAAGAGGAATAGTCCAGGAATTTAAATTAAAGCATCCCCAATAAGAGTCTGCAAGCCAGTTTAGTGTTGTGTTTAAGGCACCAGGCTTGAAAACAGGAGTCTGTGAGTTCTAGTTCTGCCTTAGGCACTAAGCCAGCTGAGTGACCTTGAGCCAGGCACTCTATCTCTCAGCCCTTGGAAGAAGGCAAGCACAAACCAATTCTGAATATCTTTCAAAGAAAACTCCAGGGACTAGACCAGGCAGTTACCAGAGTTACCTTTACTGCAGTTCACGTGACGTCTAATAAAACTGTACCTTTTGCAACGAATGGAGCCAAGGATCATTTTTACTTAAAAGTGCAAGCTGAGGCAGGGCTGACAATATGTAACCAAATATGCATACAGAAAGATTATGTCAGCCTTTGGTGAAACAGTTGTAACTTATGTTTATAAATACCATATTAATATCTATATACTACTAAAACTCTTGTGTCTGTCTGATACTTTGTAACCTTCAACTAAGCAAAATGGTGCATCGTAGAACCATTTTTGAACCAACATACCTTCAATGGGCTTACAGAATGTGTCCAAAATCCAAGACCCATCACTCCTGTGGGATTGAAATTCAGCAAAATTGTGGCCACTTCAGTGCCAGCATGCCTTCTAATTACTCTTCCTAGAAACTCATAAGTTGTGTGGCACAAGGGAAGATGAGAGGGCATATCCCCACCCTCTTTCCCACCTCCCTTTGGCCACTGCACCCAACTGTCTGGCAGCAAGGCCTGTTGGGTGAGTGGCAATAGGCTGCTTTGGAACAGAGGCCAACATTTGAAATCTCTTAACTGTGATGTCTGGTGAGGGAAGAACAAGGGAGCAACCTGGATGCCTGTTGACAAGGTAGGGCTGGCTGGGGGAGGGCACTGATGGTCGACAGGTGAGCCCTCTTCTTCGCTGGAGCGAGGGGGCCCTTGGGTTCATGCTGGAATGAGGAGCAGGGGTGCAGTTTTCCTCATGGTCCATGGCTCCCTTTATTTCCTCTCCCCACAACGAAGTGGCAGGCAATTCTGCAGGTCAGCCAGTGGGTAGAAGAGGAGGCGGCTTTACTGGGGTTCTCCTAAGGGTCATGAGGAGAGGAAAAATGGTGCAAGTCTACATTATATGTGGAAAGAGGAAGGAAGGAAGGAAGAGTGACTTGGATACCTACTAGCAAGGTTGGACTGGCTGGGGGGGGTGGGCACCAGTAGTGGAAGGGTGAGCCCTCTACCTCCCTGGACAGAGGGGGAACTTGGGGATGGTGGTGTAGTTTTCCTTATGGCCCGCAGCTCCCTTGGTTCCCCCTGCTCCAAGAAAAGTGACAAGCAGTTGTGCGGGTCAGTAATGGAGGTGGTGGTGGTGGCAGCTTCACTGGGGCTTTCCTGAGGGTTGTGAGAGGGGAAATCAGCACAAGCCTATATTATACATGGAACGACAAATGACCCAACAGGACGTGGGTTGTCTAGCATCAAAATAATAGTATAAAATGAAATTTATCTTAAATGAAGTTAATGAACCTAAATAAAAAGAATTTATATTAAGCATCATTTTTAATTCCTGAGAAATATGTTCAAATAAACAGAATGCTAGCAATTCTGCTTCCGGTGATATGGCCAACACTGACACACCCAGAGAATCTCCTCTCTCTGGACTGTCGTTTTTCCAAGTCAACAACAGAAGCTTTCCTTTTGTTTAATCTTACTCTCCTGGGTTAGGGAGAGTCCTACAATCATCCCTCAAGATCCCCCGAAAACAACAATGGTCTGCAAGTAGTTTCAGAAGCTGTGCTTTGAAGCAGCTGGTGAGCCAAAGATGGGGGGGGGGGGGGGGGCGGGGTTGCAATCACTTAATTGTTGGATAAACCAGCTGCTTTGGAATTTATGTTTCAAATGGACAATAGGTCATGCCTTTCATTTCTTAACCAATTTATGAGACTAGTATCTTTATTAGCTAAAAGAGGCTGTCTTTAGTCACAGCCTGTTACTCCTTTTTGAAGCTCTGCGTCATTTTTGAGATTTCTTTATTGTTAAATGACCAGGAAGAGCAGGGGTGTCAAACTGGCGGCCCGTGGGTCAGATGTTTCATATGCAGGCCACAACCACCCCAGCTCCACAAAGGGAAAAAAGTTGTGATATGTCACATGACGGTAACATGACACGGCAAGTTTGACACCCGTGAGTGACAGGATTGCTGGAGGCAGCTAAAATAAGGAGGTGTGGAATATTTTTTCTTTTTAAATTTGATGGACAAACATAAGGATAAAAATTGTGGTTTTATTTTACTATTTTTAAAATAATCTGTAGACCTGGACTGCTTTGTTGTGGGTGGTTGAAATTTTCTGATTTTCATGAACTCTGCCCAGAAAAAGGAAAAAATAAAAAAAAATATTTTTGACCACTAGAGGGAGCTACAAAGATGCTTAATCCTGAGCTTGAGTGGGTCATCAGGGAATTTTTTGAAAGCTCCATACAGAAAATCATTTATACCATAAATTGGCTAGGGATTAAAGATACAAATCATACAGATGATATTAAAAAAGAACAAGAGACACAATTAGGTGTAGAAAATTATCAACCCATTGTGACAACTCCACAAATACTGGACAATGCAAATAACTTAACTGTAACCTTGAAATATAAATCTGATTTTTATAAATCAGCTTTTATTATGATGGTTTGAATATAACCCTCCCAGTGTAATTGAAACAAGAGTGCCAAGTAAATTCACAATTTTTAAGATGTCAAGTTTGGGATTTTTTCATCATGGATACTAACAAGGTTGAAAATCCTGTGAAAAAAAAATATATAGACAACGCAGACAAGATTTTATTCTACGAGAAAGTGTTCCAAGCTAATCTATAACTTTTAACAGAACAACTTTTGGACTTTTTTTCATGGATATTAACAAGGCTGAGAATTTCTTGAAGAGACTTGATAGACATTCCTGAGAAGACTTTATTAAGATAAGCTGGATGGAGTAACTTAAATTTAATGACTTAATTAGTTAGGATGGATTTTTATAAGTTTGATATATGTATTGAAAGAAAGCTCTAAGGTAGTTTTATATTTATATTTATATTTATATACATTTATATAAAATGTATGTTTTCTGAACTTCTATGTAACACTGAATAATCCCCAAAATTTGTAAAATATTATTCATCAAATTTGAAAATAAGAAAAAGATTTTACTCCATGAGGACAAGCTTGAGGGAGAGATTTAAATCCAATGACCTAACTGGAGTTAATTGGATTTTTATTGGTGTGATATATACAGGTGAAACTCGAAAAATTAGAATATCGTTCAAAAGTTCATTTATTTCAGTAATGCAACTTAGAAGGTGAAACCAATATGAGATAGATTCATTACATGCAAAGCGAGATAGTTCAAGCCTTGATTTGTCATAATTTTGATGATTATGGCTTACAGCTCATGAAAACCCCAAATTCAGAATCTCAGGAAATTAGAATATTGTGAAAAGGTTCAATATTCTAGGCTCAAAGTGTCCCACTCTAATCAGCTAATTAAGACATAACACCTGCAAAGGGTTCCTGAGCCTTTAAATCAGTGATGGCTAACCTTTTGGCCATTGTGTGCCAAAAGCGGGGGGAGCGTGGTGGGGTCACACGTACGTGTGCCCACATCCATAATTCTATGTGCCCCGCCCCACCATGTTCCCCCCCGCTTTTGGCACATGATGGCACGGTGGGCCCGGTAGACTTGATTTTTGCTCTCCCCAGGCTCCAGAGCCTTTCTAGGAGCCTGGGGAGGGCAAAAAAGGCCTCCCCCACAAGAGGCCCTCCGGAGGCTGGAAACAGTGTGTTTCCAGACTTCTGGTGGGCCCAGAAGGCCCGAAAATCAGCTGGCTGGCACACGCATGCGTGCCGGAGCTGAGCTCGCATGCCCACCAATATGGCTCCGTGTGCCACCTGTGGCACCCATGCCATAGGTTCGCCATCACGGGTTTAAATGGTCTCTCAGTCTGGTTCAGTAGGAATCACAATCATGGGAAAGACTGCTGACCTGACAGTTGTGCAGAAAACCATCATTGACACCCTCCATAAGGAAGGAAAGCCTCAAAAGGTAATTGCAAAAGAAGTTGGATATTCCCAAAGTGCTGTATCAAAGCACATTAATAGAAAGTTACGTGGAAGGGAAAAGTGTGGAAGAAAAAGGTGCACAAGTAGCAGGGATGACCACAGCCTGGAGAGGATTGTCAGGAAAAGGCCATTCAAAAGTGTTGGGGACTTTCACAAGGAGTGGACTGAGGCTGGAGTCAGTGCATCAAGAGCCACCACACACAGATGGATCCTGGACATGGGCTTCAAATGTCGTATTCCTCTTGTCAAGCCGCTCCTGAACAACAAACAACGTCAGAAGCGTCTTACCTGGGCTAAAGACAAAAAGAACTGGTCTGTTGCTCAGTGGTCCAAAGTCCTCTTTTCTGATGAGAGCAACTTTTGCATCTCATTTGGAAACCAAGGACCCGGAGTCTGGAGGAAGAATGGAGAGGCACACACTGCAAGATGCTTCAAGTCCAGTGTGAAGTTTCCACAGTTTGTGTTGATTCCAGGAGCCATGTCATCTGCTGGTGTTGGTCCACTGTGCTTTATTAAGTCCAGGGTCAACACAGCCGTCTACTAGATTTTGGAGCACTTCATGCTTCCTTCCGCAGACGAGCTTTATGGGGATGCTGACTTCATTTTCCAGCAGAACTTGGCACCTGCCCACATTGCCAAAAGTACCAAAACCTGGTTCAATGACCATGGGATTATTTATTTATTTATTTATTTATTCAGATTACCGCCCTACTCCCCGAAGGGACTCAGGGCGGTGAACAGCCAATTAAAAATACAGTATAATGCAAAAGTTAAAAATTTAAAATAAATTATACAATTAGGCTGAAATAATTAAAGTCCAATTTTAAAAACATTTAAAACCCAATATAAAACCCATTTATAAAGGGAGGTTTAAGCCAGGCCAGCCTGATAAAATAGGAACGTTTTCAGGGCCTGGCGGAAGGTATGTAGGTCCTGTATCCTCCTTATCTCAGGGGGGAGCTCGTTCCAGATGGCCGGTGCCCCCACAGAGAAGGCTCTCCCCCTGGGGGCTGCCAGTCGACACTGTTTGACTGATGGCACCCTGAGGAGCCCCTCTCTGTGGGAACGGACTGGTTGGTGAGAGGCTATTGGTGGCAGAAGGCGGTCCCGAAGATACCCTGGTCCCAAGCCATGGAGCGCTTTGAAGATAGTAACCAGAACCTTGAAGCGCACCCGGAAGACCACTGGGAGCCAGTGCAGCTTGCGCAGGAGTGGAGTCACATGGGAGCGCCACGTCGCTCACATCACCACCCGCGCAGCCGCATTCTGGACCAGTTGGAGCCTCCGGGTGTTCCTCAAGGGGAGCCCCATGTAGAGAGCATTACAGTAGTCCAGGCGTGAGGTGACGAGGGCATGAGTGACCGTGCATAACGAATCCCGATCCAGAAAGGGATGCAACTGGCGAATCAGGCGAACCTGATAAAAACTCCTCCCAGCCATGGCCGTCATATGCCCTTCTAAAGACAGCCGCGAGTCCAGGAGGACGCCCAAGTTGCGAGCCCTATCTGTGGGGGACAATGACTCGCCCCCAATAGTCAGAGATGGCGTCAACTGACTATATCGGGATGTCGGAAACCACAGCCACTCGGTCTTGGAAGGGTTGAGCCTGAGTCTGTTCTTCCCCATCCAGATCTGTACGGCCTCCAGGCACCGGGACATCTCTTCGAGGGCATCGTTGGGGTGGTCTGGGGTGGAGATGTACAGCTGAGTATCATCAGCATACTGATGGTACTTCACCCCAAAACCACGAATGATCTCACCCAGCGGCTTCACATAAATGTTGAACAGAAGGGGCAAGAGGACTGACCCTTGTGGCACCCCACATACAAGGGGCCTCGGGGTTGACCTCTGCCCCCCTGTCAACACAGACTGCGACCGGTCGGAGAGAAAGGAGGAGAACCACCGTAACACGGTGCCCCCCACTCCCAGCCCCTCCAACCGGTGCAGCATGATACCATGGTTGATGGTATCAAAAGCCGCTGAGAGGTCTAATAGGACCAGGACAGAGGAGCAACCTCTGTCCCGAGCCCTCCAGAGATCATCAACCAACGTGACCAATGCCGTCTCCGTGCTGTACCCAGACCTGAAGTCCGACTGGAACGGATCTAGATAGGTCGATTCATCCAGGTACTGAGGCAGCTGTCGCGCAACCACACTCTCAACAACCTTTGCAACAAAGCGAAGGTTGGAGACAGGACGATAATTTTCCAACATTGCCAGGTCCAGGGAAGGCTTCTTGAGGAGGGGTCTCACCACCGCTTCCTTCAAAGCGGCGGGGAAGACACCCTCACTCAAAGAAGCATTTATAATCCCCTGGAGCCAGCCTCGTGCCACCTCCCGGGAGGCCAGCACCAACCAGGAGGGACACGGATCCAATAAACATGTGGCTGCGCTCAGACTGCTCAGTATCCTGTCCACGTTTTCTGGAGTCACAGAGTCAAACTCTTCCCATATAATAGTCTCAAGACCTGCCCCAGTCACCTCCCCTGGATCTACCCATTCAGGGTTAGAGTCCAGCTGTTCCTGAATCTGGGCGGTTTTGTCATACAGATATTGAACAAAATCCTCAGCTCTACCCTCCAAGGGGGCCTCCCGTGCCCCCTGTTGTAGCAAGGAGCAGGTCACCCTAAACAGGGCGGCTGGGCGATTATCTGATGACGCAATAAGAGCGGAAAAGTAACTCCTCTTCTCCGCTTTTATCGCCACTAGGTAAGTCTTAATATGAGCTCTTACCAGTGTCCGGTCAGATTCAGAACGACTGGCCCTCCAACTGCTCTCTAGGTGTCTTTTCCGGCGCTTCATCTCCCTCAGCTCCTCAGTATACCAAGGAGCCAGGTGAGATCGGTGCCGGGTCAGAGGCCGCAAAGGCACGACTCGGTTCAAAGCCCCGGCGGCCGCCTCATCCCAGGCGGCCACTAAGTCTTCGGCCGAGCCGTGTGCCAGATCCTCAGGAAATGGCCCAAGCTCCGTCTGGAACCTATCCGGATCCATTAGGCGCCTGGGGCGGAACCATCTCACCGGTTCCGCCTCCCTGCAGCAAGGTGCGGCGGTTCGAAAGTCTAAGCGAAGGAGGGAGTGATCTGACCATGACAAGGGTTCAATCACTACATCCCCTATCTCAAGATCACTCAACCATTGTCCAGAGACAAAAACCAGGTCTAGCGTGTTTCCTCCCATGTGAGTAGGGCCATAAATTAACTGGGTCAGGTCCATAGCCGTCATGGAAGCCATGAACTCCCGAGCCATCTCAGACGTCTCACCGATTGATGGCAAGTTAAAATCCCCCATGACCATAAGCCTGGGGGTATCAACCGCCACCGCAATAACGTCGAGCAGCTCGGGCAGGGCCGTTGCCACGTGGCAGGGAGCCAGGTACGTGACTAGCAGGCCCAACTGCACCCCATGACCCCACTTCACAAGGAGGGACTCACAGCCAGCCGTCTGAGGAACAATGGCCTCCCTCGGCATAAGACTCTCGTTTATAACAACCGCCACCACCCCGCCCCTCCCTGACCTTGGCTGATGAAATGCACGAAAACCAGGTGGGCACATATCAACAAGCCCCCCCCTCCTGACCCAACCAGGTCTCCGTAATACCCACCAGGTCCACGCCCCCCTCCTGAATAAGATCACAAATGAGGGGGGCTTTATTTACCACGGACCTGGCGTTGCACAGCATCAGCCGAAGGCCCTGGGTCTGAGGATCTGTGCAACCAAGGAAACTGGAAGAGCATTGGGGGCCTGAGCATGCCACCGCTTGTAAGTAGCGGGGGTGGACTCCCACAACCTGATGTGGCCCCCTGCTCCCGCCATATCTGCCCCTCCCACCTACAGTCTTGATGTAATAGCCATCCACAGGATTGGCTCTAACCCCCTCCTTGGACCCACCATCCGTACCTCCCATACCGCAGTTCCTGGCTCGCCCAGGTGCCCTCCCCTGTGGGCTCTCCCCCAGACCCACATAACCCACCTCCATCCCAGAATCTTTTAAAATTTTCCTTAAAAATTTTGATAAAAAACCCCTCAACTCCCTCTTCGCTGCGTGCCATCTTTCAGGGTTCCAAAACCCGTCATCAAGATAGGCCCTCGATAGAGTGGAGGGCCACGTCTGCGAGAGGGGGGAATCTTGCAGTGCACATAGCTCCGCCGCCGAGTACATCTAGTAAAAAACAGGATGGGAAAGTGGTTTGCTAGGGACCAACAAGGTCTTAGAACAGAAAAGTCTCCATAATCGCCCAGGCTCCACTGCCCTCTCACAGCAGCGGAAGGAGTTGGTTTACACAGTCACTCAGAGGGAAAATTTCCTGGCCACCCTCTCACAGCAGCCAACCAGATGCCCAAAGATGGAAATTTGATGAATTAATTTCCTCTAGTGATGAAAGTTCATAACAGCCAACTTCCATGGGGTCCACATAGTACTGTCCTAGTCCAAGTGCCCCTCTGCCCGGGAGTTTCGATGGAATAAATGCTATTTTTTTGCGGGATATAGATGAAAAGCAGCAAAAATAGTCCCACATAGTTTGCGGTGGGTACAGATGAAATGCAGCACAGCAGTCCCACAGGAGGATAGGTGTACATGGGGGTGGGGTGGGGGGGAAAGGCTGACCCGCAGGCTGATGACAAGGCCAGGCAAAAAGGGGGGTGGGGAGGAGAGGCCACCCATGGAGGCCCAATACCAGAGCCTTCCACCGGACTCTCCAACCCCAGTCTTTCCATCCCCTATCTTCATACCACGCCGCCACCACTACTCCGACGGCTGCCACCCAGCAAGCAAGGAGAAACAGGAGGAGAGCCGACATCGCAGCAAGTTGGCCTCTTTAATCCTCCTCCCGTAGTGTCTCGTGGCTTCCCACTGCCTCCCACAGCGTTCTTCTTTCTCTCTCCCCAACTCAGATGTCCCGGAGGGCAAAAGCTCTCAATGAGTTGGGGAGGAATTCTCCCAAGCGGGGGTGAGGCTGCCGATGGTTCTGGCAGCCCCAGAAGACCCAAAAACAGCAAAAACGCTGCCCATCCCGACAGCAACTCAGGTTGGCATCGCCATGTTGGGGCATGCGCAGAAAATGTCAACCATGCACAGAAAATGTCTGTGCTTGATTGGCTAGCAAACTCGCCTGACCTGAACCCCATAGAGAATCTATGGGGCATTGCCAAGAGAAAGATGAGAGACAGGAGACCGAACAATGCAGAAGAACTGAAGGTTGCTATTGAAGCATCCTGGTCTTCCATAACACCTCAGCAGTGCCACAGGCTGACAGCATCCATGCCACGCCGCATTGAGACAGTAATTGATGCAAAAGAGGCCCAAACCAAGTACTGAGTACATATGCATGCTTATACTTTTCAGTGGTCCGATATTGTTCTATGTACAATCCTTGTTTTATTGATTTCATGTAATATTCTAATTTTCTGAGATTGTGAATTTGGGGTTTTCATGAGCTGTAAGCCATAATCATCAAAATTATGACAAATCAAGGCTTGAACTATCTCGCTTTGCATGTAATGAGTCTATCTCATATATTAGTTTCACCTTTTAAGTTGCATTACTGAAATAAATAAACTTTTGCACAATATTCTAATTTTTCGAGTTTCACCTGTATATAATTGAATGAAAGCTTTAATGTAGTTTTCTGTTCAGTGGTGGGCTGCAAATTTTTTAACAACCGGTTCTCTGCCCTAATGACTGGCTGGGAGGGCGTGGCCAACTCGATGTCACTTACAGTTGCAAGCAAAAGTATGTGAACCCCTTGGGATTACGTGGAGTTTTGCATGAATTGGTCATAAAATGTGCTCTGAACTTTATCTAAGTCACAACAATAGAAAAACACAGTCTGCTTAAAATAATACTACACAAACATTAGATGTTGCCATGGTTTACTTGAACAAAACATGTACACATTCACAGTGAAGGGAGGAAAAAGTATGTGAACCTTTGGATTTAATAACTGGTTGACCCTCCTTTGGCAGCAATAACCTCAACCAAACTTTTCCTGTAGTTGCAGATCAGACCTGCACAACGATCTGGAGTAATTTTGGACCACTCCTCTTCACAAAACTGTTTCAGTGTAGCAATATTCTTGGGATGTCTGGTGTGAATCGCTCTCTTAAGGTCATGCCACAGCATTTCAATAGGGTTGAGGTCAGGACTCTGACTGGGTCACTCCAGAAGGTGTATTCTGTGCTGTTGAAGCCATTTTTTTGTTGAATTACTTGTATGCTTTGGGTCATTGTCCTGTTGCATCACCCATCCTCTGCGGAGCTTCAGTTGGCGGACAGATGGTCGTACGTTTTCCTGCAAAATGTCTTGATAAACTCTGGAATTCGTTTTCCCATCAATGACAACAATCTGTCCAGGCCCTGAGGCAGCAAAGCAGCCCCAAACCATGATGCTCCCTCCGCCATGTTTTACAGTGGGGATGAGGTTTTGATGTTGGTGTGCTGTGCCTTTTTTTCTCCACACATAGTGTTGTGTGTTCTTCCCAAACAACTCAATTTTGGTTTCATCTGTCCACAGTATATTTTGCCAGTAGTGCTGTGGAACATCCAGGTGCTCTTGCAAACTTCAAACGTGCTGCAATATTTTTTTTTGGACAGCAATGGCTTCCTCCGTGGTGTCCTCCCATGTACTCCATTCTTTTCTTTTTTTTTATTGAAAAAGTTTTACAATACAGTTTTTTCATTTCCCCCCCCCATTCCCCCCCTCCCACCCCCCCTTCCATTCCCTTCCCACCCCTCCCTTCCCTCCCTTGACTTCCATTTAGTAAATGTATATAAAATTATTCTATCAAATATTTGCTAAACATAAATTTGTCAAGTATTTTAAACAACCCCAATCCCCCTCACCCCCCCGTTGACTTCCGCTACAATTTTTTTTAAAAAAAACCTTACTTATATTAAACTAAAAAAAATACAGTGAAACGTTTAGTAATATAATAAAAAGACTAATAATAATAAAAATACTTACCTCAATTACCAATTTTACCTCAAATACTCAGTAATCCATCAATAATACTCTTTTAATCTTTAAACCCCACTACAAAATGTTATAACATCCATATCTAATAATTTTCTATATCAGACACTTAATTTTTAATCCTTTCCTTCATCTTGATTAAAGTTAGATACATTCCAATAACCTTCCTCGCCACAAAAAAAGAAAAAGAAAAAAACCCTTAATAATTATTTGCATAAATCAGACCCCCTTAATATATACTAATAAAATATATAACAATCATATCTACTAGTTTTCTATCTTAATAATCCAAATCTTAATCTTCTCTTGATAAATATAGTATAGTATCCAACATATATATTATAAACTTCATGTTCTTTCAAAATACACAACAATTATATCAAATAAATTTTCTCTCAGTAACCAAATTTTCATCTTCTCTTCATCTTGATCTTGATTGAAGTTAGACAACTATCTTGTAACACAATATTTATAAATTAGTTCTTATTCGAGCTACCCCCATCAGCAACAAACATCTCTTCATATGTAAATCCCCCCGAGTGACTTAATGTTTGTAAAATCCAACCACGAAGGTATCTTGTAATCCTCTAGGTAAATCATTCAACCTAACTCCTAATGTATCCGTTAAAAGAAAAACAAATGCAGCTTATACAAGCTGCACTCCCAGATGTTCTTTTAAAACTCTTTCAAATCCTGCCAACCTTTCCACCTCCTTCCTTCGGGTTTCCAAGATGTTTTCATCTTCAATTTCATCATCTAGATAATTAATTCCAATAAATTATAATAGGGTAATCACAGATCCTCTGCATATATTGCAGTGATCTGTTTAACTTTCTCAAGATGTCAAATCCAAATCAGGATGAGTTTTGTAACAAATTTTAAGTCCATTATCATATAAAAATTAGGTATAACGATGGTTATCTTTCAAACTATTTCAAATAATCCTTTCTGTAATAGATTCCATCTATTCATAAATAACCTTTAGGTTTCACCAAGCGATTCCATCAACAGACACAGTTTCGGCTGCAGTTCAGTTTCAGTGGTTTTCAGTTTCTTTCCTCCCTTGACTTGTACTTTCTTTTGCTTCTCCCCCTCATGCTTTTCCACTTGTGGAATACTGGGCCTCTGCTGTCTCAGTAATATTTGTTTTTCATCTCGAATTATATGTTTATCTTTCGATTCTTGCTTCAACAGTTCAAGGCCCGGTACCACTTCTCTTGAATCTCTGGGATACATCATTTTCAAATCTGGATATTCCATGATATGATCATCTAGAAAACCACCCAATGCTCCTTTTTATTCTGACACACTTTGATTATTTTGATTTTGTAATTCCATCTGCACACATTGTTCCTCAACCTCTCTTTCAGACTCTTCATCTTTCTTGTCTTCTTCCATAGATGACAACATAGCAGAAAATAAAAGTATGGGGACTCCCTTAAGAATGTTATTATAAAAATGTTCAGCTTTTTCAACGGTATTTAAACAATATCTCACATCTTGATAACTCAAAATTACACCAACTGGTACACCCCATCTAAATGGAATCTTTCTTCTATTCAATTCCTTCACCAAAAATCCAAAATCTTTTCTGTATCTTAAAATCCTAGATGGTAACTCTTTATAGACCCTAATTTGTAAACCTTCTACCCTTAAAGTAGCTGAATAAGATTTTTGTAAAATGTCATTTCTTAATCTTCTATCAGTGAAATAGACAACAACATCTCTGGGTAGATTCCTTTGTCTAGCCACACGTGAATTGACCCTGTAAACTTTTTGAATACAGCCAAGAATTTGGTCATCTTCCAAATTTAAAAATGCCGCTAATGCCTTGGCACAAAGTGTTCTTAGATTTTCTCTATTATTCTCTCTTATACCTCTTAATCTCAAAGCAGACTCCATAGCTTTAAATTGAAGCATCATCACATCATTCTGGATTTCCTGATTTTTGGCATCAGCTTCAACAAATTTTTCCTGTAGATCTTTCATCTTGGAATCAAACTTTCTACTGATTTCAGCCATTTTCTTCCCTATTTCTATCACCGCAGTTGAAAAAGCAGAAACTACTTTGATAATAGTTTGGTTCAATTCATCATATTTTCCCTGTACCAGCTCTTCAAGATTCTTCTGTGAGCTTTCTATCTTCTCAGCAATACTTCCTAAAGACCTAGTTATAAAATCTTTTAAGTCCTCATTTGCAGTTCCCTGCAAGTGCTTTTGAATCATTTCTGCTTTTTCCTTTGTCTGACTTGTAAGGGAGCCCCCCCTTGCTTTTTGTTTAGGAGTCATACTTCTAAAAAAGTTTCCAACTTTTCTCAAAAAAAAAACACACAGAAAGGAGTTCTATTTAACTCAATTTTGTTCCTTTTCCCTGCTGGAATGTTTCTTTTAAGGTACTTCGGCGCAGGCTAGGCTCTCACTTTCACTTTCCACTCTCCATTTTCTCAAGCATTTTCTGAGCAAAGCCAGTTGCCATTTTCAAAACACTTTCTCCAATCTCTCTTCTTCCTCTTCTCTTTTCTAAAAATTAATAAAAAACAATACTTGCATTTTTCCTCCTCTAGTCAATCCAAGTTTCACCAGCTTGCTTTTTTACTGTGGATTTCAGTCGATCTGTGGTGTTGCTCACGACGTCTGGCTCTGCTGCTGCGAGCAGCAGAGATCCTTCACAGCGCGGAGCTTCTCTGGGGGTGAATAGGGAGCCATCATCCTGAGCCCTCTCCAGGACAAAAAAAAAGTCCTGGGGGCAGTTCAGGGGGCTCTACCGCACCCCCAGTAGCTCTACTCGCTCTTCTGACTGAAGAGAGGGGTTTTCGAGCCGCCTGCCAGCTGTGAGGCGGCTCTTTCATGCACGGCGAGGCCGGCGGTCATGAAGCGACCGCCGACGACGGAGGCGCCACTGGAAGTCTTCCCATGTACTCCATTCTTGTTTAATGTTTTCCTTATTGTAGATGTGTCAACAAAAATGTTAGCATGTGCCAGAGATTTCTGTAGGTCTTTAGCTGACACTCTAGGATTCTTCTTTACCCCATGAAGCATTCTGTGCTGTGCTCTTGCAGTCATTTTTACAGGATGACCACGCCTAGGGAGAGCAGCAACAGTGCTAAACTTTCTCCATTTGTAGACAGTCTGTCTTACCGTGGACACATGAACATCAAGGCTTTTGGAGATACTTTTGTAACCCTTTCCAGCTTCATGCAAGTCAACAATTCTTGATCGTAGGTATTCTGAGAGCTCTTTTCTGAGAGGCATGGTTCACATCAGACAGTGCTTCTTGAAACCAGTACACCCAAAACAGGTGTGTGTTTTTAAAGGGCAGGACAGCTGTCAGCAACACATCCAATATCATCACACTGATTGGAGTCAAGGTTGGCTCACTCCTGGCTCCAATTAGCTCTTGGAGAAGTCATTAGGCTAGGGGCTCACATACTTTTTCCTCCCTGCACTGTGAATGTTTACATGTTATGTTCAATTAAACCATGGCAACATCTAATGTTTGTGTAGTATTATTTTAAGCAGACTGTGTTTTTCTATTGTTGTGACTTAGATGAAGTTCAGAGCACATTTTATGACCAATTCATGCAAAACTCCACGTAATCCCAAGGGGTTCACATACTTTTTCTTGCAACTGTACGTCAAGGGGTGCTTCACCTCGCCTGCCCTCTCATGACCGTGGGGATGCTGCAACAGTCATAAGTGTGAAAAACGGTCATACATCACTTTTTTCAGTGCCCTTGTAACTTTGAATGGTCACTAAATGACTGAATGGTCACCACTAAATGAACTGTTGTAAATCAAGGATTACCTGTACAAAAATACAAAAAGCTTCTTTGCTTGCAAAAAGCTGCCCTAAATACCAGTCATTAGATTAGAAATGGGGAAATACACACTGAAGATTAATGAGTCACAGCCGTCATGAAAACCTAAACCATTCTGTCTGAATACCTTCCTTTTCCTCAGCAATACCTGCAACCCGGAGTTACAAATCAGGCAGGTTGCCAGAGCACATTGAGGAATTAAAATAGTTAAAATACAAGGATAATTATCAGCAGCCAAGTTACTCTTGCTCATAAAGTGAAACCCTTTAGCAGAGAGGTAATTTAAGCTCTCCAGAAAGTGAGTGGGCATATTTGGGCTACAAAATGCGGAGCTAAAGAGACAAATTAACAAATTAACATCTTGAGCTAGGGCTAATCCCATTCTGCCTTTGTTCAGTCCTTGCTGCAGGGAATTTTCACTTATGAATATAGCTATCTATCTCTTTATCTCTTAAGTGCTGACATCTTCTGTGGGCTATTAAGAAAGAGCCTTGGTGGCGCAGCAGCTTAAGTAGTGCTAAAGTGACACCAGCTGCCTGCAATTACTGCAAGTTCAAATCTCACCAGGCTCAAGGTTGACCCAGCCTTCCATCCTTTCAAGGTAGGTAAAATGAGGACCCAGATTGTGGGGGCAATAAGCTGACTTTGTATAAAAAAGAACACCGCTTGGGGGGGAGGACGAAAGCCCTACTAAGCAGGTATATACAAAAGTATGAAGGCTATTGTTTAATGCATTGTAAGCTGCCCTGAGTCTCCGGAGAAGGGCAGCATATAAATTAAATTAAAAAAAAAAAGGTGGGGGCTGCTTTCTCCCTCCAAGAAAACATGTTTCTCCATTTCTCATTCAGGGAAATATATTCTTCCTTTTTAATATTTCTCAAAATTTTTCATTCTTCTAGGAGAGGGGTGGGTGCTAACTTTGTACAATTGGTGCCATGTTACTATGTCATATTATCATGAGAGAAAGCTAAAACAAATTGGAAGGAGGATCCACTTATTATAAGTGAGCATTCTTGTGCCTTGCCCACTCCAAAGCAATGCAAGAAACTCCTGTCCCAAAGGTGCTTTTTCAAGAGGCAACTGGACTTTCTGGAAACCAAGAAAGCCCAGTTGCCTCTTGAAAAAAGCACCTTTGGGACAACCATAACGTGGATGACTGAAGAATCCCCATAGACAAGAGACTCCTGTGCTCAGTGAACTGACAAAGCACAGTTTCTCACCCAGGAGAAGCAATCATTAGATCCATTTGCACCACTTAAAGATACCAGCTGGTCTCACTCACCTCACAAGATATCCTTAGGTAATCATCCAGATTTAAGGAAAGATCACATGTCTCCAGAAAGGCAATAAAAAAAATCAGACAGAATGCCAAGCTTGCATCCTGCCTCTCAGCCATTTCTTCTATGGCTATGCCAACCAGGGATGAAATGCTCCCGGTTTGGACCAGATTGCCCGATCCGGTAGTGATGGCGGCGTGTGGTTCAGAGAACCGGTAGCAAAAATCCCTGCACCCCCCCCCCCCATGCCCAGCTGAGCCATACGATCATCAGAGGCTTTTTTTTTACTTTTAAAAGCATTTTTTCTACAACCTCTTCTGACGAAGAAATGCTCACGCGGCTCAGCTGGGATCATCAGAGGCTTTTCAAAGCATTTTTTTCTGTAACCTCTTGGCCAAAGAGGTGGTAAAAAAAGCCTCTCTGTCGATCCCAGCTGAGTTGCCTGATCGGCAGAGGCTTTTCAAAGCATTAGAAAAAATGCTTTGAAAAGTAAAAAAAAAAAAAGTTGGCCACGCCTACCCAGTCACATTACCCCCCACCAAGCCATGCCCACAGAACCAGTAGTAACAAATTTTACATTTCACCCCAATGCCAACCCTTCTGCAAATAGCTGTTCCAGCCATGTTGGAAGTATACTCCAAAAAGCTTTAAACAACCCTTTAACTATCTTCAAGAAAGTCACGCCCCAGCAATAAAAGTACCACAAAAAACTCAGGTGTGTGTGTGTGGTGTGGACTCCGGAGAAGCTCAGTCTACAGACAGAAAGTCTGGGCATAAGGTTTACAATGTAACAAGTTTAATCCAGAGGCAGTTTCTGAAAACACTTAAAAGCAGCAGGGCAATTAAGATAAGGATTAGGCTAGAAATACAGGCATACCAGAATGTTTCCTTCCTGACTCCCTTGCAGGATTAGCCCTGTAAGGTGGGAAAAGATTTCTTCCAACAACCCGTTCTCCAAACTGCTCAGAAAATTAACATCAGGTTTGGGAGAACCGGTGCGAACCGGTAGCAGCCCACCTCTGTTTGTGCTTAAAATAAAGGTTTTTTCCCCCTCCCTTTGTATATAATATTTGAGTAATTTTTAAAGTTTGTAAAATATCAAAAACTAGAAAAGTTTTTCTCCCTTTAAGGTTAAAAAATCTGAAATATTATAGGGAATGTCAATGTCCAAGACAGCGCGCCGTTCAAAGTTGCCACAATGCACCATTTCAGAGTTGCCACACATGCGCAGGGGGAGGGGGGCATAGATGGGTGTCAGGTGATGGGACTTACACTGGGAGAGGAGCCAGGAAGGCAAGCCAGCTGCGGTCAGTTCAGAAGCCATCCAGGCCTGAAGAGCAGAAGCCAGTAATGCTGGCTAGAAACCCTTTTACTTGTATTGTTCATCACATGCCAAGCTGAGACTCCAGTAAAGAGACCTGTTCTGCTCATAGTGTGGCCTCTTCTTTTGCTGGCTTGGTTTGGAACCATGAGAGGGAATTCTTTTAATATAAATTATGACAGTTTATAAAGATTAATGAGTAAATAGAAGTATATACTATTCCCCACACCAAGGAGAGTGTCAGGGTTCCAACCAATGCCCTAATTAAACCATGAGCCTCAAGCCAAGCTTCAAAAGAAAAAAAGTTATTTATTAGGCTCTTCATGTCGGCACGGACCAAGTGAAGCCAACTCTGACCTCACTTAATTAGCATCCCAGCTCTCACCCTGTTTCCCCTTCCCCCAAGGTGTGTCATCAGTCACATTCTCCAACGAAGCAATTCTGTGGGTTGTAGAAGTCACTCCCTCCGGCCACTGTGGGTCTGTGTGGATATGACCTTGACATGGCCAGCTGGAATGTGCTTTATTTTGACTGAAGTGCAAGTTCCTCAATGGAGCTGCAATGTTCGATTCCTCATCCCCCTGCCTATGGCAACTCGACAGCAGGTCAGGAATGCTTTGCAAGTTGACACAGAGATGGTTAAATTGACTTGTTTATCCAAAGAAGAGAATATATTTGATTTTGTTTCTATTTGGAAATTGCTTCCAAATTTTGTGCTTGCAATAGAAAAAAAATGAAACTTTGATTTTGTTTTTGCTGATTAGATAGGTTTGTTGCTATAGAAATGGCTAGAAATGGCTCCCTCCCCCCAGTTTTCTATTACTTTTTAAAATTTCTCTTGGCATTTTATATTTTGATAAACTAATAAAAATATATTGTAAAAAAAAGAATGCTAGCAATTCAGTTTAGTTGAATTTTGAAAAGTTAGTTCTTCTTACCAAAGACTCTTTCATCATTGATATTTTTGATGCAGAACCACAGGCCTGCTGGGAAAGTACAGACGAGAATATGTAGATCAAAAAAGAAGGAAACCCAGGTTGTAGGCTGATGCTCAGACACTGAGGCAATTATCGGGATGTGAACTTTTGCATACCTTGTTTAAAAGAAATTCAGTTCAAATTATTTTAGTGTGATGAAACTCTAATAATAAAAAACAGTACAGTTGAGAATTACTATTTTTTTTTGTTTATATACATCATGTCTTTAAACACCAGTCATATCCTTCTGTTTTCAAGGTTAGTTTAAGTTTTTTTGGGGGGAGGTGGGGGGTTTGCATCTGAGTGTGTCCCTTACATTGCTTCAGTTAAATTTTAGAAACTGGGAAAAAGTGGTTCTCATTACAAAAATACTGTTGGCCTCCTTGTCAGAAAGTGAATGATGTTATCAAATGCATCAATTTATTCAAAGAATGAGAAAAAATGGCATGACATAAATATCAAAGTGTTCTTTTGCATATTCATCTCATAAACTATACTATTTATTGTTATACAAGTTGTTTAACACATATTCATATTCTATTCAGTGAAGTAATGTTACCTTCTCCTTTAACATGTATATATTAATACAATGAATTATAAATAGGGCATATTACACAATATTAAATATAAATTCAACATTAATTATGAATAAATTATAGAAGATGAATCCAAAGATGGAATATAAGAAATCAAACTAAACAGCCTCTTTTTTTTAAAAAAAAGTAAAGGCTCTTTTACTGCAATAAGAAAAAAAAACTGACACTAATGGAGGTTTTAAAGTTTGTTTCAGTGTGGACAGTAAAAAGCTCTTGTTTATGCTCAAAAGATTTTGTTCTTTCTGGGAGAGTGATGGTCTAGTAGAAGGTGGTCTAGCTGTTTTTCACTGACAGGTCTAAGGGTGTGTAATTTTATTTTATATTCATGCTTACCCAGTATCCCACAATGAATAGAATCTGCCACTCCATGGTGCAATGTAACCTGAAAATACACATGATAGTTATTTAACATAGCCACCAACCATATATACCTATTACTCTCAAACCTTCAAAATAAACTGTTCTCTCAATCTGCTTTAAAAAAAGACTTATCTCCAACATTACTTTTAAAATAATTCCCTCAGTCCACCTCTAAAGTAAATTGTTCCTTCGTCATGTACCAATATTTATTTTTACTGACTGTCTGAACCATCTTGGCTGCACAACCGATCACAGAATTCTCTGACAATGAAAGCTAGAGCTTCTGTTGGTGACAGATGCTTTAATAGTCATAATCAGGGATTAGAAAAAAGTTTTGAGATTGGAATTAAAGGAGGACATTACAGACTCTGCAGCAGGAAAGAGCAGAAATGAGAACAAATTAAAAAATACAAATAGCAAAAAAGGTGGCGGACAGGGCGGACAGTATACAGTGGATATAAAAAGTTTAAAATGTGTTATGGACTGATGAGACCAAGGTTGAATGTCAAGCGCCCAGGAAATCAGATTCAGGCAGTTCAAATGAGCATAAAGTTTTATTGCAAGCTTAAATTCTCTACAAGAATCTGGGTTGTTGTTCCACTGATTAATTGTTCTAACTGTCAGGATGAATCAACTGTCAGGTTGATTCTCTCCTTGATTAGTTTCCATCCATTGCTTCTTGTCCTGCCTTCAGATGGTTTACAGAATAGCTTGACTCCCTCTTCTTTGTGGCAGCCCCTGAGATATTGATGTGCTTCCTACATACCTTAGTTAACTGACTAGCAAAAAGTTCATCTATTTCCTCTATTTGGTTGGGTAGCCTATAGTATACACCTATGGCAATGTCATACCCCCCCCCCCCCCCCGCTTTTATATTGCTCTAAATGCATTCAAGGCAGTTTTCATCATTGTTCTGCTATATTTCTGTAAGAATCTCTACATCTCTACCTAAGAAATATTTTGAGCTGTCAGAAAGTTTTCTCTAAAAACAGGAAATATGTCCTGGATCTTACTTACCTGTATATGTTAAATAGATAACGCTCAGGAATACAACTGCAGCAGCCAATGATATACCTAAGAAGAATAACGCCTGAAATTCTTGCTTTGTTAGTCTTTCTCTCAAGTAATGCAGGAAAGCATAGGCTTGCAAAAGAGCAAACACACCTGTTAAAATGAATAGAAACAGTTCTCCTTTGTTTAAGAAACAGTCCTTGCTGTAAACAAATACTAATTTTAAGTAATTTTGTTCACTTCATACATATTTCATTTACTTATTCTATGTATTTACAGATACATGGATTTCTATGTATGCTGTCATATGTATGATCATTTTATTTAAAATTTATTTGCCTGATGTACATATGTTCATACTCTATGATATCCTTTTAATCTTTCTGTAGCTTTTATTTTTTCCCTATTGGATGTTCATTTTTCTTTTTTTTATTACTCAATTCATGTGTTGATTCATTTTTATTTTTATTCTTAATTTTACTTTTTCAGCTACTTATTTCCATGTAGTATGTTGAACTGAATCTGAAAAAGCCTAATTAAAATGTCTTTGGGCCAAATTACAGCCCTGAATTATAATAATAAAAACATCAAATTCTGAATCATTTCTACAATATTAACAAGAAATATTAACAATGTTTATGCTTATAAACTTGTTTATATGGATAACTTACATATTTTGGAAAGTTTTCCCTTGAATTAAAGAATGACACACAAATTAAGCAATTGAGTCAGGAATTTTGGTCCTAAATTGCTGTGGTTGTTAAGTGAGACACCCACATGACTGCCTTGTTCAACAACCACAATCCCAGCTCATCCTGTTGCGGTTGTCAAGAAAGTTATTCTTTCTCAAGGATGCCAGTGAAGTTCTTGTTCCTGGTCACCCTTGAGGAAGACTGCCTTTGCTAACATTCTAGTGGAGACTTGCATGGGCTGGGTGAGCCTGCCAGCAGATGCAGGGAAAGGGAAAGGTAAGTGGATTCCAGTGTGGTGGGGCAAGGAGAAGGCCAGGCCTCTCAGGAGTGGTGGGGAGGTAGGAGGCCTGGGTGTTGCTAGGCCTAGCTAGCTGAGGCCTTCCAGGTTTGGTGGGGCACGGAGAATGCCGGGGGGGGGGGGGGGGGGGGGAGGGGGGAGTTGCAGTGCTCCTGCAATTGTAAGGGTGGGCACGCTGCCAAGCACCCCCTTTTTTTTTTGTTTGCTTGTTTGTAAATTTTTTTTTATTTTTTCCAACATAAACATAAAACAGAAATTTTTTTTTTAGAACAAAGTCTTGGTCCGGTCATAAATGGGTACACTAATTTAACAAATGAAAAACAAGCAATTTTAACATAAATTTCAACATCTTAATCTTTCTATTATCTCATCATACATCCTAATCTCCTACTAAAACAAATCTCCTCTTTTATTTTATATATATCCCTTGCTCCTTTTAGCATCAACATTAAACACAAAGACAATCTATTCTATTAATCTATATATTTACCTTACAATTTTTTCACCACAAATCTTAGTTTCAAAATATATACAACTCCATTTTTATTTCAATTTATTAATCAAAATTTATTTCTATTTTTTTCATTTTCTAAACCCAAACTATCCTGTTATATTCTTAAACTTTTACAGAGAGATCTCAAAATTTACCATTTCATTTTAATTATCACCCAACATTTTCTTTTTTTTCACCCCTTGTTAATAATTATTCTTCAATATATTCTCCTCATTCTCCTCCCTTACTCCACCTGTTATTTGGCTGGTTTCCAGCATAGCATATTTTGGCTGAGTTTTCAGCATATTGTCCTCCTTAACGCCCCCTTTTATTTGGCTGATTAACAGTATTTTTTATTTTGGCTGATTAACAGCATTTTCCTCCTTAACTCCACCTATTATTTGGCTGATTTCCAGCATTTCATTGTTTGGCTGATTTCTCAGCATATTCTCCTTCATTAACTCCAACTTCTATTCTACTAACCTATTAAGAATTTCTTTTTCCAAATATTATCTTTTAATCCACTATCTCAACTATACTCTTCCAGGGTGTATTCCCATCTATTTCTTAATATTAATCATTTCCAGTATATATCAAGTATAATTACAATTATAATTTCCATCTGTGTACCTTAATGCATCATCTTAAATCATTAAGAATTAGTCATAATTATCATCTACCACTTTGTTATCAAATCAAAACTAATACATGTTACAACAAATTATGCTTTTAGGAACATATCAATTTTAGTCACCTTAACTTCCCATTTCAATTTTTATAATATTTCTATCTTTATTTACCATGAACACTTATTTTTATTTAAAGCTCATTTAAATTTTGAACCATTTAAACAATTAAACATCCAAACATTGCTATCCAATTTATCTGTTTTGCTTCTTCTCTTCCTTATCTGTCCATATGCATTTCAATTCAAAGTCAATACTTCCACATTTAAAACTCTGCATATCCTTTTAATTCCATTGTAAAGTCTGCTTCCAGTAAAGACATCGGCTTCTCATCTGCTGCTGCGCCAAAAATTTTATTGCTACGCTATTTAGTTAAAAGTCTTTTAAACGTATCTCTTCTTTCTTAGTAAAACCATCAAATGACAGAATAGGGATCTCCCTCCAATTCCCTCCAATCAATCAGTGGTGAAATACAGTTGTTAAAGGGTTTAAACCTTCTCCCCCCCCTTTATTTTCCCCCCAAATCTTCAAGCCCCTCAGCTCTTCAGCCGCTAAGTAAGGCTGGGGGTCTTATTTAAATATCCTCATTAACGTGTTGTTTCTCGCCTGGGCTGGTGTCGCTCACCCGGCTCCAAAGCACTGCATCCTTTCTTCCTTCCTCCTGCACTTTGCTTATCCCGATTTATCGCAGCCTCAGGGCAGCTGCTGTCCCCCGCTGCTGACTTAGAGGGTTGTCTCTGGCCTCCGAGGAACTTGCCTGTTCCTCTCGGCTGCCCAAGGGGTTCCTCCTGTCAGCAGCGGTTAGCCAGACGGGGTTTTGGCAAGGCTCATCAGAGCCCTCCCATTTCCCCGTCTGCATTGCTGCAACATCAAACCGGATCCTCTCCAAGCACCCAAATTTTGATCCTGTGATCATGGGGGCACTGCAATGGTTGGAACATTGGGAAGGTGTTGTAAGTCCATTCAGTGTTGTTGTAATTTCAAATGGTCACTGAAAAACTGTAAGTTGTGGCCTACCTATAGTCCATCTAGCCTAGCATTCTACATCACTCATTAGCCAACCAGATGCATCCGGGAAACTCAGAAAGACTGACAGAAGGGTAAGGTCTTCTTTCAGTGTTGCTCTGTGGCATCTGGTATTTTAGGCATATTATCTGATTATTTATACATGTGTATTTTATTGAATAGCCCGAAGGCCTTTTCAAAAGGGAAAGATAGAACAAACAGATACAGAAATAACAGTGTAAAAATATATGGTATAGGACATTAAAATTTAACAATATCGAAATTCAATAACTAAATTTCCAAAACTAGATAACCCAAATAAGATAGCTCCTCTCTAACTCAGCTCGTCTTTCTTACAGTCAATAAAATTCTTTTCAATGTAACTGGCTCATATTGTTGTCATCCTTTTAAGATAGCGAGTGATAGCCCTTACCAGAGGAGGAGAGTCTGCCTTCAATAGAAATGTTAATTTATGCCTTACATTCCAGTGAGGAGATTTATTTATAATTGGGGACAGATATTGTTTTCTTACTTCCTCATACAGCCTACATTTAAATATTATATGCGCCGTATCCTCCATGACGTTTGCCCCACATATACATGTTCTTTCGTCATACGGGATTTTCCGGTACCAGCTGAATTTAACGTTGGTATCTAAAAGTTCAAATCTAAACTTGACAAATAATTCTCTCTCCACTAATGGCATTTCTAGGTGTAAATATTTTCCCAGGCTGAAAGTTGTTTTAACTGCTGTTAGAAGCTTAAGGGAATGATTAGTTGAAAAAGTTGCCATGTCCATTTGCCCATGTATATCTTTAATCCGTTGTTTAACTTGCTTCAGTGTGTCGCACAACGGAAACCCTACGCCATATCGATTCAATGTATCTGACAGCCATGTTATCCAGGAATACCTTTGAGGATTTGAGATCTGCTGTTCCTCTAGGCAGATTTTAGGAAGTCTACTGGCTTCCATCTGAGTCATTTTTAGCCAGTAGGCTACCGCCCTAGTGATTGTGTAGGTGTACAGTGAAAAATGTCCCAATTCAGCTCTGACGGCTGCCGCCGAAGTGGAATTGTTTACCCCCAGCATCCTCCTTAACAAATTATTTTGAGTTCTCTCCAATATGGGGGCCTCTGTAAGACCCCAGATTTCGGCACCATAGAGCATAATTGGAACAAGTTTAGCCTGAAAGACTTTACGAATTGGTAAAATCGAGGTTGGTTGTATATGTTTACTTAATTTAGATACAAGGCTTGCCCCAGCTCTGACCTTTTGAGAAAGGTATTGATGGTGCAGAGTCCAATCGCCTGCACTGGAAAAAACAATTCCAAGATAGGTATATTGGGTAACTTGTTCAATCTTTGTGTCATTAATATGCCAGTTATGCTTTTTATTTTTATTGCCAAAGACTAAAACTTTTGATTTAGCTACATTTATAGTCAAGTGGTTTGTAGTACAATAATGTGAGAGCTTGGCGAGAAGTCTCCTCATCCCTATTTGGGTTCTAGAAAACAGCACTAAATCATCAGCGTACATTAATACATTAATAAATCTTGGGCCTATTTTGGGGCTGTGCGTTAGAAGATCTTCCAGCTGTGCTGGGATATCATTTATATAAAGGTTAAAAAGAGTAGGGCCCAGCAGGCAACCCTGCCTCACTCCCCTAGTTGTCAGTATGCTATTTGTTGAGGTCCCATTTGCTGCATATCTGACTCTAATTGCCATATTAGTATAGAGAATCCTGATCAACAAAATAAGTCTGGGATCCATCCCCATGACTTGTAGTTTCCTCCACAGATGGTTCCTATCAATGGAATCAAATGCAGCAGTAAGATCAATATTTTTGCACAGTATCTGCACGATAAAGTCGCTCAGATTCGGGAAGGCTTGGACTCTGACTGGGTAGATTCCAGCGAGGTGACTGAGGCTGGTCTTGAGAACGTTATCTGGGATGAGTTCGATCCTGTAACTCCCGAGGACGTGGACAGGACTTTGAGGAGTCTAAATGCAACCACATGTTTATTGGACCCGTGTCCTTCCTGGCTGGTACTGGCCACTCGGGAAGTTACACGAGGCTGGCTCCGGGGGATTATAAATGCTTCTTTGAGTGAGGGTTTCTTGCCTGCCGCCTTGAAAGAGGCGGTGGTGAGGCCCCTCCTCAAGAAGCCTTCTCTGGACCCGGCTGTTTTGGCAAATTTTCATCCTGTCTCCAACCTTCGCTTTGTTGCGAAGGTTGTTGAGAGTGTGGTTGCACGCCAGCTCCCACAGTACCTGGAGGAAACTGTCTATCTAGATCCGTGCCAGTCCGGTTTCAGACCTGGGTACAGCACGGAGACGGCATTGGTCGCGTTGGTAGATGATCTCTGGAGGGCTCGGGACAGGGGATGCTCCTCTGTCCTGGTCCTGTTAGATCTCTCAGCGGCTTTTGATACCATCGACCATGGTATCATGCTGCGTCGGTTGGGGGGTCTGGGGGTGGGAGGCACCGTGCTACGGTGGTTCTCCTCCTATCTCTCCAACCGATCGCAGTCTGTGTTGGCAGAGGGGCAGAGGTCGACCTCGAGGCACCTCGTTTGCGGGGTGCCACAAGGGTCAGTCCTCTCGCCGCTCCTGTTCAACATTTATGTGAAGCCGCTGGGTGAGATCATCCGTGGTTTTGGGGTGAGTTGCCAACTGTACGCTGATGACACTCAGCTGTACATCTCCACCCCTGACCACCCCAATGATGCCCTCGAAGTGATGTCCCAGTGCCTTGAGGCCGTGCGGGTCTGGATGGGGAGGAACAGGCTTCGTCTCAACCCTTCCAAGACCGAGTGGCTGTGGATGCCGGCGTCCCGGTATAGCCAGCTAGTGCCATCGCTGGCTATTGGGGGTGAGTCATTGGCCCCCACAGAGGGGGCGCGCAACTTGGGTGTCCTCCTGGATTCACGGCTGTCCTTGGAAGGGCATGTGGCGGCCGTGGCCAGGGGGGCCTTTTATCAGGTTCGCCTGATGCGCCAGTTGCGCCCCTTTCTGGATCGGGACTCCATGTGCACAGTCACTCATGCACTCGTCACGTCTCGCCTGGACTACTGTAACGCTCTCTACATGGGGCTCCCCTTGGGGTGCACCCGGAGGCTCCAAATGGTCCAGAATGCGGCCGCGTGGGTGATTATGGGAGCGACAGGGCGCTCCCATGTGACACCTCTCCTGCGCGAGCTGCACTGGCTTCCGGTGGTCTTTCGGGTGCGCTTCAAGGTGTTAGTTTTGACCTTTAAAGCACTCCATGGCATGGGACCGGGGTACCTGCGGGACCGCCTGCTGCTACCGATAACCTCCCACCGGCCAGTACGCTCACACAGAGAGGGCCTTCTCAGGGTGCCATCAGCCAAGCAATGTCGGCTGGTGGCCCCCAGGGGGAGAGCCTTCTCTGTGGGGGCACCCACCCTATGGAACGAGCTGCCTCCAGAAGTTCGTTTGATCCCGGACCTCCGCACTTTCCGAAAGGCCCTTAAGACCTATTTATTTCAACAAGCCGGCCTTGCTTGATTGTTTTTAATGGGGTTTTAACAAAATCTTTCTTAATTGATTTTTGGGGTTTTAAATTGGGTATTTTAATGGGGTTAGAATTTTAATTGGAACGCCAATGAATTTAATTTAATTTTATAATTCTTTTAATGTTTGTATTATATGTGTTTTAAATCTGGTTGTTCACCGCCCTGAGTCCCCCTCCCGGGGAGAAGGGCGGTATATAAATTGAAATAAATAAATAAATAAAAATAAAGGCGGTATACAGCTTTTTCCCCTGGGTCTTGTATTTATTAATTAAATGGGAAAGGACAAAATAATTGTCAATGGTAGACCTACCCGATCTAAAGCCTGCCTGCTCATTTGCCAGAATTTCTTTATCCAAGCACCAGTCCTCAATTTTATTTAATAGATGTTTCGTGTACATTTTTGAAATTATATTGAGAAGGCTGATGGGTCGATAGTTAGACGGGACGGCTCTGTCACCTTTCTTAAAAATTGGAAATACTATTGCTAACCTCCACCCTTCCGGGATTATCCCTACTTTATTGATATAAGTAAACAGTGCTACCAGCACCGGTACCCAGAAATCAATGTTGGACCTAAAGAGTTCGGGCGGCAGCAAGTCCTCTCCAAGGGCCTTCCCGACCTTTAAGGATTGAATTATATGTTTAACTTCAATAGAGGTAACTGGTGTCCATTCTGGACATTTCCTTAATTCCTGCTGGAGAATATCCAGTTGCAGGACATTCATTGTATTGTTACCATCAAATAAAGCAAGATAATGCTTCTCCCATTTTACTGCTGATATATCAGTGTCCATGAATGGGGAACGTTGTTTTAATATACCGGCTAACTTTGCCAAAAGATCGTAGGGAATTGGGATTTCGCTGCCATTTCTACCTCTTTCCATATCCTGGTGTTATAGCATCTTTTCTTGTTTTTCAGGAGGGATTTGTATGCTCTCCTGAGTTGAACCATATTTGAATAATCACCATCCTGTCTGGACCAATTAACTTTCCTAACTGCAGCTCTTAGATTTGTCTTCAGCCTATGGCAATCATCGTCAAACCACTTTCTAGAGATCCCATCTACTTTGCTATCATTCTGGATCATTAAGTTCTTAAGAGTAGAAGTTAGCTCTATATAAACTGATATTGGGGTGTTGTCTCCGGGCTTAAGTTGGGAAATTTCCCTTGCTAGCTGTCTGGCTTCGACTGAGCCCAGATAAGTGGTCACAGATTCAACATCAAGTCTGTGCCAATATAGCCTTTTGTAGTTATAAACCCGAGCGTTTACTAAGGTGTCAATTTCCTCTCTTAAATGAGGCCTAACTTCTGAGGAGAGTGAAACCAAAGCCATGATGGGAAAGTGGTCACTTTCCTCTCTAAATATAGCTCTTACGTCTGAAAAATGATGTACTAAACTAGAGGAAGTGCAAATATAATCAATAGAGGTTGATGTTTTGTTGGACAAGAAAGTATAGGGATATATGTACCCGTCACTCAAGCCACTAAGTACTTGCATATCATTCATCAACAGCAGAGAAATTAACCTCTGAGCATATTTATTGGCCCTCTTGTCCATTGAGGACCAGGTGAACTCATTATAAAAGTATCTGGTTGGTACCAGGCCTCGCTTAACATAGCTCGTCACTGAGGGGCCTAGTCTTGTGTTAGTATCTCTGGCTAATATAATTTTTGCTTGGGGAAAGTGTCCCTTTAGGGTAGCTAATACTGAATCTAATTCATCCCACAAGTCCCTTCCTAAAAGATGGAGTGATAAAGGAGCAATATATACATTAATTAAGATTAAGTCCATCCCCCTGAAGGAAAATCTAATAGGCAGAAAATATTGGAATTGAGGGTCTAAAGAAATTTCTTCACCCTTCCATCCCGTATCCCTTTTGACCATCGTGGTTAGGCCCCCAATTGCCCTCCCTCTTAAATTGACTTTGCCTGATGGTTTATGCCATGAGGCAAAGCCCGGTAAGCTGATCTGTGGATCATTAGTGGTCAGCCAGGTTTCTTGAAGGAGGATGAGATGATGTGTTGTAATCAGTTTTATAAAATCCATCCGGTTTGCAATGCCTTTCCAGCCAGCTATATTCCAGGACAGGAGGGAAAGGCTAGGGGTATAGGAGACCCTGGTTATAGGCCATTTGTTGTCTAGTCAATCACCCTGAGGCACTACTCCTTGTGTCTCTCCCTCCACCCTTCTGGTGGAGGGACCCGGAGTTACTACCATCGCCTTCTCCAGAGAGCCAAAGGAATCAAAAGTGACCTCTGGTTGTTGCGGAAATGTCTCACTCATTCTTAAAGAAAATGAGACAGGTGAGGGCAGTTGCACACCTGGGGAAGGGTGGACTTCTGCCACTACGTTCATGGTCTTTGTTTCATTAAAAAGTCTTTTGCCTTCCCTTCTATGCCGCTGGACGAGCTTCACAGCTTTGGGCCTTGTCTGAACATGCTTTTCCCGTTCTTCCAGCTTGGACAGCCTTCCCGTTGAACTGCAGGCTTCTGCTAGCAAAGATTTTAACAAGTCAAATTCAGTTAACATCGACCTTTGCTCCTTTGGAGACAAGGAAACAAATTCGCTGATTATAATATCCTTGGGCTTATCGGTACTTGCTTTCATATATGGGATCTCCCTGGTCTGGTCTGCTTCCATAGTTTCTCCAGATTCTAGAGGAAAGACCCTGAAGGTAGCAAAGTGATTCCTGAATACCATTTTTGATGTTTGGATGAGTTCTTGTAAAAGCGGTTTAATAGGCCCACTCGAGAAGACTCTTGTAGGAATGACTTCAAATCTGAGCAGGGATCCTTTTCTTTTCATTACAGCATTCAGAATAGTATTGCTGTCAAAATGCAGTATTAATCGAACACAATTGCTATGCTGGGGAAGTTTTTCGTATCTGCATAGATCTATTAATAAAGGATCAGATTTCAATAGCTGTGCAAGTGAAAGAATTATCCTTTCATTTGAAGTCCATCATCCTCTGTTGCATGGGATTTTCCTTATCCTTAAAGCAAGTTGTTTCTTTAACAACCTTCTTCCTTGATGAGGGTTGACGTCAATACTTGCAATGCTTTGTTGTTTGGATTGAGGTCTAAAACCCTTCCTCTCTCTCCGCACATCAGGAAGGTGTGCAATCTCACCTTCCTTAGCTGCAGGGTGAGGGTTATTTAGAAATTGAAAAATCCTCTTGATGTCTCTTTTGATCGATGTCAGTAAGTCATATATTGAATCTACTGTATGCACAGTTAACATGCTCTGAGTACAGACCATCTCTCTGAGGTCTGAATATGTCGGAACTTCTCTTGCACAGCTAGAAGTAGGAGAAGGGATCGAGCTTGAAAAATCACCCATTCTAACAGGAGAGTTTAAATCTGAAATCCGGGAAGAAAGCTCCCTTTCAGTATCTCCCTCTCCCAATGATACAGACGACGGGGACAAAGTTTGAAGTTCGAATTGGGACTCTGGATTGCGCCTCTCCATAAAGTCGTCCAATTTAAGCTGTTTAAGAGGCTTAGTGTAATTACACTCTGTTGTAGATTTTGGGGAGAGAGAGTAAGATCTCTGCCTCTTACTTTTCTTTACCATTTTGGTAGATAAGTAATCCAGTATCTCTCAGCAAAGTTAAATATCGCAACAATTTATCCTCCCTCAGCAATCGTAGTTAAAGTAGGCCTTAATGATGGTCTCAGCCGAGGCACCACAGAGGTAAAAACCAATCTCCTTTCCAAACAGCGGCTTATCTTCCACTGCCACTTCTTTGCTATCTTCTATTTTCAGAATTGTTTAATTTGTTTAAATTATTTCATTGGGGAAATATGTGGGAGAAGGAAACTAAAAAGCTGATAGAGTTTCATTAAAAGCAGGCCTACCAGGAGCGTCTCCTACTGCTGCAGTTTTTCCTTCCCCTCTGATCTGTACCCTGTTATTGATTATTTATATCGTCCTTACATTTTATAGCCATTGGTGGCCTGATCCTCCACACATATGCCCCATCTCCCTTCTTCTAAACTGGTAGCCATCACTATATCAATGGCAGTAAATTACACAGTTATTATTCATTTAGATTTATATTTGACTTCCTCTCTGGGAGCTCAAGGCAGCTTACACAGGAACCTTTGTTCATTTTATCTCTACAAAAACCATGTGCGGTAAAGTTCTATGAATGTCTGTGAATGTCCTAGAGCAGGGGTGTCAAACTCACATCATCACGATGGTGTCACGTGACGTATCGGGACTTTTCCTCCCTTCGCTAAACTGGGCGTGGGAGTGGCCAGTTTCCTCCCTTCGCTAAACTGGGCGTGGGAGTGGCCAGATGATGCATCTGGCCTGCGGGCCGCGAGTTTGACAGCCCTGTCCTAGAGTGTCCTAAACTCTGTGAATGTCGTAGAGTGGCCCAGCCAGAGCCCTGACTTGAACCCTATTAAACATCTCTGGAGGGACCTGAAAATGGCTGTCTGCTGACAGTCACCATCCAACCTGACTGAGCTTGAGAGGATTTGCAAGGAAGAATGGCAGAAAATCCCCCAATCCAGGTGTGCAAAGCTTGTCGTGTCATACCCAAAGACTCGAGGCTGTGATTGCTGCCAAAGGTGCCTCAACAAAGTACTGAGTGAAGGGTCTGAGTACTTATACTAATGTGATATTTCAGTTTTTTCTTTTTAATAAATTTACAGACATTTCTAAAATTCTGTTTTCACTTTGTCATTATGGGATACTGAGTGTAGATTAATGAGGAAAAAATGAATTCTAACAACTATAGAATCAGGCTGGAACATAACAAAATTGACAAAAGTGAAGGGAGTCTGAATATTTTCTGAATGCACTGTATTATTTTATCCTGCTAAGTTTGTTTAGTAACCTTTGAAGAGTGCTTTTGCATATTTTGACTTTCAGAATAACTATTGATAACCTTATATATATATTTGTCATCAAGGTTAGTCAATGACCATATACAATCATCCCAGGAGGTCCCATTACTGGGAAAATGTGTGACACATTTAAGAGGAATAAAAGTAAAATATATCTGACTACAGGTAGGCCTCAAGTTACAACCATTCATTCAGCAACTGTTTAAAGCTACAACAGTACTGAACAAAGGGATTTACAGCCAACACTTGAACTTCCGGCCCTTGCAACTCTCCCATGGTCACATGAACAAAATCTGGGCAGTTCGCAACCAGCTTGCAGTTATGCCCAATTGCAATCTCCTGTGGTTATGTGATCACCATTTGCAACATTCCCTCTGCCTGCTTCCCACAAGCAAAGCCAATGGGAAGGCGGCAATGGGGATTGCAAGTCATTTGGGTGAATCCCCGCCCCCCCCACCTTTCTTCACTTGCATGCACTGTGCTCTCCTTCCCTTCTTCTCTCACACACTCCCTGTGCCCTCTTTGCCTGGGTTTCCTGTGATTGCACCTACCCCACATCTTCCACATCCTCCCTGCAATTGCACACATGCACTTCACATCCTCTTTCCATGACCTACCTGTGATTTCACACATGCATGCACCTCGTTACCTCCTTCGACAGCCTTCCTGGTCTTGCGCTGCACCACAGCACCCTCGTCTCCCAACTTATGTGTGGCTTCCCCCATCTCAGCGTGGCACCTTCATGCTGATTACCTGGGACTCCCTCTACTTTCCACTTAACAACCTGTGTAACTTGGGTTATGGCAACAACTGGGACTACCTGCACTGCAGTAGCTAAGCGATGCAGTCACCTGACTGTGCTTTATGACCACATTGCTTATGGCAATCCCAGTCCCAATTACAGCCATAACTCCAGGACTACCTGTAAATATCTATAGTGGCTAGGCAAAATTGTTCAGTTATGCTAACTAAGAACTTTAATAGGTTTATTATTAAAATAGGTTTATTTTATTTTTGTTTATTTGATTTACATCCCACCTTTCTTTCAGAACTTCAAGGCAGCATATATACCAACACAAACAGAGATAGAGTAAGAGATGAAATTACACTTTTTACTGCTATAAACAAAATCAAGAACCTACTTCTTTAGATTTTCTTTTTTTCCTTCACTTTCATTTTTTTCTTTATTCTAAATATTAGTTTCTGTTAGCTTTTCTCTTTCTTTATTAAAATCTTAATAAAGTTATATTTTAAAAAAGGAAATTATAACTTCATAGTGCATATTTTCAATACATTGTTTTTTCTTACCTGCAGCTGCCATGTGCTCACTTGTCCTAATTGGCTGAAATCCAACAAAAGGTATCTGCATGGATAATATTAACCCAACAACATAGAAAGTGCTATATGCTGTGAATGAAAAAAAACCAAGTGTCAAATTACTATTTAAAAATGTTAACCATTTTTAAAATGGTATACTCATAGCTTCAGGATTTGTAGGAAAATTTGAAGGCTGTTTCTGTAATATAAATTTAGATTTTAGAACATATATTGTCTGACATGTTGGAAGCTAACTAAGTAACAGATATAGAATGTAAAACAATTATTACAGGTACAGTTTCCCAAATAATGTTTACTTGTATGACCCATTCATACAGAGATGATACCTATATCAGAAAGAATTTAAGCCTCAAAGGAAACAGATTCCCACAATTGTATACCATAACCAGCCTGTTATCAACCATGATGTTCAGACAGATAAATATACACACATACTTATATTCATACTGTATGTGTGTGTATATACTGTATGTATGTATGTATGTATGTAAATCAATGGTGGGTTTCACTTACCTTTGCTACTGGTTCGCTTGTGCATGTGCAGAGCGTATTTGATAATGTCCGGGCGGGTGAGCGGAGCCTCCCGCCGCCGCTGCTACCAGTTCACCCGAACCGAGGTGAACCAGTAGCAACCCACCACTGATGTAAATGTGGCAATGTGTGAAAAGCTGGCATCTATAGAATGTGTGACATTTTTAGGCAAAGTATGAAACATCTGTGTTATTTTAATATGCTATATACTTTCCCTAGGCATTATATATAATACCTGTGCATTACGCAGAATGACAAGGACTACTTAGGCAAAGTATGAAAAGAGAGTCATGAAAAGATGTTTATGAAAATGAAAGAAGACATGCAAAATTAAGTAGAGGAGTTTCTTACTTTAAAAAAAGAGAGAAAAAGACCAGTATTGACCTACTTGTTGCAACAAAAAGACTAGAACAGCATTTTAGCAAGAGTGTTTTATACTTTGCTGGTTTGCCTTTTGGCATTGCATAGAAAGCCTAGGAAATGTGTGAAATATTAAGCATTCTATAGATTTCCTAGGCATTCTATAAAATGCCTAATTTCACACATTAACAGTGCCATATATATGAATTACATTATATTCCTGAAATGCCTACAATGTACTGTATAATAACAGTTATTTAATGCCCCATTTGTGCAGTGGATGTAAATAACTCTTAACTACACAAAAACAATTTGTAGGATGCAATGTTGATTGGAAAGACAGTTTTACTTTAAAGTCTGTACTTCTCTTGCTGCAGCTCCCTGCCACAAGGAGGCAGGACCTATTAGACTGATCCATTCTGGCAATTGATAAACCTGCAAGGGTTCAGAGAGCTGGGAGTTGTTCCTGAGGGTCTGCTACATGATCTGACAGAGACCTTAGTTGTTGCTTGGATTGAGAGGGTGGCTGTGGCCTTGGATTGGATTGCGCCCATGAGACCTCTCCCTTCCTGTGGATCCTGTTGCAGCCGACAAATCAAATGGGAGAAAAGACATCTAGAGTGCTGCTGCAGATCAATGAAGGACCAAATTAATGAAACATTGCTAAGAGCTGCTATTAAGGCCTACCTTGTGGAGGTAAGGGTGGCAAAATAACACTTCTCCTTCGTGTCGACAGGTTGCTGTCTGGCAACCTTGTTTTGGGTGACCTGAGCCCTTCTGGCTGGGCAAAAGAATATTTGGAATATCTGTTAGACAAAATCACTGGAACATGTTCCCAGTTAGATGGCCTTGGTACAGGTCCAGTGGAGATTCTTAGAGCACAGTCTTGCCCTGTTATCTGGAAACAGTTTGAACCAGTTGGGCAGGATTAAGTGGACAGGGTACTTATGACTGTGAGCTTGGCTACTTGCTCCTTAGATCCATGCCACTCCTGGTTGGCTAAGGGTACCTGGGAGGGACATGTGACTGGGTTCTGGTGGTGGTTAATTCATCCTTGAGAGAGGGGGTGGTTCCTTCATCACTTAAAAGAGACATTGGTTTGCCCCCTCCTCAAGAAGTCATCGCTGGATCCCACCATACTGGACAATTTTCATCCAGTGCCTAACCTCCATTTTTAAAGGAAAGTTGTGAAGATGGTGGTTGTGAAGCAGGTTCAGAGGACCCTGGATGAAGAGGATTATCTGGACCCCTTTCAGTCAGGATTCAGGCCTGGACATGGGATGGAAATGGCATTGGCTGCTTCTGGATGAATGGGGGTAGCGTATCCATCCTGTCTCTAGTTGATCTCTCAGCGGCTTTCAAAACCACTGAACATGGGATCATCCTGTTTTACATTCAATTTTTTATTAGTTTATAATATGGCATACAAAGAGAATACAAAAGTAAATAGTAGGGAAATTAGGGAAAAGAAAAGGGAAGTGGACAGTGGGGAAAAGCAAGGGGAAAAAGAAAAAAAAGGCATTGACTGCCGACTCCTTTGGTGTAGTAGAATAAGGCATTAACATCTAACCTCAACTTTTTACTTTTACATAATAATATAAAGTAGCCATTTTATAACAATAAATCTATCTAACGGTAAAACCCAAAGTCAAAGTTTCATTTTTTTCTAACTGAAGCACAAAGTCCAGAAGCTGTTTCCAAGTAGAAATAAAGGTATTTGTCTTTTTTTCTTTAATCAAAACAGTCCATTTATCCATCTCTGCTAACTCCATCAGTTTTTGCAGCCATTCATCCATTGTGGGGAACGAGATGACCTTCCATTTCTGTGCATAAAGTAGTCTTGCTGCCGTCAACATATATAACATCAGAGTTCCAAATTTTTTTCCCAAGTCTTTTTCCATTAAACCCAAAAGAAAAGTCTCTGGTCTTCTTTCTATATCCACTTTAAGAATTTTCTGTATTAAGATATGAACCCTACTCCAATATTTCTTTGCTTTATCACACATCCACCATAAATGATAAAAAGTCCCTTCTTTACATTTACATTTCCAACATTCATTTGAAATACCTTTATACATTCTTGACAACTTATCTGGAGTTAAATACCAATGATACATCATCTTATAGAAATTTTTTTAAAATTATAATTTAATGTAAATTTTAAACCTTTCTTTCACATATTTTCCCACTGTTGAAGCATTACATTATATCCAAAGTTCCTTGCCCACTGCTTTACTTGTTCATGTTCCATATTTAATTTCAATAACACTTTATAGACTTCAGCAATAATACGTTCATCATTACCACATAGTAAAATTTCCAATTCATTTTTAACAAAGTTTTAACAAAACACCCATGATTCTTTTTATCTAATTTAAATCTTTCTTTGAATTGTAAATATGTAAACCAATGACAGACATGACCTTCTGATTCTAGCTCCTCCTTAGATTTGAGGGTAGGATCACCCAAGTTAAAATATATTATTTTACCATAGGTCCATCAGTTCGGCCTCTTCATCATTTCTTTTCTAAAAAAAAAGCTTCCTGTGGGGAAACCCAACGAGACACCTTTGTAGAAAACCTTATTTTATATTTATTCCAGACTCTCAAAATAACATGTCTGACAAAATGGTTGTTGAAATCAACATTAACTTTATCATACCATAGGTAGCCATGCCAACCAAATCTTAATTCATGGCCTTCTAAATCCAGAAACTCCTTGAGAGGCTCTGGAGGCTGGGTACAGCAAAAAATGTCACTTCCTGTCCCACTGGGAGTTGGGAAATGGGCCGTTTCAGGCCTCTGGAGGGCCTCCGAGGGAGTGGGGAAGGCTGTTTTCGCCCTCCCCAGATGCATAGAGAAGATGAGAAACAAAAACGGGCCTACCAGGCCATGGCGTGCCAGGAGCGGGGGGGGGGGGGGGTTTACGCACGCATGCGCAGGGCAGGGCGCATATAATTATGGGTGTGGGCACACGCACGTGTGAACCTCCCCCGCCACCCCCTCCTGGCACACGATGGCAAAAAGGTTAGCCATCACTGTCCTATACCATTTCAGACAAATGGTTATCCAATCTCTTCTTAAAAACATCCAGTGTTGGAGCATTTACAACCTCTGGAGGCAAGTTGTTCCACTGATTAATTTTTCCAACTGTCAGGAAATTTCTCATTAGTTCTAAGTTGCTTCTCTCCTTGATTAGTTTCCATCCATTGCTTCTTGTCCTGCCCTCATGTGCTTTGGAGAATATCTTGACTCCCTCTTCTTTGTGGCAGCCCTTGAGATATTGGAACACTGCTATCATGTCACCCCTAGTCCTTCTTTTCATCTAACTAGACATATGGTTCTTCATGTTTAGCCTCCAGTCCCCTAATCATCTTTGTTGCTCTTCTCTGCACTCTTTCTAGTGTCTCAGCATCTTTTTTACATCATGGCGACCAAAACTGCATGCAGTATTCCAAGTGTGGCGTTACCAAGGCATTATAAAGTGGTATTAATACTTCACGTGATCTTGATTCTAAATGCATTTAGGTGGGGGATGTGAGCTGGAGAGAGATGCCCTGTGTGAATGAAAAGTCAGGATTGCTCCCATGATCTACTGCACAGTTGAATGGAGTTGTTTATACCCAGTCAAGGTCAACTGTCCCTGAATACCAGATGGGCAAAAACACCTGAAGATGCGCCCCACATGACACCTATTGAGTTGGGGATTGGACATTTACCCTGGGTCCTTGGGGGAGGGATTTGGGAATACTTTCAATATGCAACTTTCGTGCCTTTTGCTTCAGATCTTGCTTTTCTTTCGTTGCTATCATTTCAAACTCAGCAAAAGTACCTCCTCTCTACAAACATGGAGTTGCGGGTTTCCTTTCTTGGGTTTTGAACGGAGGCACGCCTGACAGATTGATATGTCTGTAGTTTCCTGGATCTATTTTTTTTTTCCTTTTTTGAAGATGGGAACTACATCAGCTCTTTTCCAGTCCTCTGGCAGTTCCCCAGTGCTCCAGGATCTTTGAAAGATATAGTTCAGGGGTTCTGAGATCACGTCTGCCAGTTCCTTCAGAACCTTGGGGTGTAATCCATCTGGTCCTGGCGATTTGAACTCAACTAGGGTGGACAGGTGCTCATTTACCATTTTCTTCCCTATTTTGAGTTGTGTTCCTAATCTGTTTTTTGTGATGCTGTTTTTGATAGGTTGGACCATTTTTTTCCTTTGTGTAAAGACAGATGCAAAAAATGAGTTAAGTAGTTCTGCTTTCTCCCTGTTGCTTGTCACCTTCTTGGCACTTTCTCCCCCCAATGGACCAATTGTTACTTTGACTTTTTTCTTGTTTTTAACATGTTGGAAGAAGCTTTTTTTTTTGTTATTTTTTACTTTTGTCACAAGCCTTTGTTCATTGTGAGCCTTAGCTTTCCTCACTTCATTTTTACAGGCTCGGGCTATTTGCTGATATTCTGCCTTAGTTATGTGTCCCTCTTTCCACTTTTTATACTTGTCCTTTTTGTCTTTCGATTTATTAGAGAGTTCTTTGTGCAGCAATGCTGGTTTCTTTTGAGCGCTGTTATTTTTCATTTTTATTGGAATTGTGCTAGACTGGGCTTTTATAATCTCACTTCTCAAAATTTCCCAAGCTTCTCAAGTTGTTTTCCCCTTGAGGATTCTTATCCATGGAATCCTTCCCAAGCTCTCTCTAAGTTTATTGAAATTAGCTCTCTTAAAGTCCAAGACTGTAGTTTGACTTTGTTCTATTGCTTGCACTTGCATAATGTTGAATTCCAATATTGTATGACCACCCTCCCCCTCAAGGTTCCTATAGCTTCAACACCTTCTATCATTTCATCTCTGTTAGTGAGAATTAAGTCCAATATGGCTGACCCCCTAGTTCCGTTCTCTACTTTTTGGGAGACAAAGTTGTCTGCTAGGTTTGACAAGAACCTTCTTATATATAATACAACTCCACCTCCTGTTTTATTTGGTCTATTTCTTTTAAATAATTTAAATCCCTCTAGCTGTATATTCCATTTGTGGGTTTCATCCCACCAAGTTTCCATAATGGCTACAATATCATATCTGCCCACATTTACTTGAATTTCTAATTCACCCTGTTTATTCCTCATACTCTGTGCATTGGTGTATAGACAATTGAGTCCATTTTGACTGACCCTGTGTTTACTGTCTACATAACCTGTGTTGTGACTGACTTCCCCAACTTCCTTAACCACCTGTTTGATTAGTGCACATGGTATGGCACTCACTATTAAATGCTTGGTTTTGCTTGACAGCAAGGTCGATAATCTTACCCGCACAAACATCTTTGTTACATGCACTGATAACCCTATTAATTTTAGATTGGTGGGGACAGAAATGTTCTGTATCGATTAATTCTCTGTCCCCACTGTTTAGTTTAAATGTTTATCCAGAAAATCTGTGAATTTAATGCCAAGTAACCCAGTCCCTTTCTTTGATGGATGCAAACCATCTCTTTTGTACAGTTTTTCATTGGACCAGCTGCAGACATCATGACTAATAAAACCAAAGCCTTCCCTTTTACACCACTCCTTTAGCCACACATTCACTACACACTGGCCTTTCCCTTTTTGTTCCTTATATACTGGTAAAACCTCTGAAAAGATAAGCCTACAACCTATATTACTAAGTTCATAGCCCAAGCTCTGTAAATCTGTTCTGCCCCCCGTCCTCACACAGACAAATGCAATATCAAACACGCCTGCCAATAATTTATTGTATAAACAGACCAGAATTCCTGGCAGACGAGAGTTCTGGCAGCTAACTGTAAAATGCCTGCCAAGTCCAATTAGTACTCCCAAAAAGCAGGAGAGGCCTTATCTGCAGTCCGTTTCCAGAGCAACAAATTATCCACAAGAGTTTAGTCCAAAAGATATCTGAGCCGAAGTGCAGGATTCACAATGTGACTCTTTAAACTTTTGTCCCTCACAAAGCCTGCCGAGCAATCACGTCCCCTTTTTATCCCTTGTGGGGGCGTGGCTCAGTGACTCAACTCAATCCCTGGCCCTCCCACGCCTCTTCCTTTGCTGCGCATGCTTCTCACTCCGACGCTGCCTGGGATCAAGCCAGGATTCATCATTATCACTCTCTATCAATGGGTGCTCCAAAATGCCTTCCTCCTGGCCTTCGGATGGAACCTGAGGCATTGCCGAAGAGGAGGGTCCTGGAGAGGGAGGCCTTGTCAGTTCCTCCCCCTCACCTTCTGAGTCCGCTTCCTCCATGAGGACAGGCTCGGGAGTCGGAGTCACAACAAAATCATTCTGCACAGAAAGTACATCTTTTTGGGACAGATCGTTTGTGCCAAGATGTATAATAGCATCAACATCACAGTCCTTACTGGCATTCTTGACTATCTTAAGAATACGCCTCTTGTCTCTGCTGGCAGTAGCACTTGGCAGACACCTGACCTCTTTCAAAACCTCCATATCCTTTCCTAAATTTACATCCCTTACAATTGAATCACCAACCAGAAGGTGGCTTCTCTTTTTGGATACCTTGCTCTTCTTGTGTGACTGATGTGTAATACCTGATTCACACAACATCAAGTGATGCTGTGGGTCCCCTATCCTACATCTGGAGGGTGTAGGGGAACAAAAGGCTTCAACTGAACCCTGGCAAGACTGTGTGGCTTTGGGTTTTAGGGCCTTGTGGATCAGGGACTTTACCATCTTTGTGTTGTGGCCCGCCAGTGGCCAGTGGAGCTGTCAGCAGAGTCAGACAGTGAGGAGGTTGGGGAGGAACATGGGCCAGTCCTGGGGGCTGGGGAAAGCTCGGATGAGGGCTCTGCATTGGAGGCAGAGAGGGAGCTATACAGCAGTGAGGCAGAGGAACAGCTTGAGCCTGTTTCCAGTATGCACATCCACAGAGCTGTCAGAAGACAAGAACAACTAAGAAAGCAGGGTCGACTTGGGAGTAAAGCCACACCTTAGAAATGATTGGCCCAGTGGTGAAATCTAAAATTTATTACTACCAGTTCTGTGGGCGTGGCTTGGTGGGGGGGGTAATGTGACTGGGTGGGCGTGGCCATTGTTTTTTTTTTTACTTTTAAAACCGTTTTTTGTACAACCGCTTCGGCGAAGAGGTTGTAAAAAAATGTTTTCAAAAGGCTCTGACGATCCCAGCTGAGTTGCCTGATCGGCAGAGACTTTTTTTCTTTTAAATGCCTCTGACGATCAGGCAACTCAGCTTGGATTGTCAGAGGCATTTAAAAGAAAAAAAGGGTTTTTTTCTTTTAAAAGCCTTTGAGGATCCCAGGTGAGCCGCGTGATCATCAGAGGCTTTTTTTTTTACTTTTAAAAGCATTTTTTTTGGCTGAAGAGGTTGTAGAAAAAATTCTTTTAAAAGTAAAAAAAGAGCCTCTCTGATGATTGTGCGGCTCAGCTGGGCATGGGGGGGGGGGCAGGGAATTTTGCTACCGGTTCTCCAAACCACCCACCTCCATCGCTATTGGATCGGGCGATATGGTCCGAACCAAGAGCATTTCACCCCTGGTTTGGCCCCTCCCATAGGAAACAAAAGAGGAGCAAACAGGGAGTGGGCTTTTGCAGGAAACAATTTGTTCGTTCGGTCATTTCAAGAGAGGAAAGTTCTGTTTGTGTCTCTAAGAGACTCTGTGCCAAGTTTTGCCTTACACTGTGTTTGGAAACTAGTTATCTGGCAGCTTTCCAAGCGAGATAAGGTTTGTGTTGATAAATATTCCTCTGAAAGACTGTTTGCCAAGACTTGCTGACTGTGAATGAAAGGAATTCACAGTCGTGTAAATAAAAGGGGTTTTGCCTGGACCAAGACTCTGGTTCATGCTTTTTAACAAAGCCTAGGTCAGAACAATCTATCCCACTTTTTTCTAGCTTACCAAGAAGTAGGTTGTGGTCTACTTTGTCGAATGCCTTGCTGAAGTCTAAGTATATTATGTCCACAGTATTTTGCTGGTCTACTAATTTAGTCACTATGTTGAAGAATGAAATAAGATTGGTTTGGCATGATCTGTTTTTAACAAACCCATGCAATAGCACTTATAGTTATATATCGCTTCATAGTGCTTTACAGCACTCTCTACACAGTTTACAGAGTAAGCATATTGCCCCCAACAATCTGGGTCCTCATTTCACCAACATCAGAAGGATGGAACGCTGAGTCAACCTTGAGCCAGTCAGAATTGAACTCCTTGCAGTGAGCAGAGTCAGTCTACAATACTGCTTTCTAACCACTGCACTACCACGGCTGCTGGCCATGTGAAGATGGCTTCACATGGCCAGCAGCTGCCTCACAAAGGGCCAGGGTGGGCACACCTTGCTAACAGTTGAAGGACACAGTGAAAGTCAGCTGAGATGGTAGAGCACAGGGTAGCAGGGCCTAAGAGTGCAAGGTGGCAAGGGCAAATACAGCTGGCACTAGCTACAGATTCCTGGGGTGGTTGGGACTTCCTGGGGTGGCTGCCGCTTCACACCATGCTGTGCTGCTGGGCCAGGCTAGGGCAGCTGAGGCTTCCAAAAGTGGCTGTGCTGTAGCTCAAGAGCTTCTTGCAGCCCCAGAACTATGACGTGGCGAAGAAGCCCCTGAGCCACAGCATAGCAAACAACCCAAGAGCTGTGTGGTTCTAGGGCTGCTTGCCACCCTACAAGCCAGGGTGTGGGGTGGCCAAAAAGGGCAGAGATGGGAGAATAGGCAGTTGGGGAAGTTGAAGGAGAGCTAAGGCATGCGGCTGGGAGGGACCAAGCCCGAAATGGCTTGGCTTGGGGTAGGTCCTCAGATAATAACCAGCAGAATTCGGTTAACAATGGCAACAGGGAATGCTGAGATTGGCATCACTAGGTGATGTGGTCATGTGATGTCACACTTCATGCTGCTGGTGGTTACCTTTAAAGCCCTTCATGGTTTGGGGCTGGGTTATTTATGGTACTGTCTCTCCCTAATGCCATCCACCCTTCCTGTTAGATAAATCCTATCTGTGAGGAAGTGCCATATGGCAGGACCCAGGATAAGAGCCTTTTCTATTGCTGTCCCCACCCTATGGGATATCATCTTTTCACAGGCCTTTTGGCACCAACCCTGAGCCAGTACCAACAATATAACCAACAGGTGAATGTTTCCCAAGGAGCATTATTTGGGTTTTCTGAGACCACCTCTGGTAGCCTGACTAACAGGGCTTCTGGCCAGTAGTGTGGGTAATACATCAACAACCTTCTTGTTTTGACTCTCTGAATACCAGGTGAAACCATCAAACTCTAATAGAACATAAAAGCCTCAATAAAAGTGAGGGTGTTAGGATTCCAATCACAAATGCTGTATCTTCCTTCTCCTCCATTCATCTTCTCCTCCTCCATTCATCACCCTACATTCATGACTGAGTAAGGCAAATCAGGCTGATCTGGTCATTCTCAATTAAGTAATGGGAGATAAATGTTTGGGTAGACCTAGCAGCATCATTCCCTGGCTGAGGGATAACAAAGATTCCCATAGCAAGAGGATAATGGGCAGCATTATTATGTTCCAAAACATCCTAGCCACTAATATATAGCAACAACAACACCTACTTTTATCTAATTTCCAGTTTTAATAATGAGAATTATTTACATCTTAATGTAAAGGTTGGCATAGTTTGCAATTCAAAATGTAAAAAAATAATTGCAACACTGCCATCTTGTGGTAGTTAACAGTAACAGGTTTCTACAGCTATTTGGGTTTTTCTATTGAAAATTTTAGTAATTTCAAAAGACCAAATAATTTGATCACATTTCCAACTTTAAGTGTTGAATTTTAGTCAAATTTATTACTGTTGGTTCATATTAAAATACTAATAATATCTTACTTCTCTAAAGGAAGTTGTAACTTATTCCATCCTATCCAGGGGTGGGTTCCAAATTTTTTACTACCAGTTCTGTGGGCATGGCTTGTTTGGTAGGTGTGGCTTGGTGGTCATATGACTGAGTGGGTGTAGCTTGGTGGTCATGTGACTGGGTGGGCGTGGCTAACTTGACATCACTCATGTCAAGGGTTAGGGTTAGGGTGCCTGGCCTCTCCTCGCCTCAAAGGCCTCAATGAGATACAATTTCACTGTCCATTTACTACTACTGAACATCCCAAATATACTATTTAATCCTATGTATATATGCCATATGTGTACATACATATTACATAGTATAGAGTGTGTATAGGCACACACAAAGATAAATTATCTACTATATATACTGTATGTGTATGTACAGACACACACACACACACACACAGAGTTCTTCTAAAACTATACACATTCAACCTCACTTACTACATTTGGAAAAACACACCCAGAGTCCACTTTCTGCTACACATTTAACTTCTGTACATTTAGAACATTACACACACCTTCAGATGTTCTTCCCTAGCTTGCACATGACTGTTAGAGCCAGGAGAGGTCATGGATTGAGTAAAATGTGGTGAAACTCACTTAACAAAGCTCTTGCTTAGCAACCAAAATTTTGGGCTCAATTGTGGTCATAAGTCAAGGACTATCTCTGCCTTCCTCTGCAGGGCAGCCTTGTCCTAGTAAACTCCTTCTCCTTTCTGGCAATTTTCCTCTCTGTTTGAGGCACCAAAATAATCCAGATGATATAAAGTTTCCTGCTGGAGCATGGGGTTGGACTAGATGGCCTCCAAGGTCCCTTCCAGCCCTAGATTGCTGTCCTGTTTCAATGTGTCTTCTGAAGCCACGTCTAGTGCCAGGGTTTGTGGTCCTTCCTTCCTTCCTTCCTTCCTTCCTTCCTTCCTTCCTTCCTTCCTTCCTTCCTTCCTTCCTTCCTTCCCTCCCTCCCTCCCTCCCTCCCTCCCTCCCTCCCTCCCTCTCTCTCTCTCCCTTCCTCTTTCTTTCTTTGTCTCTTTGTCTTTTTTCTTTTCTCTCTCCCTTCCTCTTTCCTTCTTCCTCTCTTCCTCTCTTTCTTTCTCTCTCTCTCTCCCTCCCTTCCCTTCCTCCTGAAACACCAGCAAAACCCACCACTTTGCTCCTAAAGTGGTCTAGGGCAGGGGTCTCCAACCTTGGCAACTTTAAGACTTGTGGACTTCAACTCCCAGAGTTCCTCAGCCAGCAAAGCAAAGCTGGCTGAGGAACTCTGGGAGTTGAAGTCCACAAGTCTTAAAGTTGCCAAGGTTGGAGACCACTGACCTAGAGGAACAATCCACGTAGCTTAAAAAAACCAAAAAAACAACCCACATCGCATATGTTTTAGGAGAGGAGGTTCAATTCATTGCCCAGTTAAAGAGTGAAATAAAATGCTCCAGGCTGACAGCATTGCTTCCAATGATATTCGGCTCCAGATCAGATTGGGCTTTTTTTTTTTTTTGCATAAAGGAGGAACACAGAGCGAACGAAAACAAAAAGCCTCCAGCCTCCAATGCGAAGCAAATTAAAGCCTCTCTCTCTCCCACCCCACTCACCCCCCCACCCTGCTTCCCTTTTACCTTTCTTTAACGCGCTCGAGGCGGCACCAGGAGGGGGAAAAGAAAAAAACCCGGCTTGGCCTCTGAAGCCTCTCAAGGGAGACCTCCTTGTGTGTGTGTGTGTGGCGGCTCTGTGAGACAAGCCAGGCGAAGGGAGCATGCCGTCTGCGAAGCGATTGGCCGCTTCTACTGTTGGTACCTCTGTCTCTTCCTTCTCTCTGCTAACAAAAGTCAGAGAGGAAAAGGCAGTTGCTTTGCTGGGCATTTCTCCGTGTTTCCAACTTTCCATCCCAAGTCAGCCGCAGCTGCCATCTCCCATCTGCCACAAGCATCACCTTCCCAACAGCTCCAGGCAGCAGCAGGTGTGGGGGTGTGGCCCTCAGGGCCCTGGAACCGGTAGCAACCTAGCACTGAACCTATCCCTTTTCCATCCAAATTCTCTCCAATACTTATTTTTCATGTGGTTCATTAGAAACAATTAACTATTAGTTCTTTCTATTCCAAACTTACAAAGGATACAACAAAACTTAACTTTAAAACCTGGGAAGTAAAGCATACCTGAAGTGTTTAATCACTAATCCCACTGTTACTTCTAAAGTGAATAAAAGTGAATGAAATAATAATGGGAATAAGGTAAATGGGAATAAAAGTGAATAAAGTAGGAATCATACAGAATCAGTTACATGAACCCTAAATGACCCTCTCTATTCACATTATTATAAGGGAGAAATGTGCTTGGTTGGAAATTATATTAAGAATCAGTTAAAGCCCATTATTGGTAAATATATCTTCTGATGAGGCCTAGCTGTCACAGAAGGACAAGCCATATGGAAAACATTTGAGGGGCATCACTGTCAAAGACACAAAGACATGTATGTTACAAAGAGTCACTTATGACCTAAGGACAGCAATAACTCTCCTGTATTAGTAATTACAGAACTAAGGAAGGTTGTCTAGCTAAAGATAATCTTATAAACTAGAAAATAATGGTTTAGTAATGGTTTAGTAATTAGGAAGTGTGTCAATTATCATATAACGAGTGTATGTTAACCATATATGGAAAATGCATGAGCTCATGTTAACCATATAGGGAAAATGCATGAGCTCACCGAATCCTTTGTCTTGGAAACATATATAAACTGTATATCAGAGCTCTTTTCTTCGTTCAAAGTTTCAGGTACAAATCTGACTCTGAACCTGCGCAATAAACTGACTCTGGCTGATCCAGGAATGTTTTTCAGTCTGTTTTCCACAACACTTCTGTCTTCTAGTTTGCTCATATTGAGCTCTTTCTAAAACTCCTTTCCGAAATGCTCTTTCTACTTAGCCAAAAAAATTGTTTCATAAGTATGGGGATAAATTTCAGGTATTCTTCATTGTCCGTCGTTTTTTCATTAAATCAATAGTATAATCAGAGATTTTTGACTGTACAAAGTGTTTGCAGTGTGCAGCAGCTGCCAAAAAAGCCAACACAGTTCTAGGCTGCATAAACAGAGAGATAGAATCAAGATCACGTGAAGTGTTAATACCACTTTATAATGCCTTGGTAAGGCCACACTTGGAATACTGCATCCAGTTTTGGTCACCACAATGTAAAAAAGATGTGGAGACTCTAGAAAGAGTGCAGAGAAGAGCAACAAAGATGATTAGGGGACTGGAGGCTAAAACATATGAAGAACGGTTCCAGGAACTGGGTATGCCTAGTTTAATGAAAAGAAGGACTAGGGGTGACATGATAGCAGTGTTCCAATATCTCAGGGACTGCCACAAAGAAGAGGGAGTCAAACTATTCTCCAAAGCACCTGAGGGCAGGACAAGAAGCAATGGGTGGAAACTAATCAAGGAGAGAAGCAACCTAGAACTAAGGAGAAATTTCCTGACAGAACAATTAATCAGTGGAACAACTTGCCTTGGTTGGAAAAGAGATATAAATGACTGATACTATAATTGTGTACAAATGATTATTATAATATTGATTTAGAAATGAAATGTTAGAATGGTTTGGATGAATATGAAGATAGAAGAAACTTATGGAAGATGGAGAAGAAGCCTAGAAGATAACACCAAGGTGTCACAGGGAAGGGAGGATTGATGTATTAAATGTGTGTTTGTCTTAAAAAAAATTACCAAAAAAAAAGAAGCGATTGGATAACCATTTGTCTGAAATGGTATAGGGTTTCCTGCCTAAGCAGGGGGTTGGACTAGAAGACCTCCAAGGTCCCTTCCAATTCTGTTTTCTGCTTCCTTCAATCTCAGACCGAGGCATCCAATTCACTGCTAAATTCTGGAGGGAGTTCCTGAAATTGGTCGGGTATACTCAGGGACTTAGCTCAGCTTTCCATCCAAGTACAAACGGAGCTGTAGAACGAGAGAATGCAATGGTGGAACAATATATACAATGTTATGTGGATTATCAGAAAGAGAACTGGGCGGACCTGCTGCCGTTCGCAGAAGTGGCTTACAACGCCATACATAGCAGCACCGGCTTGACCCCCTTTCAGGTCACCAGTGGCATGGACTTTGTCTCCATGCCCGAGCTGCCCAGACAACCACCTTCCTCCATGATTCGAACCAAGTGGATGGAATTGCTAAGGGATGGGAAGACACCAAAAAAGTGCTGGCAGAAGCCGCTGAGGTGTACAAAAAACAAGGAGACAAACAGCGATCTCTCCAGCCCTCCTTCCGTGTGGGAGATCAGGTTTACCTATCAACCAAATACATTAAATTGAAGTTGCCCAGTAAGAAGCTGGGACCTACGTTTTTAGGACCTTTCCCAATAGTGAAAGTAATTAACCTAGTGACAGTTCAGCTTAACCTCCCACACATACTAAGGAAAGTGCATCCTGTCTTTCACTGCAGTTTGCTAAAGCCGGCAGTCAGGTCAAGGTTGAGACCACAGACCCAACCGGCGCCCAAGCCTATAGTGGTGCAAGAGGAAACCCATTATGAGGTTAAGAAAATCCTAGACTCTAATTTGTATAGTGGTCAATTACAGTATCTAGTTCATTGGAAAGGGTACCCTTTGTCTGAAGCTACTTGGGTTAAAAGCTGGGATGTAAAGGCCTAGAGATTAGTGAAGCAATTCCATGACAAATTCCCTGATAAGCCAAAGGGTCCCCCTGTGGGGGGGGGAGAGGTAGTTAGGGATTACTGAATTAACCCCTTATGTTCCTCTCATTGCAGGACACGATCATTGGTTGAGGGGGGGCAGCCTGTCAGCCCTGGAGGCCATCTTTTTCTTTGGATCTTCAGGGCTGCCACAGTGCTATGGGAAACAGGGAGGGGGATTGCATGGAGTTGTAGAGATATCTAGTCACAATAACATTCTTTACTCTAGGAGTCAAGGACATTCTGCCTGCACCTGGAGTGGCGTGACTGGGACACATCTCCAGTTGGGATGGTGCATTGATTGGACCATGTGATGGACATGTGGGTGCAGGGGAAGGGACTTGGACTTTCTTTTGGGTGGGGAAAACCTGGAAGCTTTCAGATTTGGGTTTTCCCAGATGACATCTCTAATAAAATGGAACTTTGAGGAACTTCTAGCCTCGGAGTCTTCTTTCGTTGGGGGTATTACTTGGAACCCTGACAGTATCCAATAAACATGTTCTTTGAGGAATCTACCTACTTTGGAGTTCAGCTTTTGGCGGATGCGTTACTCGGAACACTGACATTAAACCAATTCTAACTTTCCACTCCAACCAGGGCCACTCTATGGGGTCCTGAGCCTCAGCTGCTCACCTGATCTTTCAAGGGAGTAGAGAAGACTCAGGGAAGTCCGTGGAAATGGAGAAAGAGGGGGGAGGAGGAGTCACCGGTGCCTGTGCGGTCCCTACTGAAAGCCTGCAAACGGCAGCAATGCTGGCGGAGGACACCCTCCTGGTGCTGACCTGGCTGAAGGTCCAGTAGGAGGTGCCAGACATTGGGGACTTGTACCGGGCTGAAGAAGACCTCAGGTGCCAGGGCTCTGGCCAGGGGTTTGGAATAGAGTTCCCATTGACATCCACATGAGACTCGGTAGCCTTTGTCCCACACTAGAGGGCAAGGGGACCCCTTGAGCTAAATGAATCTGGGGAATGGTGATACCTGACCACCCTCCCCAGTCAGACGGTGGAGAACCTGCAGGAGAGGTTCGACCAGATGAGCATCGAGGGGATGAGACAGGCCTGTAGGTTCAAACCACCTGGAATGATCCTGAGCCGACCTACCTTGTTGTTTCCACCCTGCCGTGGCCCAGGACCAACCGTAGCAGCTCAGTCAGCTAGCCTTCCCCTGGTGCTGTCAGCACAGTCAAGTTCGGGGCTGCAGCGAAGCCCTCTGTATCACCGTTGGGTGGCAAGCCTGCCTGGCCAACTGCACAACCCTCCAGGGTGGCAGGGACCCCACCATGGGCATACTACCCCGGAGCTAGCTGGATCCCTGGGCATTGGTCTCTGGCTTGGGCGCCACTGCAACTTCCTCCTCCTTGGCCAGCCGCCATCCCCTGATGAAAGCCACATTCGATGGGGACCCGGACAAACTTGCATTCTTTCTGAATCAGGTGTGGGTTCATATAGATGACCATGTGGCAGACTACCCAAGTGACTAGGCAATGGTCTATGCAGTGACCAGAAATCTGGAGGCAGAGGCAGCGGAATCGGTGACCCAACTCCATGACGAGGACACGCCAGTGCTGGGGAACATCAACACCTTCCTTCAAGAGCTAAGAGATAGATTCAAAGACTCCCAGGCAAGCCAAAGTAGAAATCCACGAGCTTAAGCAGAGGGGCTGGTCCACCAAGGAGTACGTCTGAGAGTTCTGGAGAGTGGTTGGGAAGCTGTGACAGTGGCCAGATAGGCTACTGGTCTACTTCTTTAAGGAGGGCCTGGACCATGAGCTGCTGCACACGTGCATTTACTGAGAGGTCCCCGACTGGATCCACGAGTAGTATCAGATGGCAGTGGCAATGGACCTCGAACTCAAGTGGTACAAGAAGCACGGAGCCACAGAGCAAAGGCCAAAGGCCCAGCCGGAGAAGCACCAGCTTGGGAGATGACTGAACCACGGCCAAGTCGCAGACCCCTCTAGTGGAGCCTTGGGACTGCCTATCAAGTGCTTTCATTGTGGCCAGCAAGGCCATTGGGCAGCTGAATGTCTAGCCCTAGCTCTCCAGCTGAAGGGGAAGCCACCAGAGCCCAAGGTGAAGAAGCCCCAATGAAGCCTCCCCTAAGTGAGGGAGAGAGGACTCCGGCTCGGGACACCTAGCAGCCTGCACCCTCTGACAGCGACAATGAGATCGAGGATGACCCAATGTTAAGTGAAGCCATCCGCCCCTTCACCATCCCCACGAAAATTGTGGCACCAAAATCTGAAGTCCAGTGAGATCTCCATCTCACCTCAAGAGGTTGGGAGGGGGGTGCGTAACTTCCCACTTCGAAACTTCCCATCCGTTCGAAACGCTCCAGGAGCCCAGTTAAGGATTGGCTTCTCATTGGGCGCAACAGGTCCCAGTCCCGGGAGTCTCCAGATCCCATAGCTGTCCCCATCCTCCACTCTGGCTCACGGGGCGACTTCATTGGGCTGGGAGTAGCACTATATTCAGACAGTCTACCCTCTGGTCCCCCTCCTGGAGCTGGGTCAGACTGGCAACTCTTCCAGGAATCTGACACCTTGGGCCGAGCCCCCAGCCTTTGGGCTTCCTCTGCAGCCTCAATGGCTCTCTCCATTTCTTCAGAAGGAGAAAGCAAGGTGTCGGTAAATCCTTGAGCATCCATCCCCACAGCCCCCTCTATGATTTCTCCTTTCTCCTCCATCTTCACTGAGTCTTCACACCAACCGAGGTTTAGGTAGATGCTGGGGCTCAGCACCCCTGACAACCCCCTTTTGGGGTGCCGTTAGGCTTTAAGAGAGATTTGGGTTAGTGTCAGCGTTCCAGAAAACCCCCACTCCAAGTAAAGATGCAGAAGTGAGCATTTTCCAAAGTTCTCTTTACTAGAATAAGTAAACTGGCACATCTGGGAAAACCCAAATCTGAGAGGTCTGGGTTTTCCCTCAATGAATCAAAAACCCCCAAACCATCCCCTCACTCATCAGTCCATCACATGCTCCAATCAACGTCCGTCCCATCTCGACTCTGTACTCTGACCACTCCTTCTCCAGATGCTGGATCGCCCAGACCTTGACCAACAGGAAGAATGCTATTATGTCTACAAACAATCTCTCTACTAAATCCCCCCTCCTACTTTCCCACACATGAGAAGGTGGCAGCATGGAAGCTTCCAGCCTAATATGGCTTCCAACGCTGACAGGCGGGAGCCCCTGCCATGCTCCTCACAGAACCAGTAAGGCTAGAGATGGGCAGGCACTGGGAGATCATCCACTTTGTAGTGGCAGCAAAAATGACCAAGGCGGTGATCCTGGGACTGTCCTGGCTAGACAAATGGTCCCACACCATCTGTTGGGAAGGGGGAAAGAGAAAGTTAAGGCTAGGAATAGGCCCTCTCCCCCGTCCTAGCATTCCCAAAAGAGGAGCTGTCCAGCAGCTGAAGGACACTATACGAAACAAGAAATCCAAGGGCCACATCAGAAAAACTCCCAGGGACCCCCCAGATTCCCAAGGAATACTGGGACCTAGCAGAAGTTTTCAGCGAGGCAGACTGCAATACACTGCCCCCCCATCGCCCCACCGATTGCACAATAGAGATTGTGCTGGAGCGAAACTACCCAAACCGAAGCTGTACTCCATGACCCCAAGGGAAATGAAGGAACTAAGGGATTACATCGGAAAGAACCTGGCCAGAGGGTTCATACAGCTAGTGAAATGAAGGGTGGCCACACTGGTGCTGTTCAAAGAGAAAAAAGATGGAACAATGAGGTTATGCGTAGATTTTAGAGGAATTAACTGTGTCTGCGTGGAAAATATGTACCCACTCCCCCTGATGAAAGACATGCTGGCCCACTTAGCAAAGGGGAAAATCTTCACCGAACTAAACCTGCGAGAGGCATATTAATGGGTGAGAATTAATGAGGGGGACAAGTGGAAAACAGCATTAAATTGCTCACCGTGGCGTTTCCAATTTAAAGTGATGCAGTTTGGCCTTCAGGGGGGTCCTGCTGTATTCATGCAACTGATCAATGAGGTGCTGCATGAGCACCTGTACAATGGGGTTCCTTGTATATTTAGATGACATTCTCATCTTCACTGAAACCATGGAGGAGCACATCAAATTGGTGTGCCAGGTGCTCAAGAAACTCCTAGCAGCAAACCTGTACGCCAAACTATCCAAGTGTGAAATCCACAAGGCCAGTCTAGACTACCTAGGATATTGGGTGTCCAGTGAGTGGGTGGAAATGGACCCAGGAAAAGTCAAAGCTGTCCTAGACTGGCAACCCCCTCAAACCTGCAAGCAACTCCAAAGCTTCCTGGGGTTTGCTAATTTCTACAGACACTTCATTCCCTTGCTGAAATCACCCTCCCAATCACTGAGCTACTAAAGTGTGAGTAAGAGATCCACACCATGATGCCTCCTTCCCAGAAAGCAACGCAAACCACCACCAGGCAACAGATGCAAAGGCGAAGAGCTGAAGAGGGAGGGGGATTGACTCAAAAGCTAAAAACCAAACTGCCAGCCGATCCATAGTACAAGGACAACAAAAGGCTACTGACCCTTAGAGATGGACTAGCCTGGGAGGACTCTAAAATGTATGTCCCCAGCAGCCTTCGCCTCCAAGTACTTCAAAGAAGCCATGACACAAAACAGGCAGGACACTTCGGCTTCCTGAAAACCTTGCACCTGGTGAAGAGACCATTTTGGTGGCCAAAGATGAAAAGGGACATTGAGAACTATGTCAAAAGCTGTGCAACATGTACCGCAATGAAGAAGCGACCAGGAAAACCCCCAGGACTGCTCCAACAAGTAGCTGACTCGTCCCATTCATGTGAAGAAATTGCCATGGGTTTTATAGTAGAGATTCCAAAGAGTGGGGGAAATAGGGTCATTTGGACAGCGATTGACCTCTTTTCCAAGCAAGCCCATTTTATAGCCTGCTCCACTCTCCTGTCAGCCCACAAGCTAGCCAAACTATTTGTAAAGTACATTTACAGGCTGCATGGGGCTCCTAGGAGAATCATTTCTGACTGGGGGTGGGGGTGGGGGTAGTGTCCAATTCACAGCCAAATTCTGGAGGGAATTTATCAGGTCTATTGGGTCTTCCCAGGGGCTTAGCTCAGTGTTTCATCTGAGTACTAATAGGGAGGCAGAATGAACTAATGCGATAGTAGAGCAATACTTAAGATGCTATGTCAATTACCAACAAACTAATTGGGCAGACTTGCTACTAGCACCGGGATAACCCCCTTCAAAATCACCGGCATGGAGTTCGCCCCCATGCCTGAACTCCCCAGGGAGCCACCCTCCTCCATGACTTTAACCGAGTGGATGGAGTCACTGAGAAAAGCATGGGAAAATGCAAAACAAGCTCTTCAGGAAGCCGCAAAAACTCAAAAAGTGCAAGCCAATAAACATCGCCCCCCCCCCCCAACACCCTTCCAAACAGAGGACAAGGTTTACCTCTCCACCAAGTATTTAAGGTTAAAGCTACCCTGCAAAAAGCTAGGACCAATGTTTATAGGACCCTTTCCTATCATGAAGATTATTAACCCTGTCACGATGGAGCTGAAACTCCCCCGTCTACTAGGGAAAGTGCATCCAGTTTTCCACAGCAGCTTTGTTGTGGTTCACCAGCAGCCTGCAGAGCTGGCAGCGGAGTCAGACAGCGATGAGGCTGAGGAAGAACATGGGCCAGTCTTGAAGGCTGGGGAAGACCCGGATGAGGGCTCTGCGTCGGAGGCAGAGATGGGGCCAGGGCCATCGGGGAGTGATGTGCAGACTCCGGAGCCTCCAGAGACTGACAGTAGAGAGGCAGAGGAACAGGAGGAGCCTGTTCCTAGTGCACATATGAGAAGAGCTGCCAGAAGGCAAGAGCAGCTAAAGCAAAGAGGACGACTCGGGAGTAGGGACAAGAGATGATTGGCCCCTCTCATAAAGCTTAAAAGACCAGCAACGGCTCTTGGGCTCTTTGTCAGCAAACAACATTGATAGTATTGCTGCACTTATCTCTTGTCGGCGTCTTCTGCTTTTGAACTTTTGCCAAGCAAAGCCTTTGGCAGTTTGCCTAATTATACCAAGGTTGGTGAGTAGACTGAAGAATTTGTGTTATGAAGAGTTTGTTTTAATTTAGTTTGGACTACGCTGAGAATGAGTTAATTCTCAGCTGTTCTAATAAGGTCTGTTTTGGAACTGTTTGCATTGATTACTACCTACTTGGGCCTGGGTCATAACAAGCTTGTTAAAGCCAGTAATAGGGTTTCAGCTGAGGCCAGTGGACTGGGTAGCCCCAAAGCTGATCATAGTGCAGGGAGAGACACATTACGAGATTAAAAGAATCCTAGACTCTAGACTGTACAAGGGGAGACTACAATACCTAGTGCAATGGAAGGGATACCCATTGTCTGAGGCCACCTGGGTAAAAAGCTGGGATGTAAAAGCAGACTGACTATGAAATTCCATGATAAATACCCTCAAAAGCCAAAAACACCTCTAGGGGGAGGGAGAGGTGGCTGATGGAAAACTAATTTATTTCCTGTTCGAATTTTCCAGGAACTTCTCTCAAGTTAAGGGGGGAGGTCCGACTGTCAACACTGAAGTGAACCTAGCTGAAGCCATCTTTTGCTGCCTCATAGTTGCCACAAACCCTGAGAGGGGGAAGGGAGGGGGAAAATAGATAGACCGGCTAACAGTCAAAACAAAAAGTTTTTCTTGTGGGAACCAAGGTCATCCCAACAGGTGGCAATTGAAGGAGGAGAGGAGTGATCAAGTAGCCTGCCAGCTACCTTCATTGGACAATGTGACCAGTGACATCTGGGAGGGGGGATATTTGCTCTTTTAATTAAGCTAAAACTGCGGGAACTTTTAGAGTTGGTTTTCACTAGCTGTGCCGATATGATGTATCCAATAAACATGTTATTTGAGGAATCTACCTGCCTCAGAGTTCTGCTTTTGGTGGATGTGTTACTTGGAACACTGACATGTGGACAATGAGTCCTCCACCTCTTCCTCAGAGGCCTCAAGGGAGAATGAGGTCGTTCCTGGCACATCAGGAATTACTGACCCTGAACTGCCAGTGGAACAGGCCTAAGCTCAGGACAGCGTGCAGGCCAGTGAGAAAGAGGGGGAGGAGCTGCCTGCCATAGTGAATGCCAGAGTACAAAGCGCAGAGAGGCGGAGTTTTGCCAGATCGCTAGGGAAAAGGCTACGCCCCTCTTGATGGGCTGCACTGGGAGCTATTTAGCACGGCAGGCAGAGGGAAGCATTGCTGGAAGCAATGTGTGAGGGTCATGGCCAGATGTTTGTGAGACACTGTAGTGCATTTAGTGTAAGTTGCCAGGAGACTCTTTGTGTTTTGGACCCTGTTTGACCAGCTGGTTATCTGTTTGATGGACTAATTGGCCATTGCCTGGAAGTTTAGTGTGGAGCTTGTTTGTGGCTGGTTTCGCTTGGAAACAACCCTCTGAACTCCTGTCCTGGGTTGTTCCTGTGAATTCTAATTGTAAACCCCGAAACTCTAACCATTGGACTGTCTGACAAATCTAATGGGAGGCTCCAAACCTGAGACTGGATTTTGGCTTCTTTTTTTTGTTTTTGTTTTTTTATTTAAAACAAAAACAAAACATAAAACCACCATCATTCAAATACAATCACAGACAACAACATTTTGGCAACATCAAATTAGGCTGTTGGATCAGGAAGAGTTAGCCAATAAAATAAAATGGGCAAAGCAAACTCATTTTGAGAATGCCAATAAGCCAGGGAGGTGGTTAGCCTATCGCCTAAGAAAGGAGAGAGAAAATTGAAGAATAGAGGGGTTAAAAGATAAGGGTGGAAGGTTGCATGTTAACATGGAAGGTAAGAGAAGGGTGGTGCAAGATTTTTTTACTCAGTTGTACAAAAGGGGTGAAGAAGGGGAGCAAGATATTTGGACATATTTAGAGAGCACAGACTTGCCAAAAATTACTGGGACAATGAAACAATTGCTTAACGCAGAAATTATCGTGGGTGAGGTAGAATTGATTATGGGAAAACAAGTGAATGGGAAGACACCAGGGATGGATGGATTACCTGTAGAATTATACAAGATGGGTTTTGAGGTGCTGGGTAAGCACATGGTGGAACTATTTAATGGGGTGACAAAAGATTCCCAAATACCGGCATCTTGGTCAGAGGCCTATATATCTATTCTACTGAAGGAAGGTACTGATTTGACACTTATTAAAAATTACAGACCAATTTCATTGCTTAATTCGGACTATAAAATATTTATGGTACTTCTGGCCGCGAGACTTGGATGTTTCCTTAACCAATTTATACACCCAGATCAGAATGGATTCCTGCCCAACCGACAACTACGTGATAATATGAGAATGTTGATGAATATTTTAGAGTATTATGAAAATTGTCCGGACAAAGTTATCCTTGATTTTTGTCGACGCCCAAAAGGCGTTCGACAGAGTGAGCTGGGACTTTATGATTTCTCAGATGAAATATATGGATTTCGGTGAGAGGTTCATGGGATCAGTGCAAGCAATCTACCTTGAACAGACAGCAAAAGTATTAATGTGGAGGAAACAGAGAAGATTTGGATTGGTAGGGGTACACGGCAGGGTTGTCCACTCTCTCCGCTATTATTTGTGCTAACACTAGAACCATTGCTTAAGGAGATTAGGAGGAACATGGAAATAAGAGGAATGAAGGTTAGGCACCAGGAGGTGAAAGCTCAGGCATATGTGGATGATTTAGTTTTCATACTGGAAGATCCATCAGAATCAGGATTGAAGCTATTACAGGTACTTAGGGATTTTGGGAGAGTAGCAGGATTGCTAATTAACGAGGAAAAAACAAAAATATTAGTTAAAAACATGATGCAGAGGCAGAGATGCCAGTTGGAGGGACTCATCGGGATGCAGATAGCTAATAAAATAAAATACTTGGGAATTTGGTTGACAGCAAGGTGTTCTTCGATAAAGGAGGATAATTATGTTCCCCTTTATAATCAGACAGTCAGAGATTTGGAGAGGTGGAAAAATGTACAACTATCACTTATGGGAAGGATAGCTACCGTCAAAATGTACGTCCTCCCCGAATGGTTGTTTTTGTTCCAAACTGCCCGGGTAAGTCTGAATAGGGAATTCTTCAACACCTTGAACAGAGTTATTTCTAAATTTATTTGGCAAGGTAAAAAAATCACCGTGCTCATGAGTAAACTGCATATTAGAGGCAGGCAGCAGATCAAAGGCAGCGAAAGAAACCACCACCTCCTGCCTCCGTGCATTGAGGAGGCCGAGCAGCAGCGGGAAGAGCAGGGGACGGGAGGCACAGGAAGTGGCAGCCAGCGATGCCCTCAGGTGAAAATGTTGTGGGCGGGGAGACTCGACCCCCACTTAGGAGCCTCAGTTTACTCGTGAGCACCATTGTCATTTCTTCCTGCCTCTCCAGGCCAATGGTGCTCACGAGTAAACTGCAGCTAGGATCTCCCGCGTGCTTCCCTCGTAGGCCAGGCCAGCTGGGGGAAATGCACGGGAAGAGCTCTGATGCTGTGATCTCCCGTGTGCTCCCCTCCCTCTCAGCGCGCATCGGTCCACCCCCCACTGCTGGTATCACCCCTCCACCAGCTCTCCCTCCCCTGCCCACCCGGGCCCTTTGCCAGCAGCGGTGAGCAGAAGTACAGGGCTAGATTGTGCAAGTAGTGGCTGGGCGGGGCGAGCGAACATCGCGCAAGCGGGGTGAGTGAGCGGGGACCGGTTCGGGGGTATGGCCAGGAAAAGGTCATTAACGGTTTGGGGGACGTCAAATTTCTGGTAATGGTTCTCCTGAACCAGTCCAAACCGGTAGCAACCCACCTCTGACGCTGCCCCAGTCCTCCAGCTCTGCCACACATGCGGGAGGAGCCTGCCATGATGGCCAACCTGACCCTGGGCGAGCTGGATTGTTTTAGCTGCGAGGAGCCTGGCCTAAGGTTTCCATCGTCCAGGCTTCCTGAAACTGCAGCCTGCTGCAGCTGAAGAGTTTAGCTGAGCTGCAAAGTTGAATGCACCCGTAAAGCACTGGTACGCCCTGAGCGAGGAAGCATTGTGAGCTTTGAGGGTGTGAGTGTATTTCTGCAGCTCATGCACAGAATTCATACTGCACCTTCCCGTTGGTGTTTAAGGAGGCTAATCATGGTAAATACAAATCTTCTTTTTGAAAAATCAAGGAACGGATTACAATATCAATGATGAATGTAAATGAAAAGGCAGTTTGCAAAGCCTTCCTCCCCCACCGAGTGAAACCAGATTTGGACTCCCAAATTGGGAGCTTTACCATCAGGCAGCCATTCTGATATGGGTGAAGGACTGGATCGCCCTGAAAAGGAGGTGACTATTGGCAGCAGAAGGTTACGGCCTTCAACATGGTTGGCACCACTTTTTATGGCCAGGACAGTCAGCCTGACTGAGGTATTTTCGGAATCACTATTTACGTAAGATCCTAGGGGATACCTGGGACTTAGGAGAAAGTTGTATCTGAAGATACCATGTTGGATCTTGATTCAGGAGGCCCTGGTATATCCAACGTTATATAAGGGAGAGAAGGTCTCGACCTTTGAAGATATTTTGGATACTCAGGGTAGACTGAAGACACGGGAACAACTGAGGTCGGAGGGGTGTAACATAGACTGGTGGGCCTACACCCAAATACACTCAAGGTGGAAGAAAGATCAGGAGAGTGAAGGGATATATCATGGGAAACAAGAATTGGATAAAATATTATTAGGTAATGACAGGAAAGCCCTATCAAAATGCTATTCTTATCTATTATCGCTGAAAGTGGGGGAGGAAGTAGTTAAAGACTCCATGATTGCTTGGGGGCGAAATATGGGTTATTCACTGGATCTTCAAAAATGGGAGGAGATTTGGCTTAAAAATTTAAAATTAACTATGGCATCCTCTTATAAAGAGAATATTTATAAAATGGTTTATCGATGGCACCTACCTCCAGCAAGATTAGCTTAAATGTTCCCCGGGACATCTTCACAGTGCTGGAAATGTGGGCATAGCAATGGAACTTACTTCCACCAATGGTGGACATGCCCGCTGGCAGCTAAATATTGGATGAAAATACAACAATGGTTGTTTGAAATTACACACTGTAGAGTGGAACTGAAACCGGAAACTTTTTTGTTGGGGGTTAGACCCGCTAATATTGGATTCACTAAATGGTATTTGATGCTGCACATAATTACTGCAGGGAGACTGGCATTCGCACAAGAATGGAAAAATGAGGACTTACCAACGGACGCAAAAATAATTTCTAAAATCATGGACTGTGCAGAGTTCGACAGATTTACAAAACTGATCAAGGGTAAAAGAGACTCAGATTTTTATGGTAGTTGGAATATGTGGTATGATTGGACCCAGAAACGATGGGAGAGAGATAAAGGATAATGTTGGATTATAATTATAGATGATTGTATATTTATGGTAATCAATAAGTATTGGAAAGGTAAATTTGTATACAAGAATCTGTAAATATTTTCTATTTTTACTCTCTGATTACTGGTGTATGTATATATATATGGATATTTTGGCGATGTTACACTGTGATAGAAAAATTATTATACATTTGTTTTTGATTTTTCTTTTTGATGCTCTAATAAAATTTATTTTAAAAAAATACAATCACAGACAGTGTGTCAATCGGTTAAAATTCTTTTGTGCATAATCCCATATCCAAAATTACCAATTATTTAATTTCTCTTATTTAACAGTTTTATATATCCCTTTATATTATTATACTCATTTAACCATTATTTTACAAAGGCTTAACTCCCATAAGAAAACACTTCATATATTTTATCATTACATTAATTTGATATTTCATATTTCTTCTCCATATTTTATCATCTAGCCATTGGTAAAACAAATCCCAAATCAAATAATATTGTTTATCTTCCTGTTCTCTAATTTCAAATGTCAATTTACTCATTTCAGCACAGTCCATAATTTTCTTAATAACTTCATCATCAGTAGGTATCTTCTCGCCTTTCCAATTTTTAGCAAAAATAATTCTAGCCACTGTTAAAACATTCACAATTAAATATCTCAATTCTTTGTTATACATTTATATTAAAATCCCTAATAAAAATATCTCTGGTTTAAAGTCAATGTGTTTCTTTGTCATTTTTTTCCAACCATGTGTGGATTTTAGTCCAATATCTTTTAGCTTCTGCAAATGTCCACCACATATGGTAATATGATCCTGGTGTCTGATGACATTTCCAACATTTCTCTGATTTATTCTTAAACATTCTGGCTATTCTCGTCGGGGGTAAATGCCACCTGTAAAACATCTTATACAAATTCTCCTTATATGCTGTAGACATTGTCCTTTTATAATTTTGCAACCACGATTTTTGCCATTTCTCTAAATCAATCCCATGACCAAAATTTTTCCCCCATGCTATCATTGACTCTTTAACTTGTTCCTCTTCCAATTTTACCTCTAATAAATAACCATACAGTTTAATTACATAATCATCAGACCCCATTAAAATCTTATCTAAATTAGTCAAAACATTATAAAAAACTTCTTGTTTAAAATCTTCTTCATATCTAGAACGTATTTGCAAATAAGAAAAGCAATCCATCTTAAAACCTTGTTCTTCCAGTTCTTGCTTTGATTTAAGTTCACCTTTTTCATCCATTAATTCACTATATCTAACAGTTTGTTCTCTTCTAAATATTACTGAATATGAAAACGCTTCAATTGTTGATACCCAGGGCTTCTGGTTGGCACTGCAGGCGTTGCGGATGGTCCCTGCAGACCGCCAGCCCCCGATTTCATGAAGCCGTTTTGACAGCGCAAAACGGCTGTCTGACGGCTTCAAAATCTCTCCTTCGGGAAAAGAAGGAGAGAAGAGCAGTTGGGTGGGGGTAGAGCCATCCAAAAAGCCCTCTGGAGTAATTCCAGGGGCTTGAAGGGTGAGCTCCCCGGTCAGCCCAACGAAGCTCCGGATCCGGGACGACTCTGCTTGTGCAGAGCCAGACGTCGTGACCACCTCTGCAATCAATACGAAGTTTAAAAGTTTCAAGAGCAGACGGAGCAAAAGCAGGAGTGCAGGCAAGAAAGTATCTACGCTTAACTCCGCCCTACACTGTTTCTAACTAAAGCCAATTTATTTATTTATTTATTTATTTATTTATTTATTTATTTATTAGATTTATATACCGCCCTTCTCCTTACGGACTAAGGGCGGTGAACAGCCGAGTAAAAATCAGTACATAAAGTTAAAATATTATAAAACACATATAAATTTGGCTGAAAATTAAAAACAGGTAAATATTAAAATACATCAACTCTAAAAACTCTAAAAATTTTAACAAATTCAACAGGGATCAGGCTAAACCGGCAAGCTGAAAAAGAAAAGTTTTCAGGGCCCGACGAAAAGTCCGGAGGTCGGAGATTGTTCTCAGTTCTGGAGGAAGACCACTCCAGAGAGTAGGGGCTGCCACAGAGAAGGCTCTCCCCTGGGGGTCGCCAGCCGGCATTGTCTGGCTGACGGCACCCTGAGGAGGCCCTCTCCGTGGGAGCGAACCGGCCGGTGGGAGGCAATTGGCGGCAGAAGGCGGTCCCGTAAGTACCCTGGTCCTAAGCCATGGAGCGCTTTAAAGGTGATTACCAACACCTTGAAACGCACCCGGAAGTCCACCGGCAACCAATGCAGCTCACGCAGGAGAGGTGTCACGTGGGAGCGCCCCATCGCTCCCATAATCCCCCACACGGCCGCATTCTGTACCAGTTGGAGCCTCCGGATGCACCCCAAGGGGAGCCCCATGTAGAGAGCATTGCAGTAGTCCAGGCGAGAAGTGATGAGCACCTGAGTGACTGTGCGTAGGGAGTCCCGATCTAGAAAGGGCCGCAACTGGCGTATCAGGCGAACCTGAAAGAAAGCCCCCCTTGCCACAGCTGTTGTATGATCCTCTAAGGACAGTCGTGGGTCCAGGAGGACGCCCAAGTTGTGCACCCTTTCCGTGGGGGCCAATGATTCACCCCCAATAACCAGCGATGGAGTCAGTTGGCTATATCGGGACGCCGGCAGCCACAGCCACTCGGTCTTGGAGGGGTTGAGTCGAAGCCTGTTTCTCCCCATCCAGACCCGCACGGCTTCAAGGCACTGGGACATCACTTCCACGGCATCGTTGGGGTGGTCTGGGGTGGAGATGTACAGCTGAGTATCGTCAGTGTACTGATGGAACTCCACCCCAAAACCACGGATGATCTCACCCAGCGGCTTTACATAAATGTTGAACAGGAGGGGCGAGAGGAGCGACCCTTGTGGCACCCCACACACTAGGCGCCTCGGGGTCGACCGCTGCCCCTGTCAACACAGATTGCGACTGGTCGGAGAGGTAGGAGGAGAACCACCGTAAAACGGTGCCCCCCACCCCCAGTCCCTCCAACCGGCGCAACATGATACCATGGTCGATGGTATCAAAAGCCGCTGAGAGGTCTAACAACACCAGGATAGAGGAGTAACCCCTACCCCGGGCCCTCCAGAGATCATCCACCAACGCGACCAATGCCGTTTCGGTGCTGTATCCAGACCTGAAGCCGGACTGGAGTGGGTCTAAATAGACAGCTTCATCCAGGTACCGGGGGAGCTGCCACGCAACCACACTCTCAACAACCTTTGCTAAAAAGGGAAGGTTGGAGACTGGACGATAATTAGCCAAAACAGCTGGGTCCAGGGAGGGCTTCTTGAGGAGGGGCCTCACCACCGCCTCCTTCAAGGCGGCCGGTAGGGCACCCTCACTCAAAGAAGCATTTATAATCTCCTGGAGCCAGCCTCGTGTAACCTCCCGGGAGGCCAGCACCAACCAGGAGGGACACGGGTCCAATAAACATGTGGTTGCGTTCAGTCTTCCCAGAGTCCTGTCCACGTCCTCGGGAGCCACAGGATCGAACTCAGCCCAGACAACACTCTCAAGACCTGGCTCAGTCACCCCGCCTGAACTAACCCAGTCAGCGGCCAAATCATCCCGAATCTGAGTTATTTTATCATCCAGATATTGAACAAAGTCCTCAGCACGACCCTGCAAGGGATCCTCCCGCGCTCCCAGATGGAGGAGGGAGCGGGTCACCCTAAACAGGGCGGCTGGGCGATTATCTGATGACGCGATAAGAGCGGCGAAATAATTAGATTTCGCTGCTTTTATCGCCACTAAGTAAGTCTTAATATGAGCTCTTACTAGTGTCAAGTCAGATTCAGAGCGACTGGCCCTCCAACCGCTCTCTAGGCATCTTTTCCGGCGCTTCATCTCCCTCAGCTCCTCGGTAAACCAAGGAGATAAGTGAGTTCGGCACCGGGTCAGAGGCCGCAAAGGCACGACGTGGTCCAAGGCCCCACTGGCCGCCCTATCCCAGGCCGCCACCAGGTCCTCAGCCGAGTTGCATGTCAGTGTCTCAGGAAATGGCCCAAGCTCCGTCTGGAACCTATCAGGATCCATCAGGCGCCTGGGGCGGAACCACCTAGTCGGTTCCGCCTCCCTGCGGTGAGGTGCAGCGGTCAGAAAGTCGAGTCGAAGGAGCGAGTGGTCAGTCTATGACAAGGGTTCCACACCTATATCCCCGATGTCAAGACCACTCAACCACTGACCAGAGACAAAAACTAGATCCAGGGTGTGTCCACCAATGTGAGTCGGGCCCTGAATTACCTGGGTCAGGTCCATGGCCGTCATGGAAGCCATGAACTCCTGGGCTATCTCAGATGTTTCACCGATAGATGGCAGATTGAAATCCCCCATGACCATAAGCCTGGGGGTATCAACCGCCACCTCGGCTACAACATTGAGAAGCTCGGGCAGGGTCGTTGCCACGTGGCAGGGAGCCAGGTATGTGACTAACAGACCCATCTGCCCACCATGACCCCACCTCACAAAGATGGACTCACACCCGGCTATCTGAGGTACAGTGGTCTCCCTCGGATCCAGACCTTCCTTAATAATGACCGCTATTCCCCCACCCCTACCCTGAGCTCTCGGCTGGTGGAATGCAAGGAAACCTGGTGGGCACATCTCCACGAGGGGAACCCCCCTCTCGTGGCCCAACCAGGTCTCGGTAATACCGGCCAGGTCCGCACCCCCCTCTTGAAGAAGATCACATATGAGGGGGGCCTTATTTACAACGGGCCTTGTATTGCATAACAACAGCCGGAGCCTCGGGTCCTGAGACTCTAAACAACCCGGGGAACGGGAAAAGCTCGGGGGACTGGGTCAAGCAATCGCTCGAAGGCAGCGAGTGCGTGCCCCCGCCACATGATATGGTCCCCTGCTCGCACCATATCTACCCCTCCCACACAGCATAATTATAGCACAGCCCTCAGCAGAGGGCTCTGAAGGAGCCCTCTTGCCTCCAGAATCTAAACCCCCTATGGCACCACAAACTGCCGGGCCTGTCCCTCTCCCCCGCAGGTTCCCCCCCAAACCCGCACCCTCTCCCACCCCGGAGCCCCCTAAAACTCTCATTAAAAAAGAACTTAAAAAAACCCTCAAATCCCGTTTTGCGACACGCTGCCTCTCGGAGTCCCAAAACCCGTCATTAAGGTAGGCCCTCGATAACATAGAGGGCCAAGCCTGCGAGAGGGGGGAATCTCGCAGGGCAAGAAGCGTAGACCTAGAATACATCCAATACAAAACATGGGCAAAGAAGATGGTAAGGTATGGCAAAGGTCCATAAAAGATGTTCCAAGGCAGAACCAGGTCAGTCAGGAGAAATGCCACTACCCTCTCATGGTAGCGGCTAGGAGTGTCTGAGTTCTGTCCAACTGAGGGGATGTCCAGACCACCCTCCCACACTGGTCCACCATAAGAGACAGGTGAGTTGGAAAGTCCCAGGCCACTCTCTCACAGTGGCCCAGGCAAGTTCATCCTGCCGGTGTGGCACCCCCTCATGGTAGGTCGCAAAAAGAACTGGCTCCATGAGTCCTCCCGTAAGCTGACCTGTTCTCCAGTATGGCCAGCCAGCGGGATGATGAATAGAGCCAAAGTTCGAAAACACAGCTCCGGAGAACAGCGGGCAGATAGCGGGGGAGCGAAAATAGTTCGAGGGCCAGCGGAGGACAAGCGGGATGGGGGGGAAGGGGGACAGCTCCACAAGGGTGTAGAGTGGGTGGCCCCCAGGTTGTAAGTCCGCTCTGCCGGTGGGAGAACCTTCACCACCAAACAGTAGTCACAGGGGGGCAACCCCGTTGGACCCATTTGGGTCTTCACCTCCTTGTGGAAACCCCCCAAAGAAGAAAACCCCCCACCAGCCTCCAATGGGTCCGCTAGCCAGCTGGGGAGCCGCTGGAGCCGTCGGCGTCGCCTCCAGGCCGCTGGAGCCATCAATTGAGAGGAAGTTAGTGTTTAATGGCGTCTTTGCTGTAATTATGAAAGTGAAAGTTAGCAACGGAAAGTGTCTGCTGAGACTTTTTGTGTTTTGAAACTGACCTGAAGCTGCTGGAAATAGAGAACTTGGGGGAGAAAAGATCATTTTGCCTTAAAAATCAAACAATTTAAACCACTGAAAGCTGCTTTTGTGACTTTGTGCCTGCAAAAGGGGGGGGGGGAGATCCCTTTTTAAAAAAAGGAATTAAGATGGCTTCCAAGCAAACTAAATCAGCAATTCCAAAAAACAAGGTTCAGGTGTTTGGACAAGAACTTCAGATTTTGAAAGAGATTCCTCCTAAAATGTTAAGAGACAGAAAGGACTTTGGTTTCCTGGTAGAGGAGCTGAGAAGGCAACAACTATTGTACAGATGGGATGCTCCAATAGGCCTAACAGTGACTTATGGTGGAGAAAGATACCGCTTGAATACAGTTTGGAAAGCAAAAGATTTTTATGTCGATGTTTTAAAGGCTGGACATCCACCCTCACTTGGGGGGAGCAAAAAGGAAAAAGAGATATTACAACAAGAGAAAAATGGAAAACAGATACAAACTTATGCTGAAGTGGCAGCTGGAGGAAAGGTGCAAGAAGATTTGTCTCAATTTGGGGGGCCATCCTCAACTCCTCTTACACCAGAGAAGATAGAGGGACCAGTGCTTGATACACTCAACAAGATAGAGGAACGACTTCCTGTTGGGGCCGTCGTCGTCGCTGGCTGTCTCTTTGGGACCGCCAGCCCCGCCGCCCGTAAAGCGCCGCCTCTACAGCTGAGAGGCGGCTTGAAAAACTCCGTGTTCCTGAGGAAACGTGAGGAGAGCCGGCGAGACCAGGTAGAGCCCCCCGCGAAGCCCCCAGACTGTCTTTTTTGCTTCTGGGGAGGAAGCAGGGTGAGGCTCCCTATTCAGCTCGCCGAGGCTCCGGACTCCGGGGACAACTCTGCTTCCAGCAGAGCAAGACGACGCGACCAACCTCAGCAGAGGAAAATAACTGGATCTTTTAAATCAAGCAGGGTGAAACCGGAATTTTAACTAAAAATGCAAGTATTCATGCTAGCCCTGTCAATAAACTTAAGAATGGTGAAAGAGTGAAAGTTAATTAAAATGGTGTTCGGCTTTAGCGGAGGAAAAAAGCTGAAAGCGAAAGTGGAAATGCCTGTGTGTTTCAACGTGTGTTAAAGTATTTAAAGCAACAGCGCTTGTTAGAAGAAAAAAGTTTTTTTTAAAGTGACTTCAATTTGTTCTATCTCCTTTACAAATCTGATTGAAGCTGGGGAAGTTTTTAAAAGGATTCTGTGGTGGAAAAGGGGGGAAGACCTCTTTTAGCAGATGATTGTGGAAGATATATAGCAATCGAATTACATACACAGAATGGCCCACTTTTGGTGATTGGAATTTATGCTCCTAACCAGCAACAAGAAAATTTTTATAAATTATTACATTCTAAAATATTGCAATGGGATTATAGATCTATTTTACTTATGGGCGACTGGAATGGAGTAATAGATATTAAAAAAGATAAGAAGAGTTTGGCAAAATCATGTGTTGAATTACCACAGACTTTCTTCGATATGAAAGAAGACTTCGAATTGAAAGATGTATGGAGAGAGCAGAACCCAAAAGAATTGGATTTTACTTTTTTTTCAGATTGACATAGATCCTTCTCCAGGATTGATTTCATTTTAGTTATAGCTGATCTACTTTTAAAAACAAAGAAAACAAAGATATTTCCGAGGACTTTAACTGACCATAGCCCGGTATGGATACAAATGGAAATGGGAAAGATCGAGAGAACATCATGGAGAGTAAATGAAAATCTGCTCAGATATGAAAAGAATGTAAATGAACTGAAAAAACAATTGAAAGAATTTTTTGAAATGAACTTGAATAAGGGTACCCCTATTGAAATCGTTTGGGATGCGAGTAAGGCGTTTATGCGGGGGGGTACTGATTTATATGAACTCCAAACATAAGCTAAATCAGCAAAAGAAAAGATTAGACATGGAAGGAGAGATAAAGAAAAAAGAACAATTACTTATAAAAAATCCAATGGACAAAAAATTACAAGAAATCATAAAACTTCTGGAAGACCAATTTCAAATGCTTATAGCGGAACAAGCAGCAACTAATTTACAATTTGCAAAACATAATACATTTAGTAATGCCAACAAACCGGGCAGGTGGCTGGCTTATACATTGAGGAAACAGCAGAGCTCTCGTGTTATTGGTAGTATTGAAAATGGAGGGAAGGAAGTTTTTCAACAAAATTTAATTAAACAAGCCTTTTTAGATTTTTATACTAAACTATATGCCAAAGATCATATACAGAATGAACTTATAGATAAATACTTAGAAGAAAGTAGAGTCACGAAAATCTCTAGTGAACAAAAGGAAAGAATGAATCAATTAATAACAGCTGAGGAGATTATTTTTGCAATCAAACAATTGAAAACAGCTAAAGCTCCAGGGACGGATGGTTTAACAGCGGTGTATTATAAAACTTTACAAGCAGAAATGATTGAACATCTTAAAGACTTATTTTGTAGCATACAAAAAGGGGGTAAAATACCCCCTTCATGGAAGGCAGCCTTTGTTTCATTGATACCAAAAGAGGAAGGTTCTACAAAACCGGAAAATTTCAGACCAATATCTCTCCTGAATACGGATTATAAAATTTTTGCAAAAGTTTTAGCCAACAGATTAATGCCAGTTATGCAAGAGGTGATTCATCATGATCAAGCTGGATTTATAGAAGGCAGATATATGAAGGATAATGTCAGGCAAAACATAGACTTATTGGAACATCTTGAGAAGAATAAACAGATCCCTGCAGTGCTGGTGTTTTTGGATGCGGAAAAGGCCTTTGATCGAGTCAATTGGAATTTTCTATTAAAGACTTTAATAAAAATGGACTTTGGGGACCAGTTTGTCCAGGCGGTTTCAGCAATTTATCAAGAGCAAACAGCACAAATTATTATTAATGGAAGTTTAACTACAAACTTTTGTATTGAAAAAGGAACAAGACAAGGTTGTCCGTTATCCCCATTGTTGTTTATTTTAACTTTAGAAGTCTTGTTGAATACAATACGGGATTTGAGTACCTTAAATGGAATAGCTATAAGGCAAGAGGACTACAGAACAAGGGCATTTGCAGATGATCTGGTTGTTACCCTAACACGGCCGATGGAATCAATAATCCAGATGAAAGACATTATAGAAGAATACGGTATGGTATCAGGATTTAGACTGAATCAGAAAAAAACCAAGATGATAGTTAAAAAATTGTCATAAGGTCAAAAGAAGGAACTTGAAAGGATGGCAGGATTTGAAATAGTAGCAAAGGTGAAATATCTAGGAGTTCAAGTTGCAGCTTCAAATATAAAACTTTTTCAAAATAACTATGAAGTGTTGTGGCGAAAGGTGCAAAAAGATATGGAAACCTGGAAAAAGCTGCAGCTATCTTTACTTGGAAGAATAGCAGCAGTTAAGATGAATGTTCTACCTAGATTTTTATTTTTGTTTCAAATGATTCTGGTGCTTAAAAGTGATAAACATCTTATAGAATGGCAAAAAGGAGTGAATAAGTTTGTTTGGAATGATAAAAAGCCAAGAGTCAAACTGAAAATTATGCAAGATGTTTGTGAAAGGGGTGGCCTTAAACTTCCAAATCTATGATTGTATTATGAAGCAGCAGCGTTAACACAAGCGAGTGATTGGTTTGGAATGACAAGGTCTGAAATATTGAATATAGAAGGCCATGATTTGGAATTTGGTTGGCATGCATATTTATTCTATGAAAATAAAGTTGATAAAGTATTCAAGAGTCACATACTCAGAAACTCTTTGATGAGAGTATGGAAGAAGCACCATCTTAAATTGGATTACAAAATACCTTTGTGGTTGGATCTTGGTCATATTACATGGAATATAAATATTAAGTCACTCGGAGGGATTTTATATAAAGAGGTACTTTTTAATGATGGGGTAGATGGCAATTAAAGACATTAAACACTCTGTTGGAAGAAGGGATTAATCTAACTTGGCTACAGTATAATCAACTTCAATTGAGATGGAGGGAAGATCAAAAAACTAGTTTGATGTTGTATGAAGAGGAATTGGTAAGACAGATAAAAGAGAAAGGTCCAATGCATATTAAGAGGATTTATAATATTTTGTTAGAAAGAGACTCTGAAAATGAACTGGTTAAGGACTGTATGATAAAATGGGTGCAAAACTTTGCAGAACCAGTTATGATGGAAACATGGGAAAAAATATGGGTCCAGAATGTTAAATTCACACAGTCACAGAATTTGAGGGAAAATTTTTATAAAATGTTTTATAGGTGGCATTTAGACCCTAAGAAATTGTCATGTATGTATCCTAATGTTCAGCCAAAATGTTGAAGGTGTGATTGCTTAGATGCTACATATTACCATATATGGTGGACTTGCAAGAAAGTGAAGGCTTTTTGGATCAAAATTTGGTGGGTAATGCAAAATGTTTTGAAGAAGAAACTTCAATTTTCTCCACAATTGTTTTTATTGGGTATAGTTAAGGACTTTTCATTGAATGAAACAAAACTGATATTATATATGATTACAGCTGCTAGGTTATTGATTGGTCAATATTGGAAAAAAGATATTTTACCTACTATTGAAGAATGGACTTTGAAGGTGGCTAGTTTTGCAGAAATGGCAAAGATATCAGCATATTTAAAAGACCGGACTCAAGAAACTTTTGTGTGGGAATGGAAGAAATGGATAGACTATGTGCAGAATAAATATCAAACAAAGAAGTACCAGATTGTGTTTAGCTGAATGCTATGTAGAAATTTATAGTAGACTATGTGCAGAATAAATATCAATCAAGGAAGTATTAGATAGCTTTTACTTGAATGTTATGTAGAAATTTTTAGTATTGACAGGGGGTAGAATAGTTGGGGGGAATTGTATGATATGATATGATTTGGATTTCACCTTTTAATATTTGGGGAGTTAAAAATGAATTGTAATTTTAAGGTTATAAGGGAAGTCAGGGGTGGGGAGGGATGGGTCAGGGAGGGTTAGGGAGAGGAAGCGGGGGATAAGGGGAAAAATTGTACTTGTAAAACTTTTTCAATAAAAAAAAAACAAGATAGAGGAACCAAGAGAACAGCGTGTGACACGATAAACTTTTAAACAAATACAACAACAACAACAACAACAACAACAACAACAACAACCAAAAGTGCAACAAGCCCAAGATTTAACCAAAGAAGCTCAAAAAACAGAAGCAGTGGGAGGAGCCAGGCTGAAGAGTAAGATGGAAGAAGACATTCAGCGAATGCTCATGACGCTTCGATACGCCAAGGATGGCTACTAAATTTCTATCCTGGAATGTCAATGGTTTAAATTCACCACAAAAGAGGAAGAAAATATTTCATTATCTGAAACAATTTAAGAATGATGCTATTTGTTTACAAGAAACACAGATTATCAGATCAAAAATATTTAATAAATTCAAGATTAGGGACTCATTTTGTGGCATCAGCTCCAGAGAAGAAGAATGGAATAGTTATGTATGTAAAGAAAGGACTAACAGCTAACTTAATTGAGGCAGACGCTCATGGAAGATATATAGCAATAGAACTATTAACTCAAAATGGAAAAATGCTTTTAATTGGAATATATGCACCAAACCAACAACAAGATCGTTTTTATAAACTTTTACATTCTAAAATTGTGGGAATAATAAGTCACCTAATAACAGAATTGTCAGTAGGTCTTATCTTAGTACGTATAGGGAATTAGGAATGTCGAAGTACAACATGCCATCTGAAAGTCCCAACGGCTCAGGAAATGCCTACGTGATTACTCTCGCATGGGCACAGGAGTTGCCTACGTGACTACCCTCACCTATATGCAACCCGATCATGTAACCACCCCCAACCCCACCTTATTATGATGCTGTATAATGAATTAAGAGTATTCCCAATAAAAGGGGGTCGCGGAGTTTGTTCCGGGCTCCCATCCCGAGATACCTGCTTGCATGTCTTATTTCTCATGGGAGACCACCACAACTGGTGACCCCCGACGTGATCCAGTGAAACGGATACGTCTCAACGTGATTCCACAAGGGAATACATCCCTGCCAACCCTCTGCTTATCGCCTGGAATAGGCACGGTGCACCCAAAGACGTTGCTGGCGACTGACTCTTCTTTTTCGTAAGTATGGGGGGTGGAATGTCTGCAGCTCAGAAAGCTCACGTGGAAGAATTGAGACTATTGGGCAGGAAGAAATACCTTTCTCCTCAGGAACAAAATTTCATTAAATCTGTGTCTAAAAGTGAGGCTGTTAAATTATTTGCCTATGTGTGGGATCAATGTCCGTCCTATCCGGAGGGCAGATCTCTAAAAACGGAGAGGTGGAAGAAGATTGGCGCCGTCTTCCACCAACCTCTTTGGGCGCCGCCCGATATTTTGTGCCTTTGGAAAAAAGCCTATACTTTGATTCAAAACCATGCTGATTTGCCTCACCAGCCTTTATTAGATCCGCTACCGTACCAGGCTCCTTCGGTTATGGTGACTACCTCGCTGCCCTCAGTCGTGAGCCCCTTTTCACCCACGGCTCTCGAAACCCCGGTTCCCTCTGCTCCTACCCCCGCCCCTGTTTCTCAACCTGGTCTTATTCGTGGGGCATACCAAAAGGCTTTAAAATCCGGTACTTTGGATGCTGACGATCTAGCCGACACTGAGTTGTTCCCAGTCACTTTTCAACAAGGACCCACCAGGGGTGTTCTTGTTGACTGGGAACCCCTGCCTTTGCAGATAATAAAAGAATTAAAAAAGGCAACTACGGATTACGGCATAACCAGCCCCTATACTAGGGGTTTGTTGAATGCCATTGCTGGCAACTATCAGATGTTGCCTCAAGATTGGAAGGACTTGCTTAGAATGTTATTAACTGGTACGCAATATGTTGTTTTTGAATCTGAATTTAAAAGGGAAATCCAAACCAGAGTCCTTCGCCCAGGTTTTCAATGGACAGTTGACCAACTCTATGGGGAAGGTGCTTTTGTTACAATTAATGCTCAGGCTCAAATCTAGCCCCTCCTGCGTTTCCTTTCATTAGTTCTGCTGTTCTTTCTGCCTTGAGTCGTGTTGATGACCAAGGCACCCCAACCCAATCCTTTTCCGCTATTCGCCAGGGAGCGACAGAGTCATATGCCAATTTCATTAACCGCTTACAGCTCGCAGTAACCCGCCAAATATCTAACCAAGAAGCGGCAAAAGAGATTTTAATGAAACTCGCTTTTGAACATGCAAATGTGGATTGTCAATCCATTCTTAAGTCCTTAGTCTCTAACCCGGCCTCCACTCTGGCGGATTTCCTTAAAGCTTGCCGTGTCATCGGCACTCAATCCTATCAGATGGATGCATTGGCCGCAGCCATACAAAAGGGGAACCAACCTCAGGGCACTTGCTTCAATTGTGGAAAACCTGGCCATTTCAAAAAACAGTGCCAAGCCCCGGGTGACAGCGCTGCCCGCACCCTGCCCAATATCAACGCCAAACTGAAGACGGTATGTCCTAAATGTAAAAAGGCCTTTCATTGGGCTAACCAATGCTGCCCCTCCCCTCAGAACCAGGGAAACCAATAACGGGGCTTGCAGCTAGCCCCTTTCCAAAAGCTGCATCCTCTCTCTCCCGTAGCGAAATTTCTTTCTCTCCTGTTGCTTCCTCTCCGCTTTTTGCCCCGCCCTGTTGTCAAGGTGTGGATTTGAAACTTCTCGCTGATACTTCTGTTGAGTTTCCTAATCTCCTTGTTGTTGCGGACGCCCAGTTGCCTGGCCCGCTCCCACCGGACGCTACTGCAACTGTTCTTCCGGTGGCGGCGGCCCGTCAACGAGGCATCTTTGTCCTCCCCTTCGTGCTTGATTCTCTCCCTCAAAATTGTGTTCAGATTCAATTCTATACCAATGTCCCTGTATTGGCAAAAAAGGGAGATATTGTTGCTAGAATGGTACTGTTACCTAAGAATGTGTCCGCTTCCTTTGTAGAACCCCCGCCCACCGAGCTCTTAGCTCTTACAAAGCCAATCACTCCCCAGAAACTGATTATGCCGTTTTTAATTAACGGCATTCTCTTTTCTGGCCTTATCGATTCGGGCGCTGACGTTTCAGTCATCAGAATGGCGGAGTGGCCCTCTCATTGTCCCCTTGAATCATCTCCAGAAGTACGGGGAGTGGGCGGCACACAACAGGCAAGTTCTAGCAAAAATTGGCTTACGGTACAATGTGTTACAAAAGGCATTACGGCGCAAATCAAGCCAGTTGTCCTGCCCCTTCACATTAATTTATGGGGCAGAGATCTTATCTCACAATTTGATGCGAAACTGATTTTGGAGGACTAGCTATGTCTCCAACTCCCCTAAAGCTTACTCTGCTCTCTCCTACGCCTGTCTGGATAGATCAATGGCCACTTACCAGTGAAAAATTAATCGCATTACAACAGCTGGTGATCAACTACGTTCCGGACATTTGGAGCCAACCACTAGCCCGTACAATACTCCAGTATTTGTGGTCAAAAAGAAGTCGGGGAAATGGAGATTAATTCACGATCTCAGGGGTGTCAATGCCATTGTTAAGCCAATGGGCCCACTCCAATGTGGGATGCCCAACCCAAATATGATCCCTAAAGATTATGATTTGGTGGTCATTGATCTCAAGGACGCCTTTTTTACTATTCCGTTGCATGATGATGATAAGGAACTTTTTGCCTTTTCAATTCCTCAGACCAACATGTCTCGCCCTACCCCGCGTTATCAATGGACTGTCTTGCCTCAGGGCATGCTTAATAGTCCCACAATGTGTCAATATTATGTTGACACAGTTCTTTCGCCTTTCCGTACTTCTCACCCTCATTTGTTGCTTTATCACTATATGGATGATATCCTCATGGCCGCCCCGGGTCCTCCCGGCACGGTCCGACCTTTTCTTCCTGAACTGATTCAGCACCTGTCCTCTTATGGGTTTCAGGTGGCTCCCGAAAAAGTTCAGACCCACCCACCTTTTTCCTATCTGGGTCATAAGGTTCTAGCCTCCTCTTCTACACCCACTCTACCTCGTATTGTTCTCCCGAATCCTCTTACACTTGTAGTCCTTCAGCAGATACTGGGCGCGATAAATTTTGTCCGCCCGTTTCTTGCACTCACTATGGCTCAACTCTCCCCCCTTTTCCTGGCCCTTAAAGGCCCTTCGTCTCCCTCATCAGTCATTGTCTTGACTGACTCTCAAAAGCATGTGCTAACTCTTATCGACTCCGCCATGGCCATTCGCTGGGTGGATAGAGCCATCCCTAATGAACCCGTGTCCCTTGTACTTTTTAACACCCCATCCATCCCAACTGCTGCTCTGATCCAAAATAAAAAAGGCACTGTTGCCATCCTGGAATGGATTCATCTTCCTAATACCCCACGCAAATCTATTAACCCCTTGCATTATATGTTCACCTTGCTCATCACCAAAGGCCGGTTTCGAGCAAAGTGTCTCATTGGCTTTGATGTTATTTCTTTGTTTGTCCCCATGTCTCTCACCACTTGGGAACCCCTGTATGCTACTTCTGACCCCCTGCAATTCTCTTTGGCAGAATGGGCGGGCAGTGTCTCCTGTCATGTCCCGTCTGATCCTCGCTTTCAACTCCTTCACAATATTCTGATCTTTTTCCACTCCACTTTCTTCATCCCCAATTTCTAACGCTGTCACTGTGCATGTAGACGGCAGCAAATCTTATGGAGCATGTGTGTGGAAAGAGGGGGATCAGTGGCAGACCAAAATTACCCCTCCTCAAACTTCCGCTCAGCGGGCCGAGTTAGCTGCTACCATCTTGGCATTTCAGACTTTCCCCATCTCTCCCTTCAATCTCATCCTTGACAGCCTTTATGTTTACAAGGTTCTCACATCCTTGTCAGACTCCTATATTTCGCCATCTCTTGATGATAAACTTTTAAGTTTGTTTATAACTCAACAATCCCTTCTTCATGCGAGGACGGCGCTCTTTTTCCCAGCCCATATTAGAAGTCACCAACCATTTCCTGGTATTATTCAAGAGGGGAACTCTCGGGCTGATGCTGCAGCAGCCGCTGCCCTTACAGCGCCCCTTGATCTCTCTGTTCTTTCTTTGTCCCCTATTACCCCGTGGGCTAGCCACTCTTACTTTCACCAAAATCGTAAGGCCTTAATGAAACAATTTTCTCTCTCTGCCACAGAGGCCTCTGCTATTATTCAATAATGCCCCACTTGCAGCTTGCAAGCGTACTCTGTTCCCCTGGGGGTAAACCCCCGGGGCACAGAGAGTTGTCAATTATGGCAAATGGATGTCACCTTGTATCCTTCATTTGCCCCCTGGAAGTATATTCATGTTTCTATTGATACATACTCAGGGTTTATCATGGCCTCCCCGCAGAGGGGTGAAGCCACCAAACATGTCATCAATCATTGTATTCGGACTTTTAGTATTCTGGGCAATCCTAAACAAATAAAAACGGACAACGGTCCTGCATATACTAGTGCTGCCTTTGCACAGTTTTGCCACCGCTGGTCCATCTTGCACAAATTTGGAATCCCATACAACTCCACTGGCCAGGCCATTGTGGAACGGGCTAATCAGACTCTTAAAAAGGCCCTTGATGTTCATATCAAACAGAAAGGGGAAAATATCCCCGGCTTGCCTGGAATACAAAATACCCTGAACCTTGCCTTGTTTACCCTAAATTTCCTCAATGTTTCCGGCACCCTCGGGTCAACTGTCGCAAATTGGCATTTTTCTGCTTCTCCTATAGACTCTCCACGACCGCAAGTTTATTATCTCCGTCTTCCAGATCCTACGTGGAAAGGCCCGGCCTCTCTCATCACCTGGGGTCGGGGCTACGCTGCAGTCGAAGACAATGGCGAAATTATATGGACTCCTGTTTGCTGTGTTCGCCCATATATGATCAGTTAAACATGATATTGAGGCCAGTGACCCAGGGACATGGGCCAGCAACGCATTTGTGAGAGATTTGAATAAGGCTGCTTTACTTCTCAATAAAACTAACTGTTGGATTTGCATGCACATTCCCTCTGATGGGAAAACAGGCCTGGCACTTCATAGTGTGCCTTTCAATGAGACCAGATGGACATCCCTGTGGCCCCAGACAACAGCCCTACTTAAGCACACGTATGCTGTCCCTACCCAGATTTTAGAGCCGGCCTGTTTTTGTTTCAGCAGCGCCGGCCTGTCCACTAATGCCAAGTACTTGGGGACTTATATTAATTGTTATCAGACCATTACATGGGATTCGGTGGCCAGATGTTCGCGTATAAAAAACAATGACAGAAATCACAAACACCACAGACAATACTATAGAATACAGTTCCAATCAGTAGACCAATGTCAGCACATATTGGGCTTGTTCCGCTATGGAAGCCATTGTGACTTTCGCCAATGCTTCATCGGGGGGGGTTATACGAACTGAGTCAGTGTTGGCTTCTTTGTGGCCGACAAGCATACCGACAGGTGCCGAAAGACTGGAAAGGCATATGTACTCTTGGCCTTCTTGTTCCGGCCACGTATCCTGTAGTGACATTGCCACAGGGCCGCCTCCGTAACAAGAGGATCACCACAGACGATCAACCATTGACATTGGGTGGCTCATTAAAAACTCAGATATCCAGAGGCATTTTGCCCAATCTAGGGGTAGCAATGAACTATCGGGATCTTCATTTACTAAACAATTGGACAGTACATATTTTCAACAAGACTATCAAGGTGATGAAGCTGATGAACAAAGAACTGGCTGAGGCCAGGGAGGTGGTCTTACAAAACCGATATGCCTTAGATATTATGCTGGCAGCTAAAGGAGGTGTCTGTGCCCTTATTCATTCACATTGTTGTGCCTATGTATCTGACTATCAATATAACATCACTCACACCATAGAACATATGGAAAACATGATCAAAAACAATCCTTTATCGTCTGATGGACCTGACGCTATTGACATCTGGGCTGCCCTATGGTCGTGGCTCCCGGATGGTTCTTGGTTAAAATCAATTATGCCAACTATTGTAGCTATAATCATATTGCTTGTTTTGCTTTGTTGTTGTGTCCAATGTCTCCCTTCCCTTCTACAAATGTGCAAAGGTTTTATTCCCTCCAATAGGAAGGACATTCTAGTAAGTGAAACCAAAAGTCTTCTGGAATTGGAGGAGGCCAACCTCAACAAAACAGAAAAGGAGGAGATGTGGGAATAATAAGTCACCTAATAACAGAATTGTCAGTAGGTCTTATCTTAGCATGTATAGGGAATTAGGATGTCAAAGTACAACACGCCATCTTAAAGTCCCAACGGCTCAGGAAATGCCTACGTGATTACTCTCGCATGGGCACAGGAGTTGCCTACGTGACTACCCTCACCTATATGCAACCCGATCATGTAACCACCCCCAACCCCACCTTATTATGATGCTGTATAATGAATTAAGAGTATTCCCAATAAAAGGGGGTCGCGGAGTTTGTTCCGGGCTCCCATCCCGAGATACCTGCTTGCGTGTCTTATTTCTCATGGGAGACCACCACATAAAATAATACACTGGAATTATAAATCATTTATATTAATGGGTGATTGGAATGGAGTAATAGATACTTTGAAAGATAACAAGAGTATATCCAAAGTTTTTACACGTGCAAAATTACCTAAATCTTTTTTTGATATAATGGAAGATTTGGAACTGAGGGACATTTGGAGAGAACAGAATGTTGACGAAAGAGATTTTACTTTTTTTTCTCACAGACATCAATCTTTTGCCAGGATTGATTTTATACTAATTACAAATGATTTTCTTTCCAGGGTAAAGAAGACGAAGATATGCCCAAGGACCTTAGCTGATCATAGTCTGGTTTGGTTGGAATTGGAACAGGAGAGTGGGGAAAGGAGGTCTTGGAGACTAAACGAAAATTTATTTAGACACGAAGAAAATGTGAATGAACTTAAAAAAGAAATGAAAGAATTTTTTTTTATTAATATGCATAATGGTACCTCTATGGAAATGGTATGGGATGCAAGTAAGGCTTATATGAGGGGAATTTTAATACATATGAATAATAGACATAGATTAAAGCAAATAAAGAGGCGGAAAGAGATTGAGGAGGAAATAAAAAAGAAGGAACAATTATTAATATGTAACCCAGGAGATAAAAAAGTAAAGGAAATAATAAATATATTGCGAGGGCAATTTAATATATTAATGGCTGATCGGGTGGCAATTACTTTGCAATATGCTAAACACAATACATTTTGTAATGCCAAGAAACCAGGCAGATGGTTGGCTTATGCACTAAGGAAGAAACAAAAATCACGAGTTATCAATAAGATGGAATTTAGAGGTAAGGAAGTTTATCAACAAAATATGATTAAAAAAGCTTTTCTAGAATATTATACAAAACTGTATGCAGGAGATCTAATACAAGGTATAGATATAGATAGATATTTAAAGGAGGATAATACTCCTGAATTAACTTTAGAACAAAGGGAAGGTTTGAACCAACCAATAACTTCTGAAGAGATTATTGCAGCAATTAAACAATTAAAATCAGGTAAGACACCAGGAACAGATGGATTGACAGCTGTTTATTATAAGAACTTGCAGTTTGAAATGGTAGAACCACTTAGAATTTTATTTGGTAAGATCCAACTAGGGGGAGGAATCCCACCCTCCTGGAGAACAGCTTTTGTTTCACTGATTCCAAAAGATGATCAGAATTGTGTCAAGCCTGAAAATTTTAGACCAATTTCACTTTTGAATACCGATTATAAAATTTTTGCTAAGATATTAGCAAATAGATTAATGCCAGTTATGCAACAAATAACTCATAATGACCAATCAGGATTTATAAAAGGGAGACAAATGAAATATAATGTGAGACAAGTTATAGATTTACTGGAGTATTTGGAAAAAAACAACCAAGTCTCCGCAGCGCTCTTCTTTCTGGATGCAGAGAAGGCATTTGATCGATTGAATTGGCAATTTTTGTTTAAAATAATAGAGAAAATGCAATTTGGAGAGCAGTTTGCACAATCAATTCGAGCAATATATCAAGAACAATCAGCACAAATAATTGTCAATGGAGGCCTAACAGATCGCTTTAAGATTGAGAAAGGAACAAGGCAGGGTTGTCCTTTATCGCCATTGTTGTTTATTTTATCTTTAGAAGTTTTGTTGAGTAAGATACGTGAATCTGATAAACTCAAAGGAATAGTAATTAGACAACAGGATTATAGATTAAGAGTGTTTGCAGATGACTTGGTTGTTACTTTAACTCAACCTATAAAAACAGTTCCATATATGTTGGATATAGTAGAACAATATGGTAAGGTTTCTGGATTTAAAGTAAATCAACATAAAACCAAGATAATAACTAAAAATATGTCAGTATCTCAAAGGGAAGAGTTAGGAAGAATAACGAGGTTTGAAATAGTCAAAAAGGTTAAATATTTAGGAGTAAATGTTGCAGCCTCAAATACGAAGTTATTTAAAAACAATTATGAAGTCCTTTGGCAAAAAGTGCAGAGAGATATGGAAAACTGGAAAAAATTGCAACTATCCCTATTGGGAAGAATAGCAGCAATAAAAATGAATGTATTACCCAAGTTTTTATTTTTGTTTCAAATGATACCAGTGCTTAAGAAAGATGGAAATTTGAGGGAATGGCAGAAAGGAGTTAATACTTTTATTTGGTCTGGGAAAAAATCTAGAGTAAAATTAAAAATTATACAGGATGTCCGTGAGAGAGGGGGTTTGAAAATGCCTAATCTAAGACTGTATTATGAAGTATCTACGTTAGTGTAAATTAGTGATTGGTTTAATTTAACTGAAGAAAGAATACTAAATATAGAAGGATATGATTTGTTATACGGATGGCATGCTTACTTACTATATGAAAAGAAAGTGGATAAGATTTTTAAAGGTCATATACTTAGGAATGCTTTGTTAAGGGTTTGGAAAAAGTATCAATATAAGTTAAACTATAAGATACCTATATGGGCAAACCCTAGACATGCAATAGAAAATATAAGTATAGAACAAAAAATGGAGGTGATCACTTATAAGGAGCTTCTTTTTAATGAAAGGGGTAAATTATAATTAAAATCTTCAGAGGTACTGAAAGAAGAAGGGATAATTTATACTTGGTTTCAGTATGGTCAACTCCAAGCTAGATGGAGGGAAGATCAAAAAATTGGTGTTATGCAAAATGAGGAAAATTTGGTAAAACAGATCAGGGACCAGAGTCCAATGCATATTAAAAGGTTGTATAATGCATTATTGGAAATAGATTCAGAAACGGAATTGGTCAAGGATTGTATGATAAAATGGGCACAAAACTTTCAGGAACCAATAATGATGGAAACATGGGGAAAGATTTGGGTTAGAAATGTTAAATTTATGCAAGCACAAAACTTAAGAGAAAATTTTTATAAAACGTTCTATAGATGGCATTTAGATCCTAAGAAATTGTCATGTATGTACCCAAATGTGCAAGCCAAATGTTGGAGATGTGATTGTGACGATGCAACTTATTATCATATATGGTGGACTTGTAAGAAGATCAAAGCATTTTGGATAAAAATCTGGTGGGTAATGCAGAATATTTTGAAAAGGAGGTTGAAATTTACACCACAATTGTTTTTATTGGGTATAACAACTGACTGTACAGTATTAGAGACTAAACTGATTTTAAATTTAGTATCAGCAGCTAGGCTGTTGGTAGCACAATACTGGAAGAAAGACTCTTTGCCTACTATAGAAGAATGGACACTGAAAGTAACAAATTTAGCTGAAATGGCGAAAATCTCAGCATACTTGAAAGATCATACGCAAGAAAAATTTATCTTGGAGTGGAGAAAATGGATTGACTATATTCAAAATAAGTACCAGATGCGAAGATATCAAATTGTGTATGAATGAATGTAAAGATATATTGTATCTACAATGGAGTTAAGATTTGGGGGGGGGGATTTTTTAGCTTAAGGATGGTTAGGTTAATTTAGTCTATGATTGTTTTTTTTTAATACCCTGTATTTTGCTCTGGGAAGTCGGGCGGGAGGGGGGAGGGGGGATTTCAGGGGGGGGGGGGGAGAAAATGTTGTTTCTTTTTTGTAAAACTTTTCAATAAAAAAAAATCGTTGATACCCAGACTAGGATTTTCAAATAATGTTTTTGAATCTTCTCCCAATTTAATAGCAAAGCCTCACGTATATGGTGTCTCCTAAAATACCCCTGTATTTTTGTTCCCTTATACCATAAAAAAGCATGCCACCCCATCAACAAATCATGACCTTCTAAAGTCAATAGTCTAGTATTTCTTAAAGTTATCCATTCTTTAATCTACATCAAACTTGTCACTTGATAATAAAGTTCCCAATTAGGTAGGCCAAAACCCCCTCTCATTCTAGCATCTTGTAACAACTTGTAAAAGGAAAAATGTTTCAAGTATAAGGCACAAAGGCTTACAGATGTTGAACTCTCAGTTCTTTCAATCCTTTTTAATCCAGTCCTGGTCAAAAGCAAAACAAAAATTTAAAGCTCCACCAATGTAAATAATTTGAGAATAAAAAATAACTCCTGCTTAATTTCGCCACTTGATTTCTTTTTAAGTCCAATTTAATTCCCACTTCAATCTCAGTGTGTTCTTTGCATTTATTTAGCTTAAAAGTCTCTCACCGCATCGACTCACTGTCCTTCTATTCTTCTTCCGGAGCTGTCCCAACATCAGCAGCTACTATGGCTGCCACCCCGCTGCTAGAAAAAGGGCTTCTCCTGGATCAACCAGAGACTTTGCGGTGTCCCTGGGATCATCAGGATGTGCCCTCCACTGTCACAGTCAAAACAAGACCTTTGGTGGTGATCCTGGAGCCCAGGAATCCTGTCTGTTCCGTCGCAACATCTCCTCCTCCCGCCCCCTGGTTTTTGGCTTCTTTTTTGAGAAGCCTGTACAAAGCCTGTATTTCTGAGACTGTTTTGAGTTTGCCGTATTTTCATGTCTTTGTTATCTACTGTATTTGGTCTTGAGCCAAATTGCTGTTCTAATCTAGCAGCTGTGAGAGAGCTTGACACTTGAAACACAACTGCTGGGGGGGGGGGGGGGGGGGAGACAAAATAAAGCTATCTCTAAACCAACAAGGAGGTGTGGGTGAGTGGGGCAGCACAATTAGGTTAAATACAGTATCAATAATGACACAAATACATTGCAAAGAACATAGAAATATTGTCTATATAATGATCAGGCAGGCAGGCACTGATTCTATAGGAAGACAAAGGGTACAACCTCCTGGTTTCAATAAGTTTATACATTGTATCAGAGTTAAATCCAAGGTTAGAGTTCCCATTTTTTGTTTCATTTTAAAAAAGTCTTTGAAGATGACTATTATATTGAGAAAAACAACTTTAGTTAAGATGTGTAGAATGAAAAACAATTGTATAATTACTGAAATAGATGGAATTGAAATTGAATTATGTACAAATGATGAACATGTGTGTTAAGTTCTGGGCAAAGAATGGAGGTGAGGCCAGAATTATCTCTAACAGCTCTTTATTATTTCTGTCTGTAAGCCAACTCAAAAACTCCCTAGCTGACATAGTTCCTTTTATAGGGAACTAATCAGCCAACAACCAATCAGGAGCAAGTATTTTTCCACTCCAACAGATAACCAGGATAAAACCTTCAACTAGCAATTATCTCCAATACATAACAATGTGATTGCTAAAATGTCAGGGGTGAAATGCTCCCGGTTTGGACTGGATCGCCTGATCCGGTAGCGATGCCAGCGGGTGGTTCAGAGAACCAGTAGTAAAAATCCCTGCCCCCCTCCCATGCCCAGCTGAGCCGTGTGATCATCAGAGGCTTTTTTTTTAACTTTTAAAAGCATTTTTTCGACCTCTTCAGATGAAAAAATGCTTTTAAAAGTAAAAAAATAAAGCCTCTGATGATCACGCGGCTCAGCTGGGATCATCAGAGGCTTTTCAAAGCGGTTTTTTCTGCAACCTCTTGGCCAAAGAGGTGGTAAAAAAAAAAATGCTTTGAAAAGTCTCTGACGATCCCAGCTGAGTTGCCTGATTGGCAGAGAGGCATTTTTTAAAAAGCCTCTTTGATGATCCCAGCTGAGTTGCCTGATCGGCAGAGGCTTTTCAAAGCATTAGCAAAAATGCTTTGAAAAGTTAAAAAAAGAAAAGAAGTTGGCCACGCCCACCGTCACATTACCCCCCACCACCACCAAGCCACGCCCACAGAACAATTTTTACATTTCACCCCTGTAAAATGTATAAAGTATTGTTGAGATTTAAAGTGGAAGAAGGCTGGGATGATGGCTTGCCTCACAGATGCTAAGATATACCTTATGGCAAAGCCCAAAGGAGGTGGGAGCCCAGAGGGGCTCCAGTGGAAGAGACCAAGTGAGGCTGTATCAAGTGGCTGTGGTGATCAGTCCGTGGAACAATGCTGCAACAGGGACTGCAAGGAGTTGTGTCCTTTGCTCTCTCCCAGGGGGAGAGCATTCTCTGTGGGGGCACCTACCCTCTGGAACGAGTTGCCTCCGGAAATACGGTGGATCCCTGACCTACGCACTTTCCAAACTGCCCTAAAGACGTTTTTGTTTCATCAAGCCGGACTGGCCTGACCTATTCTTTTAAAAAAAATGTTTTAACTCAATTACTAAAATTATGGGTTTTAATATAGGGCTTTTAAATATGGGCCAAATTGATTTAATTGGATTTTAATACTGTTTTAAATTTTGTATTTTTGTATTTTATTTGCTGGCTGTCCACCACCCCGAGTCCTTAGGGAGAAGGGCGGTATATAAATAAAATGAACATAACATAACGTAACAGAGACCCTTGCATCCTCAGAGTGTTGCCTGGAGGCCCTGTTCCATAACACCTGATCCCTCCTGGGATCTTCAGGACCGGGCAGAGGAGTTTGTTCAGCACCTTATGGACAAAGTCATTCACATTTGTTTTCAGTTGGATCCCATGCATGGAGCTAGTTCATGTGAGATTCCTGGGGAGTGGTCTTGCCTGATTAGCTGGCAATGGTTTGACACTTCTGGACCTAAGGAAATGAACAGAGTCCTCGATGTGGTCAGTGCCACCATCTGTTAGTTAGCTCTTTGTTTCTCCTGGATGGTGAAAGCCTCCAGGACGGTGACTAGCAGGTGGGTCCAGGCAGCAATTAACATGTGATTGGTGGAGGGGACATTTCTGGGGGCTTTCAAAGAAGCCCTGATTTGCCTCCTCCTTAAAAGTCCATCACTGGATCCCACTTGCCTGGACAACTTTTGTCCAGTTTCCAACCTCCCCTGTTTAGGGAAGGTTGTGGAAAAGGTGATGGCCTAGCAACTTCAGAGGATCCTGGGTGAAATATCTGGACCCCTTCCAGTCAGGATTCTGGTTGGTTATGGGAAGGAAATGGAATTGGATGCACTTGTTGACCAACTTGTTGACTTGGTAAGAGGGATGGGGGTACTACAACCATACTTGTTCTCCTTGACCCCTCAGTGACCTTCAATACCATCAACCATGGTATCCTTTTGTGCCAGCTACAAGTGCTGGGGCTGGGCAGCACAATCTTGCGCTGGTTCAGCTCCTTTCTCCAAGGCTGGTCCCAATCAGTGTTAATAGGGAGTGAGAGGTCCAGCCCTTGGTCACTATCTTGTGGTGTGTACTCTCTCCACTCCTTTTAAACATCTACATGAAACTGCTGGGTGAGATTATCCATCACCATGGGTTAAGGCTGGGGTCATCAACCTTAAACATTCAAAGAGCCACTTGGACCGGTTTCCTACAGAAAAAAAATCCTGGGTGGGTGGGGCCAACTCAATGTCACTCACTCCCACCCAGTCACATGACCCCTAGCCATGCCTACCCAGCCACAAAAACATTGTCTATGTCTCTCTCCCTATCTCCCCCTCTTTACCCCCGTGTCTCTCTCTCTCCCCCTCTCTTCTGCTCTCTCAACCCCTCTCTACGTATGTGTGTGTGTGTGTTTCCCCCCTCCCTTTGGGTGACCGTCCTCACCTCTCCTCTCGTAACCCCCTGGCCGGCTGTGGCTGAGCCAGAAGCGTGTGCATGCGCGGGGAGACCCTCTGCAAGCAAGTGCCGAAGTGCAGCAAAGGCGGGGTGGGAGGCTGCTTCTTAGGAGGGTCTTAACAGGATGTGGCTTCTGTCCTGCACTAGTGCTCTGGCCATCGCCATGCCGTGTCATCTCCCACCCCCAGCAGCTCTACGGCCGAGCGTGGAGGGTACGAACTCCAGCCTGAAGCGGCAGGAAGTGCAGGCTGCCTTACATGCAAATGTGGTGCGAAGGCAGGTACAGGACTTCTTCGCTCCTGCATTCTCTGGCGACCTTCTTCCCACTCTTCCTCTCAGGATGCCCGGGACAGCTGTGGCTGACCTGGGAGCGTGTGCACGCATGGGGAGACCCTTCTCAAGCGAGTGCCAAAGCTCAGGAAAGGTGCACGTGGGGCAGGAAGCAGCTTGCTTAAGGAGGGTCTCCCTGTGTGTGCACATGCTCCCGGCTCAGCCAGAGCTGGCCAGGGTTCACGAGAGGAGGTGTGGGGAGGAGAATGCAGGAGCGAAGCGGCCCTGAACCTGCCTTTGCGTCACATTTGCGCATAAGGCAGCCTTCGCTTCCTGCCATTTCGGGCTAGAGTCCAAAAAACAAATAAGAGGGCTGAGGGGCGGGGCCTACCAGTGATGGGACAGGGAGCCGCAGCAGAGGGCTCAAAGAGCCGCTTGCGGCTCCGGAGCTGCTGGTTGCCGACCTCTGGGTTAAGGTATCTGCAGTACTCTGACAATACCCAACTCTATATCTCCATCCCTGGTGACTCAAGTGATGCTGTTACTGCCCTTTCACAGTGCCTGGAGGCTGTGGGGACTTGAATGAGGGACAACAGGCTTTGATTGAATCCTGGCAAGATCGAATGGCTTTGAGTGCATGGGGCCTCAAGACCTGGGACTTCGTCATCCTTCAATCTGGATGGGGTTGCATTACTTCGAATGGATCCGGTCCACAACTTGGAGGTTCTCCTAGACTTGCAAATACTGCTCGAAGAGCAGGTGGCAGTCATGGCTAGGAAAGCCTTTGTGCAAATTCAGGTTGTGTGCCAGTTGTGGCCTTTCCTGGATCAGGAGTCCCTGTGCTCAGTCATTCATGCACTAGTCATCTCATGGCTAGACTACTGCAATGTGCTCTACATGGGGCTACTATTGAAGAGCATTCAGAAGCTACAGCTGCTGCAGAGTGCAGTGGCATGGGCAGTTCTTGGGACCTGACTCCAACCACAGAAAGCAATGGGGTGACTATATCCAGGCACCATCAGCCACTACCCCGGCCCCACAACCGGCAGCCAGTCCTGCGGCCCAACCTGTGCCACAAGCAGGAGAAGCACCTGCAAGAAGGAGAAGTCGCAAGATGCCAGCCCTGGCACAGGTCTGGACCTACATGCTAGAATATGGTCCATTAGGGCATGTCAAATTTTTCAACTTTCAATTTCCAAACATTAGGGCTGCTCAAAACTTGTGACATGCCTTGGAGATTGTAAAGATATTTTGGTTACTTTAATACAATTTAGATGTGCTTGGTAAATAACTACATAAATATCATAACTTTTTAACATTTTGTTTCATTTCACAGGTTCAGCTCTCTCTCTTTTTTTTTATTGAAAAGTTTTACAAAAATACAAAGAAAACATTCCCCCCCCCAACATACCCCCCTTCTCTCCCCCCATCCCTTCCCCGACTTCCCAGAGCAAAATACAGGGTATTTTTAAAAAATCATCATCTAAATTAATCTAACTATCCTCAAATTAACAAATCCCCCCCCTGAAACCTTAAATCCAATATAGTTAACACAACATCTCTTTATTTTCATTCATACGCAATTTGATGTCTTCTCATTTGGTACTTGTTCTGAATGTAGTTGATACATTTTCTCCACTCCAAAATATATTTTTCTTGCGTATGATCTTTCAAATATGCTGAGATTTTTGCCATTTCAGCTAAATTTATTACTTTCAGAGTCCATTCTTCTATAGTAGGCAAATTTCTTAGGATCTAAATGCCACCTATAAAACATCTTGTAAAAATTTTCTCTTAAATTTTGTGCTTGCGTAAATTTAACATTTCTAACCCAAATCTTTTCCCATGTTTCCATCATTATTGGTTCCTGAAAGTTTCGCGCCCATTTAATCATACAATCTTTGACCAGTTCTGTTTCTGAATCTATTTCCAATAATGCATTATACAACCTTTTAATATGCATAGGACGCTGGTCCCTAATCTGTTGTACCAAATTTTCCTCATTTTGCATAAAACCAATTTTTTGGTCCTCCCTCCATCTAGCTTGAAGTTGACCATATTGAAACCAAGTATAGATTATCCCTTCCTCCTTCAATGCCTCTAAAGACTTCAATTGTAGATTACCCCTTTCATTAAAAAGAAGCTCTTTATAAGTAATCACCTCCATTTTTTGTTCTGTACTTATATTTTCTATTGCATGTCTAGGATTTGCCCATATAGGTATCTTATAGTTTAACTTATATTGGTACTTCTTCCAAACCCTTAACAAAGCATTCCTAAGTATATGACCTTTGAAAGCCTTATCCACTTTCTTTTCATATAATAAATAAGCATGCCATCCATATAACAGATCATATCCTTCTACATTTAATATTCTTTCTTCAGTTAAATTGAACCAATCACTAATTTGTACTAGCACAGATGCTTCATAATACAGTCTTAGATTAGGCATTTTCAAACCCCCTCTCTCCCAAACATCCTGTATAATTTTTAATTTTACTCTAGTTTTTTTCCCTGACCCTATTTATTTATTTATTTATTTATTAGACTTATATACCGCCCTTCTCCTTACGGACTCAGGGCGGTGAACAGCCGAATAAAAAACCAGTACATAAAAGTTAAAATAATTCTAAAAACAAATATAAATTTGGCTGAAAAATTTAAAACAGATAGGTATTAAAATAGATCAAATCTAAAAACTCTAAAAGATTTTAAAATTAGAAGGGATCAGGCTAGACCGGCAAGTTGGAAAAGATGAGTTTTCAAAGCCTGACGAAAAGTCCGGAGGTCGGCGATCGTTCTCAGTTCTGGAGGAAGATCGTTCCAGAGGGTGGGGGCTACCACAGAGAAGGCTCTCCCCCTGGGGGTCGCCAGCCGGCATTGTCTGGCTGACGGCACCCTGAGGAGGCCCTCTCTGTGGGAGCGAACCAGCCGGTGGGAGGCAGTTGGTGGCAGAAGGCGGTCCCGTAAGTACCCTGGTCCTAAGCCATGGAGCGCTTTAAAGGTGATTACCAACACCTTGAAACGCACCCGGAAGTCCACCGGCAACCAATGCAGCTCACGCAGGAGAGGTGTCACGTGGGAGCGCCCCGCCGCTCCCATAATCCCCCGCGCGGCCGCATTCTGTACCAGTTGGAGCTTCCGGGTGCACCCCAAGGGGAGCCCCATGTAGAGAGCATTGCAGTAGTCCAAGCAAGACGTGACGAGCACCTGAGTGACTGTGCGTAGGGAGTCCCGATCTAGAAAGGGCCGCAACTGGCGTATCAGGCGGACCTGATAGAAAGCCCCCCTGGCAACAGCTGTTGTATGATCCTCTAAAGACAGCCGTGGGTCCAGGAGGACGCCCAAGTTGCGCACCCTTTCCGTGGGGGCCAATGATTCACCCCCAATAACCAGCGATGGAGTCAGTTGGCTATATCGGGACGCCGGCAGCCACAGCCACTCGGTCTTGGAGGGGTTGAGTCGAAGCCTGTTTCTCCCCATCCAGACCCGCACGGCTTCAAGGCACTGGGACATCACTTCCACGGCATCGTTGGGGTGGTCTGGGGTGGAGATGTCCAGCTGAGTATCATCAGCGTACTGATGGAACTCCACCCCAAAACCACGGATGATCTCGCCCAGCGGCTTTACATAAATGTTGAACAGAAGGGGCGAGAGAACTGACCCTTGTGGCACCCCACACACTAGGCGCCTCGGGGTCGACCGCTGCCCCCCTGTCAACACAGATTGCGACCGGTCGGAGAGGTAGGAGGAGAACCACCATAAAACGGTGCCCCCCACCCCCAATCCCTCCAACCGGCGCAACATGATACCATGGTCGATGGTATCAAAAGCCGCTGAGAGGTCTAACAACACCAGGATAGAGGAGTACCCCCTACCCTGGGCCCTCCAGAGATCATCCACCAACGCGACCAATGCCGTTTCGGTGCTGTATCCAGACCTGAAGCCGGACTGGAGCGGGTCTAAATAGACAGCTTCATCCAGGTACCGGGGGAGCTGCCACGCCACCACACTCTCAACAACCTTTGCTAGAAAGGGAAGGTTGGAGACTGGACGATAATTTGCCAAAACAGCTGGGTCCAGGGAGGGCTTCTTGAGGAGGGGCCTCACCACCGCCTCCTTCAAGGCGGTCAGTAGGGCACCCTCACTCAAAGAAGCGTTTATAATCTCCTGGAGCCAGCCTCGTGTAACCTCCCGGGAGGCCAGCACCAACCAGGAGGGACACGGGTCCAATAAACATGTGGTTGCGTTCAGTCTTCCCAGAGTCCTGTCCACGTCCTCGGGAGCCACAGGATCGAACTCAGCCCAGATAACACTCTCAAGACCTGGCTCAGTCACTTCGCCTGAACTAACCCAGTCAGCGGCCAAATCATCCCGAATCTGAGTTATTTTATCATCCAGATATTGAACAAAGTCCTCAGCACGTCCCTGCAAGGGATCCTCCCGCGCTCCCAGATGGAGGAGGGAGCGGGTCACCCTAAACAGGGCGGCTGGGCGATTATCTGATGACGCGATAAGAGCGGTGAAATAATTAGATTTCGCCGCTTTTATTGCCACTATGTAAGTCTTAATATGAGCTCTTACTAGTGTCAAGTCAGATTCAGAGCGACTGGCCCTCCAACCGCTCTCTAGGCGTCTTTTCCGGCGCTTCATCTCCCTCAGCTCCTCGGTAAACCAAGGAGATAAGTGAGTTCGGCGCCGGGTCAGAGGCCGCAAAGGCACGACGCGGTCCAAGGCCCCACCGGCCGCCCTATCCCAGGCAGCCACCAGGTCCTCAGCCGAGTTGCGTGTCAGTGTCTCAGGAAATGGCCCAAGCTCCGTCTGGAATCTATCAGGATCCATCAGGCGCCTGGGGCGGAACCACCTAGTCGGTTCCGCCTCCCTGCGGTGAGGTGCAGCGGTCAGAAAGTCGAGTCGAAGGAGCGAGTGGTCAGTCTATGACAAGGGTTCCACACCTATATCCCCGATGTCAAGACCACTCAACCACTGACCAGAGACAAAAACTAGATCCAGGGTGTGTCCACCAATGTGAGTCGGGCCCTGAATTACCTGGGTCCGGTCCATGGCAATCATGGAAGCCATGAACTCCCGGGCCATCTCAGATGTTTCACCGATAGATGGCAGATTGAAATCCCCCATGACCATAAGCCTGGGGGTATCAACCGCCACCTCGGCTACAACATTGAGAAGCTCGGGCAGGGTCGTTGCCACGTGGCAGGAAGCCAGGTATGTGACTAACAGACCCATCTGCCCACCAGGACCCCACCTCACAAAGATGGACTCACACCCGGCTATCTGAGGTACAGTGGCCTCCCTCGGACCCAGACCTTCCTTAATAATGACCGCTACTCCCCCACCCCTACCCTGGGCTCTCGGCTGGTGGAATGCAAGGAAACCTGGTGGGCACATCTCCACGAGGGGAACCCCCCCTCGTGGCCCAGCCAGGTCTCGGTAATACCGGCCAGGTCCGCACCCCCCTCTTGGAGAAGGTCACATATGAGGGGGGCCTTATTTACAACGGACCTCGCATTGCATAACAACAGCCGGAGCCTCGGGTCCTGAGACTCTAAACAACCCGGGGAACGGGAGTAGCTCGGGGGACTGGGGCAAGCAATCGCTCGAAGACAGCGAGTGCGTGCCCCCACCACACGATATGGTCCCCGGCTCGCGCCATATCTGCCCCTCCCACACAGCGTATTTATAACACAGCCCTCAACAGAGGGCTCTATAGGAGCCCTCTTGCCTCCAGAAACTAAACCCCCTGTGGCATCAAAAACTGCCGGGCCTGTCCCTCTCCCCCCCCCGGGTTCCCCCCCAAACCCGCAGCCTCCCCCACCCCGGAACCCCCTAAAACACACATTAAAAAAGAACTTAAAAAAAACCCTCAGTCCCCGTTTTGCGACATGCCACCTCTCGGGGTCCCAAAACCCATCATTAAGGTAGGCCCTCGATAACATAGAGGGCCAAACCCGCGAGAGGGGGGAATCTTGCAGGGCAAGAAGCATAGACCTAGGGTACATCCGATGCAAATATGGCCAAAGAAGATGGAAGGCATGGCAGAGGTCCATAATAGTAGTTCAGAATGTCCTGAAGCAGGACCAAGTCAGTCAGGAGAAACGCCACTACCCTCTCACGGTAGCGGCTAGGAGTCTCTGCGTTCTGTCTAGCTGAGGGGATGTCCAGACCACCCTCTCACGGTGGTCCACCATAGAAGGCAGGTGGGTTAGAAAGTCCAAGGCCATTCTCTCACCGTATAAAGTATAAAGGTATTAACTCCTTTCTGCCATTCCCTTAGATTTCCATCTTTCTTAAGCACCGGTATTATTTGAAACAAAAATAAAAATTTAGGTAGTACATTCATTTTTATTGCTGCCAAAGGACTTCATAATTGTTTTTAAATAACTTCGTGTTTGAATCTGCAACAATTACTCCTAAATATTTAACCTTTTTAACTATTTCAAATCCCGTTATTCTTCCTAAATCTTCCCTTTGAGAAACAGACATATTTTTAGTTATTATCTTAGTTTTATGTTGATTTATTTTAAATCCAGAAACTGTACCATATTGTTCTATTATATCCAGCATATATGGAACTGTATTTGTGGGTTGACTTAAAGTAAAAACCAGGTCATCTGCAAATGCTCTTAATCTATAATCTTGTTGTCTAATTAATATTCCTTTGAGTTTATCAGATTTACGTATCTTTTTCAGGAAGATTTCTAAAAATAAAATAAACAACAATGGCGATAAAGGACAACCCTGCCGTGTTCCCTTCTCAATCTTAAAGCGATCCGTTAGGCCTCCATTGACAATTATTTGTGCTGATTGTTCTTGATATATTGCTCTAATTGATTGTTTAAATTGCTCTCCAAATTGCATTTTATCTATAATTTTGAACAAAAATTGCCAATTCAATCAATCAAATGCCTTCTCAGCATCCAAAAAGAAGAGCGCAGCAGGGACCTGGTTGTTTTTTTCCAAATATTCCACTAAGTTTATAATTTGTCTCAAATTATATTTCATTTGTCTCCCTTTTATAAATCCTGATTGATCATTATGAATTATTTGTTGCATAACTGGCATTAATCTATTTGCTAATATCTTAGCAAAAATTTTATAATCAGTGTTGAAAAGTGAAATTGGTCTAAAATTTTCAGGCTTGACACAATTCTTACCTTCTTTTGGAATCAGTGAGATAAAAGCTGTCCTCCAGGAAGGTGGAATTCTTTCCCCTGACTGAATCTTACCAAATAAAATTCTAAGTGGTTCTACCATTTCCAACTGCAAATTCTTATAATAGACAGCTGTCAATCCATCTGTTCCTGGTGTCTTACCTGAGTTTAACTGTTTAATTGCTGCAATAATCTGTTCAGAAGTTATTGGTTGGCTCAAACCTTCCCTTTGTTCTAAAGTTAATTCAAGAATATCATCCTCTTTAAGATATCTATCTATATCTACACCTTGTATTAAATCTCCTGCATACAGTTTTGTATAATATTCTAAAAAAGCTTTTTTAATCTTTTTGTTTTTTGTTTTTTTATTGAAAAGTTTTACAAACAGAAAATAACATTTTTCTTCCCCCCACCCCCTTCCCACCTCCCCTTCCCCCCCTTCCCTTCTCCTCCCTCCCCCCTCCCCGACTTCCCAGAGCAGAATACAAGGTATTAGAGAAAAAAGAAAAACAGTTATAAACTAAATTAACCTACCCATCCATAAACTAACCCCCCCAAAAAGAAACCTTAACTGTTTTATAGATAACCCAAATTATCGTTACACTCATGCATATGCAATTTGATATCTTCTTGTCTTGTATTTGTTTTGAACATAGTCTATCCATTTTTCCACTCCAAAATATATTTCTCTTGCGTATGATCCTTCAAGTATGCTGAGATCTTCGCCATTTCAGCTAAGTGTGTTACTTTCAGTGTCCATTCTTCTATAGTAGGCACAAAGTCTTTCTTCCAGTATTGAGCTACCAACAGCCTAGCTGCTGATATAAAGTTTAAAATCAATTTAGTCTCTAGTACTGTACAATCAGTTATTATACCCAATAAGAACAACTGTGGAGTAAATTTCAGTCTTTTTTTCAAAATATTTTGAATTACCCACCAAACTTTTATCCAAAATGCTTTGATCTTCTTACAAGTCCACCATACAGTCAGGTCCAGAAATATTGGGACATCAACACAATTCTAACATCTTTGGCTCTATACACCACCACAATGGAGTTGGAATGAAAGAAACACAATGTGCTTTAACTGCAGACTGTCAGCTTTATTTTGAGGGTATGTACATCCAACTCAGGTGAACGGTGTAGGATTTACAGAAGTTTGCACATGTGCCTCCCACTTGTTAAGGGACCAAAGGTAATGGGACAGAATAATAATCATAAATCAAACTTTCCCTTCTTAATACTTGGTTGCAAATACTTTGCAGTCAATCACAGCCTGAAGTCTGGAACGCATAGACATCACCAGATGCTGGGTTTCATCCCTGGTGATGCTCTGCCAGGCCTCTACTGCAACTGTCTTCAGTTCCTGCTTGTTCTTGGGGCATTTTCCCTTCAGTTTTGTCTTCAGCAAGTGAAATGCATGCTCAATGTGATTCAGGTCAGGTGATTGATTTGGCCATTGCGTAACATTCCACTTCTGTCCCTTCAAAAACTCTTTGGTTGCTTTTGTAGTATGCTTTGGGTCATTGTCCATCTGCACTGTGAAGCGCCGTCCAATGAGTTCTGCAGCATTTGGCTGAATGTGAGCAGATAATATTGCCTGAAACACTTCAGAATTCATCCTGCTGCTTTTGTCAGCAGTCACATCATCAATAAATACAAGAGAACCAGTTCCATTGGCAGCCATACATGCCCACGCCATGACATTACCACCACCATGCTTCACTGATGAGGTGGTATGCTTAGGATCATGAGCAGTTCCTTTCCTTCTCCATACTCTTCTCTTCCCATCACAATGGTACAAGTTGATCTTGGTCACATCTGTCCATAGGATTCTGTTCCAGAACTGTGAAGGCTTTGTTAGATGTTGTTTGGCAAACTCTAATCTGGCCTTCCTGTTTTTGAGGCTCACCAATGGTTTACATCTTGTGGTGAACCCTCTGTATTCACTCTGGTGAAGTCTTCTCTTGATTGTTGACTTTGACACACATACACCTATCTCCTGGAGAGTGTTCTTGATCTGGCCAACTGTTGTCAAGGGTGTTTTCTTCACCAGGGAAAGAATTCTTCGGTCATCCACCACAGTTGTTTTCCGTGGTCTCCCGGGTCTTTTGGTGTTGCTGATCTCACTGGTGTGTTCCTTCTTTTTGATCTGTCCCCCCCCTTCAGAGACCCACAAAAACACAGCCAGCCGAGGGTTAAGAATCACTTGGCACACTCCGCAGTTCTTATCTCAACCTTGGCAGCGATATGCACACTGTCTGCCAAGGACTTTATTGGTTTACACAAACAAGAAAATCACCTACGTAGCTTTGCCGTTCATCTAGCTTCCAAGACTACGAGGTTGCTCCGTTTGTTTAGCTTTGTTCGTCACAAACTTCGTGACCCACCGTACTGTCTTATATAGATAGGCTTCTGGGTGTGGTCCAGTGAGTCATTGATCCTGTGACTCCAATCCAATGACTCAGGATTTCCTCATACGCCGCAGCTGCAGTAACCTTTTCTCTCGCCTTCTTTGGCGTGCGTCCAGGAATGACGTCTCTCCCTCACTCTCATCTGAGACACCTGTTTCCCCACTACTTGGCTCTCTTTCAGCTGGCACCTGAGACGGTGCCAGAGGGGGGGGGGCTGGGAGATCTGGCTGGCTCCTCTTCCTCCTGCTCAGAGCTTCCTTCCTCCAATGGGATAGGCTCAGAGGACGGGGCCACAACACTATCCCCCACCGCAGGGCCCTTCCCCCGGGTCTGACGGTCGGGATGGGGTCGGGACGGGAACTGTTCGTGGAAAGCCCGCACCAGGTCAGGGGCCTGAACGGCAGACGCGTCCACCCAGGTGAAATCCTCGGCCCCGTACCCTTTCCAAGCGATGAGGTATTGAAAGCGCCCCTTCAGCCAACGGGAGTCCCGAATACTGTCCACCCTCATACGTCGAGGCGTCGTCCTCGTCGGCTGCGGCTGGGGGGGCAGGCGGCGGCGGGCAGCGGAGACGGCTAGCGGGAGTCTCAGGGACCAGGAGGGACCGATGAAAAACGGGGTGGAGCCGCATGGAGCGGGGTAGAGTCAACCGATAGGCCACCGGGTTGATGACCGCCTCGATGGGGAAGGGACCGATAAAGCGGTGGGCCAGTTTCCTCACCGGCTGGTCCGTGGGGAGGTGTTTCGTGGACAGCCACACCCGATCTCCAACTTCCAGCGGTGGCGTCGCCTGGCGGCCGCGATTGGCAAACCGTTTATAGTCCTCTTTCGCCCGGATCAGCTGCCGCTGCACCAGTTGCTGCACCGCCTGCAGCTCCGAGAGGAAGTCCCGGGTCTCAGGAACAGGGGAGTCCATGATGGTCAACGGAAAAACCGTGGATGGTACCCGACGTTGGCATGGAACGGTGTCATCTGGGTGGAGGTATGTTGGGAGTTGTTAAAAGCGAACTCCGCCAGGGGAAGGTACTCGGCCCAGTTGTCCTGCTGCTGGTTGACAAAACAGCGGAGGTACTGCTCCAGTATGCCAATGACCTTCTCCGTGCCCCCGTCAGTCTCCGGATGGTGTGACAACGACAGGCACACCTGCAACTCCAGCGCAGCCATCAGGCTTTTCCAGAAGCGGGCCGTGAACTGGGCCCTGCGATCCGAAACCACCCGGTCCGGCAGGCCGTGGAGGCGGAAGATGTGTTGCAGGAACAGGCGAGCCGTGGTACGAGCCGAGGGCAGGCCGCGGCACGGGATGAAATGTGTCATCTTCGTGAGCGCATCCACCACCACGAGGACGGTCGTGAACGTAGCGGACAGGGGCAGGTCAGTCAGGAAGTCCATGGAGATGGCTCTCCACGGTCTCTCCGGTGTCGGCAGCGGCTGGAGGAGTCCAGGAGGGGGGCCGGACGCGGCTTTGGCCTGTCGGCATGGCACACAGGACGTCACGTAGGCGTGCACGTCGTGCCGTACCCGAGGCCAGCAAAAAGTCCGCGTCACTAGGTTCAAGGTCTTAAAGAAGCCGAAGTGCCCCGCCGCGGGGTTGTCATGGCACTGGTTCATGACGAGGGCTCGGAGCGGACTTGTGGACACGTACAGCCGACCCCGGTGCCTGAGCAAGCCCTCCTCCACGGTCCATGGGGACGCGGGGCCGACGTCCGCTCTCCGCTGCTGCGACCAGTCGTCCCGTCGCTGCGCTTCCAGCACCTGAGTCCGCAGGTCCACCGGTTCCTGGACCGCGGCCAAGGAGTCCGCTGGCAGCACCGTCCGGGGGGAAAGGGAGTCCTTGGGGCAAAAGTATTCCGGCTTACGGGATAGCGCGTCCGCCCTCTGGTTGAGGTGGCTCGGAATGTATGTGACGTGGAAGTTGAACCGGGCGAAAAACAACGACCACCGGATCTGCCGCTGGTTCAAATTCCTGGCCGTGGTGAGGTGCTCCAGGTTCCGATGGTCCGTCCGCACCTCCACCTGGTGTCGGGCCCCCTCGAGGTGATGTCGCCAAGCCTCGAACGCGGCCTTGATAGCCAGCAACTCCTTTTCCCAGATGGTGTAGTTGCGCTCAGAAGGAGTGAGTTTCCGGGAGTAGTAAGCGCAGGGAAAAAGAGTGCCGCCATCCACCGGAGCCTGTAGCAGCACCGCTCCAATCGCCACGTTGGACGCGTCTGTCTCAACCACGAACGGACGGTGTGGATCGGGGTGCCTCAGGACCGGCTCCGTGACAAAGGCCTGCTTGAGAACCTCGAAGGCCTGCTGCTGCGGGGGCCCCCACTGGAACGGAACCTTCTTCTGAAGGAGCTGGGTCAACGGCACGGTCAGGGTGGCAAAGCCCGGGATGAAGGTCTGGTAGTAGTTGGCGAATCCCAACAGACGCTGGACGTCCTTCACCCGACGCGGGGGTTCCCAACTGCGCAAGGCCGCCACCTTGTGTGGGTCCATCGCGATGCCCTCAGGGGTGATGATGTGCCCGAGGAACTCTATGGAAGTCTGGAAGAAGTAACATTTCTCCAACTTCGCATAGAGCTGGTGCTCCCGCAGGCGCTGCAGGACCTGGCAGACATGCTGGAGGTGACTCTCCGGGGTCCGGGAATAGATCAAAATATCATCCAGGTAGATCACCACGAACCGATCCAGCATGTCCCGGAACACGTCGTTCATCAAGTGCTGGAAGACCGCGGGGGCGTTGGTCAACCCGAACAGCATGACGGTATATTCAAAGTGTCCGTATCAGGTGCCAAATGCCGTCTTCCACTCGTCCCCCTCTCGCATCCGCACCAGGTTGTAGGCTCCCCGGAGGTCGAGCTTGGTGAAAATCAAGGCCTCCCGCAACCTCTCCATCAGCTCCGGGATCAGCGGCAGGGGATAGCGATTCCGTACCGTGATGGCATTCAAGCGCCGGTAGTCGCAACACAGGCGCAAGTCCCCCGTCTTCTTTTTCACAAAGAGGACTGGGGCCGAGAGCGGGGAGGTCGAAGGCCGGATGAACCCACGGGCCAGGTTCTTGTCCAGAAAGTCCCGTAAGGCGGCCAGCCTGTACATGGAGTACAGGCGTCCCGAGGGCAGGGGCGCGTTGGGCATCAAGTCCACCGCGCAGTCGTAGGGTCGGTGCGGGGGCAAGCGATCCGCCTCCTTCTCGCTGAACACGTCGGCGAAGGATGTCAGCTCCGGAGGCAAGGAGACGTTCGGGGCAGAGACGTCCTGGCCGGCACAGGTGTGGCGAAGGTGGTCGACACACTGCAGGCTGGGGAACGAGATGGCATTTCTCGACCACGCCACCTGAGGGTCGTGCGCCCGAAGCCAGGCCATCCCCAGGACCAAGGGGAAGTGCAGGTCCGCCGTCACATAAAACTGGATCGCCTCCTCATGGTTCCCAATGGCAAGGCGCAAGGGCTGAGTAGCGAAGTTGATGGGCCCCGCCACAAGTTCCCGCCCATCAATAGTTTCGACCTTCAACGGAGGGTCCACTGGAACCAAGGGAACCTTGTAATGGGCCACAAAGGCCTGGTCCATAAAGTTCGTGGTGGCCCCCGAGTCCACCAGCGCGTGCGCCTGGAGCCCCTCCGACCGGTTAGCCAACAACACCCGGGTGTTCAAAATCAGGTGCCGAGGGGGCTCACAGTCCACAGCCACCGCCTCCGGCGGGGCATGGTCACCTGCCTGACCCAGAGTTTCCCCTAAGCCAGGCCTGACCCGTTTCCCGGCTGGTCACGCCGAGGCTCCGGAACAGACTTGAGCGATCCACTCCACTTCCGGGGACACGAGGCGGCGAAATGTCCAGCCTCGCCGCAATAGAGGCACAACCCCCCTTGGCGTCTCCGCATCCGCTCCTGGGCCGTCAGTTGAGGTCTGGCTGCTCCGAGCTCCATGGGCTCCTCAGCCGTCGCCACCAAACGCAGTACGGTCCGTGGCGCTGTTGGTACGAAACGCGGGGGTGCCGGCACTGTCGGTGGTTCCGGAAGAGCCCTACGGGGCCATCGCCGTTGTAGGCGGGCGTCGATGCGCAGGCAGTGGGTCACCAGCGCGTCCAGGGTCTGTGGCGCCTCCACCCGAACCAGCTCGTCCTGCATCTCATCGCAGAGGCCGTCCTGGAAGGCATCCATCAGCGCCGCCTCATTCCAGGCCGAATCCTGGCCTAGCAATCGGAACTCCGCAATATAGTCCTGCAGGGGGCGCTTGCCTTGGTGGAGGTCTTTGATGCGCCTCGCTGCCGTCTGCACCCGGAGGGGGTCCTCAAACATGGTGCGCAGGTGTTGCAAAAAGCCCTGATAGTCCAGAAGGAAGGGGCTGTCTTGCAGCAACAGGGGCGTGGCCCATCGGGCGGCAGTGCCAGAGAGGGAGCTGATAATAAAAGCCACCCGAACCCGGTCATCCGGAAAATCCTCCGGCCGCATTGCCATGTACAGCTGGCACTGTCCCAAGAAGGCCGGGAACATTTCCTGCTGCCCAGAAAACTTATCTGGCATGTTCACTGGGCATCTTGGACGGGGAAGGGGAGCAGGTGGAGCTGCTACAGGAGCATTTCCCAAAGCAAGTTGTGCAGTTAGCTGTGCTACTTGCTGTTGCAGAAGTTGATTGGCCTCCAGCATCTGCTGTACCTGCTGCTGCAGCTGTTGGTCCATCGTGGGTTAACGATGGAGTTTTGGGTGACGAACAAGATGATCTGTCCCCCCCCTTCAGAGACCCACAAAAACACAGCCAGCCGAGGGTTAAGAATCACTTGGCACACTCCGCAGTTCTTATCTCAACCTTGGCAGCGATATGCACACCGTCTGCCAAGGACTTTATTGGTTTACACAAACAAGAAAATCACCTACGTAGCTTTGCCGTTCATCTAGCTTCCAAGACTACGAGGTTGCTCCGTTTGTTTAGCTTTGTTCGTCACAAACTTCGTGACCCACCGTACTGTCTTATATAGATAGGCTTCTGGGTGTGGTCCAGTGAGTCATTGATCCTGTGACTCCAATCCAATGACTCAGGATTTCCTCATACGCCGCAGCTGCAGTAACCTTTTCTCTCGCCTTCTTTGGTGTGCGTCCAGGAATGACGTCTCTCCCTCACTCTCATCTGAGACACCTGTTTCCCCACTACTTGGCTCTCTTTCAGCTGGCACCTGAGATGGTGCCAGAGGGGGGGGGGGCTGGGAGATCTGGCTGGCTCCTCTTCCTCCTGCTCAGAGCTTCCTTCCTCCAATGGGATAGGCTCAGAGGACGGGGCCACAACACTTTTTGAGAATGTTCCAAACAGTTGTTTTGGCCACACCTAATGTTCTTGCTGTCTCTCTGATGGGTTTGTTTTATTTCTTCAGCCTAATGATGGCTTGCTTCACGGATGGTGACAGCTCTTTGGATCTCATCTTGAGTTTTGACAGCAACAGATTCCAAATGCAAATAGCACACCTGAAATGAACTCTTGGCCTTTTACCTGCACATTGAAATTGGGGTAATGAGGGAATATCATACACCTGGCCATGGAATAGCTGAGAAGCCAATTGCCCCATTACCTTTGGTCCCTTAACAAGTGGGAGGCACAGATGCAAACTGCTGTTAAGTTCTACACTGTTCACCTGAGTTGGATGTACATACCCTCAAATTAAAGATGACAGTCTGCAGTTAAAGCACATTGTGTTTCTTTCATTCCAACTCCATTGTGGTGGTGTATAGAGCCAAAGATGTTACAATTGTGTTGATGTCCCAAATTTCTGGACCTGACTGTATATGATAATAAATTGCATCATCGGAATCACATCTCCAACATTTAGGTTGCATATTTGGTTAATCTCATTTTGTTGATAAACTTCCTTACCTCTGAATTCTATCTTGCTGATAACTCGTGATTTTTGTTTCTTCCTTAGTACATAAGCCAACCGTCTACCTGGTTTATTGGCATTACAGAATGTATTATGTTTAGCATATTGCAGAGTAGTTGCCACTTGATCAGCCATTAACATATTAAGTTGCCCTCGCAATATATTTATTGTCTCCTTTACTTTTTTATCTCCTGGGTTACCAATTAATAGTTGTTCCTTCTTTTTTATTTCCTCTTCAATATCTTTCTGCCTCTTTGTTTGCTTTAATCTGTGTCTATTGTTCATATGTATTAAAACTCCTCTCATATAAGCCTTACTTGCATCCCATACCATTTCCATAGAGGTACCCTTATACATATTATTAAGAAAAAATTATTTCATTTGTTTTTTAAACTCTTTCACATTTTCTTCATATCTAAATAAATTTTCATTTAATCTCCAGGACCTCCTTTCCCCCCTCTCCTGTTGCAATTCCAACCAAACTGGACTATGATCAGCTAGAGTCCTTGGGTATATCTTGACCTTCTTCACCCTAGAAAGAAAATCATTTGTTAGTAATATAAAATCAATCCTAGAAAAGGATTGGTGTCTATCGGAGAAAAAAGTGAAATCTCTTTCGTCAGCATTCCGTTCTCTCCAGACATCTCTGAATTCCAAATCTTCCATTATTTCAAAAAAAGGTTTAGGTAATTTTGCACATGTAGAGATTTTGGATGTAGTCTTCTTATCTTTTAAAGTATCTATTACTCCATTCCAATCACCCATTAACATAAGTGATTTATAATCCCATTGTATTATTTTAGAATGTAAAAGTTTATAAAAATTATCTTGTTGCTGGTTCGGTGCATATATTCCAATTAAAAGCATTTTCCCTTTTGAGTTTGTAGTTCAATTGCTATATAACTTCCTTGATCATCTGCCTCAATTAAATTAGCTGATAGTCCCTTCTTTACATAGATAACTATTCCATTGTTTTTCTCTGGGGCTGATGCCACAAAATGAGTCCCTAACCTTGAGTTTATTAAGTATTTTTGGTCAGTTAATCTAATATGTATCTCTTGTAAGGAAATAATATCATTCTTAAATTTTTTCAAGTAGTGAAATATTTTCTTTCTTTTTTGTGGTGAGGTTAAACTGTTCACGTTCCAGGATAGATATTTAGTTGCCATCTTTGGCACCTTGAAGCTTTAAGAGCATTTGCTGAAGATCTTCCTTCACCTTACTCTTCGGCCTCGCTCCTCCCACTGCTTCTGTTTTTTGAGTCAGATCTTGAGTTTGTTGCATTTTCAAGAATTGTTGTTGTTTAAAAGTTGATCGTGTCAGGCGTTGTTCTCTTGGTTCCTCTGTCTTAGATATATCAGGCACCGATCCTGAGGATGGGTCAAGTTGAGAAAGATCATCTTGCATCTTGGTTCCTCCAGCCACCGCCTCTGCATAAGTTTGTATCTCTTGTCCATCTTTCTCTTTTTCCTTTTTACTCCCCCCAGATGAAGATGGATGTCCAGCCTTTAGTACATTAATATAAAAATCTCTTGCTTTCCAAACAGTGTTCAAACGGTATCTTTCTCCACCATAAGTCACTATTAGGCCTATTGGGGCATCCCATCTGTACATTATTTGTTGTCTTCTCAACTCATCCACCAAAAAACCAAAATCCTTTCTGTCTCTCAGCATTTTAGGAGGAATCTCTTTCAGTATCTTAATTTCTTGTCCAGACACCTGTACCTTGCTGCTATAGGAGGCTTGTAAAATATCATTTCTAATTCTTCTGTCCAAAAAATAAATCACCACATCCCTTGGCTAGTTCTTATTTCTTGCCATCCATGAATTAACTCTGTAAATTTTATCAATTTGAATTCTTATGTCCTCCTTCCTTGTTCCAGTCACTGCTGCTATGGCTTCTGCACATCTGTCTCTTAAGTTTTCCCGACCATTCTCTTTCAATCGTCTCAGTCTCAAAGCAAACTCCATAGATCTATATTGCATCATGGTCACCTCATTTTCCAGCTTTTCAGATTTAGTTATAATTTCTCCCATTTTGGCCTCCAGATTTAAATTAGCCTCATTAATTTCTTCCACTCTCTCATCCAGCCAAATAAGATGTTTAGACAAGCCTGAAACCGCCAGTAGACTATCATCTCTTATGTCATCATGCATTTTTGTAACATCATCTTTGACTTCTTTTATTTCTTCCTCAAATTTCTCAAATTTTTTCTCTATCATTATTGATTGATTACTCAGAGCTTCTTTTATAAAGTCTTTAAGGTCTTTCATAGAGGCTTCCCTATTTTGTGATTCAGCCGGAAGTTGGGCCTTTTGTGTCACAATATAAATTGTAGGAGAACCCCCTCCTACTTTTGGAACTGCTGGTTTAGTTTGCTTGGAAGCCATCTTAATTCCTTTTTTAAAAGAGATCTTTTTTCCTCTTCACCCCCCTTTGCCAGCCCAAAGTCACAAAAGTCACAAAAATAGCTCTCAGCAGGTTTAAATTGCTGGTTTTTAAAAGCAAAAGTAATCTTTCTCCCCCAAATTCTCTATTTCCAGCAGCTTCACTTCAAATTTAAAGCGCAAACGTCTCAGCAAACACTTTCATTACTCACTTCCACTTTCCACAGTCACAGCAAGGACGCCATTAAGTATTCACTTCCTCTCTCCATTGGCTTCAGTAGCAACAATGTAATCCGGAGTTAAGCATGGATACTTTCTTGCCTGTACTCCTGTTTTCGCTCCGTCTGCACTTGAAAACTTTTAAACTTCTAGTTGCTTGCAGAGATGGTCGCAGCGTCTATTTCTGCTCTTGCAGAAGCATCCCGGATCCGGAGTTTCGTTTGGCTGACCAGGGAGCTCGCCTTTCCAGCCCCTGGAATTACTCCTAGGAGCTTTTTGGGCGGTTCTACCCTCACCAAACTGCTCTGCTCTCCCTCTTTTCCCGAGGGAGAGACTTTGAAGCCGTCAGACAGCTGTTTTGTGCTGTCAAAACAGCTTCACGAGATCGCGGGGCTGGCGGTCTAAAAGAAGACTGTCTGCGACGCCTGCGGTGCCAGCCGGAAGTTCCAGCTCTCTCTTTTTGTTAAACATTATTTTCTGAGTGTTAATACTGCTGGCCTCATTCCCTGTGAGTGTGATAACTAATCTGTAATGGCTTCTAAAAAAAGAATAAGACTGGGAACATTCACTCATATAAGCAACCTAATTGGGACTGGCAGAGACTTGTTGCCTCCTGAACTCCCAACACTGCGATAAATTCTCAGAAATGGCCTACTGTTAAGAGAACAAAGTAGTGATGATGCCAGAAACTACCCAGCAGCCACTCTTGCAAGAGTCAATTATCCAAAAGTGCTTAAAAGGTGGGAATGAGTGAACAGTTCTTTTGTGACCCCTGTTGTAAATTCACGAGTGACAATCTTGAACAAGATCCAAGAGAGCTGCGATCAATCCAAAAACGTATGTCTTGGTAGAGGAAAGCTAGATGTCAAAGAGACTTTCACTGTGAAACTTCACAAACAGTTTGACATCCTCAACTGCAAGTGTCAAATTGGTTTTTTAATAGAAGTTTTTTATTTTATAGACAAACAAACATACAATACATAATCAATCATTCAGTGTATCATCTGAGTACATCTTTTGTCTCCTTCCTACTCCTCCACTATTTATCATATCTTAATATTATCTTTATATTTATTATAAAATTTCTTCCACATTTCTTGCTTTTCTATTAATACATTTATTAATACATTTATCTATCTTCTTTCTCTTCATTCTTCTTCACTCATTTAATTCCAACATTACCCTTGGTTTTTTTATAGAAGTTTTTTATCATTCGTGGTTTCGGGGTGAGGTATCATCAGTACACCGATGATACTCAATTACACATTTCCACCCCGGACCACCCCAGGGATGCCCTTTCTGTGATTTCCCGATGCCTGGAGGCGGTGCAGGTCTGGATGGGTAGAAACAGACTCAGACTCAACCCTTCCAAGACTGAGTGGCTGTGGTTGCAGGCATCACACGCTCTAGAGGTCCTGTCACTTTTGATGGGGGGTGCAGGTACTTGCCCCGGTTGAAAGGGCCCACAATTTGGGTGTCCTCCTGGATTCCCGGCTGTCTTTAGAAGAACACTTGACGGCCGTGACCAGGGGGGCTTTCACACAGGTACGCCTGGTGCGCCAGTTGCGCCCTTTCCTTGACCGTGATGCCCTTCGCACGGTCACTCATGCCCTGGTAATATCCAGCTTGGTTTACTGCAATTCCCTCTACATGGGGCTGCCCTTGAGGTGCACCCAGGGGCTGCAGCTGGTCCAGAATGACCACACCCCACAGGCTATAAAAGAGAGGGATTGCAGCCTGTATCTTTGTGACGGACAAAACAAAGGTTCATGGATCCCGGTTTCGAATCTGCCCTGTGTCTCAGCTCTGGACATTTTGGTGGTGTGTGTTTGACTGAACTATTAATAAAGGCTTTGGCAAGCAGCTGCGGGGATTGCTGCCAACCTTTGTTATCAGCTTACTTGGTTGCCTGCCAGTTCATTAGACTCTGACTGTTTGAGGGGGTGTATTTCCTGGGAGTGGGGCCAGAACAGTATTGACCTATAAAGCCCTACATGGCTTAGGCCCGGGGTACTTGCAGGACCATCTCCTGCCTGCTTCCCACCGTCCTGTCTGCTCTCATAGAGCCGCTCTCCTCAGAGTACCGTCGACCAGACAATGCCGTCTGGCGAGGCCCGGGGTAATGCGTTCTCTGTGGGCGCCCCTACCCTTTGGAACAAACTACCCACCGAGCTCCGGACAGCCCTGGATCTCTGCTCCTTCTGTCGAGGCCTGAAGACCTGGCTATTCCAACGAATGGGCTGATGCTGATTCTTGGGTTTTATTATTTATTAATTTTAATTTGGTTTTAATGAGATTTTATTATTTTATCAATGTATGTTTTTAACCTGTGTTCACCGCCCTGAGTCCTTTGGGAGAAGGGCGGCATATAAATACTGCCAAATAAATAAATAAATAAATAAGTATCTCTTCTCTAACCAATGATAAAATTGCCCCATACCTTAAAGTATTCCGATTCCTCTCTTTCTTTAATTGTCAAGGTCAATCTATTCATTTCTGCACAATCCAATATTTTCTTAATTACTTCTCCCTCTGTAGGGATTTTCTCTGCTTTCCATCTTTGCGCAAATAGTATCCTCACTGCAGTTATAACATGTATAATCAAATATGTATTTTCTTTACTAAATTTCTCTGGTAAGATACCCAATAGGAACAGTTCAGGTTTTAAATCTATATGTTGTTGTATCATTTCTTCTAACCATGTTTTAATTTTAATCCAATAATTTCTCACTTCTGGACACGTCCACCACATATGATAATACGATCCTGGTGTCTGATGGCATTTCCAACATTTAGGTGATTTAACTTTAAACATTTTTGCCAATTTTTCAGGTGGCACGTGCCATCTGTAAAACATTTTGTATTGATTCTCCTTATATGCTGTGGACATTGTTAATTTATAATTCCTTTCCAATAGCTTCTGCCATTTATCTAACTCAATTGAATATCCAAAATTTTTTGCCCAAGCTATCATTGTTTCTTTTACCTGTTCTTCTTCTAATTTAACACTAAGTAGGTGATTATATATTTTTTAAATTATTTTTTCATCTGTTTCTGTGAGTATCTTTCTTTATTCTAAATAAAAACCATATAGGTTAGCATCTTTTTAATATCTTGTTTTTATTTGCATATGAGTATACCAATCAATCTCAATCCTTTGTTCTTCTATTTCTTATTTCCCTTTCAATTCCCCCTTATCTGTTAATATATCCTTGTATCTAAGAATATTTTTAATATCAATAATATTTGGGTGTATTAACGTTTCCGTTGTTGATAACCATGTTGGTATTTTCAAAAAATATTTATCTCTAATCTTCTCCCACACTAGTAATAATGCATTTCTTAGTGCCATCCCAATTGTAAATCATGTCCTTCCAAAGTTAATAGTCTTATATTTCTTAGTCCAATCCATTCTCTCATCCAAGTCAACGCTGCTGTCTGGTAGTATAGTTCCCAATTCAGCAGTCCAAATCCTCCACGTAATTTCGCATCTTGTAACATTTTTATGTTGATTCTTGCTTTGTTCCCTTGCCATATAAATTTCCTTACTATTTTGTTAAGATGTGCAAAATATGTTTTTTCCACTTTTATAGGTATTGTCTGAAATAGAAACAATAGTCTCAGTAATATATTCCTCTTAATTATCTCAATCTTTCCCATTAATGATAACTGTAGATTTTTCCATTTCTTCAAATCTTCCTCAAATTTGTCTTTTTAATTTGTAATAATTATCTTCTTTTATCATTACACATCTTGAAGTTAAATGTATTCCTAAGTATTTTACTTTCTTCACAATTTGAATATTTAGCTTCTCCATTAATTCTCTTTTCTGTTTTTCTGTGATTTTTTCACCAATATTTTTGTCTTTATTTATTTTTAGTCCTGCCACCCCTCCATACTCTTCTATTTGTTCTAATAGTTTGGGAGCCGTTATTTGGGGTTCCTACAAAACAAAAACTAAATCATCTGCAAAGGCTTGTAATTTATATTCTTCTTTTTTAATCTTCATTCCTTTTATTTCTTCATTTCGTCTTATATTTCTATTTAATACTTCTAGTGTTAACACAAATAACAATGGAGATAACTGTTGTGGCCCATCAGCGGCCTGTGCAGCTAGTAGCTGGTTCCGACAGCGAGGAGGCTGGTGTGGTGATGCGCCAGCAGCCTGTGCAGCTGGCATTCGAGTCAGACAATGAGGAGGCTGGAGAAGATGTTGTGCCAGAGGCGGAGATTCAGTCAGGGCCTTCAGAACCTCCAGAACCTCCCATAAGTGAAGAGGAAGAAGAGGAGCCGCCTCTTCTCAATGCATGGGCGCGCAGAGCTGCCAAAAGGCAGGAGTGGCTCCTCAGGAGGAGGTCTCCTCGAGAGTAAGGCTTGGGGCTAATTGGCCACTCCCCTAGCCTATTTAAGGAAGGATGATGAGCATTTCCGGTGCAGCGATCTGGGTGAAAGAGTGGCGCAGCGTGTGCTCCGCTGGGCTTAGTGATTTTTTTGGATCTCCGCGGTTTGTTGGCTGCCGTCCCCAGCCCCGGAGAGGCTGAGGGAACAGAGGAGCTTCTTTCGGAGACACGGTGAGGGTGTGCGACCCCCCCGCGTCATATCGAAGAGATAGCTTTGAGGAGCCGGAGATCAGGAAGACCGAAGCCCATGACGCGGAGTTTTTTGACCGGTACGAGGAGACAGGATGGAGAAAACAGACTAGAAGGGAAAAAAGAAGTAAAGAAAGGACTTTGAATTTGAGTTGTGAATGACGGGAATTTGGCGACTGACTGAAGAAAATAGCGGCAGTCCAAATCAGAGGTGAAGGAAGTGTTTCTAAAGGACTGGAGATCTCACTGTGGCGTAGCTAGAGGTGAAGTGAAATAAGGGAAATAAGACTTATACGTGTGCTTTATTTGTGATAAGACTTAAACTCTAGCGGACTAAAATTTTACTACAGTGATTTATTAATAAGTGAAATAAGAGATGATCAGGGGGTAAAACCTCTCTGGAATCCTGCTCCTCCCAAGATGACAGCATAATATAAGCCCCTTCCTGTTGTGAATAAATACGAGATGGACTGAAATGAAATTAGAGAGTACCACCCCTGTGTGAAGTCAAGTAATAACAGACAAGCGATTGTATTTATACTTATTTATATATTTATATATATTTAATTTATTATATTTATTTAACTATATATGAGCACAAATTTAATGAATTTTATAACGTAAGGAAGTATAGATAATTAATTAGAGATAATTATAATAAGATTAATTATAGTGATTTAAGTTTTAAGTTTTAAGATAACTTAATATAGCTGACATAGGAATTGGTATACATAGGTAGAATCTATTTATTAATTTATTTGTGAAAAGATAAATGAAATTGAATTAGAATTTTTTTTTTATCATAACTGTATAAGATCTAATCAAATAAGGGATAAAAATAATAGATATATGATAGTTTGGAAAAGTCTCCTTTGTTTAACAGACATGGCTACTACAACAACTTCCACCAAAGTAGTGAAGAAAACCACGGTACCTACTATGATGTCTTTGCCGATAACAATATCCCCGGGACAGAAAAAATCCTCTGAAAATTTATCAACAATTGATAGACCAATAACGATGCAAGGAATGCAAGCGATGTTTCAAAATATCCAAGAACTATTAGAGAAGAATCAGGAAGCAACGTCAAAAAACTTTGAGCACTTGAAAGCTGAGATAAGTGAACTAAGAGGAGAGATGAAACAAATGAAAGAGACATTAGGAGAAATGAAAACAACTCTAACTAATCACGAGGAGAGATTGACTGAGGTGGAAAAAAACTGAAAGGGTTGAAGTACAGATAGATAAATGTGAAAAGAGATGTGTTCAAGCGGTAGGGAAACTCGAAGACGAAATAGTATTTCTGGAAATGGAAAAATCAGCTTTCTTCTTGCGTTTACAAAATGTAGAGGAGGAAAAAGAGGAACAATTAGAGGAAATAGTGGGAGAAGTGATAGCAGAAATAGTGGGGAAAAAGAAGGAAGAGGTTCAGGCTGGGATAGACGAAGCATATCGGGTATATACTAGTTATGCAAGGCGTTATAATTTGCCCAGAGAAATACACGTAAGATTTACGAAAAAGGCGTTAAGAGATGAAACGCTGCACAAAGCTAGGGAACAGAGAATTACATATAAGGGGCATCAAATCTCGATCTTAAAACAGATTCTGAAAAGAGTACGAGAACAGCGGCAAAGTTATCAATTCATAACCTCGCAATTAAGAAAATATAACGTGCCATATAGATGGTTGCTACCTGAAGGGCTCTTGGTAACTTGGCAAGAGCGGAAAGTTAAACTTGAAAATATCCAGGATGCTCGAGAATTTTGTGAAAGTTGTTTTGGGCCTGTCGGAAAGGAAAGCGATATAGAAATAGTGAAGGAGACACAAAGAGAGGGGAAAGAAGGGTGGAAAAAGGAAAGAGGAGCACAAGCATATTATGGGAAGGGAAAAGGTGAAGGGAGGAAGGAGGAGGAAGGAGGATCAACAGAATACGGAATAGAAACCCGTTCAGTAACCAAAAGTAAGGAAGGTAGTAAATAGAGGATGGAGCAAGGAGTGAGAATTTTGACTGTTAATGTTAATGGCCTTAATGCACCGATAAAGAGACGATGTATACTAGCTAAAATTGTTAAAACAAACGTCGATATAGCATGTATCCAGGAAACGCACATTAAACTATCGCAATCTAATTTACTGAAATAGCCAAAAGCTGGGAAACTATTTGTAGCGGCGCCAGAGGGAAAAAAAAGAGGAGTGGCAGTTTTTGTGAAAGAACAGTTATTACCGGTACAATTATTTGCGGATGAGGAGGGAAGAATATTAATTCTAGAGGTAGAAATACTGCAGAAGAAAGTTCTATTGGTAGGAATTTATGCTCCCAATACTAAACATAAATCTTTTTTTCGAAAAGTGCAAAAAGAAATACGTGATTTGGAATACGAGCAGGTATGTCTTCTGGGTGACTTTAATGCAATTACGAATAGAATACAGGATTACAAAAAGGGTGAGAATCACCGGGGGGGGGGGGAGTGGAAGACAAGATAAGAAGACACTACCAACTACTTACAATGAGATAAGAGAAGAACTAGGATTGGTAGATACCTGGCGTGAACATTATCCAGCATGTAAATAATTTACTTACTATTCCCATAGACATAAATCATGGTCTAGACTGGATATGATCTGGATAACACAAGAATTAAATTCTCAAATATTAGATGTTAGAATTATGCCGAATGAATGGGCTGATCATAACCCAGTGCTTGTTACATTAAAGAAGGAAAGGAAAAACAGAAAGAGATGGATGTTGAGAACAGAGATATTAAAAGAGACTGAACTTATCCAAAAACTTAAGATTGAGATACCCCGCTTTTTTCAAGAAAATAAAACACCAGGAATACCATTGCAAATAATATGGGATGCGGCCAAAGCTTACATAAGGGGTCTCATTATTAAATACACGGCCATTAAACATAAAAAAGACAATCAAGAAAGGGAAGAGCTAATAAATAAATTAATGAAAGCCGAAGAACAACTACAAGATAATCCACTTTCTAAGGGGGCAAAAGAACAGGTGATTTTTTTTAAACATCAGCTTAATTTGTTGGAATTAGATAAATTGGCAGATAAGATAAAGATAACAAAACAAAAACACTTTGAATCAGCCAATAAATTGGGAAGATGGCTTACATATAGACTAAAAAAAGAAAAACAGTCTAGACGAATTGAACAATTAGAGGTCAAAGAAGGAAATTTAGTAAAAGAAAAAAGAGGGAAGGAAAAAATTGCGGTGGATTTTTATAAAGAATTATATAAAAGAGAGGAGATCTCAAGAGAGGCGATAAAAAAATATATGGAGAATTCAGATATACCCAAGATAACTAATCTAACGAAAGAGATCCTAGAAGAAGAAATTACTTTAGCTGAGGTTGAAAGAGCAGTAAAGAAACAAAAGACTCAGAAAACCCCAGGCACAGACGGAATCCCGGAGGAGTTGTATAAGACAATGATTGAAGTCATGGGAGAACAAATGAAAGACCTATTTAATGAAGTATTAGAGAAATCAGAAATTCCCCACTCATGGAGAGAGGCTAACATTAGTTTACTTCCCAAGGAAGGTTCGCTTTTAACGGACATAAAAAATTACAGACCAATTTCCCTCCTGAATTCAGACTACAAAATTTTTACTACAATTTTAGCAAACAGATTAAAAGGTTTCCTAAACAAATTCATACATATGGACCAAAATGGATTTCTACCATCACGACAATTAAAAGATAATATGAGAATTATGTTAAATATATTGGAATATTATGAACAACACTCAGATAAACAGGCCACATTAGTATTTATAGATGCACAGAAGGCATTCGACAGGGTAAATTGGGAATTCTTATTGTTGCAATTAGAATATATGGGATTTGGAACGAAATTTAGAAATGCAATTAAAGCTATTTACTCAGATCAAACAGCTAGGATATTGATAAATGGGGATTTGACAGAAGAATTCCATATTAGAAAGGGCACAAGACAGGGATGTCCGCTCTCCCCGCTACTTTTCATCTTATCTTTGGAAGTATTATTACATAAAATAAGGAATGACGAAAAAATAAAAGGTCTTAAAACAGGTCAACAGACTTTTAAAACCCAAGCCTTCGCAGACGATATGGTCTTCATTTTAGAAGAACCTTTAGAATCTTGCACATCTTTAATAGGAACAATTGAGGATTACGGGGCCGTGGCAGGCTTATTAATCAATAAAAAGAAAACAAACATACTAACTAAGAATATGACAGAAGAAAATAAGATAAACTTACAAAAAACGACTGGTTTGAAGGTAGTGAAAAAAGTATCTGGGAATTTGGCTAACCAATAGATGTTCAAGCTTACAAGAAGATAATTACAATAAATTGCTAACTCAAGTAGGAAAAGATTTAGATAAATGGGGTAAAATACAACTTTCACTTTTAGGACAAGTAACAACTGTAAAATCGTATGTGCTACCAAAATTTAACTTCTTATTTCAAACTGCGCCAGTTAGCTTACCGGGAAAATTTTTTGGGGTTTTAAATCAAATAATAACAAAATTTATTTGGCAAGGGAAAAGACCACGGATTAAAAGAAAGATGATGCAAGAAATAAAAGAAAGAGGGGGCTTGGGATTGCCATGCTGGGAGAATTACCACGCAGCGGCTATATTAACCTGGGTAAAAGAATGGATTACTCTAAGAAATAGACGTCTTCTTAAATTAGAAGGATTCGATATACAACAAGGTTGGCATGTGGCTCTTTGGAAAAACAACACTACACAAAGCAAATGGTTTACCCGACACTATGTAAGAAATACTTTAATTCGGACATGGGAAAAATTGAGTAATAAATACTATATTAAGGTACCATGTTGGATTTCACCCATAGAAGCGTTAACATACCCCAAATTATATAACTTTGACAAAAAACTAACATATAAAGAATTACTGAACTCATTGGGCAAACTAAAATCGAAACAGGAACTGGACTCCCAAGGAATACACATTGATTGGTGGACATATACCCAGATTAAATCTAAACACGATAAAGATAAAAGAGAGGGGTATTAACAGTGAACTTCAAGAATTAGATAAAATTTTAACAGGACAAGAAAAAGGTATGATTTCGAAAACGTATAAATTGCTGATGGAATTAGAGATAGGTGAGGAAATAATCAAAGATACAATGATCGCCTGGGGGAAAAATTTTGGTCACCCAATCTATTTAGAAAAATGGCAGGAAATATGGTGGGACAATATGAAATTAGTTGTGTCTTCAGCCTACAAGGAGAACATATATAAAATGGTATATAGGTGGCACCTTTCTCCAGATAGACTAGCGAAAATGTTCAAGGGACAAACAGCAGAATGCTGGAAATGTAGGAAGGAAAGAGGTACATACTACCACCAATGGTGGACATGCCCGAAAGCAGTGGAATTTTGGGGGATGATAAAAAGATGGTTAAATGAAATTCTAGACACCAAAATTGAGTGGCGCCCAGAGACATGCCTGCTCGGATTTAGGCCAGAGAAAATGGGAAAGGATATATGGTATCTTGCTCTGCATGTGATCATAGCAGCGAGACTGTCATATGCACAATTCTGGAAAAACCAAAATAGCCCACCAGAGGAAGTCATTATTCAGAAGATTTTAGAATGCGCAGAGGCGGATAAATTAACTAAAAAACTGAAAGACAAAGATCAAACGCGAATATGTTTATCATGGGAAAAACTTTATAGATGGATCGAGAAAAAGAAAGCAATGGTAAAATAGATGAGGAAATATATAACTTATTAGGAATATAACACATAGTATGTAAGATAATATAACATATAGTATATGTATGTAATGAAGTAGAAAATATTAGATTGATGTATGAAGAGATGTAAATTGTTCTGTCTCCTCCGGATTATAATACCAACCAAAAATATAGGATATTTGGGTAAGGGGGTATAGGGGTGTATAGGGTTATTCTTATACACATTGTTTTTTGTATTGTATTGTATTGTATGATGTTTGTCTGTCTGACCATTGTTTGTTTTTAATTGAAAATGTAAATAAAGATTATTATTTTTTTTTAAAAAGGAAGGATGACGACTGATGCAATTTGCAGGAAACAACTTGGTTCATATTCCTTCGCGTCTTGATTCCAGAAACGTTTGATTCGGCTCTTGTTTCTCTCTTGTCAGTTTTCCTGCAAATTGCTTCTGGGCATTCTGCCAACCACAGTACGATTACGGTTATCTGAAATATTGCGCCTCAGAACAGAGTTATTATTCTTTGGATTCTTGTTGGCTGTTAATGAAGTTAAATTAACAGCCCTTGTTCAGAAAAGACTGATTTAAACTGTACTTGTGTTCAAACAACTACTAAGAAAGCTCATTAGTAGTCCTTAATTAGTAAATGAAGGTTTGTACGGACTTTGTGTGTGCTGCGTTCTTTGGGGTCCATAACTGGGGCAGAACAATAACGGACATCCTTGCCTTCTTCCTTTCATTATGTTAACTTTTTCTGTCATCTCTCCATTCATCATTATCTTTCCCAATTGTTTGTTGCAAATTGTTTTTATCATATTTATAAATCTCTCCCCAAAGTCCATCATCTGTAATTGCTTTATCATGAATTGCCAATTCACATTATCGAATGCTTTCTGTGCATCTAGGAATATCACCGCCATTTGTTTTTCTGAATGTACTTCATAGTATTCCAAGGTATTCAAAATTGTCCTCATATTATCTCTAATTTGTCTTTTAGGTAAGAAACCATTTTGGTCCATATGAATAAATTCATTTAACAACCTTTTTAGTCTATTTGCAATTATTGAAGCAAAGATCTTATAGTCTACATTCAACAATGAGATTGGTCTATAGTTTTTAACTTATTGCAGGTCTGTATTTTCCTTAGGTATAAGTGTAACATACGCTTCCATCCATGAGTTTGGAATCTTTGCTTTCACTAAAATCTCATTAAATAATTCCAGCATTACATTGCTTAACGTAGCTTGTAGTGACTTGTATAATTCTGCTGGTAGTCCATCCGGGCCTGGTATTTTCCCATTTTTATTTTTTTTTATTGCTTCTGTTAATTCCATCATCGTTATTCTTTCTTCTAGTGCTTCCTTATATTGTTTAGGTATTTTAGGCAGGTCAGATTTTTCTAAAAATTGTTTTATCTTTCCATCAGGTATCATCTCTTGATTATATAGTCTCTCGTAGTAGTTTTGAATTGTTTTTTTCTTTTCTTCATTTCTATAACATACAATTGCTTTTTCATCTTGTAGCTGGTTGATTAATTTTCTCTCCTTTTCTTTTTTCATTTTATATGCCAACCATCTACCTGGCTTATTTGCATTTTCAAAAAAGTTTTGTTTAGCTAACCTTAGTTTGCAAGCCAAAAATTCTTGTTCAATTAAATTTATTTCATGTTTTTTCAGTTCCATTTGTTTTTTAACTTTGTTACTTTGTGTATCCTTTTGTAATTCCTTCTCTAACCTCTTATACTCCTCTTCCAATTTATTCTGTGTTTGTCTTTTCTTTTTATTCTTTTTCCCCAAATATGTTATTGCCAGGCCTCTAATATTCATTGTATCCCAAACATTCTGAAGTGATGTATCCTCCTTTTTATTTATTTTAAAGAAAAACTCCAGCTCTTTTTTCATAAATTGTTGAAATTCTTTTTCATTTAAAATTGTTTGGTTCAAAGTCCATCTAGACTTTTTCTTTTGTTCTTTCCATGTTATTATAATTGGATTATGATCCGCCCCAATATTTGTTTCAATGCTTACTTCTTGTACATTTTCTATTAAGTCTGTTGACATCCATATCATATCTATCCTAGACCATGACATGTGCCTATTTGAATAAAAGGTATATTGTTTTTCCTTCAAGTGTCTATTTCTCCATACATCTTGTATACTTAATTCCTCTATCATTGTGAAGAAAGTCTTCGGAAGTGTTTTTCTGGGTTTCTTATTTACTTTTGTCATTTTATAATCCAAATCCACATCTATTACAGCATTGAAATTGCCCATTATACATATATTTTCATATTCCAGTTCTAATATTTTTCTGTTTTCCTACAGAATTCTATTTTTCCATAGAATTCTTCGTTTATCATTTGGTGCATATAACGTTACTAAGAGTATTTGTTTAAAGTTCATCCTTACTTCCACCATCAGAATCCTCCCTTCTTCATCCACAAATATTGGCTTAGGTTCTAATTTTTCTTTAATATATAATACTACTCCTCTTTTGCTTTGTTGTATCAATGAGGTAAATAAAACTCCTAATTTTGAATATTCTAATAATTTTGTGTGTTGTTTTCTGATATGAACTTCTTGTAAACATATAATGTCCATCTTTAATCTATTTAATTTGTTTAAGATTCTGTTCCTTTTTGTCACCAAATTCAATCCATTTACTTTTATTGATATTGCTTTTATTTCTTCTTCCATATTACACTTATTACTAATTTTCGATCTTGTCTCTCTTGTCTCTCTTTGTTCTTTTGCATCTTTTGATCTTGCTCCTTCTCTTATTGCTCTTTCTTCCTGTTCTTTTATCCTTTCTTCTTTCTCTTTTACAGTTTCCTCTTGGTATCCGGTCTCTTTTGCTTCTCCCAATTTTCCATCTTCTAATAGTCCACAAAATTGCTCATAAAATAATTTTGCTTTTTCAATAGAATCTAATCTATGTCTTTGTTCTTGCCATGTCACCAATATTCCTTCTGGTATTAGCCACCTAAAACTCACTCCTTTTGTAATTAAAAGTTTTGTTAGGAAATGGTAATCTTTCCTAAAATCTCTAACTCTTCTGGGTATTTGTCTCAACACTATTAACTCTTTATCTTTATATTTCACTGCAGTGTTTCTTGTTATGTGTAATGTCTCTGTTTTTATCGCTTTCTTTGTGACTCTTACATGAACTTCTCTCAGAATTTATTTCTCATTGCATATCTTGTGCGTACTCTAAATACCTCATCAATCTCATTTAATATCTTCTCCTTGGGTTCTTCCATCACTTCTGCCAACATCTCTGCTATCACATCTGGCAAATTTTCCCCTTTCTCTTTACCTATATTTTGAAATCTTAGATAATAATCAGAACGATCTATCTCAAGGGAAATAATTATTCTCTCTTGAGTTTTATCCAGTTTTTTTCCTCTAGTTCTTCCACTTTCTTTTCTGTCAAATCCGCTTTTTCCTCTACTTTTTGAATTCTTTCTTCATTTTTCCCAATCATCTCCTTCACTTCTTTTAAATCCTCTTTCAAATTGTCATGAAGCGTCTGTATGAGATTTTTTAAATCCATCATTTCTGATGGTTTTTGTGTTTCTGTTGTGGAGGGACTTGCTGCTGAATGCAGATGTGCTGTAAATTTCTTCATCTCTTAAAGTTGTATGCACCCAATTTATAATCCACTTATGGTTTCTATTTATAATCGAAGTATCTAATCCACCCGATTGGATGAACTAGAAAAAAAAACAATTTAAAAAAAAAGAAAAAGAAAAATCCAGTCAGCCCCCCCCAAAAGGAATGCCCCAAAATACTATCAATCAAAAAGAGAGAGAGAAAAAAGAAAAAATCCTTAAGAAAAAGGCAAGAAAAAAAAGGAGAAGGAGAAGGAGAAGGAGAAGGAGAAGGAGAAGGAGAAGGAGAAGGAGAAGGAGAAGGAGAAGGAGAAGGAGAAGGAGAAGGAGAAGGAGAAGAAGAAGCAAAAACTAATGCACAATGAAAAAATAAAAATTAATGAAGTTATCCTTCTTCAGGCTCTTCTTGCCTTAATCCAAATTCTCTCATATTTTAAGAGAACCGCTCAAACAGAGAAAGGGGGGGGGGAGGAAAAGATCTTATCCACACTTTGTTCCCACCAACAAATAGACAAAAGGGTGGGGGGGATTAAAAACATCAATTCCAAAACAAAATACTTCAAAAGATTCAAGAAAACAAATAAAAAAAAAATAAAAAGTTCAAAAAATAAAAACAAAGTCAGCACTCCAATCTCTTCTTTCCTTCCTAGTATGTCTTTCTCTCTTAAACATCTGTTTTCTTATCAGTCCAGCCAGCATTGTCAAGGTCAACTTTAAGTTTTATGGCCAATTCAAAGTATTTTCTTTTATGCCACTAGATGGCACTGCAGTATATTTCATTCAACAAAACTAAACAGTTTCAGACTTCAATTCTTTTAAGCCATTTCTATTCACTTCAAATTCATTTGTAATCATTCCATCTTTCTCAAAATACTCAATCAATTTTCTATCTCTTTGTTTCAGATCTGCTCTTTTAAATCAATTCCCAATCACTTTTTAGTTCATTCAAGGTTTTTTTCCCTTTGGACTTTTGCTTTCCTCGCTGCTTCAATACCAGAAGTGGAGAGCTGATACACACCCGCTCTCCCTCGTCGCTTTATGCCACTTTCCCACTCTATATTGATTCCAAGTGGGTATGGAAAGAAACTTATCAATAAAGCCAGGTTCTCACCCAGATGATGCACTCTGTCTTTGCTTTTCTCCGCTCCGTTGTGACCACCCTAGTTTCTTAGCGGTTCCGTATGGCCATTTTCTCAGACGTCCGGTTCAAGAAGCTGCTTCTGACTAACCAGGTAATTTGCGGTTTCCCTGTGTTAATCAGTCCGTAATTCTCTTGTTCGCCGTCCCTACGAGACGTCTTAGGTCAATGAAGACCCCCGAACAGCTGAGATGTCAACGGTTCTTCAGGAGCCCCTGAAGAACATGTCTCGCTGAGACACTGGCCCCTCCCCTCCCCACGGAGACCACAGAGGACCACATACCCCTAGTCTGTCAGGTACTTGAAAAACTTTTGGCGGAAAACCTATGTCAAGCTGTTGAAATGCGAATTTCACCGCTCATGGCTAGACTACCTAGGCTACCAAGTGTCAAACAAGGGACCCAGCCAAAGTTCAGGCCATCCTAGAGTGGCAGCCCCCTCACACCCGCAGACAGCTACAAAGCTTTCTGGGATTCACAAACTTCTACAGGCAATTCATCCCCTCCTTTGCATAAATTGTCAAACCTATGACAGACCTCCTAAGAACAGGGAGCCCAGCGGCAAAGTCCTGCCCTGGGCAACCCCTCCAGTGGGACTTCACTTGCCAAGGGGCATTTGAAACACTAAAACAGCTATTTGCAAGAGAACCGGTACTGAAACATCCCAAACCCGAACAACCCTTTGTCATCCAAGCCGATGCCAGTGACGTGGTGGTGGGAGCCATCTTACTCCAAAGAAATTCCCAGGGGAACCTACAGCCCTGTGCCTATAAATCCTGTAAACTCACTGACATGGAGAGACGGTGGCCAGTGTGGGAAAAGGAGGCTTTTGCGGTAAGATGGGCACTACTAAACTGGTGCCACTTTCTGGAAGGGGGGTGAGAAACAGTTTGAAATCTGGACCAACCATAGGAATCTGGAGGCCCTTAGGACCCCACGGAAACTATCGCCCAAACAGGTCCACTGGGCTCAATACTTCAACCAATTCAACTTCGTGCTAAAACACATCCCAGGAGGGAGGAATTTCCTAGCTGATGCATGCCCCAATACAAATGCGAGCAGGAGGAGGTAGTAGATGCTATCATTCCACTTCCCCAAACCACAGCCCAAGTGACCACCTACCAACAATGCCATGACTGACAGGACCCACCCGCAAGCGATTTAATTGCAAAGTTTAAAACTGAACTGGAAACAGACCCCTGGTTCCGTGACAACCAACAAATCCTGACAAAAAGCAAGGACCTAGTGTGGAAGAGTGCGAAACTCTACATCCAAGTCCCTATGCACCTCAATCCTCTGGAGAAGCCATGATGTCAAATTGGCAGGCCACTTTGGATTCCTAAAAACTTTACACTTAGTGAGGAGACAATTCTGGTGGCCCGACATGAAGAAAGACATGGACAGTTATGTAAAAAGGTGCACCATCTGTGTCACTATGAAAAAGAGACCAGGAAACACCCCCCCCCCCCCGGGTTGCTGCAACAGGTGACAGAGCCAATGAGACAATAGGAGGAAATTACAATGGACTTTATAGTTGAGTTGCCAAAGAGCGGGGGGAACAGTGATCTGGACTGTGATCGACTTATTCTCTAAGCAGGCACACTTCATACCCTGCAGCGGACTACCCTCAGCCCACCAACTAGCCAAACTCTTCCTGAAGCACATCTACCGCCTGCATGGAGTACCATGCAGAATCATCTCAGACAGAGGAGTCCAATTCACGGCTAAGTTCTGGAGGGAGTACTTGCGGTCCATTGGATCGTCCCAGGGCCTTAGCTCGGCGTTCCATCCGAGCACCAATGGCATGGCAGAGAAATTGAACTCCATGGTAGAACAGTACTTGCGGTGGTACGTGAACTACCAGCAGTCCAATTGGGCTGACCTTCTGCCATTTGCAGAGGTTGCTTACAATAATGCTGTTCACAGTAGCACAGGGTTAACCCCTTTCAAGGTAGTAAGCGGTATGGACTTTGTCAGACAATGCCGACGGGCAGCCCCCAGGGAGAAAGCATTCTCTGTGGGAGCCCCAGCCCTATGGAATGAACTACCCCCGGATATAAGAAAGATTCCTGACCTCCGTGCCTTCCGATGAGCCCTGAAGACCCTGCTATTTCACCAAGCCGGTCTGTCTTAAATTTGTGTTAATTTTAAATAGCGGTTTTAGTAGGGGTTTTAAATTTTACAGCCAAATAGTTTAATTATCTTATTAGTTTTAATTTTTATATGTAATTGTTTTAATATGGCTGTAAACCGCCCTGAGTCCCCTCCGGGAGAAGGGCGGTATATAAATGCAATAAATTGAATTGAATTGAATTGAATACCCAAGGGAACCGCCCTCCTCAGTCAGTTTGACTGACTGGATGTTGATACTGAAAGTGTCATGGGAAAATATCAAGAAAGCTCTAGCTAAGGCGGCACACGCCTATAAGCAACAGGCAGACAAACACCAAGACCCACAATGGCCGTTTGAAGTGGGGGAAAAGGTCTACCTATCCACAAAATACTTAAGGCTAAAGCTTCCCAGGAAGAAGCTGGGACCTACATTCATGGGGCCATTCCCCATAGTTAAGATCATCAACCCGGTCACAGTCCAACTGGGGCTGCCCCGGCTACTGGGGAGAATACACCCGGTATTCCATAGCAGCCTGTTAAAGCCTGTGGTTGGGTAAACCCTGAGACTACCACCCTGTGAGCCCCCGGATCCAGTGGTCATAGAGGGCCAAACCCATTACAAGGTGCAACACTTCCTCGACTCTAGGTGGCACAGGGGGAATCTCCAATACCTAATCAAGTGGAGGGGCTACCCTCTATCAGAGGCATCCTGGGAAAATAGCAGAAACATCCAAGCCGACCGTCTCCTAGCTAGATTCCACAAAAAGAACCCAACCAAACCTGGGAGGGATCTCACCCATAAATGATACATACCTGTACTCAAATTGTTTTTACTTTGCATAGGTCGCCTTCAGGAAGTGAGGGAGGCCAAATGTCAACTCAGGCCCAAGTAGGTAGTAATCAATGCAAACAGTTCCAAAACAAACAGACTTTATTAGAACAGCTGAGAATTAATTCATTCTCAGCGTAGTCCAAACTAAATTAAAACAAACTGTCGAGCCCAGACAGCGCTCGACAACGCACCATGAATTATGGAGGCAACCAAAGCCATGAACGCAACCTGAACCATGGACGCCGCTTACCCCAGGGGCGAGGGGGGCTTTCTGCGGGATTCGGGTATCATGGGTGATGGTGGTGGGGTTTAGTCTCTGCGTTTAAGAGCTTTATGGCACAAGGGGTGGTGGGCTGGTATTTCGGGGCGTGAGGGGGTAGCAACAGCGATGGTGGCAACAGTCCAGTAGTGGAGACAGCCCCGGTGAGAATGAGGCCGCCTCCATGGGTAATGACATCGAAGCGCGCCCACGCTGCAGCGGCGGGAGATACAACTGAGGACCTTCAGCTGGCGGCACACCCTTAATTAGATGTTGATGAGAGCACGCCCTCCATTGGCTTCATAAATAGCGTCACGTCGGGGCACTTACTAGCTGCATCTTTAATTTGTTTCTGCATTCCGGTTTTCATGAAAGAGCTGTTGTCATAAATAAACCACGATTGCTTACCTGCCGCAGCGAGTGAAGCCTCGTGTGTTTGTACTCACACTCCAATGGAGAGCCGAGACAAACTCTTCATAACACAAATTCTTCAGTCTAATCACCAACTTTGGTATAATTAGGCAAACTGCCAAAGGCTTCTCTTGGCAAAAGTTCAAAAGCAGAAGATGCCGACAAGAGATAAGTGCAGCAATACTATCAACATTGTTTTCTGACTAAGAGCCCAAGAGCCGTTGCTGGTCTTTTAAACTTTATGAGAGGGGCCAATCATCTCTTGTCCCTACTCCCGAGTCATCCTCTTTGCTTAAGCTGCTCTTGGCTTCTGGCAGCTCTTCTCATACTCTACTGTCAGCCTCTGGAGGCGCCGGAGTCTGCACATCACTCCCCGATGGCCCTGGCCCCATCTCTGCCTCCAACGCAGAGCCCTCATCCGGGCCTTCCCCAGCCTCCAGGACTAGCCCAAGTTCTTCCTCAGCCTCATCGCTGTCCAACTCCACTGCCAGGTTCACAGGCTACTGGCAAACCACAACACATTAGGGCACTGGTCAGAACCCTGACACACTGAGAGAGAAATACCTGTTTCCTACAGAAAACACTGGGAGCCACAAAACCTGGGTAGGTGTGGGGGGGGGTGTCATGTGATTGTGTGAGAGTGTGTGATGTTGAGTTGGCCACGCCCACCCAGGTTTTGTGACTCCTGGTGTTTTCTTTTCTGTGGGAAATGGGTCCAAATGGCTCTTTGAGTGTTTAAGGTTGCAGACCCCTGCCTTAGACCAAACACACGAGCCCTCTACTTCAAAACAAAAGAAAGAATACAATAGATTAGAAATAAAAAATATTGCTATGCAGAGCATAAGATACGGTGTTGGTCTACCATGTTTCTACAAAAATACACCCTACCCCGAAACAAGCCCTAGCCAGATTTTCATGCCTGAGCCTAATATAAGCCCTACCCCCCAAAATAAGCCCTAGTTAAGCCCTGCCCACCATGTGGTTGTACAAGGTGTGGGTGAGACGCATGCGTAAAAATCAAGCAAGGGTGGGGGTGGAGCTGCCCGACATACCCCGCACCCTCTTACCTTAGGACCACCACAGCCAGACCTCCCTTGCCCTGGCACTTGTTGCGCTGCTGCCCGACTTCTTCTGCAGCCAGACACCACGTGGCTTCTCACGCCAGTGCCGCCACTCATGGCAGGACGCTACATGGCAAGTTGCACCGGTGCCTCTGCTCATGGCAGGACATTGCATGGCACATCGTGCCGGTGCCACTGCTTGCAATGGCACCATGCCATGCAGCCTCCTACCGGGAGCGGCAGCCTCTGTCAGGGTTCCAAGTAACACCCCCAACCGAACAAGACTCTGAGGCCAGCAGTTCCTCAAAGTTCCATTTTATTAGAGATGTCATATTGACACATCTGGGAAAACCCGAATCTGAAAGCACCCTGGGTTTTCCCCACCCAAAAGGAAGTCGAAGTCCCTTCCCCTGCAGCCACATGTCCATCACATGGTCCAATCAATCCACTGTCCCATCTGGAGATGTGTCCCAGTCACGCCTCTCCAGGTGCAGGCTGAACAACTTTGACTTCCAGAGAAAAGAACATTATTTTGGCTATCCATCTCTACCCACTCCACGCAACCCTCCTCCCAGTTTCCCACAGCAGGCCTATGCACTAAATGTGGCAGCCCTGAAGATCCAAAGAGAAAGATGGCCTCCAGGACTGACAGGCTGCCCCCCTTCAACCGAAAAGCATGTCCTGAAATGAGAGGAGCATAGGAGGTTAATTCAGTCATTCTCTAACCACCTCTCCCTCCCCCAGGGGGACCCTTTGGCTTATCAGGGAATTTATCATCAAACTGCTTTACTAGTCTATCTGCCTTCACACCCCAACTCTTAACCCAGGTAGCTTCAGATAAAGGGTATCCTTTCCAATGTACTAAATATTGCAATCGACCCCTATGTAATCTAGAGTCTAAAATCCTCTTTACTTCATAATGGGTTTCCCCTTGCACCAACTATCTTCTTGGGGGCAGGTCCTTTCTGTGGTTTCAGTCTTGAGCTAACAGTGGGCTTTAGCAAGCTGCTGTGAAATACTGGATGCACTTTCCCTAATATGCCCAGGATGCTAAACTGAACTGTTACTGGGTTAATTACTTTCACTATCAGAAACAGCCCTAAGAATTTAGGTCCTAGCTTTTTGCTGGGCAATTTCAATTTGATGTATTTGGTTGACAGGCAAACTCTATCTCGCTGGAGAAATTGGTGCTTGTTGGCTTGTTTTTTGTATGCTTCTGCGGCTTCTGCTAGCGCCTTCTTGGTGTCTTCCCATCTCTTTTTTATGACTCCATCCATTTGGCTAGAGTCATGGAGGAGGATGGCTCTCTTTGCAGTTCAGGCAGGGGGACGAAGTCCATGCCACTGGTGACCTGAAAGGGTTAATCCAGTGCTGCTGTGCATGGTGTTGTAAGCCACTTCTGCGAAAGGTAGCAGGTCCGCACAATTTTCTTGTTGGTAATCCACATAACATATTATGTATTGCTCTACTATGTCGTTCGTATGTTCTGCAGCTCCGTTTGTACTCAGATGAAAAGCTGACCTAAGCCCCTGAGTTGATGCGATGGATTTCAGGAACTCTCTCCAGAACTTAGCGGTGAACTGGATGCCTCTGTCTGAGATCACCCAGCGGGGCACTCCATGCAGCCAATAAATTTGTTTGATGAACATTTTTGCTAGTTTTTTGGCTGAGGGTAGTCCCAAGCAGGCAGTGAGGTGTGCTTGCTTAGAAAACAAGTCAATTACAGTCCCGATAACTGTATTCCCCCCACTCTCTGGGAGCTCCATGATAAAATCCATGGCAATTTCTTCCCAGGGTCGGCCGGGGTTAGCACCACTTGTTGGAGGAGTCCAGGAGGTTTCCCTGGCCTCATCTTCATGGTGGCACAGGTGGCACAACTCTTTACATATTCCTCTATATCAGCTTTCATCTTCAGCCACCAAAAGTGCCTTCGAGCCAGGTGGAGGGTTTTTAGGAAACCAAAGTGACCGGGCAGTCACGAGTCGTGGCTGCATTGCAAGACTTGCAGCCTCAAGCTGGTGGGGACATATAATTTGTCTCCTTTCCAAGCTAGCTGCTCTCTCATGGTTATAGTGTCCCGGTTCTCATTCAGCCATTGGTCGGCTGGGAGTGCAGTTTTTAATGCTGCTGTCAGTCCCCGTCCCCCCCCCCATGGGGTCTGTTTGGCATTTGGTCTGGCCCCTGGTGGTGACTTGTGCCGCTTGGGGGGGGGGATGATGGCATGGATGACTTCTTCCCTCCGGCTGTCGTATTGTGGTTTTCTTGGCAGAGCGTCAGCTAGCAGATTCCCCACCCCACCCCAGGATGTACTTTAGCTCAAAGTTAAATCACCGGAAATACTGTGCCCAGCGGACTTGCTTGGGGGAGAGTTTTTGGGGTTAGGGTTGTTTTTAGGGCTTCAAGGTTTTTGTGATCAGTCCAGACCTTGAAGGGCACCTTGCTCCCCTCTAAGAAGTGTCTCCAGGAGAGGAGAGCCCAGCGGACTGCGTAGGCCTCCTTCTCCCATATCACCCACCTCTTCTTGGTGTTGGTGAGTTTTTTGGATACATATGTGCAAGGCAATTGTCAATCTTGTGGGTCCTTCTGGAGAAGCACCGCTGCCACTGCCATGTCACTGGCATCAGTTTAGATGATGAATTGTCTCTCGGGGTCAGGGTGCTGGAGGATTGGCTCTTCAGCGAAGAGTTGCTTAAACTTCTCAAATGCTTTTTGACAATCCAGTGTCCAGGCCAGCGGTTGAGTTGGGTGCGGCTTTGCGTGGGGGCCCCCTGTTTTCAGTAGCTCCATTAGGGGCAGGGCCACTTCTGCAAATGCTGGAATAAACTGTCTGTAGAAGTTGGCAAACCCCAGGAAGCTTTGGAGTTGCTTGCGTGTGCATGGGGGTTGCCAGTGTAGTACAGCGTTCACTTTCCCTGGGTCTAGGTGGCATTCCTTTCCTGTGGGAAGAGAGAAGTCACCTGCAGCTGGCTGAAGGTGGAGTTTGGAGTCATCGGGCTGTTGGACTGATAACTGATTGGAGGTTGTGACTCAGGGGGGAAGTTTCTAATTTATGCTTTCATTGGGTGTAATTCTGGATCCGGTTGAGTCGGAATTACACCAAGTCCGTGCCAATTTAATGTGTTCCTAATAAATGAATTAGAAGAAGATGGATGCCTTGGACTTTATTTTTTGGGATATGTTACTTGGAGGCTTGACATTATTCTGATTCTGACTTTTAAAATGAAGGAAAAAGTTTTCCTCAGATTCATCATTGATTCATCATTGAGGATCACTATCCAGGGTCCTCAGCCCTGGCTGCTTACCCAGCCTATTTAGTCAGGCAGCAGAAAAGACTCAGGGAAGATGGAGAGAAAGCAGAAGCCTGAGGAACGTGGCAGAGAATGCAAACTTTGTGGAGGACCTTGCGTGAGGCTGCCGATCCCCACAGAGACCCTGCAAGTAGCGGCAGTGATAGAGGACATCGCACGCCAGGTGGACGTCCATCCCAAGACCCAAGCTGACTGGGGAGCCACAGGGGGGCTCCAGCTGATGGAGAGAGACCTGCTGGGACAAGTGACACTTCCAGACCCGCTAACGGATCACTCCCTCACCGCGTCCAGAGAACCCAGAGCTACTGTCCTGGAATGGAGGTCCACTGGAGCAATTGACCGAAGCAAGACAGAAGAGTGGCAGTATCAAACTGCGATACACAGTCAGATGTTTGAGGGATTACGTGACCAATTCGAGCAGCTGAATATTGGACTGGAAGCCTGAGACTAACCAGTGCTGCAAATACCTCCCCGAAGGGACCGAGCTATGAGCCAATCAACCCTGAGTTTGATGCAACTGATTGCGGAAAGAGGTCCCGCCCAGGAGAGCCTGATCTACCACCGCCAAAGCTCGAGCAGCCAACCCTCCTGCACCATGGCTGTCTAGTGTAAAGCAATGAAGCCAGCAGAGGTACCATCGAGGAACCAGCCCTCCTCCACAGCCATGGTTCCAACTGACCAAATTTCTCCAGGATGGGTGTTTTACCCCAACCAAGGATGGGTGCGAGACCGGGACCGACAGGTTGAAGCTCAGTTACTGGCGCCACCACCACCACTGCCTCCTGCTAGGGTGAACACACCTCCGCCCTTTAAGCCAGTTTTTGATGGGACCACTAGTAAGCTTGTTTACTTCCTGAATCGAGCCTGGTCTTACATCAATCAACATGGAGACAAATTCCACAATGACCACGAGATTGTCTCTGTCATGGGTGACAATTTGGAACATGAAGCATCTGAGTGGTTTACCCAACACCACGATGAAGGCGCCCCGGAGTTGGACAATGTGGATGACTTCCTGAGAGAACTTCGGGCCCAATTCGAGGACTCCTCTCAAACCCGAGAAGTGGAAGCAGGAATAAAAATGATGAAGGAAAGGGGCTGGCCAGCAAAAGAAATTGTGCAAGAATTCCACCATCTTGCTGGGAGGTTAAGAAATTGACCCGAACGAATCCTCATGTCAGCATTTCACGCTGCACTTACTCCAATGCTGACATAAGAAGGAGAAGCGGAGGCATCTGGAAAGGGACGGTTGACTCTTCACTTACTTATTTTCCCTGGAGAGAATATCACCTAGGAGATGGGATGGGAGGGGGAAAATTCCTTTGAGTGGGAGCAGTAGATTAGCAGTAGATTAGGGGCAGAGTGAAACACTGCCATGATGCCAAACCAGCTGGCCATTTCCGTTTTCTAAAGATATTATATCTAGTAAGAAGACAGTTTTGGTGGCTCCGGATGTGGGTGGAGATTGAGGAATATGTGAAGGGGTGTCCAACATACACGGTGGCCAAACCGAGGATGGGACAGACCCTTGGTCTATTACAATCAGTGGCTGATCCTCGGTGTCCCTGGGATGAAATTGCTATGGATTTCATAGTCGACCTCCCAAGTAGCAACAGTTTTACGGTAATATGGACAGTGGTGGATTTGTTCTCGAAACAGGCTCATTTCGTGCCATGCAAAGGGATACTATCCACACGTGAACTAACAAGCCTGTTTCTCCAACACATCTACCGCCTTCATGGAGTGCCAAGACGCGTTGTATCTGACAGGGGTGTGCAGTTCACCGCTAGATTTGGGACGGAGTTTATGCATCTGATAGGGTCAACACAAGGGCTGAGTTCGGCATTCCATCCCAGCACCAACAGGGCGGCTGAACGAGCCAACGCTATGGTGGAACATTACCTGCGGTGCTACGTGTCATACCAGCAAACGGACTGGTCAAACCTCCTACCGTTCGTGGAGGTGGTGTACAACAACACGGTGCACCGCAGCAAGGGCCTGTCCCCTTTCAAGGTGGTGGATGGTATGGAACTCCTGCCGATCCCTGAACTAGAACAAAACCCTCAAACCACAGAAAACCCAACAGGATGGGGGGATAACATTTGCAGGGTGTGGCCTCAGGTGAAGGCAGCCTTACAGAAGGCTGCGGAGGAATATAAAGGGCAAGCAGACAAGAAGAGGGCAGATCATAAACCTTTCCGAGTGGGGGATTGAGTTTACCTCTCCACAAAATAACTGAAGCTTAGTATGCCAAGTAGAAAACTGGGACTGAAATACCTGGGACCATTCACGATAACCCTGGTGATCAATCCCGTAACAGTTGTCCTAAAACTACCACCCCTACTGGGGAAGATCCATCCTGTCTTCCACAGTAGCCTGTTGAAACCCGTAGCAGCAGCACAAATCAGGGACCCCCTTAATCCGCCCTGTCCAGTACACACAAACTACTATGAAATAGACAGAATACTGGATTCCAAAATGCACAGGGGCAAGGTCCAATATCTAGCGCAATTGAAGGGGTACCCATTCACCGATGCTACTTGTGTGGCAGTGCCAGACATCCACACTGCACGGCTACTGAGGCGATTTCACCGTAAATATCCAAACAAGCCAGAGGGACCAAATCACATGACCAGCAACACTAACCCTTCTGCTTTCTTCCTTACAGGTGGACCCCTGGTAGAGGGGAGCTGCCTGTCAAGCCCTGGCCGGGACTCGACACACTTGGGGGGAGTGTTGTGACCCAGGCCCACGTAGTTAATATTAAATGCAAAACAGTTCCAAAAAACAAACAGGTTTATTAAAACAGCTGAGAATTAACTCATTCTCATCTTATTCCAAATTAAATGAAAGCAAAGTTCTCAAAACACCTTCAGTTTATCTCTGACCTTGGGATAATTAGGCAAACTGCCAAAGGCTTTTCTTGGCAACAGTTCAGGAACAGAAGACGCTGACAAGAAAGAAATACATAGAAAAACGAAGCAAATCTCTCAATGGTTGTTTTCCAGCAAAGAGGCCAAGAGCCATTGCTGGTCTTTTAAGCCTTATGGAAGGGGCCAATCATCTCTTGGCCCTACTCCTGAGTCGTCCTCTCTTGTCAGCTCTGGCAGCTTTGGAACCCTGTCATACTCCTTTTTTTATTTCAAAGAAATTGGTAAAGTCTCCATTTACTATTATACTTGCTTTTTGTTTTGCATATATGGAGGCTACTATATTTTCAAATCTCTCCCCAGATTTCATGTTTTTTATTTGCTGAAGCATAAATTGCCAATTGACCTGGTCAAAGGCCTTTTGGGCATCCAAAAAGACCAGGGCTACCTGCCTTTCTGGATGCACCTCATAATATTCTAATACATCAATTACAGTTCTTATTTTTTATTTGTCTCACTGATAAAAACCCATTTTGGTCCAGGTGTATTCTACAATTTAATATTTTTTTCATCCTATTTGCCATTATATTCATAAAAATTTTATAATCAGTGTTTAATAAAGAGATTGGTCTATAATTTTTTATCTGTGCTATATCTGCTCCTTCCTTCAGTATCAACAAAATGTATGCCTCTCTCGATGAATCTGGTAGCCTTGCCTCTATTAATGCCTCATTACAAGTTTCTAATAATATCCAATCCAATCCATCTCCTAGTCCTTTATAAAATTCACTTGGTAATCCATCCGTCCCTGGGGTTTTGTTGTTTTTTTGTTTCTTAATTGCCTCTCTTAACTCTTCTATAGTAATGTCCCTATTTAATATCTCCCTTTCTTCCTCTGTTAAGGCTGACATTCCCTCCCCATTTAGATATTGATTTATTTCCTCATCTGTCACTTTATCTTGCTCAGAGAGTTTTTGAAAAAATTTACATGCTATCTCCTTTTTCTTTTCTAAACTATATTGCATTTTACCCCTTTTATCCTGTAACTGCTGAATTGTTCTTTTCTCCTTTTCTATTTTTAATATATAAGCAAGCCATCTCCCTGGCTTATTCGCGTGTTCAAAATAATTCTGCTTTATAAATTTCAAGGCCTTTGCATAATTTTCCTGTTCCAATATATTCAGTTTATGTTTAGCTGCTATCCATTTACCTCTAATTTGCTCATCCCCAGGGTTATCTTGTAATTTTTCTTCCCAGTTTTTGATCTCTTCCTGCACATTATTATATTCTTTTTCCCTTTCCTTTTTTCGTTTTGCACTGTAGGCTATTGTTAATCCTCTCACATAAGCTTTCATTGTGTCCCAGAGATTCTGAAGGGAAGTATGGTATTTTGTATTGTCTCTAAAGAACAACTTTAATTCCTTTTTCTTTTGCTCTATATATTCCTTTTCCTTCAGCATCTGACTTACTACCGTTCGCAGAGGTGGCTTATAATAATGAAGTACACAGCAGTACTGGGTTGACTCCTTTTCAGATAACTACGGGCATGGATTTTGTGCTGATGCCTGAGTTCCCTAAAGAGCCACCCACTTCCATGTCCCTAACGGAATGGATGACCTCATTGAAAAAGGGTTGGGAGAATACTAAGAAAGCTTTAGCGGATTCAGCGGAAAGATATAAGGCCCAGGCCGACAAACGCCGGTCCCTCCAACCACCTTTCTGAATAGGCGATAAGGTGTATTTCTCAACCAAGTACCTAAGATTGAGGTTACCCAGCAAGAAGTTTGGACCCAAATTCATAGGTCCCTTCCCTATAGTGAAAACTATTAACCCAGCGAATGTCCAATTTAGCCTCCTTCGCATATTAGGAAAAGTATACCCCATTTTCCACAGTAGCTTTTTGAAACCAGGCAGGGAATCTAACTTAAGACCCTTGTCAGCTGCTCCACCCCCTCCTTTGGTAGTGCAAGGGGAGACTCGTTATGAAGTGAAGAAGATCCTGGACTCTAGACTCTACAGGGATCGCTTACAATATTTGGTACACTGGAAAGGTTACCCTTTATCTGAAGCTACTTGGGTGAAAAGTTGGGATGTAAATGCTGATACTCTAGTGAAAAAATTTCATGATAAATTTCCTGAAAAACCGAAAGGTCCCCCTGGGGGTGGGGGGGAGAGGGGGTTAAGGGGTCCTGTGCAAGGTGTTAACCCCTTCTTTTGTGTTTTGTCTGCTTTATTTTTGAGGATGTGGTTCTTTCTGGGGGGGGCACGTCTGTCAGCTTTGGAAGCCATATTAGGCTGGACGCTTCAATGCTGCCACCTTCTCATGTGTGGGAAAGTAGGAGGAGGGATTAAGGAGAGGGGTTGTTAGTAGACATAATAGCATTCTTCCTGTCAGTCAAGGTCAGGGCGATCCAGCATCTGGAGAAGGAGTGGTCAGGGGGCTGGATCGAGATGGAATGGATGTTGACTGGAGCATGTGATCGACTGGGGGGAAAGGGGATGGTTTTGGGAGCTTTGACTTATTGAAGGAAAACCCGGGCTTTTCAGATTCGGGTTTTCCCAGATGTGCCAGTTTGCCAATTCTAGTAAAGAGAACTTTGGAAAATGCTTGCTTCCGCGTCTTTAGTTGGACTTGGGGTTTTCTGGAATGCTGACACTCTCTGCTTTAGTTGCTCCTGCCTTCTGGTAGCTCTTCTCATACGTGCACTAGGAACAGGCTCCTCCTGTTCCTCTGCCTCTCTACTGTCAGCCTCTGGAGGCTCCGAAGTCCGCTCATCACTCCCCAATGGCCCTGGCCCCATCCCTGCCTCTGATGCAGAGCCCTCATCTGGGCATTCCCCAACCTCCAGGACTGGCCCATGTTCTTCCTTAACCTCACTGATGTCCGACTCCGCTGCCAGCTCCACAGGCTGCTGGCGGAATACAACAGGGAGGAGAGTGGGAGATGTGGCTACAGCTAGCTGTAAAGAGGCTGGGACGGTGGTGGGAGGTGAATCTGGGGGGCGAGAGGATGGCCAGCATCGAGAGGCTATCAGCAAAGCAGCAGGAGGCCACCAACGACTGCGGAGAGGTCCCCGGCTCCCGCATGGATTGGCAGCTTGTGATGATGTTTCAAAGCACCGGAGAGCTGCTGAAGGGTGGGAAGGAGCCTGGACAGCTCAGCAGACTAAAAGCATTGTGATTAACTCCAGCTGTCTGCAATTACTGTAAGTTCGAATCTCACCAGGCTCAAGGTTGACTCAGCCTTCCATCCCTTCTAAGGTACGTAAATTGTGGACCCAGTTTGTGGGGGCAATAAGCTGACTTTGTACATATATACAAAAGTATGAAGGCTATTGCTTAACACATTGTAAGCCGCCCTGAGTCTCCGGAGAAGGGCGGCATATAAATCAAATTTTAAAAAAAATTACAAAAGACCTGATGGAAAGCTGATGGGATGGAGCAGAAAGGCCAAGACTAGCTTCCATTTATGCGTGGCAACTGCCTGCCACTGGCGTAGCCAAAGCAGGCATCAAGTAGAGAGCCTTGGTGGCACAGCAGCTTAGTTTAGTTTAGTTTAGTTTAGTTTATTAGATTTATATACCTCCCTTCTGACGGACTCAGGGCAGTGAACAGCCAAACATTAAAACATTAAAATACAAGCAATATAAAAGTTAAAAATAATCTAAAAACATAATTAAATCAAATTTTGGCTTCCCCAAACTTAAAACCCCTCCTAAAATTCACCCATTAAAATCTACGTTAAGCCAGCCCGGCTTGCTGGAATAGAAAAGTCTTTAATGCCTTGCGGAAAGTGCGGAGGTCTGGGATTAATCGAATCCCCGGGGGTAACTCGTTCCAGAGGGCGGGAGCCCCCACAGAGAAGGCTCTCCCCTGGGGGGTCGCCAGTCGACATTGCCTGACCGAAGGCACCCTGAGGAGGCCCTCTCTATGAGAGCGTATTGGCCGGTGGGAGGTTATCGGTGGCAGAAGGTGGTCTCGTAAGTACCCGGGTCCTAAGCCATGGAGCGCTTTAAAGATGAGAACCAAGACCTTGAAGCGCACCCGGAAGACCATTGGGAGCCAGTGCAGCTCGCGCAGGAGAGGTGTCACATGGGAGCACCAAGTTGCCCCCATAATCACCCACGCGGCCGCATTCTGGACCAGTTGGACCCTCTGGTTGGTCCTCAAGGGGAGCCCCATGTAGAGAGCATTACAGTAGTCCAGGCGAGAAGTGACCAGGGCATGAGTGACTGTGCATAAGGAGTCCCGATCCAGAAACTGGCATATCAGGCGAACCTGATAAAAAGGCCCCCTGGCCACGGCCGTCATATGCTCTTCTAAAGACAGCTGTGGATCCAGGAGGACGCCCAAGTTACGAACCCTCTCTGTGGGGGACAGAGACTCGCCCCCAATAGCCAGCGAAGGCACCAGCTGGCTATATCGGGACGCCGGCATCCACAGCCACTCGGTCTTGGAAGGATTGAGTCGGAGCCTGTTCCTCCCCATCCAGACCCATATGGCCTACAGACACTGGGACATCACTTCGAGGGCATCATTGGGGTGATCCGGGGTGGAGATGTACAGCTGCGTATCATCAGCGTACAGATGACACTGCACCCTGAAACCACGGATGATCTCACCCAGCGGCTTCACATAAATGTTGAACAGGAGCGGCGAGAGGACTGACCCTTGCGGCACCCCACAAGCAAGGCGCCTCGAGGTCGACCTCTGCCCCCCTGCCAACACAGACTGCAACCGGTCGGAGAGATAGGAGGAGAACCACCGCAACACGGTGCCTCCCACCCCCAATCCCCCCAGCCGGTGCAGCAAGATACCATGGTCGATGGTATCAAAAGCCACTGAGAGGTCTAATAGGACCAGAACAGAGGAGCAACCCCTGTCCCGAGCCCTCCAGAGATCATCAACCAACGCGACCAATGCCGTCTCCGTGCTGTACCCAGGCCTGAAGCCGGACTGGAACGGATCTAGATAGACAGTCTCATCCAGGTACTGCAGGAGCTGTCGCGCAACCACACACTCTACAACCTTCGCCAAGAAGGGAAGGTTGGAGACCGGACGATAATTTCCCAAAACAGCCGGGTCCAGAGAAGGCTTCTTGAGGAGGGGTCTCACCACCGCCTCTTTCAAGGCGGGAGGCAAGAAACCCTCGCTCAAAGAAGCATTTATAATCCTCTGGAGCCAGCCTCGTGTAACCTCCCGGGTAGCCAGCACTAGCCAGGAGGGACACAGGTCCAATAAACATGTGGTTGCGTTCAATCTCCCCAGGATCCTGTCCACGTCCTCGGGAGTCACAGGGTGAAATTCATTCCATACAACAGTCTCAAGACCTGCCCCAGACACCTCGCCGGAACCTACCCAGTCAGAGTCCAAGCCTTCCCGAATCTGAGCGATTTTATCATGCAGATACTGTACAAAATCCTCAGCCCGTCCCTGCAAGGGGTCATCCCGCGCTCCCAGATGGAGGAGGGAACGGGTCACCCTAAACAGGGCAGCTGGGCGGTTATCTGCCGATGCAATAAGAGCGGAAAAGTAATTACACTTTGCCGCTTTTATCGCCACTAAGTAGGTCTTAATATGAGACCTAACTAGTGTTCGGTCGGATTCGGAGCGACTGGCCCTCCAAGCACTCTCTAGGCGTCTTTTCCGGTGCTTCATCTCCCTCAGCTCCTCGGAAAACCAAGGAGCCGGGCAGATCCGGTGCCGGGTCAGAGGCTGCAAAGGCACTACTCAGTCCAAAGCCCCGGCGGCCGTCCTATCCCAGGCGGCCACCAGGTCTTCAGTCGAGTCGTGAGCCAGAAACTCAGGAAATGGCCCAAGCTCCATCTGGAAACTTTCAGGATCCATCAGGCGCCTGGGGCGGAACCATCTGATCGGTTCCACCTCCCTGCGGTGGGGTGTAGCGGTCAGAAAGTCCAGCCTCAGGAGAGAATGGTCTGACCATGACAGGGGTTCAATAGCTCTATCCGCTATAACCAGTCCATTCAACCACTGCCCAGAGACAAAAACCAAGTCCAGAGTGTGTCCTCCTATGTGAGTAGGGCCATGAATTACTTGAGTCAGGTCCATGGCTGTCATGGAAGCCATGAACTCCCGAGCCATCTCAGACGTCTCGCCGATGGACAGCAGGTTGAAATCCCCCATTACCAAACGGTTGGGGGTATCAACCGCCACCCCGGCTATAACACCGAGAAGCTCGGGCAGGGCTGCTGTCACGCGGCAGGGAGCCAGGTACGCAATCAGCAAGCCCACCTGCTTCCCATGACCCCACACATGACCCCAAGCTTAAAATGGTGTTAAAGTGACACCAGCTGCCTGCAATTACTGCAAGTTCGAATCTCACCAGGCTCAAGGTTGACTCAGCCTTCCATCCTTTCAAGGTAGGTAAAATGAGGACCCAGATTGTGGGGGCAATAAGCTGACTTTGTATAAAAAAGAACACCGCTTAGGGGGGGCCAAAAGCCCTACTAAGCAGGTACATACAAAAGTATGAACGTTATTGCTTAACTCATTGTAAGCCACCCTGAGTCTCCGGAGAAGGGCGGCATATAAATTGAACCAATAAATAAATAAATAAACGCCAATGCAATGTATCTGACCCACAGAGTGGTAGGATACAGCCCAGCCCCTCACCCCTCTCCTCCCAGCCACTCATGTGGCTGGCTTTTCCCGGCTGACGGGGGCCTGGGGAGGAGGTGCCTCACCAACCGCGAGGCTGTGCCATGCATATCGCATGTCCTCCAGCCCTCGGCCTTATCTTCCAGCATCCAGCTCTGCAATCGCCAAGACTATGTCTCGATCGGTCTGATATTGGTATCCATAACGGTCAATATGGGACCAAATCTGGTTGAGGAAATAGGCCTGGATCACAAAGGCCAGTTCAGGGTCCGGGTGTTTAAGGACAGGTTCCTTGGCAAATAAGGCCTTCAGTGTTTCAAAGGCCCACTGGCATTCCATCGTCCACTGGAGCAGCTGGCGACGTCGGGGTTTAGCCATCTTGTGTTTGGTTTTCAACAGATCCGTTAACTGCAAGGCCACCCTGGCAAACAAGGGAATGAATTGCCTATAGAAACTCCAACGCCTGGTGGAGCAGTGGACTAAAGCGCTGTTAAATAGCACTTAGTTGCCAGCTGCCTGCAATTATTGCAAGTTCGAATCTCACCAGGCTCAAGGTTGACTCAGCCTTCCATCCTTCTGAGGTAGGTAAAATGAGGACCCGGATTGTGGGGGCAATAAGATGACTTTGTATAAGAAAGAACACTGCTTATGGGGGGCCAAAAACTCTAGTAAGCAGGTATATACAAAAGTATGAAGGCTATTGCTTAACACATTGTAAGCCGCCCTGAGTCTCTGGAGAAGGGCAGCATATAAATTAAATTTTTTTTAAAAAGTATTCACCGAAGACGCCATGGCCTTAGATGCATACTTGGCTGCATTTAGAGTAGCGTCCACTGTAAACTCTGCTGCCGCTATAAGCTTATTAATATCTTGGTGGGTCCGCACATCCCCAGCCGGAATGCGGTCCTGCATCTGGCGAAGCCAGATCAGTGAAGCCCTGGTAAAGAAGGAAGCCGCTTTTGAGGCTTTGATAGCCCAGGCATTCGCCTGGTAGCCTCTCTGAAGGGTCTGCTCTGCCCTTTTGTACTCCACCTTCAGGGTCTTCTCCAGATCACCAGGTAGGACCGAGGGGGAGGATAGGTGCGCCACTGGTTCATCCACCTTGGGTGTCTGAAGCACTCTGTCCAGTTCTGGAACCACACTATAAAACTTCATCTCGGAAGATGGCAGGTTGGCACCAGTACCTGGAGAGGCCCGTTGCCTTTGGACCACATCCAGGAACAGTTTAGGCCAGGGGTCTGCAACCTTAAACACTCAAAGAGCTATTTGGACCCGTTTCACTACAGAAAAGAAGACACCGGGAGCCACAAAACCCTTCCTGTGCCTGACTATTTCGTGAGCGGCCACAAAACTAGCATATGTAGTTGAATTAAACGTTCTGTTGTCTTCTGAAACTTTTCTTGGATTTATCCATGGTTGGCCTACTGGGGGTTGAAAAGCTCAATAAATCGTGTGCTGGCGGGTGTCGCCAAGACACTTCCAATTTTACGCGGGAGAAGACCCGAAAAACCAAAGACCTACATACAAACACCCGCGAAAACCTCAGAAATCAGATATTGTACCTCTACGGGGAGGAAATCCACCATCTCACCAGGACTTATGAAAAACTTGAAGTCCAAAGAGCTTCCATTTTATGTGACCTTGCATTCCTATGCAACTGCGGAGATCAAAATTTAATCCCCACATGCTTCCAATTGAAATTCCACTCCAACTCTGCAGCCACCAAACGCATTCTGAAAAGAACAGAACTGGCCCTAATCAGAAATGAACTCCACACAAAAAGATTCCTCCTAGACCGAATCAACAAGGATCTCCTCACACTTCACCTCAAACTCAGCAACAAGATCCACCCCGCACTTTGGGACAAATCCAAGCAACTCGCCATCTGGAGAGCCGAAACACAGACTACCCTCAAGACAGACACACACACCAACAAACTCCGAAGACTACAAGAACGCCAGAAACAAACCCCTCCACCCTCACAGCCACACATGAAACAAACAGTGCATAACATCTCAGATAGGATCCTCACCAAAGCCGAAACCAACGTCCTTTCCAAAGGATTCAACTTTGCAGTCGCTCCCAAACGCATCCCCACTGAAACCATTATATGCGGAGTGGAAACCAGCCTGACCAAAATCAACCCCGACGACACAAACAGAATCAGACTCAAAATCTCCAACATCCTCTGCACCAGCAAGCCACCCAAAAGCAATTTACCCAAAGAGGAGCAGACAGCACTACTTAACCTAAAAGAGGACACCAGCATAATAATCCTACCAGCAGACAAGGGCAACGCCACGGTGGTTATGAACACATCTGACTACCAAACCAAATTAACCAACCTACTCCAAGACTCCACATACAAACCCCTAAACACAGACCCCACCACCTACCTGGAAAAAACCACCAGATCCAAAATAAACGCCTCCCCCATCAGCGAAGAGATCCAGCAAAGAATCATTCCCAGAGAGAAATCATCCAGATGCCCTAAGCTCTATGGTCTCCCCAAGATACACAAAGAAGGAACCCCACTTAGACCCACAGTCAGTTCCATAGGCTCACCTCTACAAAACCTAGCCAAATTTCTCGCCAAACAACTACAGCCCTATGCAGAATCCATCACCTCACACATAAAAAACTCATTCCAGTTCAGAGACATCATAAAGAAACAAAACTTACAGCCCAGTGACCTACTCGTGAGCTTCGATGTCATATCCCTCTTCACCCAAGTACCAATCAAAGAAGCCTTGACAGTTATCCAAAACAAATATAACCCCCCCAAGCACATCCTAGATCTGACCAACCACTGCCTATCCAACACATACTTTATCTATAACGGACAAAAATACAAACAAATAGAAGGAGCACCCATGGGATCGCCCCTCTCACCTGTCATTGCCAACCTCTATATGGAACACTTTGAAACCCAAGCTCTAGAAAAATCTGACCACAAACCCAAACTCTGGCTCAGATACGTAGACGACACCTTCATAATCTGGCCACATGGGAAAGAAAAAGTGGACAACTTCCTCACACACCTCAACAGCCTACACCCCAAAATACAGTTCACCATGGAAACAGAAGCGAACAACCAACTTCCCTTCCTGGATGTCTTAGTCTACAGGAAATTCAATGGCTCCCTAGGACACACGATCTACCAGAAGAAAACACACACAAACCGCTATCTGCACGCACTCTCACACCACCACCCAGCCCAGATCAACTCTGTAGCCAAGACACTCATCTACAGAACAAAACGCTTAGCTGATGAACAACACCTAAAAACCGAACTACACACTCTCACTAACGTACTAACATCCAATGGATTCCAAAGAAATAGGATTACCAACCTAATCCAAAAAGAAACCCCCACTAAAATCCAAGACAGAGAACAAGAAAATGGCAAAGCCCTCCTCCCATACATAAATGGCACCACAGACAGAATCAGCAAAATCCTCCAGAAACATAACATCAAGACAGCATTCTGCACAAACCGAAAAATATCCACCATCCTAAGGAACCCCAAAGACAAAATTGAGTTAGAAAATCAAGGAGTATATGAAATCCCATGCATCACCTGCCCCACCACATACATCGGACAAACCAACAGAAGAATAAGTGCACGCATTGAAGAACACAAGAAAAGAGGAACCAACTTCTTCCCTGGTCCAACACCTTAAAGCCACAGGACATGAAATTGACTTTAAAAATACCAGAACTATCGCCAAAACTGAACACTTTAAAAACAGAATAATCAGAGAAGCCATCGAGATAGAAAAACGCCCACACAGCATGAACAAACGAGATGATACCTCCCACCTACCAGCCATTTGGAAACCCGCTCTTATTGACAAACGAGTCCCTAACACGACGAATGACACCAGAGCCACACTTACGAGAGCCACACAGGATGTCATCACCACACATCCACGCAGAAAGCAGACTCAAACCCACACTGATAATGAGGCACGACCAAGGACCAGAAGCCAGACTGCAGCTGCATCATTAGCCAATTTAAACCCCTCCAATCCATACATGAAGCAGACTGACACCCACCATGAAGAGCTCTCACAGCCACAAACACGAAGCCAAACAACAATGCAGCTCACCAGCTCAAATCCCCCTGCAACTCAGACTAAGCCGAGCACAACCAAGCCCCGACCCAAACAGAACACACCCCAGCCAATCAGAGCACAACCAACCCCCCATCCAATCAGAACACACCTCCACCCAATCAGAACACAGCCAAGCTCCCACCCAATCAGCTCACACCCCCACTAGCAGTTAAAAGGAAGAGACAGCTGCGATCTCACATTGCTCCTGGAAGCACAAAGCCGAGAACACTGGGCTTGCCGAGACTCAGAAACCGGAGCATGATAGCTCCGAAGCCTTCTGATTAACCAGCTCTCCTTTCTGAGCTCCTGGAAGTCCTGACTGCTTGGGTTCAACTGGAGCGTGAACCTCCGACGGTCTTTGAGCCCCTGGGTAGCTGCATGGAATCACCATGTGCACACTAAGCCCATGATCGCCCTGTTACCTGGCAGCCCGCTGAACAGCCACGGCCTGAGCTGAAGCTCCAGTCACCGAAAAGAGCCTGGCTGCTCTACCAGTGATCGAGAGCCAGCCAAGCAATCATTCTCAGTCTCCAATCCATTGAACTAATTCTAACAATTAAAGCTGTAGAGGAAAAGTTTCAAAGCGTCCATCCTTGCTGAGGGACTGAATAAAAAGCTGGGGACCATCAGTAGAGGGGGCGGGGTGTCCTCACAGCTCAAAACAGACTCAGTCCAATCAGCGAGGAGACAAAGTTAACCCATTCCTGGAGGCTATCTCCACCTAGAATGGAAAAATGGACCTGAGGAAAGTGAAAGCGGTCTTAGACTGGCAACCCCCACGCACCAGAAAACAACTGCAAAGCTTTTTGGGGTTCGCAAACTTTTACCGCCAATTTATCCCCTCGTTTCCAAAAAATTGCCCTTCCCATTACTGAGCTGCTAAGAACTGGGGGTGGCCCTACAAAACCTTGGCCAGGGCAACCCCTAAATTAGACATCAGAATGCTAATGAGCATTTGAATGCTTAAAAAGGCATTTTGCAAAAGAACCAGTACTAAAGCACCGGGACCCACAGCAACCTTGTACAGTCCAAGCCGATGCCAGCGACATAGCGGTGGCGGCAGTCCTCTTGCAGAGAAATGCCAATGGAAACCTACAGCCCTGCACTTACACTTCTAAAAAGCTCACTGAGACCGAGAGAAAATGGGCCGTCTGGGAAAAGGAAGCGTACACAGCATGCTGGGCACTGCTCACATGCAGACAATTCTTGGAAGGCAGTCAACAACATTTTGAGGTTTGGACCAATCACAAAAATTTAGAGGTGCTAAAAAAAACCAGGAGACTATCCCCTAAACAGGTCCAGGGGGTGCAATACTTCAAGCGGTTCAACTTCGAACTCAAATACATTCCAAACCTTCTGGTGGATGCTTTGTCAAGAAAGCCACAATTCAACAGCAAGAGAGAGGAGGTAATTCACGCCACAATTCCTCCTTCTAAATTAGTGTCACAAGTCACTACCAGAGTGCAAGCAAAAAGGCACATCCCAAAAGACAAAGATGCAATGATCAAAAGATTGAAACACGAGCTCTCAATGGACCCATGGTAACAAAACAACAAGGACATTTTAACTCAAAAAGATGGAATAGCTTGGAAAGGGTCAAAACTATACGTTTCCCACACTCTGAGAATCCAGGTCCTGCAAAGGAGCCATGATTCTAAACAAGGAGGGCATTTGGGCTACTTAAAAACATTACACTTAGCCAGAAGACAGTTGAAAAAGACGTTGAGGACTATGTAAAGAGCTTTGCCACTTGTGAGACAATGAAGATGAGACCTGGGAAGCCTCCAGGACTTCTCCAGCCAGTGGCAGAACCATCCCGACTATGGGAGGAGATAGGAATGGACTTTATAGTAGAGCTTCCAGAGAGTGGCGGGAACATGGTCATTTGGACCGTGGTTGACTTATTTTCCATACAAGACCATTTTATAGCCTGCAATGGTCTCCCCTGAGCAAGGAAATGAGCTAGACTATTTGTTAAACACATCTATCAGCTACATGGGGTTCCTTGTAGGATTATATCAGACAGGGGTGTCCAATTCATGGCTAAGTTCTGGCGGGAGCCTATAAAAGTGTTTGGGTCATCCCAAGGGTTAAGTTCTACATTCCATCTCGGCATGAATGGAGCGGCGGAACACGCAAATGCAATGACTGGGCAGTATTTGAGATGTTATGAAAATTACCAGCAATCAAATTGGGCAGAGCTCCTACCATTCGCTGAAGTGGCTTACAACAATGCAGTGCACAGTAGCACAGGGTTAACTCCATTTCAAATTAGCACTGGGATGGAATTTGTCCCTATCAGGGGTGAAATGCTCCCGGTTCAGACCGGTTCGGCTGATCAGGTAGCGATGACGGCCGATGGTTTGGAGAACCGGTAGTGATGGCAGCTCGAGGCTCCGTCCACCTGCCCGGTCGTCGTTACTTCCTGGTTTTATTTCTGGAGAACCGGTAGTAAAAAAATGCTTAAAAAGTAAAAAAAAAAAAAGTTCCGACATTCAGCTGAGTGACGCGGGATCATGGTAACTTTTTTTAAAAAACTTTTTAACCATTTTTTTTACTACCGGTTCCGGAGAAACAAAGCACTCAGCTGCTCCCCATTTTCACTCACCATGAGCTTCCTGCTGTGGATTTTTTTTTAATTGAAAATTTTTAACAAACATTTTTACATATATTTCCCCTTCCCCACACCCATTATCCCCATACCCTCCCTAACCCAACCCCAACCCCCACTTCCCAAAGTAAAATACAGAGTATCACATTAAACAATCATAAGCTAATTTAAGCTAATAATATATAGTCTCTTATCACCCTCTTAAGCTTTTAATTACCTTTAACTAATCTAACCTAATATACTTTATAACACTCTCTTAACCCATTCCTTATTCAAAAAACTAATTGTAATTTTCTAGTCTTATATTTGCGTTGAATATATTCTATCCATCTTTTCCATTCCAACCTAAACTTCTCATTTAAATGGTCTTTTAAATATGCCGAAATTTTTGCCATTTCTGCTAAATTCATTACTTTTAATGTCCATTCTTCAATAGATGGTAGATCTTCCTTCTTCCAATACTGTGCCACCAGAAGTCTCGCTGCAGTTATTAATTCAACATCAACTTAGTTGCTATTACCGTACAGTTTTGTACAATACCTAACAAAAACAGCTGTGGAGTGAATTCTATCTGTTTTTTCAAAACATTCTGTATAATCCACCATATTTTTATCCAAAATGCTTTAACTTTTTTACATGTCCACCAGATATGAAAATAAGTAGCATCAACACAATCACATCTCCAACACTTAGATTGCAAGGTAGGATACATATGAGCCAATTTTTTTGGATCCATATGCCATCTATAAAACATCTTATAAAAATTCCCTTGTTGTAGAAAAGACAGGACTAGGCCAAGCTCTTCAATGCAGGAAAGGTTTATTATGCGCAGGTTCAAACAGCAATAACACAGCAAATTGTTTGAACCCCGAAGGGTTTACAAAAGCATACATTTATACCTCAAATTACGTATACAGAGGAAGGGTGGTACATTTGGACATATATGGTATTAGGGGAACTGAAAGACGCCTATTCCAGACGTCCAGTAAGATAAGGAAGAAGAAAGGGAGTCACATGAATATATGGTAAAGCTTCGCCCATGCTATCATATGTTATACATGACATTTAGGGTGGAATGCAGAAGTGAACAACAGGATGCATCTGTCTGGGTCAGTCTGCACTTTTACAGATAAAAATACAAACTGTCATTTCAGCATCTCCTTCCAGGCAGGGGAGGAACTGTAGCCTTGACCAAAGTTTTGGGCCTTTCATATTTGGCTTTTAATCTAAACCAGAGTTTTATCCTCCTTCACTCTCATAGTTTTTTTGCTTGTGTAAATTTTACATCTCTCACCCAGATCGTTTCCCAAGTTTCCATCATTACTGGTTCTTCAAAATTTTGTGCCCATTTTATCATGCAATCTTTAACCAACTCTGTCTCTGAGTCAATTTTTTTATATGCATTGGCCTCTGGTCTCTGATCTGTTGTATCAAATGGTCTTCACTATATGCAATACCAATTTTTTGGTCTTTTTTCCACCTATTCTGCAACTGTACATATTGAAACCAAGTTTGAATTACCTTTTCCTCTCTTAATGTATTCAAAGACTTTAACTGTAATATACTCTTTTCTATAATCAGTAATTCTTTATAAGTAACTATATCCTGTTGTTGCTCTATACTTATATTCTCAATTGCGTGTCTGGGAACTGTCCACAAAGGTGTCTTATCATTTAGTTTATATTGATATTTTTTCCAGACACTCAAAAAGGCATTCCTTAATATATGGCTTTTAAAAGTCCTATCCACCTTTTTATCATAAATCAAGTAAGCATGCCAGCCATATATCAAGTCATAACCCTCAATGTTCAATATCCTTTCTTCTGTTAAATTAATCCAATCACTGATAGCCGATAGAATAGCTGCTTCATAATACAATTTAAGATTTGGCATTTTCAAGCCTCCTCTTTCACGTGTATCTTGCATTATTCTTAACTTAACTCTTGGTTTCTTTCAAGCCCAAATAAACTTGTTAATACCTTTCTGCCATTCTTCCAAATTTGCATCTTTTTAAAGTATTGGTATCATTTGAAACAGAAATAAAAACTTAGGCAAAACACTCATTTTAACTGCTGCAATCCTACCAAGCAATGACAATTGTAATTTTTTCCACTCCTCTAACTCTGCCTGTATTTTATGCCACAGCACTTCATAATTATATTTATATAACTTCCCGTTTGACGTTGCAATATAAACTCCTAAGTATTTAACCTTCTTCACTATCTCACAGCCCGTTACTCTCTCCAACTCTTGTCTTTCTTTTATACTCATATTCTTAGTTAACAACTTTTGTTTTCCCTACATTTATTTTAAATCCTGAAACTTGACCATACTGCTCGACTATATCCATTAAACTCATAGCTGATTTAACTGGTTGAGTCAATGTTACAACCACGTCATCTGCAAATGCTCGTACTCTATAATCTTGTTGTCTGATCTTAATACCCTGTAAACTATCTGCCCCCCGTATTTTATTCAACAACACTTCCAAGGTTAAAGTAAACAACAATGGTGACAGGGGACATCCCTGTCTTGTTCCTTTTTCAATTTTAAATGTTTCAATCAAATTTCCATTCACTATTATTTGTGCTGTTTGTTTCTGATATATTGCTTGAATTGATTTTATAAAATACTCCCCTAATTGCATCTTTTGAACTACCTTCTCTAAAAATTTCCAGTTCAAACGATCAAATGCCTTCTCTGCATCCAAAAACACGAGCACTGCAGGGACCTGGTTGTTCCTTCCCAAATATTCCAGTATATTAACTATTTGCCTTACATTGCCTTTCATTTGTCTACCTTGTATAAACCCAGTTTGATCATTGTTAATCACACATTGCATAACTGACATTAACCTATTTGCTAAAATTTTTGCAAAAATCTTATAATCTATATTAAGTAAAGATATAGGTCTATAATTCTTTGGCTGAGTATGATCCTGATCTTCCTTCGGAATCAAAGATATAAAGGCTGTTCTCCAAGATGGTGGAACCTCTCCTCCCATTTGTATTTTAACAAACAACTCTTTAAGCGGTTCCACCATTTCAAGTTGGAGATTTTTATAATATGCCAAAGTCAAACCGTCTGTTCCAGGAGCCTTTCCACTTTTCAATTGATTAATTGCAAGGAGTATTTCCTCTGTAGTTATCATTGAGTTCAATCTTTCTCTTTGTTCCTCATTAATTGTAGAGATATTCTCCTTCTGCAAGAATCTATCTATATCACTGCCCTGTATATTATCACCAGCATAAAGCTTTGTATAAAAATCTAAAAAGGCTTTTTGAATCATACTCTGTTGATATACCTGTTTACCTTTATATTGTATTTTATCTACCATGCGTGGTTTTTGTTTCTTTCTTAACATATATGCTAACCATCTACCTGGTTTATTTGCATTGCAAAAAGTATTATGCTTGGCATATTGCAAATGTGTTGCCACTTGGTCTGACATCAACATATTGAACTGCCCTCTCAATATTGTAATAGCCTCTTTTATATTCTTATCATCTGGTTTCCTAATTAATGCCTGTTCTTTCTTTTTTATTTCCTCCTCCAATTCCCTCCGTTTTTCCCCGTTTTCGCCTGTATACATTGTTTAAATTTATTAACACTCCCCTCATATATGCTTTACTTGCATCCCAAACCATTTCCATAGATGTGCCCTTATGCATATTTAGTTCAAAAAACTCCTTCATTAATTTTTTACATTCATTCACATTTGCCTCATATCTAAACAAATTCTCGTTCAGCCTCCAAGACCGCCTAGATTTTTCTCCAACCTCTAGTTCCATCCATACCGGGTTGTGGTCTGATAATGTTCTTGGACAAATCTTGATTTTCTTAACCCTAGAAAGAAAATCATTAGTAATTAGGATAAAATCAATTCTAGAAAAAGATTGGTGTCTGTCAGAAAAAAAAGTAAAATCTTGTTCATCAAAATTTCTTTCACGCCATATGTCTCTTAACTCCGTATCATCCACCATATCAAAAAAAGATTGGGGTAGTTTAGCCCGTGTATGTAAGTTTGGCATTATTCTCTTCTTATCCTTCTTAGTATCAATTACCCTATTCCAATCACCCATCAGTATACATGATGTATAATCCATTTGTACTAGCCTTGTATGCAAAAATTTATACTCTTCTTGTTGATTTGGTGCGTATATTCCCATTAGAAGGACTTTCTTCCCTTCTATTAATAATTCAATTGCTATATACCTTCCTTGTATATCCGCTTCAATTAGTTTAGCCATTAAGTCCTTTCTAATATATATAACTATTCCATTTTTCTTCTCCGGTGCAGCTGCTACAAAGTGTGTCCCCAATCTAGCATTTATCAAATATTTTTGATCATTTGTCCTTATATGAGTCTCTTGCAAACAGATTACATCATTTTTAAATTGTTTCAAATAATGAAATATCTTCCTCCTCTTTTGTGGTGAATTTAATCCATTGACATTCCAGGTCAAGAATTTAATTGCCATTTTTGGCTCCTGAAACCTTCTGGAGAACCTTTTTGAAATCCCGGTGGAATTTCTTAGGTTCAGCTCCTTCCACAGCTTCTGTATTAATAGGTACCATTTCTTGGGTTAACATCTGTTGTTTCTTTAGTTCTTCTTTACGTTTAGTTGCCGCCCGTGTCTGTCTTTGGGTTCTTCCACTTTTTCAAATAAATCCATTAACTGAACATCCTCCGTAATTTGCAACAGCTGTTGTTGGTTAGTCAATGCACCCCCTTGAGCTTGAGCCTGCGTTGTTTCTTATTCCCCCCCTTTAGCCTCTTCAGCATCTTTCCTTCTTCTGGCCTGTGGAGATGGAGGCTTTCCAGCCTGCAACACCGTAGTATAAAAATCTCTTGCTTTCCAAACTGAATTAAGACGATATCTCTCACCCAAATAATTCACCACTAGTCCAGCTGGTGCCTCCCATCTGTACTGTAATTGACGTTTTCTAAACTCATCCACTAAAAAAGCATAGTCCTTCCTGGATCTCAACATTTTCGGGGGAATCTCCTTCAGTATTGTGACCTCCTGTCCTGCCACTTGGAGTTTCTTTTGGTAAGATGCCTGTAAAACTTGATTCCACATCCTCCTTGTTCCAAAGTAAATCACAATGTCTCTAGGTAGCTGTCTTTGTCTTGCAATCCATGAATTCACACGAAATATTTTATCCAATTGCCAGGCACACTCAGCCTTTGCTTCTCCAGTAAGATGCGCAAGGGGTTCAACGAAGATCTCTCTAAGATTTTCTTGATTATTTTCTTTCAGTCCTCTCACCCTCACTGCCCATTCCATCGCCCTATATTGTTCCATTACAAGTTCAGCTTCTACTTTCTCCATTTTTGTCTGAGCTTCCTTCAGCTTAACATCCACCTCCAGGTTATGCTGATCAATTTCATCCACCCTGTCCTCCAATGTGGTAGCCAGACCCCACACTCCTTTAAAGGCTTCCACTATATCTTCTCTTATTTCATCATTGTTAGTTTGAATTGTTTCTTTAATGCCCTGCAATTCTTCCTGCACCTCTTTTAATTTTCCTTCTAAACGAATTGTAATTTTTTCTTCCAAATTGTCAGACAATTTCTTCAGTGCCCCCTCCAGAACTTCCAAAGTTAAGGCTTGTGATTCTGCAGGAGGTGGTTGGGGGGGGGGGGGGAAGCAAAGACTGTATTCTTGAAATCTGAGCTGGGGATGATCCAGCACTTTTCACCACCCCTGGCTTTGCTTGTCTAGCCGCCATTTCCAGGTTTCTCTTTCCCCCAGCCTCACCCCAGCAAAGCCAACAGAATTCTTATTTTAAATCCTTTATAGTTATTGCAACTGATCAGCAAATAGTCCTGTCTCTTTAAACTTCAAGCCTCTCTCCATTCAATAAGGTCTTAAACTGTTAACAGCCTTAACAAGTGCTAACGAGCGTTAACGATCACTTTCTTCTTTAAGTTTCGATATCACAGTCTAAAACCAGCCAGCGCCATCTTTGAAAACTTTCTCTAGCTTCTTGAAGGAAGTGAAAGTTTTGGGAATTAAAGTTGTTATACTTGCAGTTAATGCCAGGTCTTCTGTCTTTGCTTTGCCTGCGTCTTGCAAAACGTTGATCTCATTAGGCTCGCAGGGGTGGTCGCGGCGCCTTGTTCTGTCGGAGACAGAAGCTTGCCCAGGTCCGGAGCTTCTATAGGCGTTTAGGGAGCTCTCTCCCTCCACACCCCAGGATTGATCCTGGGGAGATTTGGGGAGCTCTACCCACACCTAATAACTCACTTTCCCCTCTTTGCCCGAGGGGAAATTTCCGAGCCGCCGGAGCAGCTGATTTTTGCTGCTCCGGCGGCTTTTACGGTTCCCGGGGGATCGCAGCTCCGGTGCCGGTGGTGCCATCGGAAGCCTGCTGTGGATTTTCATGCCTTGTTTCACGCACATGGGATTGTTGCCCTCGTCTTCTTCTTCCTCCTCCTTTCCATCTTCCAAGTGGAAAAACGCCAGGAGCAAGCGCAAAAAGAAGCGCACACTTGCTCCTGGCATTTCTCCATTTGTAGGAAGCTTTTGTACCTGTGAAGGCAAGTCTGACTTCCTGCGCTGCTCACTAAAAACCTCACCAGTACCGGTGTGCTGTGCTCCTGGCGTTTTTCCACTTGGAAGATGGAGAGGAGGAGGAAGAAGAAGACGAGGGTGACAATCCCGGGCGCGTGAAGCAAGGCATGAAAATCCACAGCAGGAAGCTTAGGGTGAGTGAAAAGAGGGAGCAGCTGAGCACTCCCCCCCATCTCCCGGACTGGGTGGCCGAGGTAGAAAGGTGGGCAATCTTCAGGGCTAGGAGGTGTTGGGTCTGCCTTGGCGAGGGGGGTCAGGCTGGACAGGTGCTGATCATTGGAACCTTTTTTAAAAACTTTTTAAAGCATTTTTTTGCTAGTTAAAATGCTTTAAAAAGTAAAAAAAAAGTTGGCCATGCCCAGTCACATGACCACCACCAAGCTATGCCCGCCAAGCCACGCCCATCAAGCCATGCCCACAGAACTGGTGGCAAAAAAATTTAGATTTCACCACTGGTCCCTATGCCAGAATTACCTACAGAACCCCCTCATCCATGTCAGTAAATGAATGGATGGACTCGTTGAAAGAATTCTGGGAAAATACCAAGTGAGCTTTAGTGGAAGCCGCGAAAATCACCAAAACGCAAGCTGACAAACATCGCTCAATTTAAAGCCACAATTTAAAGTAGCTACCTGTCTACAAAATATTTGAAGTTGTAGTGGCCATCTAGGAAGTTAGGGCCAAAGTTTTTAGGTCCTTTGAAATCATAAAGGTAATAAATCTAGTTATGGTGAAACTCTGGCTCCCTCTCCTACTAGGGAAAGTGCATCCGGTTTTCCATAGCAGTTTGTTAAAGCTGGCTGTCAGTTCCTCCCTTAGGCCAGTAGATTGGGCTCCACCAAAACCTTTACTGATTGTGGGTCATGAACATTACGAGGTTAAACAAATTTTAGATTCCCATATTTATAGAGGGCAATTACGGTATTTAATACATTGGAAAAGATATCCTATTTCAGAGGCAACCTGGGTAAAGAGCTGGAAGGTGAATGCTGATAGATTGATTAAAGGTTTCCATGAGAAGAATCCTCATAAGCCACAGGGGGTTCCTGGAGGTGGAAGGGGAAGTTAGAGTTAATTAATCTTTTATAGTTGTCTCTTTGCAGGACGTTCTTTTCGCTTGAAGGGGGGCAGCCTGTCGACCCTGAAGATGACATATGTGTAGCCATATTTTCTTGTAGCCTTTGTATTCTTTTTCTATTAGCTTTTAGGTTTGTAGTAACTGAATTTTATAAATATTTCAGGCTCGCCACTTTCTAACTGTTGAAAGGGTGGTATAAAGATAAAGGGGGAATGTTATGTCTAGGTGATATTGCTTTCCCATGGGAAGAGAGAAGATGCCTGCAGCTGGCTGAAGGTGGAGTTTGGAGTCACCGGGCTGTTGGACTGATAATTGATTGGAGGTTGTGACTCAGGGGGGAAGTTTCTAATTTATGCTTTTATTGGGTGTAATTCCAGATCCGGTTGAGTTGGAATTACACCACGTCCATGCCAACTTAATGTGTTACTAATAAATGGATTAGAAAAGGAAGATGGATGCCTTGGACTTTATTTTTTGGGAAATATTACTTGGAGGCTTGACAGAGAGTTTTGCATAGAGCTTGGCGGCTAGGAGTTTTTTCAGCACCTGCCGGACTAACTTGACATACTCTTCTAGCGTTTCACTGAATATGAGAATGTCATCCAGGTAAACGAGGACCCCCTTGTACAGGTGCTCATGCAACACTTTGTTAATCAGCTACATGAAGACTGCTGGGGCTCCCTGGAGCCGAAACGGCATGACGTTAAACTGGAAGCTGCCCAGCGGGCTGTTGAATGCAGTCTTCCATTCATCTCCTTTGTTAGGAAATGATAATTATCTAACTTGTTGGATTGGCAATATATAAAACCTCAATATAGCTTTAAGACTGTATTGCTGTATTGCATCATACTGTGTCCTGATTGGTTAGCTCTGTAGCCAATGTCTTTAAGAGGAAGCTTGAAACATGGTTAGTTTCTCTCTGCTGATTTTTGCTGACCATTATTGCTCTGTGCTGATTGTTACTGCTATTTGCTGTGTTTGCTACCGTTTGCAACTGTTTATTGTGTATGACTACAACGACTGGTAAAAAAACTTTTTTATTGGACTATCCCTGGACTATTGTTTAACTATCTACTGCTTTATCTGTGTATGACCTGGACTGTTTATTGGACTGTGCCTTATTACTATTTCCTAAAAGTAAACACAACTCAGTGTATCTGTGTGTTGGCTGTGATTATTCACAACTGCTCTCAGTCGCTTTCATGTGCACACCCTTGTTACTCTAGGGTTGCTCTGCAAATTCCTCAACATCCTTCCCTAATCCATATCCGATAGTAGGCTTCTCTTAGGTCTAGCTTGGTGAACACCTTACCCTTTGACAGGTGGCTTAGCATGTCCTTCATTAGGGGGAGAGGGTAAGTGTTCTCCGCACATATGGCGTTAATTCTGTGGAAATCAAGGCAAAGCCTCACCCCCCTGTCTTTTTTCTCTTTAAACAGTACAGGGGCTGCCACTTTGGATTTTGTGGGTTGTATGAAACCCAAGCTAGCTAGGTTGGCGTTGATGTATTTTCTCAATTCGGCCATTTCTTTAGGGGTCATGGAGTACATTTTTGGCTTTGGCAGCTTGCCTCCCGGTACAAACTTGCTGAAGTTGCAGTCTTGCTCGCTAAAGGCATCTGCCAAATCCCAGTATTCTTTGGGCACCTGGGGACAGCCCGGGAGCCCATCTGTGGCAGCGGCTGTGCTCTCCAGCTGGTTGGGGCAGCCAGGGCTTGTTGCTTGCTGACATTTGTCTGGCAAGATTGGCGGCAGTGGTCCAATGCCTATTCTCAGTTTCTGGTAACCATCTTCCCACGTGATGGTCGGGCCCCATTTGTCCAGCCAAGTGAGCCCTAGTATGATCGATTCGGTCATCTTGTGGGCTACTATGAATCAAATAAGTTCCCGGTGGTGGCCCATTTCCAGTCTAATGAGTTCCTTGACCAGCATGGCTGGGGCTCTGCCTATTAATGTCGCGACCTGCTCAAAGCGTATGGGATGCACTAGGGGCTTCATGCTTATCCCTAACTGTTGGACAATGGGGAGGCTGATCAGGCACCTGGTGCAGCCAGTGTCTATGATGGCCTCTACGTCCCCTTGGACCTGTTTCTGGAACTACTATCCAGGCCTTGATGGTGAAGGGGCGGATGGCTTCACTTACCATTGGGTCCTCTTCGCCACTACTCCCACTGGCGGATCCTGGAGGGGCCTCCAAAGCTTGAATTTCCTCACTCCCAGCTGGGAGGAGAGGAACCTCAACAGCTTGTCGGGAGATTCTCCCTTTGTCTGGCAGCTTCCTTGGGGTCCTCCTTCCCCGGGATGCCAATGGGGTCCCAAGCTGAGGGACTGGAGCTGGGGCCAGGCACTCAGACGCTCAGTGACCATGTTGGCTGCATCAGAAGCACTTAATAGTCCCTGGTGGTGCTGGTTGCGGTGCTAAAGACGGTTTTGCAGGGGCTTGGCAACCCAGGGTTCTCTTGGCTGGCTTCTCTGGGGTAGGCTTGCGATGTGGGTGGATCTCTAAGTCCACTACAACGGCCAAATTGTACCAGTCCTGTATAAGGTCTGGAACTTCCCTAATGCTGCAAGCCTGCCTGAGGTCTTGTCCAGGGCTTCTTTGAAGTGGTAGATGAGAAGGCATTCAGGCCAGTATCTCAGTTTTCTGGCCAGCCTCTGGAATTCCCAGACAAAAGCTTGCTTCAGGGCTTTGATATGAGCTTCGGCCTCCTGCCAGTGGGCCGTGACTTCAAACCAGACCTGGAGTAGCTGCACAAACTCGTCAGCGTCCTCTAGCTCCTCTAGCTCTGGGGCTCCTTCATCATGTAGCTGGGCTATCCAATCCGCTTCATTCATGTTGCCTGCAATCGCCGAGACTATGTCTCAATCGGTCTGATATTGGTATCCATAACGGTCAATATGGGACCAAATCTGGTTGAGGAAATAGGCCTGGATCACAAAGGCCAGTTCAGGGTCCGGGTGTTTAAGGACAGGTTCCTTGGCAAATAAGGCCTTCAGTGTTTCAAAGGCCCACTGGCATTCCATCGTCCACTGGAGCAGCTGGCGACGTCGGGGTTTAGCCACCTTGTGTTTGGTTTTCAACAGATCCGTTAACTGCAAGGCCACCCTGGCAAACAAGGGAATGAATTGCCTATAGAAACTCCAACGCCTGGTGGAGCAGTGGACTAAAGCGCTGTTAAATAGCACTTAGTTGCCAGCTGCCTGCAATTATTGCAAGTTCGAATCTCTCCAGGCTCAAGGTTGACTCAGCTTTCCATCCTTCCGAGGTAGGTAAAATGAGGACCCGGATTGTGGGGGCAATAAGCTGACTTTGTACAAAAAGAACACCGCTTGTGGGGGGGGGCAAAAGCCCTACTAAGCAGGTACATACAAAAGTATGAAGGCTATTGCTTAACTCATTGTAATTTGGGCTGGGGGAGGGGGCCGAGAAGAAGGGGAAAAGGGAAAAAAAAGCACCTTGCCCCAAGCATGCTGTGCTTCCCTTTTGCCCAAATCCGTCTGCGAGTCCCAAAGCTGTGAGGAGGATCGTCACCTACTTTCTTTGTAGTCAACATTATTTTGAAACAGTGGCAGGTGTGGCTGGGAGGAGGGGTTGGGTGAGACTCTGAAGTGAGCTGGAGGTTTTTGTGTGTGTGTTCTCTCTTCCTCTCCCCCCTTTTTTGTTCGTGAGAAATCTCTGTTTTAGTTACAGTCTTAATTGGTGCATTACTCAGTCTGGTTTATTGTGTGTGTCAACTCGCAAAGCATCCCTGGCCTGCTCTCGAGTTGCCATAGTCAAGGGGGGATGGGAAGCCGACGAAGCAACACAGCAGCCAGAGACAGGAGCACATTCCAGACATATCTTTCTCAAGGCTGTCTTCCAGGGTTACAACATCGGCCAGAGGGGAGTGGTCTCTACAACCCGTGAAATTGTTCTGTTGGCAAATGTGATTGATGACACACCCTGGGGGGAGGGGGGAAACAGGTTCATGATTAGGGCCGTATATTACGTGGGGCCAGAGTTGTTTTCATTTGGGTTCGTGCCGACATGGAGTTCCTAATAAATAACTGGGTTTCTTTTGAAGCTTGGTTCCAGGCTCATAATTTAATTAGGGCATCCATCGGAACCCTGACAGTGTGGTCATTGGAAACATATGATCAGGATTATTTCAGGAGTTAAATCCTGTTTGTTTTATTCTTTTTTTAATGGCCTATTTTAAGGAACCTGAAGCTGCTGTTGTAATGATGATAGGCAAGTGGCAAAAAAGTTTGTGCTCTTTCTCCCTTCGGGGAGGTGAGGTCTTATTAAATAAATAGATGCCTTTGAACAAGTACAACTTAGGAAGGACAAAGGAAAAATGGACAGCTAAATTGGCCATGCCCACCCAGTCACATGACCACCTAGCCACGCCCACCCAACCAGTCATTAGGCAGATCAAACTATAACCTGGCCACCCCAACAGTCTGAGGGACCGTGAATTGGCCCCATTTAAAAATTTTGAGGACCCCTGTTTTAGGGGGATCCAACTGTCAACTTTGAAATGGATCAGGCCTGATGCGGCTATCTTTCCATTTCTCAGATTGCCATACAGTGTGGGAGTGGGAAAGTCTGGAATGTCAGCCCAGACAACAACAGACTGTCAGCCTCTCAACTTGCATTTCATTCAGGGCTGACATAGTAAAGGGGGGGTTAAATTACTGCAGTAGAATGATTTAGAGAATGGCCAATAGAATAAGGGAACAAGCCAGGAAAGGGAGGGAATTTGGAGCAGAGGTCATTTCCTGGCTGCATATGCGTTCGTAAGGACGTTGCTCTAATAAATAAATGTTTTTTTTCCTTTATTATCAAAATGTGAGAGGCACGTTATTTCTTTCTTAGACAACTCATTCTCGGACACAGACCATCTCTTGGGAACCATGTTCATCTCAACAGGTGCTGGCCAGAGACTGATGGGAGTTGACAAGGAGATGCCAGAACACGTAATTGGACAATGTAGCAGAAGATGTAAGAAGATAAAGTTAACAGTATTTGTGGGGTACATGATCAGACATGGATTTAACATACCAAGCAATTGAAAACATAACAACAGGTTTAAGTTCTTGGTGAAAAAACACTTATTTTTAAAACCCCTCACTGAAAAAAATTGCAAAAATTAATTTTCACCCCATTAAATGACACGCCCTACTCTACAGTCATGTCCGTATAATTCCCCAAAACTTACCAAAACTGAGCACAGGTGAGCAGTCTAGGAAAAGGAGGCATATGCAGTGCACTGGGCACTCCTCACTTGGAGACATTTCTTAGAAGGGAGCAAAATGCCTTTTGAGATGTGGACTGACCATAAAAACTTTAGAGGCTCTAACACCCCCCACCCCCCCTCCGCAAGTTATCATGCAAACTGGTCCACTGGGCTCAGTATTTTAACCAATTCCATTTCAACAGCTCAAAGCCAGACGTGATCAGACCAATCATCCCGTCCCACCAATTAGGTGCTCCAGTCACCACTAGAACGCAAGCCAAGCTAAAGCCCCAAGTAGCAGAGGATGTTAGGCAGCACTGGAGGAGGACAAATGTTTTCAAGCCCATAAGGTAGTGTACAATACAGGAAGGGTTGTGAGAGCCAAAGTATATGTCCCTGAAAGACAACAATTGATGGTCCTGCAGAAAAGCCACGATTCTTTTTTTTTTTTTATTAAAAAAGTTTTACAATAAAAACTTCCGGTGGCGCCTTCCCCGTCGGCGGCGGGCTCCTCCATGCCCGCCGGCTTCTCGCCGTGTCAGAGCCGCCTCACAGCTGGCAGGCGGCTCAAACAACCTGCTCTTCGGTGGGAGGAGCAGGCAGAGCTTCTGGGGGTGAGGCTGGGCCCCCTGAGTCGCCCCAGGATCGTTCCGTTTGTCCTGGGGAGGGCTCAGAAGGATGGCCCCCTCCCTACCTCCAGAGAAAGCTCCGCGACGAGACTGTCCTCCGCTAATTAGCAATTAGCGGAGCTAGACGCTGGAAGCAACACCACAGTCAAAGCGTCTATGGAGCAGAAGAAAAAACGAAGCAAGTATGGATTTTTTTTTTTTTACTGATTTTTTACTGATTTCTTGGAAGAGGAATGAGAGGAGGGGGGAAGGAGAGGAAGAGAAGTGAAAGTTTCTAAGAAAGTCTTTTAAGATGGCGACTGGTCTTAATTGAAAATGCCAGAGTTATTGAAAACGGAAGTTTTGAAATGAATACCCTGTTATGGGAGAGTCACTTAAAGTAAGAAGAAATTTCTTTTTTTCTTGGATATTTTTCTTTTGGAAAGAAGGATTAAAGTAAAGTAAAGTAAAATAAAGTACTAAAGAAAATATATGGTTAAAATGACTAAAGTTAAGATTGTTATAATTTACGAAAGAACTTCTATAAGATGATGTACTGCTGGTATATGTCAACATTGATATTATCTAGGAGGTACAAAGGTACTTTTCATTAATGTTGGAAATGTGAAAAGCACAAGGGGACATTTTACTATGCATGGTAAACTTGTGAAAAAGCAAAAAAAAATTGGATACAAATTCATATGATGTTACAAAGAATTTTAAAAATTAATATTCAGATGAAACCAGAGCTTTCTTTTACTGGCTGAGTCAACCTTGAGCCTGGTGAGATTTGAACTCACAGTAATTGCAGGCAGCTGGCAGCTAAGTGCTATTTAACAGCACTTTAGTCCACTGCACCACCAAGTAACTGTAGCGAGGTTCTTATATGCAAAAGGATGGAAAAATACTGAAATACCCACAACGGAGAAGCGGATTGTGAAGATGGCGGAATTTGCAGCAATGGCAAAATTGACCTCTTTGATCAGGAATAAAGCAAGTACTTTTTATAAAAGATTGGAAACGCTTTATGGACCTTTTGATTAAAATGGAAAAAAGTGAATTAGTGATTTTTGGATTTGTGATTAAAAAGAATTGAATATGGGAAGAAGAGAATTACGTAATGTAACCTTAAAGAGGGAGGAGAGACAATAAGTTTCTAACTGCTATAAAGTCTGAAGTTGTTTATCTTTTTCTTTTTTGTTTATATTGCTTCTTGCCGTTTTTCTTTTATCTTTCTCCTTTTTCTAATCTCTCGATATTTTTGTTCATGTTAATCTTTTATTTAATAAACATTACATATATACATATATACATATATACATATATACATATATACATATACATATACATATACATATACATATACATATACATATACATATATATATATATATATATATATTTCCTTTAAGCCAGGTTTTTCCTACGTAGCCAAGATTTTTCTGGAACCACAATTGAGCGAAATCACATTCACTACATTCTGGGTTCTTTCTCCATCTTTTCGCTCTGGCAGCAAACAGAATCTTGTGCTGCATTCTGGGAGACCTAAATAGCTATTTCTGGCTCGTTAGCCGTCATCAGTAGGCCACACCCACATCTCATGTTCCTCCCTGTATATATACATACACATACATACAAGCAAACCAAATATGAAAATTTCTATGACTAATATACTCAACTATGTTTAAATCATAGTCATTTGAAAGAGTAGTTAAATTAAAACTGAAAAATAACTTTTCATCCAATATCAAATTAAAATACTCACCTATATAGACCCTCCTGCTGTATCTCTGCATTAACAATAATACAAAAACATGCAGAGGAATAAGGTTGATGATGAAAACATAACCACCCCATGCAGAAACCTGTGAAAAATTAATACAGTAAGCTTTAAAATTTAGTGCATGTTTATAATGTTATCCTGATGAACATGAGTCACTGAAAACTGAGTATTCAAGTTATATATGGTGAAAAGACACTTTGAGCCACAAGAAAAACTTGTAAATCAGAGGTACTTCAGGCAGAAAATTAAGTAACAATTAACATAACAAATAACAATTTCTTATTTCAAATACTTCAGTTGTATAATCAGTAAAATAATTTAACAGCAGCATGAATAGCAATTGCTGTGGTAAGCTGCTTTACATAGTTACATAGTTTCTAGGGTTATAATTGATCCTCACTGAAGAAACGTTTTTTGCTTTTACACTGTATGTTAATACTGTATGTTGCAATATTTCCATATTGCTTTATGAAGCAACACAGGGGAAAAGAACTGAAACCTAACTTCTTTGAATTATTCAAATAAAATGTAACTAACAAATGAAAGGGCATGAAGGTGTCTAGTTATACCAAGAATGTCTTCAGTTATTTATCAATTCATTGTTGACCCTCATTTAATAATTCTCTAAAACACCTGAAGAAAATCAGCTACTGTGAGCAAGGTCATCTCATTTTCAGTCAACCCTACCATAGAGACTTGTCACTAATTAATTTGCAGAGACTTGCTTTAAAAACTTATCAACTCACATTGTCTGCTGAGGATGCTAACTCAGGAATACAAAAACAGCCATAATAGTATACTATAAAAGCATGCTCATTTTCTACACTGAAGTTGTATTTCAGTACAACAGATGTGGCCATCTCTGCTGCCTTTAGTTAACTATAAAAATACCTCTGCCTTCCACAAAGCCAGGTGGCTAAGAGGAAAAGAGAAAAGTAGTATTGTTCACATTTAATTTTTAGCCTGCCCACAACCATCATGCAGCTTCTAACTAACACATTACAGCTGAAAGAATAAGAGTCTTAAAGAAAAAAAGGATTCATCTCTGTATTATCTAATAATATTGGTTTTCTAATTTACCATAAGAAGAATTTGAAGCATTTAATTCAGATTAAATGAAATCTGAATTTTCAACAAGTTTAAAATACTTGTGCTAATATTTAATATATAAATAAAACCAGCCTACTAATAAAAATCTGACCATTTACACATTCACATTCTACCACTTACCATGTAGAAGTAGGATAGACAGCAGCAAATAATCCAGAAGACAGATCCAGTTTTCACTGACTTCACCTAAGAAAGTTGTCTGAGTTTTAATTATAGCAGAAAAGACAAAAATTATACTTTTTTTTTTACTGTGCTCACAATAAAAAGTGACAATAAAGTTTATCTTATCTTATTGTGGGAAGCTCCTCCTCTGAGAAGAATGAAATATTTTGGGAAATATTAAAAGAGGCAGAATATTATATTTCCCCAAAGGAGAAATGGAGGAACATGAAGTTAGAGGCAGAAAGCAGCTCCCAGTCTTTCTTAATAGCCCACAGCAGATGCCAGCACTTAAGGAGATAACGAGCTTATTGAAAGAGGAAGGCAACCCAACCCCAACGATGCCGTGGAAGTGATGTCCCACCCCAACGATGCCGTGGAAGTGATGTCCCAGTGCCTTGAAGCTGTGCGGGTCTGGATGGGGAGAAACAGGCTTCGACTCAACCCCTCCAAGACTGAGTGGCTGTGGCTGCCGGCGTCCCGATATAGCCAACTGACTCCATCGTTGGTTATTGGGGGCGAATCATTGGCCCCCACGGAAAGGGTGCGCAACTTGGGCGTCCTCCTGGATCCACGGCTGTCATTAGAGGATCATACGACGGCTGTGGCCAGGGGGGCTTTTTATCAGGTCCGCCTGATACGCCAGTTGCGCCCCTTTCTAGATCGGGACTCCCTGCGCACAGTCACTCAGGCGCTCGTCACGTCTCGCTTGGACTACTGTAATGCTCTCTACATGGGGCTCCCCTTGGGATGCATCCGGAGGCTTCAACTGGTACAGAATGCGGCCGCGCGGGGGATTATGGGAGCGACAGGGCGCTCCCATGTGACGCCTCTCCTGCGTGAGCTGCATTGGTTGCCGGTTGATCTCCGGGTGCGTTTCAAGGTGTTGGTAATCACCTTTAAAGCGCTCCATGGCTTAGGACCAGGGTACTTACGGGACCGCCTTCTGCCACCTATTGCCTCCCACCGGCCGGTTCGCTCCCACAGAGAGGGCCTTCTCAGGGTGCCGTCAGCCAGACAGTGCCGGCTGGCGACCCCCAGGGGGAGAGCATTCTCTGTGGTAGCCCCCACCCTCTGGAACGATCTCCCTCCAGATCTGAGAACTATCACTGACCTCCGGACCTTTCGTCGGGCGTTGAAGACTTATTTCTTCCAACTTGCCGGACTTGCCTGATCCCTCCTATTTTTAAATATTTAAATTTTAAATTATTTTAAATTATTTAATTTTTAGAGTTTTAGTGTTTTATCGATATATTCAGCCTGAATTTATATGGACTTTTAGTACGTTTTAACTCACTGTATTGTTATTGGTTTTAAATTGGCTGTTCACCGCCCTGAGTCCGGAAGGAGAAGGGCGGTATAGAAATTTGATTAATAAATAAATAATAAATAAATAAACTATCTAGATGGCTCCATTCATAAGCAAAGCGAATGCCGGCAGAAGTCCATTCAAGACAGGATATTTAGAAACCCCTTACAGCAAAGTTTGACAGCTAACAAAAGCCGAGTAATAGGATTATAATAAGCAGCCCCTCATCCAAAATCCAGCACAGGACATAAGCCATCAGCCAGAATGGGAATTGCCCAACATCCTCTTTAGAAACACAAAGCCCATATTGCTCAAATCCCAAACTTCAAAAACACAGAACCATATAAGAACCCTTCCTCTCACTCAGCTAGTTGGTCAGCTGACCCAGAACTGCACACTGTCTTTGTGTGTGGTTCTGTTCATCAATAAACTTACTTTCCAATCAGCCTTCATGTTGTTTGCAGCATCCTTCTCTCAGCTTGGAACTGAACCAGATGGATTTTCCTTCCAACATTATCTTATACTCTATTTGAATGTTTTTTCAGAATTTACCATTTTTCTAGTTCAGAAAAAGACCTTATAAAGTCATCTGATCCTTTAAACATATTCAAGAAAAAATGTTTGAGCTGTTATCTTAAAGACCATGTACTCATCTGTTTTGAAAAGCAAACAGCAGTAGAAAAACTTTGTTAGCTATATTTATTTCTAGTGACTATTAAAAAAATAGGAAATTATTGCGCACATTCAGATTTTTTAAAAAGTAAGCAGAATTTATACAGCAGTACTTACCCACAAGTAATATGTGAACTGTAGTGCAAATATAGCTATTCCTTCATTGTCAAAAGATCCTGCAACTGATCGTGATATGTAACCTGGTACAACAGCAATAAAACAGGCAGCTAGAAGCCCGGCTCCCTGGTTCCACAGTTCTCTGGTAAGAAGGAAAGTAGAAATTGATGTAAGGCCGCTAAAAACTGGTGCAAGGAACACACACACATCTCTTATGTGGACAGTGATATTGAGCATATTTAAGATCCAATGTATAAGGCCAGCTGTCACCATCAGTCCTGGGTATACCTAGGAAAGGAGAGAAAAACAATTAACTATACTGTAATAAATACACAGCCACAGCCACACATACACACGCACATGATTGACATTAAACATGAAAATTCTTCAAATAGTAAGGACAGAACACACACACACAAGAATTGATGTTATAAAAACATGAAACTCCAAGTTGTAATCCAAGCAGAAGAGTTATTTCAGCAACTCATGTAAAATAAAAGTCAAACATCTTGTTCAGCAGTTTAGCAAACTAATCTACGTATCAAAAACCAAGACACTAATGTTACAAAAGCTGCATCATTCTCAATGTCAAGAACATAGTGCATATTAACTTTATATCTAGATTAAAGAAACTTGTCTATTGAGAAGATATTTTTCGACAATTTCTTTAGAAGTTCAAATGGGCATAAGCTAATGTACAAAGATACTGGATAAAAGTATACAAAAAATGTGAAACATAGCTGACTGAAGGAAGCAGCAACAATGAGAAGAGGAGAAAGTGAAAACCCTATGGCAAGTTAGACATTTCAACTGGCTGATGAAAAACTCTCTGGAGGAAGGAGAGATCAGGGGGCTACCCATTTGTATTCTGTATAGCTGCTCCTAATGAAGCCACAGGAACTGAGCTGCTTGTGGTTGTTTATGAGATGTGTGGCTTGGGAGCTGAAGGGATATCGAAGTGCCCTAAACTGTGCAGCCTTTATGGATATATGACTGGCAAAAACTTTACTTCCTGAAATACATTGTGATATAATTATTTTACAACCAAAGAGAGATATTCCAAATGGCAGAGAAGAACAAAGATTCTCCCTGAGTTGTCTTTTTGGAATTAAGAAAAAAAATGCTATCTTAAAGGATTTTAATTTAAAAGCAAAAAGCTTAACAAGACTGCGATTCAAGAAAGTTTTAAAGGGATAAAGGGGACAGAAGAATACAAGGTAGCCCTTGACTTACAAGCACAATTGAGCCCAAAAATTCTGTTGCTAAGTGAGACATTCTTAAGTGAGTTTTACCCCATTTTATGACCTTTCTTGCCACATTTGATAAATTAGTAACATGGTTGTTAAGTGAATCTGGCTTCCTCATTGACTTTGCTTGTCAGATGGTTACAAAACGTGATCACATGGCCCAGGGACACTGCAACCATCATAAATATGAGTCAGTTGCCAAGCATCTGCATTTTGATCACATGACCATGGGGATGATGTAATGGTTGTGTGAAAAATGGTGAAAAGTAACTTTTTGCAGTGTTGTTGTAACTTCAAATGGTCACTAAATGAACTGTTATATTTTTTTCTGATGAAAGTGTCTTTCTGTAAGAGGAGTGACAGAACCTGGGGGCAAAGTCAAAAGAGGAATTAGCCTAGAGCAGACATGTCAAACTCGAGGCCCGTGGGGCAAATGTGGCCCGCAATGTGGTTCGATCTGGCCTGCAATGTGGTTCGAACTGGCCCATGGGGCCACCCTGGAGACAATGAGGGACCGGCCACCGCTATCTCAGCCCCAGCCCACCTTAGCCCTGGCCCACCCCAGCCTGGCCAGGAACTCCCCCTGGGCATGCACACAGGAGGCAGCGAGCACACGGGGGTTGGTGCGCAGCTGACCTGTGATGAGCACTGTCTTGCCCAAGCAGCAGCACCATGCCTACCAGTGCCTCCTCCGCCTCCATGGCCTGCTTGCTGGCCCGGTCTCACCCGCTGGCTCCGCTGGCTCCGCTGGCCCCACAGCCCGCAAGCTTTGCTCCCAACTTGCCACCCACACCTCTCCCCGGTTCTTCAGCCGTGGCCATGCTGGCTTTCCCTTTCTAAAGATGAAGAAATCCAGCTTGCTCAGGGTCAAGTTGGCTGTCGTAGGAGGCAGGGGCCAAGCGTGCAAAATGGCGCTGCCCAGGGGTGGGTTCTAAAAATGTTTACTACCGGTTCTGTGGGCGTGACTTATTTTGCGGGTGTGGCTTGATGGTCATGTGACAGTGGGCGTGGCTTGATGGTCATGTGACTGGGTGGGCGTGGCCAACTCTATGTCACTCACGTCAAGGGGTGCCTCGCCTGGCCCCTCCCTTCCCAGCCATTCCTTGTCACACCCAGCCTCAACGTATCTATAGTTCTGTAAAAATGTTGTTCACCTTTTTTCAACTTTATTATCTACATACTATAGCTGTACTTTCATGGACCACTGAAAGGAGGAAATGGCTCACGTTCTTTGCCCAAGAGTGTGATAGGCAACAGACTTTTAAGGGGCTGCCTGAAAGAAGGTTGGGCAATGTATTTTCCAAAGTACCAGAAGGCAAAACAAGAAGCAATGGATGGAAACTGAACAAAGAGAGAAGCAACCTAAAACTTAAGGAGAAACTTCCTAACAGTGAAAACCAATATAGGTGCAGAAATATTTCAGTCATAATTTCACATAGATAGATAGCCATTCGTGTAATACAACCTGCATATTGTTCAAAACAGTCATTAGTATTATGGCTGATGTTTGACAGCAAGCCTAAAAGTCAAAGATCACAAGAGTGCTTCTTTCTCTGTATGTATACAAAACATCACATACCAGGAATAGCATATTAACATGGACTTATACAACCTGATGTACAAAATAAACACGATGTCACACCTGACACACACACATATTTATGCTCTGGACTATAGACACTGAATGCATGTAAATCCCTGAAAAATATGTGGTAGCCCTGGGCAAAAGAAAGGCAGTAAAATCACTCTAGGTGGAGGGACAGTATAAAATATTAACACATGATAAATAATGGAACCATTAAAAATAATAGCACAGAGGGTTTTTTTCTCTCTCTCTCTCTCCCTTCCTTTTTCTTTCTGTTCTATCTTTCTCTCATTCCCTCTTTCTGTCTGTCTGTCTTTCTGTCTGTCTGTCTGTCTGTCTCTCTCTCTCTCTCTCTCTCTCTCTCACACACACACACACACACCTGGTCTGGGCACAAAGTATCTGTTGTTACAGAAGTTCTCATTTCTCTCTATAATACACCTGATACTAATCGATACCCTATCTCTCAACTATGTAAAGCCTATGCATGTTTACTTGGTAGTAAGGCTACTCTCTTTCAGTGGGATTTACTCCTAATAGATACACATGATTGCAGGCAGAAAGCTAGCTCTGTTGTTTAATAGGCTGTAAGTAAAATTTCTACATTAACAAAATTTATACCTAAACAACAGAATATAGGAGAAAAAAATCATAGCAATAGTCTGAGCTATGCTTTTCTTCTTTAAATGGAAGTACTACCCATTTTAACCAGACATTAAGACTCATTAGTTTGGAATACTAGTATGGCTTGCACTGAACCTTGACGGTACTTGTTTTCCTTACAAACTAGCTCAACTTTGTTCCCTTTAAATCTTGCTTTCGTTACACACCGCCCACTTTGGACCAAGAGCTCCCTTTTTAGGGAAAGAGAGTGGACTGGAGGGGTGGGGGGGGGGGCCTTTGGAAATAAAAGCGCAGCAAGAGAAAACGGGAAAGGCGCGCTCTGGATTCCAGACTCCGAGCCTTCCCTGAGCTGGGAAGCCCTCCTTGTTCTCATTCTTCCCAATCCCTTCCCACTCCCGGATCCTTCTCCCCCTGCCCCCCCGCTTCCTTTTGCTAGAAACTCTTCAGGGTGGGAGGGAAAACCAAATAAAAACGGGAAGGAGGCAAGGACAGAAAATGGTGCATGGAGGGGGGCATTTTTCAGCTGCTTTCTGGGACTGAAAAATTGAGGGGACCCAAGGAAGCAAAAACCAGCAGGAACTGACTTCCGGTGACGTCATCGCAATTGGACGGCTGGACAGAGTGAAAGCTCTATACCCAGCTTTCAGTTTTCTACAAACAGCGGCTTTATTTAGCCATTGCAAGCTGCGAAGAGGTTTGTGAAGGAGAGGGGATACTGAGGCGTGTGTGGAGGTGGCATCTTCCACATGCTGAAGAACCCCCCCGGGGTGCCTTTGTAGGAAGAGGGCGGCAGTGACTGATCTTTTTGGAAAGTGAAGTCAATCTGTCACGGTGTAAACTAGTGGACTGAGATTGATGAGCTGAGTGAGTGGGAATGAAGAGAACTATGTTAGCCTCTTTGAACTGTTTTGGCTAAGTGAAAGTGACCGGCTGGAGTGGAGACTGGCCATTTCTGACTTTTGTGGTGTGGAGCCAGCTGTTATTTTTTTCCTTTTGGAACAGCGTTTGGGTTTCTGGAAACATTCCCTTTGTGTGTTAAAGATTGGAGACGTTTGGCTGCTTCCTATCTGAGACTCACTTGAGATTTCGCTGTTTAGAACTCCTGCTGCGTGCTGGACTGAGGGATATATAGTGACTTGACATTTTTTCCTTTCGTTTTCTGATTGTTATTGTTGGAGCTGTCTACAACTGGAATTGCTCTTTCTCCACCTTGTGGCTGAAGCTGGTACAGCAGGGAAGAGAATTCCTGAGAAAGCGAATATACTGGTTTGTGATATAGCCTATGCCCGTGATGGCGAACCTATGGCATGGGTACCACAGGTGGCACATGGAGCCGTATCTGTGGGCACACGAGTGTTGCCCTAGCTCAGCTCCAGCACGCATGAGTGCGCTGGCCACCTGATTTTTGGCCCTTCCAGGCCCACCGGAAATCAGGAAACAGGCTGTTTCCAGCCTCCAGAGGGCCTTGGGGGGGATGAGGAAGGAAGTTTCACCTCCCCCAGGATCCTAGAAAGCCTCTGGAGCCTGGGGAGGGTGAAAAATGGGCCTACCAGGTGAAAAGTGGGGGGAACGCGGGGGGTCACACATGTGCAGGGGGACAGGGCACATTGAATTATGGGTGTGGGCACACACGTGCACAGACCCCCCGCACTCCCCCCACTTTTGGCACGTGATGGCAAAAAGGTTAGCCATCACTGGCCTATGCTGATTTGGAAGAAATTTTGGGGTGACTCAGAAATGTCCACAACATCCACAGTTACTAAAGTGAATAAGAAGATCCTACCCTTCTCTGCATCTGCATCTCCATGCTTATCTCCATTAGTTTCAACAAGATCTGCTGAAGATATGTCATCGGTTGGAAAGTCTCCCTCTATGCAGGCTCTTCAGGCTATGCTCCAGACCATCCAAGATTCCATGACCAAGAATCAGGAAATGATGTCTAGGAATTTCGATGACTTGAGAGCGGATGTTAAGAGTGAGATGGGAGGAGTCAGAGAAGAGGTTAAAAAAATGGGTGAGAAACTTGGAGAACTGTAACAGGCAATAATTAAACAGGAGGAAAGGATGCGAGAGGTGGAGACAAGGACAGAAAGGTGTGAACAATGGATAAATGGATGGGAAAAAAACAAGTGATGGCAAATAGGGAGCTTGAAGATGAGATCATCTTTCTTGAGATGGAAAGATCCTCCTTTTTCCTTAGGCTCCAGAACGTGGCAGAAGATAAGGGAGAGAGACTGGATGAGATCGTGAGGGAGATGGTAGCAGGAGCCCTGGAAGTAGACAGAGCCTCAGTACAATGTGATATCGACAAAGTATTCAGGGTGTTTACTAGTTATGCAAAGAGGCACAATCTCCCCCGTGAAGTTCATGTGCGTTTTAATAAGAAGGCCTTATGCGAGGAATTTTTCCGATGCACAAGAGACCAGACTATTACTTATAGGGGCCATCATGTGACGATCCTAAAGCAAATTCCGAGACGGGTCAGAGAGCAGAGAAGGAGGTACCAATTTCTCACTTTAAATCTGAGGAAGAATGCAATCCACTACAGTTGGCTCATGCCGGAAGGACTCCTGGTGACTTGACAAGATAGATGAATTAGAATAAGGAACCTGCAGGATGAGAAAGAGTTTTTTGAACAACTTAATATGGCAGATTTGGATATGGAGGGGGAGGTAGAAAGTAGAAGTTTGGAGGAGTCTCAGGAGGAGGATAATATGAAGGCAAAAGCGACAGGAAGAACGGAAAGGAGGACCGAGGAAGAGGAGGAACAGCGATGACACAAAGACAAGACAGACAAAAAAAGTTCAAACAGCGGGAAAGTAAGGGCGGACTAGGAGGAAGGGGATGGTAGAAAACGTACACTTACTATCGGTAAATATTAATGGTTTAAACGCTCCTATCAAAAGAAAAAGGATAATGAATAAATTAACAAAATGTAAATATGATATTATTTGTTTACAAGAGACGCATATAAAAAAATCTCAAGATAGCTTATTAGAAAATTCTAGATTAGGTAAAAAATTTACTACATTAGCTGATCAAAAAGAGGAGTGGTGATTTATGTGTAGCATCATTTGGTGGCTAAGAAAGTATTTGCAGATCAGGAAGGCAGAGTACTAATGCTGGAATTGGAGATTGCTCAGCGGAAGTGTCTATTAGTTTGTATTTATGCCCCCAACTGTAACCAAAGGACCTTTTATGAAAATTTATATAACAAATTCGCAGAAATGGAATATGAATATATTTGCCTGCTGGGTGATTTTAATGCTGTTATAGATAAGGCCAAAGATTATGTCCCGAGGAAAAGGAAAGGAGGAGGGAGAGATGTGAAGAGGGTACTACCAAGGTTATGTGAGAATATGAGAGAGGAATTTGGTATATATGATGTCTGGAGGCTACAGAACCCTGGAAGGAAACAATATACTTATTTCTCCCCCAGGCATCATTCATGGTCACGCATTGATATGATTTGGATGTCACCTGATTCGAATGAGATAACCTCAAAGGTAGAAATTGGTGTTAACGAATGGGCTGACCACAACCCTTTAATGTTGACTTGGAAAATATTAGGCCAAAGAAGGAATAGATGGAGAATGAATGTAGGGATTTTGAAAGAGGAAGAATTTATAAATATGTTCAAGAGAGAGATGCGGCTTTTTTTCAATGAAAATAAAAAGGAAGATACCTCAATATATAATACTCGGTATACAGCCAAAGCAGTGATGAGGTGATTGGCAATTAAATATTTGGCTGGCAAACGTAAGGCTCAAAGAAAACAGAGGGAAGCCTTCTTGAGCAGCTTACAAAAAGCTGAAGAGGCAATGCAAAGGGGTCAGGAAATTGGAAATTGGATAGAAGAGGAATTTCTGGCAACATCAAATTAGACCACCATCATTCAAATACAATCACAGACAACAACATTTTGGCAACATCAAATTAGGCTGTTGGATCAGGAAGAGTTAGCCAATAAAATAAAATGGGCAAAGCAAACTCATTTTGAGAATGCCAATAAGCCAGGGAGGTGGTTAGCCTATCGCCTAAGAAAGGAGAGAGAAAATTGAAGAATAGAGGGGTTAAAAGATAAGGGTGGAAGGTTGCATGTTAACATGGAAGGTAAGAGAAGGGTGGTGCAAGATTTTTTTACTCAGTTGTACAAAAGGGGTGAAGAAGGGGAGCAAGATATTTGGACATATTTAGAGAGCACAGACTTGCCAAAAATTACTGGGACAATGAAACAATTGCTTAATGCAGAAATTACCGCGGGTGAGGTAGAATTGATTATGGGAAAACAAGTGAATGGGAAGACACCAGGGATGGATGGATTACCTGTAGAATTATACAAGATGGGTTTTGAGGTGCTGGGTAAGCACATGGTGGAACTATTTAATGGGGTGACAAAAGATTCCCAAATACCGGCATCTTGGTCAGAGGCCTATATATCTATTCTACTGAAGGAAGGTACTGATTTGACACTTATTAAAAATTACAGACCAATTTCATTGCTTAATTCGGACTATAAAATATTTATGGTACTTCTGGCCGCGAGACTTGGATGTTTCCTCAACCAATTTATACACCCAGATCAGAATGGATTCCTGCCCAACCGACAACTACGTGATAATATGAGAATGTTGATGAATATTTTAGAGTATTATGAAAATTGTCCGGACAAAGTTATCCTTGATTTTTGTCGACGCCCAAAAGGCGTTCGACAGAGTGAGCTGGGACTTTATGATTTCTCAGATGAAATATATGGATTTCGGTGAGAGGTTCATGGGATCAGTGCAAGCAATCTACCTTGAACAGACAGCAAAAGTATTAATGTGGAGGAAACAGAGAAGATTTGGATTGGTAGGGGTACACGGCAGGGTTGTCCACTCTCTCCGCTATTATTTGTGCTAACACTAGAACCATTGCTTAAGGAGATTAGGAGGAACATGGAAATAAGAGGAATGAAGGTTAGGCACCAGGAGGTGAAAGCTCAGGCATATGTGGATGATTTAGTTTTCATACTGGAAGATCCATCAGAATCAGGATTGAAGCTATTACAGGTACTTAGGGATTTTGGGAGAGTAGCAGGATTGCTAATTAACGAGGAAAAAACAAAAATATTAGTTAAAAACATGATGCAGAGGCAGAGATGCCAGTTGGAGGGACTCATGGGGATGCAGATAGCTAATAAAATAAAATACTTGGGAATTTGGTTGACAGCAAGGTGTTCTTCGATAAAGGAGGATAATTATGTTCCCCTTTATAATCAGACAGAGATTTGGAGAGGTGGAAAAATGTACAACTATCACTTATGGGAAGGATAGCTACCGTCAAAATGTACGTCCTCCCTGAATGGTTGTTTTTGTTCCAAACTGCCCAGGTAAGTCTGAATAGGGAATTCTTCAACACCTTGAACAGAGTTATTTCTAAATTTATTTGGCAAGGTAAAAAATCACCATGCTCATGAGTAAACTGCATATTAGAGGCAGGCAGCAGATCAAAGGCAGCGAAAGAAACCACCACCTCCTGCCTCCGTGCATTGAGGAGGCCGAGCAGCAGCGGGAAGAGCAGGGGACGGGAGGCACAGGAAGTGGTGGCCAGCGATGCCCTCAGGTGAAAATGTTGTGGGCGGGGAGACTCGACCCCCACTTAGGAGCCTCAGTTTACTCGTGAGCACCATTGTCATTTCTTCCTGCCTCTCCAGGCCAATGGTGCTCACGAGTAAACTGCAGCTAGGATCTCCCGCGTGCTTCCCTCGTAGGCCAGGCCAGCTGGGGGAAATGCACGGGAAGAGCTCTGATGCTGTGATCTCCCGCGTGCTCCCCTCCCTCTCAGCGCGCATCGGTCCACCCCCCACTGCTGGTATCACCCTTCCACCAGCTCTCCCTCCCCTGCCCACCCGGGCCCTTTGCCAGCAGCGGTGAGCAGAAGTACAGGGCTAGATTGTGCAAGTAGTGGCTGGGCGGGGCGAGCGAACATTGCACAAGTGGGGTGAGTGAGCGGGGACCGGTTCGGGGGTATGGCCAGGAAAAGGTCATTAACGGTTTGGGGGACGTCAAATTTCTGGTAATGGTTCTCCTGAACCAGTCCAAACCGGTAGCAACCCACCTTTGACGCTGCCCCAGTCCTCCAGCTCTGCCACACATGCGGGAGGAGCCTGCCATGATGGCCAACCTGACCCTGGGCGAGCCGGATTGTTTTAGCTGCGAGGAGCCTGGCCTAAGTTTTCCATCGTCCATGCTTCCTGAAACTTCAGCCTGCTGCAGCTGAAGAGTTTAGCTGAGCTGCAAAGTTGAATGCACCCGTAAAGCACTGGTACGGCCTGAGCGAGGAAGCATTGTGAGCTTTGACAGTGTGAATGTATTTCTGCAGCTCATGCACAGAATTCATACTGCACCTTCCCGTTGGTGTTTAAGGAGGCTAATCATGGTAAATACAAAACTTCTTTCTGAAAAATCAAGGAATGGATTACAATATCAATGATGAATGTAAATGAAAAGGCAGTTTGCAAAGCCTTCCTCCCCCACCGAGTGAAACCCGAGTCTCCTCAGAGTGCCCTGGCCATGGGGGCTGGCGGGCTGCAGTTGCGGCCAGACACTGTCGACATCCACGTACTTGCTGCCTCCTGTGTGCGTGCAGGGGGGAGGGGTGCCTGGCCAGGCTGGACCTTGGGATGAAAAAATAAGACATCCCGAAAAATATGCCCTAGCACTTACTTTGGAGCCTAAAAGAACATAAGACCGGGCCTTATTTTCAGGGAAACACGATATACTGTGTGATACACTAATTAATAGTGGTGGAGACACCACCCAGGAATGGGTTAACTCTGTCTGTCAGCTGGTAGGACTGTGTCTGCAAGTTGTGAAGTCATGCCTCTTCCTCTTGCTTCCCCAGCTTTTAGACTAAGTCTTAGCTTAGACAAGACGTGTTTTCTACAGCTAACCCATTCTTGAATGCTTAACACCTTTTCTGCATTGTTTTTTTCCAAATATCATCAATTGCTGCATCTCCCAGCTTTGGCTGATCGAGCTGCCTTTTCTCTCATTCCAGCGTGAAAGGCTCTTCGCCTGATACCGCTGAAGGCCGGGTGGGGGCGGTTAATCTGCCGGACGGCAGATCTAACAAGGCAGCGCTCACGAGCCTGGCTCCGAAACGCTGACCCTCGGGCTTAGTAGAAAATAGCTCATTCGGCCTGATCAGACAGGAGCTGCAAGAAGGCAGCTGGATCGAGGCAGCGCACATAAGCCTAGCTCCGCAGCGCTAGCCGGGGCAGGAAGAAATCACACCAATTTGAACGGCGCACAAGTGGAAGCTGCAGTGCCATTTTGGAGATACAACAGCGGGGTGAGTTGCCAGCCCTCTTGCACAGCTATGCCCTATGATCAGAACCATAGCGTCCCAGGACATCGGGAGGCAGTCTAGCCCCTGCTCGCATTCTGGACACGCTAGTTAGCGCCGGAAATCGAAGGCGCTTGCAGCGGCAGGGCCCCATTCAGGCAAGACCGCTTGCAGCAGTGGATTCAAAATGGCGGCCGCCATGGCCGACGACGCTGCCCTCATGGCAGCAAGCCCGGCATCATCTTCCACAAGAAGCAATAGCACTGCAGGGCCTTCTAGGACTAGATCCAAGAGGAAGGCAGCTACTCAGCCTCACCCACGCACGGCGCAGAAGACCTCCAGAACTGCTGAAAAGGAGGCAAAACAAAGGCACAAGGCCATTGAAAGGATGATTGCTAAGGCCCCGAAGAAATCGGCCAAGTGGACAAAGGTTCCTCTCGCTGCACAGATTGTATGCACCAATTCTCCTGCCTCACAGCAGATGGAACCACCTGCTATTTCTGGAGAATTTCAGCCACCTGCATGGTCTCCAGATGTTTCTATGGAGCATCTATAGGCACTGCCTGGCAACTGTGAGTCAATTTTTAGCTCCATGCCTGCTCCTAGAGCCCTTGCACCTGCCTGGAACATCCCAGCAGGTCATAGGTTGTCCTCGGCTGAGGCAACCTTTACTCCTACTGCTGCAGGCCTTCGCTCAGATAAGCGGTCAGAGCCACAGATCCTGGTCTGCATGGTCATCAACGATCATGATCTCCAAGGCCATCAAACAAGGGATTGCAGCCGGATTGACCACCCCAGATCCCAAGGAGAGCAGCAGGGACACCATTTCAGGGAGAAAGTCTTTCCTCCTCAGGAGCAAGAATACTCCTCAGCTTCTTCCAGTCAAGCATCCCTGTCAGGAGAAGAGATGCAATGCAAGTTTGATTTATCCAATGATGAAGGCTTATCGCCTGATCAGCCTGCCTTTGTAGGCCTTTTCTGGTCTCAGCTATTCAGTTCATTGCTTTTCAAAGCAAAGAATACTGCCCACCTTGGTTCAGACCAGGCGTCTCAGGACACCGCATCGGAATTGGCTGATCCCACAGTCCCACTCTTTGCAGAGCCGACCATAGAGGCAGAGGAAGTACCTGCACCAAGGTTATTCCTGGATATACACAAGCTGTACTTCCTGAGAATGCTCAGGAAAATAAGTCTATCTCAGCATCTACTCCTGTCCTACTATTGCAGCACCATTGAGAGTGTCCTGACATACGGCATTCTTGCATGGTATGGGAGCAGCTCTGTAGCAGACAAAAAAGCTCTACAGAGAATCATTAAAACCAGCCCTGAATGACATCTTCAAATCTCACTGTTTGAGGAAGTTGCATAACATTCTCAGAGACTCTTCCCATCCTGCTTACAATCGTTTTGGGCTGTTGCCTTCTGGCAGAAGATACAGAAAAATTACAACTTGGACCACACATTTTCAGCAGTGGTGGGTTCCTCCTGGTTCAGCCCGGTTCGGCCGAGCCAGTAGCAGTGACAATATGACGTCACCGAACCGGTTCTCTTTGTTCGAGAGCTGGGCCCTCCTGCCCGCCCCCCCGCCCATTATTCTTACCTTTTATTTGGCCCCACTCCAAATCTATTGCTGCCTCCTGAGTCCCAGCTGATCGGCTAAAAGGAAAAAAACTGTTTAAACTCTTGCCGCGGGGCTTCAAAGGGCCACCCTGCAGCTGATCAGTGTTAAAAGGCAGTGTGGTGGTAGACCGGTGCCTCCAAAAACGAATGGGTATACCGGTGCTTCCAAAAATGAATGAGTAGACCGGTACAGCTCTGCAAGCAGTTAAAAGCCTGGTAGACCAGTACCTCTGCTAAATCCTAAAGAATTGTCACATGACCATCAAGCCACAGCCACAAAATAAACCACGCCCACAGAACCGGTAGTAAAAAATTTTAGAACCCACCCCTGGTTTTCAGAATAGTTTTTATCCCAGAGCTATAATTGCACTCAACAATGAACTAAAGGGCCACCATCAGTGAGCCGTTGGACAGCATTACTTGGTCTGTTGTGTGGATGTTTGGGTGGTTTAGGGGTGCAGAATTTGTGGTGGGTGGGAGTGTGTTTGGGGATTGTTATGTGTGTTGGACCTGGTCTTTGGGTGTTAAGTAAATTTCGTTGTATGTGTATACTGTGTATACACATACAATGACAATAAAGTTGTTGTTGCTGTTGTTATCTAGTGCAGAGGCAGTGGGCCTCTCCTAGGACAGGGTCCAATCCCAGCAGTCTGGATAGACACTTCTATAATATGGCACCAGAGCTTGTTAGGGTTCTCCAGTTTCCCACAGTTGACGCTCCTATAGTGGCATTGTCCTCACCCATCTTCGTGGGAGGCTCCCCAGAGGAAACTCTCCGGCCTGCGGACAAAAGAGCAAAGCAGTTATTGGTGAAGGCCCACTAGGCAGCTGCCTGGGCGACCAAGGCCTCCACAGCGGCCTCTTTAATAGAGCTTCACTGCTCTGGTTGAGGCAGCTAAAGAAGAGACTCCCAACTGAGGATACAAGGTCCCACCAAGACCCCAATAAAGTAATGGCGGCACTGGAATTCTCATCTGATGCCACATTAAACATGAGAAGATTCGCGGCTAAGTCCATCGGATCATCTGTGGCTTCACACTGACTCCTATGGCTCATCCAGTGGCAGGCCGATGCCAGGAATAAATGTAGACTGGCTTCTGCCCCGTATTCCAGTGATCACTTGTTTGGAGCTTCTCTGGACCCTATTTTACTAGAGTCCAGGGACAAGCACAACATCCTGCCAGCCATGTCCTGGAGAGTGGACTATAGACAGTCCCTGTGTTTTTGCCCCTCGCCATTTCAAGGGCCTGACATTGGATATGGATTGTCACATACACAAAGATCCTTTCCTACCAGACGGGCAACAACAGGACAGGCAGACCAGACAGGGACAAATGTACCCACTCAAAAGATCCTTTCAAGGTGGGAGGGGTTGCGCCTTTTGATGTGCGAGGTAATTGTTCGTCCGGCCCTCCCATCGGGGTTAGTCTGGCATTCTTTGCCAGACAATGGGAGGACATCACCACGGACACCTGGGTCAGGGAGAGGATAAGATCAGGTCTCTCCCTGGAGTTCCTCTCCATTCCCCCAAGGCATTTCATCTCTTGCCCTGTGTCAAAGGCTAGAACAAAACAGCTCCTTATGGAATTGGCGATCAAACATCTCTTCGATATCCGGGCCGTACAGCCAGTTCCAGGGGAGCAGCAGGGACAGGGATTGTCATGGCTGGAAGACATATTACCAGTGTGCCTTGAGGATCCAGGACTGCCACAATCATACCACGGGAAGTTGGGAGGGGGGATTGCATGCGTGAAGTAGAGATAGCCATAACAAACTTCTCTAAGAGAAGTTCAAGGCCATGGTGTCCGGCAGCTGTGCAAAGAAGAAATTGGAAGATGTCTTCTGTTCGGGAAAGAACTGATTGGAGCTGTGTGGACATGTGGGAGATGTGGGCAAGGTCTTGAACTTTCTTGTGGGTGAGGAAAACCTGGAATCTTTCAGATTCGGGTTTTCCCAGATGTGCCAATATGACATCCCTAATAAAAGTTAGCTTTGAGGAACTTCAAGCCTTGGAGTTTGATTTCGTTGTGGGTGTTACTTGGAACCCTGACATTAACCCGAATCTCCCTTAAAATTAGAGCAGCTTCCTCAACCCTGGGGAGCTGTTCGGGGTCCCGAGTCCCAAGCACCAACCCAACCCAGGGTGACGCGAAGACTCAGGGAAGATGGAGGAGGAAAAGAAGCCTATGGAGGGAGCATCAGGCATGGGTTCAGCAAAGTTTCCTGAGACCCCCTAGTCTCCTTCCCCTGGGATGGTGGAAGCGATAAAGGCAGTGGAGGCTGCCCACCAACTGGGTGTCTGGCCTAAAAAGCATCTGCCGAAGCGAAGCTTGCAGCAGGACCTGGCAGCGCAAGGTGAAGCCAGCAAAGCCACCCCACTTCGAGGAGCAATGTGGGAACCGCGGTGGGAGTTATTGCAGCTGTTGTGCCGCTGGCACTCCGAGGAATGTGGACTCCCACCGCCGTTGCGCAGCCAATCCCTAGCTGGTCTGCCAGAGCAGTTGAACTGACTCAAACTAAGTGGGATGCCCCAGCATGCCGGCACCGGGCTGCCAGAGTGGACCTTGGCACAACCGACGTTCACCTTCCTGAGCCAGGGTCCAGCAGCACAATGGGCCAAAGTGGCAACGACTTTTCATTTGGCCCCAAGCTGCTCAACCCCTAGCCTGTTGCTTTGGGTAAGCCCAGCCGTGGATCCCCACCGCTCAGGACCGCACCTCCTCCCAGCCAGCCAGGCCGGCCATTGAGTTCCCGTCCAGCCGCAAGGGGCTTAGAGCCTGCCAGCCCCACAGCTGCCGCCCGGGATGGGGTTCCCACCTGAGAGCCAAATCCCTCCTGGGTGGGCTTATTACCCAGGCCAGGGGTGGGTACAGTGTCAATGGACACCTGCCTCGGTGCTGCCGCATATGCAGTTTCCGCAGCAAGCAATCTAGCCGCAACCCCAAGCCACGATCCCACAGCAGGTGCCAGTGAACCCACAGCAAGTCCCGACCCAGCAGCCCACGCCTGCTGCGGCGCCCCCCCCCCTTCCAAGTGACCTTCGATGGGACCCCGGGGAAGCTGGCATACTTCCTGAACCGAGTCTGGGCCTACATCAATCAGTATGGGAACCAATACCCCTCCGATTGTGAATTGATCTCAGCCATCGCCGAAGGCATGAATGAGGGGGAAGCATCTGAGTGCATAGCTGAGTTTCATGATTAGGGGGCCCTGGAGCTAGAGGATGTGGACAATTTCATCCATCTGATGAGGGTGAGGTTCAGCAACGTCACCCAACAAGTAGAAGCAGAGCACCAGATCACCACACTGAGGCAAGCTGGGAGGCCCGCCAAAGAGCTTGTGTGGGAATTCCGGAGGCTGGCTGGGAAGCTACGGGACTGGCCGGAGCGACTGATGGTCCACACCTTCAAGGAAGCCCTGGATCTGGACCTGAGGCAGGCCTGTAGCATAAGGGGAACACCGACCTGAATACAAGTGTGGTATGACAATGTGGTGGCCCTGCATCTGGACCTCCACCCTCTGAAGAAGCCGGTTGCTGAAAAGCCGGCTAAACGGCCCCTCGGGCAATGAGCGCAGCCAAAGAAGACCACAGAAGGGCCTGGGACCATCAAGTTCTACCGATGTGATCAGCAGGGCCATAGAGTGTCGGAATGCTTAGCTCCAGCACCCCTGCCCTGGCCAAAGTCCCCTGCTCAGGCAGGACCTAAGAAAACCCTGCGGAAACCGCTGGACAAGGGACGGAGCACCAAGCAAGCGGCGGAGAGCCCCATCCAACCCACAGGATCAGAAGGGAGCCTGAGTCGAGCAGCGCAAGTCCTCGACACAGCACCGTTACGATAGACTTGTTGGCATAAAGCCTTGGCCATGAAAGGGGGGGGGGGTTGTTCAGGCAAAAATCCCAAAAGACACTAAATGGTGGAGGGGATTGATGTGAATAGAAGACACGTTAAGGTGATAGGTGGTGGATGGTGAAGGAAATAGGGAATTGGGAGGGAAACGGGCATCAGAAGAGCGAAGGCAATGACAACCAATGACATCATTCATCAGCGACTCTAGCCCCTCGAATAGGAGGAAGCGAGCGGCAAAGTTGAATATGCTACAGCTGTAGCTCATCCCAGCACCAATAAAAATGCAGAGGTGAAGCAACCAGCCGACTCCGTCTTTGAGGATAAGTCACGGTGTCAGCGTTTTCTGTAGACTGTCGCGTAACCGAGATTAAACCGAATTGTCTTAGTTGATCCAGCATGTGTGTGTCATGCATTACTCGGATCTGGACAGGCGGTTCCTGAGACGCTGAGAGAAAGACAGAGTCGCTTGCATTTTTGCTCTTCCTGAGAAGAAAGACGGCGAAGCTGGTGAGTGAAGCTGACGGGGAGCAATGGCAGAAGGAACGGTGGACAGAGTGTCTGTACCTGATTTGGAGGTGTTGGAGGTGACTGAGAAGACGGAGGAAGGAGCGGAGGGGACGGTGGAGTGTGCGTTGCCGGTGGTTCACCCTAAACAGCGGGTTGCTCAAGCAGAAGAGAAGAAAGGGGGTCAGGATTCTTCGGGAGCCAAGAGTGCTCATACCTCCTCTGGACATTGGTGGCAGAGCTCAGCCTTACTTGGGAAGTTGGGTTTTCGAGCACCAACCCCCCCCCCTTTGGGGGTGCAATATCAAGGATGGAGGAAGAGACAGTGGGGAGATAAGAGGGGGATTGGAGCTACTCTACTGGTCCTGGAGCTACCACCCTGAATATACTAACGGATAGATTTGGAGAAGCTAGTTTCAGGGACGCTTCCTCCTGGCAGTCATGGGCACCTGGAGCAGATATGGTTGCATGGTAAGGAGGGGGAAGTGGACCACCAATGGGAGGACTGTCAGAAAACAGATTCCGTCTCACAAGCTCTAAATTAAGGCGGGATCAAGCACGATATCGTACCAGAGGAGAAGAATTTGCAAACCCCGAATCATCGTCTTCGTTGGGGGGAACAATGAGAAGTGGGGCTCACCCTCATGGACGGACCCAAAGTGACAGGGAGGGGGACTCAACAGGTAGACCTCATACCGGAGCGGGTAGGGGAGCCCACGAAGGTGATGGAGCCGCTCAGGACAGAGGCCAAGGACCAGTGTGGGTGCCAGGCATGTGGCCACCGCAACTACCATGGGGTCCACCCGTTACAAGCTACGTTTGATGGGAACTGTGATCATGTAGCTCTTTTTCTCAGTCAGGTGATAAGTCATATGGACACCTATGGGCACTTCTACCCCTCTCAGTGGGCGAGGGTAGTAGCCGTTACTACAGTCCTGACGGGTGAGGCAGCAGACTGGGTGGCTGGATTGCATAATAGAAATGCCCGGGAGTTAGCGGACCTTGGGCTTTTTCTAGAGTCTTGCGCAGATGATTTGGGGATGACGCATGTACCCAGGCTGCTGCTGAAGGGGAGTTAGTATCGTTAAAGCAAAGGGGCCAAGCAGCAAAACACTATGTACAAGAGTTCCGCAAGATAGCTGGGAGAGTACGAGGATGGCCCGAATGTATGTTGGTACATCGGTTTCATGTGGGCCTCGATAGAGAATTGTGGCAAGCCTGTGTGTATCGGGGATTAGGGACCAGTATAGCAGACTGGTATAAGGCCGCAATAGAGCTCGATGTTGGCTTGAAAGAGTTTCGTGCAAGCATAGAAAGGCCAGGTCAGTTCCGGAGGATGCCGAAGAGGCCACCAGTGGGGCGGGGTGTGGGTAGACCCTACATACCTACAGGTACTAGGCCAGCTGTCAATCCACAATGCTCACTCCGATGCTTTCTCTGTGATCAGGAGGGTCATCAATGCCAGGGAGACCAAAACCACAGGCACAAGGGACACAAGAGCGTTCCCGAATAGCAGCCCAATCGCCGAGTATTGGTCCTGGTGTGCGTGAGGCAGGTGGTTACCCTTCTGCACCAGCTAGAGTACCAACCGAAATGGAGACGGCAGAGGATGAAGTGGAGGTGCAGGATCCTATGGTATGTGCTCCCATATGTTCGTTCATAATGCCAATGACTTTAAAAAAATCCACAAACGGGTAAGGAAGTCCGTCAGGGGGTGTTGATAGACACAGGGTGTACACGTTGTTTGTTAAGGAGGTCAATAGCTGATGCTCTAGGCATCCATATTGTTCGGTTGCAAAAGCCCATAGCGTTTGAACAAATGGATGGCTCGATCTTGGGTGGACAGCCAGCTAGCCATGTTACCGAACCAGTACGACTGGAATTCGGACAGCATTGGGAACTGATAGTTTGTAGTGGTTGGAGAGATGATTGAGACCCTGATTTTGGGACTCTCCTGGCTGGACAAATGGAAACCCACTATTTGGTGGGAGGATGGTTATCGTAAATTGAGGGTGGCAGTGGGTCCTGAACCTCTAGAGACGGATCATAGAGCTGTTGGGAAAGAATTACCGCCACCACTCCCAGTAGGGGTTCCAGAGATATATAGGGATTTGGTGCGTGTGTTCAGTGAGAAGGAGTGTGAATCTCTTCCACCTCATCGTAATACTGACTGTGCAATAGAATTAAAACCAGGCGCCCGGCTGCCAAAGCCACGCATGTATTCGATGACCCCTCATGAATTGAAAGAGTTAAGAAGCTATATTGATAAAAACCTTGCCAGAGGTTTCATCACCCCCAGTAGGTCTCATATGGCAGCACCAGTGTTATTCAAAGAAAAAAAAGATGTTGGCTTGCGATTATGTGTTGATTTTAGAGGATTGAATGCTGTTTGCATGGAGCCACTATATCCATTACCACTCATGACTGATTTGATGGCGGCCCTGGCAACCGGTAAGATATTTACCAAACTTGACTTAAGAGAGGCGTATTATAGGGGTCGAATTCGTGAGGGTGATCAGTGGAAGACAACATTTAACTGTCCTCTCAGTAATTACATGTTTCCGGTTATGCCAATCGGTTTGCAGGGAGCCCCTGCTGTTTTTATGCAGTTTATAAACGAACTACTCCATGACCATTTGTATCGGGGCGTTCTTGTATATTTATATGATATTTTAATTTATTCTAATACTATGGAAGAACACATACATCTAGTAAGGCAGGTCCTGACAAAATTGTTAAAAGGTTCGACTATTTGTGAAACAGTCAAAATGTGAGTTTCACAAATCGGAAATAGACTATTTGGGTTTTAAGATTACTGGTAAGGGTATCTAAATGGACCCCAACAAACTCAAAGCTGTATTGGAGTGGCAGGCACCGAGGACCCGGAAACAGCTGCAGAGTTTCCTAGGCTTTGCCAATTTTTACAGGCAATTTATTCCCTCTTTTGCTCAAATAGCATTGCCTCTGACTGATCTTTTGCAAACAAAACACATCAAGCCAGGAAAATCAAACCCAAAGCAAGTTCTAGAGTGGACACAAACCTGTCAACTAGCCTTCGAAAAGTTAAAATTCTTATTTGCACTTGAGCCCTTACTTAAACATCCTGAGGTCCTGAGCCATGGAGCGCTTTAAAGGTGGTGACCAACACCTTGAATCACACCCGGAAGACCACTGGGAGCCAGTGCAGCTCGTGCAGGAGAGGTGTTACATGGGCGCCACGAGTTACACCCATAGTCACCCGCGCGGCCGCATTCTGGACCAGTTGAAGCCTCCGAGTGCTTTTCAAGGGGAGCCCCATGTAGAGAGTATTACAGTAGTCCAGCCGGGAGGTGACAAGCATGTGAGTGACCGTGCACAAGGCGTCCCGGTCCAGAAAGGGACGCAACTGGCAGATCAGGACCTGATAAAAAGCCCCCCTGGCCACGGCTGTCATATGCTCTTCTAAAGACGTGCATCTAGGAGGACACCCAGATTGTGAGCCTTCTCTGTGGGGGCTAGAGATTCACCCCCAATAGCCAGCGATGGCACCAGCTGACTATACCGGAACGCCGGGAGCCACAGCCACTCGGTCTTGGAAGGGTTGAGTCTGAGCTTATTTCTCCCCATCCAGACCCGTACGGCCCCCAGGCAGCGGGACATCACTTCAAGGGCATCATTTGGGTGGTCTGGGGTGGAGATGTACAGCTGAGTGTCATCAGCGTACTGGTGTACCTTCACCCCAAAACCACGGATGATCTCGCCCAGCGGCTTCACATAAATGTTGAACAGAAGGGGCAAGAGAACCGACCCTTGTGGCACCCCCCATGCGAGGCACCTCGAGGTCGATCTCTGCCCCCCTGCCAAAATGAATTGTGAATGGTCAGAGAGGAAGGAGAACCACTGCAGCACGGTGCCCCCTATTCCTAACCCCCTCAACCGCTGCAGCATGATACCATGGTCGATGGTATCAAAAGTCGCTGAGAGGTCTAACAGGACCAGAACAGAAGAACAACCTCTGTCCCGAGCCCTCCAGAGATCATCAACCAATGCGACCAATGCTGTTTCTCTGCTGTACCCCTGTGTGAAGCCCGAATGGTACGGGTCCAGATAGATAGCTTCCTCCAGGTACCGGGGGAGCTGTCGTGACACAACACTCTCAACAACCTTCGCCATGAAACAAAGGTTGGAGTCTGGACGATAATTTATTAATACAGCCGGGTCCAGGGAAGGCTTCTTGAGAAGGGGCCTCACCACCGCCTCTTTCAAGGCGGCGGGAAAGGCACCCTCGCGCAAAGAAGCATTTATAATCCCCTGGAGCCAGCCTCATGTAACCTCCTGGGAGGCCAGTACCAACCAGGAGGGACATGGGTCCAATAAACATGTGGCAGCACTATGCCTACCCAGAATCCTGTCCACATCCTCGGGAGTCACAGGGTCAAACTCTTCCCAGATAATATTCTCAAGACCTACACCTGTCTCCTCCCCTGGACTCACCCAGTCGGAGTCCAAGCCTTACCAAATCTGAGTGACTTTATCATGCAGGAATTGCACAAAATCCTCAGCTTGACCCTGCAAGGGGTCTTCCCGTGCTCCCCCCCCCCCCGGAAGAAGGGAATGGGTCACTCTAAACAGAGCAGATGGACAATTCTCTGCAGATGCGATAAGAGTGGAAAAATAATTAGATTTTGCCGCCTTTATCGCCACTAGGTAGGTCTTGATATAAGACCTCACCAGTGTTCGGTCAGATTCAGATTGACTAGTCCTCCAGACACTCTCTAGGCGTCTTTTCCGACGTTTCATCTCTCTCAGCTACTCAGAGAACCAAGGAGCCAGCTGAGATCGACATCGGGTAAGAGGCCACAAACGCACGACATGGTCCAAAGCTCCAGAGGCCACCCTATCCCAGGAGGCCACCAGGTCTTCAGTCGAGTCATGTGCCAGAGTCTCAGGAAACGGCCCAAGCTCCGTCAGGAACCTTTCAGGTTCCATCAGGCACCTGGGATGGAACCACCTAGTCAGTTTCGTCTCCCTGCGGCGGGGGGAAGTGGATCAAAAGTCTAAGTGAAGGAGAGAATGATCTGTCCATGACAAAGGCTTCATATCTAAATCCCCTATTCCTAGATCATTCAGCCACTGACCAGAGATGAAAATCAAATCCAGAGTGTCTCCCCCCGTGTGAGTGGGGCCATGAACTAACTGTGTCAGGTCCATGGCCGTAATGGAAGCCATGAACTCCCAAGCCACCTCCGACGCCTCACCAGCGGATGGCAGGTTCAAATCCCCCATGACAATAAGTCTAGGGGTATCCACTGCCACCCCGGCAATAACATTGAGCAGCTCGGGCAGGGCCGCCGCCACATGGCAAGGAGCCAGGTACGTAGTCAGCAAGCCCATATGCATCCCACGACCTCATTTCACAAAAAGGGACTCACATCTGGCTATCTGAGGTACAGTGGCCTCCCTCAGGCAAACACTTTACCTAATAATCGCCGCCACCCCCCACCCATCCCGAGCCCCCGGCTGATGAAATGCATGGAAACCCGGTGGACACATTTCAACAAGGGGAGCCCCCCCTCCTGGCCCAACCAGGTCACCGTAATCTCTGCCAGGTCCGCACCCCCCTCCAAGATAAGATCACAAATGAGGGGGGCTTTATTAACTACCGACGTGGCATTACACAACATCAGCCGAGGACCCAGGGTCTGAGACTCTGTGCAACCCAGGTGGCGAGCCACTCATTGGGGGCTGGAGTGTGACTCCCTGAACAAGATACAGCCCCCTGCGCCCGCCATACCTGCCCCTCCCACTTACTATCTCAATTGAACTGCCCATCATTTTGAACCCTGGCATCCCTGTCAAACTTCCATCCCCAACCCCTCCGACCCACCACCCTGTACAGTGGCTATATGGACACCCCCCCCCCAGGTCTACTTCTACAACCCCTCCCCCCCCCGGTCCCCTTAAGAACTTCCCTGACACCCATATTTAAAAAATCCCCCAACCCCCCTTTTTTTTGCATGCCACCTCTGAGTCCCACAACCCATCATTGAGGTAGGCCCTTGATAATGTGGAGGGCCACTCCTGCGAGAGGGGGGAATCTCGCAGCGCAAGGAGGTCAGACGTAGTGTACATATCAATTTCAACAATGGAGGCGGAAAGCATGAGCAAGGGTTCATTGAATTATCCAGAATCCAGATGGAACATACAGCCATTTACATGATGGTTCAGCTGGTGATTCCACTGTCCTCTCACGACAGTAGGAGGAATCTTTTTACGATTTCATCCAGATGGGGAGCGACATCCGGCCCACCCTCTCATGGCGGAAGGCCCTCAATGGCCATAGGGATCGAAATAGCGCTCCACCCAGTGGTGAAATCATAGCATGAAAAAATGACTCCCTCAGCAGTTGCCACAATGGCTGTGGCTTTCCCATGGTTAGAGAATAAGAGTATTATCAGGGCTATGTGTTCCATAGTAGCCTCCTTAAACCAGCAAAGAATATACGAACAACAGATAAGCATCCAGGGCCTATAATGGGGAATACATATGGGTAGAAACAATACTTGATTCAAAGTTACAGCATGGAACACTCAGATATTTAGTTAGATGGAAAGGGCATCCTGATACAGATGCGTCATGGGTACGTATCGAGGACCTAAATGCTCCACGGTTGTTGAAACGATTCCATAGAGAATACCCAAACAAACCAGGAAATATGTCAACTAACAGATAATCACTGTTTTTGTTCTCGCCCCTACAGAAAGAGACCTGGTAGGGGGCGCAGCATGTTGAGCAGCGCAACTCCTCGACACAGCACCGTTACGATGGACTTGTCGGCATAAAGCTTTGCCCATGAAGGGGGGACGGGGTTTGGTTCAGGCAAAAATCCCAAAAGACACTAAATGGTGGAGGGGATTGATGCGAATAGAAGACACGTTAAGGTGATAGGTGGTGGACGGTGAAGGAAATAGGGAATTGGGAGGGAAACGGGCATCAAAAGAGCAAAGACAATGACAACCAATGACATCATTCATCAGCGACTCCAGCCCCTCGAATAGGAGGAAGCGAGCGGCAAAGATGAATATGTTACAGATGTAGCTCATCCCAGCACCAATAAAAACGCAGAGGCAAAGCAACCCGCCGACTCCATCTTTGAGCTGAAGTCACGGTGCCAGCATTTTCTGTAGACTGTCACGTAACCGAGATTAAACCGTGTTGTCTTAGCTGATCCAGCGTGTGTGTGTGTCATGCATTACTTGGATCTGGACAGGCGGTTCCTGAGACGCTGAGAGACTGACCGGGGATTCGCCCACCCCTCTGCAGAGGAAGACAGCAGTGAGGACAACCCGGTGGTGAGTGGAGCCATCCGCCCCATTGCCCTGAAGGTTACCCTAACAGCCCCCCAGACCGGAGACCAGGGAGAACTGGAGGCGGTCATAGACACCAGCTACACATGATGCCTAATTAGTCCCCACATAATCGAAGAACTAGGCATACGCACTCACCCCTCTGACAGCCCATCAGCTTTGAGCAGGTGGACAGCTCGCTAATTGCGGGCCCTTGCCATCAGATTCACAGAGCTCATTAAGTTAGAACTGGGGTGCCACAAAGAATTCCTCCAGTTTGTAGTCACCCCTAAAATGACAGATCCCATAATCTTGGGGACCTCATGGCTTGATAAGTGAGGATCCACGATCCCCTGGGATGGCAGCCACAGAAAGATAGTCATTGGACTGGGCCCATTGCCACCAGTGAGGCAAGAACTCCCCACCCCAGAGATCGTGAACCCAGAAAAAGCAATCCTTCTGGAGACTGCCACCCTGACTCGGGACATCCCTCCAGGCAGCCAGCAGGTGCCCCGGGAGTATCGAGACTTGGGGGGGGGGGTGTTTAGCGAAGACGACTGCAGCTTCCTTCGCCCCCCCCATCGCCCGACTGATTGCGCAATAGAGTTTGTGCCAGGGGCAAAACTTCATAGAGCCTGCAAAATCCAAAGTGGCGGCCCCTGTGCTGTTTAAAGAAAAGGCTGGGGGGATGAGGCTCTGTGTGGATTTTTGTGGGATTAAAGGGGTGTTCGTGGAGAACACCTACCCCCTCCCCCTCATGAAGGACATGCTCAATCACCTGTCAAAGGGCAAAATGTTGACCAAGCTGGACTTGAGGGAAGTCTACTACCGTATACAGATTAGGGAGGGGGATGAATGGAAAACCGCATTCAACTGCCGGCTTGGCAGCTTCCAATTCAAAGTGATGCCGTTTGGACTTCAAGGGCCCCCCACAGTCTTCATGCAGTTTATTAACAAGATTCTGCATGAGGACCTATACAAGGGGATTCTGGTCTACTTGGACGATATTCTCATATTCAGCGAAACACTGGAAGAGCATGTCCGGCAGGTGCTGAAAAAACTGCTCGCTGTCAAGCTCTACGCCAAGCTGTCAAAGTGCGAGTTTCATAAGACTTCACTAGACTACTTAGGATACCAGATTTCTAGCAATGCGATAGATATGGACACAAGCAAAGTTAAAGCCGTTTTGGACTGGCAACCCCAAGCTCCGAAAACAGCTCCAAAGTTTCCTAGGGTTCGCCAACTTCTATAGGCAATTCATTCTGGCTTTTGCAGAAGTGGCATTGCTCCTAAACAAACTGTTAAAGATGGGGTCCCCACCAACAAACCCGAAGACATCGCAGCCACAAGCGTGGACAATGGATTGCCAGAAGGCTTTTGAAAAACTGAAAAGATTGTTTGCCCAAGAACCAATCCTGCAACATCCAGACCCAGAGTGGCAATGGCTGCAGTGCTCCTACAAAGCAACCCCAAGGGTTGGTTGCTAATATGCACCTACGTATCCAAGAAACTTAACAATACGGAGAGGCCATTTGGGAGAAAGAGGCTTATGCCATTTAATGGGCGTTACTCGCTTGGAGACACTTCCTGGAAGGCAGCAAGGAGCCTTTCGAAGTCTGGACGGACCACAAGAATCTAGAGGCCCTAAAGACACCCAGCAAATTGTCCCCCAAGCAAGTCCGCTGGGCTCAATACTTCAAACGTTTCAAGTTCAAGCTGAGATACATACTGGCAGGGAAAAAGGTATTGGCAGATGCGCTCTCGAGAAAGCCTCAATTTGACAGCCGCCGAGAGGAAGTGGTTCACGCCCCAATCCTACCCATTCACAGTCGGCTGCCCAAGTTATCACCAGGAGTCGAACCAGGCGGCCACCAGACCCTGGACAGGATCGATGGACTGCCAAATTAAAGGCAGCACTACCCGCAGACCCTTGGTTCAAGGACAACCAAGGCGTCCTCACCATGAGGGAGGGACTGGCGTGGAAGGGATCCAAATTGTATGTCCCAGCCACCCTGAGACTTGAGGTGCTTCAATGTAGCCACAACTCCAAGCAGGCCAGCTATTTCGGATTTTGGTGGCCGAAAATGAAAGCGGAGGTGGAAAACTACATTAGAAGTTGTGCTACGTGCGTAGCGATGAAAAACAGGTCTCCTTCAACAGGTGGCAGATCCTAGCAGACCCTGGGAGGAGATCGCAATGGACTTTATAGTTGAACTCCCAGAAAGTGAGGGGAACACGGTGATCTGGACCGTCATTGATCTATTTTCGAAGCAAGCCCCTTTCACTGCTTGCTCTGGACTACCCTTTGTAAAGAAATTGGCAAAACTATTTGTCAAGCACATCTACCGACTGCATGGAATGCTCCGCCGCATAATCTCGGACAGAGGGGTCCAATTCACCGCCAAGTTCTGGAGAGAGTTCCTGAGGTCCATTGAGTCCACACAGGGGCTCAGTTTGGCTTTTCATCCGAGCACGAACGGGGCCACTGAATGTGCGAACACCATGGTGGAACAATACATCAGATGCTATGTGCATTACCAGCAAGAAAATTGGGCGGACTTTTTGCCGTTCGCAGAAGTGGCGTACAACAATGCCGTGCATTCTAGCACTGGACTAACTACCTTCCAAGTTACCAGAGGCATGGAATTTTTCCCCATGCCAGAACTGCCGAGAGAACCCCCCCTCCTCCATGTCGTTGCCAGAATGGATGGATTCATTGAGAAAGGGGTGGGAGAATACAAAACAGGCGCTATCTGAAGCAGCGGCTGAATATAAAAAACAAGCAGATAAGCACCGCTCGCTTCAACCCCCCTTTCGGGTGGGGGGGGGGAGTTTTTCTCTCCACTAAATAAATGAAATTGAGACTGCCCATCAGGAACTTGGGACCAAAGTTCTTAGACCCTTTTCCCATAGTAAAAATAATCAACCCTTTGACAGTGCAATTAAGCCTCCCTTACATATTAGGGAAAATACACCCCGTATTTCTTTTTTTTTTTGAAATAATTTTTATTACAATTTAATAATTTAATTTAATTTAATTTAATTAATTGTTTATCGCATTTCTATGCTGCCCAACTCCCAAGGGACTCTGGGCGGCTTACAGCAAAAATAATGCGAACAATGAACATAGAAAAACTATTTTCCTTGAAGGAGGTGGTGGTGAGGCCCCTCCTCAAGAAGCCCTCCCTGGACCCAGCTGTTTTGGCAAATTATCGTCCAGTCTCCAACCTTCCCTTTCTAGCGAAGGTTGTTGAGAGTGTGGTGGCGTGGCAGCTCCCCCGGTACCTGGATGAAGCTGTCTATTTAGACCCGCTCCAGTCCAGCTTCAGGTCTGGATACAGCACCGAAACGGCATTGGTCGCGTTGGTGCATGTTCTCTGGAGGGCCCGGGGTAGGGGGAACTCCTCTATCCTGGTGTTGTTAGACCTCTCAGCCGGTTTTGATACCATCGACCATGGTATCATGTTGCGCCGGTTGGAGGGATTGGGGGTGGGGCGCACCGTTTTACAGTGGTTCTCTCCTACCTCTCCGACCGGTCGCAATCTGTGTTGACAGGGGGGCAGCGGTCGACCCCGAGGTGCCTAGTGTGTGGGGTGCCACAAGAGTCGGTCCTCTCGCCCCTTCTGTTCAACATTTATGTAAAGCCGCTGGGCGAGATCATCCGTGGTTTTGGGGTGGAATTCCATCAGTATGCTGATGATACTCAGCTGTACATCTCCACCCCAGACCACCCCAACGATGCCGTGGAAGTGATGTCCCAGTGCCTTGAAGCTGTGCGGGTCTGGATGGGGAGAAACAGGCTTCGACTCAACCCCTCCAAGACTGAGTGGCTGTGGCTGCCGGCGTCCCGATATAGCCAGCTGACACCATCGCTGGTCATTGGGGGCAAATCACTGGCCCCCACGGAAAGGGTGCGCAGCTTGGGCGTCCTCCTGGACCCACGGCTGTCTTTAGAGGATCATACGACAGCTGTGGCCAGGGGAGCTTTCTATCAGGTTCGCCTGATACGCCAGTTGCGGCCCTTTCTAGATCGGGACTCCCTACGCACAGTCACTCAGGCGCTCGTCATGTCTCGCTTGGACTACAGCAATGCTCTCTACATGGGGCTCCCCTTGGGGTGCACCCGGAGGCTCCAACTGGTACAGAATGCGGCCGCACGGGGGATTATGGGAGCGACGGGGCGCTCCCACGTGACACCTCTCCTGCGTGAGCTGCATTGGTTTCCAGTGGACTTCCGGGTGCGTTTCAAGGTGTTGGTAATCACCTTTAAAGCGCTCCATGGCTTAGGACCAGGGTACTTACGGGACCGCCTTCTGCCACCAATTGCCTCCCACCGGCCGGTTCGCTCCCACAGAGAGGGCCTCCTCAGGGTGCCGTCAGCCAGACAATGCCGGCTGGCGACCCCCAGGGGAAGAGCCTTCTCTGTGGTAGCCCCCCACCCTCTGGAACGATCTTCCTCCAGAACTGAGAACGATCGCCGACCTCCGGACTTTTCATCGGGCTTTGAAAACTTATCTTTTCCAACTTGCCGGACTTGCCTGATCCCTTCTATTTTTAAAATCTTTTTAGAGTTTGATTGATCTATTTTAATATTTATCTGTTATAAATTTTCAGCCAAATTTATATTTGTTTTTAGTATGATTTTAACTTTTATGTACCGGTTTTTATTCGGCTGTTCACCGCCCTGAGTCCGTAAGGAGAAGGGCGGTATATAAGTTTAATAAATAAATAAATAAATATTTAAAAACATTTTAAAACATTAAAAGCCCATGCACACCATTCATGGCCGGATCTTGGAAGATTGCAACTGCGAGATCAATGGCCCCAGGCCTGTCTGAAAAGCCAGGTCTTCACCGCTTTCCAGAAGGCCAATAGGGTGGGGGTAGTCCGGATCTCAGGAGGTAACTGGTTCCAGAGAGCTGGGGCAGCCACAGAGAAGGCCCTCCCCCGCGGGCCCACCAGCCGGCACTGTTTAGCTGACGGGACCCGGAGAAGACCAACTCTGTGGGATCTTACCGGTCGCTGGGAGCTATGCGGTAGAAGGCGGTCTCGAAGATAGCCTGGCCCTGAGCCATGTAGGGCTTTAAAGGTAATAACCAACACCTTGAATTGTGACCGGAGACCAATAGGGAGCCAGTGCAGCTCGTGGAGAATTGGTGTAATGTAGGTGTACCTAGGTGCACCCACGACACCTCGCGCAGCTGCATTCTGGACCAACTGTAGTCTCCGAACACTCTTCAAGGGTAGCCCCATGTAGAGCGTGTTGCAATAATCTAACCGTGAGGTGACAAGGGCATGAGTGACTGTGAGGAGAGCCTCCTGATCCAAGTAGGGTTGCAATTGTAGCACCAGGCGAACCTGTGCAAAGGTCCCCCTAGCTACAGCTGCCAAATGTTGCTCTAATCTTAGCTGTGAGTCTAGGAGGACACCCAAATTGCAAGCCCATTCTGAGGGGACAATTTCTCTCCCCCCCCCCCCCGCCAGAACCAAGGATGGACAGTCAACATAGTCTTTAGGAGGCAATACCCACAGCCACTCAGTCTTGTCTGAGTTAAGTCTGAGCCTGCTGACTCCCATCCAGACCCTCACAGTCTCCAGGCACCAGCACATCACATCCACCACTTCACTGAACTGACGAGGGGTGGAGATATACAGCTGGGTATCATCAGCATATTGCTGATACCCCACCCTGTATCATTGGATGATCTCATCCAGTGGTTTCATGTAGATGTTAAATAGGAGGGGAGAGAAGATCGAGCCTTGAGGCACCCTGCAAACAAGGGGTCTAGGGGTCGACCTCTGTCCTTCTGCCAACACCAACTGTGACCGACCAGAGAGATAGGAGGAGAACCACCGTAACACGGTGCCTCCCACTCCCAACTCCCTTAGTCGTCCTAGAAGGATACCATGGTCAATGGTATCGAAAGCTGCTGAGAGGTCAAGTAGCACCAAGATAGAGGAATGACCCCCATCTCGGGCTCACCAGAAATCATCCACCAGCATGACCAAAGCAGTTTCCGTGCTGTAGCCAGGCCTGAAGCCAGACTGAAAAGGGTCTAGATAATCCGTTTCATCCAATGACCGTAGGAGCTGAAGTGCCACCACTTTCTCTACAACCTTTCCCACAAAGGGTAGGTTGGAGACTGGATGAAAGTTCTTTAATTCTGCTGGATCTAGCAGTTGTGTAATTTTCCTTTACACAACTCTTGTACATAATCGACAGACTGTGTCATTTTTGTATATTTCGGATCAACATTCTATACAATATATACTCATTATCAACTTTATTTATTGATTAGCCCTTGGGCCATATCGAAGTGCAGAGCTCCAGAAACAATTATTACAAAAATTTGATAGGAACAATTTAAAATGAAATTGGAATAGGAATAAAAGATGATTTAAAATGAAAGTAGAGTAAAATACAATCTAGAATGAAATCAGAATAGAATACAATAATTGAAGATACAAATTAAATATGATTAAGATTATATTACAATGTCACCCCTGCATCTACCCAATCAGTCTTAAAACTACTATTAGAATTACATTATTAAGTCAAATGCTCTTTCCTGCAATCTACCACATTCTGCTGCACCAACTTTCTCCTTTTTTCCATCAATTTTATAGCAAATTTAGCAATCCATTTCATCAGCTGCAAGTTAGAACCTAACAAACAATGTTGCAAGAAGTGCTCTTTAATCTTAGGGGTGCTGGTGTAAAAGATCCTGCCCAGCTATTGTTCCCTCAAATCTGAGTACAGGGGGCAGTCAAAAATTACACAGGGCATTGTTTCAACTTCCCCCTTCCCACATAAACAAACTCTTTCACTTGCAGGGATACCCTTATACCTACCCCAAAGCATGTTTGTTTGAAGTTGGTCTAATCTCAATTTGGTAAAAAATCTCCTTATGATGGGAAACAAAGGAACAGTTAAAAAATTTTCTATTTTAAAAATTTGTTTATTGCCCGATAACCAGGGGCAAACTTTTACTGCTCTCACCTGTGCAATATCTGATTATGCACTTATGTCCTTAAATCTCTGTGCAATCCAATTTCGGATCTGCCTATGATCGTACTGCTGTCAATTTAAAGGAATACCACAGCTAGATACAGTTGCAAGAAAAAGTATGTGAACCCCTTGGGATTACGTGGAGTTTTGCATGAATTGGTCATAAAATGTGCTCTGAACATACTTTTTCCTCCCTGCACTGTGAATGTTTACATGTTATGTTCAATTAAACCATGGCAACATCTAATGTTTGTGTAGTATTATTTTAAGCAGACTGTGTTTTTCTATTGTTGTGACTTAGATGAAGTTCAGAGCACATTTTATGACCAATTCATGCAAAACTCCATGTAATCCCAAGGGGTTCACATACTTTTTCTTGCAACTGTACCTGCTTCAGAACTCTTGATAACCAATTATTTTTATTACTTGAGATAATCTGATCCATTAGCGCTATCTTTAGTAACCTTCCTTCCTCCATCTCAATTATTCTTAACCAATAATAAATGGTCTTCAGCATGGCCCTAGCGCCAATCGCATGGACTCCCATTTCTACCCTTACTACACAAGCTGGGATTCCAGGGGACACTGCCAAAGTTCTCCTCAAGAACTTATTTTGAGGAGTTTCCAGCCCAGGCAACTTAACCAACCCCTATATTTCTGGCCCATAAGTAAGTACTGGTTCAATTTTCGCCTGAAATACCTTTAGCACTGGGGTTAATAAAGATGGAGTTTTCTCTAAAATAAGTTGGTTTAGTTGGGCCATCCGAGCCAAGGCCTTCCGAGCTCTGGCTTTTACCTGCTTATTCCATTTGCCATTTGTCTGAAATACTAGCCCTAAATAGGTAAATGACTGAACTTGTTCTATTCTTCTGCCATTTAAAACCCATCTCCTTGTCTTCTGTTGCCTGCTAAATATCATTACCTTTGATTTCTCTACATTAATTGTCAAGCGATTTTTTATGCAATATGCTGCCAACCTCCCAAGTGACCTTCATAGCCCCACCTGTGAGGCCGACAGCAAAATTATATCATCGGCATATAACAAGCAATTTACCTGTCTTGTTCCTATACTAGGCCCATGGAGTGATATGTCTTCCAAACATTTTGGAAGATCATTTAAATATAAATTGAAAAGTGTTGGGGTTAAGATGCAACCTTGTCTAACGCCCTTCTTTATTGGGATTGCATTTGTTACCAATCCTGTCCTGTTCACTCGAACTCTTACCTGGGTTTCCATGTATAATAATCTAATTAAATATAATATATATACATTATATACAATATATACATTAAGAATTATCCTAAAAATGCGAGTTCCAGGTATAGTTATAAAAGAAGCGATAGACATCACGATCTCCGGAACGTTTAAAAAAGTTTAAAAATGTATTTAAAAGTTTTAAATAAATTTTTAAACTTTTTTAAACATTCCGGAGATCGTGATGTCTATCGCTTCTTTTATAATATATACATTATATACATTCAATATCTACTCCTCAATAGTCTTATGTATATTTCCAATTCTTATTTCTATTATCTATCCAAGTGTACCATTTTTCCCAAACCACATAAAATTCTGAATCATCTTTTTCTTTTAGTTCTAGGGTAAGTTTATCCATTTCGGCACATTCATATATCTTCTGAATGATCAATCCCTCTGGTGGTGTATTGCATTCCTTCCAGTATTGTGCGAACACAATTTTTTCCGCTGTTAATATGTGTAGAATCAAATATCTTGTATCTCTATCAAATTATTTTTTAAGTATTCCCAGGAGAAATGTTTCCGGGTTTAGTTCTATTTGACATTTTATTATCTCTTGTAGCCATCCTTGTATCTTAGTCCAGTACTTTTTCACTTCAGGACATAGCCACCTGTTGTGGCCCCGTCCTCTGAGCCTATCCCTTTGGAGGAAGCTCTGAGCAGGAGGAAGAGGAGCCAGCCAGATCTCCCAGCCCCCCCCCCTCTGGCACCGGCTCAGGTGCCAGCTGAAAGAGAGCCAAGTAGTGGGGAAACAGGTGTCTCAGATGAGAGTGAGGGAGAGACGTCATTCCTGGATGCACGCCAAAGAAGGCGAGACAAAAGAGTATTGCAGCTGCGGCGTATGAGGAAATAGTCCTGAGTCACTGATTGGAGTCATGGGATCAGTGAGTCACTGGACCACACCCAGAAGCCTGTCTATATAAGACAGGCCAGTGAGTCACGAAGTTCGTGACGAACAAAGCTAAACAAACGGAGCAACCTCGTAGTCTTGGAAGCTAGATGAACGGCAAAGTTACGTAGGTGATTTTCTTGTTTGTGTAAACCAATAAAGTCCTTGGCAGACGGTGTGCATATCGCTGCCAAGGTTGAGATAAGAACTGCGGAGTGTGCCAAGTGATTCTTAACCCTCGGCTGGCTGTGTTTTTGTGGGTCTCTGAAGGGGGGGGACAGATCACCACCAAGCATGAAAGAAGGTACCTTGACGTTGGTTACATTTCCAACATTTTGGGCTTAAATTCGAGTACATTTTAGCTAGCCTTGGATTCAACCAGAAGCGTCACGGCGAGACAGTCTGGGATTAGCGAGCTCTAATGAGCCTTGCGAAATCCCGGGCTGACAAACTGCTGCCGAGGGGTCTTTGGACCAGACCTGTCCTGTAGGGACAGGGAAGAAGGAAAGGCACCTCGGAAGACCAAGAGGAACAGGCAAGTTCCTCAGAGGTCAGAGGAAACTCTTCCTGACTCAGCAGCGGGGGGCGGGGGGGCGCGGCCATTGCGACCGCTGGTAAACTGGGGCAACTGGAATAAGCATTGTGCAGAAAGGGCGAATTTAGCAGAACACAACTAGCTCATAGGCAGGAAAAAAAATTAGGACTTTTAAATTAGTTATAATGTCCCAGCGGAATAACAGTGGCTATCGAGTGTGGGGGAAAGGATGGAAGAAGATTAAAGCGGAAGCTACAAAGTGACAAAACCCGACCAGAAAATTGTTTCTTTAGGATCAAAATACTTGGAGAACTTTAAAAAAATAGAAAAATTAAGAACCCAGAAAGAAATTGAAAATATCTTTAATTTGACAAAAAATAAAGGGGAATCTAAAAAGCCCTGTAATAGAAGTTCTATATCAAGGAAAAGAAAAGGGGAAAAAATGGACTTTGAAATTTTGAATTAGACGCTAAATTGACTTGGTGAAATAAAAACAAAAAAGAAGAGGATAAAAAGTAAGTGAAGATTGGTGTTGTGGGTTATGTGTATTACTTTTACAAACTGTTGATTGCAATTGTGGACTCTAGAGAGACACCTCCAGGTGAAATTGGATCATTACAACATTGGACTCTTTATTGTTGAAAAAAGTAATAAACTTTGATGGTGATAACCAGCTGTGACAATTGCTAAGGAGGCTTTGTTTTGTCTGCAAGTGACTTAATGTTGATGATTAAAGAAACTGGATTACAGCGGGACTTAAAATTAGGATAATAACAATAAAGATATAACAAAATGGTGCAGGAAATAATGGAAATGATAAAAATGATGTATATGTCACTGAAAACAGAAATAAGAGAAATAATTACAACATTACAGGGAAGATCTGATGAAAATATGTTAGACAATACTCAAGTGGATAAAGAAATAATGAATGAGAAGCAAGAGAGAGAGATTAAGAATAAAGATGAAGATAAAGACAAAGACATTGAAAACTGAACTGATTATGTTGGTAATAATAATAAAAAAGAGAGGAAAATCAAGAGTAAAGGGGGAAGTTTAATAATAGAGGTGAGACTACATTGGGATTAACAATGGAAAAAATAAAAAAAATGGAGAGGGTGGAAAAAGACAAGGGGGAAAAAGGGGTGGAATAGAAATAATAAAAATATGAATGATTATACTGGGATTAACAGTAAAAGAATAAAAAAGAGAAAGGGATGGAGAATAATGGGAAATACAGGGCAAAAGATAAAGAGTGCAGGAATATAAAATGCAAATAAAAAGATGGGAGAAGAAAAAGAAAATAAAAAAATGGAAGAAAGGGAGAAAGAAAGATAGAAACATGGTGTAGGCACTTAGAATTAAAATGAATTGATGTAAAAGGTATAGAAATAAATGAACGTTAGAAAAGGTAATAATTGAGAAATTACGGATGGTATAAGGATTTAGAAATGAGAGTAAGTCATGACAGATGGAATATATATGAAATTGTGAATTAAAAATTAATTGGTAAGCAATTGTGATATTTGTGATAAAAAAATTGTGGTATTTGGAAAGTACTGAATGGTAATAATAAATTAATTAAGCTAATATGAAGTAATGGTAACATGTATGGATGTTTAAGAATTGAAACAAGATTCAGAAATATAAATAAGCTTAATATATAAGATTGTAATAGTTGGAACATCTGAATTAAGATTTATGCTTAATTGGTTTTGTGATCAGAATAAGGGAATTTAAGGAAATAATTGGGAACTGTATTATGTTGTGAGAATTTAAATTTAGGGGTTCAAACTTAGGGAGGAAAAAGAAAAATTGAAGTACAGTGGGGCAAAAAAGTATTTAGTCAGCCGCCAATTGTGCAAGTTCTCCCACTTAAAAAGATGAGAGAGGCCTGTAATTGTCATCATAGGTAGACCTCAACTATGAGAGACAAAATGAGAAAACAAATACAGACAATCACATTGTCTGATTTGGAAAGAATTTATTTGCAAATTATGGTGGAAAATAAGTATTTGCTCACCTACAAACAAGCAAGATTTCTGGCTCTCACAGACCTGTAACTTCTTCTTTAAGAGGCTCCTCTGTCCTCCACTCATTACCTGTATTAATGGCACCTCTTTGAACTTGTTATCAGTATAAAAGACACCTGTCCACAACCTCAAACAGTCACACTCCAAACTCCACTATGGTGAAGACCAAAGAGCTGTCGAAGGACACCAGAAACAAAATTGTAGACCTGCACCAGGCTGGGAAGACTGAATCTGCAATAGGCAAGCAGCTTGGTGTGAAGAAATCAACTGTGGGAGCAATAATTAGAAAATGGAAGACATACAAGACCACTGATAATCTCCCTCGATCTGGAGCTCCACACAAGATCTCACCCCGTGGGGTCAAAATGATCACAAGAACGGTGAGCAAAAATCGCAGAACCACAAGGGGGGGGGGCACTAGTGAATGACCTGCAGAGAGCTGGGACCTACATAACAAAGGCTACCATCAGTAACACACTACACCGTCAGGGACTCAGATCCTGCAGTGCCAGACGTGTCCCCCTGCTTAAGCCAGTACATGTCCAGGCCCATCTGAGGTTTGCTAGAGAGCATTTGGATGATCCAGAAGAGGATTGGGAGAATGTCATGTGGTCAGATGAAACCAAAGTAGAACTGTTTGGTAGAAACACAACTTGTCATGTTTGGAGGAGAGAGAATGCTGAGTTGCATCCAAAGAACACCATACCTACTGTGAAGCATGGGGGTGGCAACATCATGCTTTGGGGCTGTTTCTCTGCAAAGGGACCAGGACGACTGATCCGTGTACAGGAAAGAATGTATGGGGCCATGTATCATGAGATTTTGAGTGCAAACCTCCTTCCATCAGCAAGGGCATTGAAGATGAAACGTGGCTGGGTCTTTCATCATGACAATGATCCCAAACACACCGTCCGGGCAATGAAGGAGTGACTTCGTAAGAAGCATTTCAAGGTCCTAGAGTGGCTTAGCCAGTCTCCAGATCTCAACCCCATAGAAAACCTTTGGAGGGAGTTGAAAGTCCGTGTTGCCCAGCAACAGCCCCAAAACATCACTGCTCTAGAGGAGATCTGCATGGAGGAATGGGCCAACATACCAGCAACAGTGTGTGCCAACCTTGTGAAGACTTACAGAAAACGTTTGACTCTGTCATTGCCAACAAAGGATATATAACAAAGTATTGAGATGAACTTTTGATATTGACCAAAAACTTATTTTCCCCCATAATTTGCAAATAAATTCTTTCCAAATCAGACAATGTGATTGTTTGGATTTGTTTTCTCATTTTGTCTCTCAAAGTTGAGGTCTACCTATGATGTCAATTACAGGCCTCTCTCATCTTTTTAAGTGGGAGAACTTGCACAATTGGTGGCTGACTAAATATTTTTTTGCCCCACTGTATACCAAGATTAGAGGTTAGGATGAACGGTAATATTGGTTTATTAAAACTAGAAAGAATAAATACTATGGTAAAAAATGAATATATAAAATTGTGTTAAAGATGAACAAAAGTTTGTATACATTTATGACCGGGCCAATATTCTGTTCAGAAAAGATACATTGTATGTTTGTTTTTGTGGTTTTTTTTAAAAAAAACTTTTATTAAAAAAAAAAACATTTTAGCCAGCCTTGCTGGGGCTAGGTGCCAACGGTAAAGCATTTTGTATTGATTTTCCTTATAAGCAGCGGATTTTGTTATAGTGTAATTTTTGTTCCAAATTCTTTCCCAATCCTCTAAATCTATATTATGCCCTATGTTTTTAGCCCATGCAATCATCGGTTCTTTTACCACCTCCTCTACTCTATCAAATTCTAATAGATAATTGTATATTTTGGATATTAATTTTCCTTCGGGGCTATCAACAATTTATCTAGTTGTTTTGGTTCCGTGTCAATTCTGTATTCTTCTACGTCTTTCTTGTACCTAGATTGCAGTTGTAAATATGGCCAACAATCGATAGAAATTCCCTGTTCCTTTAGTATCTGATTGTTTTTAAGCTTCCCCTGTTTATCTAAAATTTCTGAATATCTGGGCATTTTGTTTATATCTAATGTGTTGGGGTGGATCATTGCTTCCATGGTGGATAATTCATGTAATGTTTTTTCCTTACATCCTCCCAAATTCGTAAAAATGCATCTCTTATTTTGTGTCTATAGAAATATGAGTGTGTCCTATTCCCTTTATCCCACATAAAGGCATGCCAACCCTTTTGCAGGTCATGTCCTTCCAGTGTTAAAATTCTTCTTCTTTTTTTTAAATTTTTATTATACAAAATAGCAATACAATCAAAACATTTTTGGTTCCGTGGTGCAGATACATATATACAAACTTTTTACTTGCCATTTACATAATATTACTTCTTAGAGTTGAATTTAATCTAAAAGCTATTACAAATAATAGTGCTCAAATCCTTAAAGTACAAGTGATATTATTGATTTCTTTATAATCTTTATTGATTAGTTAATAATTGATCTCTATACTCTACCTCATTTTTTATTTCTTTTCTCTATCCACTCATACCACATGTCCCACATGCTATAGTATTCCGAATCTTCTCTGTCATTAATTTCTAGAGTTAATTTATTCATTTTGGCGCACTCCAGTACTTTCCTAATAACATATTCTTCAGATGGTAACTGTTTTTCTTTCCAATACTGGGCAAAAGAAATTCTTGCGGCTGTCATTATATGTATAATTAAATACCTTTTCTTTTTTGTATATTCTGTTTTCAAGATTCCCAGGAGAAATGCTTTGGGGTCGAAATCAAAATTTTCTCTTATTATTTCCTAGATCCACTTCCATATCATCCTCCAGAATTTTTGTGCCTGATTACAAGTCCACCAACAATGATAAAAAGTACCTTGTTGGTGGTCACATTTCCAACAGTTAGCGCTCGAATTGGGATAAATCTTCACTATCCTAGCTGGGGCCATGTGCCACCTATAAAACATCTTATATTGATTTTCCTTATAAGCCACCGCCCTAGTCATTTTAAGATTATTATTCCATATTGTATCCCATTCATTCAGATTTATATTCTGTCCAATATTCTTGGCCCAAGCTAACATCGGTTCCTTAACCACCTCCTCTGCCATATCAAACTCCAATAGATAATTATATAATTTGGCTAATATTTTATCATCTGTACCCATCCAAATCTTATCAAATCCATTAATGCTTGTCTCTATACCAAATTCCTCCTTGTCCTTTTTATATCGGGATTTAATTTGAGCATATGGACACCAATCTATAGAGATACCTTGCTCCTTCAATTCTTCCCTTGTTTTGAGATTCCCTCCCCCATCCAATATCTCTGTCAGATCCCAAAAAAATGTGATACTGCCATTCAAGTGGAGAAGGGGGAGCATGGCCTGTGTCATCAGATATTTTACAACCTATATCCTGGCGCCAAGGGGCCTGAGAAGGGAACTTTACCTGCAGGAATTTATATGACAGCCATGTGGGTTGTCTCACTTTAAAGGGTACTGGTGGGAATGCATGGTTGTTCCGGGTCTCAAAAGAAATAGTAAAGAAAATACCTTCACACTTGTGGATTGGCCAAAATCTGCATTCTGACTAAAAGGGAGGGGTCTCTACCACCTTAATCCTATTGTTTTGCCTAAGGGTATTCAGATTGTGCTTTAGCTGGATGGCTTTCACTTCAGTTTAATAAAAGAATCCTTTTGAACAACTACGTTTCAAGAGTTCGTACTTTCTTAGGTTGGAAGGAGAGGCGATCCTTACAATCTCGTTATATCTAACCATTTTGCCCATTTCTAATACATTTGGGTATATTAAGGCATCCATGGTGGAGAGCCATCTCGGAACTTTTGTATATTGCTTCTCTCTTATCTCTCCCCATGTTTGCATTAAGGTCTCCCTTATTTTGTGTCTATGAAAATATGTTTTTGTTTTTTTCCCTGTTTCCCAAAGATAGGCGTGCCAACCCTTCTGAAGATAGTGCTCTTCCAAGGTTAGGAGTCTTTTATTTCTCAAAGTTGCCCAATCTTTCAGCCATACTAAATTTGCGGCTTTTTGATACATCTCCCATTTAGGTAATCCGAAACCCCCTCTTTCCTTCTTGTCCTGTAGGTTCTTAATTGCTATCCTCGGTTTCTTTCCCTCCCAAATAAATTTCCTAATCATAGTATTAAGCTCCAGGAAGAATTTTTTATCTAATTTAACAGGGACTGTTTGAAATAAATACAATAGCTTGGGTAATATACTCATTTTTGTTGCTGCAATTCTACCTAATAATGATATCTGTAATCTTCCCCACTTTTCTAAATCCTGTTTTATATTCCTAATTAATGGTATATAGTTATCCTCCTTGAGGGCTGGGCACTTTGATGAGATCCACACCCCTAGGTATTTTACCTTCTTGGCAATTTGGATCTCCATTGATTCTTCCAACACTTTCTTTCGTACTTCCGTCATATTTTTAGTTACTAATTTAGTTTTGGATTTATTTAACTTAAAGCCTGCTACCTCTCCATAATTGCCTAATTCTTCCAATATTTTAATGCCTGATTCCAATGGTTCTTCCATGATTAGTGCCACATCGTCGGCAAATGCCTGGGTCTTATACGTCTCTTTTCTAACACTTAATCCCTTGATTTCATTGTTATTCCTAATCATTCTCAGAAGTACTTCTAAAGCTAAAATGAATAAAAGTGGGGACAGAGGACACCCTTGTCGGACCCCTTTTCTAATTTGAAATGTTTTTGTTAGTTCTCCGTTCAATAGGATGTTGGCACATTGTTTTTTGTAAATTGTAGATATTGTATTGACAAAATTTGATCCAAATTCCATTTGAGTGATTTGTTGTTTCATAAACTGCCAATTCAGATTGTCAAATGCCTTTTGGGCCTCAACAAAAACCAGTGCCATCTCTTTATTCGGATGTTCCTCATAATACTCAAGTACATCTATTATCATCCTTGTGTTATTTCTAATCTGCCTCCTGGGGAGGAATCCATTTTGGTCACTGTGTATTAGGTTATTCAAGATTATTTTTAGCCTTCCTGCTATAATGCTCATATATATTTTGTAGTCCGTATTGAGGAGGGAGATCGGTCTATAATTTTTTATTAATTTTGGATCCTCTCCTTCTTTTTGGAGAAGTATGATATACGCCTCTCTCCATGATTCTGGTATTTTAGATTCTGTTAAGGCCTCATTATAAATTTCTAGCAATTTTGGTAATAAGATTTCCTCCAAATCAGGGTTTTTATACAATTCTCCTGGGAACCTGTCTGGTCCTGGGGATTTGTTCTTTTTAAGTTTAGATATTGCCATCTTTAATTCTATCATTAGAATTATCAATTAGAGATTGCCCGAGAATACTATGCCTCCTTGTATGCAGAAGAACAAATCCCTAAAGAAAAGGTGGACCAATACTTACCAAAAGAAAACCTTCCAAAGATTGGGGAAGAGGAGAAAGAAATGCTTAACAAAGAAATAACAATGACAGTGTTAAAATTCTTCTATTGTTTAAATTCACCCAATCCCTTATCCAAACCAGAGTTGCTGCCTTGTGGTAAAATTCCCACGCCGGGAGTCCAAAGCCCCCCCTACTTCTGCTATCTTGGAGAGAGAGTAGTTCTATCCTTGCCTTCTTTCCTGACCAAACAAATTTTGTAGTAATTTTGTTAAGTTCTCCGAAAAACTTATCTAATGATATGGGAATTGTCTGAAATAAGTATAATAACTTGGGTAGGATATTCATCTTGATGGTCGCTATCCTACCTAAAAGCAATAGTTGTAGCGTCCCCCATTTTTCCAAATCCTTCTTTATTTGTTGGACTAATACCATGTAGTTATCATCCTTTAGGGACGTACATCTTGCCGTTAACCATATCTCTAAGTATTTAAATTTTTTTACAATTTGTAAATCCATTTCCTTTTCTAATTCTTTTTTCTGATTTGTTGTTAAGTTTTTAACTATCATTTTGGTTTTCCCTTTGTTAATTTTAAGTCCAGATATTTCCCCATATTTTTCTATTTCTCGTATTAGAATAGGACAGGATTCCAGAGGTTCCTCAATAATGAATACCATGTCGTCCGCAAAGGCCTGTGCTTTGTACTCTTCTCTTTTAATTTTCGTTCTCTTTATTTCTCAGTTTGCTCTGATTCTATTTAGTAAAATTTCTAACGTTAAAATAAAGAGAAGTGGCGACAGTGGGCATCCGTGACGTACACTCTTGGTTATCTGAAATGTGTTGGTGGTGTCCCCGTTTACTATTGCCCTTGCCTTCTGCATCATATATATTGCTGCTATCATATTTTCAAATTTACTTCCCAGTTTCATGTGTCTAATCTGCCTAATCATGAATTGTCAGTTTAGATTATTGGAAGCCTTTTGGGCATCCAGAAAAACAAGAGCCACTTGTTTCTCTGGGTGGGCTTCATAATATTCCAGTATGTCTACTATTATTCTTGTGTTATCTCTTATTTGTCTGTTTGGAAGGAAGCCATTTTGATCCGGGTGTATAGTCTCATTCAATACTCTTTTCAGCCTTTCTGCTATTATATTCATGAATATTTTGTAATCTGCATTTAAGAGGGATATTGGTCTGTAATTTTTGATTTGATTTTTATCTGTACTTTTTTTTGAGATTAAGGTGATGTATGCCTCCCTCCGCGATTCTGGTATTTTCACTTCGTATAGTGCTTCATTACATATTTCCAACAATACTGGTTCTATAATCTCACTCATTTTTTTGTAGACTTCCCCTAGTAGGCCATCTGGTCCTGGTGTCTTATTGTTCTTAAGTCTTAGGATTGCCCCACTCAATTCCTCTGGCATTATTTCTCTATTTAGCATTGTCCTTTTTTCCTCCTCTAGTGGTGTAATCCCTTCTTCCAACAAATAATTATCAATTTTATCCTTTGTTATTTCCTTTTGTTTATAAAGGTTCACATAATAATTTTGTACAATTTTCCTTTTCTCTTCTTCATTATTTTGTGGGTCCCCATCTCATCATATAATTGTTGGATAATCCATCCTTCTTTCTCCTTCTTCAGTTTGTAAGACAACCACCTTCCAGTCTTATTGGCGTGTTCAAAAAAGAATAGTTTAGAAAATTTTAAATTTCTTGCAATCTCCGCTTGCTCTAATACCGTGATGGCAAATCTATGGCACGCGTGCCACAGGTGGCATGAGGAGCCATATTAGTGGGCACGCCAGCTCAGCTCTGGGGCACATGCGTGCGCCAGCCAGCTGATTTTTGGGCCTTCTGGGCCCACCTGAAGTAGGGAAACAGGCTGTTTCCTGCCTCTGGAGGGCCGGTGAGGGGGGCGGGAGGATGCCTGTTTTTCTTTCTTACCTGGCTCCAGATCCTCTCTATTTATCTGGGAAGGGCGAAAACAGCCTTTCCCACTCCCTTGGAGGCCTTACAGAGGCTGGAAGGGCCCATTTCCCAACCGGTGGGAGAGGAAGTGACTTTTTTGCTGTCCCCAGCCTCCAGAGACTCCCAGAGAGGCTCCTAGAGACTCCTAGAGAGTTTCTGGAGGCTGGGGACAGCAAAACTGTCACTTCCTGTCCCACCAGGAGTTGGGAAATGGGCCCTTTCAGCCTCCGTAGGGCCTCCAAGGGAGTGGGAAAGGCTGTTTTCGCCCTTCTCAGATAAATAGAGGATCTGGAACCAGGCAAGAAAGAAAAACGGGCCTACCAGGCCTTTATGTGCCAGGAGCAGGGTAAGGGGGGGTTGCGCGCGCATGCGCGTGGGCACGTGACCCCCCGCCCCCCCTTCCTGGCACACGATGGCAAAAAGGTTAGCCATCACTGCTTTAATACATTTAATTTATGTCTAACAAGGGTCAAAATTTCTTTAACAAGTTCATCACCTGGTTTTGTCTGGAGATGATTCTCCAATTTTCCAATTTCTTCCATTAGGATGTTATGTTGCTTCCTTTTTTCCTTATTTTTTTTTCCCATATAAGATATTGTTATCCCCCTTATATAAGCTTTCGTAGTGTCCCATAAGTTTGTTAATGAGGTATGTTGCTTTTTATTTTCTTTAAAAAATAATGTCAATTCCTTTGTTATCCTTTCAATGGGGCTACCCTTGAAAAGTGTTCGGAGACTACAGTTGGTCCAGAACGCAGCCGCGCGAGGTGTCGTGGGTGCACCTAGGTACACCCACATTACACCAATTCTCCGCGAGCTGCACTGGCTCCCTATTGGTCTCCGGTCACAATTCAAAGTGTTGGTTATTACCTTTAAAGCCCTACATGGCTCAGAGGCAGGCTATCTTCTACTGCATAGCTCCCAGCGACCGGTAAGATCCCACAGAGTTGGTCTTCTCCGGGTCCCGTCAGCTAAACAGTGCCGGCTGGTGGGCCCGTGGGGGAGGGCCTTCTCTGTGGCTGCCCCAGCTCTCTGAAACCAGTTACCTCCTGAGATCGGGACCATCCCCGCTCTATTGGCCTTCTGAAAATCGGTGAAGACCTGGCTTTTCAGGCAGGCCTGGGGCCGTTGATCTCGCTGTTGTGATCTGGCGAGATCCGGCCATGAATGGTGTGAATGGGTTTTGTTTTTAATGTTTTAATTTTTAATGTTTTTATATATGATTTTTTAATGCATTGTAAGCCGCCTTGAGTCTTCGGAGAAAGGCGGCATACAAGTTGAATGAATGAATGAATGAATGAATGAATGAATGAATGAATGAATGAATGAATGAATGTATTCCTTTTCCTTTAAGATTTGTGGGTTTAGCATCCATCTTTTGATTTTTTTCCTTTGGCTTCTCCATATTATCTCAAGGGGGTTATGATCTGCCCACGTGTTTGGGGAGATCTCAATCTTTTCTATTTCTATACCTAATTCCTTATTTATCCACATCATATCAATTCTAGACCAGGATGCATGGGGGTTGGAATAAAATGTAAATTTATTTTCTTTTGGATGTAGGGTCCTCCACGTATCTATCAAATTTAGTTCATCTATCATTCTGAAAAAGGTTTATGGTAATATATTTCTCTTTTTCTTGTTATTTTTATCAATAACATAATCTTTTTTGGTATTGATTATCCCATTATAATCACCCACAATACATATATTTCTATGGCCTGTCACAATTATCTTTTCATGCAATTTCTTATAAAACTCCCCCTGGCTTTTATTAGGTGCATAAATAACTACCAACAAGATTAGTGTATGTCCTCTTTTTATTTCCATCATTAGGATTCTTCCTTTTGGGTCTGCATAAATTTGATTAGCCTTTATTCCTTCCTTAATATATACCACCACAACTTTCTTTTTCTTCTCTGCCAATGCTGTATAAAGTTTCCCTAACTTATTGTACGCTAAATATTTTTCATCTTGCTTTCGGATGTGTACCTCCCGGAGGCACACTATGTCTGTTTTTTGTTTAATTAGCTTTGTAAATATTTGTCTCCTTTTTGCGACTGCATTTAGTCCATTAACATTTATTGATATTAATTTCAAATCTTCCATTCTATTGTCTGTCTACCAGATATTAGTATCTGTTGGCCCTTGTAACTCTTTGGGTTCTTGTTTTAATACCTCTTATTTCTTGGCTTTCTTTTCCTTCTTTGCTTCTCTCTTCCCGGACTCCTCCTTTGGCTTCCTGATGTTGTATTGGTTCCTCTTCTTGACTTACGGTCTCCATCTCCTCCTTACTACTCTGATCCTCTTCATTTCCCATCAGTTGGTCAAAAAAGTCCTGTGCCGTCATTAATCTATCGATTTTAACCTTCTTGCCTTGCCATGAAACAAGCATTCCTTTCAGGAGTATCCACCTAAACAAGATGTTTCGTTTGTTCAATTCTAAGGCCAAGAAACGATAGTCCTTATGTTGTTCTCGAACCCTTCTAGGGATTTGCTTCAATGTAATAATTTCCTTCTCCTTGTAGCTCATTGGTTCCTCTCGGGTGATATTATAAACTATATCCTAGATTTTCTTTTGGGCAAATCTAATATGGACCTCTCTGGGCAATTTGTGACGTCTAGTATAATTCGATACACTTCATCTAATTTGTTCATAATTTCTTGCTTATCCCTTTGGAGAGATTCTGCTATAACGCCTGCCATTAACTGTCTTAAATCTTCATCCTTTGCCTCTATCACATTTTGAAATTTTAAGTAGAATGATGCCCGGTCCATTTCTAATTGGAGTAAGGAATCTTCTAGGTCTTTATTGCCATCATTTTCTGATCTACCACGTCTAATTTTTTTTCGGTTTGTTCTGTTTTGGCTTCTACTATTTTTATTCTTTGTTCATTCTTCTGAATTGTTTCCTGGATTCAGTTCATTTTATTATCCAATTTCTGGATATCAGATTTCATTTCTCTGTAATTGCTAGACATTGTTTCTTGCATCTTTACCATTGTCTCCTGGATCAATGTCAGAGTGGCTTGCATTGTTTGCATGTTTGGGGTCATGTTAGTTTTTCCACCTTTGATAACCCCTCTGTCGACCGTTGATTTAATGGGGAAACCATCGTTATCGTTGGGATTTGATGCAGTTTTTTCCCTGCCTTTAAAGTCGTTGTTGTAAGACTGGTCATCTCTTTCAATACCCTACTTTGTTCTTCCAGTATTCTATAGATGTTTTTCCACACTGTCATCAACCATTTACTATCTGACTTTTATTTTTATTTTTCCCCCTCTTTTTCCCCTCCTATTTTCCCCTATTAAGTATTAGGTGTTAAATAATCAATTCCACTAATGATAGCTATCTCTATTCTTAATCAACCTTAACGGATTATTCAACGTAAGTATCAATATCAATAGTCTATGTAAATTAATAAAAATATACCAACAAAAGCTTTAAAATAAACCAATAAGCAGGTCTATATAGGTATAAGAGTAAGTATCAATAATCAAATAGTATATATCTAAAGTTAATTCTACAAATTATCAAATTGGTTATCAAATATGGAAACTATGATTTATCCCAATACAATAGAGATTAGCAAAATGATTTGATATACAGAACTTCTAGATAAGCAGGGAAAACTTAAAAGCAATCAGGTTTTAAATGAGCAGGGAATACATATTGATTGGTGTCCATATTTACAAATACAGTCCAGATATAAGAAAGACATAGAAGTATTTTGTATCGAGGTGGAACTAAATCAATTAGACAAACTGTTGGTGCCCCCCCCCCCAAAAAAACTATTATCTAGACTATATAATTATCTACTAGAATATGACAGAGCGGAGGAGGTGGTAAAAGAACCAATGTTCGCTTGGGCCAAAAATATAGGACATAATATAAATTTAGACAAATGGGAAATGATTTGGAACAAAAACTATAAATTAACAAAAGTGGCAACATACAAAGAAAATCAATATAAAATGTTATACCGGTGGAATTTACCGCCTGCAAGATTGGCAAAAATTTATCCGACTGTAAGTCCTAAGTGTTGGAAGTGTGATCCTGAAGCGAAGAAGTATTGGAGCAAAATACATTTGTTACAAGAATTAATTAATAGCAAAATTGAATTAATTCCAGAAACATTTCTCCTGGATGTACTAAGAACCAAATATGACAAAAAACCAAGATATTTAATCTTACACATACTCACAGCAGCGAGAATTGGGAGTTGGTCTTACCTGATACGCCCTATCTTTAGAAGGTAGGCACGCCAGTCACATGTGGGTTATTGGCTTAGACTTCATCCAATGAGACCGAGTCTGCTAAAGTTAAAAGCCCCACCTTCTGCTTCCTGCTTCAGTTTTGAGATGAGGTAGAAACAGCAGACTGTCGTGACTGTAGGAAATTCAAGAAAAAAAGTGAGACAACCACCCCCTCCCCGAAACAGATCCTGGGAATGGCCCCAAAGAGGGACGGAATGACTGGCGTGCCTACCTTCTACAGATAGGGCGTATCAGGTAAGACCAACACCCCAATCTATTATTGGTAGGCATGCCAGTCACATGTGGGACATACCAAAGCTGATGTCCTATAGGGAGGGACCAGGCTGGAACTGGGTATCACTTGCCAAATGCACCGACTGCAACACCCTTCGTCCAAAGGAGGCTTCCGCCGAAGCATAGATGTCCAGTTTGTAATGATGAATGAAGGGCGATGGAGATGTCCAGGCTGCCGCCCGGCAAACCTCTTCCAAGGAAGCCTGAGTGGACCAGGCCGCAGAAGTGGCCACACTCCTAGTGGAATGAGCTGTGATGTTCCAAGGTACTGGTAACCGTTGAGCTGAGTAGGCCGAAGCTATAGCTGCTCTGATCCAGTGACCGATGGCTGTGGCTATCAGTTTAGATCCCATGATCGAAGGCTGAAAGGCCACAAAGAGTGACTCCGTTTGACAAAAGGACGAGGTGCGTGCAATGTAAATCTTGAGTGCTCTTCGGACATCTAGAGTATGCCAAACCTTCTCCAGACAATGCCGGGGGGAAGGACAGAAGTTGGGAAGCACCAACTCCTGAGTTCTATGGAAGACTGAATTAATCTTAGGAAGAAAGGTAGGATCCAGGCGAAGGACAACCCTGTCAGGGTGGAAGATGCAGAGGTCCTGTTGGATAGACAAGGCGGCCAATTCAGAGATATGACATGCAGACGTGATAGTCACAAGAAAAGCAACCTTAAATGAGAGGAATTTAAGGTCCACCTTGCGCAGAGGTTCAAAGGGAGGTTTAGTGAGAGCAGACAAAATTTTGATTAGATCCCAGGTGGGGAACCTATGAATCACTGGCGGTCGAAGATTGGAAGCCCCTCTCAAGAAACTGCAAATAAGAGGCTCCTTGGCTAGAGAGGAACCCGAACCACAAGTGAGAATGGAAGAGATGGCCGCTACTTGCCGTCTGAGCATGTTGGGACTGAGGCCGGATGCGAATCCCTTGTTAAGAAATTCAACCAGTTGAACAACAAACACAGAGGTGGGAACTATGTTATGTCGTCTGCACCAGCTGGAGAAAGAATTCCATGTGGCATCATAAATGCAGTTTGTGGATTGACGACGGGAGGCCTGAATAATTGAAATAGCCCCTGGGGATAACCTGGCATCCGTTAAGATGCTCCGCTCAACCTCCAAATGGCCAGTTGGAATGATTGATGGTCTGGATGAACCAGACAACCCTGGAGGATAGATATATAGTTGTCGGGAATCCTCCAGTGGGAAGCGACAGACAATGCGATCAGATCTGCAAACCATGGTCTCCGTGGCCAGTGAGGAGCTATGAGCAGAAGCTTGGCCCTCTTCTCCAAGAGCTTCCGTATCACCCTGGGTATTAATGGGAGAGGTGTAAAGGCATAAAGGAGCACATCTGGTAGCCAAGGGCTGTGCAAGGCGTCCACTGCTTCCGCCCCAGGAGATGGGAACTGGGAAAAGAATTGAGGAAGTTGATGGTTGGCACTAGAAGTGAAGAGATCCACCGACGGAAGACCGAAATGACCCACTAGGTCCTGGAACAGCAGGGGATGCAGGCTCCATTCTGCTTGATCTATGAGGGAGCGACTGAGGGAGTCCGCCTGAACATTGCTCCTTCCTGAGATGTGTTCCGATCGGAGCAACAGAAGATGGACCTCTGCCCAAAGGCCTATCTGAAGCATCTCCTGCGTGAGGGCCTTTGATAGAGTGCCTCCCTGCCGGTTGATATGGGCCTTGGCCGTGGTGTTGTCTGTGAGGATCAGAACATCCTTCCTGTTGATGTGGGGGAGCAGAGATTGAAGGCCAAGGCGAATAGCCCGAAGCTCCAGAAGGTTGATGTTGAGCGAACGTTCCTGCTGTGACCAAGATCCCTGAACCATGTGAGATCCTAGATGAGCTCCCCAGCCTGAGAGGCTCGCATCCGTGGTGATGATCAATCTGCGAGGTTCGCGGAAGCTGCTTCCTAAGGAAATCGCCTCCGACATCCACCACTCCAGACACCTGAGAACCCCCGGAGGAATATAAAGATGGATCCTTGAAGATGATGCGAGGTTCTGTTGGTAGGGCAGGAGGAGCCACTGTAAAGATCTGCTATGGAGGCAAGACCAAGGGACAATGCCATAAGAAGAAACCATCTTCCCCAGTAAACTGGACAAATCTAGGAGGGAAGCTGACTTGAGTCTCCTAAAACAACTAGCTAGATCTGAAATACTTTGCTGTCTGTCAGGTGACAGGAAAACTTTGGAGGAAACTTAATCTATTACCGCGCCTAAATGTTGAAGGCGGGTAGAAGGGACAAAGTGACTCTTCTTCCAATTAATAGAAAAACCATGATCTCGTAAGATCGCGATGGCTGTATCTATCTCCCCTCGAGCCCTAGCCTCTGACTTGGAAAGGATGAGGATGTCATCCAAATAAAATAGAATCCTAATGGGAATAGTAGAAATGTGAGTCACAATGGAGGGCATTATTTTAGTGAATACCCAAGGAGCAGAAGACAGACAAAATGGAAAGGCCCTATATTGATAGTGCCTATCCCTATAACAAAAACGAAGAAATTTACGATGGGAGGAAAGGATAGGGATATGTAAATATGCCTCCGTGAGATCAATGGAAGCCATGAAATCACCTGACCTGATAGGCAACAAAATAGGCTGCAAAGATTGCATTTTGAACCGGCAGTAAATAACATACCAGTTCAGGGATTTAAGGTCAAGAATAGCTCTCCAACCCCCAGAGGACTTAGGGACTAAAAATAAACGAGAGTAGAAACCTTGCCCCTGTTGATCCTTGGGAACAGGCTGTATGGCATTAATTTGTAAGAGATGCTCAATGGCCAATTCAACACGAGCTCTCTTTACTCTGTCTGAGGACAGACGACAACGCAGAAAAACCTCAGGGGGATAGGTGCGAAATTCTAGGGATAATCCAAATCGAATGGTATTCCGAACCCAAGAATCAGAAATGGTGGCATCCCAGTGATCAGCGAAAGAAGCTAATCTACCACCTATTGGGAGGTCAGAAGAGGAATTAACGAGATCTCCTGAAGGGACGGCCTCTGCCACCCCAAAAGAGCCTTCTGGAGGTAGCCCTGTATTGCTGTCTGACCTGACTGTCTTGATGAGGGAAACCCCTGGGTTGAAAGGGACGCTGGAAGCGATGCTGGTAAAATCCTGAATCTTGGCCACGAAAGGAACCTGATCAAAAGGAACCCTGAGCATGAACCTCCAAACATCTGTACAGAGAAGGCAATACCTTACGATGGTCCTTGGTTTCAATCAGCAGGGGTTCCAGAGGAGCGCCAAAAAACTTCTCTCCTGCATACAGGGAAGATGCCAAACGCCATTTAGCCCGGACATCAGCCTGCCAGTTCCTGAGCCAGAGAAGATGCCGAGAAGTGACAGAGGTACCTATGGCTTTTGCTGAAAATCTAGCAGCATTGAGGGTAGCATCCGCTGAGAACTCTACAGCCACCAGAATTTTATTTAAGCCTTGGTGGGTTCTGGAATCAGAAGCAGGGAGTCTTTGTTGGAGCTGTTTAATCCAAAGAATAGTAGCCCTATTAAAGAAGGAAGCCGCTGAAGAGGCTTGAACAACCCACGCAGAGGCTTGATGACCCTTAATGAGAGATCGTTCTGCCCGCTTATCCTCTGGCTTTAAGGATTCCTCTGCTGGACCTGTAACTGGGGAAGAAGATGCTAAAGCCACCACTGGTGAATCTACCGATGGCACCTGTAAAATAGATGAGAATTCATCAACCACATTGTAAAAAGGTTGATCCAAAGAATTGGGAACAGGTCCAGTGCTGGGAAAGGACCATTGCTTTTGAATAACATCCGTGAACAACTTGGGAGCAGGAATGGATTCCAAGCGGACCGTAGGCTGCTGGAATACTGCTATAGATGGATCTGTAAGAGCGGAACTAGGATCAGGCCTGGGGAAAGGAACACCAAGATGGGAAGTGTTTTGAGCCTTAAACAATAAGGAATGAAACATTTGAGATCTAAATAAACCCACAAAGACAGGTTGATCCGGTTCCAGACCTTCATCCTCTGAAAGATCCTGGTCTGGGAGAATTTCACCTTCAGAGAGAGATTCTTGGAAAACAGAGTGAGATGAATCTGCCCTTTCACGATGAGAAATGTTTTGTTCAGGAGATTGAGGCCTGTGTGAATGACCATGGTGGCTTACTGAAGCAGAAACCTCAGAAGAAGCTCACTGAGAAAGACCATCTGCTATCCCTTGATGAATTGCAGCAGAAATCAAGTTAGCTAATGCAGGTGAAATCTCAGGCAGAACCTGATCATTTCTAATATTGCTTTCAGCTCCAGAAACAGAAGCAGTTTCAACAATTACCTCCTGAGGAGCTTCCTGAATCACCACTCGAGGCTGGGCAGGGCCCGTTGGAGAAATAGGGAACACAGAAGCAACCTCTGCTGAATATAAACCCTCCTGCAAGGACCTATGAAGGAGAAATAGAAGGCCTGGCCACAGAGGTTTGAACTCCTGGTTCAGTGGAAGGAGAATCCACATGGACTTGAGCAGGAACAACTATTGTACCTGACTGAGCCTTTTGAAAAACCTTTTCCATGGCCTTATGATGCCTTGCCTCCTCTCTAAGAACCTTGGAACCCCTAGGATCATCTTTACGGGGCGTCTTAGAAGGCGTGGGAGGGGCCTCAGGCACAATTTCATCAGGATCTGCCTGTTGTTGCCTCTTTCGTTTAGATGCCGCTTTGGAAGGAGCCATTTTATTTGTACCCAGGCTTGGAATTAAAATGCTGGGATTTTAAAACAATTTCTTAACACAGATTACTCATACCCAGGCTTAATTTAATGCTGGGATTTCACAATAGGGAGAGACTCAGAAAAAAACTTTCAGAAGTGAAAAAGCCCCAAATACTTGCACTTTGTAGCCTCCACGTGAAGAAAGCCAAAATTGCTAGCTCGCAGGCTTAGCGCGATCAGGATGGGAGCAGCAAGGCTTTGGTGCCAAATACAGCGACTCACAACTCTTGTCATCCGCCCATGCAGTAAACAGAAAGGGCTAGGAGGCTCCTGCAGACGCGTTGGAGCAAGCTCGTGCACGCTGCGTTATCATAAAAGCTGGCTGGCAGCTCTAAACTGCTCTTGTGGCTAGTAAACACATAGGCAAAGCCCACTGACAACTTTACAATCCTCAAAAATAATAAAATAAAACAAATAAATCCAGAAATTCAGACACCTACAGTCACGACTGTCTCAATGAAGACCGAGTCAAAAAACTGGAGCAGGAAGCAGAAGGCGGGGCTTTTAACTTTAGCAGACCCGTTCTCATTGGATGAAGTCCAAGCCAATAACCCACATGTGACTGACGTGCCTACCAATAATAGATTTGCATATGCGCAATATTGGAAAGGAAATAATGTACCACCAGAGGGACTCATTATTCAAAAAATATTCGACTGTGCTGAAATGGACAAATTAACATTAGAATTAAATGAAAAAGAGGATTCAGAATACTATACAGTGTGGGATAATTGGTACAGGTGGATTGATAATTGTTTTAAAAATGAATAAAGATTAGTATTAAGTATAAGATGCATATATATATTTATGAATTGTAGAATTTATAGGAATAATTAATTTAACCTGTTTCTTCTGGAAAAAGTAACACTGTCTGATCATGTATTGGAATTTTGGAAAAGAAAAGGAAAAAACACTATAAAAATATTAATAAAAAAATAATAATTCTACAAATTATCAATTTGTACAAATGTCCATTTTCGGAGCGCCGCAGATACACTCCATAGCTGGGTAAGATCCTCTTCTCTGACAGCAACTTATTTTTAAATCAATTACTCCCACTCTGTGCTCTCTCCACGCCCCTTTTACCCATACTTCCTCAGTCTTGAACGAAGATGCTGCACAGACAAGGTAAACAACACCATTTATTAACAACCACAACCAACAAACCAACAAACAGGAAGCCAAATGGGAGGGAATGGAGTGTATCCGCAGCGCTCTGAAAATGGACGTTCAGGTAAGACAACGTCCGTTTTCCAGACCGCTGCTACTACACTCCATAGCTGGGACATACCCAAGCTCAAACCCCAAGGGAGGGAGGCTGACTGCCCGCAGAAGGTTCAGAAACCACACTTTGCAAAACCCGCCGTCCAAAAGATGCCTCAGCCGAAGCATAAGCATCAATCCTATAGTGTCTTATGAAAGGAGACAGCGAGGTCCAAGTGGCCGCCTGACATATGTCCAGAATTGAAGCCTGCATCGCCCAAGCAGCTGACATGGCCGCACTTCGCGTTGAGTGAGGCAAAATCCTCGCCGGAGCCGGACGTGCCTGACGTTTGTAGGCAGTTGCAATGCAGGCCTTGATCCAATGGCCCACTGTGGCAGATGACACCTTCAGTCCCATAGACGCCGGGTGGAAGGAAACAAGGAGGGCCTCTGTCTTACGAAAGGATGCAGTCCTCCGGATATGTCGTAGAGCCCTACGGACGTCAAGGGTGTGCCAAAGAACCTCACGGTGATGCTTGGGAGAAGGGCAAAAATCAGGGCAACACAATTTCCTGCGAACGGTGAAACCACGAATTCACTTTAGGTGTGAATGCAGGATCCAAACGGAGCACAACTGTATTAGCATGAAATATGCACAGGTCCTTCCTTACAGACAGAGCCGCAAGCTCCAAAATCCTACTGGCCAAAGTAATCACCAAAAGGAATGCCACCTTGAAGGAAAGGAACTTTAATGAAACAGAACCCAATGGCTCAAAGGGCAGTTCGGTGAGGGCTTGCAACACTAGGGGCAAATCCCAGGAAGGGTATCGATGCACCATGGGTGGCCGTAAATTCATGGCGCCGTGAAGGAAACCCCGCACCCACGGATGGTGTGACAGCGACTGGTAAGGAGGAACAGACAGGACCGTAGAAAGAGCGGCAACTTGTCGTCTCAACGTGGCAGGAGCCAGTCCTCTATCCAACCCCGACTGGAGGAAACCAAGGATGTCCTGGATCACTGCCGACGTCGGGTCCACATGACGATCCGAACACCATCTGCAAAAGGCCTTCCAAGACGCCTCATATATCCGTGTCATGGAAGGGCGACGCGCCGCCTGGATGGCGCCAATTACATCATCCGGAAGTCGACCTTTCTTCAGGATGACGCGCTCAAATGCCAAACGGCCAACTGCAACCACTGAGGATCTGGGTGGCAGATGGCCCCTTGTCGCAGAGATATCCGATGCGGTGGTATCACCCATGGGCTGCCCACCGAGAGTTCCACTAGATTGGCAAACCAGGGCCTGCATGGCCAGTAGGGAGCTACCAACAGCAGTTCTGCTCCTCCTGCCACCATTTTCCTGACCACTCAAGGCATCAGTTTGACCAGAGGAAAGGCGTACAACAGTCCGGTCAGCCACCGACACCGCAGGGCATCTGAGTCCTCCGCCTGAGGAGTCGGGTACCTGGAGACAAAACGAGGAAGCTGGGCGTTTGCGGGACTGGTGAACAGGTCGACTACTGGGGTCCCGAACCGGAGGGACAGCTCGCAAAACAGCCTCGGATGTAATTGCCATTCAGTCAGATCGATCTGTTCCCTGCTGAGCCAGTCCGCCTGAACATTGGCCGAGCCGGAGATGTGGTCCGCCCGCACTGACAGCAGGTGACCTTCCGCCCAATGAAAGAGCTTCTCCGACTCTAGCATCAGGGCACGCAACCTCGTGCCCCCTTCTCGGTTCACATGCGCCTTGGCGGACGTGTTGTCCGTGAGAATCAGCAAGTGACTCTCGTGAATTGTCGCTGAGAAGTGGAGCAGGGCCACGTAAATCGCCCACAGCTCGAGGAGGTTGATGCTCTGAAGCCTCTCTGACCGAGACCACCGACCCTGAGCCACTTGGCTGTCCAAATGGGCTCCCCAGCCCTGAACACTGGTGTCAGTAGTTAGAACCACTCTCTCTTGGTCCAGAAAATAACAGCCCTGCCGAAAAGCTGGTGACTTTCACCATCTTAGGGACAGCCTCACTTGTGGTGGGACGAAAATGGTCCTGGAGGAGGTGGCCTCCCCCTTCCTTTGGTACGGCAACAGAAGCCATTGAAGTGGGCGTGAGCGTCTGCGTGCCCACAGAACAATGTGAATGCACGAGACCAGCTTCCCGAGGAGTTGTGAAAGTCATGAGAGGCACCGACCTCTGGGCCAAAATCAGATCCAATAAGCTCCTGATGTTCTGCACCCTTTCGGGCGACAGAAAAACTTGACCTTTGGAAGAATATATCACGGCTCCGAGGTGCAGAATGGAAGTGGACGGGACTAACAGACTCTTTTCCAGATTTATGGTGAATCCGTGAGCCCGAAATGTCGAGAGCACCAGGTTCATGTCGCGTGTTGCTTGCTCCATGGAAGACGACAGAACCAGGATGTCATCCAGATAGCACAATAGTCTCACTGGCACTGGCCTGAGGGTTGCCGCAACCACTGCCACGAGTTTGGTGAAGGTCCTGGGTGCTGAGGAAAGTCCAAATGGCATGGCACAGTACTGATAATGGCTGCCCGCAAACTCGAATCGCAGAAACTTGCGATGAGAAGGATGTACTGGAACATGGAGGTAGGCCTCGTGTAAGTCCACCGACTGCATGAAGTCCCCTTGTCGCACCGAGGCCAAAATCGACCAAAGCGAGTGCATCTTGAACCGCCGGTAGCGAACTGCTCGATTCAAGTCTTTCAAGTTGAGGATTGCTCTGACGCCTCCCGAACTCTTGGGGACCAGGAAGAGAATCGAGTAAAACCCGGCACCCCACTGATCCTTGGGAACCAGTTCTATTGCTTTGATGTCCAGAAGATGCAATATTTCCACTGACATGAGGCCGCGAAGCTTGGCTGACCCTGGTACGGGGCACCTGAGGAAAGGACATGGAGGGCGATTCAAGAATTCGATCAATAGACCTTCGGTCACCGTGCGACAAATCCACACATCTGACGTTGACGACGCCCATTGACGGTGGAAGGCCTGGAGACGACCGCCAATGGGACCGGACGGCAGTGAGTCATTTGCCCCGCCTAAAGGGCCTGGAACCGGATCCACGAAAGGAGCGCTTCGCAGTTGATTGCTGTCTGCCCCGGTCCCAAAACCTCTGTCTATCGAAGAAGCGGTCAGATGAAGGGAACGATTGCCGGTATGAGGAGGACCCGCCGGCCCCTGAAGCAGGCCGAAAGGGTGGCCACTGAGGATACGGAGTGTAACGCCTCTCTTGTCTGCGATAAGCCGACGGAATAACCTTCCGCTTATCCTTGTCTTCAACTAGAACGGGGTCCAATGCAGCACCGAAGAGATTAGGCGCCTTGTAAGCTGCAGCAGCTAACTTCCATTTTGTTTTAACGTCAGCCTTCCAAGGCCGTAGCCAGAACAGGCGTCGTGCCGTGATGGAAGATGCCAATGCACGTGAAGCAAACTTGACAGAATTCAAAGACGCATCGGCCAAATATTCTGTGGCTGCAATGATCTTGTTAACGTCTTGGTGCAAACGAGTTTCCTCGGGAGGAAGCCGTTCTTGTAACTGGCGTAGCCAAATCAAAGAGGCACGATTAAAGAAAGAAGTGGCGTAGCTGTTCTGACGGCCCAGGCCACCGCTTGGTGGGACTTACGGAAAGCCTTCTCCATGCGCCTATCTTCTGCATTCAGGCCATCCAAGGGATCCGAAGAAATCACCGATTGGGAGGTGAGGCTCGCCACTGGGGCATCCACAGCAGGTAAGTCCAAAATAGACTCCAACTCAGGCGCCGGGCAGAAAAGCTTTTTGTCTTGGTTACTGGGCGCAGTTGACGACCTGGGCTGGCCCCATGGTGCCTGAAGAACGTCCAGAAATAGTTGAGGACAAGGAATAAAATCCTTCTCCTGTTTAGTTTGTTTAAACAAGGCATCATGCGAGCCCGCTTCAGGCTGGGGCATAGAAGATTGAGCCCCCACTGACCCCAAATTGGTTGTCAAGTGCACCTTGTGTAGGAGGGACTTGAACAGGGCAGGCCTAAAAACTCCCGTAAAGGCTGGGGAATCAGGAGGCAATCCCTCGTCCTCCGAGAATTCTAGATCTTCAGGGCAATCTTCCTTCGGGTCAGAATCGGAGGCCGAATCAGATTCTTGCTGGTGAGAAGACCGGGATCTACGAGTGGAAGGAGCAGGTTGTGCTGCCTGACCAAGGCCCAATGAAGACCCGTGAACCGCATGTTGAGCACCCGCCGCCATAATAGAAGGTAAGGCCATAGAAAACATGGTTTGGAAGTCCATCTGAGAAGCAGAAGGAGGCGGTTCAACAGGGCAAAGACCCGCAGCAGTGGGTGTGAAGGTCGCTGAAGGTGCCTGCCTGCGTAGTGGGTGACAAGGCGCTATCCCGGCAGCAGACACATTGGGTAAGGATTGTGAAACTCCTTTCGACAAAGCCAACGGAACAGGAGAAGGAGACCTAACCTGAGAAAGTTCTGGGTTAAGGCGTGATGGCGAAGATTCAGCTGCACGTTTGGCCTTTTCATACTGATGCTCAAAGGCCCTGTGGTGCCTCAATGCATCCTTGTCAGCAGCTGTTGAGGCTTTGGAGCGGTGGGAAGAGCGGCTGGAAGACCCAGACCGCTTAGTCCCCTTGGACTTATGTGATTTGACGGACCTAGAAGGGCTAGCCTCCTGTTCAAGGTCCGATGAAAGTGAAGAATCTGCCATAGTGGAAGCAGCCTATAAATATTGCCACCTGTCTTTTTTTTTTAATACCTGAGGGGGGGGGGTGATTGCCCCACCCACTAGGTGCTTTCCGGAAATTAATTACCTAAATGCTTTTCAGACAGGAATATGTCACCAGAAAGGGGATTTTTATTCAGGGTGAATCACAGTTGGCACAAATAGTGACCAAGCTGGAATATAAGGTCACAGAAGGAAGCAGCGCTCCCACAATTGCCTGTAAGGGAAGGAGAGGACTCCCCCCCCCACCCTTTCACAGCCTAGGGCAGATACTGGCCCGAGTCAAGGCCTCCTGCAGGCACAAGATGGTGATACACCCAATCTCAATTGGCTCCAATTAAAGTTAAGCCAGGATTTGCAATCAGGCTCCCACAGATTTATTTTGTGGCAGGACTCCCCCCCCCCTCTTCTCACACCTCCAGAAAGGCCGTGATGTAAAGGCCTTGGGGGGATCGATCAAATGAAATCCAAAATGGCGGGCGCTGCTCGCAACGACCCAAAATGGTGCCCGCCATGAGGCACTCACCACTGGCCCGATAAACACTAGCGGGGATATGAGCCAGAGGCCACACCACTCCCCTCAATGCACAGGATCGGGCCCAGTAGACACCGCTGCCACAATCCGCCAGTAGTCACGGCGCCACTCGCAGAGCCCTGACGGGACGGTCGCCTGCTGCCTCCCTGTTCTCTCCGGGCTGCACGAAAGTCGTGCAAACCGCCTCACCGCTTCTCTTGTTTCGAGCCTCCGTGAAGAATCAGGTGAACCGCCCAGCCCTCTGGACACCCACGGCAATCAGGGATGACCGGATCTGCCCCGAAGGGTCAGAATCCAGATGCTGGTGGTGTATCACACCTCAGCACAGAACGGCCCGGCTGCCCAGGCACATTACCAGCTACCCAGCTTGCAGGCAGGCAGTCCTTTCACACTCTCACACTCTAACCGGAAAATTAAAAAAAATTTAAACTACTCAAAAATAAACGAATTCTCCTAACGCAATAAAACTAATCTCCAGAGCACAGACCACAAAAAAAAACACCTCAGTCTGTCAGCAACTGAGAGAAAGACTGGGGAAGTATGGGTAAAAGGGGCATGGAGAGAGCACAGAGTGGGAAGTAATTCATTTAAAAATAAGTTCTTTCAGTTGCTGTCAGAGAAGAGGATCTTACCCAGCTATGGAGTGTAGTAGCAGCGCTCTGGAAAATGCGTATTTTATAAATGTTACTGATTCATAGGTACTTATTTTACCACTAGTATTTACGTATAAAATATATTTATATTTAATTTAATTTATATTTAAAAAGTATATTTAATCCTTTGAGTCTTCTTAGTTAGCTTAGAATTAGTCAGTAGATAAATAATAATAAATATGCCTTAAGTGCAAAGTTTAGGCATCTAATTCTAAAAGAGTGTGAATCATTGTATCTTCTTCCGGATATAGCTGTCTTTACTCCTCCTAAGTCTTTAATGCCTCAATTATTTTATTATATAGTCTATTATATATAGTCTATTAAGTTATTATTGTCTTTCTCCACTTTCATTCAGCCTCGGGTTCTTCTGGTCCCTCTGTTTAAAAGTTATATTTTTTTTTCAAAAAAGTTTTTTATTTTTATTTCTCATAAACACATTTACATGTACAGTCATTTCCATCATTTTTCATTAATCTTTTCTTTTAACGTTCATTTTTCATTTTTACTTTTTCGGGGCTGCTCTTTTACCCTTAACCTTTATTCCAACCTTTCTTCTTCTCCTCCCATTCTCTTCCTTTCTCTTTCTCCTCCTACTTCCTTCGTTCTTCCTCTCCTTCTCTTTCCTACTTCCCTTTCTCTTCCCCCACTCCTCTCTTCTTCCCTCCTTCTAACCTTCTCCTCTGCTCCTCTTTCCCCTCCCTTTTCTTCCTCTCCTTTTCCCTTTCTTCTTTCTGCTCCCCCTTCCCCTCTCTCCTGTTCTTTCCCTTTTCAGTTCAATCTAAAGTGGTATTCGAGCAGCCCCAATTTTCTAATTATCTTTATTCTCATTTTAATTTCTTATTCAATTATTATTTATTTTTATTTCATCATTTGTGTACATTTTTATAATATCTCACTTTTTCCCCTTTTACCCCCCCCCCTTTCTCCTTTTACTTGACATCATCTGGGTATCTACTTTTCTAATTGTTTTCTCCCATCTATTCTCTATCAATTTTATCTCTATATCCTTACTCATATTTCCTTTCTAACCAATCATAAAATTTATCCCATCTTGAAATACATTGACTCCTTTATCTTTTATTCTCAATGTTAATCTATTCAGTTCTGCACATTCTAAAATTTTCTTTATAATTTCTCCTTCCAACAAGATTTTATCTGCTTTCCAGTTTTGTGCACATACAATTCTAGCCGCTGTTATTATATGAATAATCAAATATGTATCTTCTTTACTATAATTCTCTGGTAAAATTCCCAATAAGAATATCTCTGGTTTTAACTCTATATGGTGCTGCAACATTCCCTCTAACCATGTTTGTATTTTCACCCAATATTGTTTTGCTTCTTTACACAACCACCACATATGATAGTATGATCCTGGCAACTGGTGACATTTCCAACACTTAGCTGATTTATCTTTAAACATCTTATCTAATCTTTCTGGTGGCATATGCCATCTATAAAACATCTTATACAAGTTTGCTTTATAGGCTGTTGCCATTGTTAATTTATAGTTTCTTTCCCAAAGTTGTTGCCATTTCTCCAATTCTATGGTGTATCCAAAATTCTTTGAATCTTTGTTTCTTTTACTTCTTCATCCTCTAGTCTAATACGCAATAAATAATTATATAATTTCTTAATCATTTTCTCATCCGTTCCTGTCAATATTTCATCCAGTTCTGATTTCCCCAAGTTAAAGCCAGTGGTGGGTCGCTGGCTTGCTTGCTTGGCTGCTTGCCGCCCAGAGCTCGCAGGTAGCGAACGAAACCTCTGTGCATCGAGGATGCCGAGCAGCAGCAGGAAAAGCACGGACCTCCTGAAATGCAGGAAGCGGCTGCCAGCGATGCTCTCAGGCAAAGATGTGAGTGGGGAGGCTCAATCCTCCTTAGGAGATGTCAAACGCTCGCCGCCCCTCTACGCCCCTACAAGTCTCCTCCCACCGTGCTCCTCTTCCTCCTAAGCAGAAGCGCTCACAAGTAACAGGAGATATTTTTTCAGGATTGCCCCCATCTAGTCTTCAGTATGCGGCTCGTCGGCCTCTGAACGTCAGGTTCCCACCATCTAGCACCAGTTTCCCACCCCCGAGAGAGAGAGGTGGAGGGAGGGAAAGAGAGAGAGAGAGAGAAGAGACACACAGAGAGAAAGAGGGGGGAAGAGAGACAGACACACAGAGGGGGGAAAGAGAGAGACAGGCACACAGAGAGAGGGGGAAAGAGAGACAGAAACAGAGAGAGAGGGGGAAAAGAGAAGCAAGACACAGAGAAAGGGGGAGGGAAAGAGAGATGAGACAGAGGGAGAGATGAGAGTGAGAGAAAGAGAAAGAGAAAGAAAGAAAAAGAAAGAGATGAGAGAGAAGATGAGAGAGAGGGAGAAGGAATTGTTGGAAACTGGCAAAAAACATAGAAAACCTCAGTTACATGACTGTGTGGGATGTTGTAACTGGTCATAAGTGTGTGTGTGTGTGTGTGTGTGTGTGTGCGCGCGCACATGGCTGTCAAAACTCCAAAAACAGGTCAAGTAGCTCTGGGGAGGTCAGTCATAAATTAGAACACTTGCTAAGCAACTGGCCATTAAGCAAGGACCACTTGTATTTGGTTTGCCTTAAGGGTTCAGAGCTGTATGGAATCTGATTTCCTTTGACCCTTTGTGGGATTGCAAAAGGTCCGGATGGGGGAATCCTCGTAGGGGGAACTAGGATTGTGACCACCTAGCCATGCCCACCCAGCTACATGACTGCCAAGCCACGCCCACCCAGTCACATGACCGCCAAGCCACACCCACCAAATAAGCCACGTCCACAGAACCGGTAGAAAAAAATTTTAGAACCCACCACTGGTTAAAGCCATATTGTCTACGATCTGCTTCATATCTTGATTGTATTTGCAGTCTTGTATACAATCTATCTCAATCCCTTGACTCTCTAGTTCTTGTTTTTGTTTCAGTTCTCCCCGATCTGTCAAAATGTCTTTATATCTAACAATATTCCCCAAGTTCACAATATTTGAGTATGTCACCGCTTCTATTGTAGAAAGCCACATTGGAATATTCAAATAATGTTTTTCTTTCACTCTCTCCCACACTGATAACAAACCATTTCTTACATAATGTGGGAAGAGCAAAGTGCAGGAGGAGACGCAGGAGCAGGTTGTTTGAGCGCCGGGTGAGTAAGACCAGCTCAGGCGGGAACAGCTTTCAAAGTTTTTTGTGGACTAACAACGCCCTGGCCCTAATAGCGGCTAAGAATTATCAGGGCGAAAGATTGAAAATAATTAATAGAGAAGAGAAGCCCCTTTAAAGGATGATAATATTTATCACTTGCTTTTGGAACTAAATATTTTTCTGGAAGGACCTTTGGTTACTAAGGAGAATGGATTAGCTGCAAAGAGAAAGAAGGAGAAGAGGAAATGGAATGGAATGCCCTTTTAAAAAAAAAGAAGCGGTGAGAATAATAAGTGAAGAGAGCTTAAGATGGACGCTTGTTAACAGAAGTGAAAGTGGGAACTGCAAATTGTGTATTTCTTGCTGCTTAAAGAAGAAATGTTGTTTCTTATTTCTTGAACTGGAGTATATTGAGCAAAACTAAGGTGGTTTGATTTTGGATGTACTTAACTTGTTTTTCAACTTAATAAGCGGTGGGACTTTAAGATGGGCGCTTCTTAACAGAAGTGAAAGTGGAAACTGCAAACTGTATTTTTTGCTGGTTAAAGAAGAAACTTTGTCGCTTATTCTTCAAACTGGAGTATAGTACACCGCCCTGAGTCCACTAGGAGAAGGGCGGTATATAAATTTAATAAAATAAATAAATAAATAAATAAATATTGAGGAAAAACTAAGGAGGTTTGATTTGGATATACTTAATTTGGGTTTGAATTATTTATGGACAGCTGGAAGGACGAAGTTATTTGGAACAGTTAAATCTGCTGATTGATGGTGTTGAAGAAAGAGGGCATTAGCCTAGGAGAGGACATGATGACACCATATATGGAATACAAAAGAATTAAATTTGTTAGCCTTTATAACTTTATGGATACTGGAACTGGAAAAGAGGAAAAAAGAAAAAAGAAGAAAGAGTTTGGGCAGAAGGAGAGAAACACCTCAGTTTGATTAAAATGGATGTAAATACTTTTTATGTAATTGATTTTTAAACAATGTAAGGAGGAGAGTTCCTCTCTCCTCTATCTCCTTCTTTTTACTTTAATTACTTTTTTCTCTCTCTTTTTTCTCTTTTTAGCTTTGTATTATTTTTCTATCTCATTCCTTTCTTTTTGCTTCTTCTTCTTCCCTTTTTTTCTTGCAAATTTTTTCTTTTGATAATTTTTGTTATACTTTTATTTCTTTGGCTAAAAATATTGTTTTTTTTATAGAAAGTAAGGGAATGTGGATAATTGAATATTACTGAGAACTATTAGCAGATGATGATTTTTAAAGTGAGGGATATTATTATAGAAAAAAGGTGGATATTTTGAAAGAAAACTTTTTGTTTTTGTTTTGAAAACTGATCTAAAAAGTGGTTTAAAATGTAAGCTATAAGAAATATGAAGATTAAGAATGAATCTTTGATTACTAATGAGAAATGTTGATAGATCTAACAATTACAGGGAACTGTCTTTTTAAAATGGTTAAAAATATTGTTCTTTATAGAAAATTAGAAAATGTGAATGAAGTTTTGAATATTGTTAAGAACTATTTATACATGTTTATTTTTAAAGCGAGAAATGTCATTATAGAAATAATCTGAATACTTCGAAAGAATTCTCAAAAAATATTAATAAGCGTTTTAAGGATTATAGAAAATGGATTTGAAAGATGTTTAAAATGTGGGGGGTTTTTTTATAACATGCAAAAAATGGGAATGAACTTCTGAATAACAATAAGACTTGATCATAGATTTTATAATTACGGTGAATTGATTTATAAATAGTCTAAAATGCTTGGGAATTAGATGATAAAAATTGTGAATTTGTCAAATATAAGGTTAGGAGCGGTGGAAAGCATCTCTGGAGAGCAGCTGACTAGGCTGTGAACCAGCTAAAAATAAACCTAGGAGGAGTAGAGGAGGCAATGCTGGAGAGCAGTTAGAGCCAAACTGTGAACTAGTTAAATATAAGGTAAGGAGTGGAGGTAAGCATCCCTGGAAAACAGCGAATTAAGCTGTAATCCAGCTAAAAATAAATTTAGGAGGAGTGGAGGAGGCACGCTGGGGACCAGTTAAAGATAAACTGTGAACCAGTTAAATATAAGGTAAGGAGTGGAGGAAGCATCCCTGGAAAGCAGCTTATTATGCTGTGATCCAGCCAAAAATAAAAAAAAAGGAGAGGAGAGAATATACTGGGGAGCAGTTAAAGCTAAACTGTGACCCAGAGAAATATAGGTTAGGAGTGGAGGGAAGCATCCCTGGAGAGCAGCTGAAAAGTTGATATCCAGCTAAAAATAAACCTAGGAGGAGTTGAGGACAAAATGTTGGAAGCAGTTAAAAGTAACTGTGATCCAGCCAACAAATAAGGTTAGGAGTGGAGGTAAGCATCCCTGGAAACCAGCTAACTAAACTGCAATCCAGCTAAAAATAAAACTAGGAGGAATGAAGGAGATACTTTTGATGAATAGATATTGATCTTAAAATGTTTTTTTAGAGAGGAATGAAATATTTTATATTGATTATTAGATGTGTTTCAAAAGAAATATTGACTTGATTTGGGTCTTTGAAGTATGGGAAATATATGAAATACTGATTGTTAAAATGCTAAATGAATATTACAAAGTGCTGTTTGGATGTGAAGTTTAAGAGTTAGAGTGATTATATATCAGAAAATTAAATGTTAGAATAAGATGTTAGATTGAATGATAAAAATTGGGTTTAGATTTGGGGCTTTTCTTTTCTTTCTTTCTTTCTTTCTTTCTTTTTTTTTTTTTGTGATTTTCTGTTTATTTTAAGATGTTAATGGAGGGAATTGGAATTTATATCTATGTTATACCGGGCGAAACTCTTGCTCCAAAAAGATGTTGTTTTATGTTTTATTTCTTAAAAAAATAAAAAAAAAATTCAAAAAAAAAAGGCATGCCAACCCAGTTGTAAATCATGACCCTCCAATGTCAAGTCTTGTATTCCTTAATAAAATCCATTCTTTAATCCATGTTAACGCTGCCTCTTGATAATACAAATCCCAATTTGGAAAGCCAAACCCACCTCTAATTCTTGCATCTTGTAGCATTTTTATGTTGATCCTTGCTCTCTTTCCTTGCCACACATATTTCCACGTTATTTTCTTCAAGTCTTCAAAATATTTTTTCTCCAGTTTTATTGGTATAGTTTGAAATAAAAATAATATTTTTAGTAATACATTCATTTTTATTAATGCTATTCTTCCCATTAGTGATAATTGCAAGTTTCTCTATTTCTCCAGGTCTGTTTCAATTTGTTTTTTCAGTTTATGATAATTGTCTTCCTTGAGCGTTGCACATCTTGATGTCAGATAGATGCCCAAATATTTCACTTTCTTCACAATTTGGATGTCCAGTTTCTCCATCATCTCCTTCTTTTGCTTTTCTCTCATATTTTTAACTAGTATTTTTGTCTTATCTTTATTGATTTTCAGACCTGCTACTTTCCCATATTCTTCTATTTGCTCTAATGGTTTTGGCACTGTCTCTATTGGGTCTTCCATGATAAACACCAAATCATCCGCAAATGCTTGTAGTTTATATTCTTCTTGTTTTTTGATTCTCATTCCTTTTATTTCCTTTTCCTGTCTCACTTTTCTATTTAAAATCTCTAATGTCAATATAAATAATAATGGAGATAAAGGGCATCCTTGTCTTGTTCCTTTTCTAATATCTATTTTCTCTGTCATTTCACCATTTACCATCACTTTTACCGCTTAGTCTCTATTTATAGTTTGGATCATATTTATAAATCTGTCTCCAAAATCCATCATTTTCAACTGTTTTATCATAAATTGCCAATTCACGTTGTCAAACGGCTTTTGTGCATCTAAAAATAACAGCGCTATTTGTTTCTCTGAGTGTAATTCATAACATTCTAATGTGTTTAATATAGTTCACATATTATCTCTAATTTTTGGTAGAAGTCATTTTGGTCAAAATGTATAAACTCGGTAAATAATTTTTTTAATCTTCCAGCCATGATTGATGGAAAAATCTTATAATCTGCATTTAATAAAGGTATCAGTCTATAATTCTTTATCTGTTGCAGATCTGCCTCTTCTTTTGGTATTAAAGTTATATATGCCTCCATCCATGAGTCCGGAATTTTAGCTTTAAGTAATAGTTCATTGAATACTTGCAGCATCACATTGTTTAGTACATCTTGTAGTGTTTTATATACCTCTGATGGTAATCCATCCGGGCCTGGTGTCTTCCCATTTTTCTGTCTTTTAATTTCCTCCATTAATTCCATCATAGATATTCTTTCTTCTAATAATTTTTTGAACTTTTCCGGGATTCTAGGCAGTTCCATTTTCTTCAAATATTGTTCTATCTCATCTTCTATTATTGCTTGTTGATACAATCCATTGTAGTATTTCTCAGTTATCCTCTTCTATAACATATCTTTCCATCTTGATCTATTAATTGACTTATTAATTTCTTTTCTTTCTCTTTTTTCATTTTATATGCTAACCATCGTCCTGGTTTATTTGCATTTTCAAAAAAGTTTTGCCTTGAGCTTTTATTTTATTCGCCAATTCTTCATTTTCCATTAAATTAATCTTATGTTTTTTCAAATCCAACAAGTTTTTAACCTTTTTGTCGTGTAGGTTTTCTTGTAGTTCCATCTCTATTCTCTTATATTCTTCCTCTAAGTTCTTTTGCATTTGTCTGTTTTGTTTATTTCGTTTTCCTAAATATGTCATTGCCAATCCTCTAATGTATGCTTTACTGGTATCCCACACGTTTTGTAAAGATGTATCTTCTTTTTCTCTTTAAGAAAGAAAGTCAATTCTTTTTCCATATATTGTTAGAATTTTTTTTCATTTAGTAATTTTTGATTTAATGTCCATCTCATTTTTCTTTTTTTTTCCTTTCCATGTCATTATTATTGGATTGTGGTCGGCCCATACATTTATTCCAATATCAATTTCTTGTATTTTAGCTATTAATTCTCTTGACATCCACATCATGTCTATTCTTGACCACAACAGATGTCTATTTGAGTAAAATGTGTACTGCTTTTCTTTTGGATGGCTTCACCTCCAAGCATCTTGTAGACTTAATTCATCTATCACTGTGGAAAAAGTTTTTGGCAATGTTTTTTCTTATCTTCTTATTTAATTTTATAGGTTTATAGTCCAACTCATTGTCTATTATTGGATTGAAATCCCCTAATATACATATTTCTTCGTATTCATATTCTATTAATTTTTTATGTAATTTCCCATAATATTCTTCTTGATTATCATTTGGAGCGTATATTGCCACTAACAATGTTTTTTTTTATTCATAGTTATTTTAACCATTAATATCCTTCTTTCCTCATCTTCAAAAATCTGTTTGGATTGAATTGTTTTTTTAATATATAATGCTACCCCTCTTTTACTTTGACTGGCAAGTGTTGTATATAGTATTCCCAATTTCTTTTGCTCCAATAGATATTCATGCTGTTTCTTAATATGAACTTCTTGTACACATATAATCTCTAATTTTAATTCTTCTAAATTTGATGAATATTCTTCTTTTTATTACTGCATTTAGTCCATTTATATCCACTGATATTACTTTTACTTCTTCCATTTTTACTTGTTTATTTGTTTAGTAGATCTAGTCACTCGTAAAAGTTTAAAAGTTCTATTGAACCGGTGAGTTCTTTCTCCACTTTCTGGCTTGGGTGCTCGTCTGCTCAAGCCTCTCGCAGTCATGGCGTGCCTTCATCTGCTCTCATCGCTTCTCTTCCTCTCCTTTCTTTTCCTGTCACACTAGCATACCAGATTTCTCTCCTTCTTTGCTTTCTCCTTTCCTTCAGTTTCTCACCAGAATGTCCACCTGTCTCATCGCAAAACCACTGACTTGAACACTTTTGTCCTTCCTCCTCTTCACCACTTTAGCGGTTAGATATATTATGCTGAATCAATGCTCCTCCCGCCAAGTCGCCGCCCGCTCCCCAGCTGGAGATCCCTTTTAAACAGGCAAACAGGACTCACTTTTCCAAACGATCGTCAGTCTTGCGGTTTTCAGGATAATCAGTCACTTCAAATGTCACAGTCTGCTATAAAAAATCTTCTCTTCCCTGTGATCTCTAGATCATCGCAGCCTCGAGTCTGCCATAGCAATGCCAGACACTTTCACGTTTGTTTGACAGGGGTGCCCTTCTTTGCAACAAGTGATCGCCTTTCACTTCGCTGCACTCTGGACTTTCATCCAGTCTGCAAAGCCCTCCAGGCTCTTTGTGCCCTGAAAGGTCCCCAAAACGTGAAGTATTCAGGGTCTGGGAACAGAGACCGTTCACCTTTCCCCGCCCCACTGCGGCGATACCACCAGAAGTCCAATACACCCCATATTTCATTGTAGTTTGCTGAAATGATCCATTGGACTCCAGACCCAACCGCCTCCTCCCCCAATTGTGGTGGAAGGAGAGACCCATTACGAGATAAAGACGATATTAGACTCCAGAATGTACAGAGGTAAGTTGCAATACCTAATACAATGGAAAGGGTACCCTTTGTCTGACGCCACCTGGGTAAAAAGCTGGAACGTCAAAGCAGATAGACTGATTAAACAATTCCATGATAAATACCCAGACAAGCCAAAGGGTCCCCCGGGGGGGGGGAGGGGTGGTTAAATGTGGATAACTCCCCCAAATGTTATTTTCTTTACAGGAGACGTGTCTCTTCTGAGGGGGGGCTGCCTGTCATGCCTGGAAGCCATATTACCTGTGTGCCTTGAGGATCCAGGCCTGCCATAATCATATGGTGGGAAGTTGGGAGGGGGGATTGCATGAGTGAAGTAGAGATAGCCATAACAAACTTCTCTAAGAGAAGTTCAAGGCCATGGTGTCCGGCAGCTGTGCAAAGAAGAAATTGGAGGATGTCTTCTGTTCGGGAAAGAACTGATTGGACCTGTGTGGACATGTAGGAGATGTGGGCAAGGTCTTGAACTTTCTTGTGGATGAGGAAAACCCAGAAGCTTTCAGATTCGGGTTTTCTCAGATGTGCCAATATGACATCCCTAATAAAAGTTAGCTTTGAGGAACTTCAAGCCTTGGAGTTTGATTTCGTTGGGGGTGTTACTTGGAACCCTGACTGGGATTTTATTCCTGGCTGTTTGTAATCCCAAAGGCCTCGGGGGGATGGAGGGCAATTCTTGACCTTAAAACTCTGAACCGTCACATTGTTTACTGAAAGTTCAAGATACAGTTGCTCCAGACCATCTTAGAGAGTGTTAGAAAGGGTGACTTCCTCACATCAGTGGATCTGACGGAAGCGTACCTTCATGTCCCCATACTTCCCGCCCACAGACAGTTTCTCCGCTTCCATTATGTGGGAAAACACTATCAATACAGGGCATTGCCCTTCGGCCTGTCATCCACACCCAGGGTATTCACCAAGTTGATGGCCGCCTTGGCGGGCCATATCCGGAAATTAACCATCAGGATTCAATTTTATCTAGATGATATCCTCATTCAGTCTGGTTTGGAGCACCAGGAGAAAAGGGACCTAGATACCACAATCCAGGTCCTACAGGACCATGGATTTCCTATAAATATGGACAAAAGCCATCTAGTCCCTACAACTCGACTCCTCCATTTGGAAGTGATTATCGACACGATGGAGTCCAAGGTTTATCTTTCTCAGGATTGCCAATCCAGTCTGAAGGAATTGGTGAGCTGCATCAGAAGACCCCATACAGCATCTCGGCTTCCTGTGGCTCTGCGAATGCCGATGGCAGCTCCTTTTGGAGCTCCAGCCCCAAGATTCCGTTATCCGCTAAAACAGCAAAAATCAGCTGTCTAGCAGCTCAAAACTCTCCCCCTGGGGAAAAGGGGGAGAGAAGATCAGAAGGGTTTGGGTAGAGCTCCCCTACATCCCCAGGCTTTGTTTTTTTTTAGCCTGGGGGTTGCAGGGTGAGAGCTCCCTGGAAGCCCTTCAGTGCTCCGGATCCGGGACGTATCTGCCTTAGGCAGAACGGGGCGTCGCGACCACACCAGCAGCACAAGGTTAAAGATTTAAAGACTTTTTCCTAAAGTTTTAAAGAAACTTCAATTCTGGATGCTGGCAGAGCGGAATCAGGAGAGCAGAATATGCAAGTATAATGCTTTAACTCCATTCAAAAAGGGGGAAAATATGGCGCTGAAGAAAATGAAACTTATTAGTGAAAGTGCTTGTTAACGCCTGCTACATTGTTAAAGGTGTTGGATTACATAGAGAAGAAAAAGGAAAAGATTTAAAGTGGAAGTGGAACGGAAAAGACTATGGCATGGACCTCAATTAATGTAAATTGTTAAAGTATGTGGAAAATAATTGGACTCATTGATCTGATAGCTGAACAAATATAAAGTTAAAACTGAAATATGGCTGCCATTAAGGAAGGAGGATATGAGTCAGCAAACTTACAATTTGTGACTGTAAAGGCTTTCAAAGAACTTTTAAATGATTTTACTTCTGAGATACTGGATTCAGCTAAAAGAATTAGCCAAAATTGCAAATTGAAGTATTTGCTGGCTGGAAAAGAGGAAGAAATCAAGCAGGCTAACATGATTTTGGAGGACAAAGAAGAGGCTGACAGGATTAAGATGGAGTTTAGCACACTGGAAACAGAAGTTTTGGTGGAGGCTTCCACACAATTAACTGAAAAGTATCAAGGAGATTTATCATTGCAGATTGAAAAATATTTTGACAACTCTTGGCTTTACAAGCAGAGTCAACTCTTAAAGAATGAAGTGACTGATTATATAAGCAGGAAGAGCAGAGATGGGGGTTTCAAAGTGAAGGAAATAATTTTGAAAGGAGAACGAATTTCTAAGATATATCAACTTCAAATCCAAGCTCAAAAATTTTTGAAAATAAAAGCAGGGAGACGAGCAATGCCGAAGAAGAAAGTGTTATTGAAAGAAGGAAAAAAATATAGAAAGAAAGGAAGAATGCGAGATTAACCTTTTGAAGGAATATTTGGAAGACTATCGATGCCTAATTAAAATGTTTAACTAAAAATGGATAGCTCTCTAAGGGTTATTGAGGTATTAAAATGGTTAACCCAAAATTTATGGGATAGCTTCTTGAAAGTTTTGAAACTTATGTAGTACTTTTAGGGTTATTTTTTGAACAATGTTTTATTGAAGCAAAAGGTTTAATTAAATGTATTGCAGTTTTAAAGTGGTTAACCTAAAATTTAATGGATAGTTTTTCCTTTTTTAAAAGTCTGGAAATTTAGATCATGAAGAACATCTTATTGAAATATGAAGAAGTATTAAGAAATTTTAAAATGTTTAATTTGAGATTATAGAATTTTTAAAAGGCATATATGATGAAATGTTTATGTTTGATGTTACTTAATCTAATGGTTAAAAATACTATTCTAAAGATATGTTTTAAAGAAAGTTTTACAATGTTTAATTTATAATTTATTTATTTATTTATTTATTTAGAAATTGGCAAGTGGTTTATGAAGGATTAAAGATGATAAATGTTTAATTTAGAATTTTATTAGGGAGGAATGCTGAAATAGAAGGTACGGAAAGGATTATAGTAATAAATGTAAAATGTGATGAGAGAATTTATAGAAGGAATGTTGAAGAATTTTAAAAGGGGAGTTAAAGATTGGGAGGGATTTTGGGATTTTGTAGTAAATTAGTATATGTTAGCTTAGGTTTGCTAAATGTTACATCCTGTTTTTGCCCTGGGAAGTTGGGGGGGAGGGGTGGAGGGAGGGGGGGTTGAGGGGTGTTGGGGATAAAATTGTTTTATGATTTTTAATAAAATAAAAAAAGATAGGTAAATGTATTAATAGAGAAGTAAGAAGAAGATATAAAAGATGTATTAGAAGATATATTCAATGATTGATTATGTATTGTTTGTATGTTTGATCATAAAAATAAAAAACTTTTTGTACAAAAAAAGATGACGACCCCATACAGCGTCTCTACTCCTCCTCTCCCAACTCCTGGGAAAGATGATATCAGCCATTTCCATCATGCCTTGGGCTCGACTCCACAGCAGGCAACTGTAGTGGTTTCTCCTCCCTTATCAGAGGTCAGGCAGGAGCAGTTCATCCACCAGAGTGCATCAGAGGTAATCCTATCTCTAGACTGGTGGACGTCCCCGGCCATCTCCAAGGGCTGCCAGTTCAGAGAACTGGCCAGGGGGGCTTTTTATCAGGTTCGCCTGATACGCTAGTTGCGTCCCTTTCTGGATCGGGACTCCCTACGCACGGTCACTCACACTCTCATGACTTCCCGCCTGGACTACTGCAATGCTCTCTACATGGGGTTCCCCTTGCGGTGCACCCGGAGGCTCCAACTGGTCCAGAATGCGGCCGCACGGGGGATTATGGGAGCGACGGGGCGCTCCCATGTAACACCTCTCCTGCGCAAGCTGCACTGGCTCCCGGTGGTCTTCCGGGTGCGCTTCAAGGTGTTGGTGACCACTTTTAAAGTGCTCCATGGTTTAGGGCCGGGGTATTTGCGAGACCGCCTTCTGCCACCAATAGCCTCCCACCGGCCAGTATGCTCGCACAGAGAGGGCCTCCTCAGGGTGCCGTTGGCTAGACAATGTCGGCTGGTGACCCCCAGGGGGAGAGCCTTCTCTGTGGTGGCACCCGCCCTCTGGAATGACCTACCCCCGGAGATACGCAGGATATCAGACCTCTGGACTTTTTGTTGGGCCCTTAAAACCCACTTGTTTCATCTAGCCGGGCTGGCCTGATCCCATCCTCTGTTTTAAATTGAAACTGATTTTAATTGGACTGTTTTAATTGTTGGCCGAAAATATTTAATATTTTTAAATTGTTTTAATTTTTGTATACCATGTTTTATCTTGGCTGTTCACTGCCCTGAGTCCGTAAGGAGAAGGGCAGTTTATAAATTGAAACAAACAAACAAACAAATAAATAAATAAATAAATAATATTGACAACAGAAACCAGCCTTTTCAGCTGGGGAGCCCACCTACAATCCCGCATAGCCCGGGGACAGTGGACTCAGGAGGAGCTGAGCCACAACATAAATTGGCTAGAGCTCTGGGCAATTCACCTGGCCCTTAGGAGATTCGAGGATGTGATTTCAGGATGAGACATTTTGGTACTGACAGACAATGTAGCTGCCAAGGTGCACGTCAACCGCCTGGGAGGGACCCATTCGACGCCTCTCATGCAAAAGGCCGAACAGCTGGGTCTCTGGGCAGAGTCCCATTTGTTGTACATACGGGCAGCGCATATATCAGGAGTGGCAAACATGTAGGTGGACTGCCTCAGCTGAGCTTCAGTCGACCATCCAGAGTGGTAACTGCACCCTTTCCTGTTTCAGGAGATGACAGAACGATTCGGCCTCCCTACAGTCGACCTCTTTACCACCAAAGACAATAGGCAACTACCACAATTTTTCACCAGGTATGCCACACCGGGGACCGAGGGGACAGATGCACTGCTCAGCCCATGGCCGCCAGGATTGCTATACGCATTCCCACCTCTTCCTCTGATTCTGAAAGTCATCAGGAAGCTGCTAGAGGAGGAAGCAGAGCTTCTACTTCTGGCCCCTCACTGGCCAAGGCAGCCTTGGTTTGCAGACCTGATAAATCTATCGGTTGCTCGACCCTGGAGGATTCCTCAGAACAGGATCTCTCTCAGCCAGGGGGCATTGGTCCACCTGGACCCTCAGTGGTTCCAACTGACTGCCTGGCGCTTGAGTGGAGCCTTTTGAGTGGGGACAATTTTTCCTCCATGGTCATCAAAACTATTCAGGCCTTGCACAGGCCTTCCACCAACTGTATCTATAATGCCACATGGAAGACCTTTTGTGGGTGGTGTAAAAAAACGGGGGGGATTGGTTCTCACAGACATTTCCATAGCCCACATCTTGGACTTTCTTCAAGACGGATTAGACAATGGGCTATCCCCGAATACGCTTTGGAGGCAGGTAGCCGCCCTGTCCTCCATCTTGACCTGTGGAGCCAAGGAATCTTTCTCACCACCCTGTGATCTAGCAGTTCTTCAGGAGTGCTACTAATCTTCAGCCACATGTAGTACACAGGTTCCCCACTTGGAACTTGACCAAGGTCTAAAACTCCCTTACCCGGAGCCCTTTAGAGCCTTTGAGGGAAGTCAGTCTACACTATCTTTCATATAAGGTGGCATTCCTGGTGGCCATTTCTTCTGCCAGGTGAATATCAGAGTTGGCAGCTTTATCGGTCAGGAAAGACCTTCGTGTATTCCACTCTGACAGAGTGGTTTTACGCCTGGACCCGACCTTCATTCCTAAGGTAAACACGTGGATCCACAGGGCTCAGGAACTGGTGCTACCCAATTTCTGCCCTGAGCCAGTCCACTGCTTGGAACATACTTAGCATACCTTAAACGTGCGGAGGGCTCTCCGCATCTATATCAGAAGGACCTCCTCCCTACGGAATCACTTTTCGTCTCTTTCCAACCGGCCACACTGGGTAACAGGGTTACAGCCTTGACCTTGGGGTGATGGATTAGGGCTGGAATGTGCTTTGTTTTGACTGATGTACAAGTTCCTTGATGCAGCTGCGAGGCTCGGTTCCCCATCCCCCTGCCTATGGCAACTCGAGAACAGGTCAGGAATGCTTCGCGAGTTGACAGGAAACATCTCAAATGTACAAGGACACTTTCAACAAAGTAGACATTTTTATTTGGGCATAGTTTTATCCATAAGACAAAGAACGAACAGATTACATACTTGTTGTAACTATTGTTCTTTCAGTGATCACCTATGTATCAATATAAGGATTATGTGCCTATGCAAAGCCTTAGCACATCTCCTATATGCATGGACAAGCTCTCCTCAGTTCCTTGAGACTATCTGACCACTACAAAACCAAAGCACCAAAAACAGATAACAGAAAAGGGGATAGGTAAAGAAGATCATATACATTCAGATTAGATGACTCAAAATACCTGTGTTATTGGCAAGCAACTATTTGTGGGTTGTGCATCACATATACCTATAGATCATCATTTACCAAGGTGAAGGCAGGTACCTAATTTACTGTAATTCAAGATGAAGGAACAGTACAGCTGTCAAGATTGAACCGCTTTGCTTCTTTCAAACCTTAATGCTTTTCAACTTCCCAATGAACTGGGGGAGGGAAGGAAGAAATGGAATGTGGAGAATGTATGCAGAGATTGTGAGAGCATGGAAGCCATCAAGGTCACCGCTGCAGGCACTTGAGAAAGAGATGAACAGTTCCCATAGCAAAAGAATGCCTCATAATTGGAAAATGTGATCAACCAGGGGTGGGGAGAAGAAAGTATTGTTTAACTGGGCAAGCATTTGTGCAGGAAACCAGAACTGATTTTGTTTCTTTAGTACCAACATGGTGTATCCAATAAGGTTTTACTTTTGGGAATTCAATTCTTTTGACTGTTTCCTTGTTTTGGGTTCACTAATTGAACAGTTGACATTAAACCAGCTCTCTTAACTCAACTCAGCCTACTCGGATAACCCTGAAAACTGTAACCTAACAATGTTCGTAACAGAGCGAAAAGCTGATGCCACAACGAAACCTCGATCGCTCCTTCCTCGGGAGGTACCAGCAGTAGCCCAAGTGGAAACCCGATCCAAAGTGAGAGCAGAGAAGACAGCAGCCACCAGTGCGTGAGGGGATCTGCAGCACCACCCAGAGTATAACTCTGTCACTGTGACCTTGCACGTAGCCAGCCCAGCAAGGCAAACAAGACAAGCACAGCAAAGTATCCAGATGTCAGTAACAGCATGTGAAGCTGGAAAAAGCACCCCTCCCAACATCATCTCTTTAAATCTCATTCCCCAGGTGAGCCTTGTGAAGAGGGGCGGGATGCCCTCCTCTCGAGTCATCAGGTTGCCTTGTGCTGATCCCGCCTTCTCTCCATTCTCTGTGCTTGGGGATTGGGGGGAGGTAATTGCTCCGCTGCCTGCCCTGTCCTACAACCTCACCTGGTCCTCCTGCACCCCCTCCCCCTCGCTGGTGACACTTCCCAGGCCCGAGGGACCTGTGACTGCCTGGTCCGCCCCCCACAGCCTTTCTGGTGTAGGCACAGGCTGCAACAGTCCGGGGGGTACACTGGTGGTGTATACTGGTGGCGTATTTGGCCTGCCAGCATTGCACACACAATGCCACATATCCCAATATATCATGAGGAATCACAGCTACCAGAATGTGTGTGACAATAATTGCAATGTCTTAAAACCTCTGAAGTGGCCTGGGCTGTCATAGAAACACAGAAACGCGATCATCAGCCACAGAGGCAGAGCAGCGGAGACACTGTGGCTGACATTCCAGCGTCCAGAAGCAGCGGGAGAGGGGTGGGGTATCCCAACCTGTTAAATCAGCTGTGAGGCAGCAGCAAGTAGCACTGACTTAAAGCACAGCTCACTTTGTGCCGAGTTTGTAGCCTGCATTAAACACATTTCACAAACTGTGCGACTTGCTGTTTTCTGGTGCTACAAGCTCAGAATGTTGACAGTAAATCAGCCCACTTCTACCTCGTCTTCAGCTGATTGTCTACGGTGCTCCCTGTTGGTCGGTTAAGAGCAGACGAACATCATGGGGATGGCTGAGGGAAGGGCAACGGAGGCCGCCGCTGGGGCAGCGGTGGAGCAACAGTCCCTGGTGGGGGTTCTTCCAGGGCAAGCTGACAGGGCTGCCCAGCTGGACGTGCGCTGCAAGGAGCGCGAGGCCCTCGCTAGCATACAGCCAGCCCAGGAGCTGTGGGCTTCGGACATGGGGCAGGAACTGGGTCCTGGGGGGACTGGTGGCGGAGTTCCTCGGCTGGCGCTGGCTCTGGAGCCCTGCTACTGACTCCAGGTTTGTCCAGCAGCCATTTAATGAGGTGGCAGGACAAGTGCCTGTCAGAGGATAACGATGACGGGGAGTGGAGCTATTCCACTGCACCAGGCAGCCAAACAATGGAACAGCTGCAGGAACGGTTTGGCAAGGCCAGTTTTTGAGACGTTGGGTCCTGGCAGCATTGGGAGTCGGGGGGGAGGTGGCGACCACCTGGAAGGCCTGGCAGCAGTCCACCCAACCACACATTTCTGCTTGGCCATCCCTAAGCTATGACTGGATGGGGGTTATGGAAGTCCCCAGTAACCCCAACCAGTGAGGGGAACAGTACCAGGATCCTCCATGACAGAGAACGATGGATGACCCAGACAGAGTCATGAAGAGACTGCAAGACTGGCAGACAATAGACCCCAGTGAATGCACCCACAGCCGCACAGCCCACCTCAGGCCCGACAGCGAGCAGCTAAGCCAAGTCCAAGACCACAGGGTAATGCAGACCAGAGGTGATGTAAAACTGGATGGCTTCCTCATGACAGCCAATGGCCAGGCGCAAGGGTTGCATGGCAGCCTTAATTAGTCCAGACAGAAGCATCCAGCCATCAATGGTCTCCACAATCAGAGGTGGGTCCACCACGCAGTGAGGAACAGCACATTTGGCCACAAACGGAGTCGACCAGGGCGTGTACCAGAATCCCCTGTAGACTACAGGACAGCCTGGATAGCTCAGCAGACTAAATGCATTGTGATTAGCACCAGCTGTCTGCAATTACTATAAATTCAAATCTCACCAGGCTCAAGGTTGACTCAGCCTTCCATCCTTTCTAAGGTAGGTAAATTGAGGACCCAGTTTGTGGGGGCAATAAGCTGACTTTGTATAAATATACAAAAGTATGAAGGCTATTGCTTAACGCACTATAAGCTGCCCCGAGTCATATAAATTGGCATATAAATCAAACTTTAAAAAAAGGAACACTCGTACCGCCAGGATCAAGTGCCAGGGGGGTGCGCGCCCAACCTAGTACCTCCACTAGGTTGGGCTCGGGGCATTTCCCGACAGGATGTTCTGTGGCTGTGGGGCAGGCCCAGTAGCAGACACCCCTCGTCTCTTCTTGGAGCAAGAGGTGGCCATGTGCCCAGGTTCCCCGCAATAGACACACAACCCCCGAGTGCCATCTGTTCTTGGTCACCGACAGGTGGGGCCTGGCTGTGCCCAATTCCATGGGCTCCTCCCACGAAGCCGGGGTCTTGTGCACGACCAGGACCACTCGGCTCTCCTGGGAGGCATGACGACTCCCCCGTCACTGCAACCAAGCGTCAATCTGGAGACAAAGATGGACCAGCATGTTGAGGTTCGGAGGAATGTCAACATGGACCAGCTCATCCTGCAACCTCTGTGGAGCAACCACAGAGAAGGCTCTCCCCCTGGGGGTCACCAGCCGGCATTGTCTGGCTGACGGCACCCTGAGGAGGCCCTCTCTGTGGGAGCGAACCGGCCGGTGGGAGGCAATTGGTGGCAGAAGGAGGTCCAATAAGTACCCTGGTCCTAAGCCATGGAGTGCTTTAAAGGTGATTACCAACACCTTGAAGCGCACCCGGAAGTCCACCGGCAGCCAATGCAGCTCACGCAGGAGAGGTGTCACATGGGAGCGCCCTGTCACTCCCTTAATCCCTCGCGCGGCCGCATTCTGCACCAGTTGGAGCCTCCGGGTGCACCCCAAGGGGAGCCCCATGTAGAGAGCATTACAATAGTCCAGGCGAGAAGTGACGAGCGGTTGACTGACTGTGCGTAAGGAGTCCCGATCTAGAAAGGGTCGCAACTGGCGTATCAGGCGAACCTGATAAAAAGCCCTCCTGGCCACGGCCGTCATATGTTCCTCTAAAGACAGCCTTGGGTCCAGGAGGACGCCCAAGTTGCGTACTCTTTCGATGGGGGCTAATGATTCACCCCCAATAACCAGCGATGGCATCTTGGAGGGGTTGAGTCGAAGCCTGTTTCTCCCCATCCAGACCCGCACGGTGATCTGTCCCCCCCCCTTCAGAGACCCACAAAAACACAGCCAGCCGAGGGTTAAGAATCACTTGGCACACTCCACAGTTCTTATCTCAACCTTGGCAGCGATAAGCACACCGTCTGCCAAGGACTTTATTAGTTTACACAAACAAGAAAATCACCTACGTAGCTTTGCCGTTCATCTAGCTTCCAAGACTACGAGGTTGCTACGTTTGTTTTGCTTTGTTCGTCACAAACTTCTTGACCCACCGTTCTGTCTTATATAGAGAGGCTCTGGGTGTGGTCCAGTGACTCACTGATCCTGTGACTCCAATCAGTAACTCAGGTCTATTTCCTCATACGCCGCAGCTGCAGTAATCTTTTCTCTCGCCTTCTTTGGCGTGCGTCCAGGAATGACGTCTCTCCCTCACTCTCATCTGAGACACCTGTTTCCCCACTACTTGGCTCTCTTTCAGCTGGCACCTGAGACGGTGCCAGAGGGGGGGGGCTGGGAGATCTGGCTGGCTCCTCTTCCTCCTGCTCAGAGCTTCCTTCCTCCAATGGGATAGGCTCAGAGGACGGGGCCACAACACTATCCCCCACCGCAGGGCCCTTCCCCCGGGTCTGACGGTCGGGATGGGGTCGGGACGGGAACTGTTCGTGGAAAGCCCGCACCAGGTCAGGGGCCTGAACGGCAGACGCGTCCACCCAGGTGAAATCCTCGGCCCCGTACCCTTTCCAAGCGATGAGGTATTGGAAGCGACCCTTCAGCCAACGGGAGTCCCGAATACTGTCCACCTCATACGTCGAGGCGTCGTCCTCGTCGGCTGCGGCTGGGGGGGCAGGCGGCGGCGGGCGGCGGAGAAGGCTAGCGGGAGTCTCAGGGACCAGGAGGGACCGATGAAAAACGGGGTGGAGCCGCATGGAGCGGGGTAGAGTCAACCGATAGGCCACCGGGTTGATGACCGCCTCGATGGGGAAGGGACCGATAAAGCGGTGGGCCAGTTTCCTCACCGGCTGGTCCGTGGGGAGGTGTTTCGTGGACAGCCACACCCGATCTCCAACTTCCAGCGGTGGCGTCGCCCGGCGGCCGTGATCGGCAAACCTTTTATAGTCCTCTTTCGCCCGGATCAGCTGCCACTGCACCAGTTGCTGCACCGCCTGCAGCTCCGAGAGGAAGTCCCGGGTCTCAGGAACAGGGGAGTCCATGATGGTCAACGGAAAAAACCGTGGATGGTACCCGACGTTGGCATGGAACGGTGTCATCTGGGTGGAGGTATGTTGGGAGTTGTTAAAAGCGAACTCCGCCAGGGGAAGGTACTCGGCCCAGTTGTCCTGCTGCTGGTTGACAAAACAGCGGAGGTACTGCTCCAGTATGCCAATGACCTTCTCCGTGCCCCCGTCAGTCTCCGGATGGTGTGACGACGACAGGCACACCTGCACCTCCAGCGCAGCCATCAGGCTTTTCCAGAAACGGGGGGGGAACTGGGCCCCGCGGTCCGAAACCACCCGGTCCGGCAGGCCGTGGAGGCGGAAGATGTGTTGCAGGAACAGGCGAGCCGTGGTACGAGCCGAGGGCAGGCCACGGCACGGGATGAAATGTGCCATCTTCGTGAGCGCATCCACCACCACGAGGACGGTCGTGAACGTAGCGGACAGGGGCAGGTCAGTCAGGAAGTCCATGGAGATGGCTCCCCACGGTCTCTCCGGTGTCGGCAGCGGCTGGAGGAGTCCAGGAGGGGGGCCGGACGCGGCTTTGGCCTGTCGGCATGGCACACAGGACGTCACGTAGGCGTGCACGTCGTGCCGTACCCGAGGCCAGCAAAAAGTCCGCGTCACTAGGTTCAAGGTCTTAAAGAAGCCGAAGTGCCCCGCTGCGGGGTTGTCATGGCACTGGTTCATGACGAGGGCTCGGAGCGGACTTGTGGGCACGTACAGCTGACCCCGGTGCCTGAGCAAGCCCTCCTCCACGGTCCATGGGGACGCGGGGCCGACGTCCGCTCTCCGCTGCTGCGACCAGTCGTCCCGTCGCTGCGCTTCCAGCACCTGAGTCCGCAGGTCCACTGCCAAGGAGTCCGCTGGCAGCACCGTCCGGGGGGAAAGGGAGTCCTTGGGGAAAAGTATTCCGGCTTACGGGATAGCGCGTCCGCCCTCTGGTTGAGGTGGCTCAGAATGTATGTGACGTGGAAGTTGAACCGGGCGAAAAACAACGACCACCGGATCTGCCGCTGGTTCAAATTCCTGGCCGTGGTGAGGTGCTCCAGGTTCCGATGGTCCGTCCGCACCTCCACCTGGTGTCGGGCCCCCTTGAGGTGATGTCGCCAAGCCTCGAACGCGGCCTTGATAGCCAGCAACTCCTTTTCCCAGATGGTGTAGTTGCGCTCGGAAGGAGTGAGTTTCCGGGAGTAGTAAGCGCAGGGAAAAAGAGTGCCGCCATCCACCGGAGCCTGTAGCAGCACCGCTCCAATCGCCACGTTGGACGCGTCTGTCTCAACCACGAACGGACGGTGTGGATCGGGGTGCCTCAGGACCGGCTCCGTGACAAAGGCCTGCTTGAGAACCTCGAAGGCCTGCTGCTGCGGGGGCCCCCACTGGAACGGAACCTTCTTCTGAAGGAGCTGGGTCAACGGCACGGTCAGGGTGGCAAAGCCCGGGATGAAGGTCTGGTAGTAGTTGGCGAATCCCAACAGACGCTGGACGTCCTTCACCCGACGCGGGGGTTCCCAACTGCGCAAGGCCGCCACCTTGTGTGGGTCCATCGCGATGCCCTCAGGGGTGATGATGTGCCCGAGGAACTCTATGGAAGTCTGGAAGAAGTAACATTTCTCCAACTTCGCATAGAGCTGGTGCTCCCGCAGGCGCTGCAGGACCTGGCAGACATGCTGGAGGTGACTCTCCGGGGTCCGGGAATAGATCAAAATATCATCCAGGTAGATCACCACGAACCGATCCAGCATGTCCCGGAACACGTCGTTCATCAAGTGCTGGAAGACCGCGGGGGCGTTGGTCAACCCGAACAGCATGACGGTATATTCAAAGTGTCCGTATCAGGTGCCAAATGCCGTCTTCCACTCGTCCCCCTCTCGCATCCGCACCAGGTTGTAGGCTCCCCGGAGGTCGAGCTTGGTGAAAATCAAGGCCTCCCGCAACCTCTCCATCAGCTCCGGGATCAGCGGCAGGGGATAGCGATTCCGTACCGTGATGGCATTCAAGCGCCGGTAGTCGCAACACAGGCGCAAGTCCCCCGTCTTCTTTTTCACAAAGAGGACTGGGGCCGAGAGCGGGGAGGTCGAAGGCCGGATGAACCCACGGGCCAGGTTCTTGTCCAGAAAGTCCCGTAAGGCGGCCAGCCTGTACATGGAGTACAGGCGTCCCGAGGGCAGGGGCGCGTTGGGCATCAAGTCCACCGCGCAGTCGTAGGGTCGGTGCGGGGGCAAGCGATCCGCCTCCTTCTCGCTGAACACGTCGGCGAAGGATGTCAGCTCCGGAGGCAAGGAGACGTTCGGGGCAGAGACGTCCTGGCCGGCACAGGTGTGGCGAAGGTGGTCGACACACTGCAGGCTTGGGAACAAGATGGCATTTCTCGACCACGCCACCTGAGGGTCGTGCGCCCGAAGCCAGGCCATCCCCAGGACCAAGGGGAAGTGCAGGTCCGCCGTCACATAAAACTGGATCGCCTCCTCATGGTTCCCAATGGCAAGGCGCAAGGGCTGAGTAGCGAAGTTGATGGGCCCCGCCACAAGTTCCCGCCCATCAATAGTTTCGACCCTCAACGGAGGGTCCACTGGAACCAAGGGAACCTTGTAATGGGCCACAAAGGCCTGGTCCATAAAGTTCGTGGTGGCCCCCGAGTCCACCAGCGCGTGCGCCTGGAGCCCCTCCGACCGGTTAGCCAACAACACCCGGGTGTTCAAAATCAGGTGCCGAGGGGGCTCACAGTCCACAGCCGCCGCCTCCGGCGGGGCATGGTCACCTGCCTGACCCAGAGTTTCCCCTAAGCCAGGCCTGACCCGTTTCCCGGCTGGTCACGCCGAGGCTCCGGAACAGGCTTGAGCGATCCACTCCGCTTCCGGGGACACGAGGCGGCGAAATGTCCAGCCTCGCCGCAATAGAGGCACAACCCCCCTTGGCGTCTCCGCATCCGCTCCTGGGCTGTCAGTTGAGGTCTGGCTGCTCCGAGCTCCATGGGCTCCTCAGCCGTCGCCACCAAACGCGGTACGGTCCGGGGCGCTGTTGGTACGAAACGCGGGGGTGCCGGCACTGTCGGTGGTTCCGGAAGAGCCCTACGGGGCCGTCGCCGTTGTAGGCGGGCGTCGATGCGCAGGCAGTGGGTCACCAGCGCGTCCAGGGTCTGTGGCGCCTCCACCCGAACCAGCTCGTCCTGCATCTCATAGCAGAGGCCGTCCTGGAAGGCATCCATCAGCGCTGCCTCATTCCAGGCCGAATCCTGGCCTAGCAATCGGAACTCCGCAATATAGTCCTGCAGGGGGCGCTTGCCTTGGCGGAGGTCCTTGATGCGCCTCGCTGCCGTCTGCACCCGGAGGGGGTCCTCAAACATGGTGCGCAGGTGTTGCAAAAAGCCCTGATAGTCCAGAAGCAAGGGGCTGTCTTGCAGCAACAGGGGCGTGGCCCATCGGGCGGCAGTGCCAGAGAGGGAGCTGCTAATAAAAGCCACCCGAACCCGGTCATCCGGAAAATCCTCCGGCTGCATTGCCATGTACAGCTGGCACTGTCCCAAGAAGGCCGGGAACATTTCCTGCTGCCCAGAAAACTTATCTGGCATGTTCACTGGGCATCTTGGACGGGGAAGGGGAGCAGGTGGAGCTGCTACAGGAGCATTTCCCAAAGCAAGTTGTGCAGTTAGCTGTGCTACTTGCTGTTGCAGAAGTTGATTGGCCTCCAGCATCTGCTGTACCTGCTGCTGCAGCTGTTGGTCCATCGTGGGTTAACGATGGAGTTTTGGGTGACGAACAAGATGATCTGTCCCCCCCCCTTCAGAGACCCACAAAAACACAGCCAGCCGAGGGTTAAGAATCACTAGGCACACTCCACAGTTCTTATCTCAACCTTGGCAGCGATAAGCACACCGTCTGCCAAGGACTTTATTAGTTTACACAAACAAGAAAATCACCTACGTAGCTTTGCCGTTCATCTAGCTTCCAAGACTACGAGGTTGCTACGTTTGTTTTGCTTTGTTCGTCACAAACTTCTTGACCCACCGTTCTGTCTTATATAGAGAGGCTCTGGGTGTGGTCCAGTGACTCACTGATCCTGTGACTCCAATCAGTGACTCAGGTCTATTTCCTCATACGCCGCAGCTGCGGTAATCTTTTCTCTCGCCTTCTTTGGCGTGCGTCCAGGAATGACGTCTCTCCCTCACTCTCATCTGAGACACCTGTTTCCCCACTACTTGGCTCTCTTTCAGCTGGCACCTGAGACGGTGCCAGAGGGGGGGGGGGCTGGGAGATCTGGCTGGCTCCTCTTCCTCCTGCTCAGAGCTTCCTTCCTCCAATGGGATAGGCTCAGAGGACGGGGCCACAACACACGGCTTCAAGGCACTGGGACATCACTTCCACGGCATCGTTGGGATGGTCTGGGGTGGAGATGTACAGCTGAGTATCATCAGCATACTGATGGAACTCCACCCCAAAACCACGGATGATCTCACCCAGCGGCTTTACATAAATGTTGAACAGGAGAGGCGAGAGGACCGACCCTTGTGGCACCCCACACACTAGGCGCCTCGGGGTTGACCTCTGCCTCCCTGTCAACACAGATTGTGACCGGTCGGAGAGATAGGAGAACCACCACAGAACGGTGCCCCCACCTCCAATCCCTCCAACCGGTGCAACATGATACTATGGTCGATGGTATCAAAAGCCGCTGAGAGATCTAACAGGACCAGGATAGAGGAGTACCCCCTACCCCGAGCCCTCCAGAGATCATCCACCAACACGACCAATGCCGTTTTGGTGCTGTACCCAGACCTGAAACTGGACTGGAGCAGGTCTAAACAGACAGCTTCATCCAGGTACTGGGGGTCATTCATGTCACTCACCATTAGAGCCAGGAGCTCCACATTCTGACACAGAACAGCAGCACATTCTGTCTTTCACAGGATGTCACAGAAGTCAGGAGCTGCTCATGGCTTCCGGTTGGCGTTTTCATGACCACCGACCTTGTCACGCGTTGGAGCTGCCTTAGAGCTGGCAGGCGGCTCGGAGAACCCGCTCTTTAAACGGAAGAGCGGGTAGAGCTAGTGGGGTTTGTTAGAGCCCCCTGAGTTGCCCCCAGGACTTTTTTTTGTCCTGGGAAGGGCTCAGGGTGATGGCTCCCTTTTTGCCTCACAGAAGCTCCGCGCAGCGAGGGACCTCTGCTCGCAGCAGCAGAGCCAGATGACGTGAGCAACGCCACTAAAATGATAGAGATCTACAGCGAGCAATCTGGTGAAACCTGGATTTACTAAAGGGGGAAAAAAGCAAGTATTTGTCTTTTTAATAATTTTTAAGGAAAAAAGAGATTTAAGAAAATGCCTGAGAAAATGGCGACTGGCTTTGCTTGAGAAAATGCCTGAGAAAATGGAGAGTGGAAAGTGAAAGTCAGAGCTAAGCCTGCTTCGAAATACCTAAAAGAAACATTTTAACAGGATTTTAAAAAGAAACAAAACTGACTTAAATAGAATCCCTTTGCTTTTTTTGGGAAAAGTTAAGATTTTGTGGAAGCATGACTCCAAAACAAAAATCAAGGGGGGGGGGGGGGCTCCCTTACTTATCAGACAAAGGAAAAATCAGAAAAGACTCAAATGCAGTTGCAGGGAATTGGAAATGAGGATTTAAAAGACTTTATAACCAAGTCTTTGGGAAGTGTTGTTGAAAAGATAGAAAGCTCACAGAAGCAACTTGAGGAACTGGTACAGGAAAAATATGACAAATTGAACCAAATTATTACTAAAGTAGTCTCTGATCTTTCAAATGCGATGTTGGAAATGGGAAAAAAAGTGGCTGAAATCAGTACAGAGGTTGATTTTAAGATGAAAGTCACAGAAGAAAAACTTTTTAAAGCTGATGCTAGAAATCAAAAAATTGAAAATGATGTGATGATGCTTCAATTTAAAGCTATGGAATCTGCGATAAGATTAAGAGGCATAAGAGAGAACAATAGAGAAGATTTAAGAACAATCTGTGCCAAGGCTTTAGCGGTATTACTAAAGCTGGAAGATGATCAAATCCTTAGCTGTATTGAAAAAGCTTATAGGGTGAACTCTCGTGTGGCTAGACAAAGGAACTTGCCTACAGATGTTGTTGTCTATTTTACTGACAGAAGATTGAGAAATGATATTTTGCAAAAGTCTTATTTTGCTACTGTGCAGGTAGAAGGTAAACAAATTAGTGTTTATAAAGAGCTACCACCTAAGGTCTTAAGAGACAGAAAGGATTTTGGATTTTTGGTGAAGGAATTGAAGAGAAGCAAGATTCCATTTAGATGGGATGTACAAGTTGGTGTAATTCTGAGATATCAAGATGTGAGATATTGTTTAAATACCATTGAAAAAGAACATTTTTACAATAATATTTTTAAGGGAGCCCCCATATCTTCATCCTCATCCATGTTGTCAACTATGGAAGAAGGCATCAAGGATAAAGAGTCTGAAAGAGAGACTGAGGAACAATGCAGGCAGATGGAATCAGAAACTCAAAGCCCAATAGAAGAAAAAGGAGCAGTAGGTGGTTTTTCAGATGATTTTATTATGGATCTTCCAGACCTGAAAATAAAGCACCCCAGAGATTCAAGAGAGGTGGTACTGGACCTTGAATTGTTGAAGCAAGAACTGAAAGACAAACATACAACTCGAGAGGAGAAGCAAATTTTATTAAAGCAGAAACAGCAGAGGCCCAGTACCTCACCAGAGGAAAAGGGGGATAATGGCAAGCAACAGCAAGCAGAAATCAAGGGAGGAGCTAAAGTGAAAACCACTGTTGTGCAACAGAAACTTCGTCAATTGCTTGACTCGCTTCGTGAAACTTAAAGGACATTTATGAATGGATTGAATTCTCTACAGAAAGGATGGCAAATATTTTACTAATTGAAATAGTTTAAAAGACAATCTTGATCATACTTGATTTATATATGAAAATGGATTATAAAATTTTTGCAAAACTCATCCTGAGTCGGATTTAATATTTTGAGAAAGGTAAACAGATCGCTGCAGTACGTGCAGATGATCTGTGGTTACCCTATTATAGTTTTTTGGAACTAACCATCTAGATGAAGAAAATAAAGATGAAAATATGTTGGAAACCCGAAGGAAGGAAGTGGAAAGGTTGGCAGAATTTGAAAGAGTTTTAAAGGAACATCTGGGAATGCAGCCTGTAGTCCTTATTTGAGACTTGGAAAATAGGGAAGAGCTGCATCTGTTTTTGTTTTTATTTGGTATAGCAGTAGCTAGGTTCAACGTTCTACCTAGAGGATTACAAAATACCTTTGTAGTTGGATCTTATAAATACAAAGTCACTCGGGGGGATTTTTATATGGAGAGATGTTTTTTGCTGATGGGGGCAGCTGGAATATGAAGTTTATGAAGATGAACTATGTTGTAAGATAGTATATTCAACTTCAATCAAGATGAAGAGAAGATTAAAATTTGGATCATAGATACAGAAAATTATTTGATATAATTGTTACATATTACTATATGTTTATATATATGTTTGATTGATATTATAGTATATATTTGAGAGAATAATTTTATTTTATATATATATGATATAATAGAACTTAAATTATCTGATAGAATGATTTTATTTTATATAAATGATAGATAATTGGGGGAAAATTAGGATCATTTTCTTAGGCATAAGGGGGATTGTTTAATTATTTAACTTAGATAATTAGCTTTACTATATTTACTATAGTGATAGGTAGAAAAATTTTAATGTTAAAAATACTTGATAAGCTTATACACATGTTTGATTGATAGCATATATTCGATAGAATAATTTTACTTTATATAAAGAATTGTTATATTGGAATATCATAATGTATATGTTATATAGGGATTAGTTAATGTTTAGGGAATGTAATAAGGGATATTAATTAGTACTTAATGTTAAAAATATATGATATGTTATTTGGATTTCACCTATACTTTTGTTTAATGTTGATAGACATATAAGAACAATATTTTTTTTTGTAAGGGAAGCCAAGGGAGGGAAGGGAGGGGAGGGGCGGGAAGGGAAGGGAAGGGTGGGTGGGTGGGAGGGGGGGGAAATGGGGGGGAATGATAAACTTGTATTGTAAAACTTTTTCAATAAAAAAAAAGAAGTCAGGAGCTGCACAAACACACATTCTGCCTTTCTGAAACCCCCAACACTTTGAGTTTCCCTCTGGCTTGACTGCCCAAGTGAACCTCGGAGCCTTCTCTTGCCCTGCTCTTCATCCGTGAGGGCTGCGCATCCCGCCCCACCAATCCTCCGTACAAACCACCCACCCCGTTTCTGCAAAGGCAGAGCCTCCCCCTTGCAGGACGATCCAAAGAGGGGAGGGGGATGCTGCTGAAAAAGCTGCCTTCCACCTGGGCCTCCTCCTGGCAGCCAAACATGCCCAGCCTTGCTTGCCCTTTCCTCAAATGGGCTGTACATGGGGCGTTTGGAGAGAGAGCAAGCAAGACAGCTCTCCAACCTCTGTTTGTGCCTGTGTGGGGGGGGGAGGGAGGGGGGGAGGGAGGGAGGGAGGGAGGGATCTGAAGCCGAGGTACTCAAACTTCTAGCAATGGGGCAGCTTCTGAGCAGCCAGCTCCACCTGACCTACTCCCTGAGTCTCGCCATTCTCCTCACCCCCACCCCCACCCCACTCAAGCTGCTTGGGGGGGGCAAGTAAGCTGCTAGCTCCTTCCCCGCAGCCCTGCCATGCTTGCCTGCCTTCCATGTGGGCTTCTGCTTGCCTGCCTTCGCAAGCTGGCCACTGGATGCCAGGAAGGCAGCATGGAAGGCAGGCAAGCATGGCAGGACTGTGGGCCATGGACCAGTTCGGGGGCGTGGCTGGCCAGCCAGCCATTGCTCCCGGTTCGGCAAACTAGCCTCAATTTATGCTACCTACTTGCCCAAGCCAGTCCAAACTGGAAGCATTTCACCCCTGCTTTAGGGGCATCAATGGTATGTGTGTAGAAAACATGTACCCACTACCCCTAATGCAGAACATATTGGCTCACCTGGAGTAGGAGCAAAATCTTTACTAAGTTAGACCTACAGGAGGCATACTACCGGATTCACATAAGGGACGGGGATGAAAATGGCCTTCAACTGCCCACTGGGAAACTATCAGTTTAAGGTGGTGCCATTCGGCTTGCAGGGGGCCCCTGCAGTGTTCATGCAACTCATCAACAAGATACTTGCCTGAGTACCTGTACAAGAGCATATTAGTCTATTTGGTTGATATTTTAGTCTACACAGACAATTGATGAACATGTCCAGCGAGTCTGGCAGGTATTGAAAAAACTACTTGCAGCACATCTATATGTAAAACTGTCAAAGTGAGAGTTCCATCGAACCCAGTTGGACTATTTGGGGTACCGGGGGTACCAGCATGGGTGTGGAGAGGGATCCCACCAAGGTGAAAGCTGTCCTGGAATGGCAGGCCCCCAGGACGCATAAGCAGTTACAGAGCTTCCTGGGGTTTGCGAACTTTTATAAGCAATTTATTCCCTCATTTGCCCAGGTAGCTCTATCAATCACCAAACTACTAAAGACCAAGACCACCGGGGAGGGCGTGGCCAACGTTGCGGTGAAACAACATGTCTCACAGGGCTCTATGAGATCGCACCGAAATCCGAACTGCCGAGAGGTCCGAAAGGATCTAAATCACCTCGAAGGGGTGATGAATAGAGTGTGTCAGATTTGGAAGCCATATTAGACCAGAAGCTTCCATGCTGCCACCTTCTTGTGTGTGGGAAAATAGGAGGGGGGATTTAGTAGACAGAATGTAGTTAGACAAAATAGCATTCTTCCTTTCGGTCAAGGTCAGGACAATCCTGCATCTGGAGAAGGATTGTTTGGACTGATGTCTCGAGATAGGACAGATGGTGATTTGACCATGTGATGGACTGATGAGTAAGGGGATGGTTTTGGGGGTTTTCATTTACTGAGGGAAAACCTGGAACTCTCAGATTCGGGTTTTCACAGATGTGCCAGTATACCTACTCTAATAAATGGAACTTTGAGAAAATGCTTGCCTTGGAGTTTTTAATTGGAGTTGGGTTTTTCTGGAACACTGACATTAACCTGAATCCTTAAAATCATAACTGCACCCCGAAAGGGGGCTGTCTGGGGTGCTGAGCCCCAGCATTGACCTAAAACTCAGGTGGTCTGAAGACTCAGTGAAAATGGACAAGAAAGAAGAGATCGCAGAGGGAGCCGTGGGGACAGATACCGGAGGACTTATTGAGACCTGGTATTCTCCTTCTGAAGGAGTGGTGCGAGCCATTGAAGCTGCAGAGACGACACGAAGGCTAGGCACTCAGCACAAGGAGTTGGATTCCTGGAAAAGTTGCCTTTCTGATCCAACTCCAGAAAGGGGACCGGAAGAGAGACCGCCTGAATATCATGCCGCTTCCAGCCCAATGAAGTTGCCCCACAAGCCAGAGTGGAGAGGTGTGACAACTGGGGGATCCGGAGATTCTCGGGACTGGAACATGTTCCCTCCGTTTCAAAGTTAATCGTTAACAGGACTCCCGGAGCATTTTGAGAGGATGGAAGTGGAAGTTATGCCACCCCCCCGTCCCAACCTCCTCAGGTGAGATGGAACTTAACACAACCCATGTTCACTTTTCCTGATCCAGGACCAGGTGGAGGAACTAGTGTGGCACAGGCACCTTTCGACCCAGCCAGGGATGACTGGAGGGGCAGCTCGGCGCAGCCAGGCCAAGCAGCAGGCAGGAGAAAGCAGACGCAGCCGGCATGGGGACCGCCACCACCACCAGCTGCCCCTCCTCACCAACCCGCCTTTATGCTACGCCCTGCGGAATGTATCCCCCCAGGCTGGGGATTCTATCCCGGCCATGGGTGGGTCCCGTGCCAATGGAGGCCAGCACCTTTTGCTCCAAATTTCCAAGGCTCACCATGGGCCCAATATGCCCCGATGATCCTGGCACTTCAGTGGGGGCTAATCCATCTGCTGGCTGGAGGTCCCCCCCCCCTGCAGCCCAACAAACAGCGCAGCAGCCGGCTTCTGTCCCGCCTCCAGCTGCAATCCAGCAACCAGCAGCAGCCCCGCCACAGGTTCCAGCTCGGCCACCGGCACTCGGCCCACCACCCGCAATGGCACACCAGCAGGTTCCACCCCGCCATTCGTCACTGGGGCCATCCCACCAGCAAGGCAACCGCCATCCAGGTTTAGAGCAACATTTGATGGTAAGCCTGCCAAACTGGCTTACTTCCTCAGCCAAATCTTGCCTCATATAGATCAGTATGGAAAGCAATACAAAACAGATAGACACTTAGTATCTGTGATTTCTGATGGGATGAATGAAGGGGACTCTGCCGAGTGGATAGCCCAGCTGCACAATGAGGGAGCTGCTGAACTAAATGATACCGATGGTTTTGTTGAGCTGCTCCAGACCAGATTTGAAGACCCAGACCAGATCAATGAAAATGAAGCCACAATAAAGGTGATGAAGCAAGGTAATCGACCCATAAAAGACGTTGTATGGGACTTTAGACGGGTTGCAGGGAAGCTGGGGCATTGATCAGGAAGTCAGGAAAGCCTGTGGAGTCTGAGTGACTGCATGACTGGTATACAATGTCCATAGCTCTGGATAGAGAAATCCACCCAGAATGCAAAGCCCCAGCCGAGAAGCTGCCCCGGAGGACTTTGGCTAGGTGTCCACTTTCAAACCCTGCTGAAGTCCCTCCCACTCAACCTGCAGGGGTGATTAAATGCTATCGTTGTGGAAAAGCGGAGCAAGAGCAGGAGTACCGGCAAGAAGGTTTCAAAGCTTAACTCCGAATTACTTTGTTGCTAATGAAGTCAATTGAGAGAGGAAGTGATCAATCAAGGGCGTCCTTGTTGTGACTCTGAGAAGTGAAAGTGAGTACTGAAAAAGTTTGCTGAGATTCTTTTTTGCGTTTTAAATTTGAAACAAGCTGCTGGAAAAAGAGAACTTGGGGAGAAAGATTATTTTTGTTTTAAAAGCAGCAAATTAAACCTGTTGAGAGCTGGTTTTAGTGACTTTTGAGACTTGATATTTGCAAAGGGGGGTGAAGAGGAGAAAAAAAATATTTTTGAAACAAAGGAATTAAGACGGCTTCTAAGCAGACTAAGCCAGCAGTTCCAAAAATAGGAGGGGGTTCTCCTACAGTTTCCATTGTGACACAAAAGGCTCAACTTCCAGTTGAATCACAAAATAAGGAGGATTCCATGAAAGATTTTAAAGACTTTATAAAATAAGCTATGAGTACCCAAACAACGATGATAGAGGAAAAATTAGGGAAATTTGAGGATGAAATAAAAGAAATTAGGGATGTTGTTGCAAAGAAGCATGATGATATAAGAGAAGACATTCTGCTGGCGGTTTCAGGCTTGTCTAAACATCTTGTTCATCTTGATGAGAGAGTGAAAGAAATTAATGAGGTGAATCTAAATTTAGAGTCTAAAATGGGTGAAATTATAACTAAATCTGAGAGGCTGGAAAATGAAGTGACTATGATGCACTACAGATCCATGGAGTTTGCTTTGAGAATGAGAGGACTGAAAGAGAATGGTCAGGAAAATTTAAGAGACAGATGTGCAGAAGTTATTGCATCAGTGGCTGGATTAAAAAAGAAGGACGTAATTAATCAAATTGATAAAATTTACAGAGTTAATTCATGGATTGCAAAAAATAAAAATTTGCCAAGAGATGTGGTGATTTATTTCATGGACAGAAGAATTAGAAATGATGTTTTGCAAGCCTCCTATAACAACAAGGTACAGGTGTCTGGACAAGATATTAAGATACTGAAAGAGATCCCTCCCAAAATGCTAAGAGATAGAAAGGACTTTGGCTTCCTAGTGGATGAATTGAGAAGACAACAAATAATGTACAGGTGGGATGCACCAATAGGCATAATAGTGACTTATGGTGGGGAAAGATACCGCCTGAATACTGTTTGGAAAGCAAGAGATTTCTATTTTAATATACTAAAGGCTGGACACCCACCTGAGGGGAGTAAAAAGGGAAATGAAAAAGAAAAGCAGCAGATACATGTACATACATACATATATGCAGAGGCGGTGGCTGGAGAACCTAAGATGCAAGATGACTTTGCTCAATTGGAGCCAGCCTCACTTCCCTTTCCTCTAGGGAAATTAGAGGGAGCAGCATTTGATCTATCAAAGACAGAGGAACCGAGAGAACAACGAGAACAACGCCTGACAAGATCAACTTTTAAACAACAACAACAACACCTGACTCAAAAAACAGAAGCAGTGGGGGGGGCAAGGCCGAATATTAAGGTGAAGGAGGATCTTCAGCAAATGCTCTTTAAGCTTCAAGGCAGCAAAAATGCCAACTAAATTCCTATCCTGGAATGTCAATGGTTTAAATTCACCACAAAAGAGAAAGAAAATATATCATTATCTGAAACAATTTAAGAATGACATTATTTGTTTACAAGAGACACATATCAGATCAACTGATCAGAAATATTTAATCAACTCAAAGTTAGGGACTCACTTTGTGGCATCATCTCTAGAAAAAAGGAATGGAATAGTTGTTTATATAAAGAAGGGACTACCAGCAAATTTAATTGAGGCTGATGATCAAGGAAGATACATAGCAATTGAATTACAAATTCAAAATGGAAAAATGCTTTTAATTGGGATTTATGCGCCGAATCAGCAACCAGAAAATTTTTATAAACTTTTACATTCTAAAATAACACAATGGAATTACAAATCAATTATCCTAATGGGTGATTGGAATGGAGTAATTGATATTTTAAAAGATAAGAAGACTACATCTAAAATTTCTCCACGTGCAAAACTACCTAAACCTTTTTTTGAAATTATGGATGATTTAGAACTGAGAGATGTCTGGAGAGAACGGAATGCTGATGAAAAAGATTTTACCTTTTTCTCTGACAGACATCAATCTTTTTCCAGGATTGACTTTATATTACTAACAAATGACTTTCTTTCCAGGGTGAAGAAGGTCAAGATATTTCCAAGGACTTTAGCTGATCATAGCCCGGTTTGGTTGGAACTGGAAGAGGAGAAGGGGGAAAGGAGGTCTTGGAGATTAAATGAAAATTTATTTAGATATGAAGAAAATGTGAATGAACTAAAAAAACAAATGAAAGAATTTTTTTTTAATAATATGTATAAGGGTACCTCCATGGAAATGGTATGGGATGCAAGTAAGGCCTATATGAGAGGAGTTTTAATATATATGAATAATAGACATAGATAAAACAAACAAAGAGGCGAAAAGATATTGAAGAGGAAATAAAAAAGAAGGAACAACTATTAATTGGTAATCCAGGAGATAAAAAAGTAAAAGAGGCAATAAATATATTACGAGAGCAATTTAATATATTAATGGCTGATCAACTCTAGCCGGACAGTGGCAACCACTTTGCAATACGCTAAACATAATACATTTTGTAACGCTAATAAGCCAGGTAGATGGTTGGCTTATGTATTAAGGGAGAAGCAAAAATCACGAGTTATGAGTAAGATAGAATTTAAAGGTAAAGAAGTTTATCAACAAAATATGATTAAGAAAGCTTTTTTAGAATATTATACGAAACTGTATGCAGGAGACTTAATACAAGGTATAGATATAGATAGATATCTTAAGGAGGCTGATATTCATGAGTTAACTTTAGAACAAAGGGAAGGTTTGAACCAGTCAATAACTTCAGAAGAGATCATTGAAGCAATCAAACAGTTAAAAGTAGGTAAGACACCAGGAACGGATGGATTGACAGCTATCTATTATAAAAATTTGCAGTTGGAAATGGTAGAACCACTTAGGATGTTATTTAGCAAGATCCAATCAGGGGGATGTCAAGCCTACCCAGCTCGACACATCAGGGCAAAGGATTTACCTGCTAGATGGGGTGGAGAGAACACACCTGCTAGCAAGAGAAAACGCATGGGCACAATGGTGGAGGGGGTGTCACGAGCCAGGCGGTCGGTCACGCTGCGGACGGGCTAGGCTAACCATGATAAGTGCAATTTGAATAATGGGTGGGGTGGAACCTGGAAGCAGCGCTGATTGGCTGGTTGTACAGCGCGGCTATTTAAATGGAGTTGGGGTGAGGGAATCCCAACGCCGACTTTGTGTTATCCCTTTTGGTGAACTCAGCGTAATCTACGGCTTCCTGGAAGACGACAATAAACTGCTTTTTTGTTTGCTCAAGCATCTCATCTCAGCGTGGTTTGTTGGAGTGCCCAGGTTGCCGAGCGGTCTGAGAGAAAGTCGGCGTTTCTCCTTTTTGATTTCTCTCTCCCGTTGTGAAAGGATGGCCGAAGGGGCGGTGGGGGCGTCGCCGGAGGCTGGGCTGGTGGCAGCGTTGGAAGAAGAGACCCCTGTCATCCCGCTGGAGCCGCTGGAGGAAAAAGCCGCTGTGGAACCGCCCGTGGTCAGGCAAAAGGAGAAGAAGGCTCTGAAGGTGGATATCAGCGGTGGCGAGCAGAGCCGGCAAAAGGAGAAGAAATCATTGAAGGCGGACATTGGCAGTGGGGAGCAAAGCCCAGCTGTAGTAAGTACGGGAAAGGGCTCCACGGGCGAGTGGTGGACTAGCCCTGCCTTGACTGGGTCTCAGAAGAGTCAAACTCAGTATCGGCCAGAAGGCGCGTTTCAGGGGTGGCGAGAACGCAAATGGATAGAGGATGAGGAGGGGGAATGGACCTACTCTTCCAGTAGCCTTGGCTCATCCACCTTAGAGACGTTACGAGAGAAGTTTGGGGAAGCTAGTTTCCGTGATGCAGCGTCCTGGCAGCCGTGGGTTGAACGTGGGGAGACAACCAGCACGTGGCAAGGGAGATCCGGGCCTGAACCACGATTTCATCTAGCAAGTCCCAAGCTGCGCGTGGGGATAGAGGCTGGCAGGACAAAGGCAACAGAGCATGCCTCTATGGGGCCTCGAACATCGTCTCTAGGTGAAACACAGGAGGCTCCCCGAAGGATGGAAGGGAGAGAGACACGGCCACCCATTGTGCGGGGGTATAGTGACATGCGCCGAGGGGAGGAGAGGGACCAACTGGGGGTGCATGGCCCGCCACTGCCACCCATATGGGCACCAGGTGTTCAACAGCAACAACAATGGTGGGGCCCACCACCCATACAAGCCTCATTTGACGGCAGCGCAGACAAGGTCGCTATTTTCCTTAGCCAAATCCTAAGCCATATGGATCTGTATGGGCGCTTGTATCCTTCACAGTGGGCTATGGTAATTGCAATCACAGCAGTGCTACAGGGTGAAGCGGCAAACTGGGTTGCGGACCTGCATAATGAGCATGCAAAAGAGTTGGCCGATGTGGGGCTATTTTTGGACGCTCTACGGATCCGATTTGAGGATAATGCTAGAATCCAGGTGGCGGAAGGAGAGCTTTTAGCCCTTCGACAACGAGGTCGGCCGGTGAAAGAGTACGTCAAAGACTTCCGTGTCCTGGCTGGGAGACTCCGCTCTTGGCCCGAACGATTGCTAGTCCACCAATTTCGTGCTGGTCTGGATAGAGAGGTGAGACAAGCATGTGTCTATCGTGGTTTACCACCCCTATTGGCAGAATGGTGTAAAGCAGCGGTGGAACTGGAGGTTGGGCTGCGTGAGTTCCGACCACGGGTTACTCCACCACAAAGATTTGGGACTAAACCCCCAACCATAAAAGAGCGGATTCCAGGCGGTTCACCTACAATCAAACCAGTCACAAGTGGAGGACGGGCTACCTCGTTCCGTTGTTTTCGATGTAACCAAGTTGGGCACCGGGCTGCTGAATGCCCTGTGGCCCCCCTGTCATCGCCCCGCACACAAGGGCCATCTCCTGGGGTTAGGAGTAGAGAGCGAGTCCGCTCAACTACAGAACGGGCAAAGCCACCGACACCCACACCAGCCTTTCGTGGAACCCGTGCCACCTTGTTCGAGAACAGGAGACCGGTTGGGGGAGACGAAGTGCGGTCAGAGGACAGTGACGATAGTGCACCAGAGGATCCTATGGTAAGCGACCCAATAAGTCCCTTTGTACTCCCGGTAGTGTTACAAAACATACGCACCCTAACAGAAGCCCATCATGGGGCTCTGCTAGATTCTGGATGCACCCGGTGCCTAATGCGAAAAGCTGTGGCCCAAGAATTGGGACTCCAAATCAGGAAGCTGAGGGCTCCGATTCGTTTTGAACAAATGGATGGGTCACTCCTAGATGGGGAGCCAGCTCGTTATGTCACAGAACCCGTAGAGCTAAGGATAGGGGCACATAGAGAACAGCTTTGTTTTGTGGTAATCGAGCATATGGTAGAACCCCTGATATTGGGTCTAGCCTGGTTAGACAAGTGGCAGCCAGTCATATGGTGGGAGGACGGGTTTCGGAAGGTGCGGTTGGAAGTAGGCTCTCAGTCGCAACCGATGGTACAGGAGCGCTTACCCCAGGGAACTGGGAATAGGGGGGTTGACCACAATCCTCCACAGGAGGGATATCCAGATGTCTATAGGGATTTAGCGGCTGTTTTTGCTGAAGAAGAATGTGAAATACTGCCTCCTCACAGAGTTACGGACTGTGCCATAGAATTAATCCCTGGGGCTAAATTACCCAAACCACGCATGTATGCAATGACAAAGCCTGAGCTCGAGGAACTACGGCGGTACATTGACAAAAACTTAGCCCGGGGGTTTATTCAACCGAGTCGCGCCCGTATGGCAGCGCCGGTACTATTCCGAGAAAAGAAAGATGGCGGTCTTCGCTTATGTGTCGATTTCCGGGGGCTGAACGCGGTGTGTGTAGAACACCTCTACCCCTTACCCTTAATGAAAGATCTGCTGGCTACCTTGTCCACAGGGAAAATCTTTACGAAACTCGATTTGAGGGAGGCCTATTACCGGGTGCGGATAAGACCTGGAGATGAGTGGAAAACCACCTTTAATTGCCCGTTAGGCAGTTTTAAGTTTTGTGTCATGCCGTTTGGGCTCCAGGGGGCACCTGCTGTATTCATGCAAGTTATTAATGAAGTTTTGCATGAGCATTTATATAGAGGAGTTCTTGTCTACTTGGACGACATTCTTATATACTCAAAAACGATGGAAGAACATATACAGTTAGTACGAACCGTTCTCACAAAATTGTTGAAAGCAAAATTGTTCGTCAAGCTGTCCAAGTGTGAGTTCCACCGTACCTCTTTGGACTATCTTGGTTACCGCATCTCGGGCACAGGGGTGGAAATGGATCCCAAGAAAGTAGCGGCAGTATTAGAATGGCAGGCACCTAAAACTAGAAAGCAGTTGCAGAGTTTTTTGGGCTTTGCCAACTTTTATCGCCAATTCATACCCTCTTTTGCTCAGGTAGCCCTTCCCTTGACTGAGTTATTGAAAACAAAACACATCATAGGGAAAGTAAAACCAGGACAGCCACTCTCGTGGACACCGGAGTGTCAACGCTCCTTTGAGCAGTTGAAACGGCTCTTTTCCCAAGAGCCAGTACTTAAACACCCAGACCCGACGTTGCAATTTATTGTACAAGCAGACGCCAGCGATGTAGCCGTAGCTGCTGTGCTACTGCAACGAACAAAAACCGGACAGTTAGAACCGTGCGCATACACTTCACGCAAACTTACACCAACTGAGCGTGGCTGGGCTGTTTGGGAAAAGGAAGCTTTTGCGGTAAGGTGGGCGTTGCTAACTTGGCGCCACTTGCTGGAAGGGGCTGGGCAGAAATTCGAAGTGTGGACCGATCATAAAAATCTGGAGGCCCTTCAGACACCGAGAAAGTTGTCACCAAAGCAAGTTCGTTGGGCACAATATTTCCACCGGTTCAATTTCGATCTCAAATATGTTCCTGGCGGGAAGAATTTTCTAGCCGATGCGTTATCACGCATGCCACAATTCAATAGTAAGAGAAACGAGGTAGTTCAGGCTATCATCCCACAGCCACAACAAGCAGCACGAATACAAGCTACCTCCTTAGATCCTGATACCTTAAAAGTCGAGTTGCAACGGGAAGTAAGCCATGACCCTTGGGTAAAGGAACATGGAACAACACTAACAATGAGGGATGGTCTTGCTTGGGTAGGGTCCAAATTATACATTCCTAAACCATTGAGACCAGTGGTGTTGCACAGATGTCACGATGCAAAAATAGGAGGACATTTTGGATTCCTAAAAACGTTGCATCTCGTTAGACGACAATTTTGGTGGCCTCGCTTACGAAAGGATACAGAACAGTATATCAGAGGGTGTAAAATATGTGCAACAACAAAAGCAAACACTAGTAAACCATTGGGCTTATTACAAGCTGTTGCGACCCCCAACAAACCGTGGGAAGAGATAGGGATGGATTTCATTGTGGACCTCCCTGACAGTAATGGGTACACGGTCATTTGGACCGTGATTGACCTCTTTTCAAAGCAGGCCCATTTCATCCCCTGCCGAGGTCTCCCATCCGCGAGAAAACTAGCACACATGTTCGTGAAACATATATATAGGTTGCACGGAGCTCCGACTCGAATAATATCAGACAGAGGAGTACAATTCACGGCCCGGTTCTGGAGAGATTTTATTACCTTATTAGGGTCATCACAAGGGCTCAGCTCCGCGTTTCACCCAAGTACTAATGGAGCTGCAGAAAGGGCCAATGCGATGGTAGAAAAATACTTACGGTGTTACGTTTCGTATCAGCAGTCCGACTGGTCACAACTCCTACCATTTGCTGAAGTCGCGTATAATAACGCGGTACACCGTAGCACAGGAGTCACACCTTTTCAAGTGGTGCATGGGCGAGACTTCACTGCTATCCCTGAGTTAGAGGCAACTAGTCAAGCCCAAACAACTCCAAAGGAGTGGGGGGAGAGGATTTGTCAAGTATGGCCAACCATCAGAACAGCCTTAGGAAAAGCAGCGGACGAGTACAAAAAGTACGCCGATAGAAAGAGACAGGACATTACACCATTCAAAGTTGGAGACCAGGTGTATGTGTCCACAAAATACATCAAATTGAAGGTACCCAGCAAAAAATTGGGCCCTAAATATCTCGGCCCTTTTCCGGTCACAAAAGTTATAAATCCAGTAACTGTCGAGGTGAAGTTACCACCCTTATTAGGAAAAATCCACCCTGTTTTCCATAGTAGTCTCCTCAAACCGGTAACGGAAACACGAGACCCGTTAACCCGCCCTGGACCTCTCTACACGAATCAATATGAAATAGAGGAGATCTTAGATTCCAGAGTGCGCAGAAATAAGCTGTACTACCTAGTACGATGGAAAGGCTATCCCTTGGAAGACGCAACCTGGGTTCCATTAGAAAACCTTAATGCAAATAGGCTACGTCGTCAATTTCATAAAAAATATCCCAACAAACCTGGCAAGCTGGGTGGGGTGGTTTGATAGCGATTGCTATAACTTTATGCTTTTGTCTTCCAGGGGGACTCCTGGTAGGGGGAGCCGCCTGTCAAGCCTACCCAGCTCGACACATCAGGGCAAAGGATTTACCTGCTAGATGGGGTGGAGAGAACACACCTGCTAGCAAGAGAAAACGCATGGGCACAATGGTGGAGGGGGTGTCACGAGCCAGGCGGTCGGTCACGCTGCGGACGGGCTAGGCTAACCATGATAAGTGCAATTTGAATAATGGGTGGGGTGGAACCTGGAAGCAGCGCTGATTGGCTGGTTGTACAGCGCGGCTATTTAAATGGAGTTGGGGTGAGGGAATCCCAACGCCGACTTTGTGTTATCCCTTTTGGTGAACTCAGCGTAATCTACGGCTTCCTGGAAGACGACAATAAACTGCTTTTTTGTTTGCTCAAGCATCTCATCTCAGCGTGGTTTGTTGGAGTGCCCAGGTTGCCGAGCGGTCTGAGAGGGGAGCAATCCCACCCTCATGGAGGACGGCTTTTATTTCATTGATTCCAAAAGAAGATCAGAATTGTGTTAAGCCTGAGAATTTTAGACCAATCTCACTTTTGAACACTGATTATAAAATTTTTGCTAAGGTGTTAGCGAATAGACTAATGCCAATTATGCAACAAATAATTCATAATGATCAATCAGGATTTATAAAAGGGAGATATATGAAATACAATTTGAGACAAATTATAAACTTGGTGGAATACTTGGAAAAAAACAACCAGATCTCTGCTGCTCTCTTCTTTTTGGACGCTGAGAAAGCATTTGATCGATTGAATTGGCAATTTTTGTTTAAAATTATAGATAAAATGCAATTTGGAGAGCAATTTAAACAGTCAATTAAAGCAATATATCAAGAGCAATCGGCACAAATAATTGTCAATGGAGGTCTAACGGATCACTTTAAAATTGAGAAGGGAACACGGTAGGGTTGTCCATTATCTCCATTGCTGTTTGTTTTATGTTTAGAAATCCTATTGAAAAAGATACGTGAATCTGATGAACTTAAAGGAATAGTAATTAGACAGCAAGATTATAGATTAAGAGCGTTTGCTGATGATCTAGTTGTTACATTAACTCAACCTATAACTACAGTCACATATATGTTGGAAAAGATAGAACAATATGGTAGAGTTTCTGGATTTAAAATAAATCAACATAAAACTAAGATAATAACTAAGAACATGTCTGTTTCTCAAAGAGAAGGGTTAGGAAAAATAACGGGATTTGAAATAGTTAAAAAGGTTAAATATTTGGGAGTAATGGTTGCTGGGTCAAATACGAAGTTATTTAAAAATAACGAGGTTTTATGGCAAAAAGTGCAGAGAGAAATGGAAAATTGGAAAAAATTACAGTTATCTCTATTAGGAAGAATAGCAGCAATAAAAATGAATGTACTACCTAAATTTTTATTTTTGTTTCAAATGATACCAGTGCTTAAGAAAGATGAAAATTTGAGGGAATGGCAGAAAGGAGTTAATACTTTTATATGGTCAGGGAAAAAAACTAGAGTTAAATTAAAAATTATACAGGATGTTCGGGAGAGAGGTGGTTTGAAAATGCCTAATCTAAGATTGTATTATGAAGCATCTGTGCTAGTACAAATTAGTGACTGGTTTAACTTGACTGAGGAAAGAATTTTAAATGTAGAAGGATATGATTTGTTATATGGATGGCATGCCTATTTATGAAAAGAAAGTAGATAAAGTTTTTAAAGGTCATATACTTAGGAATGCTTTGTTGAGAGTTTGGAAGAAATATCAATATAAGTTAAACTATAAGATACCTATATGGGCAAATCCTAGACATGTAATAGAAAATATAAGTATAGAACAAAAGATGGAAGTGATTACTTATAAAGAACTTCTTTTTAATGAAAGGGGTAAACTACAACTGAAGCCGTTAGAGGCACTGAAGGAGGAAGGGATAATTTATACTTGGTTTCAATATGGTCAACTTCAAGCTAGATGGAGGGAGGATCAAAAAAATGGTTTTATGGAAAACGAAGAAAATTTGGTAAAACAAATTAGGGATCAGAGTATTATGCATATTAAAAGGTTATATAATGCATTATTAGAGATAAGATTCAGAAACAGAATTGGTCAAAGATTGTATGATTAAATGGGCAAGAAACTTCCAGGAACCAATAATGATGGAAACATGGGAAAGGATTTGGGTTAGAAATGTTAAATTTACTCAAGCACAAAACTTAAGAGAAAATTTTTACAAGATGTTTTATAGATGGCACTTAGATCCAAAGAAACTGTCATGTATGTATCTTAATGTAAAAGCCAAATGCTGGAGATGTGATTGTGAAGATGCAACTTACTATCATATATGGTGGACTTGCAAGAAAATTAAAGCATTTTGGATAAAAATTTGGTGGGTAATGCAGAACATTTTGAAAAAGAGGTTGAAATTTACCCCACAATTGTTTCTATTGGGTATAACAAATGATTGTACAGTATTAGAGATGAAATTGCTTTTAAACTTAATAACAGCAGCCAGATTGCTGGTTGCACAATATTGGAAGAAAGACTCTTTGCCTACTGTAGAAGAATGGACTTTAAAAGTAATAAATTTAGCTGAAATGGCAAAAATCTCAGCATATCTGAAAGTTCGTACGCAGGAAAAATATATTTTGGAGTGAACAAAATGGATTAACTATATCCAGAATAAGCATCAAATAAGAAGACACCAAATTGCGTATGAATGAAATAAAAGTAAAGAAATGTTGTGTTAACTATATTGGAGTTAAGATTCGGGGGGGGGGGGGTGTTGTTAACTTGAGGATAGATTAATTTAGATGATCTCTGTTTTCTTTTTCTTTTTAATACCCTGTATTTTGCTCTGGAAAGTCGGGGAAAGGGGGGGGAGAAAGGGGTGGGGGGTGTTGGGAGGGGGGGCATGTTTTTACTTTGTATTGTTATAAAACTTTTCAATAAAAAAAAAAGAAACCCTGAAAAGTTTGTTCGCTCATGAGCCGATTCTCAGGCTTGCTAGAGAAAGCCAGCAGTAGGTGTGGGCATGCTGTGCCATGCCGTGCCCTCATAGACAACTGGCCGGCGGAAGCCGGTAATACTAGCTAGAAATATTTTTTGTTTTTGTATTCACTGTGCGCCGAGCTAAGTCTAGTAAAGATTTCTGTTGAACCCCTCAGCGTTCTCTCTTCCTTTCCTGGCCAAACTCGGAACAGTGACGCTGAGCTCCTGCCCTTTGCAGAAGTAGCCTACAACAACGCTGTACATAGTAGAATGAGGCTCACCCCCTTCAAAGAGCCTTGGTGGTGCAGCAGACTAAGTACTGTTAAGTACTGTTAAGTAAAACCAGCTGCCTGCAATTACTTCAAGTTCGAATCTCACCAGGCTCAAGGTTGACTCAGCCTTCCATCCTTTCAAGGTAGGTAAAATGAGGACCCAGATTGTGGGGGCAATAAGATGACTTTGTATAAAAAAGAACACTGTTTGGGGGGGGGGGGAGCCCTACTAAGCAGGTATATACAAAAAGTATGAAGGCTATTGCTTAACGCATTGTAAGCCGCCCTCAGTCTCCAGAGAAGGGCGGTATATAAATTATTATTTTTTTTAAAAAAGTGGCAAATAGGGTTGAGTTCATCCCTATCCCCGCGTACCCTCGGGGAGCCCCTTCATCCATTAGCCTGACCGAGTGGGTGGAAAACATGCAACAGATGTGGGAGGAAGTAAGAGTGGCTTTGAGGAAGGCGGCGGAAGTCCACAAAGCTCAGGCTGACAAAAAACGGTGCCCCAAAAAACCTTTCCAATTGGGAGAAAAGATGTACCTTTCCACCAAATACCTACGCCTGAAAGTGCCTTGTCAGAAACTGGCCGTTAAATACCTGAAGCTCTTCAAAATATTACAAATTATCAATCCAGTCACAGTGGAGCTAAAGCTTTATTTTATTTATGTGAGGGATCTCACGAAGATTGATGGTTTGTTGAGGGCGCTTCCAAGAAAAGTCAGCATGCAAGGATGCAATCAAATTAAGTCTTTATTTAGAAGTAAAAGTAGAGTAAAATGAGTTCCCTGGAATGGAGGCATCCATGCCTGGATTGAGCCCATAGTTCAGTCCTGTAGGAAGTTAGAACTAGAGCCAAAGAGCAGCCCCTGTGCAGGGGATCTTATAGGGATCCCTGGCCCCTCCCTTACCAATGTGTGAGGGGGCCGGAGGGCCATTAACTCTCCCCGATGGAGCTGCAGGGGCCGGAGCCCCTTGACCCACCAGTGGGATCAAAAGTCCCTCTTTGCTCCCATGTGGTGGCCCTTTAAGAAACTGCCATGGCTGGCACAAAACACCTAACAATTTATAATGCAATTTATATGCCGCCCTATCTCCAAGGACTCAGGGCGGCTCACAACAGTAAAAATGTATAATTCCACATTAAAACAGTAAAAATTAAAATTCCAATTTAAAAACAATTTAAAGTTGATTAGTAAACCCCCGTCAGTCCAAGCTGCCGAACAACCAGGTCTTCAAATTGCGGCGGAACGAGCGAAGGACAGGAGCCATCCGGAGCTCCAAAGGAAGTTGGTTCCAGAGGGTGGGTGCGCCCACAGAGAAAGCTCTTCCCCTGGGGGTCGCCAGCCAACAGTGTCTGGCCAACGGCACCCTGAGGAGGCCCTGTCTGTGGGAACGCACCAGGTGATTGGGAATTGTCGCTGGCTGCAGGGGGTCCGACAAATATCCCGGGCCTAGGCCATGAAGGGCTTTGTTGGTAATAACCAACACCTTGAACCTCACCCAAAAGGCAACCGGTAACCAATGCAGGTCGCGTAGGACGGGTGTAACATGGGAGTGTCGAGACGCTCCCATCACAACCCACACGGCTGCATTCTGCACCAGCTGAAGCCTTTGAGTGGTTTTCAAAGGCAGCCCTAGGTAGAGAGTGTTGCAGTAGTCAAGACGGGAGGTGACCAGTGCATGAATAACCGTGCGTAGGGCATCTTGGTCCAAGTAAGGCAGCAACTGGCGCACAAGGCAAACCTGGGCAAATGGCCCCCTGGTCACAGTCATCACATGATCTTCCAGAGACAACCATGAGTCCAGGAGGACACCCAAGTTGCGAGCCCTATCCACAGGGGGTAACACCTCACCCCCGATGGTCAATGATGGAATATCTCGATCGGACCAAGATGCCGGTACCCACAGCCACTCAGTCTTGGCAGGGTTAAATCAGAGCCTGTTCCTCCCCATCCAGGACCGTACCGCTTCCAGGCAGCAGGACATCACCTCAAGGGCATCACTAGGCTGGTTTGGGGTGGATATAAAAAGCTGGGTATCATCAGCGTACTGATGATACTGCACCCCAAAACCACGGATGATCTTCCCAAGCGGCTTCATATAGATGTTGAACAGGAGAGGCGAGAGGACCGACCCCTGGGGCACCCCACAAGTGAGCGGCCTCATAGCCGACCTCTGCCCCCCTGCCAACACTGCTTGCGTACGGCCCGAGAGATAGGAGAACCACCGTAGAACAGTGCCTCCCGCTCCCAACCACTCAAGTAGCCTATTAAAGCCTGTGGAAACCTCGAATGTCCAGGGTCCACCACGGACTAGACCCAGCCCTATTAACGTGGGGGCGGGGAGCGGGGAAGGTCCATTACAAGTTCACTCAGATTCTGGATTACTGCATACATAGAGGCGCCCTGCAGTATCTGGTCCAATGGAAGGGGTATCCATTGTCGGAAGCATCCAGGGTGAGGAGCCAGGATGTACGGGCCACAGAGTTAGTTAGGAGGTTCCACCAAGAACATCCCTGAAAGCCGGGGGGGGGGGATGACACAAACACAGACCCTCTGATGCCAACTAATCGTTGTCTTTACTTGCTTTCTAGATACAATCTTCGTGGTACAGGGGAGAAGCCTGTCAACCCGCATAATGAGGTTGCCATACATATGGGAGACGGAACCCAGGGGGGAATGGAAGGAAGTGTCCTGCCAGTCGGGAGGGCTTGCTTGCACAAGGATTGAACTCACAGAAGGGTGCGAACGAGCATATCAGCTGGAAGCCATACTACAGAGAAACGTGACGATCAGCTGCAGAGGTGGAACAGCAGAGTCGCCATGGCTGCCATTCCGGTGTCCAAAAGCAGCGGGAGAAAGGTGGGCTATCCCAAACTGTTAAAATCAGTATCAGGTTCCAATTAATGCTCACATCATAAATTGATCTCAAGAGGCATTTTGTTTCTCAAAGAACTAATTTATTTAGATACATCTGTCAACTCATAAAGCAGTCCAGGCCTGCTTTCTGGTTGCCATAAGCAGGAGGGGGGAGAACTGACAGAGCTGCTCGGCTGCCTTGACTGAAAGCAAATTCCACACATGCCTTTCTCCAGATTGTAGCCCAGGTTACCGGAGCAAGCAGGAGGGGTGGGGTTTCTACAGCCCGGGAACATATTCCGTTGGAGAATGTGATTTATGACAAGCCCAGGGAGGAGGGGCGAAAACAGGGTCATAGGGGACTGAAAATTACGTGGAGGTAGAGATGTCTCCATATGGGTAATTGCCAAGTTGTTGCTCCTAATAAATGAGTGGATTTCTTTTGAACTTTAGCTTGAGGCTCATGAATTAATTAGGGCATCTTTTGGAAACTTCACAACATCATGTTTGCACAAACTGGTGGAAAGCCAGTACTGAAAGTTCCCGCGCTTTCCACCCCAGAATATATACTGTATTTTTCGGAGTATAAGACGCACCTTCCCCCCCCCCAAAAAAAGAGGGTGAAAATCTGGGTGCATCTTATACTCCAAATGTAGCCCCGCCCAGCTTCTCAAACAGAGGTTTCAGAGGCTGAAAAAAGCATCAGAAACAAAGCATCAGAAAAGAAGCCTCCAAACAGAGCTTCAGAAAAGAAGCCCCCAAACAGAGCTTCAGAGGCTTTTTTTCTGAAGCTCTGTTTCGGAGGCTTTCAGAGGCAAGAAAAAGTTTTTTCTGAAATGGACTTTCATAAGTTTCAGAAGCAGAAAAAAAGCAAAAAAAGCAAGGCACAGAGCTCACAACCAAGGAACCTGTTGCTAAAATTCACCTCTTGGAACAGCTGATTGGGGGTATTCCGGGAGGCCGATCCACCTGCCAATCAGCTTTTTTCTTATTTTCCTCCCCAAAAACTAAGGTGCGTCTTATATTCCGGTGTGTTTTATACTCCAAAAAATATGGCAATAGTTTCTCAATTTCCCTTTTTTTAAAGTTTTTTTTTTATTTTTCTTTCTTATACGCATATTGTAAATGTACATTCTATTATCCATAACTGATCATATACATACATATTTTTTCCTAATGAAAGCATAAAAATAAGATATTTTAATTACATTTGGGGTTGATGTTCTACCCTCTTTTCCCTCTTTTCACAAACTTTCTTTCTTTCTTTCCCCTCCCTCCCTCCTCCCTTCTACTTTCTTCCTCCTCCTCTCCTCCCCTACTTCCCCTTCCTCTCCCTCTCCTCCCTTCTTTTCCCCCTTTCTCACCTTCTCTCCTGCTCTTGTCCCCTATCCTTTCTTCCTCTCCTTCCCCTTTCTTCCATTCCTCTCTCTCCCTCTCCTCCTCTATCCTTCTCCTCCTCTTTCCTTTCTTTCTCCTTTGTTGTGCAATGTTTCCCTTATCTGGTATCCGAGCAACTCCAATTTTCTAATAATATATACTTCCTTTTCAATTTCTTTCCCATTGTACCGAATCTATCATTTCATAATTGTACATTTATATTTATAGTCTTCTTTCTTCCTCCCTCCCCCCTCCCCCTTTTCCATTTACTCTAGTGTCATCTGAGTTTCTATTTCTTTTTTATCTTATCCCTCATTTAACTTTCTATTATCTATATCATTTTTCTATCAACTTTTATTCATATACCGATTCCTCTTTATCTTTTATTCCTAGCGTCAATCTGTTCATTTCCGCACAGTCTAAAATCTTTTTTATTACTTCGCCTTCTGACGGAATTTTCTCCATCTTCCAATTTTGTGCAAATACAGTTCTTGGTGCTGTTATTATATGCATAATTAAGTATACTCCTTCTTTGCTATATCTTTCTGGCAAAATACCCAATAGAAAAATCTCTGGTTTTAATTCTATAGGTTTATGTAACATTTCCTCTAACCATATCTGTATTCTAGACCAATAGTTTTTTGCTTCAGTACATGACCACCACATATGATAATATGATCCCGGCAAATGCAAACATTTCCAACATTTAGCTGATTTCTCTTTAAACATTTTTGGTAGTCTTTCTGGTGGCATATGCCATCTATAAAAAATTTTATATAAATTTTCTTTGTATGCAGTTGCCATAGTCAATTTATAATTCCTTTCCCATAGCTGTTGCCATTTCTCTAATTCTATTGCATAATCAAAGTTTTTCATCCATGTTATTATTGTCTCTTTTACATCATCTTCGAATCTAATCTGCAGTAGATAATTATACAACCTTTTAATCATTTTTTCATCTTTCCAGTCATCATCTGATCCAACTGATTCCAAATTAAAACCATATTGTTTCAAATCTTTATCATATCTTGATTGTATCTGCACTCGTGCATACCAATCAATCTCAATCCCTTGTTTTTCTAAATCTTGTTTCTGTTTTAGTTCTCCCTTCTCTGTTAAAATGTCCTTATATCTAACAATATTGTCCATGTTTATCATATTTGGATGTGTCAACGCTTCTATTGCTGAAAGCCACATTGGTATTTCCATATAATGTTTCTCTTTTACTCTCTCCTATACTGTTAACAAGCCGTTTCTTACACAGTGTCTCTGGAAGTATCCATGTATCCTATTTTTTCCGTACCATAAGAAAGCATGCCAGCCTAGTTGCAAATCATGCCCTTCCAAAGTCAATAGAATATACCGCCCTACTCCCAGTCCCTCTGGGAGTAGGGCGGTATATAAATTTAATTAATAAATACATAATAAATTAATAAATAGTCTTGTATTACTCAATAGAATCCATTCTTTAACCCACATTAACATCGCGCCACTTGATGATAAAGTTCCCAATTTGATAGACCAAAACCTCCTCTAGTCCTAGCATCTTGAAGCAGTTTAATATTAATTCTTGCTTTCTTTCCTTGCCATATATATTTCCACATCATTTTATTCAAACTTTAAAATATTTTTTCTTCAGTTTTATCAAAATTGTTTGAAAAAAGAACAAAATTCTTGGTAGTACATTCATTTTGATTAGCACTATTCTTCCCATTAATGATAGTTGTAGATTTTTCCATTTTTCCAAGTCTATTTCAATTAGATTTCTCAGTTTATAGTAGTTATCTTCCTTCACTGTGATACATCTTGAGGTTAATTGGATGCCCAAGTATTTCACTTTCTTCAGTATTTGAATATATAATTTCTCCATTAACCTGGATGAAGGTTACCTGGATGAAGCTGTCTACCTGGATCCACTCCAGTCCGGCTTCAGGCCTGGGCACAGCACAGAAACGACATTGGTCGCGTTGGTGGATGATCTCTGGAGGGCTCAGGATAGGGGTTGCTCCTCTATCCTGGTCCTGTTAGATCTCTCAACGGCTTTTGATACCATCGACCATGGTCTCCTGCTGCGCCGGTTGGAGGGGTTGGGAGTGGGGGGCACCGTTTTGTGGTGGTTCTCTTATCTCTCCGACCGGTCAAAGTTGGTGTTGGCAGGGGGGCAGAGGTCGACCCCGAGGCACCTTGTTTGTGGGGTGCTGCAGGGGTCAGTCCTCTCACAACGTCTGTTCAACATTTATGTGAAGCCGCTGGGTGAGATCATCCGTGGCTTTGGGGTGGAGTTCCATCAGTACGCTGATGATACTCAGCTGTACATCTCCACCCCAGGCCATCCCAACGATGCCCTTGAAGTGATGTCTCGGTGCCTGGAAGCCATGCAGATCTGGATGGGGAGTAACAGGCTTCAACTCAACCCTTCCAAGACTGAGTGGCTGTGGCTTCTGGCATCCCGATATAGCCAGCTGGTGCCATCGCTGGCTATTGGGGGCAAGTTATTGGCACCCACGGACAGGGCTCGCAACTTGGGTGTCCTCCTGGATGCACGGCTGTCTTTAGAGGAGCATATGATGGCCGTGGCCAGGGGGGCTTTTTATCAGGTTCGCCTGATTCACCAGTTGCATCCCTTTCTGGATCGAGACTCCTTACGCACAGTCACTCAGGCACTCGTCACTTCCCCCCTGGACTACTGTAATGCTCTCTACATGGGGCTCCCCTTGAGGAGCACCCGGAGACTCCAACTGGTGCAGAATGCGGTCGCGCGGGGGATTATGGGAGCGAGGGGGCGCTCCCATGTGACACCTCTCCTGCGCGAGCTGCATTGGCTTCCGGTGGTCTTCCGGGTGTGTTTCAAGGTGTTGGTTACCACCTTTAAAGCGCTCCATGGCATAGGACCTGGGTATCTGCGGGACCGCCTTCTGCTGCCGATCACCTCCCACTGACCAGTACGCTCCCACAGAGAGGGAGTCCTCAGGGTGCCATCAGCCAGGCAATGTTGGCTGACGGCCCCCAGGGGGAGGGCCTTCTCTGTGGCAGCTCCTGCCCTCTGGAACGATTTGCCCCCAGAGATACGAAGGATATCAGATCACCGGGCCTTTCGCCGTGCCCTAAAAACTTTTCTCTTCCATCAAGCAGGGCTGGCATAACCCCCCCCCCCCTTTTTAGCTTTTTAAATTGTCAATGGGTTTTAGTTTGAATGTTTTAAATTGTGGGCCAAAGTTATGTAATTCTTTTAAAATTTTAAATTTTGTATTGATATGTGTTTTAGTTCTGGCTGTGCACCGCCCTGAGTCCACTAGGAGAAGGGTGGTATACAAATTGAATAAAATAAATTGAATAAAATAAATAAATAAATAAATAAATTGCTTTTTTTGTTTTTCTCTCATATTTTTAACTATAATTTTTGTTTTATCTTTATTTATTTTCAATCCAGCTACTTCTCCATACTCCTCTATTTGCTTCATTAGTTTTGGGCCCGTTTCTATAGGTTCCTCCATAATAAATACTAAATCATCCGCAAATGCTTGTAGCTTGTGTTCTTCCCTTTTAATTTGCATTCCTTTTATTTCTTTATCTTACCTTATTTTTCTGTTTAAAATTTCTAGCGTTAAGATAAATAACAATGGAGATAACGGACATCCTTGTCTAGTTCCTTTTCTGATAGCTACTTTCTCTGTCATTTCACCATTTATTATTACCTTTGGCAATTGGTCTTTGTATATAGTCTTAACCATATTAATGAATCTATCACCAAAGTCCATCTTTTGTAATTTTATAGTCATAAATTGTCAATTCACATTGTCAAATGCTTTCTGCGCATCTAAAAATAACAATTCCATTTGTTTCTCTGAATGTACCTCATAATATTCCAATGTATCCAATATAATTTGTAAATTGTCTCTAATTTGCCTTTTAGGCAAAAAAAACATTTTGGTCTGAATGTATGAGTTCATTTAGTAACCTTTTCAATCTTTCCGCCATAATTGATGCAAATATTTTGTAGTCTGCATTTAATAGAGAAATTGGTCTATATTTTTTTTTTTTATTTTTTTATTTTTAATTTGATTTATATGCCGCCCTTCTCCGGAGACTCAGGGCGGCTTACAATGCGTTAAGCAACAGCCTTCATCCTTTTGTATATTTTATACAAAGTCAGCTTATTGCCCCCAACAAACTGGGTCCTCAATTTACCCACCTTAGAAAGGATGGAAGGCTGAGTCGACCTTGAGCCTGCCTGGGATTGAACTCAGAGAAATTACAGGCAGCTGGTGTTAATTGCTGCCTTTAGTAGGAGGCATTAGCCCTCTACGCTATACAGGCTCCTATAATTCTTTATTTGTTGTAAATCTGTTTCTTCTTTTGGTATAAGAGTTATGTATGCCTCCATCCATGAGTTTGGTACCTTGGCTTCTATTAATAAGTCATTAAATACTTGTAACATTGTATCACTTAGTACATCTTGCAATTTTTTATATAGCTCTGCTGGTAGTCCATCTGGTCCTGGGGTTTTTCCATTTTTCACCAATTCACCAATTTCATCATTGATATTCTTTCTTCTAGTCCTTTTTTTGAATTTTTCTGGTATTTTGGGAGTCATTGCTTTTGCCAAATATTGTTCTATTTTCTCTTCTGATATCTGTTCTTGTTGATATAATTTCTTATAATATTCCTCAATTATTTTTTTCTTTTCCTCATTTTGATAACATATCTTCCCATCTTGATCTAGTAATTGAGTTATCAGTTTCCTTTCTTTTTCCTTTTTCATTTTAGATGCCAGCCATCTTCCTGGTTTATTTGCATTTTCAACAAAACTTTGCTTTGTTGATTTTATTTTCCTTGCCAAGTCTTCATTCTCAATTAAGTTCAATTTATGTTTTTCCAAGTCCATTAAATTACTTTGGAAAGGGGAAAGTGTGAATCAGGTATTACACATCGGTCACACAAGAAGAGCACGGTATCCAAAAAGAGAAGCCACCTTCTGGTTGGTGATTCAATTGTAAGGGATGTAAATTTAGGAAAAGATATGGAGGTTTTGAAAGAGGTCAGGTGTCTGCCAGGTGCTACTGCCAGCAGAGACAAGAGGTGTATTAAGATAGTCAAGAATGCCAGTAAGGACTGTGATGTTGATGCTATTATACATCTTGGCACAAATGATCTGTCCCAAAAGGATGTACTTTCTGTGCAGAACAATTTCCAGAGCTTGGGGTATGAACTTAGTAGTATAGGTTGTAGGCTTATCTTTTCAGAGGTTTTACCAGTATATAAGGAACAAAAAGGGAAAGGCCAGCGTGTAGTGGAGTTTAATGTGTGGCTAAAGGAGTGGTGTAAAAGGGAAGGCTTTGGTTTTATTAGTTATGATGTCTGCAACTGCTCCAATGAAAAACTGTACAAAAGAGATGGATTGCATCGAAGAAAGGGACTGAGTCACTTAGCAATGAATTCACAGATTTTCTGGATAAACATTTAAACTGAACAGCGGGGACAGAGAATTAATTAATACTGAATATTTCTGTCCCCAGCAATCCAAAATTAATAGGTTTATCAGTGCATGTAACATAGATGCTTGTGCGAGTAAGATTATCAACCCTGCTGTCAACCAAAATCAAGCATTTAATAGTGAGTGCCATACCATGTGCACTAATCGAACAGGTGGCAAGAAAGTAGGGGCAGTCAGGCACAACACAGGTTATGTAGACAGTAAACACAGGGTCAATCAAAATGGACTCAAATGTCTATACACCAATGCACAGAGTATGAGGAATAAACAGGGTGAATTAGAAATTCAAGTAAGTGAGGGCAGATACGATATTGTTGCCATTACGGAAACTTGGTGGGATAAAACCCACAAATGGAACATACAGCTAGAGGGATATAAATTATTTAAAAGAAATAGACCAATTAAAAGAGGAGGTGGGGTTGCACTATGTATAAGAAATAACTACGCCTCTACAGAAATATAGCAGAACAATGATGAAAACTGCCTTGAATGCATTTGGATCAATATGGGGGGGGTGGGAGGGGATGACACTGACATAGGTGTATACTATAGGCCACCCACCCAACCAGTGGAAGTTGATGAACTTTTTGCTAGTCAGCTAACTAAGGTATGTAGGAAGCATATCACAATAGTAATGGGGGATTTTAACTACCCTGACATCAACTATGAGACAAATCCTGCACCAAGTGGAAGATCCAACAGGTTCCTAACAAACCTAGCAGACAACTTTGTTTCCCAAAAAGTAGAGAAGGGAACAAGAGGATCAGCCATACTAGGCTTAATTCTCACTAACAGAGATGAAATGATAGAAGGTGTTGAAGCTACAGGAACCTTGGGGGCAAGTGATCACACAATTTTGGAATTCAACATTATGCAAACACAAGTAGTATAACAAAGTCAAACTAGGGTCTTGGACTTTAAGAGAGCTAATTTCAATAAACTTACAGAGAGCTTGAGAAGGATTCCATGAATGAGAATCCTTAAGGGGAAAACAACTCAAGAACCTTGGGAAATTTTGAAAAGTGAGATTATAAAAGCCCAGTCTAGCACAATACCAATGAAGAAGAAAAATAATAGATCTCATAAGAAACCAGCAGAGAGTTCATAAAGAACTCTCTCACAAATTGAAAGACAAAAAGGAAGAGTATAAAAGGTGGAAAGAGGGGCAAATAACTAAGGCAGAATATCAGCAAATAGCCCGAGCCTGTAAAGATGAAGTGAGGAAAGCTAAGGCTCACAATGAACAAAGGCTTGCGACAAAAGTAAAAAATAACAAAAAAAGCTTCTTCCAACATGTTAAAAACAAGAAAAAAGTCAAGGAAACAATTGGCCCGTTGCTGGGAGAAAGTGGCAAGAAGGTAACGAGCAACAGGGAGAAAGCAGAACTACTTAACTCATTTTTTGCATCTGTCTTTACACAAAAGGAAAAAACAGTCCAACCTATCAAAAACAGTACCACAAAAAACAGATTAGGAACACAAGTTAAAATAGGGAAGAAAATGGTAAGTGAACACCTGTCTACTCTCGACCTATCAGCCTGACCTCAATACCAGGGAAGATTATGGAAAAGATAATCAAGCAACTAATCACTGAACACCTAGAAGCAAACAAAGTAATTGTCGAGTGTCAAGCAACCCTCGCCACCTTGCTGTCTTGGCGGAAGGACATCAATGACAGACTACACAGGTGAGGGGAGGGGGGAAGGGTGAACACAGGCACGGGTGACGGTAATGGGGTTAGGTTCCACGAACAGGGTTGTCCAACACTGGTGCTGGGCATAGAGGGTTTGTGTGGGGATCGAGAACAGCAAACATCGTGGAGTTGATGAGAAACAGTGACATCACAATCCTGCAACTTGGCAGCGGTAGATACAAAATAAAACACCTTCCAGCTGGACATATTATGGAGACACACCCAACCATTAAGACAGAGCAGATAGATAAAAAGGCGCTGAGTAGCAGACACTCTCAGAGCCGCCTTTAGATGCACTAGCGATCCGGTGTCGAGTAGGAGCTGTCATGTAGCAAGAAAATAAACCAGGATTGATTCACTGAGCCCAGGCTGTGTGTATTACCTGCGATTCTGCACCAGCAGCCTAGCGGAGCCGAGAGAAAGTCGGCGCTCCTCCTTTTCTACTGTATAGTGATTGGCAGCGCAGCAGCACAGAGGACCATGGCGGAGGGCACCTCAAAAGGAGCGCAATTGGTGGAGCCAACGGTGGCAGCAGAGGAGGAGGACAAGGCGGCAAAAATGCCAGCTGAAGGTGAACAGCCTGTAGTCCATCCAAAATGACGGGAAAAGTGTAGAGGAGGGGGTGGAAGACCAGGACGCCCAAGAGGCAGGGATATCCCTGTCTACCTCTGGACATTGGTGGCACAGTTCGGCATTGACGGGGAAGGCAGGCCCTAGGGTGCAGACACTGCCCCCCTCAGGAGACCAGTTCCAAGGATGGAGGGAACGGCAATGGGCTGAGGACAAGGATGGAGAGTGGAGTTACTCCAGAGGGCCTGGAGCAACCACCATGGACATATTACGAGAGAGGTTCAGGAAGGCAAGCTTTTGGGACGTGCCCTCATGGCAACAGTGGGCACCTGGCCTGGATCCTTCAGTCACCTGGCAGGGTGGGGCTGCTCCAGGGGATGGGTTTGAGAGCAGACTTTGTCTAGCCAGTCCCAAATTTAGACGAGACTCAATACACAGCCGGTCAACGGGGGACGAGCACCAGGTCCCTGCGGCTTCTACATCCTCCCTGGGGGGAGGCGATACGTGATTTGGGTCAACCTCTTTCGAGGCCAACAAGAGAGAGGAACATGGGTCCTGGTAATAGACGGCATCAGGAACAACATGGGGCCCATGATGGGCCAGCCATGGGCCAGTCTATGGATCCCTTGCCCATGTGGGCCCCAGGAATGTGGAACCCACAGACCCCATGGGGGCTCCCCTCCTGTGCAGGCTACATTCGACGGAGCTCTGGAGAAGGTGGCTCTGTTTTTGAGCCAGGTAATTAGCCATATGGACCTTTACAGCCGCCTATATCCATTTCAGTGGTCAATGGTCGTTGCAGTCATGGCAGTTCTCACGGGCGAGGCAGCAGATTGGGTGGCTGACCTACACAGTGACCATGCCCATGAGTTAACAAATCTTGGCTTATTCCTGGAAGCTTTACACAGTCGATTCAAAGACAAAACCCAAACTCAAATAACCGAAGGGGAATTAGTAGCCCTAAAGCAACGGGGAAGGCCAGCTAATGATTATGTAAAGGAATTCAGGAAATTGGCTGGGAGGCTGAGGTCATGGCCTCAAAGACTCTTAATACACCAATTTCAGATGGGCCTAGATAGGGAGAATAGACAGGCCTGTGTATACCGGGGACTGGCACCTCGTTTAGCTGATTGGTATAAAGCAGCGGTGGAATTGGATGTTGGTTTACAGGAATTTAGGACATGGACCACAGGTCTGAGTCAACCACAGTGAGTGGGGGGGGGGGGGGGGGGTACGACAATACGCCGACCGGAACACAGTGAGGCCCTTCCTACCCCCTGGATCTGGAAACATCGACCAAATTGAGAGGCTGTTCTGCTGCTATCGTTGTAATCAAGAGGGCCACAGGGCGGCTGAGTGTCCCCTGCTGCCTCCTCATATATCTACTCCAAGGGCACCAGGTTCCGGGGGTATGTCAAAGGACCGATCCCCGACAACCCCAGAACGTTCCAGAGTCACGACCCAAACATCCATGATAGATACAACTATACATGCAAACGTTGGAAGCACTTCCGGGACAGCTCGTGTTCCTGAGAATTCCTGGATAGCTCAACAGGCTAAAAGTAGACTAAAGCCTGTTATTAACATCCAGCTGTCTGCAATTACACCAGTTTGAATCTCACCAGGCTCAAGGTTGACTCAGCCTTCCATCCTTTCTAAGGTAGGTAAATTGAGGACCCAGTTTGTGGGGGCAATAAGCTGACTTTGTATAAAATATACAAAAGTATGAAGGCTATTGCTTAATGCATTGTAAGCCGCCCTGAGTCTTCGGAGAAGGGTGGCATATAAATCTAATTTTAAAAAAAAATTCTGGGATGAGTGACCAAGAAGAGGATGTCCAAGACCCAATGGTAAGCGAACCTATACATCCTTTCATAATCCCAATAACCCTCAGACACCCGGGTACGGGAAAAGAAAGTGACCAAGGGGCGTTAATAGACTCCGGTTGCACCCAGTGTCTCATTTGTCGCTCAATAGTGGAGGAGTTGGGGTTACGCATAGTAAAATTAAAAAAGCCCATCACATTTGAACAAATGGACGGGTCAACTTTGGGGGATCAACCAGCTACATGTGACTGAACTGGTTCATCTGAAAATAGGAGAACATTGGGAGCATATTAGATTTGTGGTAATAACCAAGATGATTGAACCAGTTATCTTGGGTCTTGCTTGGCTCGACAAGTGGGAACCAACCATCTGCTGGGAGGGTGGATTCCATAGATTGAGGCTACTGGTGGGCCCAGAACTGTACGTAAGGCTCCAACATAGCGGGTCAGGAGGGGAAACGACTTTACCAGCACCCGAACGTAGCTACCCTGATGTGTACAAGGATCTGGTGCAAGTCTTTAGCAAAGATGAATGCGAGGCTTTACTACCTCATCGTGATACTGATTGCGCCACTGAACTGATACCTAGAGCCAAATTACCGAAACCCCGTATGTATTTGATGACCCCAAGTACATTGATAAAAATCTAGCTAGGGGGTTCATTCAGCCTAGTAGATCACATATGGTGGCTCCAGTACTTTTCTGAGAAAAAAAAGATGGCGGCTTGCGTTTGTGTGTTGATTACTAGGGCCTTAACACTGTATGTATACAACCGTTATACCCACTACCGCTTATGACAGATCTGTTAACTACCTTGGCGACTGGTAAAATCTTCACTAAACTTGATTTACGTGAAGAATACTATCAGGTGCGTATTCGACCAGGAGATGAATGGAAGACCACATTTAATTGTCCCCTGGGGAGTTACCAATTCCAGGTAATGCCGTTTGGGCTACAGGGTGCCCCGGCCGTATTCATGCAACTCATTAATGAGGTCTTGCATGAATATTTGTATCGAGGGGTCCTGGTATACCTAGACAACATTTTGATTTATACAAACACTCTGGAATAACACACCCCGCTGTTCAGACGGGTGCTGACAAAACTGTTGGAAGCCCAGCTATATGTGAAACTCTCAAAATGCGAATTTCATCGCACGGAAATAGATTACCTAGGGTTTCAGATAACCGGAGAGGAGATAAAGATGGATCCAAAGAAGGTTGAAGCAGTCTTAGAGTGGCAAGTACCGAGGACCAGAAAACAATTGCAGAGCTTTCTTGGGTTCACTAATTTCTACAGGCAATTCATTCCATCATTTGCTCAAGTTGCTTTGCCACTGACGGATCTCTTATGCCCCAAGACTCTGTCCACCACCAAGCCCAAGCCAGGACAGGTGCTAAACTGGTCTCCTGTATGTCAAAAGGCTTTTGAATGCCTAAAGCAGTTATTTGCCAGGAAGCCTGTCCTCAAACACCCTGATATGTCGAAACCTTTTGTCATACAGGCTGATGCTAGCGATGTAGCATTTGGAGAAATACTCTTGCAACGAAATACAAAAAACAAATTTCAGCCGTGTGCTTATACATCATGTAAATTTACGTCGACCAAAAGAAACTGGGCCATATGGGGAAAAGAGGCATTTGCTGTAAAATGGGCACTACAAACCTGGAGACAACTATTAGAAGGCGGTGAGAAGCCCTTTGAGGTCTGGACAGACCATAAGAACCTGGAAGCACTCCAAACGCTCCATAAATTGTCCCCCAAACAGGTGAGGTGAGCACAATACTTCCAACGGTTCAATTTCGTTCTCAAATATGTACCAACAGGGAAAAATTTCCTGGCTGACGCCTTATCCCTTATGCCCCAATACAATAGTAAATGGGACAGGGTGCTGCAAGCCCTAATGCCACCCACACAAACAGGAACACGAGTAGTGGATAAACAATCGAAACAGGAATGGGTAACGGCCTTAAAGAAGGAATTAGAATCTGATACATAGTTGATAACCAATCGATCATCAGTTACCCACCGGGAGGGGCTGGCATGGCAGGGGGACAGACTTTATGTTGCCGCGTCCTTAAGAACCAAAATACTAAAACAATGCCATGATGTTAAAACATTTTGGGTTTTTGAAAACACTACACCTGACCAGACGGCAGTTCTGGTGGCCTAAAATGCGTACAGAAATCGAGAAATATGTTCAGGGTGCCCTGTCTGTACAACATCCAAGCTCAGACCAGGGAAACCTCTCAGATTATTACAGTCGGTAGCTGAGCCCAGTAGGCCATGGGATGAAATCGCCATGGATTTCATAGTGGAACTACCAAACAGCAAGGGGCACACAGTAATATGGACTGTGCTCTATTTATTTTCTAAGCAGGCACATTTCATTCCATGTAAGGGGTTACCATCAGCGCAACACTTAGCGAAACTATTCGTTCACCATATATACTGGTTACATGGAGTGCCTAAACGTGTTATATCTGATAGGGGGCTGCAATTCACTGCCAGGTTTTGGAGGGAATTTCTACATTATATCGGGTCAAAGCAGGGATTAAGTTCTGCCTTCCACCCTAGCACGAACGGGGCCACTGAACGTACTAATGCTATGGTGGAACGGTATCTACAATCCTATGTTTCGTATCAACAGGATGACTGGTATGACCTCTTACCGTTTGCGGAAAGAGCGTACAATAATTCAGTTCACCATAGTACAGGATATACTCTATTTAAGATAGTAACGGGGAAGGAATTCCCAGCCATTCCAGAACTGGATATTCAGGGACCGGAATCCAACTCACTATCCAACTGGACAGAGTATACAGAAGGTCTGGCCCCACATGAAAAAAGCGTTAGAGAAGGTATCAGAGGAGTACAAACATCAAGCAAACAAGAGGAGGGAGGACTGTCCACTATTCCAGATAGGGGATCAAGTGTATTTATCTACAAAGTACCTCCGGTTATGCATACCTAGTAGAAAATTGGGTCCCAAATATATAGGACCATTTACCATAAAGAAACTAATAAATCCAGTAACAGTGGCACTAAAATTACCTCCTTTATTGGGCAAGATACATCCAATTTTTCATTATAGCCTACTAAAACCAGTAATGAACCCCCAAGACCCCAATACTTATCCCGGACCTATATCAGGTGAACATTATGAAATCAAGGAGGTCATTGATTCTAGGTATTACAAAGGGAAACTTTGGTACCTAGTCAGGTGTAAGGGATATCCAGAAACAGATGCCTCCTGGGTACGGGTGGAGGATGTCAATGCTCCAAAATCGTTACGGAGGTTTCACAAGGCACATCCCCAGAAACCGGGCGGTCCATTAAGCAAATGGTAACCTCTTCCTTTTCTCAATCCTAGGCAGAAGTCTGGTAGGGGTGGGGCTGCCTGTCGAGCGTCAAGCAACCCTCGACACCACGCTGTCTTTTTTTGTTTAATTCAATTTATATGCCGCCCTTCTCCGAAGACTCAGGGCGGCTTACAATGTGTTAAATGGAAGGACATCAATGACAGACTACACAGCTGAGGGGAGGGGGGAAGGGTGAACACAGGCACGGGTGATGGTAACGGAGTTAGGTTCCATGAATAGGGTTGTCCATCACTGGTGCTGGGCATAGAGGGTTTGCGTGGGGATTGAGAACAGCGAACATCGCGGAGTCAATGAGAAATGGTGACGTCACAATCCTGCGACCAGGCCGACTTGGCAGCGGTAGATACAAACTAAAACACCCTCCAGCTGGACATGATTACGGAGATACACCCAACCATTAAGACAGAGCGGACCAATAAAAAGGTGCTGAGTAGCAGACGCTCTCAGCACCGAATTTAGATGCACTAGCGATCTGGCATCAAGTAGGAGCTGTCGTGTAGCAAGAAAATAAACCAGGATTGATTCATTGAACCCAGGCTGTGTGTATTCTCTGCGATTCTGCACCGGCAGCCTAGCGGAGCCAAGACTAATAACCAAAAGCCAACATGGGTTTGTCAAAAAAAGATCATGCCAGACTAATCTTATTGCATTCTTTGACAAAGTGACAAAATTAGTGGACTAGAGGAATGCTGTCGATATAATTTACTTGGATTTCAGTAAAGCATTTGATAAATTAGACCATAACCTACTACTATATAAAGTAGAAAAATGTGGGTTAGACAACATCACCACCAGATGGATTCGTAACTGGCTGACCAACCGTACTCAATGTGTAGTCCTCAATGAAACTGCATCTACATGGAGGGAAGTACGCACTGGAGTACCCCAAGGCTCTGTTTTAGGCCCAGTGCTCTTCAGCATCATCAATGACTTGGACGAGGGGATAGATGGGGAACTCATCAAATTTGCAGATGACACCAAGCTAGCAGGAATAGCCAACACTTCAGAAGACAGGCTCAAGATACAGAAGGATCTTGACAGACTTGAACATTGGGTGCTATCTAACAAAATGAAATTCAATGGTGAAAAAAGTAAGGTTCTACATTTAGGCAAGAAAAACAAAATGCACAGGTACCGTATATGTGGTACCTTGCTCAATAGTAGTAACTGTGAGAGGGAACTTGGAGTCCTAGTGGACAACCATTTAGATATGAGCCAGCAGTGTGCAGCAGCTGCCAAAAAAAGCCAACACAGTTAGGGCTGCATAAACAGAGGGATAGAATCAAGATCACGTGAAGTGCTAATACCCCTTTATAATGCCTTGGTAAGGCCACACTTGGAATAATGCATTCAGTTTTGGTCGCCACGATGTAAAAAAGATGTTGAGACTCTAGAAAGAGTGCAGAGAAGAGCAACAAAGATGATTAGGGGACTGGAGGCTAAAACATATGAAGAACGGTTGCAGGAACTCGGTATGTCTAGTTTAATGAAAAGAAGGACTAGGGGAGACATGATAGCAGTGTTCCAATATCTCAGGAGTTGCCACAAAGAAGAGGGAGTCAAAGTATTCTCCAAAGCACCTGAGGGTAGAACAAGAAGCAATGGGTGGAAACTAATCAAGGAGAGAAGCAACTTAGAACTAAGGAGAAATTTCCTGACAATTAGAACAATTAATAAGTGGAACAACTTGCCTCCAGAAGTTGTGAATGCTCCAACACTGGAAATTTTTAAGAAGATGTTGGATAACCATTTGTCTGAAGTGGTGTAGGGTTTCCTACCTGGGCAGGGGGTTGGACTAGAAGACCTCCAAGGTCCCTTCCAACTGTTATTCTATTCTGTTCATTCTTTTTTTTGTCCTTTCCATATCATCATTGGATTGTTATCTGCCCATATTTATTTATTTTATTTATTTAATTAAATTTTTATACCGCCCTTCTCCCGAGGGACTCAGGGCGGTGTACAGCCATAATAAAAACAACATAAACACACAAGTACTAATCAGCTTTATCCATTTCCAGAATTATAATTGTTTTTTTCCTGAGTTTTATCAGTAATTGTAAGTCTATAGTCCATTTCTTCAACTTTTTTCTCCATTGCTTCTGGTTTTTCTTCCATTTGCTGCAATCGTTCTTCATTTTTCCCTATCATCTCTTTAACTTCTTTCAATTCTCCTTCCATTTTTTCCATGTTTCCTTCCATTTTTTCCATTGTCCCATCTATCTTGTCTAATCTTGTCTTGAGATCTTCATATACAGTTTTTAGCATATTTTTTAATTCCGTGTTAATTTTCTCTTCCTGTGATGCAGTTTCTGTTGTCTTTTGCCCTGTGGTGCCCGGCGCCGTTGATATTGATGGTGATGATAAATGTTGTGTTGTTTTCTTCATCTTGTATCTTCAAATCACACCACCCAATTTGTAATCCAAATAGTCCAATTCTTAGGTTCCAGCTGTTCCTTTATTTAAATCCCAAATTCAAATTCCAGATCTGCTCCCAAATCCATCAGATTCTTCAGGTTCTTGATACCCTAATCCACATAGCCTTAATCCATATAAAAAGAAAAGGTAGAAAGACTAAAAAGCCATCCAAAAAGCCAAAAAAGAGAAAAAGAGAAAAGGAGAAGCCAAGTCAGAACAAAAATAAAATATGCACCAATAAAAAATTCCAAAACCAAGATATTTGCTCAAAAATGTCAAACCAAACAATAAAAAGAAAAAGAAAAAGATATAGTCTCACAAAAAAAAAAAGTTGAAAAGAAAATGGAAAAAGCAAAAACCCTCCCAATCACAAAATAAAAATTTAAATCCAGGAAGCAAAGACCTCAAAAAAAAAAAGTGGTACACAACAAAAGAATTTTAAAAAAGGGGGCAAGTCGGAGAAGACAAAATAATATTCCAAATGTTCCAAATAACACTATTGCAAAATCTTCCAAAATTTAAATCTGACAGGCAAGAGGGGGAAAAAAAGATGGGAAAAAAAAAAGAAAACAGCCCAGCTTTTCCCTCTTCTGTTACAAAATCACAAGACCACTTCTTATCAAAAACTTCTTGCCAGTTTCCAAAACATTTTCCAAGGTCATTTCCCTCTCATAGGCTCCTTTATTCAGTACATCTATTTAGTTTTTTCTGACACCACTAGATGGCACTGCCGTCCACTTAAAACAGTCTTAAAAGTCTAAAAAATATCCCTTTACTTTCCTTCTTTCCGTTTTGGGCTCCCAGTCACAAAACTCAAATTTTTAAAGTACAGTTCATTCACCTCTTTGTCCAATCTGCTTTCAATTCATTTAATTTAATTTTTCAGCTTTCATTAATCAGTCTGTATTAATGGCTTCCACTCCTCTGCCGCTATTCTGGAAGTGAGGAGGTAGCCTTATTCCGCTCCCTCCCCTCCCCTCTCCTCTTTGCCAATTCTCTCAAGTAAAATAGTTTTAAAAGTTCAGGAGTTAAGTATATGAAGGAATCTTGTTTCCAAGACAACAGTTTCTCACCTAAATGATCACCTCATTCTTTTTTCCTTCTCTTCTTGCATGTGGCCGCCCTGCTTTTGACAGCTCCTAATGGCTGTCTTCCCTTGCCGCTGGGTCAGAGGCTAATGCCGGCACTTCAAGGAACTTGCGACTTCCTGGTTCATACCAGGCTGTGCCTCCGTTCTTCACTGTCCCTACAGGACAGCTATGATCCCTGGGGATCCCCTAAAGCGGCTGAGATATCGGTGTTTTACGGGAGCCCCAGAATTTGCCATACCAGCCATGGTGCTGGCCACACACCCCTCATTTCTCAATTTTCCAAAGCAATTTGTCACATTGTCCAACCAAGATGAAAGCTGGTTGCTTGGCAACTTCTCTCCTCCTCTGGCCAGCCAGCCATTGGAATTTACTTGACTCATCCGTTAGCCATGTTGTTTTGGCTGAAGATTCTTATCCTCCTCGGCTCCTCCCCCTTCAACTCCAAACTGTGTCAAACTGAATTAATGTCAGAGTACCCAAGGATATAAACAATCCCACACCCCAATCAAATTCAGGCTTGACAGGCTGCCCTCCCTTCAATTGAAGGAACATCTCTTGAAGACACAAAGCACAGTGGGATTAGTCAATGCCACTAGCCCCCTCTCCCTCCCCCGGGAGGCCCCTTGGGTTTCTAGGTGCACTTGTCATGGAACTGCTTTACCAATCTATCTGCACTTACTTTCCAGCTCTTCACCCAGGTGGCCTCAGAAAGTGAGTACCCCTTCAAGTATGCTAAATATTCCAACTTGCCCCTTTGCACTCTCGAGTCTAAGATTCTCTTTATCTCATAATGGGTCCGACCCTTGATTACCATGGGCTTACAGGGTGCCCAATCCACTGGTCGGACTTGTGAACTCACTGCTGGTTTCAACAGACTACAGTAGAACACCGGATGCACCTTCCCCAGCAACCGGGGAAGTTGAAGTTGTACCGTGACCGGGTTTATCACTTTCACTACAGGGAACGGTCCTAGGAACTTGGGACCGAGTTTCTTAGAGGCTAGTTTTAATCTCAGATACTTCGTGGACAAGTAAACCCTATCCCCCACCTTAAACTTTGGTTGGGGAGACCGATGCTTGTCAGCCTGTTTTTCATATGCCTTCTCTACCTCGCTTAGGGCCTGCTTCATATTTTCCCATGCTTTCTTCAGCGACTCCATCCACTCAGGTGACAACATGGAGGAAGGTGGCTCCCTAGGGAGCTCTGGCATGGGGACAAACTCTAGGCCACTGGTCACCTGGAAAGAGGTTAGGCCAGTGCTACTGTGCACCGCTTTGTTGTACGCCACTTCAGTAAACGGCAGCAACTCTGCCCAGTCCGATTGCTGATAGTTGATGTAACACCTTAAGTGTTGCTCCACCATGGTGTTGGCCCGTTCTACGGCCCCATTAGTGCTCAGATGAAATGCTAAACTAAGCCATTGCGAGGACCCAATGGCCCTCATGAACTCTCTCCAGAACTTAGCAATGAATTGAACCCCCCAATCAGAGATGATTCTGCGGGGAACTCCATGCAACCTATAAGTATGCTTGATAAATAGGTTAACCAGCTTCCGTGCTGATGGGAGCCCTGGGCAAGCTACGAAATGGGCCTGTTTGGAGAACAAGTCTACGACGGTCCAAATGACCGTACTTCCCTCATTCTCAGGGAGCTCAACAATGAAATCCATAGCTATCTCTTCCCACGGTCGAGACGGATCTGCCACTTCCTGGAGTAGCCCGGGGGGGACTCCCTGGCCTTGCCTTCATCGCCATGCAAGTGGCACAGCTCTTTACATAGTCCTAAATGTCTCTATTCATCCTCAGACACCAGAATTGTCTCCTGGCCATGTGCAGGGTCTTCAAGTAGCCAAAAAGTGCTGCTTGTTTGGAGTTGTGACTCTGTTGAAGGACTTGGAACCGCAACCTGTTGGGCACATATAATTTAAATCCCTTCCAGCCTAGTCCATCCTTGAGGGTTAGTATTCCTGGGTTGTCCTTGTGCCATGGGTCATCCAGCAGCTCATCTTTCAGCTGTTGGATCATCCCTCCTGTCCGTGGCTCTCCTTTGGGTAGCCTGGCCCCGGGCTAACCTTTGCAATGCCAGTTGAGGAGGGGGTATCATTGCATGAACCACCTCTTCCCTCTTACTGTGGTATTGTGGCTTACGCAACAGAGCATTGGCCAAGAGGTTCTTCCCCCCCAGGATGTACTTCAGTTCAAAATTGAATAGTTTGAAGTATTGTGCTCACCGGACCTGCTTTGGGGAGAGTTTACGGGGTGTCTTTAGTCCCTCTAGGTTTTTGTGATCAGTCCATACTTCAAAAGGCATGGAACCACCCTCAAGGAAGTGTTTCCAAGTCAGTAGGTCCCATTGGATCACATAAGCTTCTTTCTTCCACAGTGCCCACCTCCGTTTAGTCTCCGTCAGTTTCTTGGAGTTATACACACAGGGCTGTAAGTTGCACTCTGCGTTTTTCTGGAGGAGGACTGCTGCAACGGCCACATCACTGGTGTCAGCTTGGATCACGAAAGGCTGGTCTGGGTCACGGTGCTTGAGGGTTGGCTCTTTGGCGAACAATCCTTTCAGCTGCTCAAAGGTGTTGGCACTCTAGGGTCCATTTTAGGGGCTGACTCGGCTGCAGCTGTTGTGGGCCCTTCCTTGTCTTCAACAGTTCGGTGATAAGCTCGGGCAATCTCGGCGAAGGCGGGGATGAATTGCCGGTAGATGTTTGCAAACTCCAGGAAGCTTTGCAGTTGCTTGCGTGTGCATGGGGTTTGCCAATCTAGTACTGCTTTCACTTTTCCTGGATCAATCTCTACTCCCTTGCTTGACACTCGGAAGCCCAGGTAGTCTAGGCGGGTCTTGTGGAACTCGCATTTTAACAGCTTTGCATATAGTTTGATTGCCAGATGTTTCTCTAACACTTGGCACACTGGCTTCACGTGTTCCTCTAGTATTTCAGTAAAGATGAGAATGTCAACCAGGTATACGCCTCTCATAGGTCCAGTTTGCTGAACACCTACCCCTTTGCCAGGTGGGCCAACATGTCCTTCATAAGGAGGAGTGGGTAGGTGTTCTCCACGCATACAGTGTTAATTGAGGACCCAGTTTGTGGGGGCAATAAGCTGACTTTGTATAAAAATATATACAAAAGTATGAAGGCTATTGCTTAACGCATTGTAAGCCGCCCTGAGTCTCCGGAGAAGGGCGGCATATAAATCTAATTTTAAAAAAAAATCCCCTAAAATCTATACACAGCCTCATCGACCCGTCCTTCTTTTCCTTAAAGAGGACCAGGGCTGCCACCTTAGAATTTACTGGCTGGATGAATCCATGGGCTAGGTTGGTGTCAATGTACTTCCTCAGCTCTTTCATCTCTTTTGGGGTCATAGAGTACGTCTTTGGCTTGGGTAGTTTAGCCCTCGGCACGAACTCGATTGTGCAGTTGATGGAACAGTGAGGGGGCAGCACATTGGCATCCTCCTCCTCACTGAATGCTTCTGTTAGGTCCCGGTATTCTCTGGGGATTTTGGGGGGGGGGGTGCCAGAAAGTGTGTTGTGACCCAGGCCCAAGACCTGCCAAAGGCTTTTCTTGGCAAAAGTTCAGAAGCAGAAGACACCAACAAGAAATAAATGCAGCATGACAAACAAATCTATCAACGTTGTTTTCCTACAAAGAGCCCAAGAGCTGTTGCTGGTGTTTTAAGCCTTATGGGAGGGGCCAATCATCTCTTGGCCTTACTCCCGAGTCGTCCTCTTTGCTTTAGCTGCTCTTGCCTTCTGGCAGCTCTTCTCATGCATGCACTAGGAACAGGCTCCTCCTGTTCCTCTGCCTCTCTGCTGTCAGCCTCTGGAGGCTCCGTAGTCCGCACATCACTCCCAGATGGCCCTGGCCCCATCACTGCCTCCGACACAGAGCCCTCATCCAGGCCTTCCCCAGCCTCCAGGACTGGCCCATGCTCTTCCTCAGCCTACTCACTGTCCGACTTCGCTGCCAGCTCTGCAAGCTGCAGGCAGACCACAACAGAGTGGTTGCGAGGCGGCCACAGCCTTCTCATCCCGTTTGACATCGTCCCGTGGACGGGCAATCTCCCCTCCGGTGGCTGGATGTCGACGGTGAGGTCCTATTCCTATCCTCAGCTCTTGGTAGCCATCTTTCCACGTGATGGTGGGTTCCCACTTGTCCAGCCACACCAATCCCAGGATCACCGCCTCTCTCATTTTTGGCGCCACGATGAATTGGAGGCGCTCTCTGTGCCAGTCCATTTCCAGTCTTATGGGTTCAATAAGGAGTGTGTCGGGGGGCCCACCAATTAGTGTCCCATCAACCTGTTCAAACTGTATGAGTTGGGTCATTCTTTTCATCCAGATCCCTAGCTTTAGGACAGTGGGCAGGTTGATCAAACAGCGGGTATAGCCTGTGTCAATCATCGCCTCTAGCTCCTCCTGAGCCCTGGCTATTTGTGCTTTTATCTTTGATTTTATGGTGAAGGAGTGGATGGGTTCACTCACCATCGGGTCGTCCTTGACCTCGTCATCGCTGTCATAGGTCACTGGCACTCTCTCTCTGTCAGCTGGGGGAGCGGAGACTTCTGCAGCCTGGTGGACAAATTTTCCTCTTTCCCTCCTCTTGCGCGGCTTTGTCCTCCGCTTGGTCGGGTCAGCAGTTTTCACCTCTGGTGTGGGATCGCAGGTGGTGTTTTCCCTTCACTCCGCAGGTTCCTCAGCTGGCTGTGGGGGTGCTCCTCTCAGCCCCCTCAGCCCGTCCATGATGGTTCCAGTGATGGGCCGTTGGCCAAGCAGGTGCCTTTTTGGCTGGCCCTTGACTCGCTCCTGGGCTGCCAACCAGTGAGCAAGAGGAGGGATCGGCATGGGAGGCAGAGGCCCAGTTAAGGTGGGAACACATCCCGCATGGATCCAGCCATCACTTTGGTGGAGCTCCTGGGGGAGGGGGTGACAAGTCTCCTCCCTCTTTGGGTTGCTCCAGCGCTCTCCCCACTTAACTCGGCCAGGGGAAGGACCACCTGCCGAGCTGGCACTTCAGAGGCTGGTGCTTGATCCCCAGTGAGGCGGCCGGTCAGTTGGGAGGAGTGGTCGGTGAGAGGGATGAGCCCCCTCCCTCGTTTGGTGGTTCCTCGGGGCCCGTCTCACCCACGTTTGGCAGACCAGGGCTTTGGTGGCCTCTGTCAAAACTTTCCATGGGTGGGACTTCCGGTGGCACAGTCTACCACAGTTTATTGATTGCCAAGTTTTCTTAGGGTTTTTTATATCCCTTCCTGGGGTATTAAAATCACATTGGGAAGGTCTGTACCAAACACCTGGCTGCAAACTAGTCAGTCCTGTTAAGAGTTCCTTAATAGGGTTTACTCTTCCTTCCTAACATCAATAAAGGTGGTTTTTCCAGAAAATATGTAATTAGTGGTTTAACTATGTTTTATTTTTGATATGTTTAATTGGAGGGGGGGGCGCCTTGGAAAGGTAGAAGTGGCCAATATTGAGGCTGCGCCTTGCCCTCCAGATGTGTCTCCCCTGCAGATCTCTGGAGAGGAGGAGGGGGTGGCAGGGGAGCTGTGTGAGGGAAGGCTGCCCCAATAAGCCATCATCCTTACCACTCACGATTGGAAATGGGGATTCCCTTTCGAGAAGGGCCAGCCTCCCTTGTGCAGGACCAGGGAGCGTTGCTCCCCTGCCTCCTCCTCTTGCTCTCCAGAGATCTGTCAAGGCAGAACTTGGACTCAGAGGAAACTGCTTCCAGCAAACTTTCTCCTTCACGCTTCCACACACAGCAGCAGCATCCTCCGTGCCTCCTGCTTTGCTAGGAAGGGGCACCGAACAGGAAAACACCAATGATGTCTGGGATTGGGATAAACACATCTCCTTTGCCTTGTTGTGCATATGTACGCACGCATACACACACACACACACACACACACACACCATTCCAAGTTTGGATACTTTTATCCACATCTGAGTTTACACAATGCCAATCATGCCTGTACTTGGGGAGAAGGCCCTCTCCTTCCTCTGTGGATAAAAGTCCCCAAACATGGAATGCAGTGTGTGTGTGTGTGTGCGTGCGTGCGTGCGTGCACACGCGGGGGGGCATGCGCTTGGCTGCAAGCAGTTTGGGGAGGCGAGGAGCTTGTGGGGCACCAAATTATCCCCACAACAAGTTAGCTGGTGCAACTTGTTCCATCCCGACCCAGCCATACCAAATCAGCCATGCCCAATGAGCGGCATCGAGCTGGCCACACCCAACCAGTCGTAGTGACCCCGCTAATGGCCCTTTCAGAGCAACCATAATTCTGATGCGGCCCTCAATGAAATTGAGTTTGACACCCCTGGTGTAATCACTAATCCTAGTACAGAGACTGTTACTGTCAAGAGTTAAACACCGGCATTTATGTGCCTCTTCGTTTCAACTTGTCATTAAAGGGGAGAGGTGTGGATTATGGATGGGTTAGTTGGAGAAACGAAACCTCTACAGTTCCACTGAAGCTTGTGAGAGTCTGGAAACTTTTCAAGGACATCTTAACAGGTGTGAAGAAGGCAGCAGGTGGTTCCCATAACAAAGATAACTTGTTTACATGGTCTATTTGGAAGCCTGGGGGTTGGGCTGGAAAATTCATTGTTTAATACCATGACCTGGTGCCTGAGAATTTCAGAGTTAGTTTTACCTCGCCATTACCATGCAATGTGTTCAATAAATAATAAACAATCATACAAAGGTAGCCTTATTGAGGCGGTTTCAGCTGTCAGCGCGAACGGGTGTGTGAGTGGGCACTCCACAGAGCACAGTCAATTTCCACCCGTCTGGGGGGCTTCTAGAAGCCGAAGTTGCCTTATAGGGGCAACGGGAGAGGGAGGGTGTCCTTTTGATCGTAAACGGGCAGAGGTCCGTTTTGCGAATCAGGAGTAATCCTTCCTGAAAGTAGGTGAAGAAGATGGCCATTAATGGCCAAACTGAAGCGTTGACAGTAGGTCAAAGGAAGCAGAGAGAAAGCAGAAGAGAGCAGTGGATTAGACTTGGATGAAGTTTCTTTCCAACTCCCACAAAAGTGAGTGAATCACCTATCTATACTGATCTAAGAAAAAAAAGGGTCTCCAGTGAGAAGGAGGGGAGGGATTTTCTTCTCCCCCCCCCAAATTGAAGCAACGAACAGAAATGCGGAGCAGCTACGGATCCATAAAAATAAGGAAGGAGCAAAGGGAGAGCTGTTGTGGTTTTAAAAAAATGGAGAGGTTGACCCTGACTGGAGTTTACTGAAGTCCACAAAAGAAGCTTTGGACAAAGTTAGCCTTGGGCAGAAATATTATTTATTTATTTATTTATTATTTTAATTTATAAACCACCCTTCTCCTTGCAGACTCAGGGCGGTGAACAGCCAGAATAAAACATGGTATACAAAAGTTAAAAAACAATTAAAAATTATTACATATTTTTGGCCGACAATTAAAACTATCCAATTTAAAATCAATTTCAACTAAAAACAGAGGATGGGATCAAGCCAGCCCAGCTAGATGGAACAAATAGGTTTTAAGGGCCCGACGAAAGGTCTGGAGGTCTGGTATCCTGCGTATCTCCGGGGGTAGGTCATTCCAGAGGGCAGGCGCCGCCACAGAGAAGGCTCTCCCCCTGGGGGTCGCCAGCCGACACTGTCTGGCCGACAGCACCCGGAGGAGGCCCTCTCTGTGCGAGCGTACTGGGCGGTGGGAGGCTATTGGTGGCAGAAGGCGGTCCCGCAAATACCCAGGTCCTAAGCCATGGAGCGCTTTAAAGATGGTCACCAACACCTTGAAGCGCACCCAGAAGACCACCGGGAGCCAGTGCAGCTCGCGCAGGAAAGGTGTCACATGGGAGCGTCACGTCGCTTCCATAATTCCCCGCGCGGCCGCATTCTGGACCAGTTGGAGCCTCCGGGTGCACCTCAAGGGGAGCCCCATGTAGAGAGCATTGCAGTACTCCAGGTGGGAAGTCACGAGAGCGTGAGTGACTGTGCGTAGGGAGTCCCGATCTAGAAAGGGGCGCAACTGGCGTATCAGGCGAACCTGATAAAACGCCCCCCTGGCCACGGACGTCATGTGTTCTTCTAAAGACAGCTGTGCGTCCAGGAGGACGCCCAAGTTGCGAGCCCTCTCTGTGGGGGCCAATGTCTCGCCCCCAATAGTCAGCGATGGTGTCAGCTGGCTATATCGGGACACCGGCAGCCACAGCCACTCGGTCTTGGAGGGGTTGAGTCGGAGCCTGTTTCTCCCCATCCAGACCCGCACAGCTTCCAGGCACTGGGACATCACTTCAATGGCATCATTGGGGTGGCCTGGGGTGGAGATGTACAGCTGGGTGTCGTCAGGGTACTGATGGAACTCCACCCCAAAGCCACGGATGATCTCACCCAGCGGCTTTACATAAATGTTGAACAGGAGGGGCGAGAGGACCGACCCCTGCGGCACCCCACAAACAAGGCACCTCGGAGTCGACCGCTGTCCCCCTGTCAACACGGATTGCGACCGGTCAGAGAGATAGGAGGAGAACCACCATAGAACGGTGCCCCCCACCCCTAACCCCTCCAACCGGCGCAACATGATACCATGGTCGATGGTATCAAAAGCCGCTGAGAGATCTAATAGATCTAACAAAGCGAAGGTTGGAGACTGGACGGTAATTAGCCAAAACAGCCGGGTCCAGAGAGGGCTTTTTGAGGAGGGGTCTCACCATCGCTTCTTTCAAAGCGGCCGGCAGGATACCCTCACTCAAAGAAGCGTTAACAATCTTCTGGAGCCAGCCTCGTGTAACCTCCCGGGAAGCCAGCACCAACCAGGAGGGACACGGGTCCAATAAACATGTGGTCGCATTCAACCATCCCAGAATCCTGTCCATGTCCTCGGGAGCCACAGAATCAAACTCCTCCCAAACCACATCCCCAAGACCTGCCTCATTCATCCTGTCCGGATCTACCCAGTCAGAGGCCAGACCTTCCTGGATCTGAGCGATTTTGTCATACAGATACTGGAGAAAATCCTCAGCTCGACCCTGCAAGGGGTCATCCCGAGCTCCCGGTTGAAGGAGGGAGCGGGTCACCCTAAACAGGGTGGCTGGGCGATTATCTGATGATGCGATAAGAGCAGAAAAGTAGCTAGACTTTGCCGCTTTTATCGCCACTAGGTAGGTCTTAATATGAGACCTCACCAGTGTTCGGTCAGATTCGGAACGGCTGGTCCTCCAACCGCTCTCCAGGCGTCTTTTCCGGCGCTTCATCTCCCTCAGCTCCTCAGTGAACCAAGGAGCCGGGTGAGTTGGGCGCCGGGTCAGAGGCCGCAAAGGCACGACGCGGTCCAAAGCCCCGGCGGCCGCTCTATCCCAGGCGGCCACCAGGTCTTCAGCCGAGTCATGAGCCAGAGTCTCAGGAAATGGCCCAAACTCCATCTGGAACCTGTCAGGTTCCATCAGGCGCCTGGGGCGGAACCACCTGATCGGTTCCTCCTCCCTGCGGTGGGGTATAGCGGTTAGAAAGTCTAGTCGAAGGAGAGAGTGGTCCGACCATGACAAGGGTTCGATGAATATATCCCCTATATCAAGGTCACTCAACCACTGACCAGAGACAAAAACTAAGTCCAGGGTGTGTCCGCCCATGTGAGTGGGGGCGTGAATTAATTGAGTCAGGTCCATGGCTGTCATGGAAGCCATGAACTCCCGAGCCACCTCAGAGGTTTCACCGACAGATGGCAGGTTGAAATCCCCCAAGACCAAAAGTCTTGGGGTATCAACTGCCACCTCAGCTATCACGTTGAGTAGCTCAGGCAGGGCTGTTGCTACGTGGCAGGGAGCCAGGTACGTAAGCAGCAGACCCATCTGGACTCCGCAACCCCACTTCACAAGGAGGGATTCACACCCGGCTATCTGAGGTACAGTAGACTCCCTCGGATCAAGACCCTCTTTTATAATAACCGCCACCCCCCCGCCCCTGCCCTGAGCTCTCGGCTGATGGAATGCACGGAAGCCTGGAGGGCACATATCCATGAGGGGGACTCCCCCCTCCTGGCCCAACCAGGTCTCCGTAATACCTGCCAGGTCCGCTCCCCCCTCCTGAACAAGATCAGATGAGGGGGGCTTTATTTACCACGGACCTGGCATTGCACAGCAACAGCCGGAGACTCGGGCCCTGAGACTCTGCGCAACCTGGGGAGCGAGAAGGGCTTTGGGGACCAGGGCGCGCCATCATTCGGAGATAGCGAGTGCGCGCCCCCCTCACGTGATATGGTCCCCTGCACTCGCCATATCTGCCCCTCCCACTCAGCGTATTGATAGAAAGGCCCTCTGCAGAGTGAACGTCAATGTACTCCTTACCCCCGGAATCTGCACCCCCCGTAGCCCCAGTAACAGCTGGACCCGGCCCCTCCTCCTGTGGGTTAACCCCCACACCCACACAACCCTCCCGCTTCCCAGAACCCCTTAAAAATCTATCCAAAAATTTCCCTAAAAAACCCCTCAAATTCCTTTTCGCTACATGCCACCTCTCAGGGCTCCAAAGCCCGTCATAAAGGTAGGCCCTCGATAGAGTGGAGGGCCACACCTGCGAGAGGGGGGAGTCTCGCATGGTAAGAAGCTCCACTGATGAATGCATTTAATACTCGGGGGAAGTCCATGGCCAGGGGGTTAATTAAGATGGATTCAAAAGTTCCGGCAAAAGGATATCCACTCCAGTTCAGTCAATACACTCCACTGCTCTCTCACCACAGTGGATAGAGTCTTAAGCCAATTCGGGCCAGATGTTCACACCAGCCGCCCTCTCACGGAAGCTGGGAAGGGCCGAAAAACAGCAGTCTTAATCCGACTCTATACCAGACTAGAAAACCAGGGTGTATCCTTCAATAGTTGAGAAGCAATTGATGGCAATCACCAATCTACAGGAACTGCTGGCCACAGGGGTATTCCGATGGTTGCATTTTAGGCGAAAAGAGGCAGTAAAGTCCATGGGAGGCAGATATCACAGTTGTTCAGGGGTCTACATGATAAATAGCCATAAGGCCAAAGGCCAAATCCGTACAAAGAGAAATGGCTGGAGATCTATCCCAGGGTTTAGACCGGTGGTAGCTCTAATCACCCCCAATCCACACAGGGAGGGGGGGAGAGTCTCTGAGACGACCAGGGGTGGGCCCTCTCCAGATGGGTCCCCCTTCCATGGCCGCTTCAGGTAGTCCCAGGTAGTCCCTGTTAACGTTGGTGGCATAATTAATATAGCGCCCCACGCTCTCACCGATGGAGACCTCCTGTCTCTCTTTGCCCTCTCTGGCCCTCTCTGTCGTCCTTCTCTGCAGCCGTTCGTCCCGGCATCACCGCCAGCCAACAGCCTCGTCGTCGCCCTTTCCACTCTCCCACTCTGTTGCTTCCCTGGAAAGTGGTTATAAAGATATAAAGAGGGGAAAATGGCTCTTCCCTCTTCCCTCTGGCACTGACAGAGCACTTTGAAAAGCGAAGCAAGGAATTTTGTCATAAAAAATGTTTACTGGTTTGTATTTATGCACCAAATGGGAACCAGAAAGACTTCTTCCAAACCCTCTATAATAAACTGACAGAATATGATTATCAACACATTTGCTTATTGGGTGATTTTAATGCTATTGATGATAAACATAAAGACTATATACCTGGAAATAGGAAATAGGAGGGAGGAAAGAGAACAGCAAAGAAAAAACTGCCACCTGTTTGTCATCAAATACAAGAGGAATTTGAACTTAGAGATATATAGAGGGAAAAACATCCAGAAGGAAGACAGTATACATATTTCTCCTCCAGGCATTCATCCTGGTCGTGGATTGATGCGGCCTGGATGCTGGGGGAACTGCGGCAGGGAACTCGGAAAATAGGGATAGGTGTTAATGAGTGGGCAGATCATAATCCGCTTTGGATTACATGGGGAGTGTTGTTGCTGTGTTTACAGCTAGCAGAGTAAAGTGCACAGAGAAACGTTGCTGAGAGCAATGAGATAGGAGATACGTGCAAACTGGTGTTATCAAAAGTTTTCTTTATAGTGGAAAATAAACAATCTCGTAGTCTTCTAAACAGTCCAAGTCTTTACCGGTTAAATCCAAAAAGCTTCTTACCAAACAAACAGTAGTTGGTTCACTCTGGTACACAAACCCCGGATGGTAGCAGATCCACCCACACATGCACGCGATGATAGCACAATGGCAGCTTATCATCAACTGAATACATTACAGTACCTTTCTTAAATACGTTGTTAAATTACAACTAATTATAGCATGACTCAGCATTACAGCATGATGCAGCATTAAAACTTAAAGTCACAGAACACATATATTGTCCAGAGAAATACTGGATAGGGAGATAATGGAAGGGGAAATCGAAAGGGTCTTGGGAAGACAAAAAACAGGGAAAACTCCTGGTACGGATGGCCTCCCAACAGAATACTATAAGGCACTTTGGGAAGTTTTAGGACCCCACATGGTAGAATTATTTAACAGGGTAATTAGGGAGGGACTGACTCCGAATTAATGGACAGAAGCAATAATTACCCTTCTGCCGAAGGAGGGTAAAGACTTGTCCCTGATCCAGAACTACAGACCAATCTTACTTCTAAATACAGATTACAAATTATTTGCGGTGGTATTGGCAGATAGATTAAAAGGTTTTTTAAGCCAATTTATCCATGAAGATCAAAACATTTTTTTTACCTCGCAGGCAAATCAGAGATAATATAATAATAATTATGAACATTTTAGAACATTATGAAACACACATTGATAAACAGTTGGCTTTGGTCTTCGTGGATGCACAAAAAGCTTTTGATCGAGTGAGCTGGCGTTTTCTATTCGGTCTGTTACAACATATGCAATTTGGGGAGAAGTTTATTCGGGCAATTCGTACAATCTATTCGAAACAGTCAGCCAAATCCTGATTAATGGAGAAGTGTCGGAAAAAATTTGCATCAAGAAAGGAACCAGACAGGGGTGCCCGCTTTCTCCGCTTTTATTTATATTAACATTGGAACCGTTATTGAGAGAAATCAGACAAAATTGGGGAATAAAAGGACTCCATATTAAGAATCAACAGTATAAATTACAAGCATACGCTAATGACCTGGTATTTGTATTGGAAGACCCTTTTATATCGGGCCCGAACTTGATTTGTGAAATAGAAAAATACGGAACTGTGGCAGGCCTAAAAGTAAATAAAGAAAAAACTAAGGTCTTGATTAAAAATTTGACAACAAAGCAGGGTAAGGAATTAGAATTGAATATGGGATTCCAAATTGTTAATAAATTAAGGTACTTAGGTATTATATTATCTGCTAAATGTTCAACAATCAAGGAAGATAATTATTTGAAACTTCTCCAACAAACAGAACAGGACTTAGAGAAATGGAAGAAGCTACAGATTTCTCTGTTAGGCAGGATCACGGCTATAAAATCTTATATTCTCCCAAAATGGACATATTTATTTTATACAGCCCCAGCCAGATTAGATAACGAATTCTTCAAAAGGTTAAATCAAGTTGTTCTAAAATTTATTTGGCAGAATAAAAAGCCCAGAATTAAACTCAAAATGCTCCAAGAGGTGAAGGATAGAGGGGGATTTGGCTTGCCCAAGTGGGAGTATTACTATCACGCCGCAAATTTAGTTTGGGTAAGGGACTGGATTTTGCTGAGAAGGAGACAGCTGTTGGTTCTGGAAGGTTCGGGGCTGCAACAGGGTTGGCATTATTTTCTGTGGCAAGACAAGGTAAAGAGTTTTACACGAGTTTCGCAGGTCATTATTTAAGAAATATTTTAATTGAAACATGGAGGAAAATTAAGGATAAATTCTACTCTTTGACCCCCTCCTGGTTGGTCCCGTTAGAAGCCACAACATATATTTCACTTTATAACAAAGAAAAACATCTATCTTACCGGGAGTTGCTGGATAGCCAAGGTCACCTAAAAACAAGAACCGAACTAGATTTACAGGGAATGGAATTGGACTGGTGGTCTTACGCTCAGATCAACTCTAAATATAAAAAGGACAAGGAACAAAGAGGTATAGATATGACCCTGCAGGAGATGGATAAGATCATACTAGGAAGGGAGGAGAAATGTTAGCCAAGATCTATAAACTCTTAATAAATTATTGGATAGGAGATGAGATTGTTAAAGACTCAACAATTGCCTGGGGGAGAAATATGGGTCACTCAATTGAGTTGACAAAATGGGAAGAAATTTGGACCAGACAACTGAAATTCTTAATGGCAACCACTTATAAGGAAAATCTGTATAAGTTGCCGTACAGGTGGCACCTTCCCCCTGCTCGATTATCCAAAATGTTTCCTGGACTCTCCCCAAATTGTTGGAAGTGTGAGGAGGTAGGTACCTACTTTCACATATGGTGGACTTGCCCCAGGGTAATTGAATTATGGAAACTTATTCAGAGGTGGCTGCTAGAAATCACTGGATATAAATTGCAACTGAAACCGGAATATTACCTATTAAATATTAGGCCAGATAAGATAGGCATGAGTAAATGGTGTTTAATTGTATATATTACAACTGCAGCAAGAATATGTCTCGCCCAAAATTGGAAGGGGAAAGACCTACCGTCAGAAGACTTGATCTTAGGGAAAATTATTGAATATGCAGAAGCCGATAGGCTAACAAGAACTCTGAGAGATCAAAAACAATTCACATATTTTCAATGCTGAGACCAATGGTATACTTGGCTAAATAATAGAATAAAAAGAGGTTAAGGTTAGCATAACTTTTGTTTCTTATTTGTATATTTGGACTGAAGATAATGTATTGTGTAAGGTTCTCACCGCGATCTATATGTTGTTATATATTTTGTTTGCAAAGAAATAAATGAAAAATGAAAAAGAAAAGAAAAGAAAGGCGCAAGGGGGACACCTACTGGGCAAAGAGGCTATATAACTGAAGGATTGTGGAAGGGAAGATTAACTCTTCTTTGTGACATTAGCTCTGCTTTGGTTTTCTCTCTTCATTTCTGGATATCTCATATCTTATAACTTGGTTGATTAGTAGTGGATTATAAATAACATGGATTAAGACTAAGTGCTGCCTGGTTCCTGAAATGATCTATCAGACTCTGTGGATTACAAATACACCTGATGAACTCATAAGACTATTGGACAGATAAAGCAGAAAGTTGAAGATAAATAGAGTGGTCCCTCTTGATCTACAAATTTACGTTTCCTATCCTAGGCCCATTGCTATTACTACCATTATTACTACCACTATTATTATTATTATCATCATCATCATCATCACTATTACTATTATTACTCTTGTTATCATTTCCCCTTTTAACTGTATGTAAAACATTGTAGATTACAAAAAGCGTGGTCTAAAGCAGGGGTCCCCAACCTTTTGGATCTCAGGGACCACAAAGTTCATAATTTTAAATCCTGCGGACCACTAATAAGAATCCAGTGCACTGCTTGCTGAAGCGTCTGGACTCCCAGTGACAGGATGGGGTCCTTCAGGCACTCTCCCTCCTCTCTTTCTCTCTCTCCCACACTCACTCTCTCTCATTCTCTCTCTCATCTCTCTCTCTCTCTCACCCTCTCTTTCTCTCACCCACTCTCTCTCTTTCTGATTCTCTCATTCTGATTCTCTCTCTCTCTGATTCTGATTGTCTCTCATTCTCTTTCTGATTCTCTCATTCTCTCTCACTCTCTCTTCTCTCATTCTCTCATTCTCTCTCATTCTGATTGTTTCTTTCTCTCTCATTCTGATTCTCTGATTCTCTTTCATTCTCATTCTCTTTCTCATTCTCTCATTCTCTTTCTCTTTCATTCTGTCTCTTTCTCTCTGTCTCATTCTGATTCTTTCTCATTCTCTAATTCTGATTCTCTCTCACCCTTTCTCTCTCACCTCTCCCCATTTCTTTCTCTTTCTCACTCTCCCCGTCTCATCTCTCTCCCACTTTCTCATTCTCTTTCATTCTCTCTCTCTCTCTTTCATTTTTTCTCATTCTGTCTCTTTCTCTTTCTCTCATCTCATGGGTCAGCCAGTGTCTTGGGGCTGAGAGGAAGTCAAGCATCTCCCCAAGAGACCGAAGTGCGCGGAGCACCAACAAGGGCTGGAAGAAACGCCTGCGAGTTCCAGCAAGAGACAAAGCTTTGCTCCCACTCTAGAATATGGAGCGAACCTCCATCCCCCGCCCTTCCCTACTCAGGCCAGGCAAGGAGTGACTGGGAAGGGAGGGTGAGGGGCAGGGACAGCCACTGGTGGGTTCAGCCAACAGGAAGCTACAGCAGGGGGAAGAAACAGCCCGGGGTTGCCACCACCCATTGCTTCAGCCTGCCTGCACCGCCACCCCCCACCTTCCACCATTACCTCATTCCAGCCGGTGAGGGCTGCGCTGCGAAGTTGTAAGTTGCACAAACCTCTCTCTACGGCGGAGATTTACAGGCCCACCACGAGCTTCCTGGCCAGTCCCATATTCCAGAGCTCTAGTCACAGGACTGGCCATTGCTCATCCCGGAGCAGCTCCTCCACCCGTGTGTGCCACAGACCACCAAAATTTTCTTGAGGACCACCCACTGGTTTAAAGGGAAGACTGAAGTGAGATTGGATCTGGAAGACGTGCACGTCTCTGTTTATATCTATAGCTTAAGTGAGATAGGGTACTGGAGAGTTATATACATGTAAAAAGGTAGTGGAAGTGTTGGATACAAAAAAAATGTGGTAAAATTGTTAACCATGACAAGTATGACAATCCTAACAAAGATAGGGACAGGGAGGAAACCCACCTCCCAACCATCATTGGCGGCCCCAAGCCCATCTAACCAGACATCAATAAAAGACATGCTGCAAAAGGAAAGGTCAAACTCATTAAAGGACCTGCAGGTTATGCTACAATCGATGCAGGAGTCCATGGCAAAAAAACCCACAATGAAATGAAGAGAGATAGAAGTAAGAAATGACACGGGAGATTTAAAAGAAAAGATACAAAAGATGGATGAAAAGTCTGAAAAGCTACCAGCAATTGATTACAAAAAATGAACAGGAAATACAGGAAATAGAAGAGAGAATGGAGAAAGAAGAAAAAAAGAGTAGATGAAATAAATGATAGATTAATCCAGGCAAATAAAGAGTTAGAAACCGCAGTAATATATTTGGAGTCAGAAAAAGCAGTACACTATCTGAGATTCCAGAATATGATAAAGGGGGAAGTCCTACCAGATGTTATGGCAGAATTACTAGCAAAGGCATTAGGGACAGAGACGGAAGAGATGCTGATAGAAATAGATGAAACATACTGTCACTGCATTATGCGTTTGCCAGCTGAGCTTCCATCCTAAGACTTACAGTAGCCTGCCAGGGAACTTTATCACGTCTCTGTAGCAACAGAGATAAGACTGACTCAGTCTTATCTGACTCAGAAGAAGAGAAGTGGTATGAGGCAATGCAGGCTGAAATGGACAGTCTAAAGAAACTTAAGGAGTTTACGCCTGCAAAACCTCCAGCAAATAAAAAGGTCATTGGCACTCAATGGGTCTACAGAATCAAAAAGAAGCCAAATGGTGAGTCATTGTACAAGGCCAGACTTGTAGCTCAGGGTTTCGCTCAACATTATCCTGAGGACTACACAAATACCTACTCACTGACAGTCCGGACTGAAAGTCTAAAAATTGCTCTAGCCACTGCAACTATCCTTGGTTTAGAAGCTTTCCAGTTCGATGTTGACACGGCTTATCTACATGCTGACCTAGATGAGGAGATCTACGTAAAATGTCCTCCAGGGTTCCGACAGCAAGGACGGGATACCTGGTTTCTACACAAAAGTCTTTATGGTCTGAAACAGTCTGGTTTAATGTGGTAGTTATGTCTTACTGACAAACTAAATTCAATGGGCTTTATTAAGTCCGAAACTGATGAATGAGTGTTTACAAAAAGATCTGATAATAGATATGAGATAGTTCTTGTTTATGTTGATATTGTTTATATTAGTCCAAATAAGCAGATGAGTGAGAATTTTGCTAAAGCTTTGCAGAGATTTTTCACATTGAAATCTTTAGGTTATGTTAACGCTTATTTAGGTGTTCAGGTTGTCAAAACTCAGAAGGGGTTTAGTCTTTCACAAGAGGATAAAATTGAGCAAATTTTGCATCATTGCAACATGAAAGATGCTAATACAGTACACATACCCATGCAAACAGATTTTCACAACCTGGCACATGAACCAAGTCTTGAGTTCGAGGATCAAACACTTCATCGTTCAGTTATTGGGTCACTGTTGTATATTAGTAGTTGGACTAGACCCGACATTGCACTTAGTGTTAAACTCTTGTCCCGACACGTAGGTAAGGCAAGACAGTTTCATTGGACATGTGTTAAGAAATTATTGAAATACCTAAAACACACTAAAAATATGAGGTTATTGTTAGAACCAACACATACTGATCATGCAGAATTATGTTGTTATGGGACGAACAATTGGGGCTCCGCTTGTTCATACCCAATTTTTTGTGTTTTGAGGCTTCTACGGGCAGGTCGGATCTTGGAGAGATCGGCAAGGTAGAGGGGTTTCCTCAGAGTTGGATTGGGGAGTAGTGTGAGCTCCCATTCAGCAAGAGGAGCCCTCTGGATATACACGGAAGACATCCATCTGAAAATGGCAGATCCAGAGGCGTGATGGCCCGATGATTTTGAGCAGGGAGAGAATGGGCGTTGGTACTTACCTGATACGCCCCTTCTGGTTCACTAGAGAACGCCGGTCACAGAAGGGTGGTCGCTTGGCCGGAAGTCACATGACCGAGTCTACCTTATAAAAGAAAGCCCTGCCTCATTAGACCCCAGTTGAGACAAAGACGTAGGTAGACTGTCATGTCTGGAAAATAAGAAGAAAATCGAGCCCAGGGACCCTCCCACAACAGAGAACCAGCCCAGGGGAGCCGGCCAAAGGGAGGGGGTGACCGGCATTCTCTAGTGAACCAGAAGGGGCGTATCAGGTAAGTACCAACACCCATTCTCGGTCACGGAGAGAACACCGGTCACAGAAGGGATATACCAAAGCCCTGGTACCTATAGGGAGGGAGAAGGCCGGCTCCTTCCGGTGTCCTGGGTGCAGACCCTCTGAAGGACTCTCCTCCCAAACGAGGCATCAGCCGATGCATAGGCGTCCAGGCGGTAGTGCCTGACAAAGAGCGATGGCGAAGTCCAGGTAGCAGCACGACAAACCACTTCAAGAGAAGCTTGAGTAGCCCAGGCAGCCAAAGTAGCAGCGCTTCTGGTAGAGTGAGCTGTGATGCCACGAGGAACAGGAAGGGATTGGACCTCATAGGCCAGGTAGATAGAAGCCCTGAGCCAGTGACCCAGAGTTGTGGAAGAGACCCTCAACCCCATTGACTGAGGTTGGAAGGAAACAAACAACGATTCTGTACGACGGAACGAAAAATCCTGGAGACATAGACCTTGAGAGCTCAACGGACGTCAAGCGTGTGCCAGACCTTCTCTTGTGAATGACAAGGATGAGAGCAGAAATCGGGAAGAATTATTTCCTGAGCTCGATGAAAGGCAGAGTTGATCTTCGGAATGAAAGCTGGATCCAAACGGAGAACTACCCGATCAGAATGAATGATGCATAGGTCCTGGCGCACCAATAGGGCAGCCAGCTCTGAGATCCTCCGGGCTGAAGTGATTGCGACAAGAAAGGCCACTTTAAAGGACAGAAACCTCAAGGAGACTTCACGGATTGGCTCGAAAGGAGGCTTAGTGAGAGCCAATAGGACCTTGTTGAGATCCCAAGTTGGAAACCGGTGAATGGTAGGAGGTCGTAAGTTGGTAGCACCTCTGAGGAAAGACCGGATGAGAGGGTGAGAAGAGAGAGTCTCTGTAGAGCCGCAAGTCAGGATGGAAGAGATGGCCGCAAGCTGTCTCCTGAGGGTGTTGGGTGAAAGGCCCAATTTGACACCGTCCTGGAGAAAACCTAGGATATGGAGAATGGAAGCAGAAGTGGGAGGGACCTCTTTGCGCCAACACCAAGCCGAGAAGGCCATCCAAGTAGCGTTGTAAATGCGGTTAGTAGAATCCTGACGAGAAGCTTGGATGGTGGAAATTATCTCGGAAGGGACGCTGGCCTTGGAGAGGAGGAACCGCTCAACCTCCAGGCGGTTAGCCGGAGCCACTGAGGATCTGGATGTTCTAGATGGCCCTGCCGGAGAGAGATCTCTTCGAGCGGCAGCTGCCAGTGGGGGGCCACTGATAGGGCCACCAGATCCACGAACCAAGGCTGTCGGGGCCAGAAAGGAGCCAGAAGAACCAATTCCACCTCCTCTAGGAGCAGCTTCCTGATGACCATGGCGATGAGTGGAAGAGGCGGGAAGGCATAAAGAAGACCACCACAAGGCCACGGGCTGATCAAGGCATCCACGGCTTCCGCCCCCTGGGTAGGGAACCTCGAGAAGAACCTCGGAAGCTGGTGGTTGGATGCCGAAGCGAAGAGATCCACTGCTGGGAGGCCGAACCGAGCTGCAATCTCTTGAAACAGCCGAGGGTGGAGACTCCACTCTGTCTGGTCTACTGTGGCACGGCTGAGGGCATCTGCCTGAACATTGGAGGAGCCCGCTATGTGTGTTGCTTGAATGGAATTGAGATGTATCTCCGCCCACCTGAGAAGACGGGAAGCCTCCCGCATGAGGGCCTTGGAACAAGTCCCCCCTTGCCTGTTGATGTGGGCTTTGGCAGCCACGTTGTCCGTGAGCACCAGGACATCCAGTCCCCTGAGATGGGGGGCGAACCTGCGAAGGGCCAGGAAGATAGCTCTGAGCTCCAGAATGTTGATGTGGAAACCTCTCTCTTGGAGAGACCACTGACCTTGAGTCAGGAGAGGCCCTAGATGAGCTCCCCAGCCGAACAGACTTGCGTCCGTGGTGATGCTTATTCGCTGAGCTGGCTTGAAGAGGCAACCCTTTGACAATGCCGGGGAGACCCACCAGATTAGGGAGCGTAGGACTGCTGGAGGCAGGGAAACTCGAACTGTCAAGGTGCTTCTGCATGACCGTTGAAATGGGAGCAGGAACCACTGAAGATCCCGGCTGTGGAGGCGAGACCAGGGGGTGATTCCAAAGGTTGAAACCATCTTGCCCAATAAGCGGGAAACATCCAGGAGCGAAGAAGAACGGGAAAACCTAATTTCCCCCGCCAACTGGGAAATACTATCCTGACGTTCCTGTGAGAGGGTAACTAGGAGCTCACAGGAGTCAATCACCGCCCCCAGGTGCTGAATACAAGTAGAAGGGACCAACCTGCTCTTGGCACGATTAACCAGAAAACCATGGGATTCCAACACCCTTAAGGTAACCTGAACATCTGAAACACCCTGAGCTAAAGAACTTGCTAGGATAAGAATGTCGTCTAAATAAAACAAAATTCTAACAGGCAGGGTCCTCAAATGACCCGATAGAGCCGCCATGATCTTAGTAAAAACTCTAGGGGCCGAGGAAAGGCCAAAAGGAAGGGCTCTATACTGATAGTGCCTACCCCTGTAACAAAACCTAAGGAACCTGCGGTGCTCAGGATAGATGGGCACATGCAGGTAGGCCTCTGTCGGGTCAACTGAGGCCAAAAAGTCACCTTGACGGATGGAGAGCAAAATGGTCTGAAGGGATTCCATTTTGAACTTACGATAAACTAAGTACCTATTCAAGGATTTAAGATCCAGTATGGCCCTCCAGCCACCTGAAGATTTAGGAACCAAAAATAAGCGGGAGTAAAAACCCCGGTGCCATTCAGGCTCCGGAACACTCTGAATGGCCCTAATATCTAGGAGGTGTTGAATAGCTTCCTCCATCAGAACCCTCTTGGTCCTGATCCAAGAAACCAGGCAGTTAACAAACAGAACTGGAGGTGGGGAGGAAAACTCTAAGGTCAATCCAAAACGAACTGTACGCCTGATCCAAGGATCAGCAGTTGAAGAATCCCAGCGGTCAGCAAAGAAGCTTAACCGACCCCCTATTAAGGAGTCTGGGACTAGACAGGAAGACCTAGCGGGACCTGCGGAACGGCCTACCCCTGCCACCCCGGGGAGGTCTGCGGGAAGAAAAACGGGTTCCCTGTCTGACCTGGAAGTCCTGCTGGTGACCACCTCTGGCCTGAAAGGATCATTGGGATCTGTGCTGGAATGAGCCCTGCACGAAAGGAATGGGCACGAAAGGAGCCCTGTTGCCTGAAGTCTGATCTCCGAGTTAACGAAGGCAGGATCTTGCGGTGGTCTCGCGTCTCAATGAGAAAAGGATCTAGGGAAGGGCCAAACAGCTTGTCACCTGAGAAGGGGGAAGAGGCGAGGCGCCACTTGTTCCGGACATCAGCTAGCCACTGCCTCAGCCAGAGAAGACGACGTGAAGTAACTGCAGCACCAATAGCCTTAGCCGAAAACCTGGCAGCATTCAAAGTTGCGTCAGCTGAGAACTCTACAGTGGCAAGGATCTTGTTGATGTCCTGATGGGACCAAACATCAGAGGCCGGGAGACATTCTTGAAGTTGGCGAAGCCAAAGGATGGAAGCCCTGTTGAAAAAGGAAGCTGCAGAAGAGGCCTGGATAGACCAAGCCGAAGCCTGATGATCCTTGATCAATGAACGCTCCACTCTCTTGTCTTCGGGTCGTAGAGATTCCTCCGCAGGACCAGCAATAGGGGAAGGAGAAGAAAGGGCCACCACTGGAGAGTCTACAGAGGGAACTTGTAAAATATTAGTAAAATCAGAAGCCATATTATAGAATCTCTTGTCCAGGCCGTTGGGAGCGGGAGCTGAACAAGGAACAGACCATTGTCTTCGGACCACATCAGAGAAAAGCTTGGGAGCTGGAACTGTCTCAGTTCGAATCGTAGGCTCCTGGAAGAGCGAGGATGAAGCAGCAGGCAGATGCGATGAAGAGACAGAAACTGAGGAATCCTGAGGAACTGATGGAGAAACACTGAGGCCAGTAACCAACTGGGCTTTATACAAAAGAGACCTGAACAATTGGGGCCTAAAGAGGCCAATAAAGGAGGGTTGGTCAGGTTCTGAGGTACTGCTCTATCATGGCATTCAGTCTCTCTGCCCCGCCATTGGTGCTCGGGTGAAATGCTGAGCTGAGACCTTGGGATGATCCTATGGATCGTAGGAATTCCCTCCAAAATTTGGCTGTGAACTGGACACCTCGGTCGGAGATTGTTAAGGATATTGTTGTTGTGTAACAACTAGCAGAGTAAAGTGCACAGAGAAACGTTGCTGAGAGCAATGAGATAGAGATACATACAAACTGGTGTTATCAAAAGTTTTCTTTATAATGGGAAATAAACAATCTCGTAGTCTTCTAAACAGTCCAAGTCTTTACCGGTTAACTCCAAACAAACTCTTACCAAACAAACAGTAGTTGGTTCACTCTGGTTCACAAACCCCGGATGGTAGCAGATCCACCCACACATGCACGTGATGATAGCAGCTTATCATCACTGAATACCTTACAGTACCCTTCTTAAATACATTGTTAAATTACAATTAATTATAGCATGACTCAGCATTACAGCATGATGCAGCATTAAAACTTAAAGTCACAGAACACATATATTGCCTGGACAATCTGTTAGGCCCAAATCATATCCTAACAGAGATGATTCTTCTGGGTACTCCATGCAAGCGGTAGATGTGTTTCACAAACAGCTTGGCCAATTGGCGGGCTGAGGGTAGCCCACTACAGGGTATGAAATGTGCCTGTTTGGAGAATAAGTCTATTACGGTCCAGATCACTGTGTTTCCGCCACACCTCGGCAGCTCTACTATAAAGTCCATTGCAATCTCCTCCCATGGTCTTGTCGGTTCAGCTACTGGCTGCAGTAACCCAGGAGGTTTTCCTGGTCGGTTTTTCATCGTGGCACAGATGGTGCAGCTCTTCACATAGCTGTCCACGTCTTTCCTCATGTGAGGCCACCAAAATTGTCTTCGTACTAAGTGCAGAGTCTTTAGAAAGCCGAAATGGCCTGCTGGTCAAACGTCGTGGCTCCTTTTGAGGACTAGGGTGTGTAGAGTCTCTGGGACGTAAAGTTTCGTCCCTTTCCATGTTACGTCGTTCCTCCTTGTCAAAAGATGCTGATTGTCTCGGAACCAGGGGTCCGCCAATGTCTCTGTTTTGAGCCGTGTCGTCAGGTCACCCGCTGGTTGGCCCTGCTGGTCGCGGTGCTGCCGTCTGGTGGTTACTTGACCCACTCCTTGAGGCGAGGGGATGATGGCATTCACCACCTGCTCCCGTTCACTGTTCTACTGGGGCATTCGGGAGAGGTCATCGGCCAGAAAATTCTTCCCCCCTGGGATGTGTTTCAGCTCGAAGTTGAACCGATTGAAGTATTGGGCCCATCGGACTTGTCTGGGCGATAATTTCCATGGGGTCCCAAGGGCCTCCAGGTTTTTATGGTCAGTCCAAACCTCGAAGGGTGTCTGGTTTCCTTCTAGCAGATGTCACCAGGTCAACAGCGCCCACCTCACTGCGAACGCTTCCTTTTCCCATGCCGCGCAGCGTCTCTCTGTGTCAGTGAATTTGCATGAAGTGTAGGCACAAGGCTGAAGGTTCCCTTGGCTGTTCTTTTGGAGTAGAACTGCTCCCACTGCCACGTCGCTGGCATCTGTTTGGATGACGAAAGACTGGTTGGGGTCAGGATGTTTCAAGACTGGTTCTTTTGCAAACATTTCTTTTACTGTTTCGAAGGCTTGTAGGCAGGCCGGGCTCCACTGTAGAGGCTGTCCTGGGCGAGGTTTTGTTGCTGGACTCCCTGTTTTTAGGAGGTCGGTTAGAGGTTTGACAATTTTTGCAAAAGAGGGGATAAATTGTCTGTAGAAGTTTGCGAACCCCAAGAAGCTTTGCAGTTGTCTGCGGGTGCGTGGGGGTCGCCAGTCAAGGACTGATTGTACTTTGGCTGGGTCCATTTCTATCCCCTCATTGGACACTCGGTAGCCTAAGTAGTCTAGCCGTGACTGGTGGAACTCGCATTTCGATAGTTTGACATAGAGGTTCGCTTTCAGCAGTTTTTCGAGCACCTGGCGGACGAGGGGTATGTGTTCGTCTATGGTTTCCGTGTAAATGAGAATGTCGTCCAGGTAGACGAGGACCCCCTTATAAAGGTGATCATGTAGAACTTCATTTATCAGTTGCATGAACACCGCCGGTGCTCCCTGTAGTCCGAAAGGCATCACTTTAAATTGAAAACTTCCTAGGGGGCAGTTGAATGCTGTCTTCCACTCGTCTCCTTCCTTGATGCGTATGCGGTAGTAGGCTTCACGAAGGTCTAGTTTGGTAAAAACCTTCCCTTTGGCCAAGTGAGCTAGCATGTCTTTCATGAGGGGGAGGGGGTATAAGTTGTGCACGGAGACATAGTTTATCCCGCGAAAATCGACCACCAGACGCATGGAGCCGTCTTTCTTCTCCCTGAAGAAAACTGGTGCCGCTACCCGTGGTTTGGCTGGTTCGATAAAACTCCTTTGTAGGTTCTTGTCTATGTACTTTCGCAGTTCTTGCATTTCACAGGGTGTCATGGCGTACAATTTAGGTTTTGGTAGTTTCGAACCAGGGATGATTTCGATAGCGCAATCAGCGTCGCGGTGGGGTGGTAGTACGTCACACTCGGTCTCGCTAAATACTTCTGCCAAGTCTTGGTACTCTTTTGGGATCTGGTCCGGGCCATGGGAGGGGCTGGAGGTGGCCGCCAGTTGCTCTGTTGTCCCTTTACAGGGCGGGTTGGGCACCTGTGTTGGAGGCGTCTTTTGTCCCTCTAGAGGGAGGGGTTGGACCCCCTGGGTGGGAGGAGGGGCCGTTTTCTCTGGTTGTGGTGGCAGGGGGTGGGGCCCCCTTGCTATCCTCAGTCTGCGGGTCCCTTCTTGCCACCAGATGGTGGGGCCCCACTTGTCCAGCCAGGAGAGTCACAGTATGACTGGGTTGGTCATCTTGGGGGCTATTATGAACCGAATCATTTCCCAGTGATCCGCTAGCTCCAGCTTCACTGGCTCGGTCAAATGTGTGGCGTCCGCCCCCCCTAGTAGGGATCCATCAACTTGCTGAAAACGGATTGGGTGGCTGAGCCTTTTTGCCCGGATCCCCAGTTTTAGGACTGTGGGTAGGTTATCAGGCACCTCGTGCAACCCGAATCTACTAGGGCTTGGAAAGTCCCTTGGGTACCTGTTTTTGGGGCTGTTAGGCGTATGGGGAAAAGAAATGGGTGGATGGGTGCGCTCACCATTGGGTCGTTTTCACCATTGTCATCGCCATCATACAGTTCGGGGGGTCGATTCGCATCGTCTGAGCTCCCCCTATTTTCAGTCAGATGGGCAAAAACTTCTGCAGTCGGGGAAAGTCTTAATGGTGCCTTGGTGGTGTGCCTGGTCCCTCGTTCCAGTCGTGCCTTGGCCGGGGGCTCTGTTTTTGGCCCCGGGGTTCCACACGCTGCTGCCAAATGCCCAACTCCCCCACATCTGTAGCACCTCAGTGGACTCCGTGGGGTGGATGGCCTCTGGGTGGCTCGTGATGCTGTAGTTTCTGGTCTGGTAGATGGTTCCTGGTCCAACTGGGTTTTCTCCTTTGCCTGTGGTTGTTTTAGCATGTTGTTGGCACGTAGCCCTCTCTCGGCTTGCGTCGCTATCCGGAACCAGTCGGACAGTCGGTTTGGAATATCTTGATAAGCGGTCACTTGGGCGATTTGCTTATCTAAGCTTGTTCTAAAGAAGTATACTAGCAGTCGTTCAGGCAAAGGAGGTAAAGTCCCAACAACTTTCCTGAACTCACGGATATGTTCTTGGATAGGCTTCCCCCTCTGCATTAGGTGCCTGAGCTCATCTTCTACATAGGGATCGTCCCCTGTTTCTTCAAAGCGGGCTCGTAGCAGTTGTAATAAACCATCTGCATCTTCCAGTTGGAAGGCCCTGTATTTGTACTGGGCTGCTGACCAGCTCCTTGCTTCTCCCTCCAGACCTTCTGCGATGGCACTGACCAGGGCCCTGGGGAAAGGGGAAAGGTGTGCATAGCGCTTGATGTAAATCTCAGCTGCATCGAGAAATTGAGCTAGCAGGTCCGGATCCCCATCAAATTTCCCTCTGAATCGGGGTGGTTCCGCCCTCGGTGTCCACTCCTCCCATTGCGGGGGTCTGTGAGCCTGCCCACGGTGCCCTTGGGCTTCTTCATCATCTCCCATTTGGGTGCAGGGGGGTGATGCCGTGGCTGGGCTGGGTTGCTTGCTGAGCAGGGAGGGAAGCCCTGAGTGCATTTTGGAGCTTTCTTCTCTCATTTCATTTTTTTTTCCTTGTGTGTGTGGGTGGGGGGGGGGCTATGCTGCCGTTTGGAGTGCCATTGAACCTTCCCCCTTTACCTGGCATTTGTTGAGAATCCAGCAAAAGGCATCATAATTTTTTCCTTTTCTGAGGCAAACCTCCGGTGGAGATGGCTTTCTTCCATGGCCTTGGATAATGCTTCAGAGACATCTGGAGGTCTGCCAACGTCGGCGTGGAGTAGATTAGGAATGCATAAATATTTTAAAAGAAAAGTTTTTGAAGAGAGAATTTTCCTGGCTGTCTGTCCGAGATGGAGTTGTCTAAGAAAGAAATAACGTGCCTCTCACATTTTGATAATAAAGGGGAAAAAAACATTTATTTATTAGAACAACGTCCTTACGAACGCATATGCAGCCAGGAAATGACCTCTGCTCCAAATTCCCTCCCTTTCCTGGCTTGTTCCCTTATTCTATTGGCCATTCTTTAAATCATTCTACTGCAGTAATTTAACCCTCTCTTTACTATGTCAGCCCTGAATGAAATGCAACTTGAGAGGCTGACAGGAAGAAGAAATGAGATCTGCCAAGGCAGGGGTTATCACAAGAGGAGCATCAGAGCGTTGGTCAGAAGCAACAGGAGGTTCTTGCCTAGTAGAGGCCTGAGGAGACTGAGGCCTAGCAGATGGAAATACAGAAAAACATCACAAACCACAGTTTCCCCATGGATGGAAGGATCTGGAGAAAAATCCTGCTCACTTTGCAAGTTGGTAGCAGGCCCAGCCAAGGCAGAAACAAGGGGAGAGGCCACTTGTGCAGCACTCCTACTAGGAGAGGGATCTTTGTGGGCCTCAGAGGCAGCCCTTTGAAAAGCTTTTTCCATTGCCTTATGCCTTCTAGATTCATCTTTGGATGAAGCAGTAGATTTAGAGCTTTTGGAACGACAGGGCCTATCAGCAACCCTTGCAGATTTAGGGGCACAGAATCTCTGGAAGATCCCTCAAGGGAACCTTCAGGATGGCCTCTCTTGCCTCTATTAAGGGCTCTGCTGCTCCGGTCCGCCATTTTGAATTCACAAAGAAGGAAAAAACTCCTGGGGCAATACTTAAAGGCACAGACAACAATTTTTCCAAACCGAGTAGAAATATAGCAATTGGTGATTCAGATAACTCACTGTGCTGGATCCTTGCAGAATCACTCCAGAAATTCAGGATGGCGAGGAGGGAGCAGAGTAATAGCCGCTAGCCTAATGGCTTTAATACACGGCAGTTGGAAATGGCACAAACTCACCCAGCGCCTTAACAAGCGATCCCAGGTGGAAACAGGCAAAGAGGCTTGGAAACGAGCCCAAATGAGCAGGAAAGGCTCTCCGCTGCCTAAAAACGCCTCAGAAACGCTGGGAATCGTTGCCAGTAAGCGCGACTGTGCTTCTGCACGTGCGCGCAGCCACGGAGCCGCCGGAGCAGCAGCCGAGCGATTCAGCGCTTCTCAGCTGATCGCTAGCCCCAGGAGACTCAGAATACAAAAAGGAGCACTTTGCCAGTAAAATTTAAAGAGATAGTAGCAGAAGTTAAGAACTAGCAGATACGACTGTTTAGTGACCGACCGAGTCGAAAACTAGGGTCTAAGGAGGCAGGTCTTTCTTTTATAAGGTAGACTCGGTCATGTGACTTCCGGCCAAGCGACCACCCTTCTGTGACCGGCGTTCTCTCCGTGGCCGAGAACAGTGAACGGCGGCTTGAAGAACTGGTCAGAGGAGAAATAAGAGTGACAGAAAGGAAAAACTCTCAGGTATTATAGAACAACCCGAGACAGAAGCAGCGATGTGAGTCTCCAAGAGGTGAAGTGAGCGGCGAATCGGCGGTGGGAGCAGAGATCGTGAGCTGTCAAAAAGGGAAAGAAAGTTACTGTGTGAGCAGGAGCAAACGAGTGGATTGGGCTTTTATTCCTTTGTTACTGTTACCAGAAAGAAGCTTCTGACTTTCGAGATTGTTGTTTGAAAAAAGAAGAGAGAAAGAGTTGGTTGTTCTGGATGTGTTGGAGGTGACAGAACAGAATCTGCACTACAGAAAGCGGAGGTGACTGTGCAGCTTTGATTAGAGAAGACATCTTGGAGGAAGGGGTGGGGAAAAAAAACCAGACACAGGACTTAGAGAGAAAGAAGAAGTAAAACAGAGGATATTAGGAACTCAGACATGGACATATAATATCTATCTACAAGAACTTTTAGGAAACATTGGTTTTAGTAACGAATTAATTGAGGAAAAGATTAACAAGTAACAATTAAGAAAAAAATAATATAATAATAATGAAGTGTGTGTGTGTGTGTGTGTGTGTGTGTGTGTGTGTGTGTGTGTGTTTTCGTAGATTTTCATGGGTAGAGGTATGCAAGTTTTGGTGTATTCGGGTCTTTTCCCATGTAAAATTGAGAGTATCTTGGCGACGTTTCGACAAGGTCCCACTCATCATCTTCAGGCTGGTGTCTTCGGCTTCGTGCTTGTGCGAGGAAAGCATGATCGGAGCTGCCGTCTCTCTGTAAATACTGGTGGGGAGGTGTGGGGTGCTGGCTTTGTTGCTGTGAGCAGGTTGGTTGCCTGTGTTGTTACATCTTGATTAGTTAATGGAGTTGATGTTTGCAGATTTAGTCAGCTGTTTTGTAACATCTGATGACATTACAAAGATGACGAATGAGACTTCGTCGAAACGTCGCCAAGACACTTCCAATTCTACGCGGGAGAAGACCCGAATAACCAAAGACCTACATATATATATATACACACACACATACATACATATATATATATATATATAAAGAGAAATATATATATATATAATATAATATTATAATATATCTATCTATACTTATATACTCACTGAAATATTTATAATTGCATATTTATATATATTTATTGAAATATTTATAGATCTATACCTATATATTTACTGAAACATTTATAACCTATAGTAACTTTTGCCTACCTTTATACTCAGATACAGCTATATATATTTAGATCTGCATATTTATATATTTTTATTCAATCATAAGACAAACCGATAGTATTGGAGATTATCAAGACATTAAGTCAGAACTATAACTATTGAACATAACTGTAAGTTTCCTTTTTATAATACCTATATAACACTGTAGTATATATATATATATATAGAAATATACTTAAGGCTAATAGCTGTAATTGAACTTTAAGAAAGGAGTGCATTTAAGAATTAATTATTATTTATCAATTAATTAATTAGAAATTGGCAATAAATCAACCAAGGTCTATATCAAGAGATTAACGGGAGGTATTATAACAATTGTATGGAAAGAACTTAGAGGAATTAAGGAAGGATAGAGATTGAAAGAGAGGAATAGAAGAATACGGTTGATTATATGGTACTGTGGAAAAATTTCTTTAAAAATATTAAAATGACAAGCACAACTACCACAGTCATTAAAATGGGGGGGGGGGGGATAACTTCAATAACAGCTTCCCCCTCAGGATCAAGATCTGTGGAAGCTATGTTGGGAGGCAAAAAATCTGGCTCTACTGTTAATCTACAGAGTATGCAGTCAATTCTATTGGCAATACAGGAAACAATGCTTAAAATGCAGGAGGTTATGACAAATAATCACGAAGACATTAAGAACAATATGGGAGAAGTTAAGGGGGAGATACATAAGCTAGACGATAAAATTGGCACAATGCAGGAGATAACTAAAAATGAACAAAAGATAAAGATGGTAGACGTTAAAATGGAGCATATGGGGGAAAAATAGACATAGCAACAAATAGAATGGTGGCAGAACATAGGGAATTAGAAGAAGCTATAGTAAATCTGGAGATGAAAAACAAAATTGATGAAGCATACAGGATCCATACGAAGTACGCACAGAGGCATAAACTCCCAAGAGAAGTTCATGTTAAATTTGTGAGAAAGAAAACCAGAGATGAAGTATACAGTAAAACAAGAGAAGACCCCCCTGACATATAAAGGAAAAGAGATTATAGTGTTGAAGCAGATCCCGAGAAGAATAAGAGAGCAAAGACGAAGTTATTACTTCCTCTCCACACAGCTGTTAAAATATAGAGTTATGTTTCAATGTCACATCCCGGAGCGGATGTTAATAACATGGCAGGAGAAGAAATTCCAGATTGACACCTTGGAAAAAGCACAAGAATTCTACGACCATTATATAAGTGGGGAGGATGAACAAGATAGTAGAGAGGAAAGAGAAAGTAAAAGCCAGGAAGATCAGATATCTGAGGAAAAAATCACGAAACAAGATACATGAGATCAAAAGGAAATAGAACGCCAGGTGAGAGAAGCAGCCAGAACTAGAGCACAAACCGAGAACAGAGCAAGGAGAGGACTAAGACCAACAGACAAATAATAGGATGGAAGATGAAATAAAGATGCTATCACTAAACATTAATGGCATCAATTCACCTATCAAATGTAAACAGATACTAACAAGACTTCAAAAAGAAAAGATGGATATCATCTGCCTGCAGGAGATACATATTAGAGAAAAGCACAGCAATCTTTTAAAATGTCCTAAATTAGGGAAATTACATTCGGTGCTGGCACAGATTAAAAAAAGAGGGATTACTGTATATATAAAGAATTGGTTAAATTCTACAAAAATATTCAGTGATAAAGATGGTAGAATCTTAATAACGGAACTAACTACAAACTATACGAAAATCCTTCTATGCACCAAACACAAAACAAGAAAAATTCTACAACAAACTACATAGGAAAATAACGGAATTAGACGGGGAAAATATTTGCATAATAGGGGATTCTAATGCAGATAATAAAGTTGATTATGGGACTACAAGGAAAAATAAATATAAAAGACAAAAATTACCAAGTACATTTTTCGAGATGGTGCAAGAGCTAAATTTAAGAGGTGTGGAGACAATTGAACCCAGAGAAAAAACAATACACCTTCTTCTCCCACCCACTCAATTCGTGATCACACATAGATATGGCTTGGATGAACCCAGAATTGATCAATAATTTAGAAGAGATAGAGATAATGCCAAACACCTGAGCGGATCATAGAGAGAAAAAAAGGAGATGGACTCTAAACCAAAGAATTATAAAAGAAAAATCTTATATACAAACAATGGAATGGGAATTAAATATCTTTTTTAAGGAGAATAGGAAAGAATATACAACACCACAGAACTTATGGGACACCATCAAAGGATATATGAGGGGAATAACGATAGCATATGTGGTGAGGAGAAATAAGAGAAAAGGGAACAACAAGCATTACTATTGGAGAAACTCAAAAAATTAGAAACAGCTCTACAGAAAGAACCCCAGAAGAGAAAATTATAGAGGAAAGAGACTTAATGAAACAAAAAATCAATATATTACAACAAGAGGCAATGATACGGAATATAAAGCTGGCAAAACAAAATTACTTTAAAACAACAAATAAACCCAGAAGATGGCTAGCCCACAAATTGAAAAAAGAAAAAGCTAAAAAGTTGATACAACACTTACAAGATGAACAAGGGAAGTTGCATTACAAGATCGATGGGGGAAAAATATGATTCAAAATTACTTTCAAACACTATACTGTCAAGAAAATATTGCAGAAGAAAATATCACAAAATATTTACAAGAGAGAAAACTGCCAAATATACTAGAGGAAGATAGGGAAATGTTGAACGACAAAATTACCTTAACAGAGCTGAAAGAGGCAATTAAAAAACAAAAAAATAATAAAACACCAGGGCCAGATGGAATTCCGGCAGAAGTATATAAAAAGTTTCAGGAACCTTTAGAGGAAATTACGTTAGAAATTTACAATGAGGTATTAGAGAGAGCCAAAATGCCAAACTCGTGGATATAGGCATATATAACATTAATCTCAAAAGAAAATACGGATAATCAACATATCCAAAACTATATGCCAATCTCGCTGCTAAATGGCAATTATAAAATCCTGGCGTCAATAATGGCAGAAAGACTCAAAAAATTTTTAAACAAAATTATTCATTCAGACCAAAATGGGGTTTTACCCAAACAACAAATAAAAAACAATACAAGAATTATAATGAATATATTAGAGTATTATGAGGCCCACCTTGAAAAACAACTAGCACTAATACTGGTGGATGCACAGAAGGCGTTCGACAACCTAAATTGGTAGTTCCTAATTACTCAACTGATGAAATTTGGTGGAAAATTTATAGAACTGATTAAGGCAATTTATTCAAATCAAACAGCAAAAATTATGGTAAATGGAGACCTAACAGAAAAAGTCAATATAAATAAAGGGGTCAGGCAAGGATGTCCATTATCTCCCCTCCTATTTATTCTTTCATTAGAAGTCTTACTGACTCGGGTAAGGGAAAATAAGGAAATAAAAGGGTTAAAAATTAAAAAAGAGGAGTATAAAGCATAGGCCTTCTCAGATGATATGGCTTTTATAATAGAGGATCCACTGGAAACTGAAGAATTGCTATTGCAGGAAATAGAGAAATTTGGTATAGTTGCTGACTTAAAAATAAATAAAAACAAAACGAAGATAATTACCAAAAATCTTACGCAAGGCCAAAATAAGAAATTAGAGGACAAATTAGGAATTCCAAGTAGTGAAAAAAGCAAAGTACCTGGGCATTTGGCTAACAGCAAGAACGTCTTCAATAAAGATAATTAATTTTTTTTGAAAAAGTTTTTTATTTTATTTCTTATAAACATATTGTAAATGTACATTCTCTTATTCATAATTACTCACACATATACATATATTTTCTAAAGAAAAAAAAGAATTTTTAATTATATTCGGGGTTGCTCTTCTACCTTTTCTTCTCCCTTATTTTACAACAATCCTTCTTCTCCTTCTTCTTTCCCTTCCCTGCCTTCTTCTATCCTTTTATACTTTATTCTTTCCTCCTCTCGTTCCTCTTCTCTCCTTCCCCTTCCTTTCCCCCTTCTCCCTTCTTCCCCCCTTTCTAACCTTCTCTCCTACTCTTTTTCCCCTCCCTTTCTTCCTCTCCTTTTCCCTTTCTTCTGTTCCTCTCTCTCCTTCCCCCCTCCTATCTTACCCTCTACTCCTCTCTCCATTCTCTCCTTTGTTGTCCAATATTTCCCCTATTGGTATCTGAGCTGCCCTGATTTTCTATTAATATATGCTTTCTTTTCAATTTCTTTTCTATTTTACCAATTACACATATCATCATGATTGTAGATTTATATAGTAACAATTTTTCCTTTCCCCCCACCCCTTTTCCATTTACACAAGTGTCATCTGTGTTTCTATTTCTTTTTGTCTTCTCTCTCATTTACCTTTACATTGTCTAATTTATTCATCTGTCATCTTTTATTCATATTACTTTTCTAACCATACATAAAATCATCCCCATGTCTTGAAATACGCCGATTCCTCTTTATCTTTTATTGTTAATCTGTTCATTTCTGTGCAATCTAAAATCTTCTTCATTACTTCACCTTCTAATGGGATTTTTTCTACCTTCCAATTTTGTGCAAATACAATTCTTGCTGCTGTTATTATGTGTATAGTTAAATACGTATCTTCTTTACTATATCTCTTTGGTAAAATACCCAATAGAAAACTCTCTGGTTTTAATTCTATATGCTGGTGTAACATATCCTCTAACCATGTCTGTATTCTAATCCAATAATTTTTTGCTTCTATACATGACCACCACATATGATAATATGATCCCAGCAAGTGCAAACATTTCCAACATTTAGCTGATTTATCCTTAAACATTTTTGCTAACCTTTCTGGTAACATATGCCATCTATATAAATTTTCTTTATATGCAGTTGCCATTGTTAATTTATAATTCCTTTCCCATAATTGTTACCATCTCTCTAATTCTATTGTGTAACCAAATTTTTTTGCCCATGTTATCATTGTCTCTTTTACTTCTTCATCTTCTAAACTAATTTGCAATAAGTAATTATACAATTTCTTAATCATTTTTTCATCTGATCCCGTCATTATCTCATCCAGTTCTGATTTTCCCAAATTAAAACCATATTGTCTAAATTCTGTTTCGTACCTTGATTGTATTTGTAATCACGTATACCAGTCTGTCTCAATCCCTTGTTTTTCTAGTTCTTGTTTCTGTTTTAATTCTCCCTTCTCTGTTAAAATGTCCTTGTATCTCACAATATTTTCCATGTTAATCATATTTGGATGTATCAATGCTTCTATTGTTGAAAGCCACATTGGTATTTTCATATAATGTTTTTCTTTCACTCTCTCCCATACTGTTAACAAGCCATTCCTTACACAGTGTCTCTGGAAGTATCCATGTATCCTATTTTTCCTGTACTATAGAAAAACGTGCCAACCTAATTGCAAATCATGTTCTTCCAAATTCAATAATCTTGTATTTCTCAATAAAATCCATTCTTTAATCCAAGTTAACATCGCCGCTTGGTGATAGAGTTCCCAGTGTGGTAGGACAAATCCTCCTCTGATTCTAGAATCTTGGAGCAGTTTAAGATTTAAGATTAAAATCCTCCTGATGACCCGTGATATTAGGGGTATCAGAGGAAACGCATACAATAGCCCGGCTGGCCATGGGCAACGAAGAGCATTTACCCCCTCGGCTGTTGATGTCTGGAATCGTGAAAAAAATCTCGGAAGTTAAGTGTTGTGAGGGCTGGCAAACAAGTCCAGAACCGGCATCCCGAAACAGTCCGTAATCTGGTGAAACAGGTTTGGGTGGAGTATCCATTCGGACTGGTCGATAGTTGTTCAGATCAACCAGTCCACTTGGGTGTTGGAGATGCCGGAGATGTGCTCCACACCTTCAATGACAACAGATGTTTCTCCGCCCAATGGCATAATTCCTTGGCCTCGCGCATCAGGATCCTGGAGCAAGATCCTCCTTGCCTGTTGACATGCGCTTTGGCCATCACATTGTCTGTCAAGAGAAGTATGTGCTGTTTGTATAAGTCCAATTGAAAGTGACGAAGCGCCAGATGAGCTGCTCTCAGTTCCAGCCAGTTGATGTCGTTGCATAAATCTTGCTGAGACCATTGGCCTTGGGCCAATTTGGAATTCAGGTGCACTCCCCAGCCAAATAAGCTGGTGTCTGATGTCAGCACCTGTCTGGGAGGATCTTGAAACAGACACCCCTCCTTCATGGCCACCGACGTCCACCAGGATAGAGAGTGAAGAACCTGCCTGGGTACTCTGATTTTGGCCGTTGAATTCCTCTGACCTGCCCTCTGGCTGAGTAGAAGGAACCATTGTAGAGCCCATGAATGTAACCGAGCCCAAGGGACTATAGCTAGGCAGGATATCATCTTCCCTAATAGGCGGGAGAGTAGTAGCAAGGGAACTAAGTCTAGGGACCTGACCTGTCCTACCATTTCCCTTATGCTGTCTCTTCTCTCCTGGGACAGGAAGACCTGAGATAATCAAGTGTCTATCACCACTCGTAGGTGAGTTAATCTGGTAGACGGTGTCAATTGGCTCTTTTCCCAGTTCACAGAAAAACCATGAGCCTGGAGAGTCTGGATCATGAAGTGAAGATCCTGTTCTGCCTGCTGTAGGGACAACGACTGTATTAATATGTTGTCGAGATAACACTGGAGACGAATAGGCCATGCCCGCAGATGTGCTGCTATTACATCCAGCAGCTTGGTAAAGGTCCACGGGGCCGAGGAAAGGCCAAAGGGCAGAGCTTTGTATTGCCAATGCCGGTCTGCATAAGCAAATCTGAGGAATCTGCAGTGGAACGCCCTTTTTTTTTAAAATTTGATTTATATGCCGCCCTTCTCTGGAGACTCAGGGTGGCTTACAATGCGTTAAGCAATAGCCTGGCTTAATGGGGACATGGAGGTATGCCTCCTTCAGATCGATTGATGTCAAAAAATCCCCCTGCCGAATGCAACCCAGGATAGTTAGAAGAGATGCATTTTGAACCTGTGGTACTTTATGTGTACATTTAGGTCTTTCAGGTTCAATATGGGTCTCTGGCCACCCGAACTCTTGGGAACTAAAAAGAGTATGGAGTAAAATCCCCAGCCTCTCTGCCCCAAGGGCACCAGCTCTATTGCCTCGATGTCTAGTAGATGTTGACTCTCTGCCCTCATAGCCTTCCTGGCAGGGTCTCTGGGAACGAGACATTGTACAAATCTCCAAGGTGGTTTGGAACAAAATTCTAGGGTCAGTCCGAGCCTGATCATTTGAATCGCCCAGGCATTGGTTGTGGACTCTCTCCACTGGTTGGCAAACAATCTTAACCTGTCGCCAATGGGGATCTGTGACTGAGTCATTTTGAGCGGCTGTAAGGCCAGTTACTGGCTCATCTAAAAGGCCTTCTGGACAGTGGTTGGCGAGACCTGTCTCTAAAGGCTGGTCTATCCTGAGCCCTGTCACCATCTTGTGAATATTGCCTGTGGTACTGTGAGGAGGTGAATCCCGCCTCAGAGCCACAAAAGGGTTGCCTCCAATAGAAGGGGGAGAATCTTCTGTCTGTTCGCCTGTAAGTGTAAGGGAGGACCTGTCGTTTATCCTTCCCTTCTACTACGATTGGATCTAACACATCCCCAAACAACTGGTGACCCTTAAAGGGAGCAGCAGCTAAATGCCATTTTTACTTCGTGTCACCTTGCCACTGTCTTAGCCATAACAATCTCCTGAAGGCAACATTGGAAGCCAAGGCTCTAGATGCGAAATTGGCTGTATTTAAGGTCGCATCAGCTGAGTACTCAGTTGCAGTGATCAATTTGCTAATATCTTGCTGCAGCCGGGTGTCCTCAGGAGAGGCCCTGGCCCGCATCTGTTTTAACCACAAGAGGGAAGTCCTGGAGAAAAAGGAAGCTGCTGTGGTAGATCTTATGGCCCAAGAAGCTGCCTGATGAGTCTTGCGGGCCGATAACTCTGCCTTTCTATCCTCAGCCTTCAATCCCTCAGCAGTATCTGAAGGGAGAATGGCAGCGGAAGCTAGGGTGGCAAGGGGAGCATCTACAGCTGGCACGTGAAGTAGCTCCTCAAACTCCTGTTCCGCAGTATACATACACTTATCCATGCCACTAGGGGCTGGAATAGCAGCAGGTTGATCCCATTGCCTCTGCAACACATCTACAAAGAATTTAGGAGATGGAATGACCTCTTGTGCTGTAACCTCCTCTGTAAAGAGACTGGCACAGGGATCTTGGGAATCAGTGGGATCGCCTGAGGAACTACCTACTCTTCCCTTATTAGCAGTAGTCTTGGCCTTAAACAATAAGGTTGTCACTGCGTTATTTGTATTTGCCAGCTGAGCTTCCATTCTGAACATTATGGTAGCTTGCCAGAGAACCTTATCTCTAAGATAAGAACTACTTTGAACTACTGTGCATGTCTACATTCTTTCTTTCTAACTTCCTTTACTTTCTCTTTTGTTTGTCTGAGATAAACTGCCGGCAAAATGTAGTTAGCTAGGTTTTTTTACTTTTACAATAAAAATGTTTTTTAGAAGAATACATTCGGGTTTTCTTTCTTTGAGAGTATACACCATGGAAAATAAGATCCATTCACCTCTAATTACAGTTTTTCCCGGGGGGGGGGGGGGGGAACGAGGCTGATTCACGCTTCGACAATGGTAGCAGAGGATGGTTTGATTTATTTTGTTTTCCTTGGCCATTGCTCAACTGATAAGCGAATAGGCTATTAGGCAATTAGTTTTCAGCGACTGCGGAACACTGATTATTTATTGTAAATATGCCAAGAAAGAAAAAGAAAACAAACTACAGGGCACAGTCTGATGAAGACATAAATCTCTTTGATCTCTCTGATAAAGATTTCAAAAGAATTTTACACAGGCTTGACGAAAATGCTGTTGGAAGAACTTATCCCAAAGAAGACGTGCTGAGGTCAGTGACACCCTCTTTATGTTTCTTCAAGCCCCCAGTTAATTACTAAAGAATTCTCTACAGAAGCCCAGGAATTTGAAAGGTTTGGTGCGAAACCTAAAATTCCACAAGCAGCTGGGTTTTCTTTGCCCAAAAAGATAGGAGAAACTCCTTTAAGCCATGAAGAAACTCTGCATGATAAAGCTGTGTGAGATTATTGTGATCAAATAGAGTTTTTGGAACATGAGCTGCACAAGACAAAAGCGTTTGTTTCTATACTTAAGACAGATAAGCGGGACTCTTGTTTTTTTTAAATTCCTGAGTCCTCCATTTTGCTTTCTCCTTCGAAGCCAAAGCCACTCCCCCAGGAGGGTTTTGTGTCAGGCAAATCAGAACAGAGAGCTGTGTACACGTCACATGTGTCTAGTGATGTTGTCCCTTCTCAGATTTCACATAAAGTTGATAGAGAAGCAAACCTAACTCAATCAAGTCTGCAGGCTGCAACGCCACACGTATCTCTACAGGCTCAACTCTTAGCACCCCCTGGTGGTGCTAATGATTTTTTTGCCCAAGTTCCTAATTTAGATGGGGCACAACAACGCTTAATTCAGCAAAGACAAGTGCCAGTCCCTCCAGCAGGCCATATTAATATGGCAGCTCATGCACAAATGGCAGCCAGAATACAGCAACCACAGGTTCAAGTACAGCAACCTCAGCTTCAACCACAAGTGCCTTTACTTCCACAGCCAGTACCTCAGGTGTACATTCCTCAACAGGCATCTTCTATTGTTCCACTGGCTGGTGATTCAAAATTAAAGCGTTCAGGACAAAACTATAAAGCATGGGTCAGTGAGGTTGGACTTTTACTCCATAGAGAAGGTACCCATTGCATGGTGTTTGATCCTCCTGGCCAGCCATGGACTCCTGAAATAAGAGACTTAGATACTAAAGCATGCACATTATTGATGTCCATGGATACTGAACTGCAGGTTACTTTTCCACCTGATGCAACTGCCCAACAAATTTGGGGCCAATTAGAAACATGCTACCGGCCTGTTTCAATTTAATCTACATGTTTGCTCTTGTCTGAGTTCCATGGTTCAAGATTAAAACCTGGTGAATATATTGGAGAACATGTAACTAAAATGAAAGGAATGAGGAAGGATTTAGGCGAAAGAGGCTATAATATTGATGATTGTCAAATGATCAGAATTATTATTAACTCATTGAATTATGAATGGAAAGATGCCATTACAAAGATTAATCAAGTGCCCATTGCTCAACGCACAGTGGATCATGTATGCAGAATCTTAACCGAAAAAGAGGCATTTCTGATGGCCATGCCACATTTGAGAGGACCACCCGCATCAAGAGATCTAGCGAAGTGTCCCTTCTGAGGAAGAGCCTACATTCCAAGGATGCCAAGATGCTACATCTGTAATCGTGTGGGACATGCCACCTGGGATTGTCCCCAACGAGTTCCAGCTCCCGTCACATACCAGCCCAGAGGAACAGACTCCACAGGAGGCAGAGGCAGAGGCGGAAGACAAGGTCGTCATGGTCCAAGGCGTGATCCGCAAGCTCCACTCACCACATTGGCTTTAACCAACGATCCACAACCTTGTGCAGAGTACGACAGACAACTTCTGTGGACTTTGGATAGTGGTGGAGCATTGCATGTTACTTACAGAAAAGAACTTTTTACAGAGATGCACGAGCCTGAACCTGAACTACGTGAACTTTATTCTTTTTCCAATCATCCTTGTCAGGTAAGAGGAAAAGGGACTATTTATGTTGAAGAGCTCGATGCATTCATTCCTGATGTTTACTATATACCAACAGCAAATAGTAGTTTGCTTAGTCAGGCTCACTTGTCTAGAGTATTGAAGTTTCAGGTCCACCATCTCGAAAAAGCAAGTTATATAGTTAAAAATGGAGATATTGTTGCTGAAACCATGTTAATTGGTGATGTTTATTACATAAAGCCAAAGTCTAAACCACAAGCACAGGCAAGTATACAGACTCCAAAAGAGGAGAGCACAGGCCCAGAAAGAGATTTTCCAGTGAGAGATCCTGTTGCTACTCCAAAGGCTCCTAAAGCCAACAGAAAGAAAATTGGGAAACAGGTTGCTCAGAGCAAGCCTGAGGTTCCTCATAAAACTGTTAATGTTGAAAATTCACTAACTGGTAACCCTTTGCATTACAGGTGCATCCATAAGTGGCATAGAAGACTGGGGCATGCCAGTTTCCGTGTTCTTAAGAAAATGCCAGATTTCGCAAAAGGCTTGGATCTAAAGGGGTGTATTTATGTATGTATGTATGTATGTATGTATGTATGTATGTATGTATGTATGTATTTATTTATTTATTTATTTATTATGTGATTTATATGCCGTCATTCTCCCCGAGGACTCAGGGCGGCTTACAAAAACAATCATAATACAAATCACAATAAACACATTAAAATACATTAAAATCCATAAAATTATTCTAAAAACTATATAACCCCACGATCGTAATATTCTTTAAACAGCCATGTCTTTAATCCCCGGCGAAAGGATAGGAGGTCGGGGGCCGTCCTGAGGTCAGTGGGAAGACTATTCCAGAGGATCGGAGCTCCGACAGAGAAAGCCCTCCCCCTGGGGGCCGCCTGCCGACATTGCTTGGCTGACGGCACCCGGAGGCCCACTCTATGGGAGCACACTGGACGGTGGGAGGAAGGCAGGAGGTGGTCCTGTAAGTACCCCGGGCCTAAGCCATGTAGGGCTTTATAGGTTAAAACCAGCACCTTGAAATGAACCCGGAGAACAACCGGTAAAGTGTTTTTGGATTGTGCTGTCTGCAAAAAGGCCAAATCCAAAGCAGCAGCCATTCCAAAACGCGCTACACGCCTGTCAACACGCATTTTTTATTTGGTACACACTGACATTGTAGGGCCTTTCAAACCAACGCTTGGTGGTGAAAAATATTTTCTAACAATTGTTGATAATTACTCTCGATATGGATATGGATATCTTAAGAAAGAATAATCTGAGACCTTTCAGATCTTTAAAGACTTTGCCGCTCTTGTTCATACCCAACATGGAGTAAGCATCGCCAGAATCCAGAGTGATTGTGGTGCTGAATTCATGTCTCAGCGGTTCCAGGACTGGATGCATAAGAATGGAATTCTTCATCAGACATCGGCCCCTTACACAGCGGCTCATAACGGGGTGGCAGAAAGGTGACAAGGAGTCCTGCAAACCATGATGCGTTGTCTCCTAGAAGACGCCAACCTCAGTAACCCATACTGGGGTAAAGCTATTAAATATGCAAATTATATTGTCAACCGTACTTGGAGTAGTGTAATAAATCACTCTCTTCATGATGTATGGGTACAAGCCCGATCTCAAACACCTCCATATTTTTAGTTCATACGCTATGGTGAACATTCCCTTAGCTCAAAGAAGGAAAGGAGGTCTAGCAGAAAAGAGGATGAGATTTATGGGTATTGATGACAACTCAAAGTGGAGCAAATTTATTGACTCTAAACATGTAATAGTGATTTCCCAATCCGCTAATTTTGAGGAAGATGCTGACTGGTCCAGGATTCATTCCAATGATCCTGGAGTTTATTTTCCTAGAGATGATGTTGCTGATGGCACACAGCCTGATGACCAAATTTCACAGGCAAATGTTCCATCCACTAGTTCTTCTCAACATGAAGTTCCGTCTTCGCAAGCCACAGATGCTGATGCTAGTGACGATGATGAAGATGAGGATGAAACGGAAGAAGAATTGACGACTGTTCCGAGGCGTTCCAAGAGGGCCACAAAGGGGATCCCTCCACAGCGATATTCGTGGCAACTGACAAAAGCACCCTTGCCTTTGATTTGCAATGTTACACTTCCTCCTGATACGTTCACACAAATCAAGCATCTTCCTGATTCAGAGCAAGAAAAGTGGTATGAGGCAATACAGGCTGAAATGGACAGTCTAAAGAAACTTAAGGTGTTTACGCCTGCAAAACCTCCAGCAAATAAAAAGGTCACTGGCACTCAATGGGTCTACAGAATCAAAAAGAAGCCAAATGGTGAGTCATTGTACAAGGCCAGACTTGTAGCTCAGGGTTTCGCTCAATGTTATCCTGAGGACTACACAAATACCTACTCACCGACAGTCCGGACTGAAAGTCTAAAAATTGCTCTAGCCACTGCCACTATCCTTGGTTTAGAAGCTTTCCAATTCGATGTTGACACGGCTTATCTACATGCTGACCTAGATGAGGAGATCTATGTAAAAGGTCCTCCAGGGTTCTGAAAGCAAGAAAGGGATACCTGGTTTCTAAACAAAAGTCTTTATGGTCTGAAACAGTCTGGTTTAATGTGGTAGTTATGTCTTACTGACAAACTAATTTCAATGGGCTTTATTAAGTCCGAAACTGATGAATGTGTGTTCACAAAAAGATCTGATAATAGATATGAGATAGTTCTTGTTTATGTTGATGATATTGTTTATATTGGTCCAAATAAGCAGATGAGTGAGGTTTTTGCTAAAGCTTTGCAGAGATACTTCACATTGAAATCCTTAGGTCATATTAGCACTTATTTAGGTGTTCAGAAATCAGCAAGCAGCCAAGCTCTCCGAGCAATTTATGAGGATTCCAGCTGTTTCCAGCTGCCACGCTGCCTCTGGGTCGTCTGGTAAGCCAGAAGTCAACCTCACGGCAATGGCACCAGCTGTGTTATCACAGCTCCAATCTAAGCTGTATACAATAGTCGCTCACTCAGCCACACCACTCTCTTAAAGAGACAAAACCTTTCTTTTTTAAAATTCCAATTAATTCTAATTATTAATTTATTGGGAACAACTCAGAATATGTCTACCTAGGTCAACTGAGTTGAAAAAACTGAGGCTCAGACGGAAGGAGGAGGCGTGGCCAAAGATTTTGCAACTCCTTCAGGCCAATCAGAAGGAGTTGAACCCAATGCTTGGACTCACCTGCAGCACACCGAGAAGGAACGTTCAGTAAGTACAACATCTCTTCTAATGGTCCACAAAATTGTTGGTAGAATAATTTTGCTTTTTCAATAGAATCAAGTCTATGTCTTTGTTCTTGCAATGTCAACAAAATTCCTTCAGGTATTAGCCATCTGAAACTCACTCCTTTGGATATTAAAATTTTTGTTAAGAACTGATATTCTCTCCTCAGATCCCTAACTCTTCTAGGTATTTGCCTTAATACCACAAGTTTTTTAACTTTATGTTTCAGTGCTGTAATTCTTGCTGCTTGTAATATCTCTGTTTTCATTGCCTTCTTTGTAAATTTTACATGTACTTCTCTTGGTAATTTATTCCTCACCAAGCAGCGCACAGGAGATTTAGGAGCAGTAGGAGAGACAAAGCAGAAAGACGAAGAGAAAGACAAAGATGAAAAAGCACAAGCAGAAAGAGCGTTAAGAGAAGGGGCAAGATCCAAGGATCCAATAGAACAAAGAGAGACAAGGGCGATTATGTTAAAAACTAGTAACAAGTAAAACATGGAAGAATAAATTAAAGCAATACCACTAAATGTAAATGGACTGAATGTGGTGATAGAAATAGAACTTTAACCAAATTAGTTTGAAGATGGACATTATATTTCTACAAGAAATACATATTAGAAAGCAACATTTAAAATTACTACAATATCCAAAGTTAGGAGTTTTGTTTACATCACTGATACAACAAAGTAAAAGAGGAGTGGTGTTGTATATTAAAGAAAAATTAGAACCTAAATTACTTTTTGAAGATGAAGAAGGCAGGATTCTGATGGTGGAAATAAAAACGAACTTTAAACAAATACTTTTGATAGCAGTATATGCCCCAAATGAAAAGCAAGAAGAATTTTATCGGAGATTACACAGGAAAATTTTAGAACTGGACTATGAATATCTATAACGGGCGATTTCAATGCTGTAATAGATGTAGACTTGGATTATAAAACAGTGACGACAAATAAAAAATCCATAAGAATACTGCCGAAATCTTTTTTTACAAAGATATTTGGAGACAAAAACATTTGAAAGAGAACCAATATACCTTCTATTCAAATAGACATTTATCGTGGTCAAGGATAGATATGATATGGATGTCAACAGAATTTACAGATAATACACAAGAAGTAAATATTGGTTCAAATATTTGGGCGGACCATAACCCAATGACAATAATATGGAAAGGAAAAAAGAAAAAGACACAATGGATTTTGAATGCAACAATATTAAATGAAAAGGTCTTTCAGCAGTTTATGGAAAAAGAACTAGAATTTTTCTTTAAAATAAATAAAAAAGAGGACACATCACTCCAGAATGTATGGGATACGATGGCAGTTTATATTAAAGGTCTGGCAATAACGTATTTGGTAAAAAAGAATAAAAAGAAAAGATTTGAAGAGGATTATAAGAATTTATCGAAAGAATTCCAAAAAGATATTCAAAATAAAAAAAATCAAGAAGTTGATGGAACTGAAAAAACATGAAATAAATTTAAATGAACAGGAATCAAATAAACTAAGAGCATCTAAACAGAACTTTTTTGAAAATGCAAACAAACCAGGAAGGTGGTTAGCATATAAATTAAAAAAAGAGAAGGAGAAGAAAATTATAAAACACCTACAAGATGAAAAAGGGAAATTACATTATAGAAATGAAGAAAAGAAGAAAGTAATTCAAAAATATTATGAAAAACTTTACTCTCAAGAGAAAATTCCGGAGGAAGAAATAATAAAATATTTGGAAAAAACAGATTTACCTAAAATAACAGAACAATATAAGGGAATGGTAGAAGAAAAAATGACAATGATGGAATTAACAGAAGCAATAAAAAGACAAAAAAGTGGGAAAGCACCAGGGCCGGATGGAATTACCGTATTTTTTGGAGTAAAAGACACACCTTTTTACCCCCCAAAAGGGGGTGAAAATTTTGGTGCGTCTTATACACCGAATGTACCCCTGCCCACCCACTGGCCCCCACCCTTTGCCCTCTGCCTCCCAGCAGTTACCTCCTTGCAAGCAAACAGCAAGAAAAAACAGCCACATTCACCTTCAGTATAGGCTAATTAGCACAAGTTGATTAGCACGGCCTCCCGACTCTCAGCTGATTTGCTCTCAGCTGTTTTGCGCAGACTCTTTTGCAAGCTCTTGTTTTGCAAGCTCTTTGCTTGCTGCAGAGTGCTGGAGAAGTTTTTTTTCCCCTAGCTGAAACGTAACTGAAAGTAAAGCAGGCTCTGCTGCAACATGACAAAATGAGGCAGGGAGAGAGATTTCTTTTTCTTTTTGCTCACCAAAAAAGGTAGGTACAAACAATGGGAAATTTAGGGCAAAGAGGAGAGATCAAGATTTTAAAACACAAAAGAAAAAAAGGTCTATTTATTGTATATTGTGTTGAAAGCAGAAATGGTTAAGTTATGGTTTGGAGGAATATATGGGGGAAATTATTTGGTTTATTATTATTGGTAAATATAATTGATTTGTAAGAAATTGGATTGCATGGAAATAATTGGAATATTCATGTTCATATTGATTAATATACAAAAATATAGTTATAACTGATTGATTTATATAAAAATGTTGAATTTGTATTAAACAATTGTAATATTAAATAATTAACCAATGTGAGGATGGATATAAAAACAGATGACAATGGGAAGGGGTATAATATAGAATAGAAGGGAAAAATTGAATTTGATTAAGATTAGAGATGAGGATGAAGGGTAATATTGGTTTTTTTAAAAAAAATAGATAAGGAATAAATATGGCAAAAAAGAAATATAGAAATTGTAAATTTAATTGCAATGACTAAACACTGTTTCAATTTGTGAACCAGCCAAATACACTGTTCAAAGAAAATACATTGTATGTTTGTGTGCTTGTCTAAAAAATAAAAAAAACCTTTTTTAAAAAAAAACCCTAAAAGGTAGGTGCGTCTTATACTCCGGTGCGTCTTATACTCCAAAAATACGGTATACAAAATATTACAAGAAGTGATGAGTAATGTAATGTTCGAATTATTTAATGAACTTTTAATGATGGCAAGAATGCCAGACTCATGGAGGGAGGCCTATGTAACACTTATACCTAAAGAGGACAGACTTACAACTGATAAAAAATTATAGACCAATTTCGTTGTTAAATATGGATTATAAGATCTTTGCTTCAATAATGGCGATGGCAACTTGAAAGCTTGAAAGGCGAATACGTTAAAGAAACTATTAAATGAATATATTCATATGGATCAAAATGGATTTTTACCTAAAAGGCAAATTAGAGACAACATGAGGATAATTTTGAATACTTTGGAGTATTATGAGACACACTCAGAAAAGCAAATGGCGATGTTTTTAGATGCGCAAAAAGCCTTTGATAATGTGAACTGGCAATTTATGATAGAACAATTGCAGAGAATGGACTTTGGGGAGAGACTGAGTCTCTCCCTGAGTCTTCGGAGACGGGTGGCATACAAATTGAAATAACAACAACAACAATAAAAACTATTTATGACAGACAATCCACTAAGATAATGATGAATGGAGAAATGACAGAAAATGTCAGCATCATGAAGGGCACTAGACAAGGATGTCCTCTATCACCATTGTTGTTTATTTTGACCTTAGAAGTTTTAAATAGAAATATTAGGCGAAATGAAGAGATAAAAGGGATGTAAGTCAAAAAAGAAGAGTATAAATTGCAAGCCTTTGTGGATTATTTAGTATTCATTATAGAGGAACCACAAATAACAGGTCCCAAATTACTAGAACAAACAGAGAGTTATGGAAAGGTGTCTGGCCTAAAAATAAAGATAAAACAAAAATCTTGGCGAAAAATATCACAGAAAAACAAAAAAGAGAGATAAAAGAGAATTTAGACATACAAGTGGTGAAAAGAGTTAAATACTTAGGAGTATACTTAACGTCAAGATGTGTAACGGTAAAAGAGGACAATTAATATAGATTAAAACAACAAATTGAGAAAGATTTGGAGAAGTGGAAGAATCTTCAATTATCACTTATGGGAAGGATTGCAATAATAAAGATGAATATATTACCAAGATTATTTCTATTCCAGACAGTACCGATAAAAATTGAAAAGATTTATTTTCAACATCTTAACAAGATAATAAGAAAATTTATATGGCAAGGGAAAAAAACAAGAATAAGCATAAAAATGCTTCAAGACACGAGATTACGTGGTGGATTTGGACTGCCGAATTTGGAATTATATTACCAGGCAGCAGCATTGACTTGGATGAAGGAATGGGTTGAATTAAGAAATATAAGGTTGTTTACATTGGAAGGCCATGATTTACAACTGGGATGGCATGCATTTTTATGGTATGGTAGAAATAAGATACATACGTACTTTCATAGACATTATATAAGGAATGCACTGTTATTGGTATGGGAGAAGGTTAGAGACAAATATTATGTGAAAATACCAATATGGTTATCAACAATGGAAGCTTTAATACACCCTAATGTTTTTAATTTTGCAAATATTGTTAGATACAAGGATTTATTAACGGATAAGGGGGAATTGAAAGGGAAACGAGAACTGGAAGAACAGGGGATTGAGACGGATTGACGGAGTGGGGGCGGCTCCGAGGGGCTGAGAGGCCGAGGAGAGGCTGGAGAAGTCAGAGGTTGGAGAGATCGGAGGAGGATACCCGGCTTGATCATCAAACCCTTCACCCCCTCCCCTCCCTGCTGGTACCTGTGGGCTTCCCTGTGCCGGCTGTATTGGCCTGGCTGCTCTGAGCCCAATACCACCAATACCACCGGGGGTGCATGGAGGCCTAACAGCCGTTAACATCTGGGCTTTCGCCGGAGGATTGGCTTGCTTGGACTCAGGACGAGCCAGGCAGACCGAGAGACCACAATTTATTCCCCTTTTCACCATGGTTGGCCTACCTTCCAGAGTGAAGACTCTCAACCACCATGAGAGGGTGATGGAGTCGGCCATGCTGGGTTGGGAGACCAGCAATGGACCGAGTGTCTCGCCTATGGAACCATCCAACGAACAACGGGACTTTGTCACGGTGAGGGGCAACGATGTCAGTCCATCTTTATCCCCCCTGGATGTCGTGAGAGGACACCCGGGAATGGGGCTCCCGTTGGTTGGGGCAGTTTTGGCCTGATCCACCTGTTTCCCCTTCACCTCTGTCGCGCCCGCACCCAAGACAGATGATGGCAACTCAGAGCTATACCAGGGCGGACTTATGCGCTTTGAGGAATGCCCCTCATTCCTGGAAGTGGCCCAACAGCCTATCCAAAAAGTACCTTTATGACGGATCCAGGGATCCTGAGAGGTGGCATGAGGGTGCTGGGGTTTTTAAAAGGTCCTTGTATTCTTTTCTAATTCGGCTTTTAGGGGGGTTGGGTAGAGGGTGGGGTTATGATACCCAGTGGATGGCAGGGGGGATCCCCCTGAGTTGTTGGCAGTCCTGGCCAGGGGAAGGTCATGGCAGGGTTGGAGTGGGGGTGGGGCCCCCGGGGACTCGGGGGGGGGGAAGAGCTATGATTCCTGTTGTGATGGGGAATGGCCGCGGTGGGACGAAGGGGAGGCGGTGTCGGCAGTCGGGAGCACACCCCTGCGTTTTGCGTGTGGTGGACCACTCCGGACACCTGGATACCTCTTGTTTCCCTGGGGGTCTGAGAGAGAGGGTCCCTGGGCTTAGGGTGGTCTACTTTAATGCCAGGTCCATGGTTAACAAGGCTCCCCTCATCAGTGAGCTGATCAAGGAGGAAAACGCGGACCTGGCTTGCATTACAGAAACCTGCCTGGGCTCAGAGGGAGGGGTTCCTCTGAATGAGCTCTGCCCGCCGGGTTTTTGGGTGCTACACCAGCCAAGGGCACAGGGAAGGGGTGAGGGGGTGGCAGTTGTTATTAGGGAGACCCATGGTCCGCGGGAGTTCACTGCTCCTCAGATAGACGGCTGTGAGTCCCTTCTCATGAGATGAGGACCGCAAGGTCAGTTGGCCCACTGATCTGTTATCTGTTGCCAGTTATCCAACCCCTGTCATGGACCAATCACTATCTCCTTAGGCTGGGCTTCCATTTTGCCGCCCCCCGCCGCTGGGAGGCGGAACCGACCATCTGGTTCCGCCCCAGGTGCCTGATGGACCGTGAGCGGTTCCAGATGGAGCTTGGGACTATCCCTCTCTCTCTTTCCCACGCCCCGGTCAAGACTCTGGTGGATGCCTGGGAAGAGGCGGCTGCCGGGGCTCTCAACCGGGTCGTGCCTTTGCGACCTCTGATTCAACGCAGATCCAGGTTGGCCCCTAGGTTTACTGAAGAGCTCCGGGAGATGAAGTGTTGGAGGAGAGGTCTGGAGAGCTGTTGGAAGTCCAGCCGTTCCAAATCTGACCAAGCAGAGTTGAGATCTTTTATTCAATCCTATCTGGGAGTGATGAAGGCGGCGAAGCGTGCTCACTTCTCTGCCCTCATCGCGTCTGCAGAGAACCGCCCGGCTGCCCTATTTAGGGTATCCCACTCCCTTTTGAATCAGGGAGCAGGGGAGGACCCTGTGAGGGGGCGGGCTGAGGAATTTAGTAAATACCTGGACGATAAGATCACTCAGATTCGACAGGGGCTGGACTCCAACTGGGTGGGGTCAGTCGGGGAGGGGACAATGGGTCTGGTAATTTGGGAAGAGTTTGATCCTGTTACTCCCGAGGAAGTGGACAGGATCATGGGGAAGCTGAGAGCCACCACATGTGTGCTGGACCCGTGTCCCTCCTGGCTCGTTTATTCGGCCTGGGAAGTTACACGCGGCTGGATCCAGGCAGTGATTACGGCTTCTTTGGGTGAGGGGCACTTTCTGGCTGCCTTGAAGGAGGCGGTGGTGAGACCCCTCCTCAAGAAGCCTACCCTGGATCCAGCTACTTTGAGTAACTTTTGTCCTGTCTCCAACCTTCGCTTTATGGCGAAGGTTGCTGAGAGTGTGGTGGCACATCAGCTCTTGTTGGTCCTTGATGAAACATATCTGGACCCATACCAGTCGAGTTTCAGGCCCAGGTACAGTACAGAGACGGCATTGGTCACGCTGGTGGATGAACTCTGGAGGACTCGGGACAAGGGATATTCCTCTGTCCTGGTCCTATTAGACCTTTCGGCAGCTTTTGATACCATCAACCATGGTATCTTACTGCAGTGCCTTGACGGGTTGGGAGTGGGAGGCACCGTTCTTCAGTGGTTCACCTACCACCTCTCGGGGTGTGCGCAAGCGGTGTTGGCAGGGGGACAGAGGTCGGCCTTGAGGTCCCTCACATGTGGGGTACCTCAGGGGTTGGTCTTCTCTCCCCTTTTGTTCAACATCTATATGAAGCCGCTGGGGGAGATCATCTGTGGTGTAGGGGTGAGGTATCATCAGTACGCTGATGATACCCAACTTTTTATATCCACCCCGAACCAGCCCAGTGATGCCCTCGATGTGATGTCCTGGTGCCTGGAAGCGGTGCGGCTCTGGATGGGGAGGAGCAGCCTTCAGCTCAACCCCGCCAAGACAGAGTGGCTGTGGGTACCAGCATCTCAGTTCCAAGGGAATATTCCATTGTTGGTCATAGGGGGTGAGGTGATGCCCCCTGTTGAAAGAGCGCGCAATTTAGGCGTCCTCCTGGATTCACAGTTGACTTCGGAAGATCATGTTGCGACCGTGACCAGGGGGCATTTGCACAGATTCCTCTGGTGTGCCCCTACCTGGACCGTGATGACCTCCATACAGTCACTCATGTGCTCATGACCTCCCGGATTGACTACTGCAATGCTCTCTACATGGGGCTGCCCGTGAAGACCACTCAGAGGCTTCAGCTGGTGCAGAATGCGGCCGCACAGGTAGTGATGGGATTGTCCCAACACTCTCATGTTACACCCCTCCTGCATGACCTGCATTGGCTACCAGTTGCCCTCTGGGTGAGATTCAAGGTGCTGGTTATTACCTATAAAGCCCTACATGGCCTAGGCCCGAGGTACCTGCTGGACCATCTGCGGCCAGCAACAGCTCCCCATCGCCCGGTGCATTCCCACAGGGAGGGCATCCTTGGAGTGCTGTCGGCCAGGCAGTGTCGTCTGGTGACTCCTAGGGAATGGGCTTTCTCTGTGGGCATGCCTACCTTATGGAATCAACTCCCCCTGGAGCTCCGGGTGGCCACTGACCTGCGCTCTTTCCGTGACCTTAAGACATGGTTATTCCGCCAGGCCGGATTGGACTGAAGGGGTTTTTAAGGGGAGTTTTAATGGTCTTTAACATTTAATATTGATTTTATCTGTTTTTATTGCTGTGAGCCACCCTGAGTCCTTTCTGGAGAGAGGGCGGCATATAAACTTAATAAATAAATAAATATGTACATGCAGATACAAACAAGATATGAAAAAGATGCTAAATTATATGGTTTTTATTTAGAAAAGACAGACCTGGATAGGATACCCACAGGAACAGAAGATAAATTAATTTTAAAATTCTATAATTTTTTACTTGGTATTGAATTGGAGGAGGAGCAAGTAAAGGAAACAATGATAGCCTAGGCAAAGAATTTTGGATATTCAATTGACCTAGAGAAATGGCAACAATTATGGGAAAGGAATTATAAATTAATAATGTCCGCTACATATAAGGAAAATCAATATAAAATGTTTTATAGATGGCACATGCCACCTGAGAAACTGGCAAAAATGTTTAAAGATAAATCAGCTAAATGTTGGAAATGTCACCAGTTACCAGGTTCATATTACCATATGTGGTGGACATGTTCAGAAGCTAAAAACTATTGGAATAAAATTAAGATATGGCTGGAAGAAATGATATAGCAACGTATTGATTTTAAAGCAGAGCTGTTCCTACTGGGTATCCTCCCAGAAAAGATTAGTAAAGAAAATATTTATTTGATTAATTTTTTTGTTTTGGGGTCACAGACCAAAATACAAATATAATTGCAAAAGAACGTGGGGAAAGTAACTTCATAAACAGTTGGCTACCAAAAACCTTGGCTGAGAGGAATTACATTGTTCTCCTCTAATAGTTACAGCTCTTAAAAAAAATTAGAAACCTGAAAAGTAATGTGTGAGGAGCCATCCCCTAAACAATATGAGGTCAAATTACTAGCACTGGATCCAGAGAGATCTGTTTCTAAGAGAGACAGTAATTTAGTCCTGCCTGCGTTATACATAGGGCAGTATAAAAGAACATGCTCCACAGTTTCAACCTCAGCTCTATCACAGGGACATAACCACTCACTTATCGGGAGCCTCTTGAATCGTCCGTCCAGCAATGCTGAGGGCAAGACGTTGAAACGATCAAGGGAGAAGGCTCTTCTATACTTAGGGATGGTTAAAGTGTAAAAATATGAGGCTATCCTCAGTCCATAATTGTTAAATTGGCTGAAGATCAGAGGGGAGCAGGTTTTATTAGCTCTAGCTCTTAGATATTGCAAGTCTATGTCCACAAGCTGTTGGACTACCCTAGATTGGGCGTCCTTAAGGCCATAGTCTCCCAATGCATCCTCGAAAAACCTAGCAGGTGGAGTTTCTTCGTCAGCTCCCTCTCCCATTGAGAAGTATAGGAGTCAGATAACACCAGGGAGAGGTAGCTACCAGGGGCTGCCAAAAAGAGCGCCCAAAACCACCATTTATTTATTTATTTTTTTATTAAAAATTTTATAAAAATACAAACATATAACCCCCCCTCCCCCCTCTCCCTCCCCCCTTCAGCCCCCCTCCCTCCCCCCCGACTTCCCAGAGTGAAATACAGGGTTTTTCTTCTTCGACAAAAAAGATAAACCAATCATTAACCTATCCAATTTCTAGTTTACAAACACCATCAAAATCTTAACTCCAATCTAATAAGAAAATTACAACTCTATAGTTCTTCATTCATACACAATTTGATGTCTTCTTATATGATATTTATTCCGAATATAGTCAATCCATTTCCTCCACTCCAAAATGAATTTTTCTTGCGTATGAGCCTTCAAATATGCAGAGATTTTAGCCATCTCAGCTAAGTTCATTACTTTTACAATCCATTCTTCTACTGTGGGCAAAGAGTCTTTTTTCCAGTGTTGTGCAACCAACAATCTGGCTGCTGTTATTAAATTTAAAATCAGCTTAGTCTCCAATAATGTACATTCATTTATAATACCCAATAAAAACAATTGCGGTGTAAATTCCAACCTTTTTTTCAAAATATTTTGCATTACCCACCAAATCTTTATCCAAAATGCTTTAACCTTCTTACAGGTCCACCAAATATGAAAATAGGTTGCATCTTCACAGTCACACCGCCAACATTTAGCTTGTACATTAGAATACATACATGACAACTTTTTTGGGTCTAAATGCCATCTATAAAACATCTTATAAAAGTTTTCTCTAAGATTTTGTGCTTGAGTAAATTTAACATTTCTGACCCAGATCTTTTCCCATGTCTCCATCATTATTGGTTCTTGAAAATTTCTAGCCCATTTAATCATACAGTCTTTAACCAACTCTGTTTCAGAATCTATCTCTAATAATACATTATATAATCTTTTAATATGCATAATACCCTGGTCCCTAATTTGCTTTACCAAATTTTCTTCATTTTCCATAAGACCTGTTTTTTGATCCACCCTCCACCTTGCTTGAAGCTGACCATATTGAAACCAGGTATAAATTATCCCTTCCTTCTTCAAAACCTCTAAGGGTTTAAGTTGTAGTTTGCCCCTTTCTCTAAATAAAAGTTCTTTATATGTGATCACCTCCATCTTTTGTTCTGTACTTATATTTTCTATTGCATGTCTGGGATTTACCCAAATAGGTATTTTATAATCCAATTTATATTGATATTTTTTCCAGACTCTCAACAAGGCATTTCTAAGCATATGACTTTTAAAAATTTTATCCACTTTCTTTTCATACAGTAAATAAGCATGCCATCCATAAAGTAAGTCATATCCTTCTAAATTCAAAATTCTATCGTCTGTTAAGTTAAACCAATCACTAATCTGAACTAATACCGAAGCCTCATAATATAATCTTAAATTTGGCATTTTTAAACCACCTCTCTCCCGAGCATCTTGTATAATTTTTAATTTAACTCTAGGTTTTTTACCTGACCATATAAAAGTATTGAGACCTTTTTGCCATTCCCTCAGTTGCTCATCCTTCTTCAACACCGGTATCATTTGGAACAAAAATAAAAACTTAGGTAGTACATTCATTTTAATTGCTGCTATTCTACCTAATAAAGATAATTGTAACTTTTTCCAATTCTCCATTTCTTTCTGCACCTTTCGCCATAAAACTTCATAATTGTTTTTAAATAACTTTGTATTTGATCCAGCAATAAACACACCCAAATATTTAACCTTTTTAACTATTTCAAATCCCAATATTTGTTGAAGCTCTTCTCTTTGATTAAAAGACATATTTTTGGTCACTATTTTAGTCTTACGTTGATTTATTTTAAATCCCGAGACTTTACCATATTGTTCTATCAATTCCAACATATATGAAACTGTGTCTATAGGTTGCGTTAATGTAACAACTAAATCATCTGCAAAAGCCCTCAATCTATAGTCTTGCTGTCGAATCACTATTCCTTTTAGTTCTTTAGATTCACGTATCTTTTTCAACAAAATTTCCAAAGATAAAACAAACAATAAGGGAGATAATGGACAACCCTGCCGCGTTCCCTTTTCTATCTTAAAACTATCCGTTAAACTTCCATTAATAATTATTTGTGCAGTTTGTTCCCTATATATTGCTTTAATTGAGCTCATAAATTGCTCCCCAAATTGCATTTTATCTATTATTTTGAATAAAAATTGCCAATTCAATCTATCAAAGGCTTTCTCTGCATCCAAAAAGAAAAAAGCTGCAGGAATCTGATTATTTTTCTCCAAATATTCAACCAAATTTATTATTTGTCTCAAATTGTATTTCATATATCTCCCCTTTATAAACCCTGATTGATCATTGTGAATTATTTGTTGCATGATTGGCATTAATCTATTTGCCAGTACTTTGGTAAAAATCTTATAATCAGTATTTAAAAGTGAGATAGGTCTAAAATTTTCAGGTTTAACACAGTTTTGATCCTCTTTAGGAATCAGTGATATAAAAGCTGTTTTCCATGAGGGTGGGGTTTCTCCCCCAGATTGAATTTTATTAAAAAGCATCCTAAGCGGTTCCACCATTTCCATCTGCAAGTTCTTATAATAAATAGCTGTCAACCCATCCGTCCCCGGTGTTTTACCTACTTTTAACTGTTTGATTGCTAAGATAATCTCTTCAGAGTTTATTGGTTGATTCAAACCTTCTCTTTGATCCAAAGTTAATTCCTGGATATCAACCTCTCTAAGATATCTATCTATATCTTTACCTTGTATCAAATCTCCTGCATATAGTTTTGTATAATATTCTAAAAAAGCTTTTTTAATCAAATTTTGTTGATAAACTTCTTTACCTTTATATTCCATCTTACCAATAATACGTGATCTTTGCTTTTTCCTTAACATATAAGCTAACCATCTGCCTGGTTTATTAGCATTACAAAATGTGTTATGTTTAGCATATTGTAAAGTAGTTGCAACTTGATCAGCCATTAGCATATTAAATTGCTGTCTTAATATACCTATTGCTTCTTTTACTCTTTTATCTTCTGGATTATCTATTAACAATTGTTCTTTCTTCTTTATTTCTTCCTCAATATCCTTCCGTTTCTTTGCCTGCTTTTGTCTATATTTATTATTCATATATATCAACACTCCCCTCATATAAACTTTACTTGCATCCCAAACCATTTCCATAGAAGTACCTTTATACATATTGTTAACAAAAAACTCCTTCATATATTTTTTAAGTTCTTTAACATTTTCTTCATATCTAAATAAATTTTCATTTAATCTCCAAGACCTCCTTTCTTTTCTCTCCTGTTCTAATTCCAACCAAACTGGGCTATGATCAGTTAAAATCCTTGGAAATATCTTGACTTTCTTCACCCTAGAAAGGAAATCAGATGTTAACAAAATAAAATCAATCCTAGAAAAGGATTGATGTCTATCAGAAAAAAAGGTAAAATCTTTTTCATCTGGATTCCATTCTCTCCAAACATCCCTTAATTCTAAATCATCCATAATTTCAAAAAAAGGTTTGGGTAATTTGGCATGCGAAGCAACTTTAGATATAGTCTTCTTATCCTTAGAAATATCAATTACTCCATTCCAATCACCCATCAAAATAATTGATTTATAATCCCATTGCGATATTTTGGTATGTAAAAATTTATAAAAATTTTCTTGTTGCTGGTTCGGTGCATAAATTCCAATCAAAAGCATTGTTCCATTTTGAGTCCTCACTTCAATTGCTATATATCTTCCTTGATCATCCGCCTCTATCAAATTTGCTGTTATGTTCTTTTTTATGTATACCACTATTCCATTTCTCTTTTCCAAAGATGATGCCACAAAGTGAGTCCCTAATTTGGAATTAATTAAGTATTTCTGATCTGTTGATTTAATATGTGTCTCTTGTAAGCATACAATATTGTTATTAAATTGTTTCAAATAATGATATATTTTCTTTCTCTTTTGTGGTGAATTCAAACCATTGACGTTCCAAGACAAAAATTTAACTGGCATCTTTGCGAGACTGAAGCGTATGGAGCATATTTTGAAGATCTTCTTTCACCTTGATCTTCGGTCTTGCTCCCCCCACAGCTTCTGGTTTTGTATCCAGTTGTTGTTGTTGTTGTTGTTGTTGTTGTTTAGTAGTTGATCTTGTCACACGTTGTGCTCTTGGTTCCTCCAGTTTTGCAAATTCCAGTGGTCTTTCCAGTTGGCTTAAAGGAAAAGGAAGTGATGCTGGGTCCGATTGGTTCTGGTCATCTTGATTCTTAGATTCTCCGACCACTGCCTCAGCATATGTTAAAGACTGTTGCTTTCCTTTTTCTGCTTTTTTATCATCTTTAGGGGGGTGTTCCACTTTCAGTACAGTACGATAAAATTCTCTTGCTTTCTCAACGGTATTCAGTCGGTACCTCTCTCCAGCATAATCCACTATTATGCCTACTGGTACATCCCATCTGTACACTATTTGTTGTCTTCTTAACTCATCCACTAAAAAACCAAAATTCTTTCTGTCTCTGAGCATTTTAGGAGGAATCTCTTTCAGCACCTTAATTTCCTGTCCAGACACCTGTACTTTATTGTTGTAAGAAGCTTGCAATACATCATTTCTAATTCTTCTCTCAGTAAAATAAATCACAACATCTCTTGGCAAATTTCTATTTCTTGCAATCCATGAATTAACTCTGTAGACCTTGTCCAGGTGACCAATTATTTCATCCTTCTTCATTCCAGCCACTGAGGCAATCACTTCAGCACATTTCTCTCTTAAGTTCTCCTGTCCATTCTCTTTCAACCCTCTCAGCCTCAGGGCGAACTCCATTGACCTGTATTGCATCATGGTAATATCACCTTCCATCCTCTCCGATTTGGTCTGGAATTCTCCCATTTTACCCTCCAAATCTTGAGTAACCTCACTGATTTCTTCCACTCTTTCATCAAGCTGCACAAGAAGTTTAGACAAACCAGAAACAGCCAGCAAAATATCTTCTCTTATTTCATCATGTTTCTCTTCAACAGTCTTTTTAATTTCATTTCTGATTTCTTTTACATCTTTTAAATCCTCCTCAAATTTCCCCATCCTCTCTTCTATTTTAGCTGCTTGGGCAATCGCAGTTTGCGTTATAAACTCCTTAAGCTCACTCATAAAGTCCTCTTTACTTGCTACCTCCCCCGGAAATTGAGTCTTTTGTGTCACTGTAGAAACTGAAGGAGAAGCCCCTCCTATTTTGGCTGATGCTGGCTTGGTTTGTTTAGAAGCCATTTTAATTTCAAAAAAACTTTTTTCCTCTTCACCCCACTTTGCAATTACTTAGCCTTAAATGTCACCAAATTCAGTCCAAATTACTTTAAATTGCTGCTTTCAATGTCTTTCCCAGGTTACTCTCTTCTGGCAGCTTAGTTTCTCTTTAAAAGTAGGGGAAAAAAGTCCTTTTCAGTACTCACTTTCTCTTCTCAGCACAGTCCAGTTACTCTTAATTGGATACTTCCTCTTTCAATTAGGCTCATTCATCCCGAAGTACACAGGAGTTAAGCTCTGTAACTTTGTTGCAAGCTCTCCTGCTCCACTCCGTCTGCTGCAGAAATCACTTAAACTGTCAGTTTGCTAGCAGAGCTGGTCGCGACCATCTAATGCTGCTTATGCAGCAGCACTTTGAATCCGGAGACGTTTACCTGGGGAGCCCACCTTTCAAGCCCCTGAACTTGATCCCAGGGGCTTTTTTGGCGGCTCTACCTGCCGGAAACTTCTCTGCCCCTCTTCTTTTCCCGAAGAGGCGGCTGCAAAACCGCCAGACAGCTGTTTTTCGCTGTCAGGGGCGGTTTAACGGAGTTCAAAGCAGGCAACCTGAAAAGAGGTCATCAACGAGGATTGCGGCGCCAACCAGAAGTCCCAAAACCACCATTTAAAGGTGTTAATCCACGCCATACATTTGACTGATCGAATGCCCAATTCCAGGTACATCGAAGCCAACACAGGGAGGGAGACCCAAAAGTTTCCTAAAAAAACCAGCCTGAGTTCTTTCAATACACTCCTTGAAGCCCCGTATCCATATAGGAATTCCGTAAAGAGTTTGGGCCAGGGTTTTGGCTTTGTAAATATGCAGAGCAGAAGGAATAAACTGGCCTTCTTGGGTATAGAAAAATCTTAGAATCTGCTGATGGCTACAGGAGGCCGAATTCAGCACCCAAGTTCGATGTCTCGTCCAAGCACCATTGTTCTGAAAATGGATACCTAAATACTTAAAATGGAGAACTTGCTTAACAGCATTACCTTTAATAGCCCAGTTGTATAGCTTCCAGGCTCTAGAGAACACCAATAGTTTTGATTTATCATAATTAATGGACAAGTGGTTCTCAGCGCAGTAGGACCCAAATGCATAAAGTAGCCTTTTCAGACCAAGCCTTGACAGTGATAGGAGGACCGCACTGTCAGCATAAAGGAGAAGCGGGATCTTCGTAGTTGACAACTTTGGGGCGTGGGACTCAGTACGTCCAATGTAAGAGGCCAAGTCAGATATTTATTTAGCAGAGAAAATACCTTTGGAAGGAGAAGTAATTTAAAAAATTTTAGACTGTGCAGAAATGAATAGATTGACTTTGATGATTAAAGAAAGAGAAGATTCAGAATACTTTAAGATATGGAATCAATTTTACCATTGGTTAGAAAAGAGATACAAATAACTAAATTAATAGCTATGTATAAAAAGTGCTATAATTTGAATACTGTGTTAGTGATGAATTGTAATGGATTGGGTGAGAATGAATATAGAAGAAACAACAAAAAGAAGAATTTTTGGAGACAACGCCGAAATGTCACATGGAAGGAATGACTGATATATTAAATGTTTGTTTGTCTAAAAAAATAAAAAACTTTAAAAAAAATTAAATAAATTGCCAATTCACATTATCAAATGCTTTCTGTGCATCTAAAAATAACAACGCCATTTGTTTTTTCTGAATGTGCTTCATAATATTCCAATGTATCCAATATGATTCATATATTATCTCTGATCTGTCTTTTAGGTAAACAGCCATTACTTAATACATCTTGCAACCTTTTATATAGTTCTGCTGGTAATCCATCTGGTCCTGGGGCTTTGCTATTCTTCTGTTTTTTTAATTTCCTCCATTAATTCCATCAATGGTATTCTTTCTTCTAATGCCTTTTTAATTTTTTCTGGAATTTTAGGAATCATCATTTTTTCTAGGTATTGTTCTATTTTCCCTTCTGGCACCTTCTCTTGTTGATATAAACTCTTATAATATTTCTCAATTATTTTTTTCTTTTCCTCATTTTGATAACATATCTTTCCATCTTGGTCTAGTAATTGGCTTATCAGTTTCTTTTCTTTTTCCTTCTTCATTTTATATGCCAACCATCTTCCTGGCTTATTCGTGTTTTCAAAGAAATTTTGCTTTGTTGGTTTTATTTTATTTGCCAGTTCTTCATTTTCTATTAAATTCAATTTATGTTTTTGCAAGTCCGTCAAATTTTTTTTTTTGTCCTGTGGATTGTTTTGTAGATCTTTCTTTAATTTCTTATACTCCTCCTCCAACTTCTTTTGAGTTTGTCTATTATGTTTGTTCCTTTTTCCTATGTATGTCATTGTCAATCCTCTTATATATGCCTTACTAGTATCCCATACGTTTTGCAGTGATGTATCTTTTCTGTTTTCTTTAGAGAAAATGGTCAGTTCTTTTTCCATATATTGTAAAAAATCCTTTTCATTTAATAAATTTTGATTTAGTGTCCATCTCATTCTTCTTCTCTGCCCCTTCCATGTCATTGTTACTGGATTGTGGTCTGCCCATGTATTTGCTTCTATATCAATCTTGTCTATCTTAGATATTAAGTCTGTTGACATCCACATCATATCTATTCTTGACCATGACATGTGCCTATTTGAGTAGAATGTATACTGCTTCTCCTTTAAATTTCTTTTTCTCCATGCATCTTGTAAACTTAATTCCTCTGTCATTATACGGAATGCTTTAGTGAGCGTCTTTCTTAATTTTTTGTTCACTTTTGTCGATTTATAGTCTAACTCATTATTAACAATCGCATTGAAATCTCCTGTCATACAAATATCTTCATATTCATATTCTAGTATTTTCCTGTGTAATTTTGCATAAAATTCCTCTTGGTTTTCATTTGGAGCATATATCCCCACTAATAATATTTTTTGTGGTTCATTACTATTTCTACCATTAATATCCTTCCTTCCTTATCTTCAAATATTTGTTTAGACTGAATTATTTTAATATAAAATGCTACTCCTCTTTTGCTTTGACAAGCCAATGTTGTATATAATGTTCCCAATTTTGTTTGCTCCAAAAGTTTTTTATGTTGTTTTCTAACATGAACTTCTTGTAAGCATATAATTTCTAGTTTTAACTTCTCTAATTTATTAAATATTCTTCTTTTTATTGCCGAATTTAGTCCATTTATATTCATTGATATTATTTTAATTTCTTTTTTCATTTCTTATTTATTTACTTGTTTTGTAGATCTAGTCGTTCTTATCTCCCTTTGCTCCTTAACCTCTTTTGCTCTCGCTCCTTCTCTTATCGCTCTTTCTTCTTGTTCTTTGGCTGTCTCTTTTGATTGTTCCTTTTTTCCCTCCTGTCATCCATCCCCTTTCTTCACTCAGTCTCTCTTCCTCTTGAAATCCTATGTACTGTTCATAAAATCTTTCTGCTTTCTCTATTGTGTCTAATCTGTGTCTTTGTTCCTACCAATTCACCAATATTCCTTCTGGTACCAACCATCTAAAATTCACTTCTCTTTTGATCAAACATTTCGTAAGAAATTGATATTCTCTTCTCAGGTCTCTGACTCTTCTTGGAATTTGTTTCAAAGCCACCATCTCTCTACTTTTGTGCCTTATGGTCGTATTTCTCATCAACTACAGTATCTCTGCTCTCAATGTTTTCTTGGTAAATCTCACATGAATTTCTCTAGGTAGGTTGTTTCTCATCGCATATCTTCTATGCACTCTGTATATCTCATCAATCCCACTTAATATCTTTTCTTTACTCTCTTCCATTGCTTCCACTAATATCTCCATGATTTTTTTCTGCTAAATTCTCTCCTTTTTCTTCTTCAACATTTTAAAATCTTAGATAAAAATAATCTATCTCTTCCACGTTTTTCTTTGTCGCTTCTACTTTTTCTTCCACTTGCTGCAATAATTGTTCATTTTTCCCTATCATCTCTTTAACTTCTTTTAATTCTCCATCCAGTTTTTCTATTCTCCCATCTACCTTGTCTATTCTTGCCTTAAGATCTTCATATATAGTCTGTAACATTTTTTTAATTCTGCATTGGTCTTCTCTTGCTGTGTTGTAGTTTCTGCTTTCTTTTGCCCCATAGAGCCAGATGCTGTTGATATTGATGTTGATGATAGATGTTGTGTTGTTTTCTTCATCTTATTTCTTCTGTTCAAACCCTCCAATTTGTAATCCAAATAATTGGGTTTTCGAATCCAAAATCAAAATCAAACTCTTCAGGTTCTTGTTACCCTAATCCACATAAATTTACACAGTATCAGAAAAAAAGAAGAAGTGCAAAATCTCTGTTGAAAAGAAAAACCAAAGCCAATATTTAATAATGAAAATTTTAAAAATTTAATTTAAAAGCCCAAATATACCAAGAAAAAGGGATCCAAAAAAAGCAATGAAAAATAAAAATAATAAAAATAGTCACCCCAAAAGAAAATGAAAAAATCAGACCAGAGAGAAGAGGCAAGAATAGCTAATTTTCCAATAAACTAAAAATACAAATCACCAAAAGTTACAATCCAACAAGAAGAGAGGCTAGATAAAAAAAAAATAACAAGGGGAAAAAAATATCCAAAAGTCTACTGTTCTAAAATTTATATATCCACCTGGCAAAAAACAGACAATTCAATCTTTAGCAGTTTACAAAAACTATTTTGTAGCCCCTGCTACAAAATCAAAAGCCTCTTTCTTATCAAAGTTCTCTTGCCAGCTTTCAAAACACTGTCCAAGGTCTTTCCACTCTTATCTTCTCCTTTCTTCAAATTGTTTAATTTTCTCAGTCACCACTAGATGGCACTGCAGTTTACTCCCAATAATCTTTAAATTATATTCAATCCCGTTTTCTTCTTCCAGAATAAAAAACAAATCTCAAATCCTCGAAAAGTCATTTTACAAAGAAGCCATTTTGCCCAATCTGCTTTCTAGTTTTTAAAACAATTTCCCAGTTTTGCCAATTTTGTTTTCATTAATGGCATCCGCTTTTTCGCCGCTGTTACTAGAAGTGGGGAGCTAACCTTATTCCGCTTCCTCCCCTCTCCTCTTTTGCCGTTTTTGTCATAAAGTTTTTTAAAGTCAGGGAGTAAGTTAAAAAAAGGAATCTTCTTTCACTTCGCTTTCTTCTTCTCTTTCTCTTGTGTGGCCACCCCGGTTTGTGACAGCTCCTAATGGCTGTCTTCCCAGCTGCCGGGTCAGAGGCTATTTTCTGGCACTTCAGGGAACTTGCGACTTCCCTGTTCATGCCAGCCCGTGCCTCCGTTCTTCACAGTCCCTACAAGACTATGATCCCTTGGGACCCCCTAGATCAGCTGGGATATCAGCGCTTCTTCGGAGCCCCAAAGTCCACCATATCGCCAGGACGTTGGCCACGGCCCCTCCTCCAGATAATTACTTTAAATTATTGCAACAAATTCAAAAAGACTTAGAGAGTTGGGTGAAATTACAAATATCATTGATTGGAAGAATTGCTACTATAAAGATGAACATCCTACCAAAAAAACTATATTTATTTCAAACGGTACCCATAAAATTTAGGAAAAACTTTTTTTGGAAAATTGAATAAAATAATTCTTACATTTATATGGTTGGGGGGAAAGCCCAGAATTAAACTAAAACTTGTACAAGATTCCAGAATTAAAGGTGGCTTTGGCCTCCCGGATTGGGAACTCTACTATCAAGCAGCAGTAATATCATGGCTCAGAGTGGATAAATTTTAAAAATGGAAGAATGCTAACGATTGAGTGACATGATTTACAGTGGGATTGGCATGCCTTTTATCTGGGAGGGAAAGAACAAAGCCCACAAGTACTTCCAGAGACATCAGGTGAGAGAAGCCTTGTTAGAAATCTGGTTTAAAATTAAAAGGAATTTTTATACAAAAGTTCCCAGATGGGTATCAACAATGGAAGCCTTGGTTTACCCCAGTTTAATTGACTTAAACAAAATAGTAACCTATAAAGAGTTGTTAGATGGACAAGGGAATTTGAAATCTAAACAAAAATTATTAGAACAAGGAATTAAAATAGATTGGTGGCCTTATATACAGATTCAAACAAGATACAAAAAAGATTGTTCTGCCCCAGCTTCGGATTCCCAAAGAAGGTGACACACACCACGCTTTTGCAAACACTGTTTAATTCCAAACAAACCCCTTTCAAGAATGCAGGCTTCCCGTGCAAAGGATCCTTATCAAAGTTATTAGGAACAAAGTCCAACAAAGGTTGGCAATCAGCCCAGAAACACCAGATATGAGAAGTCACTCGCTCTCTAAGATGCTCTGTAGTAATGAGTTGTTTCTAGCAAGAAAGCACTAGCTGCGTGCGACTTAAATAGGCTAAGGGAGAGGCCAATTATCCTCAAGCCCTACACTCGAGTTGACCTCCTCCTCCTGAGTAGCCACTCCTGCCTTTTGGCAGCCCTGCGTGCCCGAGCATTGAGGAGAGGCTCCTCCACTTCACTCTCTCCACTGGAAAGAGCCTCTGGAGGTTCTGAAGGCCCTGGCTGAGTCTCTGCCTCTGGCATCACATCCTCTTCGGCCTCCTCGCTGTCTTGAGCTAACGCGAGCTTTTTTTCCATTTTGTAATGTAACTCTCTGTTTTCATCCTGTAATTCCTGAATCAATCTTTTTTCTCTATCCTTTTTAATTTATAGGCTAGCCACCTCCCGGGCTTGTTTGCATGTTCAAAAAATTTTTGTTTTGCCACTTTCAATTCCCTTGCCCTTTCCTCTTACTCCACTATATTTAGTTTATGTTTAGCCAGAACCATTTTCCCTTTAATTTTTTCATCCTGGGGCTCCCTTTGTAATTTAGATTCTAATTTTTTAATCACCTCCTGCAGTGTATTTTGCATTTGCTTTTTCTCTGTTTTTTTTTGTTTGTTTTTTTTGCTATATAAGCTATCGCTATACCCCTTAGGTACGCTTTAGCCATATCCCATATAATTTGTAAAGATGTTGGTTGTTTTGTATTTTCTTTAAAAACTAATTCCATTTCATTTTTAATCTTTAAATTCTTTTTCCTTTAAAATTTTGGGATTCAGTGTCCACCTTCTCCAAACTTTTTTCTTTCCTTTCCAAATTATTTTTAAGGGGTTGTGGTCAGCCCACGTATTTGGCATTGTTTCTATTGTTTCTATATCCTTTCCTACATCTCCATTCATCCATGCCATATCTAATCGGGACCAGGATTTATGTGGGTTCTAGAAAAAAGTGTATTCCCTTTTTTTTGGATTCAATTCCCTACACTGATCGAATAAATTGAGTTCATGTACCATATCAAAGAATGACTCTGGTAGTATTTTTCGTTTCTTTTTATTTTTCATACTGCTAACATAGTCCTTTTTTTCATTCACCACCACATTGTAGTCTCCTACCATGCAAATATTTCCCTGTTCCATTTCTTTAAGTTTTTCGTGTAATTTGCTGTAAAATTCTTTTTGATTCTCATTTGGGGCATAAATTGTCACCAACAACCATGATTTCTGCCCTATTTGTAGTTCTATCATTAAAACTCTTCCATCTATATCTTGATATTTTAATTTAGCCTTTATTCCCTCCCTGATATATACCACTATTCCCCTCTGTTTTTGTTCCACTAATGCTGTGTATAGTGTTCCTAATTTCGGGAATTCCAAACATTTTCTATGCTGCTCTTTTATATGTACCTCTTGTAGGCACACTATATCTATACCTTGTTTTGTTAATTTTGTTAGTATTTGTTTTCTTTTAGCAGGGGCATTTAATCCCTTAACATTAATTGATATTAGCCTAATTTCTTCTTCCATTGTTCTACTTATATATTGGTTTCTGTCTTCTATTGATTCTAACATCTCTTTGTGGTCATGTTCTCAAACCTGCTCCTTCTCCTTCCCTTTGTCCCTTTTCTTCCTTGCTTTCTATCTCCAGTTCTATTTCTTTTAGCTCCCATTTCTGGTCTTCCTGACATCTAGATTCTAATTCCTCTTTGCTGCTGGTCTCTTCTTCCACCCCCTCCAGCTGATCATAGAGTTCATGTGCCTTGTCTAGATTGTCTATCTTGATCTTTCTCTCCTGCCATGATACCAACATCCCTTCTGGGATTAACCATCTAAAGAGTATATTTCTTTTAATCAGCTGCGCAGTGAGAAACCTATAGTCTCTTCTCTGCTCTCTTACTTTCTTCGGGACTTGTTTTAGTGTTTATATTTCTTTATCCTTATAAATCATTGGGTCATCTCTCGTAATCTTATAAATTATGTCTCTGACTTTCTTTCTCGCAAATCTTGTATGAACTTCTCGTGGCAGTCTATTGAACCTAGCATAGTTTGTGTGAATTCAGTACAAGTCATTGATCTCCAATAATATTTCTTGCCTATCCCTTTGTAACGCTACCGCTATCAGCCCTGCCATAATAGTGCCCAAGTCTTCTTCCTTTTCTTCCATTACATTCTGGAATCTTAGAATGCAGCTCTCTCCATTTCCAGGTGGATAATTGATTCTTCAAGTCCCTTGTTCATTGCCATCAATTTTTTGTCTACTACGTCCACTTTTTTCCATTTGTTCCGACCTCACTTCAACTGTCTTTATTCTTTCATTTTTCTCAATTGTTTGTTGTATCATCTCTATCCTATTGTCCAATTTATTCATATCTCCTTTCAATTCTATATGATTTTAGACATTGTTTCCTGCATCTTCATCGTTTCCTGAATGACCAATAATGTTGTCTGCATAGTTTGCATGTTTGATATTACGCTATCAAACATGCAAACTATGACTAGAATACAAACATGCAAACTAGAATAAATTTCCCCTTTGTGCTCATGATTCGAGGAATCAGGAATCAAAGGCGAGCTCGCTCGTTTCGCATGTCTCTTCTGCACTGAAAACTGAGCCAAACTGGGGAATCACCAGACAAGGGAGGAGTGACCATATATGGAAATACAGATCACATGCTCAGTCTCCAGGTATAAGAAGAACAGAGCAACACCCATTTCTGGTCTGACCACTCAACAAACCTGGGCACTTCAACAAACCACGCTGCAGGCAGGTAAAGCATGTAAGCAAGAAAGAGGTTTATTCGTTCTCCAGGCTTGCCGCAGACAACGCTGAGTTCAAAAAGCGATAACACAAAGTCGGTGTTGGGATCTACTGCAACCCAACACCCTTAAATAGCCGCGCTAATCAGCCTTCCAATCGGCTATGCTTCCGGGTTCCAGCTCCGCCACCTGCGTGAGCTGCCATGTCACCCATATGCGTCACTCAGCGGCAGCAGACAACCGAACGGTCCTAGCCCATTTTAGGGTGACCGTCCGCCTACCTGATTCTTTTTTTTATTGAAAATTTTAGAAAGTTTTACATATATTTCCCCTTCCCCCCCCCCACATACCCCCCTTGCCATCCCTAACCCTCCCCCCACTTCCCAAAGCAAAATACAGGGTATCATATTTAACAATCATAAACTAATATAAGCTAATAATCTATACTCTCCTATCACCCTCTTGAACTTTTAACTCGCTTTTACTAATCTAACCTAAAATGCATTCTAAAACTCTCTTAACCCCTTCTTTATTCAAAAGCTATTTGTAATTTTTTAGTCTTATATTTGCCTTGAATATATTCTATCCATCTTTTCCAATCCAATCTGAATTTTTCGTTTGAATAGTCTTTTAGATATGCTGAAATTTTAGCCATTTCTGCTAAGTTTGTTACTGTTAATGTCCATTCTTCAGTAGATGGTAGGTCTTCCTTCTTCCAGTACTGCACCACCAGAAGTCTTGCTGCAGTTATTAAACTCAAAATCAACTTAGTTTCTATTACCGTGCAGTTTTGTATAATACCTAACAAAAATAACTGTGGAGTAAATTTTATCCGTTTTTTCAGAACGTTCTGTATGATCCACCATATTTCTATCCAAAACGCTTTTTTACATGTCCACCAGATATGAAAATAAGTAGCATCAACACAATCACATCTCCAACATTTAGATTGCAAGTTCAGATACATACAAGCTAATTTTTTTTGATCCATATGCCATCTATAAACCATTTTATAAAAATTCTCTCGTAAATTTTGTGTTTGTGTAAATTTTACATCGCTCATCCCGATCTTGCAGGGTGCGTTCTTTCGCTTTTGCTCTTAACCTCGATGTGTCGAGCAGGGTTATCTCAACACCTGGATTCTCTCGATCCAGCTCTAGGGAGAAAAGATATTTTGAGGACTTGAATAATGTCGAAATTCATTTGGCAAGGGAGAAAAACGAGAATTGAACTGAAACTACTGCAAGAGTCAAAAGGGAAAGGAGGGTTGGGTCTGCCTGACTGGGAACTGTATTACCAAGGTGCTGTACTTACGTGGGTAAAAGAGTGGATAACATTAAGGAATAGGAGATTATTATTATTGGAGAGTCACGATCTGCAACTAGGGTGGCATGCGTTTCTCTGGTACGGGAGAAATATGGCAGATCGATATTTCCAAAGGCATTACATTACGTAAGAAACACATTTTTATCAGTGTGGGATAAAATTAAACAACAAAATTATAGGAAAATACCAGTCTGGCTCTCCACCTTAGAAGCACTGATACACCCAAATCTTATAAATATGGGAAAAAATTGTTTCTTCTAAGGCTATACTAAATGAGGAGGGTGAACTGAAAACCAGATTAGAATTAAAAGATCAAGGGGTGGAACTGGAGCGGTGGTCATACCTGTAGATACAATCGTGTTACGTGAAAGATGTGAAAATATGCATTTTTTATAGAGAATTAACAACATTGGGCAAATTATTAGTGGGGACTGATGACAAATTGATAAGGATACTATACAATTATTCATTAGACTATAAAATGGAAGAACAACAAGTTAAAGAGACGATGGTTGTATGGGCTAAAAATTTTGGATATAATATTGATTTGGACAATTGGCAAAAGCTTTGGAAGAGAAATCGGAAATTGACATTGGCCACACCATATAAAGAAAATCTTTATAAAATGTTTTATAGGTGGCATCTCCCCCCGGAAAGATTGGCTAAAATGTTTAGCAATATGTCCCCAAACTGTTGGAAATGTAAACAAATACCAGGCACATACTACCACATGTGGTGGACCTGTAAAAAAGCAAGGAAATTTTGTATACAAATTCCTTTGTGGTTAGAAAAAATGGTTAGACAACGTATAGAGTTCAAGCCAGAATTATTCTATTAGGCGTTATATCAGATGGCTATGATAAAGGGACAATATACCTAATATTGCACATCCTGACCGCAGCAAGAATGGTGTATGCACAGCAGTGGAAGAGTGAAAACACCCCTTCAGAGGAGGAGATAATAAGGAAGATACTAGTCTGTGCAGAAATGGATAGACTAATGTTAAAAATAAAAGACAAAGAAGAGACAGAATATTATGATACATGGAACAGATTTTAGCAATGGCTAGAAGCATGAGGTGGAAGTTGGAATACGAAAAAATTAGGTTAGGTGGACTTGGAAAGGGATACTATATATGCATCATTGTATTAGAATGAATATGATGGTCAAAAATAACTGTACAACACTAGCACTGTTTAAATAGTATATACGTTATGTGTTTTCATTTTGGTTTTTATGGCAAGTGAAATGCCAGGACAATCACACTGTATTCAATATATATTTATATGTAAACAATAAAAATATATTTTTAAAAAATAAACAAACAATAAACAATAAGCTTTTCAGAAATGAAATGATCCCGGACTTTTATTTGGATACTCAAGCTAGATGTTGACAGTTACTTTGTACCAAAGTTCCTGTCATCAAAAGGCCCTATGGTACACAAGTTCTGGAAACCAAGAGTTATTCCCTCTACGGAAGCAAGAGCTTGGTACCTTGATACCTATCTTAGTCCATTATCTGCAAAAACTGGCAATTTGTAAACTTGAAAGAGACGTGTATTTCTTTGTCAATGCTAAACAGGTCAAGTTAATCCCAAATCAAAACTCTTGTTACGTGCATGTGGTCAAACCATGATCAAGACCATAGCAATGGCAGAGGCAAATGGAGCTGTACCCAAGTATAATATAAATAAACTCCTAAATTAGTCTTTTGATATTTGGGGGGGTATACTTCATGGGTTCTAATAACTACACTGAAGATGGATTAGGAGGCTAGAAACATCAACTTAATCTTCTTCAAGATGATGGCATTAATGTTGAAATGTGATTTGTCTCAAGACTATAACCTAATTTTAAAAGCTTTTCCACAGTGCAGGAGCAGAATCCATACATGGAACAACATTAAAATGGCAAGTTACAAAAGGAAGGTTTACTTTTGCTGCTCTCACTGCAGAGATGGAACAGAATAATTCAACTTGATGGCTGCATAGATACTGTCTTTTTATTAGAAATACAGGGAGCTCAGTTGACAACACTACACTGTATACTCATATGTTATTAAAGGGTCCAGAACTTAAGCCTTCCAATGCACCTTCAGAAGGAAACCGCCTACACCCAGGAACCGGGCCACACAGCTGGAGGTGAGCGGCAGGCAAGTAAGCAAAGCCAAAACCACCACCCTTCCCCAGTCCATGGAAAACTTGTCTTCCACTAAAGTACAATAGAAGATTGGTGCCAAATAGGTTGGGGACTGCTGGCCTACACGATCTACCTATTTGTCAGACTATACTCATTTATTTATCTGAATTCTTTCCATAAACAATTCCCTGATATAAGAAAAGAAATTTGAACATAGATTATATCATGGGAGTTTTTAAAAAGATCTGGTTAAAAAGTATTTGAACCTTGGGAAGTATGGTAGTGAACTAGTGATTACTATTAATAGTAACAGGTAGTTCTTTTTTAGTGACTGTTCGCAGTTACTACAGTGATAAAAAAGTAACTTTATGACCAATCCTTGCATTTATGAGTTTCACAGGTCCGTAAAGTAAAGGAAGGCTGAAGTAAGACCATTAGTACAGTCAGTTTCACTTAGCGATCACTTCACTTAAAGACTGTTTCATTTTAAATCAATAATTGTTGTTAAAGGATGAAATTTGAATACATATCTGATTTAATTTTAAAAAATCAAAACTGAGTATCATACATATTTCTTAACTGCAAAATACAAATTAAACTAGTAATATGAAAACAGTTTAAATAGAGATCAATTTGGAAGAGATTTTTGAGAACTTGAATAGTTTTTTCAGATACTTACAGTTCCACCAACTATTCTTCCTAGTGGATACCATGCTCTTTCATCAAACCAATTTAAAAATTCATAAAATCCATGGGACGCAAGATGATGCGTTGATCTGTAGTTAAACCTGAAAAAAAAATAGATCAAATGTAAAAAAAACATATTAATTAAATGTCAGTCCAGGTAAAAGTTCAAATCCATATAATGTTGTTTGAGGAACTAAATGCTTAGAATATCTAATATTAAAAGAGGCTCCTCCCCCAAGAAGGTGCTGTGAAATCACCTAGCGATCACAGTGCTCTGGTTAATTATCAGTTGTACCTTACATTACTAGACTAATCCCTTTTAATTATTGGACCCTGTGTATAACTGTATTTGACCAATTCTCAAACAACTGGCTGAGAGCTGAGAACTGTTTTTATACTACCAGCAAGATAAGATTACAGCATGGGAAACAGGAAGCGAAGAGGAACTGTCCAAGCAACAAAAAATATTTGGCAATGTCACTCCAAGATATTTAACCTTTTCCACTGTAAAGCCTGATTTTGTTAAAATCTCATGCTTATATGCAGCCATATTCTTGACTCACATCTTTGTTTTCTGATTGTTTAAAACCAGCCAAAGCTCCAAAATCATTTAACTTGAAGAGAAGGCTGATTTGGCTTGTACCACTGAGACCTGGCTGGGCCCAGAGGGAGGTGTTTCTCTCAGAAATCTGCCCAGTGGGTTACAGAGTATGGCACCAACCTAGACTTCAGGGCCGGGGAGGGGGTGTGGCTGTTGTCATCAAAGAATCTCTGGCAGCTCCACAAGTGCCTGGCTATGAGACCCTTTTTCTTAGGTTGGGTTCAAGGGATCAGGTGAGATTGCTGCTTCTGTACCAGCCTCCCTGCTACATGGCAGCTTCCCTACCCGGGCTCTTGGATCTCACTGCAGGGCTGGTAGTGGAGTTTCCCAGGCTTATAGTTCTGGGGGTACTTCAACCTGCCATCCCTAGGGGGTGGGGTCAGAAGTAGCCTGGGATTTTATGGAAACCATGACTTCCATGGGCCTGTCCCAGGTCATCCAGGACCCGACTAGGAATAGTGGTCACACACCAAAAGGGGCATGCTAAAGTATTTGCTGATTTTCTGGAAGACAAAGTCACTCAGCTTTGTTCCCAGTTAGATGCTGGGTTGCTGGTCTGGTGGAGGTACCAGGAGCAGGTCCTTGCCCAGTTATCTGGGAATAGTTTGACCCTGCTGCTCCTGAAGTGGACAGGATCCTAGGGAGTATGCACACAAGGACCTGTGTATTAGATCCATGTAGAGTAGAATAGAATAGAATAACAGAGTTGGAAGGGACCTTGGAGGTCTTCTAGTCCAACCCCCTGCCTAGGCAGGAAATCCTACACCACTTCAGACAAATGGCTATCCAACATCTTCTTAAAAATTTCCAGTGTTGGAGCATTCACAACTTCTGGAGGCAAGTTGTTCCACTGATGAATTGTTCTGTCAGGAAATTTCTCCTTAGTTCTAAATTGCTTCTCTCCTTGATTAGTTTCCACCCATTGCTTCTTGTTCTACCCTCAGGTGCTTTGGAGAATAGTTTGACTCCCTCTTCTTTGTGGCAACCCCTGAGATATTGGAACACTGCTCTCATGTCTACCCTAGTTCTTCTCTTCATCAAACTAGACATACCCAGTTCCTGCAACCGTTCTTCATATGTTTTAGCCTCCAGTCCCCTAATCATCTTTGTTGCTCTTCTCTGCACTCTTTCTAGAGTCTCAACTCTAGAAAGCACCTCAATGTACCTTGTAGCTTGTGAAAGCTTCCTTGGTGGTGACATGCAGGTGAGATTAGATTGGCCCTCAACTCCTACCCTCAAAACGACGCTATAGGGCACTGTGCCCCAAAACAACTAGACACAAGAACAGTTTTTTCCTGAACTCCATCACTCTGCTAAACAAATAATTCCCTCAACACTGTCAAACTAATTATTAAGTCTGCACTACTATTAATCTTCTCATCGTTCCCACCACCCATCTCCTTCCACTTATGACTGTATGACTGTAACTTTGTTCCTTGGATCCTTACGATTTATATTGACATTGTTTCCTGATTGCTTATTTGTACCCTATGACTATCATTAAGTGTTGTACCTTATGATTCTTGATGAACGTATCTTTTTTTTATGAACACTGAGACCATATGCACCAAGACAAATTCATTGTGTGTCCAATCACACTTGGCCAATAAAAATTCAATTCAATTCAATTCAATTCAATTCAATTCAATTCAATTCAATTCTATTCAATTCTATTCTATTCTATTCTATTCTATTCTATTCTATTCCATACTTTTTATATCTAGATTGTAACTGTAAGTATGGCCACCAATCTATAAATATTTCCTGTTCTTTTAATTCCTGATTGTTTTTGAGATTCCCTTGATTGTCTAAAATTTCATTGTATCTGAGCATTTTGCCTACTTCTAGTGTATTGGGATAGATCATTGCCTCCATGGTGGATAGCCACCCGGGGATCTTCATGTAGTGTTTTTTCTTTATGTCTTCCCACGTTTCTAACTACGCATCCCTTATGTCTGTGAAAATATGAATGTGTCTTATTTCCCATATCCCACAGAAAGGCATGCCACCCCTTTTGTAAATCGTGCCCTTCCAATGATAAAATTCTATTTTTTAAATTTATCCAATCTCTAATCCATACTAATATCTCTGCCTTATAATAGAGTTCCCATGCCGGGAGTCCAAAGCCACTTCTACTCCTACTATCCTGAAGTGAGACTAATTTTATCCGTGCCTTCCTACCTGACCAAATTTTGTATTTTGTTTAGGTCTGTAAAATACTTATCCAAATTTAAAGGGATTGTTTGGAATAAATAAAGTAATTTAGGTAAAATATTCATTTTGATGGTCATTATTCTTCCCAATAAAGATAATTGTAATGTCCCCCCCTTTCCAAATCCTTTTATTTTTTGAAATAATTCTATGTAATTATCTTTTATTGAAGAGCACCTTGCCGTTAACCAGATTCCTAAGTATTTAATCTTCTTAGTGATTTGTAATCCCATTTCCCTCTCTAGATCTCTTTTCTGGTTCATTTTAAACTAACATTTTAGTCTTTTCTTTGTTAATTTTGAGGCCTGATACTTCTCCATATTCTTCTATTTATTGTAGTAAGATAGGGCCCATTTCCAATGGCTCCTCAATAAAAAATACCAAATCATCAGCGAAGGCCTGTACTTTATACTCTTTTAATTCTCGTTCCTCTGATATCTTGGTTCGCTCTAATTCTAATTAATATTTCTAATGTCAGAAGAGTAAAGGTGACAATGGACATCCCTGACATACTGCCTTCGTTATTTGAAATGCTTTTGTGGTGTCCCCATTTAATATTACACTAGCCTTCTGAGTGGTATAAATTTCAACGTATTTTTACGTGATCATCTTTTTCTCTACTTCCATTTTGTAAATTCCCCATTTATTTATTTATTTTATTTATTATTGCAATTTATATGCTGCCATTCTCCCAAAGGACTCAAGGTGGCTTACAGAATAACAATTCATAATACAAACCACAATACAAATTAAAATCCCCATTAAAACAGATTAAAATTATTACAGTGTAACCCCGAACGGATCAGTCCATTTGGTGAAAGAGCTACGTCTTCAGTTCGCAGCGAAAGGAGAGGTCGGGGACTGTCCTGAGCTCGGTGGGCAAACCATTCCAGACGGTTGGTGCTCCGACAGAGAATGCTCTCCTCCTGGGGGCCGCCAGCCAACATTGTTTGTCTGATGGCACCCTGAGGCGGCCTGCTTTGTGAGTGATCTGTCCCCCCCCTTCAGAGACCCACAAAAACACAGCCAGCCGAGGGTTAATAATCACTTGGCACACTCCGCAGTTCTTATCTCAACCTTGGCAGCGATATGCACACCGTCTGCCAAGGACTTTATTGGTTTACACAAACAAGCAAATCTCCTACGTAGCTTTGCCGTTCATCTAGCTTCCAAGACTACGAGGTTGCTCCGTTTGTTTAGCTTTGTTCGTCACGAACTTCGTAACCCACCGTACTGTCTTATATACATATGCTTCTGGGTGTGGTCCAGTGAGTCATTGATCCCATGACTCCAATCCAATGACTCAGCATTTCCTCATACGTCTCAGCTGCAGTACCCTTTTCTCTCGCCTTCTTTGGCGTGCGTCCAGGAATGACGTCTCTCCCTCACTCTCATCTGAGGCACCTGTTTCCCCACTACTTGGCTCTCTTTCAGCTGGCACCTGAGCCGGTGCCAGAGGGGGAGGGCTGGGAGATCTGGCTGGCTCCTCTTCCTCCTGCTCAGAGCTGCCTTCCTCCAAAGGGATAGGCTCAGAGGACGGGGCCACAACACTATCCCCCACCGCAGGGCCCTTCCCCCGGGTCTGACGGTCGGGATGGGGTCGGGACGGGAACTGTTCGTGGAAAGCCCGCACCAGGTCAGGGGCCTGAACGGCAGATGCGTCCACCCAGGTGAAATCCTCGGCCCCGTACCCTTTCCAAGCGATGAGGTATTGGAAGCGCCCCTTCAGCCAACGGGAGTCCCGAATACTGTCCACCTCATACGTCGAGGCGTCGTCCTCGTCGGCTGCGGCTGGGGGGGCAGGCGGCGGCGGGCGGCGGAGACGGCTAGTGGGAGTCTCAGGGACCAGGAGGGACCGATGAAAAACGGGGTGGAGCCGCATGGAGCGGGGTAGAGTCAACCGATAGGCCACCGGGTTGATGACCGCCTCGATGGGGAAGGGACCGATAAAGCGGTGGGCCAGTTTCCTCACCGGCTGGTCCGTGGGGAGGTGTTTCGTGGACAGCCAAACCCGATCTCCAACTTCCAGCGGTGGCGTCGCCCGGCGGCCGCGATCGGCGAACCGTTTATAGTCCTCTTTCGCCCGGATCAGCTGTCGCCGCACCAGTTGCTGCACCGCCTGCAGCTCCGAGAGGAAGTCCCGGGTCTCAGGAACAGGGGAGTCCATGATGGTCAACGGAAAAAACCGTGGATGGTACCCGACGTTGGCATGGAACGGTGTCATCTGGGTGGAGGTATGTTGGGAGTTGTTAAAAGCGAACTCCGCCAGGGGAAGGTACTCGGCCCAGTTGTCCTGCTGTTGGTTGACAAAACAGCGGAGGTACTGCTCCAGTATGCCAATGACCTTCTCCGTGCCCCCGTCAGTCTCCGGATGGTGTGACGACGACAGGCACACCTGCACCTCCAGCGCAGCCATCAGGCTTTTCCAGAAGCGGGCCGTGAACTGGGCCCCGCGATCCGAAACCACCCGGTCTGGCAGGCCGTGGAGGCGGAAGATGTGTTGCAGGAACAGGCGAGCCGTGGTACGAGCCGAGGGCAGGCCGCGGCACGGGATGAAATGTGCCATCTTCGTGAGCGCATCCACCACCACGAGGACGGTCGTGAATGTAGCGGACAGGGGCAGGTCAGTCAGGAAGTCCATGGAGATGGCTCCCCATGGTCTCTCCGGTGTTGGCAGCGGCTGGAGGAGTCCAGGAGGGGGGCCGGACGCGGCTTTGGCCTGTCGGCATGGCACACAGGATGTCACGTAGGCGTGCACATCGTGCCGTACCCGAGGCCACCAAAAAGTCCGTGTCACTAGGTTCAAGGTCTTAAAGAAGCCGAAGTGCCCCGCCGCGGGGTTGTCATGGCACTGGTTCATGACGAGGGCTCGGAGCGGACTTGTGGGCACGTACAGCCGACCCCGGTGCCTGAGCAAGCCCTCCTCCATGGTCCATGGGGACGCGGGGCCGACGTCCGCTCTCCGCTGCTGCGACCAGTCGTCCCGTCGCTGCGCTTCCAGCACCTGAGTCCGCAGGTCCACCGGTTCCTGGACCGCGGCCAAGGAGTCCGCTGGCAGCACCGTCCGGGGGGAAAGGGAGTCCTTGGGGCAAAAGTATTCCGGTTTACGGGATAGCGCGTCCGCCCTCTGGTTGAGGTGGCTCGGAATGTATGTGACGTGGAAGTTGAACCGGGCGAAAAACAACGACCACCGGATCTGCCGCTGGTTCAAATTCCTGGCCGTGGTGAGGTGCTCCAGGTTCCGATGGTCCGTCCGCACCTCCACCTGGTGTCGGGCCCCCTCGAGGTGATGTCGCCAAGCCTCGAACGCGGCCTTGATAGCCAGCAACTCCTTTTCCCAGATGGTGTAGTTGCGCTCGGAAGGAGTGAGTTTCCGGGAGTAGTAAGCGCAGGGAAAAAGAGTGCCGCCATCCACCGGAGCCTGTAGCAGCACCGCTCCAATCGCCACGTTGGACGCGTCTGTCTCAACCACGAACGGACGGTGTGGATCGGGGTGCTTCAGGACCGGCTCCGTGACAAAGGCCTGCTTGAGAACCTCGAAGGCCTGCTGCTGCGGGGGCCCCCAGTGGAATGGAACCTTCTTCCGAAGGAGCTGGGTCAACGGCACGGTCAGGGTGGCAAAGCCCGGGATGAAGGTCCGGTAGTAGTTGGCGAATCCCAACAGACGCTGGACGTCCTTCACCCGACGCGGGGGTTCCCAACTGCGCAAGGCCGCCACCTTGTGTGGGTCCATCGCGATGCCCTCGGGGGTGATGATGTGCCCGAGGAACTCTATGGAAGTCTGGAAGAAGTAACATTTATCCAACTTCGCATAGAGCTGGTGCTCCCGCAGGCGCTGCAGGACCTGGCAGACATGCTGGAGGTGACTCTCCGGGGTCCGGGAATAGATCAAAATATCATCCAGGTAGATCACCACGAACCGATCCAGCATGTCCCGGAACACGTCGTTCATCAAGTGCTGGAAGACCGCGGGGGCGTTGGTCAACCCGAACGGCATGACGGTATATTCAAAGTGTCCGTATCGGGTGCCAAACGCCGTCTTCCACTCGTCCCCCTCTCGCATCCGCACCAGGTTGTAGGCTCCCCGGAGGTCGAGCTTGGTGAAAATCGAAGCCTCCCGCAACCTCTCCATCAGCTCCGGAATCAGCAGCAGGGGATAGCGATTCCGTACCGTGATGGCATTTCTCGACCACGCCACCTGAGGGTCGTGCGCCCGAAGCCAGGCCATCCCCAGGACCAAGGGGAAGTGCAGGTCCGCCGTCACATAAAACTGGATCGCCTCCTCATGGTTCCCAATGGCAAGGCGCAAGGGCTGAGTAGCAAAGTTGATGGGCCCCGCCACAAGTTCCCGCCCATCAATAGTTTCGACCCGCAACGGAGGGTCCACTGGAACCAAGGGAACCTTGTAATGGGCCACAAAGGCCTGGTCCATAAAGTTCGTGGTGGCCCCCGAGTCCACCAGCGCGTGCGCCTGGAGCCCCTCCGACCGGTTAGCCAACAACACCCGGGTGTTCAAAATCAGGTGCCGAGGGGGCTCACAGTCCACAACCGCCGCCTCCGGCGGGGCATGGTCACCTGCCTGACCCAGAGTTTCCCCTAAGCCAGGCCTGACCCGTTTCCCGGCTGGTCACGCCGAGGCTCCGGAACAGACTTGAGCAATCCACTCCGCTTCCGGGGACACGAGGCGGCGAAATGTCCAGCCTCGCCGCAATAGAGGCACAACCCCCCTTGGCGTCTCCGCATCCGCTCCTGGGCCGTCAGTTGAGGTCTGGCTGCTCCGAGCTCCATGGGCTCCTCAGCCGTCGCCACCAAACGCGGTACGGTCCGGGGCGCTGTTGGTACGAAACGCGGGGGTGTCGGCACTGTGGGTGGTTCCGGAAGAGCCCTACGGGGCCGTCGCCGTTGTAGGCGGGCATCGATGCGCAGGCATTGGGTCACCAGCGCGTCCAGGGTCTGTGGCGCCTCCACCCGAACCAGCTCGTCCTGCATCTCATCGCAGAGGCCGTCCTGGAAGGCATCCATCAGCGCCGCCTCATTCCAGGCCGAATCCTGGCCTAGCAATCGGAACTCCGCAATATAGTCCTGCAGGGGGCGCTTGCCTTGGCGAAGGTCCTTGATGCGCCTCGCTGCCGTCTGCACCCGGAGGGGGTCCTCAAACATGGTACGCAGGTGTTGCAAAAAGCCCTGATAGTCCAGAAGCAAGGGGCTGTCTTGCAGCAACAGGGGCGTGGCCCATCGGGCGGCAGTGCCAGAGAGGGAGCTGATAATAAAAGCCACCCGAACCCGGTCATCCGGAAAATCCTCCGGCCGCATTGCCATGTACAGCTGGCACTGTCCCAAGAAGGCCGGGAACATTTCCTGCTGTCCAGAAAACTTATCTGGCATGTTCACTGGGCATCTTGGACGGGGAAGGGGAGCAGGTGGAGCTGCTACAGGAGCATTTCCCAAAGCAAGTTGTGCAGTTAGCTGTGCTACTTGCTGTTGCAGAAGTTGATTGGCCTCCAGCATCTGCTGTACCTGCTGCTGCAGCTGTTGGTCCATCGTGGGTTAACGATGGAGTTTTGGGTGACGAACAAGATGATCTGTCCCCCCCCTTCAGAGACCCACAAAAACACAGCCAGCCGAGGGTTAATAATCACTTGGCACACTCCGCAGTTCTTATCTCAACCTTGGCAGCGATATGCACACCGTCTGCCAAGGACTTTATTGGTTTACACAAACAAGCAAATCTCCTACGTAGCTTTGCCGTTCATCTAGCTTCCAAGACTACGAGGTTGCTCCGTTTGTTTAGCTTTGTTCGTCACGAACTTCGTAACCCACCGTACTGTCTTATATACATATGCTTCTGGGTGTGGTCCAGTGAGTCATTGATCCCATGACTCCAATCCAATGACTCAGCATTTCCTCATACGTCTCAGCTGCAGTACCCTTTTCTCTCGCCTTCTTTGGCGTGCGTCCAGGAATGACGTCTCTCCCTCACTCTCATCTGAGGCACCTGTTTCCCCACTACTTGGCTCTCTTTCAGCTGGCACCTGAGCCGGTGCCAGAGGGGGAGGGCTGGGAGATCTGGCTGGCTCCTCTTCCTCCTGCTCAGAGCTGCCTTCCTCCAAAGGGATAGGCTCAGAGGACGGGGCCACAACAGTGAGATCGCACAAGACAATGGGAGGATGGCAGGAGATGGTCCTGCAAGTACTCTGGGCCTAAGCCATGTAGAGCTTTATAGGCAAGCACCAGCACCTTGAAATGAACCCAGAGAGCCACCGGCAGCCAGTGAAGCTTGCGCAGGAGAGGTGTTACACAGAAGTAACGAGAAGCCCCCGTAACTACCTGCACGGCCGCATTCTGGACTAGCTGGAGCCTCCGGGTAAATCCCAAGGGAAGCCCCATGTAGAGGGTGTTACAGTAATCCAACCGAGAAGTAACAAGGGCATGAGTGACCATGGCGAGGGCATCTCGGTCTAGGAAAGGGTGCAACTGGCGCACAAGGCATACCTGTGCGAAAGCCCTCCAGTTACGGCCGTCAGGTGATCATCCAAGGACAGCCGGGAGTCCAGGAGGACACCCAGATTGTGAACCCTATCGAAGGGAGTAAGAGTCTCCCCTCCGATCACTAATGATGGAACTTCTAGATCCCGAGATGCCGGCATCCACAGCCACTCAGTCTCGGAAGGGTTGAGTCTGAGTCTGTTTCTTCCCATCCAAGCCCGCACCGCTTCCAGGCATCGGGACATCACGGAAAGGGCATCACTAGGGTGGTCTGGGGTGGAGAAATAAAGCTGGGTATCATCCGCATATTGGTGATACCTCACCCCAAAACCACGGATGATCTCACCCAGCGGCTTCATGTAGATGTTAAAGAGCAGGGGGGAGAGAACCAATCCCTGAGGCACCCCACAAGTGAGGGACCTCTGGGAGGATCTGTGACCTCCCCACCCAAACAAACTGCGAGCAACCCGAGAGGTAGGAGGAGAACCACCACAGACCAGTGCCTCCTATCCCTAACCCCCCGAGTCGCTGCAGCAAGATACCATGGTTGATGGTATCAAAAGCCACTGAGAGCTCAAGAAGGACCAGGATGGAGGCACAACCCCCGTCCCGGGCCCACCAGAGATCATTCACTAAGGCGACCAATGCCGTTTCCATGCTGTGACCGCGCCTGAAACCAGATTGGTAAGGGTCAAGGTAGTCTGTTTCCTCCAGGAATTGAGGGAATTGCTGTGCCACCATGGACTCAACAACCTTCGCTAAGAAGCAGAGGTTGGAGACTGGATGATAGTTGTTAAGGGAGTCAGGATCCAGGTTCGGCTTCTTAAGGAGGGGTCGAACCACTGCCTCTTTAAATGCAGTGGGGAAGATCCCCTCCTTTAGCGAAGCGTTGACAACAGCCTGGATCCAGTCTCTGGTCACCTCTCTGGCTGCAGAAACAAGCCAGGAGGGACAAGGGTCCAATAAACACGTGGAGGACCCCAGCCGACCCATAATCCTGTCCATGTCATCCACTGAAACAGGCTCAAACCCAACCCAGATGTTCCCACCAAGACTAGCCTCGGTCTCCTCGGTGGACTCTGCCCAGTCAGAGTCCAACCCAGTCCAGATCTGAGCAATTTTATCTTTTTTTAAAAAAAATTAATTTAATTTATATGCCGCCCTTCTCCGGAGACTCAGGGCGGCTTACAATGCGTTAAGCAATAGCCTTCATACTTTTGTATATACCTGCTTAGTAGGGCTTTCGGGCCCCCCTAAGCGGTGTTCTTTTTTTTATACAAAGTCAGCTTATTGCCCCCACAATCTGGGTCCTCATTTTACCTACCTTGAAAGGATGGAAGGCTGAGTCAACCTTGAGCCTGGTTAGATTCGAATATCTTACTTCTAACCATTGATCTGAGTAAGTTTCTCCAAAACCAGCTGTTTTGAAATCAGAATGGACTGCTACCTTTAGACATTTAAGACATCTTCATAGAAATATTTTTATCATCTGTACTGACTTCTATGGGCCAACGCACACCTTCCAAAGAGTGTCTCAATTGTTGAAAGGCAGACTTCACTGCTAATAATTCTTTGTTAAAAAGTGTCATTGTTTCGTTCTGGAGCAGTGAATGTTAAGGCAAAAAGTGGTTCCCTCCTCCTGGTGCCTCTTGTAAGAGAATGGCCCTGATTGTCACAGCGAAGGCATCAGTTTGGATAATAAATTTCTTGAATGGGTCATGGCCCTCCTTGACGCTAATGAGATTGTACACGTTGTGAAGATCCAACTTCATAAAAATATGTGAGCTTTGCAATTTATCTAACAAAACTGGTATGGGGCAGTGGATAATGGTCCCTGATGTTCACAGAATTAAGGGATTTGTAGTTGTGAACAGTCCTCAACGGAACCTCACCATTTGGGTTTGCAGAGCCTGGGTCTTGCTTCTTGGGGACAAAAAAAGTAGGCACTCAAGCTGGAGACTTCAAGGGTCTACTAAAGCCTTTCTGCAAGTTAAGAGTCCAGATACTTCTTTAAAAACTGACATAGGATACTGTCTCTTGGCAAGTATTTTAGTCCCTAGGATCACGTCTATAGCACAGTCACTGTCTCTATGTGGGGGAAGGACTGCTGCTTTTTCCAACCCAAATACATCTGCAAAATCTGCATATATGCTCAATAGTTTGGAATTTACTTCCCTGGGTCTCACTGCTGACTGGAGCCAGGGGTTTGCTTTCTAGGCATGGTAATGGCACGCTGGGGCAGTAAAGCAGTTTTCTCTGCCCAATCTATTGAGGTGTTGTGAAGCTTCATGCACTCTGATCCCAATACGAAAAGAATTCATTCCCATCGTCCTTCCTTCCTTCCCATTCTCATCTTCCTTCCTTCCTTCCTTCCTTCCCAGATTCTCATTTCCATCTCCTACCTCTGCGCTCAGGAAGGGACAAGGGGAGAGGGAGAGATTGGCAGCACGGCTGATGGCCGTGTCACTGCCGGCTGTGGCTTTCTTACATGGGGGCGGGGGCAGTCCTGGTGAAAGGGAAACCTCGAGTGCTGCAAGGCCAGGTCGGCGAGCGGGGCATGGAGGCATTGGTGTGGGTGTGGCGCTGAACTACAACCTGATGGCGGCCATCCAGACTACAACATGGTCAGCTTTAGATCTGACCCGTGCGGCCACCCTGGAGCCAGCGAGAGGCAGCCTGGCCAACTCGGCCCTGGCCCTGGGCATGCGCAGAGAAGGTGGCGAGTGCTGAAGTCCTGGGTGAAAGGGAAGCATTCAGAACACAGTCAGCCTGTGGGGCAAGACCGTCCCCAGGGATGCCAGGCCCCATGCTCTCACTGCCTGTGCATGCACCCGCAGGGCAGGGGTGGCCCCTCAATGGATCCAGGGTGGTCCCGCAGATCTAAGGCTGATCACATTCTGGCCTGGATGGCCGCCATCAGGTTGTAGATCAGCACCCAGTCAGCCTGGGCCGCCGTTGGCCGGTCCTTTGCTGTTTCCAGGGCGGCCCCACGGGCCAGATCTAACCACATCTTGGGCCAAATCTGGCCCATGGGCCTTAAGTTTTTTTTTTTTATTGAAAAAGTTTTACAATACAAAATTTTTCCCCCTTTTTCACCCCTCCCCCTCCCCCACCTTCCCATCCCCCCCGACCTCCCCCCAACCACACCCCTTCCCTCCCCATCCCACCCCTGACTTCCGCTACACATTTTTTAAAAAGAAAAACAACGAAAATTTATAACAAAGAGAAAAGCGAAAACTATTATATATTCAATTCTAAATTGAAGGGAAGAGAAAGGAAAAAGAGAAAAGAATTAAAAGAATATTGAAAAAAAAGAAAAAAAAGAAAAGAAAAAACCCATACATATAATTATTTATCTAGAATTAACAATATTATAGTAAGAAAAACACCCAAAAGTAACAACCATTATAATATTTAAACCAATAAAAAAATTTTTTACCTTTGTATAAGGTAAAGTATAACCCATTAGTATTAACATTACAAGTCGTATACCTAACTCAATCCCCCAAAAATAGTGTAACCTACACATTCATATCAAATAATATCAAATAATTTGATCCCAACTACTCCCCTTAATTAAAAAACACAAAAGAACAAAAAACAAAAAAAATAAAACCATAAAACATACAATATAATGTAATTATACATATATTATTATTTTCCATAATCCAGATTTCAATCTTCTCTTCATCTTGATTGAAGTTAAATATTCTTTCTCCACATTTATCCAATTCCAGTAAGCTTCGTCTTCTATCTGCCCCCATCAGTGAAATAAAACATTCCACTTAAACCCCCCGTGTGACCTTGTATAAATAGTATACAACCACGAAGATATTCACTCCTCTAGGTAGAATCATTCAAACTAACTTATTCTATTTCAACAAGAAAAAACCCAATGCAGCTCCACCAATCCTTGAGAAAGAAACAAGCAAAAAGAAAATTCTAGAAACTGCATTCCCAGATGTTCTTTTAAAGCTCTTTCAAATCCTGCCACCCTTTGTTGTTCACTCCTTCTAGTTGTAAGATGTTTTCATTTCCCTTCTTTCCTCCTAGATGGTAAATTCCAAGAAAAAACTATAATAGGGTAATCACAGATCGCTGCTACTATTGCAGCAATTTGTTAAACTTGCTCAGGATGTTAAATCCAATTCAAGATAATAAAAAAATTTTTGGGAGTCTCCAACTCAGGATGAAGTCATTATAATCCATAAATCCAACTCAGTAGAAACTTTGAAAATTTTATAACCTTTTTACAAAACTTTCAATATATTCTGATAACAGCTGTAAATGCTGAAGGACTTCACGACACTCAGTAATATATACCACTTGAGTTTCCTCATTGGCTTCTTCCTGCTGTTCAACATCACCACCCGTTTCTTGGGGAGCATTGGACCCCTGCTGCTGTTCATCTCGGATTATAATATTTTTAAAATCTTGCTCCCGCAGTTCAGGGTCCGGTGCTCCTACTCTAAATTCACTGGGATATTCAATTTTTCCATCTGAGAAGTCCTTAATAGAATCCTCTGAAGAACCACCTTGTACTCCTTGTGCTTGTAACATTCTTTGATTCATACTTTGAATCTCTTCCTTCTGTTTACCTTTTACAGACTCTCTTTCTTGTTCCTTGTTCTTCACATATTCAGTGGCTCCCTTGAAGATATTTTTATAAAAATGTTCTGCTTTTCCAATAGTATTCAAACAATATCTCACACCATGATATCTAAAAATTATGCCAACTGGTAAATCCCATCTAAATGGGATATTGCTTCTCTTCAATTCCTTAGTCAAAAAAGCAAATTCTTTTCTATTCTTTAGGACCTTCGATGGTAACTCTTTAAAGATATTAATTTGTACACCTTCTACTTGCACTCTGGCAGAGTAGGACTTTTGTAAAATATCATCTCTCAGCCTTTTATCAGTAAAGTAAACAACAACGTCTCTAGGCAAATTCCTTTGTTTGGCTACTCGCGAGTTGACTCTATAAACTTTCTTTATACAACCAAGAATTATCTCATCTTCTAGCTCTAGTAATTCAGCAAAAACCTTTGCAGAGATTGCTTTTAAATTTTCTCTCTGGTTTTCTCTAATACCTCTCAATCTAATCACTGATGCCATAGTTTTAATTTGAAGCATAATAATATCATTCTGTATATTCTGATTCCGAACCTCTGCTTCCACAAACTTTTCTTGTATTTCTTGTATCTGAGAGTCAAATTTACTGCTAATCTCAGTCACTTTCTCCTCCATTTCAACCACCACGTTTGAAAGATCTGAGATTACTTTAATAATAGTTTGACTTAATTGGTCATGCTTTCCAGCAACCAAATCCTCCAGATTCTTCTGTGAATTTTTAATTTTGTCAACAACGCTCGGTAAGGAAGTTGTTATAAGATCTTTTAAGTCCCCTTCTGCCAATCCATACAAATGAATCATCTCAGCTTTATCCTTCAGCTGGCTCGTGGGGGAGCCCCCCCTTCCTTTAGTCATCTTTACTTTACTTTAGATTGCTTTACTTTGCTTTACTTTACTTTGCTTTACTTTACTTTAGTTTAAAAAAAAAGTCCCCAAGAAGGTTCTTCTTACTTTAAGTGCCTTTCCCATAGCAAAGTATTTATTTCAGAGTCTTTCAGGACTGGACTCCATTTTCATCCGCTCTGGCATTTCTTCAATTAAAACCAGTCGCCATCTTAAAGGACTTTCTTAAAAACTTTCACTTCTCTTCCTCTCCTTCCCCCTTCCCCTCCTTCCTCCTCCAGAAAATCAATAAAAAATCAGTAAAAAAAATCCATACTTGCTTCAACTTTTCTTCTTTCTTTTTCAACTTGCTCAGTTATCGCTTCAATTGTGGTGTTGCTCCCAGCGTCTGGCTCCGCTAATTAGCGGAGGACTCTCTCGGCGCGGAGCATTCTCTGGGGATATGGAGGGAGCCATCCCTCTGAGCCTTCCCCAGGACAAAAGAAAAATTCCTGGGGCGACTCAGGGGGCTCACCTCACCCCCAGAAGCTCTCCCTGCTCCTCCCGATGAGGAGCAGGTTTTTCGAGCCGCCTGCCAGCTGTGCGGCGGCTCTATACGCGCCGAGATGCCGGCGGGCATGGGAAAGCCCGCCGCCAACGAGGAAGGCGCCACCGGAAGTCCCATGGGCCTTAAGTTTGACACCCCTGCTCTAGGCTGATTCCTGTTTTGACTCCACCCCCAGATTCTGCCACTCTTCCTACATCACTCTTAAAGAACAGTACTCATAATAATCTCTGAATGAATCCAGTCCAGCTATATTAGATATAGCACTATGAGTTTTTTGTACTCTATATTTACAAAATAGTTATGAAATGAAGATGGATTTTGAATAATAGAAGAATTGAATGTTAGATGATGTTCATATATCAATTTTATGATTCAGACCAGCATTCCCAAACCTTTCCAGGTTGGCAGCCTGGCACGGTGGGGGGGAGGGGGAGGGAGAGAGGATGATTTTGTGTGAGTGGCAGGTGCGCACGCGCACAGCTTTATGTGTTGGGGACAGGTGTGTGCACCCACCGCTCACATGAGTGAGGCTGTCAGCGCCCACCACCTGTGCAAGTGGGGCTGCACGCGCACAATCATCTGCCACTGGCGTGGCCCAGTTCCAAATGGGCTACAGACCAGGGATTGGAGACCCCCAATTTAGACAATAGCTAACTAGAAACTGGCCTATTCCATGGATCAATTCTAAGTAGCTGCTCACAAAGATTGACATATGACTATGCAAAGATTAATAAAGTTTCCGTTACTGCTAAGATGTATCCTCATAGAGAATGTTTTTTTCAAAAAAAGGAAAGGAATGGAAATATCTTACTTCTAACCATTTATCTGAGTAAGTTTCTCCAAAACCAGCTGTTTTGAAATCAGAATGGACTGCTACCTTTAGACATTTAAGACATCTTCATAGAAATATTCTCTGGTTCAGGCTGACATTGCTCAACCACCTTAAGTATACCTATAAGGCATTTGGAAAATTCCCATTTCAATTAATCACAGGTTAGCTTATCTCTGAAACTCAAGTAGTTAACATAATTAAAACAAGCCAGCTTCATAAATCATGATTTGAAGTTATTTGCAATTATCAAACCGGCTTAGTTTAGTTGCTGTTTGTATAACTTTATAGACTATGATTAATCAAAGGAGAAGCAGAAATGAATTCCTTCTTGTGACTGTTATGTGATCATAACTGTAAGCTACCCAGAATCATTTGGCCGAGTAGGGTAGCTACAGAAATTGAATAAATAAATAAATAAAATCATGATTGTCACATACATCCAAACACAACCATGATGCAATGGTGAAAAAAAATACAAAAGAATCAGTAAGTCTCCACTACACTTACATGCAAGCACCTACTTAAGTGATAAACAAAAGACCTAAATTATTCACAACCACCACCAGAGGCACAAACATACATAGCAAATGCAAAGAGAAACTAAGATCAAAATTCAAAATAAGTGTGGCTAGAGATCCAGCTGTGGGGGGAAAGTCAAAAGGTTTATGGTGCAAGTTTGTTACTCTTTCCACTATAAGGGAAACAATCCTTGATTGTAAAAATATACTGTATTTTCCTGCGTATAAGACTACTTTCTAACACACAAAAATCTTCTCAAAAGTCGGGGGTCATCTTATACGCCGGGTCTCATTCTCCTGTAACCAGGCAGACCAGCCCATAAGGCTCTGACGAGCCTTAAATGGCTCTGAGGAGGGTCGTCTTATACGCCCAGTCGTCTTATACGCCGGAAAATACGGTAGTTAACTTTTCAACATTTCCACTTGGAAAATAAATAAAAGCTACCTAATACTCTCCCTGAACAACAGAGCCCTGTGTTATTGAAATAAGATCATATATTTATAGACTGATCTCTGCAGCCTAAATTACAAAGACCAACTCACCTATTATCACTCAAAATAATTAAACAGGAAATTACAGGTAGTCCCTGATTTATGACCACAACTGTGTTATGGAATGAAGTGACCAAACAACATCCCTAGGTCAGCCAGAGTTTATTGCGCAATAGGTTCAGAGAGGTTTATGTACCTACGAATCTGAACAATTTGATAATTCTGAGATCACAGTTTTTATACTGTTTCAAACAAAGGATTCTGCTAACACAGCAACTTTCCATATATGGTTAACTTACATCTGATATATTTAATTGACAATTCCTTATTACTAAAGTTTTACATTATCCTTGCCAAACAATTATAATTCTTCCAGGTGGTCATCCTTGGCCTTAATAACCTTTATGCTGTTTGTCATTTGAATCCTTCCTATCCTCTGACAAGCCAGGGGGCCCCTTAGAGTATCAAAGGATTTTAAGCTGAGCTTGTACTTTCTCTAACCGGATGCATATCCTGCTTTCAAAATATAGTTGCTTTTAGAATACAGTGAATAAAAAGTTATCCAGTGGTCATCTAGCAGAGATCCCACTTTCTCTACTTTAGTCCCCCCTCTGAAAGTTTATTTCTCAATACATAGACTTTCACCTTTAACCTCTGAGTATACAAAGTTCTAATAAACAAATGTACTATATATAGAGTCTAACAAAATATAATAATAAAGGTAAAGGATAGGTAGTTCTTGATTGTCTTTACTCTCTTGATTCTTGGGGAGATTCTCTCCACCTTTCTACAAGTTCCATTTCCTCATATGGGTCTGTATCAGAGTCTTTATTTTCTTCAAGGGAATTAGAGCTAACCTGATGAGAGTTTCCATTAAAACTAACTCCTTTTCAGATTGCAGTTCCTTTACTGCTCTCTTTGATAGCTGTTTAAGCAAAGGATTTATACAAGGAATAAAAGCTAGACCTGCCACAGCACATATTAATAACATTTATTTTATCCAGCCGGATCCAGGCGACCAAGAAAACCACATGTCAGTTGTCTGTAACCTGTGGCTTATTTTGGAAGCCCTATCCTGCAATTCATTAGCACCTTCCTTGACCACACCTGATTTCCTTTCTCAGCTGTCAGGAGGTCTAAGGCACTCCAGTTTTGTAAAATTACTGCTGCCAAGGAATCTATCTGATCTTGGACTTTGACCAAGGTTCCATCAATCTGGTTCAAGCTCTCTTGAAGCTCTTCTGACAATTGCTGAAACTGTATTACAGAGTGTGTTGGTCCTGCTACCCCTGTCCCAACAGCAGTACCCACACCCATAATCACTAATAGTGGGATCCATATTGGGACCCTCTTCTGAACATTTCCCATAAGGGGAACAGGGATAGTATGTTCTCCACTGACAACTCCTATTTTAGGAAAAAGGTGGACTAATGTACATGTTTCTGTCAAATTTGTTGGCAAACACAAATATGCATCCTTTCCACACAAAAAGAACACTCCTTTTTCCTCTACATATACTCCTATGTTCATGGAGAAAGCATGTATCCCTACGGTAGTTTTCATTAGTCCAGACCCCCAAAGTCCTTGCCACCAACATTCCTGCTTATGGTTGCAATGGGACTTCTAGTGAAGGGTCCTTTTGTTTATCTCTGAGGACTGGTCCTTCAAAAAGATATCGGGAGGTAATATTTCCCGGTGGAAAAAGGATACATAAACCTGATTTGATCTTAAAATTTAACCAAACTGGAAACCATGGAGGCTGAAATGGTCTTGGACAGCTTTCAAAGGATATATTCCATCCTCCCCACTTTCCTTTCTTAAAGGTCAGTCCTGGTGGTGTTGAGAGAGTGACCTTTTGTCAAAATAGGTGGTGGGCAGAGGGAAACATATCCTTTATTAATTTCATGTCCATCAAGTACCTCTTAGGGCCAAGGTATATTTTTGACTGACATTGTTCTTCTGTCAGGAACCCTACAGGCCTACCAAGTTTCTGGTGTCTCTTTACACACAGAGAAGGCATTCCTATGAGGTCTATACCTGTAGCTACTGGGCCTGCAATAGGAAAGCGGTTTTTTTCCCAGTCTTTTGAATGCCTCATAAAAAATCTCCTTGTATTGGTGAGACGGGTGCTTTATTTCTACTATCCCCTTCAATATCCTATAATTGTAGCATTTGTTCTAACCCAGAGTTGTGGCTTGACAGGAACAGCATGATAAGATACAGGGTCAGCAGATAGACATAACCAGCATTTCTGACCTAGGGTAGGGTTATACTGATTAACAAGGTCTTGACTTAATTTCAGGATCCTTGAGATGTAATCTCCTTTTTGCAATTGTTATAGGGGCCCATTTTCCTTGTCCCCCCCCCCTCTGCTGGGAATGTCAATAGCGCAACCTTAGGTCGTGGAGTTGGCCTAGGTATAAAGTAACGACCCCGTGCATAGACAATGCGTTTTTGGCGGGAATGTACTTGACCTAAAGTCTCTCTATTTAGGGAATTAGCTCAGCTGGCTAGCGGGTCTGCCGGTGGCTGGCGGGGGATTGCATGTAGGGAGGAGGCTCCCAACAGGAGGTTGAAGACCCAGATGGGTCCAACTGAGATGCCCCCCATGGCGGTGGTGAGGACTTTCATCCACCGACGGAACTGAGCTACAATCTGGGGGCTCGCTATTACATCATCTTATCCTTGTTGGAGTCGGCCCCTCCCCTCCCCCCACCTGTCCTCCATTGGCTTTTTGATACATCTTGGCCTGTAGTGCTATCGATCCGCCAATTTCCCGGAGTAGCTTGGAACTCGGCCCTATTATCATCTCGCTCGCTGGCGTTACCGGAGAACAAGACAGCTTACGGGAGGACTGATGGAGCCGGTTCCATCTTCGTTCACCCCTGATGGGGAGTCTTACCTCGCAGGACTAATATGCCAGGCCACTGTGAGAGAGTGGCCTGGACTTTCCAACTTACCTGACTGTATGGCGGACCTCTGTGAGAGGGTGGTCCGGACATCCCCGCAGTTGGATTGAACGTAGAGACTCCTACCCACTACCGTGAGAGGGTAGTGGTGATTCGCCTGACTAACTCAAACTCTTGTTCTTTTGGATATTTTTGCCTACTATCACAGACTCCAAGCCATGCCTTACCATTTTGTCCATCTCCATTCTGTGCTCAGATGTACTCGAGGTCTAGCCTTCTTGCCCTGCGAGACTCCCCCCTCTCGCAGGCTTGGCTCTCTATGTTATCGAGGGCCCACCTTAATGACGGGTTTTGGGACCCCGAGAGGTGGCATGTCGCAAAACGGGGATTGACGGGTTTTTTAAGGTCTCTTTTAATTAGATTTTTAAGGGGTTCAGGGGTGGGGGTTGGAGTGGGTTTGGGGGAGAACCCACGGGGGGGAGGGTTAGGTCCGGCTGTTTATGGGGCCGCGGGGGGTCAAGATTCTGGAGGTAAGGGGGCTCCTACTGAGCCCTCTGTCGAGGGATGTGCTATTAATACGCTGTGTGGGAGGGGCAGGGGACCATATCATGTGGCGGGGGCATGCAGTCCCTGTCTTCGAGCGATTGCGTGCCCCGGTCCCCCGAGCTATTCCCGTTCCCCGGGTTGTTTAGAGTCTCAGGACCCGAGGCTCCGGCTGTTGTTATGCAACGCGAGGTCCGTTGTCAATAAGGCCCCCCTCATATGTGATCTTCTTCAAGAGGGGGGTGCGGACCTGGCCGGTATTACCGAGACCTGGCTGGGCCACGAGGGGGGGTTCCCCTCGTGGAGATGTGCCCACCAGGTTTCCTTGCATTCCACCAGCCGAGAGCTCAGGGTAGGGGTGGGGGAGTAGCGGTCATTATTAAGGAAGGTCTGGGTCCGAGGGAGACCACTGTACCTCAGATAGCCAGGTGTGAGTCCATCTTTGTGAGGTGGGGTCGTGGTGGGCAGATGGGTCTGTTAGTCACGTACCTGGCTCCCTGCCACGTGGCAACGACCCTGCCCGAGCTTCTCAATGTTGTAGCCGAGGTGGCGGTTGATACCCCCAGGCTTATAGTCATGGCGGATTTCAATCTGCCATCCAACGGTGAAACATCTGAGATAGCCCGGGAGTTCATGGCTTCCATGACGGCCATGGACCTGACCCAGGTAATTCAGGGCCCGACCCACATTGGTGGACACACCCTGGATCTAGTTTTTGTCTCTGACGTGGTTGAGTGGTCTTGATATTGGGGATATAGATGTGGAACCCTTGTCATGGACTGACCACTCGCTCCCTCGACTCGACTTTCAGACCGCTACACCTCACCACAGGGAGGTGGAACCAACCAGGTGGTTCCGCCCCAGGCGCCTGATGGATCCTGATAGGTTCCAGACGGAGCTTGGGCCATTTCCTGAGACACTGACACGCGACTCGGCTGAGGACCTGGTGGCGGCCTGGGATAGGGCAGCCAGTGGGGCCTTGGACCGCGTCGTGCCTTTGCGGCCTCTGACCCGGCGCCGAACTCATTTATCTCCTTGGTTTACCGAGGAGCTGAGGGAGATGAAACGCCGGAGAAGACGCCTAGAGAGCGGTTGGAGGGCCAGTCGCTCTGAATCTGACTTGACACTAGTAAGAGCTCATATTAAGACTTAGTGGCGATAAAAGCGGTGAAATCTAACTATTTTACCGCTCTTATCGCGTCATCAGATAATCGCCCAGCCACCCTGTTTAGGGTGACCCGCTCCCTCCTCCATCTGGGAGCGCGGGAGGATCCCTTGCAGGGTCGTGCTGAGGACTTTGTTCAATATCTGGATGATAAAATAACTCAGATTCGGGATGACTTGGCCACTGTCTGGGTTAGTTCGGGCGGGGTGACTGAGGCAGGTCTCGAGAGTGTTATCTGGGCTGAGTTCGATCCTGTGGCTCCCGAGGACGTGGACAGGACTTTGGGAAGACTGAACGCAACCACATGTTTATTGGACCCATGTCCCTCCTGGTTGGTGCTGGCCTCCCAGGAGGTTACACGAGGCTGGCTCCAGGAGATTATAAATGCTTCTTTGAGTGAGGGTGCCCTACCGGCCGCCTTGAAGGAGGCGGTGGTGAGGCCCCTCCTCAAGAAGCCCTCCCTGGACCCAGCTATTTTGGCTAATTATCGTCCAGTCTCCAACCTTCCCTTTCTAGCGAAGGTTGTTGAGAGTGTGGTTGCGTGGCAGCTCCCTCGGTACCTGGATGAAGCTGTCTATTTAGACCCGCTCCAGTCCGGCTTCAGGTCTGGATACAGCACCGAAACGGCATTGGTCGCGTTGGTGGATGATCTCTGGAGGGCCCGGGGTAGGGGGTACTCCTCTATCCTGGTGTTGTTAGACCTCTCAGCGGCTTTTGATACCATCGACCATGGTATCATGTTGCGCCGGTTGGAGGGATTGGGGGTGGGGGGCACCGTTCTACGGTGGTTCTCCTCCTACCTCTCCGACCGGTCGCAATCTGTGTTGACAGGGGGGCAGCGGTCGACCCCGAGGCGCCTAGTGTGTGGGGTGCCGCAGGGATCAGTCCTCTCGCCCCTCCTGTTCAACCTTTATGTAAAGCCGCTGGGTGAGATCATCTTTGGTTTTGGGGTGGAGTTCCATCAGTACGCTGATGATACTCAGATGTACATCTCCACCCCAGACCACCCCAACGATGCCGTGGAAGTGATGTCCCAGTGCCTTGAAGCCGTGCGGGCCTGGATGGGGAGAAACAGGCTTCGACTCAATCCCTCCAAGACCGAGTGGCTGTGGCTGCCGGCGTCCCGATAAAGCCAGCTGACACCATCGCTGGTTATTGGGGGCGAATCATTGGCCCCCATGGAAAGGGTGCGCAACTTGGGCGTCCTCCTGGACCGACGGCTGTCCTTAGAGGATCACACGACAGCTGTGGCCAGGGGGGCTTTCTATCAGGTTCGCCTGATACGCCAGCTGCGGCCCTTTCTAGATCGGGACTCCCTACGCACAGTCACTCAGGCGCTCGTCACTTCTCGCCTGGACTACTGTAATGCTCTCTACATGGGGCTCCCCTTGGGGTGCACCCGGAGGCTCCAACTAGTGCAGAATGCGGCCGCGCGGATTATGGGAGCAACGGGGCGCTCTCACGTGACACCTCTCCTGCGCGAGCTGCATTGGTTGCCGGTGGACTTCCGGGTGCGTTTCAAGGTGTTGGTGATCACCTTTAAAGCGCTCCATGGCTTAGGACCAGGGTACTTACGGGACCGCTTTCTGCCGCCAATTGCCTCCCACCGGCCGGTGCGCTCCCACAGAGAGGGCCTCCTCAGGGTGCCGTCAGCCAGACAATGCCGGCTGGCGACCCCCAGGGGGAGAGCCTTCTCTGTGGCAGCTCCTACCCTCTGGAATGATCTTCCTCCAGAACTGAGAACAATTTCCGACCTCCGGACTTTTCGTCGGGCCCTAAAAACTTATCTTTTCCAGCTTGCCGGTCTAGCCTGATCCCTGTTGAATTTTTAAAATTTTTAGTGTTGTAGTGTTGTTGTATTTTAAGTATTTAATTGTTTTTAACTTTCAGCCAAAGTTTATATGGGTTTTACAATTTTTAACTTTTATGTACTGTTTTTTATCCGGCTGTTCACCGCCCTGAGTCCGCAAGGAGAAGGGCGGTATATAAATCTAATAAATAATAATAATAATAATAATAAATGTTCATGATATTAGCACGTGAGATTTCTGTTGTGAACAATGTCCAAAGCCATATATAAATCATAATCACCTATGGTGTAAAACTCACTACGTCAGGAATAGGGTCAGTGGTACGTGATGATTGGGAAATAGCAGTAGCAATAAAAACCCTAGGTTTTCAACAAAACTATTCCTCATATGTGTAAAACAAGACTAAAAGTAGGGCTAGGATAGCAACTACCCACAGAATCCACACCCACACCCAACCTGCCTCTAACATTAGTATGTGTAAGAATGTATTATATTACAGTGAATAAGATATATATCTACAGTGTGAAGGCTGTCGTCATCCTTATGAATCTTCGGCCGTGCGCCGGGAACCAGCTTATGGAGTGGTTCAGCAAGGCGGACGTTCACCACCGTGCATAGTCCGTTCCCGGTAGGACTCAGCAGGGTGTATTCTTCTTGAATTTCAGCACCAAAGGTTTGTGAGTTCTTGTCACCTGGTATGTAACTGGATCACTCTGGTTTGCGGGCTTCAGTCTCATCCAGTGGACCCAAGATCTTCTTTCTAAAGTCTTAAAAGGCACAATTACAAAACCAACACATCTGGGAGAACGCGTAATGGAATCTGATCAGTTGTAGTCCTCTTCAGTTGGGAAACAGCATAGGCAACTACTCAGTCCTACAAAAGAAAAATACAAAAATAGTCCCGGTGATGAAGAACGCCATTCCCACTGGTTACTTCCTGCCAGTCGATTAGGTTCTTTGGATCAGCAACGTCAATAGATTTCCTTGGTGAGATTCCACCTTCCACTCCTTTGGGGCTGGCACGGGCCCTTTCACTTGGGGTTTAACTTCCTTCCAGCTCCGGCTCAACACCCAATCATCGTGGTGGAAGTTGTGGACTGGAAACTCCAAAAGTGGCATCTGGGCTAAGAGACCTTGTTTCCTAAGAACTTCAAAATATCTGGACAGTTTATACACATATTGTTTCAATACTTTGTCTCTGGTTTCCAGGGAATCAATGCATATGCTTCCTGACATGAAAGCTACTCCAAACAACAATTCATATGATGATATTCCAATATTCTTTCCAGGTTGGATCTAAGTAAACTCTTGACACTTCTGTTGCTGTAGCATTACTGCAGGGAAGGCGTCAACCCACCCTGTGACGCGGTCCACTATGACCAATAAATATTGTACACTCCCCCCTCTTGGTAATTCTGTAAAATCCACTTGAATACATTGAAATGATCTTAAAGCTGGTGATCTCCCACCCATCTGATGTTTCCTGACAGCTTGTTTATTCACCTTTTTACAAATTAAACAGTTGTCTATAATTTGCTAAAGGATATATTCCAATATCACCATAGCATTTTAAAAGTTCTTTTACAATAGCTTGAATTCCCCAATGATTCCACCCATAGTTTGCCAAATGTATGCAGTATCCCAAATGCATGCTTGGAATCTGTTTATTTTTCCTTCCAAGATGCATAGAGCTTGATTTAGTGCATACAATTCACAGGTTTCAGTAGACCAATTTTGAGACAAACCCCTTGCTTCCAGGATTTCTTTAGTGTGTCCATTTATAATAAAAATTGCTTGTTCTTGTTCCAGGGGGTGTTCCTCCAAATCAGGTCTTATTTTTATTTGTAAATCAATTACTTTAGCACAATAATGTTTTAATCCAAACTGTACCATTAATCTAGTGTTGGCTAAGAACTGTGCTGGATTCAAATTGTGATCTGTAATTAAAATTAAGTCTGTCTGCTGCATTAAAATTGCTTCATATTTTAGATGGGGTGCTCACAATAAGGGCTTCCCCAAAGGTCAATTTCCCACTTTCTTGGACCAGTATTGAGTAGCAGCAATTGCTTGAATACATACTGGCCATCCCCTTATTACTGGGTCCATTATTTTTGACAGGAATGCCACGGGTTTCTTTTGTCCTGTCCAGTCCTGAGCCAACACCCCGTTGTGTAATTCCATTTTCTGTGTTTAAAAGAGATGGAATGGCTTTTCCAAATTTGGTAAACTTAATACAGAAGCCTTGGTTAAAGCTTGTTTCAAAGTTGCAAAGCTTCCTCTTTTGTGCCCCTCCCATTTCAAATTCCAAGGTTCAGATTCAATTAATTTTGCATACAGGGGTTTGGTAAGATCAGCATTCCCATCAACCCAAACCTCAGAATTTCCTTAGTTCTTGCTTGATTTTAGGTAGAGGTTGAGATGCCACCTCCTCTATTCTATTAGGAGTGATTTTCCTACTCCCTTCACTTAATTAAGTGTATTCTAATGCTTTGTTCACTTAATCTGATCTCAGTCAATTAAAAAAACACCACTTTCTCTTTAAGCTCTCTGTGTAACCCAAAAAGGAATCACCCAACACCACTTTCTCTACACTTACACTTCTGCCATCATATTGTACACGTACACTTCCCTCCTTTGGATCGGGCACCCTTTAACTCCGTCTTCCTTTCCTGTATCACAACCACTGCTACCCATTATCACTTGGCTCCACCCACGCAGTACTTTCTTTTCTTCGCCTTCCGAAGGTCCCCCATGATCCAGAAACAAATCACATATTCTTCTTCACCAAACATTCCATTCCTGGCTTCCAAGTCAGCACAAGTCTGTGCAAACCAACTTTAAAGACAACTTTCTGGATTACACTAAAACTTCCTCTCTCCCTTTGTTGGAAAATATAAGAAACTCAACACCAAAAGAGCAGTGAAATTCCCCAGAAGAAATAAGCAGAAACTCAGGCAGAGCTCCAGCCCCCACCTTCACCAATGGGCCATTAAGAAGCTGAAGCCGCCTTATTTTCCACAACAAACGAAAGACAAAACCACAGGGGCCTGCAACATCCAAGTAGACATGGGACACAGGAAAGAAAAATAAAAAAAACTCAAGAAGGAAAAGAAATCAAATCAAAGTAATTAGAATTTTTAACACGAGTATTTGCCAGATCCAGGACAGAGGAACCCAATGACAAACAGAAACAGGATCTCAACACCATAAAACAATCACACACAAATCAAAGGAATTTCAAAAGACTTTAAAGGGTCACATAGATAATCAAAAGACGTTTTAGGATATAAAAAAGGGTTGCTCCTGCAGTCCAAATAGGCCAGCCTTGGAACGCTGCGCTTGCATTTGTCATGCCTGCCTTCCTATAAACAATAAACTAATTCTGCTCTCAAGCAGCCGACCTCTAACCATTTCGAAGCAATCTCCCAGCCGGGAGTTTTGAATTCAAGAAGGGAAAGCTCTGCCCCTCAGAAATCCTCAAAGGGAAAGGCTTCCCTTTCCTTCCCAACCTTCTACTATTTTAAGAAGAATAGCTTCAAAAGTAAAACAATTCAAATGAAGTATTTTAGATCAATGCTCTGAAGTATATTTGTATCAAACTTTAGTGTCACTCTCTGCTTTTAGTAAAATGCAAGTCAGATTCAGAAAATCTTTCAAAATCATTTCTTTTATATAGGTTTAATTAAATATTTTAAACCTCAAAAATTACCAGAAAAAATAAAATCAAAATTGTTTTTAGAGCAGAAAATAAAAGCTTTTATATGCAAATGGAACAGTGACAGAGAGACTGCAGCCAATCCCCCACTTGCCCCTCCCTTCTCAAACAGATTAAGAAAAAAGGAAAAAAATTTTTTAAAAACAAGCAGACAAGCCGCACTCCCTTCTACTATTGTATATCCCTCTATAAAAAAATTAGCTCCTTCTTCGAATGGAACAACTCATGCTGCTAACAAACGAACAAATAAATAAACTGTATTCAGAGTCAAAAACAGTGAAGCTACAAAGGCAGGTATCAGATATCACCCTTTACCCCGCCTTTCTCAGGCTGGTTCAGCAGAGAGAAAAAAATGGTGAAAAGAACAAAAGCCCGCAGCCCACCCTTTTTCTGCTTTTCTCAAAGGAAGGGGGGGGGGGGCGGAATACAGGGAGAGGGAAAAAAAATGGTTAAACTGCATAGAATTCTCATCTCCTTTCGCCTCTTCAGCATCCGTTCAACAACACACAGACATTCACAGGGCATAGAATCATTGCACTTTATCACTCCTTATGAGCTTTTGGGACACCTCACACACACACTCACATTTGTGCTGCAATCAAACTGCTTGTGTACACCACTTCTACATGCAGAAATCCCACTTCATGCAAACCAATCATTACAATTATTTCAGGGAACTTTTTCACAAGCCAATAAGCTCCATTTTCTAAATATTTTTGTGCACTAGTGCTAGAGGGTCTCACCTTCTTTGCAGGTCTGGAAATGATTACATACATACACATACACACACATACCATCAAACATTTCCAGATCTGTGGAGGGAGGTTGTTTGTTATAATTTTATTTCCTTGGGCAGCCTATAGCTTATTCTTAAAGGAGTGGGGGAACTCAGAGAGCAGTTAAATCATAATTATGATTGTGGGCCCTAACTACTCTCTGTTGCCCACAACTCCAAGTCAAGAGCCTGAGTAGCGTAGGGGAGTAATGCCTCCTACAAAGGCAGCATTTAAGATCCAGCTGCTGCAATTACTTGTGAGTTCAATCCCAGGCAGGTTCAAGGTCGACTCAGCCTTCCATCCTTTATAAGGTGGGTAAATTGAGGACCCAGTTTGTAGGGGGCAATAAGCTGACTTTGTATAAATATAAAAATATACAAAAGGATGAAGGCTATTGCTTAACGCACTGTAAGCCGCCCTGAGTCTCCGGAGAAGGGCGGCATATAAATCAATTTTTTTAAAAAAAAGATGTTGAGTTAATTTTCAGGCTGACCAGATGTATCACAATTAATTCAATCCTATTCAATTCTACACACTATCATTATAGATGCACATCAACAAAATAATTTTCAACAGGAATCACATCAAAGCAATCAATTCAAATTGTTTTCCCATTTAGACAGGTTTTACTGTTTTATTACCTGCTAAACCCCGGGTGGGAAGAACAATAAAAAATTTCCTCTCCATTCCTAGTTTTTTTCAGAGCTTCCCAGCCCCTTAAGAATGGTATAGAGACCTTTGTTTCACTTCCAGCACGGTCCGACACAGAATCCTCAGAGCTTCCAAAGACTCAGAGGCACCTTTCCCCATTTTAACATGAGACTTGAAGTCATTACTGGAGACTTTAGAATGCCACCTTGTCTCTTAGGAGGGTGATCAATCCCCCACTTCCACCACTTAATTGGTGGGTTACCCCTTAATAGAGAGACTCAAATTCCCTGATTTATACTTACCTGCAGGCTTGCTTTCTCTCTTGGACTTTTTGTTGAGGTTTCTGTGTCTGGCTGACCTTTGTGGGAACTTGACTGGTCTGCTTCGCTGGTGGGTTCACGGCACTTTCTCACCGAAAGTTTCCTTAGACTTCAATGGAGTCCTTGTGGCCGGCCGATGGATGTTTCGCTTGGGAAGGCGCCGGTCCCACCAGGGCAGCTGTCAGGGCAGATACAAAGGTCTTTGTTCCTTGGTCCCATCTGGGGTGCCATAACTGTTATGGAATGAAGTGACCAAACAACATCCCTAGGTCAGCCAGAGAGAGTTTATTGCGCAATAGGTTCAGAGAGGTTTATGTACCTACGAATCTGAACAATTTGATAATTCTGAGATCACAGTTTTTATACTGTTTCAAACAAAGGATTCTGCTAACACAGCAACTTTCCATATATGGTTAACATACATCCGATATATTTAATTGACAATTCCTTATTACTAAAGTTTTACATTATCCTTGCCAAACAATTATAATTCTTCCAGGTGGTTATCCTTGGCCTTAATAACCTTTATGCTGTTTGTCATTTGAATCTTCCCTATCCTCTGACAAGCCAGGGGGCCCCTTAGAGTCTCAAAGGATTTTAAGCTGAGCTTGTACTTTCTCTAACCGGATGCATATCCTGCTTTCAAAATATAGTTGCTTTTAGAATATAGTGAATAGGAAGTTATCCAGTGGTCATCTAGCAGATCCCGCTTTCTCTACTTTAACTGAGTGTTGACCCTGAAGATGACATATGTGTAGCCATTTTTTAACTGTAGCCTTTGTCTATTCTTTTCTTAGCTTTTAGGTTTGCTAGTTAAGGAATTTAGTATTACTTCAGGCTCGCCACTTTCTAACTGTTGAAGGGGGGGTTATAGAGATAAAGGGGGAATGCTATGTCTAGGTGGCATTCCTTCCCGTGGGAAAAGATGCCTGCAGCTGGAGGAAGGTGGAGTTTGGAGTCACCAGACTGATGGCCTGAGATTTTACTGGAGATTGTGACTCAGGGGGGATGTTTCTGTCTTTTGCTTTTTATTGGGTGTAATTCCAGATCCGGGTCAAAGTCAGAATTACACCAAGTCCTTGCCAATTTGATATGTTCCTAATAAACAGACTTTAATGGAAAATGGATGCCTTGGATTTTATTTCAGGGGACATATTACTTGGAAGCTTGACATTATTCTGACTCTCCTAAAAGAGAAGCTTTTCCTTCAATTCCTCACAGAGGATCACTATCCAAGGTCCTGAGCCCTGGCTGTTTATCCGATCTATCCAGTCGGGTAGCAGCAAAGACTCAGGGAAGATGGAGAAGAAACAGAAGCCGAAGGAAGTCACACAAGAATGTAAACTTTGTGGAGGACCTTATGTGAGGGCTGCCGATCGCCAGAGACCATGCAAGTAATGGCTGTGTTGTGTCCCCGACCCCACGTACACACACACAAACAGGCGTTCCGGAGTTAATGAGCAAACCAGCCGGCAAAAACCCAGTGGCTGCCTGCCAAGAGTTTATTAAGTACAGGGAAGGGAGATAACGACTCTCCACTTCTGGCACATCAAAGGTAAACACTCAATATTTACAGTTCAGTCCTTGAAACAATAGTCCAGTGATACAGAATGGCGTGGAAGCCTTCAATTTTGTTTGTCACAAGGCTTTGACTGGCCACCACGCTTCCCTTATATATCCTGTGGGGTGTGGTCCAATGACTCAGCTAAACCCTGGCACGCCTTGCCTTCTGTTGGGCACGTTTCTCCCTGCGTCGCTGTCAAGGATCCAGCCAGCACTTATCTCCCCCGTCGCTGTCCACCTGTGGCTGTGGGGACGTGCTTGGCTCTGGGCCTATCTCTTGCCCTTCGGTGTCCTCCAGGGGCATTGCCAGAGAGGAGGGTCCTGGAGAGGGAGGTCTTGCCAATTCCTCCCTTTCACTCTCGGAGTCCTCTCCTGACGATGACACAGGCTCAGGCAACGGAGCCACAACAGGCTGTGGTAGAGGACATCGCACACCAGGTGGACGTTCGTCCCAAGACCCAGGCCAAATGGGGACCCGGAGGTGGGATTCAGCTGATGGAGAGGGAACTGCTGGGACAAGCAACACTTCCAGACCCGCTGATGGATTGTTGTCCAATGTGGACAACAGGGCCATCGAGCCTCGGAGAGTTTGGCGCCAGGCCCTGTGCCACAAGTGAGAGCACCCACTCCAGCCAAACTGAAAAGGGCTCCCAGAAAACTGGCTGAGAAAGGGAAGTTCGTCTGCCAAACCATGGAGGCCCCCCTCTCTGACGCTACAAGAGAGGAAGGAACTCTGGCCCCCGATGTGCCAATAATACAAAATGCACAGTGAAGACGACGACCTGATGGTAAGTGAAGCCATCTGCCCCTAATAAAAGCGAGATTAACCGTGCCCAGATCAGGGACCCATGGGGACATAGAGACCATCATAGATACAGGCTGCACCCACTGCCTCATCAGCCCGGCCACAGTAGCAGAATTGGGGATAAATACAAAACCCCTAAGAAATCCCATTCGATTTGAGCAAGTAGATGGGTCACTAATAGGAGGCCAACCTGCCATGCTTCTTACCCAAGACCTAAAACTAGAGATGGGAAAGCACTGGGAGTTAATCTGCTTCATAGTAGTGCCAAAAATGACCAAGTCAACCATCTTGGGCCTCGCCTGGTTGTGCCCCACAATTACTTGGGAAGGCAACTATCGGAAACTCAAACTAGCGCTTGGCCCCAAACCACCTCCAAATCCATCAGATGAATGGACTAACAGACAGCAAGCCCCAGGTGATTGAAGCAAAGCGACAGTGGCATTATTAGAACAACCCCCTGGAACTCCTCTGATTCCCAGGGAAGAGAGACTTGGCAAAAGCCTTTAGCGAAGAAGAATGCAACATATCAACCCCCCCCCATTGACCCACTGTGTATTTGTGGAAGGGGCAAAGTTACCAAAACCAAAAATGTATTCCATGACCCCAGAGAGATGAAAGAGCTAAGAGAGTACACATTGATTCCAACCTGGCTAGAGGTTTTATACAGACAGCTAAGTCCAGGGTAGCTGCCCCCATGTTATTCAAAGAAAAGAAAGATGAGGGGATGAGGCTATGTGTTGATTTTAAAGGAATAAACACTGTGTGCATACATAACTACCAACCCTTACCCCTCATGAAAGATATGTTGGGGCATCTGGCAAAAGGAAAAGTATTCGCTAAACTCGATCTCCGAGAAGCGTATTACCACGGACAAATAAAAGGAGACGAATGGAAAACCACTTTCAACTGCCCCTTAGGAAGTTTCCAATTCAGGGTGATGCCATTTGGACTGTAGGGAGCCCCTGGAATTTTCATGCAGTTGATAAACAAGGTTCTGCATTAGCACCTGTATAAGGGAGTTTTTGTTACTTAGATGACATTCGCATCTACACTGAAATCCTAGAAGAACATGTGAAGCTAGTTCGGCAAGTGCTAAAGAAACTACTGGCAGCCAAGCTGTAAGTAAAATTGTCAAAATGCGAATTTCAGAAAAATGTATTTATTTATTGGTTCGATTGATATGCCGCCCTTCTCTGGAGACTCAGGGCAGCTTACAATGCATTAAGCAATAGCCTTCATACTTTTCTATATACCTGCTTAGTAGGGCTTTTGCCCCCCCCCCCCAGCGGTGTTCTTTTTTATACAAAGTCAGTTTATTGCCCACACAATCCGGGTCCTCATTTTACCTACCTCGGAAGGATGGAAGGCTGAGTCAACCTTGAGCCTGGTGAGATTTGAACTCATAGTAATTGCAGGCAGCTGGCAGCTAAGTGCTACTTAACAGCATTTAGTCCGCTGCACCACCAAGGCTCCTGTGTGCTTTAGAGTTATCTTGGCTACCGCATATCACACCGGGGATGGAAATGGACCCGGGGAAAGTAAAAGCAGTCTTAGATTGGCAACCCCCACGCACCCGGAAACAATTGCAAAGTTTTCTGGGGTTTGCAAATTTTTACCGCCAGTTCATCTCATTTGCCCTATTACAGAGCTGCTAAAAACAGGGAAGAGATAGGGATGGATAGGGATGGACTTCATAGTAGAACTTCCAGAGAGTGGTGGAAACACAGTCATTTGGACCGTGATCAACTTATTCTCCAAACAAGCCCATTTCATAGCATGCAATGGTCTCCCCTAAGCAAAGGAATTAGCCAGACTGTTTATTAAACACATCTATCGATTACATGGGGTTCCTCACAGGATTATATCTGACGGGGTCCAATTCACGGCTAAATTCTGGCGGGAATTTATAAAGGCGATTGGGTCATCCCAGGGGTTAAGTTCTGGGTTCCATCCGAGCATGAATGGGGCGGAGGAATGCATAAACACAATGATTGGGCAATATTTGAGATGCTATGTAAATTGCCAACAGTCAAATTGGGAAGATTTGTTACCATTTGCCGAAGTACTTACAACAATGCATTGCACAGTAGCACAAATTTAACTCCATTTCAAATTAGCACTGGAATGGAATTTGTCCCTATGCCGGAGTTACCTAGAGAACCCCCCTCATCCATGTCAGTAAATGAGTGGATGGATTCTTTGAAAGATTCGTGGGAAAACACTAAGTGCACTTTAGTGGAAGCCGCAAAAATGTATAAAACACAAGCTGACAAACATCGCTCCCAGCAACTACAATTTAACGTGGGGGATAAAGTTTATTTCTCTACCAAATATCTGAAATTGCAGTGGCCTTCTAGGAAGTTAGGACCAAAGTTTTTAGGACCTTTTGAAAATATTAAGATAATTAATCCGGTCATGGTGAAACTTAGACTCCCTCATCTGTTAGGGAAAATTCATCCGGTTTTCCACATCAGCTTGTTAAAGCCGGCTGTCAATTCCTCTATTAGGCCAGTACACTGGGCTCCATCAAAACCTTTACTAATTGCTGGTCATGAACATTACAAACATTACAAAGTTAAACGAATTCTAGATTCCAGAATCTATAGGGATCAATTATAGTATTTAATACATTGGAAAGGATATCCTATTTCAGAAGCAACATGGATAAAAAGCTGGAAGGTAAATTTTCATGAGAGGAATCCTCATAAGCTAAAGGGGGTTCCTGGAGGTGTCAGGGGAGGTTAGAATTTAACTAATCTCTTATGGTTATTTCTTTGCAGGAAGTTATTTTCGCTTGGGGGGGGCAGCCTGTCAACCCTGAAGATGACATGTGTAGCCATTTTTTAACTGTAGCCTTTGTCTATTTTTTTCTTAGCTCTTAGGTTTGCTAGTTAAGGAACTTAATATTACTTCAGGCTCACCACTTTCTAACTGTTGAAAGGGGGGGTTATAGAGATAAAGGGGGAATGTTATGTCTAGGTGTCATTCCTTCCCGTGGGAAAAGATGCCTGCAGCTGGAGGAAGGTTGAATTTGCCACCTGGAACGGACTGAAAATGGTGTGTGGGCAATGGGCAGCAATGGCGGTGATGGGCGGTGGTGATCCCTGCAGCCTGGAACAGCTGATAGGCAGTATTCCAGGAGTCAGATCCAACCGCCAATCAGCTGCTTGTGCTAAATCAGGCTGTGCTGAAGCTGACCAGGCTGCTTGTTGTTTGCTGCAAGGAGGCAAATTGCTGGGAGGCAGAGGCCGAAGGGTGGGGGCTGGTGGGTGAGGCTTCGGCAACATTCGCTGTATAAGACACAGAGACATTTCCACCCACTTTTGGGGGGGAGTGTGTCTTATACACTGAAAAATATGGTAATTCACAAACATTTTTACTGTTAAGGATCTTTAATTTACTGAGCAACCCTATTTTATGTTCTATACATTTACCCAGTTATAAGATATTTCTAAAATACTTAATGTAATGTACAGCTCAAGGCATTATATACAGCACTCCCTTCTCCAAAGAAGAAAGTTGAGATAAATGGAACTGACCATGTGGCTGGTCCAAAGATGACCAGTGAACCTAAGGGTGGACTTGAACCTGGCCCATCCTAGTTCAACATCCTCACATTACATCACACCAAACTCTCTTGTGGGCATGTCATACCAACTCTCTTGTAGGCATGCCCCCAATAACATATGTCATATCAGAAATAGCTTCTGAAAGACCTTTTTATTTTCTGTGGTTGTGGTGGTGATGGTGAACTCAGCTAGTTATTTGTCTCATATGTGAAGATTTTTGAGGCAAAAAGTAGGCAGCTCCTTTGTAACTGTTCTTGCTCTGATGTAATTTGTTCATCTTATCTCTGTACTCTATATTAGCTCTCTCAATATACGCCCTCTCAATCGCTGTCAATTCTTGTTCCAGCTCATCTTCCACCGCAGATTCAGACTCCAACGGGGGCATGATATAAGAGTACAATGGTAAAATGGAAGTTTAAACTTGCTGCATTATGATTTGTTTTATCAGAATGGTAATGATATTTCACCTCACCTTGAGCAAAAATACAAATACTGATTGTCATTTTAGCAAAAAGTTTTGGAGTCAGGAAAGCAGCATAATAGAATGGATATAATCCACGGGTGTCAAACTCGATTGTGTCACATGATGTATGACTTTTTTGCCTTTGCGGAGCCGGGGTGGGCATGGCCTACATGTGACGCATCAGGCCCGTGGGCCGCCAGTTTGACAGGCCCGAACTTTATAATTCCTCCATAATTTTACAGACATGTATGTTTTGTACAATGTAGCAGCCTTCTCAAGTACATCAAATTCAATGTAGCCCAGCATAATGTGCAGTCCACATGACAGGCTGAAGTAATTATATATAAAATAGATGATGCAATCTACTACAGGGGCAAGATGTGCAGAACAATACAACTGTCTCCAGTTCTGTAATTAAATCAAACACAGAAATTTATCAATCAGAAATAATCCCACAAGTTTACAGCTCATCACATTCAAGAATTAGATTCTATTCTGCATCAAAGAAAATGTCAGTCTAGGGAAAGAATTATACAGCAATCAAGTTGCTGTAAATTAATCTATCCAAGATCTGATACACAATTATACATTTTATATCTATTTAGCTTTATTAGAAAAAAAGTAATAAATACAACGAAAAAGAAATCAAAGAGCTAAAAGTGCAAAAAAATAGAAAAAATATAAAGTAGGTTCCAATTTTCTTTAGTTATAAATTTATATATTTATAAATTTACCTCTTACTATATGGTTACAACATACCTTTCTGAAATCTATCAAAACCATAAATTATAAGTTCATTTTTGTGTTTCATGCAAGAAGTCTATAAGAGGTTTTCAGCCAGCAATAAATGTAGTTATTGTCTTTGATCAAAGTCAATTTGACCATTTCAGCAAGTTCCATAATTTTCATCAACCATTCTTCCATTGTGGGTAATGCTCAATCTTTGGGCATCGATGTATATATTTTCTGTAACTGTCAGAAGCATGTAAAATCATACTCCATAAAATAAAAATTGTGCCTTTAAATTCAGTTACCGGTATGTAGAAACCAAAGAAAAGACCATGTGATCACAAAAATAATAGTGTCCTAATAAAAAATCGAGTATCTACATAAAATCAAAGTACTACTCACTACAATATTACTAGCAAGCTGCAATTACAACTTGCCAACTACCTTTCTTGTCCCCAATCTCATGTTGCTGATACAGTTCACAATAGGCTCGCTGGTACAGCATAAAGTTAAAGCCCACAGGCAGCGTCCATCGAAAATATAGTGATTTCCTTACCCAATTGCTTAAAGAATTTGGCCGAGTACGCCGCAGTGAGGATTTCAACTGCTCTGGACTATTTTTACCGAATGAATTAAATGAAAACGATTTTAGGCCTCTTGGTCCACCAGCAGTTCGCATTCAAGTCGTAAAACTTAGACAAGACTGTCTCGGGTGTTTTGGCACAGAATTACAAGACGATTTGAAGAGTAAAATACCTATCACCATCGTAGCGTTTGTTGACCTTCCCACCTTTTAGGCTCAAAAGCAACTCCAGGTCATCTCTTCCACGTCACCTCTCCCCTCTATTCCCCTTTCCATTTCAACCATCGCACAGCACATCCGTATCTCCCCAAACTCTTTTGCATTGTACAACACTTATTTGGTCGCGGTCTCCCATCTTCTCAAGGACCATACAGGCAGCTCTCTTATTAACCCGCCCACCCACTCCTCGGTTTAACTGCGGCCGCTTGATCTTCCTTCGCCGCATGGAGCAGCACCGGGGTCCGTTTCAGGCGTCCCAAACTCTTACCATGGGTCGAACTCGTGTATGATGCTCTCAAAGCGAATGACGGCGAAGAGCCTGGAACTGAAACCAGCCAGGCAGGCCAGGAAAAGGATGGTGAAGGAGAGCAGCGATTGCCAGCCCGCCGGCTGCGACAGGCCACCTCCTCCCGCTGCGGCCCCGGGGCCAGTAGCCGCCAATGCGCCTCGGCTGTCGGCCAGAATTTGGGAATTTGAAGATGACGACGAGACGGCGGCGTTGGATTTGTGCTTCTGGTCGGTGGCTGAATGTTCCGCCATGTTGTTCCCTGGGCTCCTCGCGGTTTCTCCGCCTAACGTGCGGCGGCGGAACAGAATCTGTCCCGTTCCCTCAACGCGCTTCGCAAAAGGGGACACGGCTAAAGTAGCTGTTTTTTCCGCGCCCCTTTCACTAGCGAGGGAAGCCCTTCCCTGCCACCTCTCCTCGAGCGACCCAGGAACTATCGCCCCTTCCGGCAGCCGCCGCCAACATCCCAATGCGGCTCGGGATGGCGTTCGAAGTAGGTTGAGGAAAATGAAGTGGTACGAGAAATAAAGCGCGGAACCGTAGACAGCCGTTGAGCAGCGCGTGAGAAAAGGAGACGGGAAAGAGCTAAAATGGCTAATCTAGGCACGCAACGCGAGCGACCTCAGAGACTAAAGTGGGCGAAGCTAACGAGACTTCTTCCGTTTACATCAAGAACTATTAACCTGTCAGGAGCGACGGGGACTTCAAAAGGACAAAGCGGCAGCCAATCAGGATCGAGAACCATAGGGCGAGGCTACAGAGAGGCGGTTACTTTATCACATTTTACCAATGAGAAAATGCTAAATTTAATCGTTTGATTGGCTGAGACGGCAACCGGTGACGGGAGTAAAAATTGCTTTGTCTCTGTCACGTGAGACAAATTAACTCCAATCACTGCAGTACTGTATGTTATGTTAAAACAGGATTTTATAGAACTCATCTATTGCTTTTGCATCCGTAGAGAGGAAGCGCGAGGTATATTGTTTCTAGAAATTGTTGCTTTTCATTTATCAAGCGTTCTGCTCACCCCTGTTGTCATGGTAACCGTGGAGGTCACAACCGTCAAAATCTGCACGTTTGTTTTCTGAAGCTATTAAAGACCATGACGTACAGTACAGAAGGTTATTGTGACACTACTGTGAGATTTAAAATTCCCAAATTTTATACCCACAACTCCAAGACAAGTCTGGTTAACAAAATCAAAGATTTACTGGAGAAAAATATGAAAAAAGAAAAGAAAAGCGGTTGCAAGTGTTATGGAATGAAGTGACCAAGCAACATGGGTCAGTCAGAGAGAGAGGTTTTATTTGCGCAAGACTCAAGCCATGTTTGCCAATCTTGGCTCTGAGTAACGTCTCCATGCTTGTATGACACTTATATACTTTCCTAAACAAAGGATTCTGCTAACACAGCAACTTTCCATATATGGTTAACATACATTTGTTATTTTTAATTGACATCTCCTAATTACTAAGATTTTACATTATCTTTATCCAACACTCATAATTCTTCTTGTAACTGGCTGAAGTACAAATTCTTCTTTTGATATTTGCTTCCCATCCTAATGTAAGAGTAAAACCGGATAGATGATCTTTGGATAACTTTATATATTCATTATAAAATATATTCTAAAAGCAACTATATTCTGAAGACAAGAAATATGTGCAGCTGCAGAGAATACAAAAGCCAACATGTAATTTCCTTTGATGCTCTAAAGAGGCCCCCATGGCTTGTCAGAAGAAAGGAGCATCCCTAGCTTGTCAGAAGACAGATGGCTAAAGGTGGTTAGGTCATGGGCATCCACATGGGCTAAAACTTGTCCTTCAACAAGAAGAAATTTGTACTTCAGCCAAAATACAAGAAGAATTATGAGTGTTGGATAGATAATGTAAAACTTTAATAATTAGGAAAATGACAATTAAAAATGACAAATGTATGTTAACCATATATGGAAAAGTTGCTGTGTTAGCAGACTCCTTTGTTTAGAAAAGTATATAATGTGTCATACAAGCATGGAGACTTTACTCTAAGCCAAGATTGGAACCTGGCTTATGAGTCTTGCGCAATAAACTCTCTCTCTGATTGACCCAGGAGTGTTGTTTGGTCACTTCATTCCATAACAATCCAGGTGCTATTCTCTGGCCTAATCACCCTTGACTATGTTTCATGAGGATGCTCCCTTTTCTTCTGACAAGTTAGGGGGTCACTTAGAGTATCAAGGGAGTTCATGCTGACATTGTATTTTCTCTAGCTGGCGGTATTTCCTGTCTTCAGAATATAGTTGCTTTTAGAATATCTTTTAGAATATAGTGAATATAAAATTATCCAGTGGTCATCCAAACAGTCCGACTTTACAAGTGCGGCCTCTTAGACTCTTCCCAAATGGATTTAAAGTGGGAGCTGCTGGATGACCACTGGATAACTTTTTATTCACTATATTCTAAAAGCAACTATATTCTGAACGCAGGAAATACATCCGGTTAGAAAGTACAAAGTCAGCTTAAAACCCTTTTGATATTCTGAGAGGCCCCTTTAGACCTGTCAGAGGATAGGGAGGATTCAAATGATAAACAGCGTAATAAAGTGAATAAAATAATAATGGGAATAAGGTAAATGGGAATAAAAGTGAATAAAGTAGGAATCATACAGAATCAGTTACATGAACCCTAAAAGACACTCTTTATTCACTTTTATTATAAGGGAGAAAGGGTCAGTTAAAGGACACTCTCTATTCACATTATTATAAGGAAGAAAAGGGCTTGGAGATTATATTAAAAATCAACTAAAAGCCATTATTGGTAAATATATCTTCTGATGAGGAAAGCTCAGCTAGCTACCAAGGAAGGACAAGCCATATGGAAAACATTTGATGGGCATCACTGTCAAAGACACAAAGATATGTATGTTACAAAAAGTCACTTACGACCCAAGGATAGCAGTAAATTTCCCATTAGCAACTACAAGCACTTAAGGAAGGTTGTCTAAGATAATCTTATAAACTAAAAATAATGGTTTACTAATGGTTTAGTAATTAGGAAATGTCAATTATCATATAACAAGTGTATGCTAACCATATATAGAAAATGTATGAGCTCGTGTTAACCATATATGGAAAATGCATGATCTCACTGAATCCTTTGTCTTGGAAACATATATAAACTGTCTATCAGAGCTGTTTTCTTTGTTCAACGTTTCAGGTACAAATTTGGCTTTGAACCTCCGGAAATAAACTCTCTCTGGCTGACCCAGGAATGTTGTTTGGTCCCTTCATTCCATAACATTTATGGCACCCTGGCAGATGGGACTAAGAACAAAGACGTTTGTTCTGCCTGACGGGCTGCCCCAGTGGGAAGCAACACCTCCCCAAAGAAAGTTCACTGGCCGGCCACAAAGATTCCCTTGAAGTCTACAGAATCTTTTGGTGAGGAAATGCCGTAAAACCCACTGGAGAGCAGACTAGTCAAGGATCCTCAAAGGCCAGCCAGACACAGAGATCTCAACAAAAGTCCAAGACAAGTATAAGTCAGGGAGTTCGAGTCTCTCTGTTAAGGGGTACCCACCAATTTAGAAGAGGGGGCCTGATCACCCCCCTAGGAGACAAGGCGTCGCCCTAAAGTCTCTGGTAAGAAATTAAGTATTGTGTGGGTGGTTAAACCGTTGTAGTTCTCATTGGTGACCTTTGAATTTTCAGGCACTGTGAATCAACGGTAGTGTTGTTAGGATGGGTGGTCGTAATAGTGTCCCCAGGACACCGTTACAATGCATGTTAGCCAATTTTAAGGGTCTGTTTGATGAAATCTAAAAGAGAGGGGAGAAAGAAAACCATATGCAATAAAAGTTAAAAAAAATGTGTGTGATCTTATGTGTGGTAAGAGAAAAAGAACTACTGCAGTGTTATAAACATTCTGATAAATTACCATTCTTAAAAAACCAGAGAACTCTGAAAGAACTAAGAATAAAGAATAAATTGTTTACTGTTCTTCCCACCCGGGGTTTAGCAGGTAAAGGTAAAGCCTGTCTAAATGGGAACTCAGATAATTTGAATTGATTAATTTGATGTGATTCCTGTTAAAAAATTATTTTGTTGATGTGCATCTATAATGATAGTGTGTAGAATTGAATGGGATTGAATTTATTGTGAGATGTCTGGTCAGCCTGTGAATTAAGTAAACATCTTGGCTTGGGGCTGTGGGAAACGGGCAGTGGTTAGGGCCCAAAATCACATCTGTGATTAAAACTGCTTCCTGCTTGAAGCTACAGATTGACCAAGGAAAGAAAAAGTGGAAAGAGCTGGATGGAGGAGGAAATCCTCTAATAATAGTACACAAAGTTATTTAGAAAATGGAGCTCATGGGCTTGTGAAAAAGCTCCCTGAAATGATTATAATGATTGGTTTGCATGAAGGGGATTTTTGCATGTGAAATTTATTTATTTATTTATTTATTTATTAGATTTATATACCGCCCTTCTCCTTACGGACTCAGGGCGGTGAACAGCCGAATAAAAATTCAATACATAAAAGTTAAAAATTTTAAAATACATATACGTTTGGCTGAGAATTAAAACAAAATAAATATTAAAATGCAGCAACTCTACAAACATTAAAAATTTTAAAAATTTAAAAATTCAACAGGGATCAGGCTAAACCGGCAAGTTGAAAAAGATGAGTTTTTAGGGCCCGACGAAACGTCTGAAGGTCGGAGATTATTCTCAGTTCTGGAGGAAGATCATTCCAGAGGGTAGGGGCTGCCACAGAGAAGGCTCTTCCCCTGGGGGTCACCAGCCGGCATTGTCTGGCTGACGGCACCCTGAGGAGGCCCTCTCTGTGGGAGCAAACTGGCCGGTGGGAGGCAATTGGTGGAAGAAGGCGGTCCCGTAAGTACCCTGGTCCTAAGCCATGGAGCGCTTTAAAGGTGATTACCAACACCTTGAAACGCACCCGGAACTCCACCGGCAACCAATGCAGCTCGCGCAGGAGAGGTGTCACGTGGGAGCGCCTCGCCGCTCCCATAATCCCCCGCGCGGCCGCATTCTGTACCAGTTGGAGCCTCCGGGTGCACCCCAAGGGGAGCCCCATGTAGAGAGCATTGCAGTAGTCCAGGCGAGAGGTGACGAGTGCCTGAGTGACTGTGCGTAGGGAGTCCCGATCTAGAAAGGGCCGCAACTGGCATATCAGGCGAACCTGATAGAAAGCCCCCCTGGCCACAGCTGTCGTGTGATCCTCCAAGGACAGCCGTGGGTCCAGGAGGACGCCCAAGTTGCGCACCCTTTCCGTGGGGGCCAGTGATTCGCCCCCAATGACCAGCGATGGTGTCAGCTGGCTATATCGGGATGCCGGCAGCCACAGCCACTCGGTCTTGGAGGGGTTGAGTCGAAGCCTGTTTCTCCCCATCCAGACCCGCACGGCTTCAAGGCACTGGGACATCACTTCCACGGCATCGTTGGGGTGGTTTGGGGTGGAGATGTACAGCTGAGTATCGTCAGCGTACTGGTGGAACTCCACCCCAAAACCACGGATGATCTCACCCAGTGGCTTTACATAAATGATGAACAGGAGGGGCGAGAGGACCGACCCTTGTGGCACCCCACACACTAGGCGCCTCGGGGTCAACCGCTGCCCCCTGTCAACACAGATTGCGACCGGTCGGAGAGGTAGGAGGAGAACCACCGTAGAACGGTGCCCCCCACCCCCAGTCCCTCCAACCGGCGCAACATGATACCATGGTCGATGGTATCAAAAGCCGCTGAGAGGTCTAACAGCACCAGGATAGAGGAATACCCCCTACCCCGGGCCCTCCAGAGATCATCCACCAAATTGATGTACACAAGCAGTTTGATTGCAGGGCAAATGTGAGTGTGTTGAGGGTAAAAGTTGGCGTGAATGTACTTTGATTCCCTTTCATATAAACAGTAAGTTGCAAGGTTTTGTTGTTGTTGCTGTTGTGAAGTAAGCAGAAATTTGTGGATAATGTCTGTGAGTTGTTGCGGCTGAGATCGTGTTGTTCTGTTAAAAAAAGAATGCTGAGTGAAAGAGGGGGGGTAGTGAGGCTTGTCTGCGTGCTTTAAACATTTTTTTTTCCTTTCTCTTGGCCGGTCTGAGAAAGGAGGGGGAAGTGGGCTTGCTCGTGCAGCCTTGCCTCCTTTGGTCTCTTTCATCTGCATGTAGAGGCTGTACAGAGGTGTTTTCTTTTCTGCTCTGAATACAATTTTGATTTTATTGTTTTTCTGGAAATTTTTGAGGTTTAAAATATTTAATTAAACCTATATAAAATAAATGATTTTGAAAGATTTTCTGAATCTGACTTGCATTTTACTAAAGGCAGAGATTGACACTAAAATTTTGATCCAGATATATTTCAGAGCATTGATCCAAAATATTTCATTTAAATTGTTTTATTTTTGAAGCTGTTCTTCTTACCTCCATTTAAAAAAATGCCTTTATGCCTGTGTGCATTTTGAATGCTTAGATGCTCCATCATATGGCATTGTCTGTTTGTTAGTAGCATAAGTTGTTGCCGTTTTAGAAATTGTTACAGAGATGGGTTACAATAGTAGAAGGGAGTGAGAGAACCATCAATATAAATATACTTTTAAAAATTACCTGAATAGTTTAGGATTTTTCTAAAGATTCACTCTGCAAATAAGCCTCCAAAAATGCACACTTTAATAGTATTTCTATTACTTGATAGGATTTATTTAAAGAGCTGTTCTGAAGCCACTCTGGGCTCTTTGGAGGAGGAATATTTGCATTCACCATATAAACCATTATTTCTATGCAAGACTTGGAACTGAGGCCCTAGTTTCTTGGGAGTTTGTGAAAGTGACTATAAATAACCTAAAGCAAAACTTGTACTCTCTGAGAAAGTAAAAACCCAGATTTTTATGTCATGAATGCTACATTGGAAGAATAAGTTTAATTCAGAATAACCCTTCCAATGAATCATGTCTGGAGGAACCCTCTGTAAATGATTTTGCATTAGATTATTTAAGCTCTGGTCTAATTGTTCCATCTTGAATGGCATTACAATGAACTGCAGCTCTGTTATCCCTAAACTATTAATAGATACAAATAGTACAGAGGCTGTTTTATATGGATATTGGGAAGGGATGGGATCAGATTTGTTCTTTGGTTGAAGGAGGATATAGATAGATATCCTTTATATACCAAATATGTCTGAATATTCTTTTGTGCTTATCTGTTTTTGTGCTTATTCTTTACCACTCTTTTGTTAAGTTTTGTTTGCTTTTTGTGAATCATACTCCAGAGTTAGTGAAGTTTGGTTCAGTTTTGGATAAGTGTCAAGAGTTGTAAGAAGTAAATTGTAAATCACCCATTTTGCCGTTCAGTACTCCAGAAAGCAGAAAAAGGGGGAAAGATTATTCAGTCTTGAACTGCTGCTAAAAGAATTGTTGGTGTGCCCACTGTTACATGGTGTTCTTGCGCCATATTTGTGCCCCTCTGGTATAGGATAAAATGGAGGCTGAAGAGAGTCTGGAAGATGAATGATTCTTCAGAAGCATTTAAAATTAGAAATACTGTTCAGTTCTCTGAAAAGTTTGGCAAGAAAAACATAGGTAGCTGAACACTCCTTGGAATTATGTTTGGTCAAAGTTGGTGAAGGAAATTGCAGGCTTGATTTTAGGTTTAAAGAGATTGAGACTAAGCTCCACAATTTGGAAGCTGTTGTCTTTTCTAAGCAATTGCTTTGTCCCTACCCTGCCACAATATTTCATTCTGTGATGTCTTTGGGGCATTATGATGTGAACTATAGTTATTCCCAAATGGAATTCTGTTTGCAGCCTGGAAAACATGTGGCTGTAACAACTATTTGAATACTAACTTGTTTTTAAATCAAATCTTCATATGGATGTTTTAATACAATGGGATGATACATTTCTAACAATGGTTCCATTTCTGGTATTTTTCTGATAGTACTTCTCATTAATCTTTTATAGATTAGAATTGTCAGTATTTCAAAATAAGGCCAAATACTTGGTTTTGAATTATAAATTTAGTAGTGGGACCTAATCTTTGAAAACACAGAAAATGGAATTGCACAAGGGATGTTGGCTCAGGACTGGGCAGGACAAAAGAAACCCGTGGCATTCCTGTCAAAAATAATGGACCCAGTAATAAGGGGATGGCCAGTATGTATTCAAGCAATTGCTGCTACACAATATTAGTCCAAGAAAGTAGGAAATTGACCTTTGGGGAAGCCCTTATTGTGAGCACCCCATCTAAAATATGAAGCAATTTAAATGCAGCAGATAGACTTGATTTTAACTACAGATCACAATTTGAATCCAGCACAGTTCTTAGCCAACACCAGATCAATGGATCAGTATGGATGAAAACATTATGGTGCTAAAGTAATTGATTTACAAACAAAAATAAGACCTGATTTGGAGGAACACCCCCTGGAGAAAGGAGAAGCAATTTTTATAGATGGTTCCTCTAGGGTGGAGGAGAGAGTACGGAATAAACGGATATGCTATTATAAAGGGACACACTAAAGAGATCCTGGAAGCAGGGGGTTTGCCTCGAAATTGGTCTGCTCAAACCTGTGAATTGTATGCACAAAATCAAGCTCTATTGATAGGGAGCCTGGATAGCTCGTATTGTAATTTAACTCCAGCTGTCTGTAATTAGTAAGTTTGAATCTCACCAAGCTCAGGGTTGACTCAGCCTTCCATCCTTTCTGGGGTGGGTGAATTGAGGACCCAGTTTGTGGGGGTAATAAGCTGACTTTGTATAAATGTGCAGAAGTGTGAAGGCTATTGCTTAATGCATTGTAACCCTGAGACTCCGGGGAGGGGCGGCATATAAATTTTTTAAAAAAGGAGGGGTGCTCTATGCATCTTGGAAGGAAAAATAGGCAGATTCGAAGTATGCATTTGGGGATAGTGCATACATTTGGAAAAATATGGGTGGAGTCATTGGGGAATTCAAGCTATTGTAAATGAACTTTTAAAATGCTATGGTTGTATTGGGATATATCCTTTAGCAAAGTTAATTATAAACAAATGTTTGATTTCCAAAAGGTGAATAAACAAGCTGTCAGGAAACAACAGATGGGTGGGAGACCACCAGCTTTAAGACCGTTTCAATGTATTCAAGTGGGTTTTACAGAATTACCAAAAGTGGGGAGAGTAAAATATTTATTGGTCATAGTGGACCACCTCACAGGGTAGATTGAAGCTTTTCCCTGCAATAATGCTACAGCAACAGAAGTGTCAAGAGTTTAGTTAGACCCAACCTAGAAAGAATATTGGAATATCATCATATGAATTGTTGTTTGGTGTAGCTTTCATGTCAGGAAGCATATGCATTGATTACCTGGAAACCAGAGACAAAGTATTGAAACAATATGTGTATAAACTGTCCAGATATTTTAAAGTTCGTAGGAAACAAGGACTATTAGCCCAAACACCACCTTTGGAGTTTCCAGTCCACAAATTCCACCACGATGATTGGGTGTTGATCCGGAGCTGGAAGGAAGTCAAACCCCAAGTGAAAGGGCCCGTGCCAGCCCCAAAGGAGTGGAAGGTGGAATCTCACCAAGGAGATCCACTGAAGTTGGCAATCCAAAGAACCCAAAGGACTGGTAGGCAGTAACCAGTGGGAATAGCATTCTTCATCATCTGGACTATTTTTGTATTTTTCTTTCTTAGGACTGAGTGGTTGCCTATGCTGTTTCCCCAACTGAAGAGGACTACAACTGGTCAGATTCCATTGCGTGCTCTCCCAGATGTGTTGGTTTTGTAATTGTGTTTTTAAGACCTTAGAAGGAAGATCTTGGATCCACTGGACGAGACTGAAGCCTGCAGACCAGAGTGACCCAGTCACATACCAGGTAACAAAAACTGACAAACCATTGGTGCTGAAGTTCAAGAAGAATACACACTGCTGAGTCCTACCGGCAATGGACTCTCAACGCATGGTGGTGATCGCCAGCCTTGCTGAACCACCCCGGAAGCTGGTTCCCCGCGCACGGCTCAAGCTTGGAACAGAGAAAAACAATATTCCTTTTGTAAGATGTATTAGAAATATGGCCAAGTATTAAGGAATATTAGCATATCTAGTCTAAGCTTAGTAATTTTAGGCATAGTGAATTTCATCATCTTAACTGTAATTTGTAATGTAAAACCCATTAACTGTGATAGAATCCAGTGAGCAATTTTTAAAGACACTTATGCTTGAGGAAGATTGGGTGTGGGGACTCTGGGCAACAGCTACTTTAGCCCTTCTGTTGGTATTGTTTTACATTGATATTGCCCTACCCCAAGTTACGCATGCCCCTAACCCTCTTCCTGACGTAGTGAATTTGTAAACTATGGGTCTTGCGCTCTTAAGGCCTTGTGGGTGTGTCATTATGATTTATTTATGGCTTTGGGTACTATTAGCTAAAGGTCTAGTGAGTGATACTATCTTGAACAGTAGTTCCCAATGTTGCATCAGTGTCCAAGAAATTCCCCTTGTCCCTGTGGAAGGATTTGAAGATGTTAAGAATCCCAGGGGACCTAGCAGCATCAGGACACTGAATGGGGACACTTTGGGTCAAGTCCACTCCCGCCAACAACGTGGTATCAGAAGATGGAGTGGGTACCTTAGTCCTAAACCAACCCCTAGACCTAAGGTTAAGAGTTTGACAATCCCAGTAAAGGGGGGAATACAAGAACAAAGAGAGAACGGACCCCTACAACAATTGAAAAGAGGAGATTGCATATCAGGGATACTGGAATTGGGTCGAAACCTTGTTAAATCATAGGGTCACCTTATTTGTGTATAAAGAGACATCAGAAACATGGTAGGCCTGTAGGATCCCTGACAAAAGAGCAATATCCATCAGAAGTGTACCTTGGTCCTAGAATGAACCTTAAGGATGTCAAACTAACCAAAGATCTTTTTCCTTCTGCACACCACTCATTTCACCATAAGGTCACTTTCTCACTACCACCAACTGCCATCATCACAAGATGGGGAGGATCGGAGGAGTCCTGGAATATATCCAAGGAAAGTGGCCCCAGTCTGTTCCAGCCCCCTCGCTTCCCTATCTGGCTCTCCATTAGGTCCAGCACAGGTTTCTGTGTCTTCTTTCCCCCTGGGAATACTACCTCCTGGTATCTTTTTGAAAGTCCAATCCTCAGAGATAAGCAAAAGGACCCGTCACTAGAAGTTCCATTACAGCCGCTGACTGGAATGTTTGTGGCAGGGACTTTGGGAGTCTGGACTAATGAAAAGAACCATCGGACCCATGCTTTCTCCATGAACATAGGTGTGTGCGTAAGGGAAAAGGGAGTTTTCTTCTTCTGCGGAAACAATGCGTATTTATGTTTGCCAACAAATTGGACTGGAACATGCACGCTAGTACACCTTTTTCCTAAAATAGGTGTTGTTAGTGGAGAACATACCATCCCTGTTCCTCTCATGGGACATGTTCAGAAACAGGTACCAACCCTAGTCCCACTATTAGTAATCATGGGAATAGGAACTACAGTTGGAACAGGTGTAGGTGGAATGACACACTCAGTAATACAGTTTTGGCAATTATCAGAGGAGCTCCAAGAAAGCCTGAACCAAATTGCTGGAACCCTGGTAGAAGTCCAAGATCAGATAGATTCATTGGCAGCAGTGGTCCTACAAAATCAACGTGCCTTAGACCTCCTAACCGCAGAGAGAGTAAGTGTGTGTGTATTTGTGGGAGAAGATTGTTGCTTCTATATGAATAAATCAGGTGTGGTCAGAGGAATTGCCAAGGAATTACAGGTAGGGCATCCAAGATAGGTCAGAGGTTACAAACAACGGACATGTGGTTTTCTTGGTTGCCTGGATCCGGCTGGATTAAACAAATGTTATTCTTGTTGATATGGCTGTGGCAGGCCTAGCTTTTATTCCTTGTGCAATCCCTGTGCTGAAGCAGCTATCCATCAGAGCAGTGAAAGAGATACAGAATGAGAAGGCGTTAGTTTTGACACAGCGCTTTCTTGAAGAAAAAGTTTCTGAAACAATGTAGAAATGGAGTCTGGGAAAGAATGGAGGGAGTACCTCCAAAGATAAAGAGAATGAAGATCAAGAAATACCTATCTCTTGCCTAGATTAGTCATATTTTATTAAGATATTATATGTTAGCTTTGTTTATCCAAAAGAATGGAATGATATTTACTAAATAGTTGAACATGTAAGGAATGGTGAAAGTTTCTGCATAGAAAAACTTTCAAAGGGGGGAATAAAGTGAATAAAAGTGAATAAAATAATAATGGGAATAAGGTAAATGGGAATAAAAGTGAATAAAGTAGGAATCATACAGAATCAGTTACATGAACCCTAAAAGACACTCTTTATTCACTTTTATTATAAGGGAGAAAGGGTCAGTTAAAGGACACTCTCTATTCACATTATTATAAGGAAGAAAAGGGCTTGGAGATTATATTAAAAATCAACTAAAAGCCATTATTGGTAAATATATCTTCTGATGAGGAAAGCTCAGCTAGCTACCAAGGAAGGACAAGCCATATGGAAAACATTTGATGGGCATCACTGTCAAAGACACAAAGATATGTATGTTACAAAAAGTCACTTACGACCCAAGGATAGCAGTAAATTTCCCATTAGCAACTACAAGCACTTAAGGAAGGTTGTCTAAGATAATCTTATAAACTAAAAATAATGGTTTACTAATGGTTTAGTAATTAGGAAATGTCAATTATCATATAACAAGTGTATGCTAACCATATATAGAAAATGTATGAGCTCGTGTTAACCATATATGGAAAATGCATGATCTCACCGAATCCTTTGTCTTGGAAACATATATAAACTGTCTATCAGAGCTGTTTTCTTTGTTCAACGTTTCAGGTACAAATTTGGCTTTGAACCTCCGGAAATAAACTCTCTCTGGCTGACCCAGGAATGTTGTTTGGTCCCTTCATTCCATAACAGTAAAGGCTAGTAAGACCAAGGATAGCACCTGGATGGGAAATCATTCATCACAGAATAATTATTTGGCAAGGATAATGTAAAACTTTAGTAATAAGGAAATGTCAATTAAATGTAACGGATGTATGTTAACCATATATGGAAAGTTGCTGTGTTAGCAGAATCCTTTGTTTGAAACAGTATAAAATTCGTCATACAATCATGGACTCTTTACTCAAAGCTAATCTAGCTTCTGAGTCTTTGCGCAAATAAACTCTCTTTCTGGCTAACCTAGGGATGTTGCTTGGTCACTTCATTCCATAACAGATTGAGTTCAAGAGCGCAAAAAACAGTTTTCAAGCTATACATTTTATACACTTTCACAATGCACGCCACGCCTAAGGAGCCCTCCCAAATCCCCCTTATTCTCTTAAATCATCCTTTAAGTTGTTTTACATTTTAAAAGGGTCTTCTTGACAATTTCCCTCCATCTCCAATGTTCCTGTCTCCTATAGCTTTTTGCCTAAGGCTTAAGTTCCTGTTTTCTGAGGAGCTCTTAGCAAGTCATAATGCATTGTTTCCACTGATTATCATTTGGGGTCACTTTACATAGTCAGAAAACAGCAGACAGATAGTTTCACACTTTACAATTTATAAAAGAATAACTTTTATTTATTTCCTTTACTACTAAGGCAGAACGTAAAATGAAATTGGATATAAAAGTGAAATAATACGGGGTCAGCCTAGAGGATCTCTGAAGGATCTCTTTAACTAGTAAATATAAGAGACAAATGCTGGTTTCAAAAAGTTAAACCGCAGAATTAGCACACTTTCTACAGTTGGAGAGTTCAAGAAGTCAAACCACAGAGGTACTATGTCAAAATGCAGAACTAAACCACATGGAGCTTGCTTCCTAAAGCAATAGGGAAGGGGGGAGCTAGCTAAAGAGGCAGATCTAAGATACTTCCTGTTTTTGTTCCTATATAGATACGTGTCTTAAAGCAGGACTTTTGTTCAGATGTTAGTATTATATTAAGCTATCTGTACCTTTTGGCCAAAATAAATAAAAGCTTTTTTTGATCTCAAAATTCAATTCATTCATTATTTTTCTGCAATACTACTTTTGGATGAAATATCCATCTGGTTCAGTTCCAAACATGGAGGCTGATTGGAAAGATGGTTTAATGATGAAACAGAACCACCAAGCACATGGTTCTCTGGTGCAGCTGAACACATGGAGTTGAGAGTGGGTGGCTTTCATACGTTCTCTTGGGCTTTGAATTTAAGCTTCCTGTGCAAGAACATGTATTCTATTGCCTGTTGTCAGACTCCCATGGTGCCGTGTACAAATCCTAGGACTGTGATGGCGAACCTATGGCATGCGTGCCACAGGTGGCACGCAGAGCCCTCTCTGCGGGCACGCCAGCTGTTGTCCCAGCCCAGCTCCACCACACATGTGTGCACGCCTCCCACCAGCCAGCTGGTCTCTGCTAGGCATGCGCGGGGGGCAGGGCGCATATGGGAGATGCGTGCATGGATGTGGCGGGGGGGTGCATGTGCGTGACTGCAGGTTGGTGCAGGAGGCTTTCCAGGCCCAAAACAGGGCATGGGGGCAACACGTGAGGCCCCCCTGTGCCGCATTTTGGGCCTGGAAAGCCTCCTGCAGCAACTTGGAAGTCAAAATGGGGCGGGGTGTATGCGCAGGGGACACATCAGCGGGGGCGGGTCACATGCACAGGTGGGCACTTGCATTGCATTTTACGGGTTCGGGCATTCCACCCTCTGCCATAGTGGCCTGAGTTTCTCTCCACACACCCCAGGTATCAGAGAGCAAGTGGAGTCCTGGTCGTTTTTGCTTAGTTTTGGGAGAGCTGGCTTGATGTCAGGGTTCCAACCAATGCCCTGATAAAATTAAGAGTCTCAAGCCATTTAGCAAGAAAAATCCAGTTGTTTATTAGGAGCACCATGTCGGTATAGGTTGTAGGCTTATCTTTTCAGAGGTTTTACCAGTATATAAGGAACAAAAAGGGAAAGGCCAGTTTGTAACGGAGTTTAATGTGTGGCTAAAGGAGTGGTGTAAAAGGGACGGCTCTGGTTTTATTAGTCATGATGTCTGCAGCTGGTCCAATGAAAAACTGTACAAAAGAGATGGTTTGGATCTGTTCTGTTTCAAGCGGCAGACTGCTTGGCACAGACAGATAAACTCCACAGAAAGGGTATCATGCAGATTACTTTTATTCGTCAGGCATTCTCTAAACAATAACTCACAGTCACTGAAGAGATTCTTCTGAGGTACACATAGTCTGTTCCCAATTCACGTAGGTGAAACGAGGTAGTTTGTCCCTGTGTTGAGGGAGCCAACAGCTCCTGGTAGGGCTGAAATTTAAAAACCCCGCTAATCTACACGTAGCAAGTTAGCCCTGCAGCCAATCAGAAGTCTGACCCGGTGGCCAATCAGAAACACAGATGTGACCATGTGACATAAAACTACATTTCCTCAAAGCAATCCCATAAGGGGATTGTTCTTAAATCCTAAACTAAGTATTTACTCTAACCAGCACACTCCCCGCCTGGAATTATAAAATTTCCACTATTAACTAACTACTAACTAAAATAAACAGAGGCATAGCATCAAACAGTGCAACAATGAGGTAAACACAAGACATGCATAGTTTGAGGTTCAATCTTCAAGTTCAGTCTTTTTTAGCAGCACCAACAGGTCGGTGATTGGTCTGGTGTAGAGCTTCTTTTTTTATTTGAACAATTTTTATTTTATTTTTAAACAAGCATACATAAAACCATCTTCAATTGCAAACAGTGTGTCAGTTGGTTACAAGTCTTTTGTGCATCATTCACCAAATTCATAGCTTACAATTTACAGTTTACCTAAATTCTGATATGTTTATGTTTGTTTATGTTTATGTTTATTGGATTTATATACCGCCCTACTCCCAAAGGACTCAGGGCGGTGAACAGCCACAAAATAAAACACATATATACAAAATTTAAAAGCAGAATAAAACCGAATTAAACCATTTGGCCCAAGATAAATTTAAAACACCCCAGTAATTTAAAAACAGATTCAAATTTACATTTTAAAAAGGAAAAAAAAGGGAAAAGATTAGGCCAGGCCAGCTATATATATGTGTGTGTGTGTGTGTGTGTGTGTGTGTTTATTTATTTATTTCATTACAACAAAATAAGTAATCACATACAGATCGCAATGGGAACTTTACACAATATATTCTCTTCAACCAAAATTTACATATACAAAGTAGAATCTACATTAACCTTGTCCTTTTTTAGTTTTGTTATTCAACCAGGTATACCATTGGTCCCAACATTGGAAGTATACGGAGTCCTTTTGATCTCTTAAGATTTTTGTTAACCTGTCAGCTTCCGCATATTCCATAATCTTCCCCAAAATCAAATCTTCAGCCGGCAGGTCTTTCCCCTTCCAATGTTGAGCAAAACATATTCTTGCTGTGGTAGTGATATATATACTCAAACACCATATATTCGTGCCTAACTTATCTGGCCTAATGTTTAATAGATAATATTCTGGCTTCAATTGTAATTTAAATCCCATAATTTCTAATATCCACCTCTGTATAGTTTTCCAAAATTTGATTGCCTTAGGGCAAGTCCACCATAGATGAAAGTAAGTACCTATCTCCCCGCACTTCCAACAGTTTGGAGAAAGTCCTGGGTACATTTTAGGTAGTCGAGCAGGAGGGAGATGCCATCTATACCCCATCTTATACAAGTTTTCTTTGTAGGAGGTTGCCATCAAGAGTTTCAAATGTTTTGTCCATATTTCTTCCCATTTTATTATCTCAGTTGGGTGACCAATATTTCTCCCCCAAGCAATCATTGAATCTTTGACGATCTCATCCCCAATCCAATAATTTATTAGAAGTTTATAAATCTTGGATAGCATTCTATCCTCCTTTCCTAATATAATATTATCCATTTCTTGCTGGGACAAATTTATACCGCCATGTTCTTTGTCTTTTTTATATTTGGAACTGATCTGGGCATAAGCCCACCAGTCCAAATTCATTCCCTGAAGCTCTAACTCAGTTCTTGTTTCTAAGTGACCTTGGGGATCCAACAGCTCCCTGTAAGAAAGGTGTTTTTCTTTATTATAAAGTGACCTGTAAGTTGTAGCTTCTAGTGGGACCAACCAATCCGGGGATGAGGGGTAGAATTTACCCTTAATTTTTCTTCAAGTTTCAATTAAAATATTCCTTACATAGTGTCCTGCAAAACTCCTGTACTTTTTAACCTTATCTTGCCAAAGAAAGTGGTGCCATCCTTGTTGTAACCCCGAGCCTTCCAAGATCAAGAACCTCCTTCTTCTCAACAGTATCCATTCCCTTACCCAAACTAAATTTGCAGCCTGATAATAAAATTCCCATTTTGGAAGGCCGAATCCCCCTCTTTCTTTCAGCTCTTTTTTTTTTTACAGGAAAAATCCTGTCATTTTATTTATTTTTTTTATTGAAAAGTTTTACAAAAAGAAATTTTTCCCCCAATATTCCCCCCACCCTTTCCCCCCACCCCTTCCCCCCTCCCCCCCTCCCCCCCAGTCTTCCCAGAGCAAAATACAGGGTATTTTAATTAACAATCATAAGCTAAATTAACCTATCTATCCTTAAACTACCAAATCCCCCTCTGAAACCTTAACTCCACTATAGATAACATAATATTTCTAAAATTTAACATTCATTCATAAGCTATTTGGTATTTTCTTGTATGATACTTATTTTGAATATAGTCAATCCATCTTCTCCATTCTGATATATATCTTTCTTCTGTATAATCCTTCAAATACGCTGAATATTTTGCCATTTCCGCTAAGTTCGCTATTTTCAATGTCCACTCTTCAATAGTAGGCAAAAAGTCCTTCTTCCAGTATTGCGCTACCAACAGCCTAGCTTCTGATATTAGATTTAAAATCAATTTAGTCTCTAATGCTGTACAATCCGTAGTTATACCCAATAAAAACAGTTGCGGAGTAAATTTCAACCTTTTTTTCAAAATATTCTGCATCACCCACCAGATTTTTATCCAAAATGCTTTGATTTTCTTACAAGTCCACCATATATGATAATAAGTTGCATCATCACAATCACATCTCCAACATTTAGCTTGTAAATTTGGATACATGCATGATAATTTTTTAGGATCTAAATGCCATCTATAAAACATTTTATATACTCTTGGTAACTGCTTTTGTCTTGCCGCCCAGGAATTAACCATATAGATTTTATCGATTTGAGTTATCACATCCTCTACTCTTTCTTTAATTATCTCTGCCATAGCTTCAGCACAAATGTCCTTTAAATTTTCTCGGCTATTTTCTTTCAGCCCTCTCAATCTCAAAGCAAATTCCATAGATCTATATTGTATCATAACCAATTCATCTTCCACCTTCTCTTCCACCTACATAAGACCAGAGCCAATTGTTTATCAATATGAGTTTCATAATATTCCAGAACATTCATAACTATTCTCACATTATCTCTGATCTGCCTACATGGTAAAAAACCATTTTGATCTTCATGTATAAATTGGCTTAAAAAGCCTTTTAGCCTCTCTGCTAATACTGCCGCAAATAATTTATAATCTGCGTTAAGGAGTGAAATGGGTCTATAATTCTGAATCTGGGATAAATCACTGCTGTCCTTCAGCAGGAGGATTATTAATGCTTCTGACCAAGAGTTCGGGGTCTGTCCCTCCCAAATTACCCCATTAAATAGGTCTGTCATATAAGGGCTTAAGACTTCCCAAAGTGCCTTATAATATTCTATCGGGAGGCCATCAGTACCGGGGGTCTTTCCTGTCTTTTGTTTACCCATAACCTATGGGTAGGCCAGGCCACCTTGATGGAATAAAATGGTCTTGAGAACGTGGCGGAAGGTGCGTAGATCCGGGATCCTCTGTATTTCTGGGGGGAGCTCGTTCCAGATAGTAGGTGCCCCCACAGAGAAGGCCCTCCCCCTAGGGGCCGCCAGTTGACACTGTTTGGCCGACGGCACCTGGAGGAGCCCCTCTCTATGACAGTGTACCCGCCAGTGGGAGGCTATTGGTGGTAGCAGGCGGTCCCGTAAATAACCAGGTCCTAAGACATGGAGTGCTCTAAAGGTGGCAACCAAAACCTTGAAGCACACCCGGAAGACCACCGGGAGCCAGTGCAGCTCGCACAGGAGGGGTGTTACATGGGACCGCCATGTCGCTCCCATCACCACCCACGTGGCGGCACTCTGCACCAGTTGGAGCCTCCAGGTGCTCCTCAAGGGGAGCCCCATGTAGAGAGCATTGCAACAGTCCAGGCGGGAAGTGACGAGGGCATGAGTGACTGTGTGAAAGGAGTCCCGATCTAGAAAGGGATGCAACTGGCGAATCAGGCGAACCTGATGAAAAATCCTCCCGGTCACGGCCGTCAAATGCTCGTCTAAAGACAGCCGTGAATCCAGGAGGATGCCCAAGTTGCGAACCCTCTCCATGGGGGCCAGCGATTCGCCTCCAATAGTCAGTGATGGCATCAGCTGACTATATCGGGACGTCGGAAACCACAGCTGATCTGTCCCCCCCCTTCAGAGACCCACAAAAACACAGCCAGCCGAGGGTTAAGAATCACTTGGCACACTCCGCAGTTCTTATCTCAACCTTGGCAGCGATATGCACACCGTCTGCCAAGGACTTTATTAGTTTACACAAACAAGAAAATCACCTACGTAGCTTTGCCGTTCATCTAGCTTCCAAGACTACGAGGTTGCTATGTTTGTTTAGCTTTGTTCGTCACAAACTTCTTGACCCACCGTACTGTCTTATATAGATAGGCTTTGGGTGTGGTCCAGTGAGTCATTGATCCTGTGACTCCAATCCAGTGACTGTCTATTTCCTCATACGCCGCAGCTGCAGTAACCTTTTCTCTCGCCTTCTTTGGCGTGCGTCCAGGAATGACGTCTCTCCCTCACTCTCATCTGAGACACCTGTTTCCCCACTACTTGGCTCTCTTTCAGCTGGCACCTGAGACGGTGCCAGAGGGGGGGGGGGGCTGGGAGATCTGGCTGGCTCCTCTTCCTCCTGCTCAGAGCTTCCTTCCTCCAATGGGATAGGCTCAGAGGACGGGGCCACAACACACAGCCACTCGGTCTTGGAAGGATTGAGCCTGAGCCTGTTTCTCCCCATCCAGATCCGTATGGCCTCCAGGCACCGGGACATCACTTCAAGGGCATTGTTTATCGACCTAATAAATATCTATATATTATTATCCTCATTAATCATTTATTTGTCTATGGCTATTTCTTCTCTCATTATTATTTAAAATATTCTAAGATTTGAGTTAATTTTTATTATAACATTCATTTCATCCTCCTGAATCTATCCAGTAATACTACCTCTTTATGTTATATTTCACATAGTTCTAGAATTCTTGTATTGTGAAGATCTCTACCATATTTCAATTCCATATTTTTTTATCTAACCATTAATAAAATAAATCCCATATCTTATAATATTATTGATTGATTGATTGATTGATTGATTGATTTGATTTGATCTATATGCCGCCCTTCTCCGGAGACTCAGGGCGGCTTACAATGCGTTAAGCAATAGCCTTCATACTTTTGTATATTTATACAAAATCAGCTTATTGCCCCCACAAACTGGGTCCTCAATTTACCTACCTTAGAAAGGATGGAAGGCTGAGTCAACCTTGAGCCTGGTGAGATTTGAACTTACAGTAATTGCAGACAGCCGGAGTTAATCACAATGCTCTTAGTCTGCTGAGCCACCAGGCCCTTTTATCTTCTTGTTCTCTAATTTCAAATGTCAATTTGCTCATTTCAGCACATTCCATTATTTTCTTAATAACTTCATCCTGCACTGGTATTTTCTCATTTTTCCAATTTTTAGCAAAGACAATCCTTGCTCCTGTTAATACATTCACAATCAGATATCTCAATTCTCTATTATATATTTCAGGTACAATCCCCAATAAAAAAATCTCTGGTTTAAAATCTATGTGTTTTTTTGTCATTTTTTCCAACCACGTGTGGATTTTAGTCCAGTATCTTTTGGCTTCTCCACATGTCCACCACATATAGTAATATGAACCCAGTATCTGATGACATTTCTAACATTTTTCGGATTTATTCTTAAACATTCTGGTTATTCTCGTCGGGGGTAGATGCCACCTGTAAAACATCTTATACAAATTTTCTTTATATGCAGTTGACATTGTCATTTTATAATTTTGAGACCACAATTTTTGCCATCTCTCTAAGTCAATTTCATGTCCAAAAATTTTCCCCCAAGCAATCATTGTTTCTTTAACTTGTTCTTCTTCCAACTTAACCGCCAATAAATATCCATATAGTTTTTTAATTACGTTTCCATCAGTACCTGTTAAAATGTTATCTAAATTAGACAAATTATTATAAAAACCTTCTGTCTTCAAATCTTTATTGTTTCTAGAGTGTATTTGCAAATAGGAAAACCAATTCATCTTTATACCTTGTTCTTCTAGTTCTTGAATAGATTTAAGTTCACCCTTTTCATTCAATAATTCATTATATCTAACAATTTGTTCCTTTCTAAATGTTATTGAATATGAGAATGCTTCAATAGTTGATAACCAGACTGGAATTTTTAAATAATATTGTCTTTTCAATCTTCTCCCAGTTTAATAGCAAGGCCTCTTGTATAAAATGTCTTCTAAAATACCCCTGCATTTTTGTTCCCTTATACCATAAAAAAGCATGCCAGCCCAACAACAAATCATGTCCTTCTAGAGTCAATAATCTAGTATTTCTTAGCATTATCCATTCCTTGATCCACATCAAACTTGTTGCTTGATAATATAATACCCAATTAAGCAGACCAAATCCTCCTCATATTCTAGCATCTTGCAACAATTTTAGTTTTATTCTCACTTTTTTTCCCTGCCAAATGTATTTCGACACTATTTTATTTAAATCCTCAAAATAGTATTTCCCCAACCTAATTAGAATTGTCTGGAACAAGTATAGAATTCTAGGTAATATATTCATCTTAATTGTAGATATTCTCCCTATTAATGATAATTGTAAATTTTCCTATTTTGCCAAGTCTGTCACTGTTTTTGAGTTTATTGTAATTGTTCTTACTATCTGTTGTTGAGTTTATTGTAATTGTTCTCTTTAAGTGTACTACATCTTGCTGTCAAGTATATCCCCAAGTACTTTACCTTATTTGTGACCTGCATCTTCAATACTTCCGCCAGTTCTTTTTGTTTTATTAACATATTTTTTGTCAAAATCTTCATTTTGTCTTTATTTATTTTCAAGCCTGACACTTTTCCATATTCTCCTATCTTGTCTATCAATGCAATTGCTGATTCTAGTGGATCTTCAAGAATAAAAACCAGGTCGTCTGCGAATGGTTGCAATTTGTATTCTTCCTCTTGAATTTCCATTCCTTTTATATCTTTTTCTTCTCTAATATTTCTATTTAACACTTCTAATGTTAACACAAACAACAAAGGTGACAGTGTCTGGTACCTTTTTTTATCTCAATAGAATCTGTCAATTCTCCATTTATCATTACTTTTGCTGTTTGTTTATGGTATATGGCTTCTATGGTTTGAATAAATTTTCTACCAAAGCCCATCTGCTCCAGCTGTGAAAGCATAAATCGCCAATTCACATTATCAAAGGCTTTCTGTGCATCTAAAAATATCAAAGCCATTTGTTTTTTGGGATGTGCCTCATAGTATTCCAAAGTGTTCAGAATTATCCTTATGTTATCTTTGATTTGTCTTTTTGGCAGAAACTCATTTTGATCAGAGTGTATGAAGTTATTTAAATATCTTTTGAGTCTTTCTGCCAGTATTGAAGTGAAGATTTTATAGTCTGAATTTAGCAGGGATATGAGCCTATAGTTCTTGATTTGTTGTGGGTTGGTATCCTCCTTTGGAACCAGTGTAATATATGCTTCTGACCATGACTTGGGTAATTTCATCTTTGACATAACTTCATTCATGACTTCTAACAATGGGAGGCTCAACGATTCTTGTAGTATCTTATAATATTCCGCTGGCAGTCCATCCGGGCCTGGTGCCTTCCCATTCTTTTGTTTTTTAAGTGCTTCAGTTAATTCCATCATCGTTATATTTCCTTCTAACATCATTTCGGTGTATTTGGAAATCTGGGGTAAATTTGCTTTCTGCGGGTATCGTTTAACATCTTCCTCCTCAATATTCTCTTGCTCATACAGTTTCCTATAATAATCTTGTATAATTCTTTTCTTCTCTTTATTCCCATATTTAATTTGCCCTTGGTCATCTACTAGTTGTATTATTTTTCTTGATTCTCTCTCTTTTTTCAGTCAGACGGTGGATGGCTGCTGGGCCCGCAGGCCCATGAATTATGCTTGGTCAGGGAAGCGCTGGAGCCGTTGGCAGCATTGGTCGCTGGGGCGGCCTGTATGCCGGCGCCCAGGCACCCTGGAGGTGGCAGGAGGGCGCCTGGAGGAGGAGGAAGATCCTGGCGAGGAGGTGGTGATGACGCTGACGGCTCCAGCGGGGCCCCGGCGGGCCAGCGGACTTGCTGGTGGCCGGTGGGGGGTCTCTATCTTGGGGGCCATCGCCAGGAGGTGAAGACTCAAATGGGTCTAATTGGGTTGGCCCCCATGGCTACTGTTGGTGGTGAGGGTTCCTTCCACTGACTAAGTGGACTTACAATCTGGGGCCATCCTTTATACCATCTTTACACCCTGTTGGAGTCGCCCCCCCCCCGCCTGTCCTCCGTTGGCCCTCGAACTATCTTCGCCCTCCCCACTATCTGCCTGCAAATCTCCGGAGTTGTTTTTTTCGATCTTGGCTCCATTTGCCATCTCGCTGACTGGCCGTACTGGAGAACAGGGCAGTCATGGGAGGACTTACGGAACCGGTTCTTTATTGCTACCTACCCTGAGGGGGTGTCACATCCTTCAGGACAACATGGCCGGGCCACTGTGAGAGAGTGGCCTTGGTCTTTCCAACTTACCTGACTATTGCAATGGACCACGGTGAGAGGGTGGTCTGGATATCCCCCAGTTGGACAGAACACAGAGTCTCCTAGCCGCTACTGTGAGAGGGTAACGGTGACTCTCCCGATGACCTGGCCCTGCTCCTGGATATTTTGAACTATTACTGTGGACCCGAGCCATGCCTTACCGTCTTCTCTGTTTGTATTCGTGTTGGATGTACTCTAGGTCTATGCTTCTTGCCCTGCGAGACTCCCCCCTCTCGCAGGCTTGGCCTTCTATGCTATAGAGGGCCTACCTTAATGACGGCTTTTGGGACCACGAGAGGTGGCATGTTGCTAAACGGGGACTGAGGGGTTTTTAAAGATCTGTTTTAATTAGATTTTTAAGGGGCTCCGGGGGAGGGGGGAGGGAGCGGGTTTGGGGGAGAACCCGGGTGGGAGAGGGACAGGTCTGGCAGTTTGTGGTGCCATGGGGGGTGTAGACTCTGGAGGTAAGAGGGCTCCTAGAGAGCCCTCTGTCGAGGGCTGTGCTATAAATATGCTGTGTGGGAGGGGCAGATATGGCGAGAGCGGGGGACCATATCATGTGGTGGGGGCACGCACTCGCTGTCTTCGAGCGATTGCGTGCCCCGGTCCCCGGAGCTATTCCCGTTCCCCAGGTTCTTCAGTCTCAGGACCCGAGGCTCTGGCTGTTGTTATGCAATGCTAGGTCCGTGGTAAATAAGGCCCCCCTCATATGTGACCTTCTTCAAGAGGGGGGTGCGGACCTAGCTGGTATTATGGAGACCTGGTTGGGCCATGAGGGTGGGGTTCCCCTCGTGGAGATGTGCCCACCAGGCTTCCTTACATTCCATCAGCCGCGAGCTCAGGGTAGGGGTGGGGGAGTAGCGGTCATTATTAAGGAAAGTCTTGATCCGAGGGAGGCCACTGTACCTCAGATAGCCAGGTGTGAGTCCATCTTTGTGAGGTGGGGTCGTGGTGGGCAGATGGGTCTGTTAGTCACGTACCTGGCTCCCTGCCACGTGGCAACGACCCTGCCCGAGCTTCTCAATGTTGTAGCCGAGGTGGCGATTGGTACCCCCAGGCTTATGGTCTTGGGGGATTTCAATCTGCCATCTATCGGTGAAACATCTGAGATAGCTCGGGAGTTCATGGCTTCCATGACGGCCATGGACCTGACCCAGGTAATTCAGGGCCCGTCTCACATCGGTGGACACACCCTGGATCTAGTTTTTGTCTCTGGTCAGTGGTTGAGTGGTCTTGACATTGGGGATATAGGTGTTGAACCCTTGTCATGGACTGACCACTCGCTCCTTCGACTTGACTTTCTGACCGCTGCACCTCGCCGCAGGGAGGCGGAACCAACCAGGTGGTTCCGCCCCAGGCGCCTGATGGATCCTGATAGGTTCCAGATGGAGCTTGGGCCATTTCCTGAGACACTGACACATGACTCGGCCGAGGACCTGGTGGCTGCCTGGGATAGGGTGGCCGGCGAGGCCTTGGACCGCGTCGTGCCTTTGCAGCCTCTGACCCAGCCCCGAACTCACTTAGCTCCTTGGTTTACCGAGGAACTGAGGGAGATGAAGCGCTGGAAAAGATGCCTGGAGAGCGGTTGGAGGGCCAGTCGCTCTGAATCTGACTTAACACTAGTAAGAGCTCATATTAAGACTTACATAGTGGCGATAAAAGCGGCAAAGTCCAATTATTTTGCCGCTCTTATTGCATCATCAGATAATCACCCAGCCGCCCTGTTCAGGGTGACCCGCTCCCTCCTCCATTTGGGAGCGCGGGAGGATCCCTTGCAGGGCCGAGCTGAGGATTTTGTTCAATATCTGGATGATAAAATAACTCAGATTCAGGAAGATCTGGCCGCTGACTGGGTTAGTTCAGGCGAGGGGACTGAGGCAGGTCTTAAGAGTGTTATCTGGGCTGAGTTCGATCCTGTGGCTCCCGAGGACGTGGACAGGATTCTGGGAAGACTGAACACGACCACATGTTTATTGGACCCGTGTCCCTCCTGGTTGGTGCTGGCTTCCCGGGAGGTTACACGAGGCTGGCTCCAGGGGATTATTAACGCTTCTTTGAGTGAGGGTGCCCTACCAGCCGCCTTGAAGGAGGCGGTGGTGAGGCCCCTCCTCAAGAAGCCTTCTCTGGACCCAGCTGTTTTGGCTAATTACCGTCCAGTCTCCAACCTTCGCTTCCTTGCGAAGGTTGTTGAGAGTGTGGTAGCGTGGCAGCTCCCCCAGTACCTGGATGAAGCTGTCTATTTAGACCTGCTCCAGTCCGGCTTCAGGTCTGGATACAGCACCGAAATGGCATTGGTCGCGTTGGTGGATGATCTCTGGAGGGCCCGGGGTAGGGGGTACTCCTCTATCCTGGTGTTGTTAGACCTCTCAGCGGCTTTTGATACCATCGACCATGGTATCATGTTGCGCCGGTTGGAGGGATTGGGGGTGGGGGGCACCGTTTTACGGTGGTTCTCCTCCTACCTCTCCAACCGGTCGCAATCCGTGTTGACAGGGGGGCAGCGGTCGACCCCGAGGTGCCTAGTGTGTGGGGTGCCACAAGGGTCGGTCCTCTCACCTCTCCTGTTCAACATTTATGTAAAGCCGCTGGGCAAGATCATCCGTGGTTTTGGGGTGGAGTTCCATCAGTACGCTGATGATACTCAGCTGTACATCTCCACCCCAGACCACCCCAACGATGCCGTGGAAGTGATGTCCCAGTGCCTTGAAGCTGTGTGCGTCTGGATGGGGAGAAACAGGCTTCGACTCAACCCCTCCAAGACCGAGTGGCTGTGGCTGCCGGCGTCCCGATATAGCCAGCTGACGCCATCGCTGGTTATTGTGGGCAAATCATTGGCCCCCACGGAAAGGGTGCGCAACTTGGGCATCCTCCTGGACCCACGGCTGTCCTTAGAGGATCATACGACAGCTGTGGCCAGGGGGGCTTTCTATCAGGTTCGCCTGATACGCCAGTTGCGTCCCTTTCTAGATCGGGACTCCCTACGCACAGTCACTCAGGCGCTCGTCACTTCTCGCCTGGACTACTGTAATGCTCTCTACATGGGGCTCCCCTTGGGGTACACCGGGAGGCCCCAACTGGTGCAAAATGCAGCCGCGCGGGGGATTATGGGAGCGACAGGGCGCTCCCATGTGACACCTCTCCTGCGAGAGCTTCATTGGCTGCCGGTGGACTACCGGGTGCGTTTCAAGGTGTTGGTAATCACCTCTAAAGCACTCCATGGCTTAGGGCCAGGGTACTTACGGGACCACCTTCTGCCACCAATTGCCTCCCACCGGCCGGTTCGCTCCCACAGAGAGGGCCTCCTCAGGGTGCCGTCAGCCAGACAATGCTGGCTGGCGACCCCCAGGGGGAGAGCCTTCTCTGTGGCAGCTCCCACCCTCTGGAACGATCTTCCTCCAGAGTTAAGAACAATTTCCGACCTCCGGACTTTTCGTCGGGCTTTAAAAACATACTTTTTTCAGCTTGCCGGCTTAGCCTGATTCCTGTTAAACATTTTAATATTTTTAGAGTCTGCTATTTATTTTAAATTAATTCATTTTAATTATTGGCCACCTTATATTTGTTCTTTTTATGAAATTTTAACTTTTGTGTACTTGGTTTTTATTTGGCTGTTCACCGCCCTGAGTCCGCAAGGAGAAGGGCGGTATATAAATCTAAATAAATAAATAAATAAATAAATAAATAAATAAATATATGCTAACCATCTACCTGGTTTATTTGCGTCTTCAAAGTAGTTCTGTTTGGCACTTCTAATTTTTTTGTGCTAAATCCTCTTTTTCTATTAGTCCCATTTTATGTTTAATTGTGTCCATTTTTATTGTAATATCCTTTTTTTGTGGAGATTTCTGTAATTCTTTTTCAAGTTTTTTGTAGTCATCTTCTAATGTTTTATAAGCTTGTCTTTTCTTAATGTTTCTTTTCCTTGTATAGTCTATTATCAGACCTGTTGCATAGGCCTTCATTGTATCCCAAAGATTTTGCATAGATGTGTCCTCTTTTCTATTTTCTTTCTTTAAAAAAGCCAATTCTTTCTCCATTCTCTCTACAAATTCCTTTTCTTTTAGTATTGTATTATTTAAGGTCCATCTAGATCTTCTCCTTTGTCGTTTCCATTTCATTGTCATTGGATTATGATCTGCCCAGGTACTTGCTTCTATGTCAATTTCTTCTGTTAGATGTCAATTCCATTGTCATCCATATCATGTCTATTCTAGACCATGATGAATGTCTATTTGAATAAAAAGTATATTGTCTATTTTTTCCATTTCTTTCTCTCCGTGCGTCTTTCAAATTTATTTCCTCTGTCATTTTAAAGAAAGATTTCAGAATAGTCTTTCTACTTTGCTTTGTTGTTTTCTGTGTATTGTAATCTAATTTCTCATCTACTATACCATTAAAATCTCCCATCATGCAAATATTATCATAGTCCAACTCAATTACTTTCATATGTAATTTTCTGTAAAATTCTTCTTGATTATCATTAGGAGTGTATTTTGCTATTAAAAGTATTTTCGTATTATCTATTATTTCCACCATCAAAATTCTTCCATCATCATCTGTATAAATTTGCTCCGCTGGGATTGTGTCTCTAATATATAAAACAATTCCTCTTTTTTTACATTGTGGCAATGAAGTGAATGTTTTCCCCAATTTTGGCTGTATCAATATTTGTTCATGCTGTTTCTTTCTTTCTTTTTTTTATTATTAGATTTATATACCGCCCTTCTCCCGAAGGACTCAGGGCGGTGTACAGCCATGATAAAACAATGAACCATACAACATTTAAAACCCATTTAAAACAGAATTAAACAAATTTGGCCTTCTCAGTTAAAAACCCATAATTTAAAATACCCCGTCCAGATTTTTTTAGTCAGCCAGGCCAGCCTGATGAAATAACAGGGTCTTAAGGGCCCGGCGAAAGGTATGGAGATCAGGAATCATACATATCCCAGGGGGTAGTTCATTCCAGAGGGCGGGTGCCCCCACAGAGAAGGCTCTCCCCCTGGGGTTCACCAGCCTACATTGTTTTGCCGACGGCACCCTGAGGAGCCCCTCTCTGTGGGAGCGTGTTGGTCGGTGGGAGGCTATTGGTAGCAGAAGGTGGTCCCGTCTTAATCTGTACTTCTTGTAAGCAAATTATATCAAACCTTAAATTTCTGTAATCTATGAAATATCTTTCTTCTTTTAATAGCTAAATTAAGTCCATTTATGTTTATTGTAATCAATTTTTTCTCTTCCATATTTATATTTTATAAGAAGGGTTTATTGCGTTAGTGGATCTCGGTTCACATTGCTCTCTATATTCCACATTGCCACCCACTGCGCCTTCTTCTTTTTCAATCATTGCAGAGCATTCTTCTTGTAGTTCAATCAGTGTATCTTCTCTTCTTGTCTCCTCTTCTTTTTCTCTATGGTATTCTGCCCAAAATGCTTTTGCTTTATCAATTGAATCTATTCTATATTTTTGTTGTTGCCACAAGGCCTTCTGGTATCAACCATCTGTAATTCACACCTTTCTTAAGTAATATTTTGGTCAGAAAATGATATTCTCTTCTCATCTTTCTCACTCTTTTCAGTATTTGTTTCAAAACCACAATTTCCTTATCTTTATATTTCAATGTTTTCTCTTTTGTGACCTTCAGTATTTGCGTTTTAATCGATTTCTTATTGGATCTTATGTGGACTTCTCTGGGTAGCTTGTTTCTCATTGCGTATCTTGTGAAAACTCAAAATACCTTGTGTATGCCATCCATCATCTTTTCTTTAGTAATTTCTAGTGCTTCTGCTAAGATTTCTATCATTTTTTCTGCCAAGTTTTCTCCCTTTTCTACTTCTATATTTTGAAATCTGAGGTAAAATTCTGATCTGTCCATCTCCCATCCCAATATTCCACTCTTATCTCACTCAACCTCATCCAATCTACTGTCAATATCTCAATTTTTTTTGTCTCTTTGTTCTTCCTTTTCTTCAATTTTTTTGGAGTCTATCCTCATATTTCTTCATCATTTGATATATGTTCTCCACTTTTTCATCTGTTTATTTTGTTCTTTGTTCAATTTTCTCTGTTCTCTGTTCAATGTTCTCTACTCTTGATTGTATTTTTTGAATTCTTTGCCAAATCATCTGCAACATCACTTCCTTTTCCTTCTCTCAGTCCTTTTCCTTTTCCTGTTGCAACATTGTCTGTATTTATCGTTGTCCTCCAGATGGTGAAGAGGAAGGAGTCGATGTAGAAGAACCAATAGCTGTAGCCTTTCTACTCATTTCTGTGTAGTGATTGCCAAAAATTCAAACAAATTCAAATCTTCAGGTTCTTCTATACCTTAATCCACTTATATATTTATTTATTTATTTATTTATTTATTTCAATTTATATACCGCCCTTCTCCCCGGGAGGGGGACTCAGGGCGGTGAACAACCAAATTTAAAACACATATAATACAAACATTAAAAGAATTTTAAAATTGAATTAAATCATTGGCGTTCCAAATAAAAGTCTCAACCCCATTAAAATACCCAATTTAAACCCCAGAAATCAATCGAATTTTTTTTTGTTAAAACCCCATTAAAATCAATCAAGCAAGGCCGGCTTGTTGGAATAAATAGGTCTTAACAATAAGAAAAGTAAAAGCTAAAAAGAAGCAGAGAAAAAAAAGGAAATAAAAATCTTCAGGCTCTTGTATGCCTTAATCCAATTGAATAGAGAGATATTGACCACATTAACAGTCTCCAATCGACTTCCATTTGGCACTGCTGTCGTCGCGGACAGTCTTTTCGGACCGCCAGCCCCGCAATTCTGTAAAAGCCACTTTGACAGCGCAGAACAGCTGTCAAGTGGCTGAAAAACCTCTCCTTTGGGAGAAGAAGGAGAGAAGAGCTGCTGAGGGTGGGTAGAGCCCCCCCGAAAGCTCTCTGGATAATTCCAGAGGCTTGGAGGTGGGAGCTCCCTGTTTACCCCACTGGAAGCTCCAGATCCGGGATGACTCTGTTCTTACAGAGCTAGACGTCGCGACCAATTCTGCAAGCAAGAAACAGATCTAATGAGAGCAAGAGCAGACAGAGCGGGACCAGTGTGGGAATAATAAGTCACCTAATAACAGAATTGTCAGTAGGTCTTATCTTAGCACGTATAGGGAATTAGGATGTCGAAGTACAACACGCCATCTGAAAGTCCCAACGGCTCAGGAAATGCCTACGTGATTACTCTCGCATGGGCACAGGAGTTGCCTACGTGACTACCCTCACCTATATGCAACCCGATCATGTAACCACCCCCAACCCCACCTTATTATGATGCTGTATAATGAATTAAGAGTATTCCCAATAAAAGGGGGTCGCGGAGTTTGTTCTGGGCTTCCATCCCGAGATACCTGCTTGCGTGTCTTATTTTCTCATGGGAGACCACCACAACTGGTGACCCCTGACGTGATCCAGTGAAACGGATACGTCTCAACGTGATTCCACAAGGGAATACGTCCCTGCCGACCCTCTGCTTATCGCCTGGAATAGGCACGGTGCACCCGAAGACGTCGCTGGTGACTGACTCTTCTTTTTTGTAAGTATGGGGGGGTGGAATGTCTGCAGCTCAGAAAGCTCACGTGGAAGAGTTGAGACTATTGGGCAGGAAGAAATACCTTTCTCCTCAGGAACAAAATTTCATTAAATCTCTGTCTAAAAGTGAGGCTGTTAAATTACTTGCCTATGTGTGGGCTCAATGTCCATCCTATCCAGAGGGCGGATCTCTAAAAACAGAGATGTGGAAGAAGATTGGCGCCGTCTTCCACAAACCTTCTCGGGCGCCGCCTGATATTTTGTGCCTTTGGAAAAAAGCCTATACTTTGATTCAAAACCATGCTGATTTGCCTCACCAGCCTTTATTAGATCCGCCACCGTACCAGGCTCCTTCAGTTATGGTGACTACCCCGCTGCCCTCAGTCGTGAGCCCCTTTTCACCCACGGCTCTCGAAACCTCGGTTCCCTCTGCTCCTAGCCCCCGCCCCTGTTTCTCAACCTGGTCTTATTCACGGGGCATACCAAAAGGCTTTAAAATCTGGTACTTTGGATGCTGACGATCTAGCCGACACCGAGTTGTTCCCGGTCACTTTTCAACAAGGACCCACCAGGGGTGTTCTTGTTGACTGGGAACCCCTGCCTTTGCAGATAATAAAAGAATTAAAAAAGGCAACTACGGATTACGGCATAACCAGCCCCTATACTAGGGGTTTGTTGAATGCCATTGCTGGCAACTATCAGATGTTGCCTCAAGATTGGAAGGACTTGCTTAGAATGTTATTAACTGGTACGCAATATGTTGTTTTTGAATCTGAATTTAAAAGGGAAATCCAAACCAGAGTCCTTCGCCCAGGTTTTCAATGGACAGTTGACCAACTCTATGGGGAAGGTGCTTTTGCTACAATTAATGCTCAGGCTCAAATCTAGCCCCTCCTGCGTTTCCTTTCATTAGTTCTGCTGTTCTTTCTGCCTTGAGTCGTGTTGATGATCAAGGCACCCCAACCCAATCCTTTTCCGCTATTCGCCAGGGAGCGACAGAGTCATATGCCAATTTCATTAACCGCTTACAGCTCGCAGTAACCCGCCAAATATCTAACCAAGAAGCGGCAAAAGAGATTTTAATGAAACTCGCTTTTGAACATGCAAATGCGGATTGTCAATCCATTCTTAAGTCCTTAGTCTCTAACCCGGCCTCCACTCTGGCGGATTTCCTTAAAGCTTGCCGTGTCATCGGCACTCAATCCTATCAGATGGATGCATTGGCCGCAGCCATACAAAAGGGGAACCAACCTCAGGGCACTTGCTTCAATTGTGGAAAACCTGGCCATTTCAAAAAACAGTGCCGAGCCCCGGGTGGCGGCGCTGCCCGCACCCTGCCCAATTCCAACGCCAAACCAAAGATGGTATGTCCTAAATGTAAAAAGGGCTTTCATTGGGCTAACCAATGCCGCCCCTCCCCTCAGAACCAGGGAAACTAATAACGGGGCTTGCAGCTAGCCCCTTTCCAAAAGCTGCATCCTCTCTCTCCCATAGCGAAATTTCTTTCTCTCCTGTCGCTTCCTCTCCGCTTTTTGCCCCACCCTGTTGTCAAGGCGTGGATTTGAAACTTCTCGCTGATACTTCTGTTGAGTTTCCTAATCTCCTTGTTGTTGCGCACGCCCAGTTGCCTGGCCCGCTCCCGCTGGACGCTACTGCAACTGTTCTTCCGGTGGCAGTGGCCCGTCAACGAGGCATCTTTGTCCTCCCCTTCGTGCTTGATTCTCTCCCTCAAAATTGTGTTCAGATTCAATTCTATACCAATGTCCCCGTATTGGCAAAAAAGGGAGATATTGTTGCTAGATTGGTACTGTTACCTAAGAATGTGTCTGCTTCCTTTGTGGAACCCCTGCCCACCGAGCTGTTAGCTCTTACAAAGCCAATCACTCCCCAGAAACCGATTATGCCGTTTTTAATTAACGGCATTCTCTTTTCTGGCCTTATCGATTTGGGCGCTGACGTTTCAGTCATCAGAATGGCGGAGTGGCCCTCTCATTGTCCCCTTGAATCATCTCCAGAAGTACGGGGAGTGGGCAGCACACAACAGGCAAGTTCTAGCAAAAATTGGCTTACGGTACAACGTGTTACAAAAGGGATTACAGCGCAAATCAAGCCAGTTGTCCTGCCCCTTCACATTAATTTATGGGGCAGAGATCTTATCTCACAATTTGATGCGAAACTTCTTTTGGAGGACTAGCTATGTCTCCAACTCCCCTAAAGCTTACTCTGCTCTCTCCTACGCCTGTCTGGATAGATCAATGGCCACTTACCAGTGGAAAATTAATCGCATTACAACAGCTGGTGGATGATCAACTACGTTCCGGACATTTGGAGCCAACCACTAGCCCGTACAATACTCCAGTATTTGTGGTCAAAAAGAAGTCGGGGAAATGGAGATTAATTCACAATCTCAGGGGTGTCAATGCCATTGTTAAGCCAATGGGCCCGCTCCAATGCGGGATGCCCAACCCAAATATGATCCCTAAAGATTATGATTTGGTGGTCATTGATCTCAAGGATGCCTTTTTTACTATTCCGTTGCATGATGATGATAAGGAACTTTTTGCCTTTTCAATTCCTCAGACCAACATGTCTCGCCCTACCCCGTGTTATCAATGGACTGTCTTGCCTCAGGGCATGCTTAATAGTCCCACAATGTGTCAATATTATGTTGACACAGTTCTTTCGCCTTTCCGTACTTCTCACCCTCATTTGTTGCTTTATCACTATATGGATGATATCCTCATGGCCGCCCCGGGTCCTCCTGGCACGGTCCGACCTTTTCTTCCTGAACTGATTCAGCACCTGTCCTCTTATAGGTTTCAGGTGGCTCCCGAAAAAGTTCAGACCCACCCACCTTTTTCCTATCTGGGTCATAAGGTTCTAGCCTCCTCTTCTACACCCACTCTACCTCGTATTGTTCTCCCGAATCCTCTTACTCTTGTAGTCCTTCAGCAGATACTGGGCGTGATAAATTTTGTCCGCCCGTTTCTTGCACTCACTATGGCTCAACTCTCCCCCCTTTTCCTGGCCCTTAAAGGCCCTTCGTCTCCCTCATCAGTCATTGTCTTGACTGACTCTCAAAAGCATGTGCTAACTCTTATCGACTCCGCCATGGCCATTCGCTGGGTGGATAGAGCCATCCCTAATGAACCCGTGTCCCTTGTACTTTTTAACACCCCATCCATCCCAACTGCTGCTCTGATCCAAAATAAAAAAGGCACTGTTGCTGTCCTGGAATGAATTCATCTTCCTAATACCCCACACAAATCTATTAACCCTTTGCATTATATGTTCGCCTTGCTCATCACCAAAGGCCGGTTTCGAGCAAAGTGTCTCATTGGCTTTGATGTTATTTCTTTGTTTGTCCCCATGTCTCTCACCACTTGGGAACCCCTGTATGCTACTTCTGACCCCCTGCAATTCTCTTTGGCAGAATGGGCGGGCAGTGTCTCCTGTCATGTCCCGTCTGATCCTCGCTTTCAACTCCTTCACAATATTCTGATCTTTTTCCACTCCACTTTCTTCATCCCCAATTTCTAACGCTGTCACTGTGCATGTAGACGGCAGCAAATCTTATGGAGCATGTGTGTGGAAAGAGGGGGATCAGTGGCAGACCAAAATTACCCCTCCTCAAACTTCCGCTCAGCGGGCCGAGTTAGCTGCTACCATCTTGGCATTTCAGACTTTCCCCATCTCTCCCTTCAATCTCATCCTTGACAGCCTTTATGTTTACAAGGTTCTCACATCCTTGTCAGATTCCTATATTTCACCATCTCTTGATGATAAACTTTTAAGTTTGTTTATAACTCAACAATCCCTTCTTCATGCGAGGACGGCGCTCTTTTTCCCAGCCCATATTAGAAGTCACCAACCATTTCCTGGTATTATTCAAGAGGGGAACTCTCGGGCTGATGCTGCAGCAGCCGCTGCCCTTACAGCGCCCCTTGATCTCTCTGTTCTTTCTTTGTCCCCTATTACCCCGTGGGCTAGCCACTCTTACTTTCACCAAAATCGTAAGGCCTTAATGAAACAATTTTCTCTCTCTGCCACAGAGGCCTCTGCTATTATTCAACAATGCCCCACTTGCAGCTTGCAAGCGCACTCTGTTCCCCTGGGGGTAAACCCCCGGGGCACAGAGAGTTGTCAATTATGGCAAATGGATGTCACCTTGTATCCTTCATTTGCCCCCTGGAAGTATATTCATGTTTCTATTGATACATACTCAGGGTTTATCATGGCCTCCCCGCAGAGGGGTGAAGCCACCAAACATGTCATCAATCATTGTATTTGGACTTTTAGTATTCTGGGCAATCCTAAACAAATAAAAACGGACAACGGTCCTGCATATACTAGTGCTGCCTTTGCACAGTTTTGCCACCGGTGGTCCATCTTGCACAAATTTGGAATCCCATACAACTCCACTGGCCAGGCCATTGTGGAACGGGCTAATCAGACTCTTAAAAAGGCCCTTGATGTTCATATCAAACAGAAAGGGGAAAATATCCCCGGCTTGCCTGGAATACAAAATACCCTGAACCTTGCCTTGTTTACCCTAAATTTCCTCAATGTTTCCGGCACCCTCGGGTCAACTGTCGCAAATTGGCATTTTTCTGCTTCTCCTATAGACTCTCCACGACTGCAAGTTTATTATCGCCATATTCCAGATCCTATGTGGAAAGGCCCGGCCTCTCTCGTTACCTGGGGTCGGGGCTACGCTGCAGTCGAAGACAATGGCGAAATTATATGGACTCCTGCCCGCTGTGTTCGCCCATATATGGCCACTTAAACTTGATATTGAGGCCAGTGACCCAGGGACATGGGCCAGCAACGCATTTGTGAGAGATTTGAATAAGGCTGCTTTACTTCTCAATAAAACTAACTGTTGGATTTGCATGCGCATTCCCTCTGATGGGAAAACAGGCCTGGCACTTCATAGTGTGCCTTTCAATGAGACCGGATGGACATCCCTGTGGCCCCAGACAACAGCCCTACTTAAACACACGTATGCTGTCCCTACCCGGATTTTAGAGCTGGCCCGTTTTTGTTTCAGCAGCGCCGGCCTGTCCACTAATGCCAAGTACTTGGGGACTTATACTAATTGTTATCAGACCATTACATGGGATTCGGCGGCCAGATGTTCACGTATAAAAAACAATCTGACAGAAATCACAAACACCACAGACAATACTATAGAATACAGTTCCAATCAGTGGACCAATGTCAGCACATATTGGGCTTGTTCCACTATGGAAGCCATTGTGACTTTCGCCAATGCTTCATCGGGGGGGTTATACGAACTGAGTCAGTGTTGGCTTCTTCATGGCCGACAAGCATACCGACAGGTGCCGAAAGACTGGAAAGGCATATGTACTCTTGGCCTTCTTGTTCCGGCCACGTATCCTGTAGTGACATTGCCACAGGGCCGCCTCCGTAACAAGAGGATCACCACGGACGATCAACCATTGACATTGGATGGCTCATTAAAAACTCAGATATCCAGAGGCATTTTGCCCAATCTAGGGGTAGCAATGAACTATCGGGATCTTCATTTACTAAACAATTGGACAGTACATATGTTCAACGAGACTATCAAGGTGATGAAGCTGATGAACAAAGAACTGGCTGAGGTCAGGGAGGTGGTCTTACAAAACCGATATGCCTTAGATATTATGCTGGCAGCTAAAGGAGGCGTCTGTGCCCTTATTCATTCACATTGTTGTGCCTATGTATCTGACTATCAATATAACATCACTCACACCATAGAACATATGGAAAACATGATCAAAAACAATCCTTTACCGTCTGATGGACCTGACGCTATTGACATCTGGGCTGCCCTATGGTCGTGGCTCCTGGATGGTTCTTGGTTAAAATCAATTATGCCAACTATTGTATCTATAATCATATTGCTTGTTTTGCTTTGTTGTTGTGTCCAATGTCTCCCCTCTCTTCTACAAATGTGCAAAGGTTTTATTCCCTCCAATAGGAAGGACGTTCTGGTAAGTGAAACCAAAAGTCTTCTGGAATTGGAGGAGGCCAACCTCAACAAAACAGAAAAGGAGGAGATGTGGGAATAATAAGTCACCTAATAACAGAATTGTCAGTAGGTCTTATCTTAGCACGTATAGGGAATTAGGATGTCGAAGTACAACACGCCATCTGAAAGTCCCAACGGCTCAGGAAATGCCTACATGATTACTCTCGCATGGGCACAGGAGTTGCCTACGTGACTACCCTCTCCTATATGCAACCCGATCATGTAACCACCCCCAACCCCACCTTATTATGATGTTGTATAATGAATTAAGAGTATTCCCAATAAAAGGGGGTCGCAGAGTTTGTTCCGGGCTCCTATCCCAAGATACCTGCTTGCGTGTCTTATTTTCTCATGGGAGACCACCACAGACCAGGAGACCAAACTGTTGCAAGTATTGGTGCTTAACTCTGGGATTACATTGTTTCTAATTGTATCTAACTGAGTGGGAGGCTGGAAGAAATGGCGCCTTTGTTGTGAAAGTGAAAGTGAGAAACAAAAGTGCCTACTGAGAGTGTTGCGCTTTAAAAGTGACTTAAAGCTGCAGGAAATTAAGAAGCTGTTGGAGAAAGGACTATTTGGACTATTTTGACTTATAAAAAAAATCTATAAATTTTTGGAAGCTTTTTAAGAGACTTTGTGGCTGTGAAGAGGAAAAAAGATTCCCTTTTAAAAATGGCTTCTAAACAGGCGAAGCCAGGAATTTCTAAAAGTGGAGGAGGCTCTCCAACAGTCTCAGTAGTAACACAGAAAGTTCAGCTTCCGGTGGATTCACAGAGTCAGGAGGCTTCCTTTAGAGATCTTAAAGAATTTATAAAAGAAGCCATGAATAATCAAACAGTAATTATGGAAGGGAAACTCAAAAAATTTGAGGAGGATATAAAGGCAATTAAGGATGTGGTTGAGGTTAAGCACAATGAAATAAGAGTTGACATCATTCTGGCAGTTCCAGGATTATCAAAACACCTCATCCAGCTAGATGAGAGAGTAGAAGAAATTAATGAAGCTAATTTGAATTTGGAAGATAAAGTTGGAGAGATTATGACTAAAACAGAGAAGGTGGAAGATGAATTGGTTACGTTACAATATAGATCCATGGAATTTGCTTTGAGATTGAGAGGGCTGAAAGAAAATAGCCAGGAAAACTTAAAGGATATTTGTGCTGAAGCTATAGCAGAGATTATTAAAGAAAGAGTGGAGGATGTGGCAATTTGTATTGACAAAATCTACAGAGTTAATTCCTGGATAGCAAGACAAAGGCAGTTACCAAGAGATGTGGTAATTTATTTTACAGACAGGAGGATTAGAAATTATATCTTACAGGCTTCTTACAATAACAAGGTTCAGGTGGATGGAAAAGAATTATTGATTCTTAAAGAGATCCCTCCCAAAATGCTAAGAAGCAGAAAGGACTTTGGTTTCTTGGTAAATGAACTGAGAAATCAGCAACTGCAGTACAGATGGGATGTTCCAACTGGCTTAATAGTGACTTATCGTGGAGAAAGACACTGTTTAAATACAGTCTGGAAAGCAAAAGATTTTTATGTCAATGTTTTGAAGGCTGGATACCCACCCTCACCGGGGGGGGGGGGGGGGTAAAAAGAAAATGGATATGTTGCAACAAGAGAAAGATGGAAAGCAGGTACAAACTTATGCTGAAGTGGCAGCTGGAGGAATCATCATGGAAGAAGATTTAGTGCAATCTGGGGTCCCACTCCCAACTATTGATCCGATCAAGAAAACAGAGGAACCAATAGAACAACGAATGACACGAGCAACCTACAAACGAGAACAGCAACTAAAAGTGCAAAAATCTCAAGATTCATCTCAAGAAGTTAAAAAAACAGAAGCAGTGGGAGGGGCTAGGCTGAAGAGTAAGATGGAGGAGGATATTCAGCGTATGCGCATGAAGCTTCGAGGGGCCAAGGATGGCAACTAAATTTTTATCCTGGAATGTTAATGGCTTAAACTCACCACAAAAAAGAAAGTATTTCATTATTTGAAACAATTTAATAACGATGTTATTTGTCGTCAGGAAACACACATTAGACTTTCGGACCAAAAATATTTGATAAATTCAAGATTAGGTACACATTTTGTGGCATCAGCACCAGAGAAGAAAAATGGGTTAGTTATATATGTAAAGAAAAGACTACCAGTTAATTTAATTGAGGCAGATACCCAAGGAAGATATATCGCAATTGAATTACTCAGAATGCGAAAATGCTTTTAATTGGAATTTATGCACCTAATCAACGACAAGATAATTTTTATAAATTTTTATATGCCCAAATAATACAACGGGGCTATAAATCTTTTAAAAAAGCAATTTAATATGTTAATGGCTGATCAAGTGGCAACTAGCTTACAATATGCTAAACATAATACATTTTGCAATGCTAATAAACCAGGTAGGTGGTTGGCCTACGTGTTACAGAGGGAAGGATTGAACCAACCAATATCTTCTGAGGAGATTATTGTAGCAATTAAACAATTAAAAACAGGTAAGGCTCTGGGAACAGATGGATTAACAGCTGTTTATTATAAGAATTTACAGGCTGAAATGGTGGAACTGCTTAGAGTTTTATTTTATAAAATACAAACAGGGGGAGAAGTTCCACCCTCTTGGAGAACAGCTTTTGTTTCACTGATCCCGAAGGAAGAACAGAATTGTATTAAACCTGAGAATTATAGGCCAATTTCACTTTTGAACATTGATTATAAAGTTTTTGACAAGATATTGGCAAATAGAGTAATACCAGTTATGCAGCAAGTAGTTCATAATGACCAATCAGGGTTTATAAAAGGGAGACAAATGAAATATAATGTGAGACAAATTATAAATTTACTGGAATACTGGGAAAAGAACAACCAAGTCTCAGCAGCACTCATATTTGTGGATATGGAAAAGGCATTTGATCATTTGAATTGGCAATTCCTGTTGAAGATAATAGAAAAAATGCATTTTGGAGAGTATTTTATACAATCAATTAAAGCAATATATCAGGAACAAACAGCACAAATAATAGTTAATGGAGGTTTAAGGGAAGTTTTTAAAATTGAGAAAGGAACAAGGCAGGGTTGTCCCTTATCTCCACTGCTGTTTATTCTAACTTTAGAGGTTTTACTGAACAAGATACATGATTCTGACAAAATAAAAGGAATTGTAATCAGACAGCAAGATTATAGACTAAGAGCCTTTGCAGATGACTTGGTTTTCACTTTATCCCAACCCATTGAATCGGCTCCTTATATGTTGGACATAATAGGTGAATATGGTAAGGTATCTAGATTTAAAGTAAACCAATATAAGACGAAGATGATAACTAAAAATATGTCTATATCTCAAAGAGAAGATTTAGGAAGATTAACAGGGTTTGAAATAGTTAAAAAGGTTAGATATTTAGGAGTAAATATTGCAGCTTCAAATACGAAATTATATAAAAATAATTATGAGGTTCTTTGGCAAAAAGTACAGAAAGAAATGGATAACTGGAAAAAGTTACAACTATCTCTATTGGGGAGAATCGCAGCAATAAAAATGTATGTGTTACCTAGGTTTCTATTTTTGTTTTGGGAATTTGAAGGAGTGGCAGAAAGGGGTTAATATTTTTATTTGGGGGGGGGGAACCAAGAATAAAATTAAAAATTATACAGGATGTATGGGAGAGAGGAGGTCTTAAAATGCCCAATTTAAGATTGTATTATGAAGCAGCGGTTTTATCACAAATTAGTGATTGGTTTAATTTAACTGAAGAGAGAATACTAAATATAGAAGGATATGATTTGTTATATGGATGGCATGCTTATTTGTTATATGAAAAAAAAGTGGATAAGATGTTTAAAGGTCATATACTTAGATATGCTTTGTTGAGGGTTTGGAAGAAATACCAATATAAGTTAAACAATAAGATACCTATATGGGCAAATCCTAGACATGCAATAGAAAATATAAGTATAGAACAAAAACAGGAGGTGATTACTTATAAAGAGCTTCTTATTATGGAAAGGGGCAAATTGCAATTGAAATCTTTAAATGTATTGAAAGAAGAAAGGATAATTTATACTTGGTTTCAGTATAGTCAGTTTCAAGCTAGATGGAGGGAAGATCAAAAAATTGGTGTTATGCAAAATGAGGAAAATTTGGTAAAACAGATTAGAGATCAAAGCCAAATGCATATTAAAAGGCTGTATAATGTATTATTGGAAATAGACTCAGAAACGGAATTGGTCAAAGATTGTATGATACAGTGGGCACAAAACTTTCAGGAACCAGTGATGATAGAAACATGGGAAAAGATCTGGGTTAGAAATGTTAAATTTACACAAGCACAAAATTTAAGAGAAAACTTTTATAAAATGTTTTATAGATGGTATTTGGACCCTAAGAAATTATCATGCATGTATCCAAATTTACAAGCTAAATGTTGGAGATGTGCAAGTTATTATCATATATGGTGGACTTGTAAGAAAATCAAAGCATTTTGGATAAAAATTTGGTGGGTGATGCAGAATAATTTTTTTAAAAAGGTTGAAATTTACTCTGCAATTGTTTTTACTGGGTATAACTAGGGACTGTACATTAACAGAGACTAAATTGATCTTAAACTTAATATCAGCAGCTAGGCTGTTGGTAGCGCAATACTGGAAGAAGGATTCTTTGCCTGCTATAGAAGAATGGACATTGAAAGTTACAAATCTAGCAGAAATGGCGAAAATATCAGCGTATTTGAAGGACTATACACAAGAAAGATACATACTGGAATGGAGAAGATGGATTGAATATATTCAAAATAAGTATCAGACAAGAAAATATCAATTACCTTATGAATGAATGTTAAATTCTAGAAATATTATGCTATCTATAGTGGAGTTAAGGTTTCAAGGGATAATTTGTAGACTAAGGATACTTAGGTTATTTTAGCTTATGATTGTTAATTGCAATACCCTGTATTTTGCTCTGGGAAGCCTGGGGGGGGGGGGAATGGGGGGAAGGTTGTGGAGGTGGGGGGAGGGAAAGAGGGTGGGGGAATATTGGGGGGATTTTTTTTTTGTTGTAAAACTTTTCAATTAAAAAAAAAACGGTCTCCAATCAAAGAAGGAGAATGAAAAAGAAAAAAAATCAAAAGAGAAAAAGAGAAAGAGACCATAGAAAGAAATCTGTATATGTATAATAAAGTTAAACATCCTCCAAAAGGCCACAGTCCAACTAAAAAAAATGAATAGGGTGGAAGTGAAGAAGCAACACACACAAAAAAAAAGAATTAAAAAAAAGAACAAAGCAAGCCTTCTGTTTGGAAGGAAGATCCATCACTGTATAATACACCAAAACTCTTTTGTTGAATTCCAAATAATATTTACAGCTCTCTTTCCAGAGTCACTGCAATCATTTTCTTTTCAGTCTCAGACTTTTGCCACTGATAGTTTCCCAGAAGAACACCCGAATAAACAATCATATGAACAGTCTTTGATGCTCTTCCCACTATCTTATCTATAAATAGGCTCAGAGTCCTTGAAGTGTAACACAGTAACAGAAAAAAAAGAAACAATATTTCCAATCCACTAGATGGCAGTGTTACTTATTATCTCCACTTTCCCTTCCCTTCTTGAGTCCAATACACAGTAAAATGAAAATAAAAAATAAACAAAAATAAAACCAAAAAGAATGTACAAAAAGGCACTAAAAATTTAGTAATTAAGTAGATAAAATGGAAATCTCCAGTCCAATCCAGTCCAGTCCAAGTTAAAAAATAAAAGCGTCCATAAGCATCCACACATAAAGATATATTTAAAAACAGGGAAAACTACAATAGACTCTGGCTTAATTCCACCACTTAATCTCTTCTGCCTTCTGCCTTCGATTTTAATTTTATTTTAACCTCAGGGTGTTCTCTCAATTAATATCCTTAAAAATCATCTCACCAAGCCGACACACTTTCTTTCCGATTTCTTCCATTCCGGAGCTGTCCCAACATCAGCAGCTTCAATGGCTGCCTCTTCACCGCCGGAAAAAAGGGCTTCTCCTGGATCAACCAGGGACTTTGCGATGTCCCTGGGATCAGCAGGATGTGCCCTCCACTATCACCATCTCTACCTCCACTATCACCATCTCTACGGGACCTCCACTATCACCATCTCTACGGGACAGTGAGGTCCAAAACAGACTGTCCAGTGGCAAGGATGTCAACGGCAATCCTGGAACTTCAAGTTCGTTTGCCGTACCGTCACGACGCCAGATCCGCCCTTGGCAAAAGTCTGTGGGTCACGGCATGACTCTTGTGGCTTCGTGATCTGAACTTCAACTTGGCAAACTAGTCCATCAGAGCTGGGTAGAACTTGGTGCACAAGCCCCATGGGCCATGAGTTCTGATGCGTGTCCTTGTCTCTTAACAAGACAAGGTCTCCTTCTTCAAGGTTAGGCACTTTTTTTTAATTAATTTGATTTAATTTGATTAATTTGCACCGATCCTGTAGGATAGACAAGCATTCTTGCTTGCAGTGCTTCCAGAAGGTGTTGGCAAGCAGTTGAACTTGTCTCCATTGATTTTTATACATGTCTTTGGGAACAAAGTTCCCTAATGGTGCTAGCCAGTCACCTGTCTTCTGGGTTAGCAAGGTGGCCAGGGTGAGGATAGTTGGATTTTCAGGCTCTGAGGAAACTGGAACCAAAGGTCGAGCGTTGATGATAGCTTCCATTTCTGCCATGAGGGTGATGAGGATCTCATGCATCAGTGTGGGTGTCTTTATCAACATGGAATCCAGGATTTTGTGGACTATGCCGATCATATGTTCCCATGCTCCTCCCATATGGGATGCATGGGGAGGATTAAATGTCCATACACAGTTATGTGCCTTTAGGTAGTTGTCAATTGCTGAACTGAGGTGAGTGCCTTCATCAATCTGTAATTCCTTGCAGGCTTCTATAAATTTCTTTCTGCAGTCAGATCTAAATACCTTGACTGGGCCTCTATAGGCTTGGAACCTTCTTAGAGTGTTGATAAAGCTGGAGCTGGTTTTTTTTTTTAATTGAAAAAGTTTTACAATACAATTTTTATCCCCATTTCCCCCCACCAATCCCCCCACCCATCTACCACCCCCTCCCTTTCCCTCCCTCCCCTCCCCGCCCCCCCCCCCCGGCTTCCTTTACTAACAAAACATCAAACTTATATATCAATCAATATTAAACAAAAAATATAGGTGAGATCCAGATAAGATATTATAGGTTTTAACATTGAATAAAGTAAGATTAATCTAAAATATATACTAAACATAAATCTTATATAGTCACTTGTCAGATACTTCTAACATTATATTTTACCCCCCTAAATCAAATATATACTAACCATAAATCATTTATAAAAACTTAACAGATATTCTTAAAATTTTTCTAGACAGCAGTATAACAAATATATGGAAACTAATTTTTAACATCATAATTTTTCTAAGTAATAATATAGTAAATATATATAACATTTAAAGTTTTCTAGATAGCAATATAATTTCAAATATTCAATCTAAATAGTGTTATATAAAAATATATATAACATAATAAGTTTTCTAAATAACAATGTAATTTCAAATATTTAGTAGAATACCTATAATAAAAATAATTATAAATCCAATACTAATTGAAACCTCTTGATTTGATATTTATTCTGCACATAGTCTATCCATTTCTTCCACTCCCTAACAAAAGCTTCTTGGGTCCTATCTTTTAAGTATGCAGAAATCTTTGCCATTTCCGCAAAATTAGCCATCTTTAATGTCCATTCCTCTATAGTAGGTACACTATCTTTTTTCCAGTATTGACCAATCAGTAGTCTAGCTGCAGTAATCATATATAAAATCAATCTCGTTTCACTCGGTGAGCAATCCTTAACTATCCCCAACAAAAAAAGCTGCGGAGAAAATTGAAGCTTCTTTTTCAAAACATTCTGCATAACCCACCAGAGTTTAATCCAAAATGCTTTCACTTTTCTACACGTCCACCAAATATGAAAGTATGTAGCATCCAAACAATCACACCTCCAACATTTAAGTTGAACATTTGGATACATACATGATAATTTTTTGGGATCTAAATGCCATCTATAAAACATTTTATAAAAATTTTCCCTCAAATTCTGTGATTGAGTAAATTTAACATTCTGGACCCAGATCTTTTCCCATGTTTCCAACATTACTGGTTCTGCAAAATTTTGTGCCCACTTTATCATACAATCTTTAACTAATTCACTCTTTGAATCTCTTTCTAACAATAAATTATACACCCTCTTAATATGCATCGGCCCTTTACGTTTTATCTGAATCACCAAATCTTCTTCATGTAACATTAATCCAGTTTTCTGATCTTCTCTCCATCTCAATTGAAGTTGAGAATACTGCAACCAAGTTAAGTTCCTCCCTTCTTCCAACAGAATTTTCAAAGGTTGCAAACTCCATCTGCCCCCATCATTAAAAAACATCTCTTTGTATAAAATCCCCCCGAGTGACTTTATATTCCACATAATCTACCCAAGATCCAACCACAAAGGTATTTTGTAATCCAATTTAAGCTGGTGCTTCTTCCAAACTCTTATCAAGGCATGTCTCAATATATGACTTTTAAATACATTATCCAGCTTGTCTTCGTAAAATAAGTATGCATGCCAACCAAAATCCAAGGCATGGCCTTCTATATTCAAGATTTCAGTTTTCGTTGTTCCAAACCAATCACCCACTTGTGTCAACACAGCAGCTTCATAGTATAAACGTAAGTTTGGAACTTTGAGGCCACCTCTTTCACAAACATCTTGCATTATTTTGAGTTTAACTCTTGGTTTTTTCCCATTCCAAATAAATTTGTTTAGACCTGATTGCCATTCAGCCAATATCTTATCACTTTTGAGCACCGGAATCATTTGAAACAAAAACAAAAATCTAGGTAGAACGTTCATCTTAATTGCTGCTATTCTGCCAAGTAAAGATAGTTGCAGTTTCTTCCAAATTTCAAGGTCCTTTTGAATCTTGTGCCACAAAACCTCATAATTATTTTGAAAAAGTTTTATATTAGAAGCTGCAACCTGAACTCCTAGATATTTCACCTTTGTAACTATTTCAAAGCCTGCCAACCTTTCTAGTTCACTCCTTTGTGGTTCCGACATATTTTTAACTATCATCTTAGTCTTTTTCTGGTTTAGTCTAAAACCTGAGACCAAACCGTATTCCTCTATAGTGTTTTTCATCTGGATGATTGATTCCAAAGGTCATGTTAGGGTAACAACCAGATCATCTGCGAATGCTTTTGTTCTGTAATCCTTTTGCCTTACAACTATTCCATTCAAATTGTTCGAGTCCCGTAGAGAATTCAACAAAACTTCTAAAGTTAAGATAAACAACAATGGGGATAGCGGACAACCTTGTCTAGTTCCTTTCTGTATATGAAAATTGGTGGTTAAACTCCCGTTAATAACAATTTGTGCAGTCTGTTCTTGGTAGATTGCTGAGATCGCTTGTATAAACTGATCCCCAAGGTCCATTTTAAGCAAAGTCTTTTTTAGAAAATCCCAGTTGACTCGATCAAAGGCCTTTTCTGCATCCGAAAACACCAGCACCACAGAGATCTGTTTATTTTTTTCAAGATATTCCAATAAATCTATAAGTTGCCTCACATTGTCCTTCATATGTCTGCCCTCTATAAAACCTGCTTGATCATTGTGAATCACCTCTTGGATAACTGGCATCAGTCTGTTGGCTAATACTTTTGCAAAAATTTTATAATCCGTATTCAGGAGAGATATTGGTCTAAAATTTTCTGGTTTTGTAGAACCATCTTCCTTTGGTATCAGTGAGATAAAGGCCGTCTTCCATGAGAGGAGTATTTCACCCCCCTGCTGTATACTACAGAATAAGTCCTTAAGATGTTCAACCAATTCTGATTGTAAAGTTTTATAATATACTGCTGTCAAACCGTCCGTCCCAGGAGCTTTAGCTAGTTTCAGTTGTTTTATTGCGAATAGAATCTCTTCAGGCATTATAACTTGATTCATTCTATCCTTTTGTTCACTTGAAATTTTTGTAACTCTCTTCTTATCAAGATATTCATCAATAAAGTCCTTTTTAATATTATCTGTATGATATAAGTTGGAATAATAATCTAAAAAAGCTTGATGTATTAAACTCTGTTGAAAAACTTGATTACCTTTATACTCAATAGTATCAATTATACGAGAACTTCGTTGCTTTCTCAAAGTATAGGCCAACCATCTACTGGGTTTATTAGCATTACAAAAAGTATTATGCTTGGCAAATTGCAAATTAGTTGCCGTCTGATCAGCCATCAGCATTTGAAATTGATCTTTCAGAAGTTTTATAGTTTCCTGTAGTTTCTCATCAGTCGGATTCTTTATATGCAATTGTTCTTTTTCCTTTATTTCTGACTCCAATTCTATTCTTATCTTTTGTCGTGTTGACCTATACTTAGAATTCATATAGATCAGTACACCTCTCATATAGGCCTTACTTGCATCCCAGACAACTTCAATAGGTGTACCCTTATTCAAGTTCAATTGAAAAAATTCCTTAACATGTTTTTTAAGGTCAGCTATATTCTTCTCATATCTAAATAAGTTCTCATTCATTCTCCAAGATCTTCTCTCCCTCTTACCAAAGTCCATTTCCGTCCATACCGGACTATGATCCGTTAAAGTTCTGGGAAAAATCTTAGTCTTGGCCATTTTAGTAAGTAGATCAGAAGTAACCAGCATAAAGTCAATCCTAGAGAAAGATTTATGTCTATCAGAAAAAAATGTAAAATCCAGTTCCTTCAGATGGTGAATTCTCCATACATCCTTCAGTTCTAATTCTTCTTTCAATGCAAAAAACATCTGTGGTAATTTATTCCCCCTCTTAGCCAAAGTCTTCTTGTCAAGAGTTGTATCAATCACACCATTCCAATCTCCCATAATCAAGAAAGACTTATAATTCCATTGCAATATTTTAGCATGTAATAATTTATAAAAAATTTCCTGCTGTTGGTTTGGGGCATAAATTCCAATCAGAAGCAACGGAACATTCTGTATATTTATTTCAACTGCAATATATCTTCCTTCATCATCCGATTCTACAAGTTTAGCTGGTATTCTTTTAGAAATATACAAAACTATTCCATTCCTTTTCACAGAGCTAGAAGACATAAAATGTACTCCAAATTTTTGATTTGTCAAATATTTTTGGTCCTGGGTTCTAATATGAGTTTCCTGCAAACAAACAACATCATTTTTATACTGCTTCAAATAATAAAATATTTTCCTTCTTTTCTGTGGAGAATTCAAACCATTCACGTTCCATGATAAAAGTCTAACTGTCATTTGAGGATTCTTGAAGCGTATCGAGCAATTGTCTAAGACCCTGTTCAACAGCAGAAGTCTTTGGTCTCGCTCCTCCCACTGCTTCAGATTTCTGTGTTTTCCCATTTGCCCCCTTCTCTTCTTGTGGCACCATGGACCTCTGCTGCTTTTGCTTCTCTAGTCTTTGCTTCTCTGCTGCACGAGTTATACGTTGATCTTTTGGTTCTTGCGCCAACAGTTCAAGGTCCAGATCCACTTCTCTTGTAGCTCTGGGGTGCTTTATTCTAGGCTCTGGGAGATCTGCAAAAAAATCCTCTGAGAAACCACCTACTGCTCCTAAAAGTACTTCCCTTGCTGTTTCTCAAATTGCCTGTCGGTCTTTTTGCCTAAGCAATTCTTGAATCCCTTCTTCAAAATCCTTGTCTTTAGAAATTCCTTCTGCAGATAAGAATGTGGATGAACATGGGGGTGTTGAAGTTTTTTTAAGAACGTTGTGATAGAAATGTTCTGCTTTTTCCACCGAATTTAAGCGGTATCTTACATCCTCAAAATGATACCAACAGGAGCATCCCATCTAAATGGAATCTGGCGCTTTTTCAGTTCATTTACCAAAAAACCATAATCTTTCCGATCTCTTAACATTTTGGGTGGTAACTCTTTAAAAACACCAATTTGGTTACCCTCAAGTTGAACAGTAGTGTGGAAAGACTTTTGCAAAATTTTGTTTCTCAGCCTTCTATCAGTAAAATAAATCACAACATCTCTAGGCAAATTCCTTTGTCTTGCCACACAAGAATTAACCCTGTAAATCTTGTCAATTCTGTTGCCAATTAACTCAGGTTCAATTTTTAAAATCTTGGCCAATACATCCACACAAACTGCCCTCAAGTCCTCTCTGTTATTCTCTCTTACTCCTCTCAATCTTAGAGCGAACTCCATAGACCGAAACTGCATCATCGTAATTTCATTTTCTAATCTCTGATTTTTCACATCAACTTTAAAAAATTTCTCTTCTGCATCCTTCTTATTAGATTGCACTTCTAAATTTAAATCATCCACTTTTTTCTCCACCACCAACAAGGCATCTGTGAAAGCAGTTACTACTTTAGTTACATTCTGGTTTAACTTGTCACTTTTTTCCTTGACTCACTCCTTCATTTCCGTTTGGTTTTTTTCCATCTTTTCATCCAATTTATTTATTTTATCAGCAAGACCTCCTATTGAGTTAGTTATAAAAGCTTTCAAATCCTCATTCCCACTTTCTTGAGTTTGACTCTGAGCCTGTGCTTGTGGCTTAACTGACTTTTCCTTTGTCTGGTGTGTGGGGGAATCTCCCCCTGTTTTTTTTGAAGCCATGCCTGAACAGAATCTTAATCTCTGGAAAAAAGAAAATCTTCCTCCTTTTCCTGTTACTCCAGTTTTCCTCCCCAGTTTTGCAAAAAAGGGATCAGATAAATTATATTTCTAATTTAAAATCTTGCCAGTATATTTCTTTCAGTTACTACCAGGCAGGCTGTTAATCACTCAAATTGTCACTTTTGCTTTTCACTTTCACTTCCTCCGTTTTAGCCAGACGCCATTTTTCCACGCACTTTCACTCAGAGACTTAAGCTGAGGATTCTTTGAAAAATCTTTGAAAATACTTAACTTCTTAGAAGAAAGTCCAGATCTCACCAGATTCTTTAATTGCAACAAAGTCCCAATGTAAAAGGTGGAGTTGCTCTCGTCGTCTCGCTCTGCCAGAAGACAGAGGTCCCTCGCCGCGCGGAGCTTCAGTGGGTTGGAGAGGGAGCCCTCACTCAGAACGCCCTCCAGGGCAAAGGAAAGACTCTGGCGGCAATTCTGGGGGCTCTACCTGACCCCACCGGCTCTATCCTCCCTTCTGACCCGAAGGGAGGATTTTCAAGCTGCCTGCCGATTGCAGAGTGGCTCTAACACCCGGCGAAGCCGGCGGCCGTAAGAAAAGCCATCCGGCGATGACGGAGATGCCACCCGGAAGCCCCCAGGTTTGTCACATGTTGATGAGCGGGAAGAATGACAGGGTGCTTGATATTTGGGGCTATTTTAGCCTTTTCTGTTGACGAGCGGGAAGAATGACAGGGTGCTTGATATTTGGGGCTATTTTAGCCTTTTCTAGACACCTCCCTACTCGAAGTAAGTTGTGGCTGTCAAGGAACGGGCTCAGCCTCAGAAGTGGACTAGACTTTAGGATAGGCTTCTTAGCTTTTAGGCACTCAAATACTACCAAGTATGCATCTTGTTGCATATTTTGTAGAATTCCTCTCTCTGCTTAGAGATAGCTGTCTGAGAAGCTTGTCTCGCAGTGCAGAAAACGGACGATCACTGCTACGCCCAATACGAGAGGTCTCCATCTGGAGAAGCATTCGAAGCAAGCTGGTTCTAGGGGATGGTTAAGGGACAGTTTTTCTGTCTCCTTGACCATTGTCGACAAGCAGGTGGCCTGGACAGTCATCTTCTTTTCCTGTCTGAGCAATTTGCTGGGCACCTGAGGTCGAACGTCGGCATCTTGATCTGGGTCTAGAAGCTCATGGTTGTTGTGACCCTGGCCCTAGAGGCTGATTTATCTTTGCATGCTGATTAGGAGGAGGATATGGAGACTTCTGGTTGAGGCATGGGTCAAGGTGGCACAGAAAAGGAGCGCTCCATACTCCGTGTCAATTTTTCAGCATTTCGGGCCCCGTAGCAGGTGAGATCAGTCCTGGGGTGGACTGAAAAAGAAAGGGATACTTCAGAGGAGGTGGTGTGTAGAGGTGTGGTCTTCCGCCGCACCGAGAAGAGCCCTTATTCCGGACGTGGGTAGAAGACGGCCAAGTTGGTCAGACCAGAGACTCATCGCTTCAAATCTTTAAAGCAGGAAGCGAAAGAGTGAGCACGGGGTGAAAAATCGAGGTGAGCAGGAGGACAAAAAGTTAAAATAACTTTATTGACGATTTCTGTGAGGAGGAGATCAACTCTAGAGTCCGGTGGAGTAGCGGAGAGACAGAGAGACTCGGAAAGAAACAGGCGGCAAATAGCGAGGGGAGCGAAGTGACTCAGCGAAACCTGGCATGATAGTACTATCTGTTAAAGAGACTTTCGAAAGAGAATACACCTAGGAGGAATAAATTTCGGAGGGAGAAGGCCAGAAAACAGAACGCTGAATTTTTTCTTTCTTTCTGGATTAAGCTACACCAACGGAGAAAAATAATGTAGACAACAACTAAATTGGGGATATAAAGCAACTGTAAAACAACAACTGCCATTTTTTCTTTTCTTTTTTTTTTTTGCTTCCTAATCATAAGAAGAGTGAAATGAATATTAGTGGACTTTGATGAACTACAAAATTACAAAAACGAAATCTGTGGAAAGATTAATTTTTAAAAGGAAATTTATATATATTCATATTATTATTATTATTTTATTACATATTTATATACTATAGACATTTTTAATATATTCTAAACGTAATAACTACTGATACTCCTATTGTGTATTTAAAATTATAGTAATTTGTTCATAAGTAATTATCTCGTAATTAATTTATCTTTAGCTATATTAATATTTTTTCTTTTAGAAGATTAATTTACCTTAAATAGTATTAATTAATAGACATATATATTGAAATTAGTATTGTTTAAATATTGTAATATTGAACATAATTTGATTTTTATGTTTTGAGTGAGATCAAATCTTTGGAAACGTTTAATAGAAAAATTAAGTAATTTTCTTAGTGACAGAATATTATTATATAGTCATATAGGGTATATTTCAAAAGATAGACTTTTATATAAGGAGTTTATAGTTTATAGTTTTGTATAATATAACCAATTGAACTGATAATTAATTAAAACAATAGAGGAATAATAGAGATATAAGGAAAATTAGCAAGGCTATATAGATTGTGGTTAAATCATTGAATATAAGAAGACATTTAGCAGAGGAGTGATTGAAATAGAAGCTATTTAACTTTATTTAAAATTATAACAACAATAGTATAACAACAATATTATAAGGGAAAATAAGAGTTTTGACTTGACTGAGAAACGGATGTTAATTTGGGAAAAGGTAGACAGAATTCTAGAAAAACAGTATAAAATCTTGAAAGAAATGTCATCAACTACAGTAACTACGGTAAAGACAGGGAAGAAGGTTACTCCTACATCAATAGGACTAATGGCATCTCCAGCCATGCAGAAAACTATAGAAACAATTTTCCCAACTGAAAAACAAACTCCGACCATAAATATGCAGACGGTACAGACTACATTGACAACAATACAAGAGACCATGCAAAAAATGCAAGAATGTATGTTCAAAAACCACGAGGAAACTAGGAGAGATTTAGATGAAATTAAAAATTCAGTCAAAGAAGATATTCAGAAATTAGATGGGAAAATGGACTCTATTCAGGAGATGATTTCAAAAAATGATCAAAGGATTACAGCCATAGAAGAAAAGTCAGAACGAACAGAAAAGAAAATAGAGCTACTAGAAGTAAAAATGACCGGCCTTAATAAAGAACTTGAAAGTACCGTAGCACAATTGGAAATGGAAAGAGCATCATTTTATCTACGGTTCCAAAAAGTATGGGAGGAAAGAAACGAAGACTTAACTCAAACAATGGCTGAAATAATCGCAGAGATTTTGCAAAGAGAGAAGGACGAGATCATCAATGAAATAGATGAGGTGTTTAGAGTAAACACTAATTATGCAAGGCAACATAGGCTCCCAAGAGAAGTCCACGTACGCTTTGTAAGGAAGAAGGTTAGAGACATTATTTTTAAAATAGCCAAAGAAGAACCAATATATTATAAACAAAAAGAAATAATAACATTAAAGCAAATACCCAAAAGGATGAGAGAGTGGAGGAAAGACTATGGATTCCTCACAGTATTATTAAATAAAAAACAAATACTATTTCGATGGTCAATGCCAGAAGGAGTGCTAGCTACGTGGAAGGGGAGGAAGATAAAAGTGGATACGATAGAAAAAGCTCAAAACTTATATGATCAGATCATGGAACAAGAAGGAATAGATGATAGAGGAGAGGAGTCGAGGAGAAGGGACCAAACAACATCGAGAAGAGAAGATCAAAGAACCATATGTGAAGAGAACAACAAAGAGAAGGAAAAAGAGGAGGAAGGGGAAATCCAAGAAGAAGAAGAAAAAGGAGTAACGACAAGAGCACAAGAACAAGCAAAAAAAAAGGACAGGAAGTAAAGGAACAAAAAGAAAAAGGACTAAATTTTAAAAATGGATAAAAATTTGAAAATCGTATCAATAAATATAAATAGACTCAACTCTCCTGTTAAAAGAAATCAAACATTTAGAAAACTTATTAAACAAAAAGCAGACATAATATGCCATCAAGAATTGCTGCCTCCTACTAAAGGCAGCAATTAACACCAGCTGCCTGTAATTTCTCTGAGTTCAATCCCAGGCAGGCTCAAGGTCGACTCAGCCTTCCATCCTTTCTAAGGTGGGTAAATTGAGGACCCAGTTTGTGGGGGCAATAAGCTGACTTGGTATAAATATACAAAAGTATGAAGGCTATTGCTTAACGCATTGTAAGCCGCCCTGAGTCTCCGGAGAAGGGCGGCATATAAATCAAATTTAAAAAAAAAAAAATTCACATAAGAAAATATGAAGAAAAGTATTTACAATGTAAAAAACTAGGAAAATTATACATATCACTAGCTGACGAGAAGAAAAAAGGAATAGCAGTTTATGTTAAAGAAGAAATAGAAAGCAAACTGAAATATGTAGATAACTCAGGAAGAATTGTAATGATTGAAGTTAATCTTAAAGGTAAAAATGTGTTATTAGTTGTGATATATGCACCAAACGGTCAACAAAAAGAATTCTATCAAAACTTACACAAAAGAATAATAGAACAAAATATAGAGAATGTATGCTTATTGGGCGATTTTAACGCCATTGTAGATACCAAAAAAGATTATAGAAGTAATCAGAATAAAAAAAATAATAAGAAAAATTTGATTCCGAAAACATTTTTATCCCTCATAGAAGAATTAAATTTAGTAGATGTCTGGAGATTATATAATCCCAAAAAGGAACAATATACATATTACTCCAATCCTCATAAATCTTGGTCAAGGATTGATATGGTATGGGCTACGAAGACCCTAATACAAGAAATTCAATCAGTAGAAATAGGGGCAAATGAATGGGCTGACCATAATCCATTAATAATAGAATGGAGAGGATGGACTAAAGGTAAAGGTAGATGGATGATGAATATGCAAGTAGTGAAAGAAAAAGAATATATTAAAAGAATAGAGGAAGAACTGAAATGGTTCTTCAAAGAAAATAATAAAAGCCAAACATCTTTACAAAATTTGTGGGACACAACAAAAGCGGAATAACATTAGCTTATAATAGTAAAAAGAAAAAGGAGAGGGAAAAAGAATACAACAAAATTTACAGTGAGATTAAAAATTGTGAATAGAAATTACAGGAAAGACCAGGAGATGAACAGACGAGAATTAACTGGGCAGCCGCCAAACACAAACTAAATATACTGGAACAAGAAAAATATGTCAATGCATTAAAATTCACAAAACAAAATCAATTCGAACAAGCAAATAAACCAGGAAGGTGGATGGCATATAAATTAAGAAAGGAAAGGGAAAAAAGAATAATTCATCAACTGCAAGATAATGAAGGAAAATTACATCAGAGCCCAGAAAAAAAGAAAGAGATAGCAATTAAATTTTTTCAAAATCTATATAAGCAAGAAAAGGTAGAAGTAGAAGAAATGCCCATGATAACAAAGGAGGGAAAAAAGATGTTAAATAGGGAGATTACAATGGAAGAATTACAAGAAACTATTAGGAAACAAAAAAACAATAAAACTCCGGGTACAGACGGACTACCAATAGAACTATATAAAGAACTAGGAACATCATTAAATGGGATATTAATAGAGGTGTATAATGAGGCATTAAAAGAAGCAAAAATACCAGAATCTTGGAAAGAGGCATATATCTCATTAATTCACAAAGAAGGGACAGATACAACACAAATTAGTAATTATAGGCCGATTTCATTATTAAATACAGATTATAAAATTTTTATGAATTTAATAGCGAATAGATTAAAAATAATATTAAATAATAAAATACATTCAGATCAGAACAGATTCTTGCCGACAAGACAAATTAAAAATAATTTAAGAATGGTGATAAACATAATAGAATACTACGAGGTGCATCCAGAGAAACAAGCAGCCCTTGTTTTTCTGGATGCACAAAAAGCATTCGATCGAGTCAATTGGGAATTTATGACACAACAAATAAAAAATATGGAATTTGGCGAGAAATTTGGAAAGATAATATCTACAATATATACAAACCAGAAGGCAAGACTATTAGTTAATGGGGAATTAACAAATTCTTTTGAAATAGGTAGAGGAGTAAGACAAGGATGCCCACTCTCGCCCCTGCTTTTCATCTTAACCTTGGAAAATTTGCTCAGGAGAATTAGATTAAACAAAAATATAAAAGGACTTAAAGTAAAAGGAGAAGAATACAAGGTCCAAGCTTTTGCTGATGACCTTGTATTCTGCATAGAAGACCCATTGGAAACACAAATAAAATTGATGGAGGAAATTGAGAAATTTGGCAAGGTGGCAGGGTTAAAAATTAACAAAAATAAAACCAAAATTTTAACCAAAAACCTAAATACAAAACAAATAGAAAAATTGGAACAACAATTGGGACTGCAAGTAGTAAAAAAGATAAAATACCTAGGTATAAATTTGACAACTAGAAATATATCAATCAAAGACAATAACTATGGAGAATTAATACAACAAATTAAAAAAGATTTAGAGAGATGGGGGAATTTAAAGCTATCGTTATTAGGACGAATAGCGGCGATAAAGATGAATATACTCCCAAGGATCCTCTACTTGTTTCAAACCATCCCGATCAAATTAGAATTTTTTTTTCACAAATCTGAATAAATTAATAGCAAAATTTATATGGGAGGGAAAAAAACCGAGGATAAATTTAAAAACATTACAAGATGATAGATCAAGAGGAGGCTTTGGCCTACCAGCCTGGGAAAAATACTACAGAGCGGCAAGTATAATATGGATTAAGGATTGGGTTAATTTGTTTTCTTTTTTTTATTGAAAAAGTTTTACAAATACAAATTTTTCACCCCCTTCCCCCCCCCACCCCCCTTCCCCCATAACCCATCCCCCCCTCCCTTGGCTTTCCTTATAACCTTAAAGATTACTAAACATATTAACTCCACAAATATTAAAAAAAAGATGAAATCCAAATCATAACAAATCATATCATATCATATCATATCATATCATACAATTTCCTCATCTACTCTACCCCCTGTCAATACTAAAAATTTCTAGATAACATCCAAGTATACCTATCTATTCCTTCCTTAACTTGTAATATCTACACATAATCTATCCCAAATATTACAGAAAAAAATCCAAATCATAATTCCCCCTAATTACTTTACCCACATAACATTCTACATCTAACAACTTTTATTTAATCCAGATCATATAGCCCCCCAATTTCTTTACACCCTATATACTATAACTTTCAACACAACATAATATTTTCTATGTAACATTCTACATAGAAGCCGGTACGCTCCCATAGAGAGGGGCTCCTCCGGGTGCCGTCAGCAAAACAGTGTCGACTGGCGGCCCCCAGGGGGAGAGCTTTCTCTGTGGGAGCACCTACTCTCTGGAACGAGCTCCCCCCGGAGATACGGAGGATCCCAGATCTGCGCACCTTCCACCGCGCTCTTAAGACCTTTTTATTTCGCCAGGCGGGCCTGGCCTAACCTCTCTCCGTTTTTAGCGTTAAATTTTAATTTGTTTTAAATTATGTGGGGTGTTTTAATTTTGTCTGGGCCAAATTTATTTAATTTGTTTTTAGTTGGTTTTAAATTTTGTATTCATGTATTTTTATTGTTGGCTGTACACCGCCCTGAGTCCTTCGGGAGTAGGGCGGTATATAAATCCAATAAAAGTAAAAGTAAAAGTAAAGTAAGTACATCTAACAACTTTTATTTAATCCAGATCATAGTTCCCCCCAATTTCAGTGCACCCTATATACTATAACTTTCAACACAACATAATATTTTCTATATAACATTCTACATCTATATAACAAATCATACTTAGCATTCAACTAAAGACTGTCTGATACTTCTTTGTTTGATATTTGTTCTGCACATAGTCTATCCATTTCTTCCATTCCCAGACAAAAGTTTCTTGGGTCTTGTCTTTTAAGTATGCTGATATCTTTGCCATTTCTGCAAAACTAGCCACCTTCAGAGTCCATTCTTCAATAGTAGGTAGAGTATCTTTTTTCCAATATTGTCCAATCAATAACCTAGCTGCTGTAATCATATATAATATCAATTTTGTTTCATTCAATGAAAAATCCTTAACTATACCCAATAAAAACAGTTGTGGAGAAAATTGAACTTTCTTCCTCAAAACATTTTGCATAACCCACCAAAGTTTAATCCAAAAAGCTTTCACTTTCCTGCAAGTCCACCATATATGATAAAATGTAGCATCTAGGCAATCGCATCTCCAACATCTTGGTTGAACATTAGGATACATGCATGACAATTTCTTAGGATCTAAATGCCACCTATAAAACATTTTATAAAAATTTTCCCTCAAATTCTGTGATTGAGTAAATTTAACATTCTGGGCCCATATCTTCTCCCATGTTTCCATCATAACTGGTTCTGCAAAGTTTTGTGCCCATTTTATCATACAGTCTTTAACCAGTTCAGTTTCAGAGTCTCTTTCCAACAGTATGTTATAAACCCTCTTAATATGCATTGGGCCTTTTTCTTTTATCTGTCTCACCAATTCCTCTTCATACATCATTAAACCAATTTTTTGATCTTCCCTCCATCTTGATTGAAGTTGACTATATTGTAACCAAGTTAAATTAATCCCTTCTTCCAACAGAGTGTTAAGTGACTTTAAATTCCATCTGCCCCTATTATCAAAAAGTATCGCTTTATATAAAATCCCCCCGAGTGACTTTATATTCCGTATAATATGACCAAGATCCAACCACAAAGGTATTTTGTAATCCAGTTTAAACTGGTGCTTCTTCCAAACTCTCATCAGAGAATTTCTAAGTATGTGACTTCTAAATACATTATCAACTTTAGATTCATAAAATAAGTATGCATGCCAACCAAATTCCAAATCATGGCCTTCTATATTCAATATTTCAGTCCTTGTCGTTCCAAACCAGTCACTCGCTTGTGCCAATGCTGCGGCTTCATAATATAGTCGTAGGTTTGGAACTTTAAGGCCACCTCTTTCGCAAACATCTTGCATAATTTTCAGTTTAACTCTTGGCTTTTTCTCATTCCAGATAAATTTATTCAATCCTTTTTGCCACTCAATCAAATTTTTATCATTTTTAAGCACCGGAATCATTTGAAACAAAAATAAAAATCTAGGAAGAACATTCATCTTAACTGCTGCTATTCTCCCAAGTAAAGATAGTTGCAACTTTTTCCAGGTTTCCATATCTTTTTGCACCTTTCACCACAAGACTTCATAATTATTTTGGAAAAGTTTTATATTTGAAGCTGCAACCTGCACTCCTAGATATTTCACCTTAACCACTATTTCAAAGCCTGCCAACCTTTCAAGATCCTTCTTTTGACCTTCTGGCATATTTTTAGCTATCATCTTGGTTTTTTTCTGATTCAATCTAAATCCTGATACCAAACCATATTCTTCTATAATATCTTACATCTGGATGATAGATTCCAATGGCCGTGTTAGGGAAACAACCAGATCATCTGCAAATGCCCTTGTTCTGTAATCCTTTTGCCTTATGACTATTCCATTCAGAGTACTCGAATCCCGTATTGAATTCAACAAGACTTCTAAAGTTAAAATAAACAACAGTGGGGATAGCGGACATCCTTGTCTTGTTCCTTTTTGTACATTAAAATAGCCAAAGAAGAACCAATACAGATTTGTTTTATCTCCTCAAGGAAAGTAAGTACTTGAAAATTGAATGTGTTTTTGTGGTTTTCAGACTATGAGGAACAGGAATATGCGTTTCTTTTCCAAATCTGAGCAGTGTGTGAAAAGTTACATTTTCTGTCTGAATTGAGTCCTATTGCCAATTGTGAGATACCGATTGGTTTATCTCCTCAGGGAAAGTTCGTACTTGAAAATTGAATGTGTTTTTGTACATTTCAGACTGTGAGGAACAAGAATATGCGTTTCTTTTGAAAATCGGATCACTGTGTTTAAAGTTACGTTTTCTGTCTGAATTGAGTCCAGTTATAAAAAACAGCATTGGTCTAACTTTCTAGGGAAAGTTCCTGTTTGAAAATTGAATGACTTTTGGTCTTTTCAGACCGTGGGAAACATGAATATTTGTATCTTTTGGAAATGGGATCACTGTGTCTAAAGTTACATTTTCTAGCTTAATTGAGTCCTATTGCCAATTGTGAGATACCGATTGGTTTATCTCCTCAGGGAAAGTTCATACTTGAAAATTGAATGTGTTTTTGTACATTTCAGACTGTGAGGAACAAGAATATGCGTTTCTTTTGAAAATCGGATCACTGTGTTTAAAGTTACGTTTTCTGTCTGAATTGAGTCCAGTTATAAAAAACAGCATTGGTCTAAGTTTCTAGGGAAAGTTCGTGTTTGAAAATTGAATGACTTTTGGTCTTTTCAGACCGTGGGAAACATGAATATATGTTTCTTTTGAAAATCGGATCACTGGGTTTAAAGTTACGTTTTCTAGCTTAATTGAGTCCTATTGCCAATTGTGAGATACAGATTTGTTTATCTCCTCAGGGAAAGTTCGTACTTGAAAATTGAATGTGTTTCTTTGCTTTTCAGACTGTGAGGAACAAGAATATGTGCTTCTTTTGTAAATCAGATCACTGTGTCTAGATACATTTTCTGTCTGAATTGAGTCCTATTGCCAATTGTGAGATACAGATTGGTTTATCTCCTCAGGGAAAGTTCGTACTTGAAAATTGAATGTGTTTTTGTGCTTTTCAGACTGTGAGGAACAAGAATATGTGCTTCTTTTGTAAATCAGATCACTGTGTCTAAAGATACATTATCTGTCTGAATTGAGTCCTATTGCCAATTGTGAGATACAGATTGGTTTATCTCCTCAGGGAAAGTTCGTAGTTGAAAATTGAATGTGTTTTTGTACTTTTCAGACTGTGAGGAACAAGAATATGTGTTTCTTTTGCAAATCTGAGCAGTGCTTCAAAAGTTACATTTTCTGTCTGAATTGAGTCCAGTTATAAAAAAGAACTTTGGTCTAAGTTTCTAGGGAAAGTTCGTGTTTGAAAATTGAATGACTTTTGGTCTTTTCAGACCGTGGGAAACATGAATATGTGTTCCTTTAGAAAATCGGATCACTGTGCCTAAAGTTACGTTTTCTAGCTTCATTGAGTCCTATTGCCAATTGTAAGGTACAGATTGGTTTATCTCATCAAGGAAAGTTCGTACTTGAAAATTGAATGTGTTTTTGTGCTTTTCAGACTATGAGGAACAAGAATGGGTATTTCTTTTGCAAATCTGAGCAGTCTGTGAAAGGTTACATTTTCTGTCTGAAATGAGTCCTATTGCCAATTGTGAGATACAGATTGGTTTATCTCCTCCGGGAAAGTTCGTACTTGAAAATTGAATGTGTTTTTGTACATTTCAGACTGTGAGGAACAAGAATATGCGTTTCTTTTGAAAATCGGATCACTGTGTTTAAAGTTACGTTTTCTGTCTGAATTGAGTCCAGTTATAAAAAACAGAATTGGTCTCACTTTTAAGGGAAAGTTTGTGTTTGAAAATTGAATGACTTTTGGTCTTTTCAGACTGTGAGGAACAAGAATAGGTGTTTCTCTTGCAAATCTGTGTTTCAAAAGTTACATTTTCTGTCTGAATTGAGTCCAGTTATAAAAAACAGCATTGGTCTAACTTTCTAGGGAAAGTTTGTGTTTGAAAATTGAATGTGTTTTGGCTTTCTCAGACCGTGGGAAACATGAATATGTGTTTCTTTTGAAAATCGGATCACTGTGTCTAAAGTTACGTTTTCTAGCTTAATTGAGTCCTATTGCCAATCCTAAGATACAGATTGGTTTATCTCCTCAAGAAAAGTTCGTACTTGAAAATTGAATGTGGTTCTTTACATTTCAGATTGTGATGAACAAGAATATGTGTTTCTTTTGCAAATCTGAGCAGTGTTTCAAAAGTTACATTTTCTGTCTGATTTGCGTCCTATTGCCAATTGTGAGATACAGATTGGTTTATCTCCTCCGGGAAAGTTCATCCTTGAAAATTGAATGTGTTTTTGTGCTTTTCAGACTGTGAGGAACAAGAATATGTGCTTCTTTTGTAAATCAGATCACTGTGTCTAAAGAAACATTAACTGTCTGAATTGAGTCCTATTGCCAATTGTGAGATACAGATTGGTCTATCTCCTCCGGGAAAGTTCGTACTTGAAAATTGAATGTGTTTTTGTACATTTCAGACTGTGAGGAACAAGAATATGTGTTTCCTTTGCAAATCTGAGCAGTGTTTCACAAGTTACATTTTCTGCCTGAATTGAGTCCAGGTATAAAAAAGAGCTTTTGTCTAACTTTCTAGGGAAAGTTCGTGTTTGAAAATTGAATGACTTTTGGTCTTTTCAGACCGTGGGAAACATGAATATATTCTTGTTCCTCACAATCTGAAATGTAAAGAACCACATTCAATTTTCAAGTACGAACTTTTCTTGAGGAGATAAACCAATCTGTATTTTAGGATTGGCAATAGGACTCAATTAAGCTAGAAAACGTAACTTTAGAAACAGTGATCCGATTTTCAAAAGAAACATATATTCATGTTTCCCACGGTCTGAAAAGACCAAAAGTCATTCAATTTTCAAACACGAACTTTCCCTAGAAAGTTAGACCAATGCTGTTTTTTATAACTGGACTCAATTCAGACAGAAAACGTAACCTTAAACACAGTGATCCAATTTTCAAAAGAAACGCATATTCTTGTTCCTCACAGTCTGAAATGTACAAAAACACATTCAATTTTCAAGTACGAACTTTCCCGGAGGAGATAGACCAATCTGTATCTCACAATTCCTGATAATTTTACAGATAAGACTTTCTTACCACAGTGAAAAAAAGGGGAGGTTCCAAGATGGAGGACTGGTAGGATATATGCTTCTTCTGCTCGGCCTCTAAGTTTTTATTTCATCCTTATTGTGCTTTTTTTTTAACTGTGTTTTAGCTTTTACCCCCCAATTCTTGCAGGGGAGTTTTTAATGCAAAATTGTATACCAGTTAATTTTCCAACTCTCCCCCGGCAACTTCATTCTGGCAACGAGCCCGGTTTTGCAATTCTTTTGATATCTCTGTTTGTTAGGCCTAACTGCCTGGCCCAGCGCCCTGCCTTTATCACTCATACTGCCTGCGATCAACTCGGCAGATGAGTTGTTTTAACTGCATTGACTGTTCTGATATATATGGGCTGATTATTGCTGAAGCTTTACCCATATAATCTGCTTTTAACTGGGAGACTCTATAAGCCAGGGACTTTTTAATCTACTATCAGAACGTTAACCTGCTTTAGGCCATATTACTACCCAACATCCTCCTCCAAGAGATCAACCAGCTGCCTTGATATGAGCCCACACAAACGTCGTCGTTCCTTATCCCCGAGGGACCCTTGTTTGGAGACCTCCCTTGAAAACATAATGGGCCCCTTGCCTAAGATCAAAAAGACTGACACCATGAATTTAAACCAAGATCCGAACATATCAACTACTTCCTTGGATGAATTCTTCCAAAACTTAATATCTCTGGATTCTTTGCCCAGCTCTCCTTTGGAAGAATCAGAATCCCTGGCTGCCTCACTCTGCAACACACCTTCTCCACCGGAGTGTCCAACACCATCAGATGTTAGTTCTGTCTTGCCCTGTTTCACCGCTTTACCGTCCCCTACTGACTTAGTTCAGTCTTCGGATATCCGGCTTTTGCAACAGTTCTGTCTCCGTTTGGCCGACTCTATTACCCATCTAACATCCTCTGTTGGAGTGCTGGAGGGCAAAGTGGAATCCCTTAGTAAGTCGGTCTCAGCACTACATCCCAATAGAACCATCAGACATGCAATGAGTCCGTCTCGAATGGATAGCCATCTCCTTCCTCGACCGATGCCGTTAGTGAATCTCCAATTACTCACAGCCAACTTATGCCTGAACCTGGCCCATTCCCATTTTAACAAGCACGACTGGACCAACCGTAAATCCATATTAGACACTTTGAGACTCTTATCCAGTTCTTACATCCGGGACAATGAGCTGCTCTCAGTGGAATGGCTTCCCAGCACTCCCCACCATAAACGTCTGATTCTCAAGTTCAGCTCATCCAAGACCCCCTCACTTTTATGTGGGCTTCGCAACCATCTGACCCATTTTGGAGTCTTCCCTCAAAGATGCTTTATAAATACCCACCTATCTTCTCTCGGGAGGAAGACTATCAATGTGGACACCTGCTGCGGGACAGGAACGGAGTGCAAGGACCTTCACACGGAAGCTGGTAGCTCCTTGAGGGCCTCAACCACCAGTTCCACAAATCCGCTGGTGACCCAACAACAACAGGAGGATGACCTCCGGACCAGAAATGTTGCGCTCCCAGATCAACCCCTCTCTACCTCGGATTCAGAAGGTTTATCAGGACTCGGCCTCTTATCTTTGACCACTTGTTCCCCTTCTGCTCCAAGAATCTCGCCTCTCAAAATGCCACACAATCAGTCCCCACAACTGGCTGGTTTGACCGTGCAGACCCCTCGGGCTCCCCCTCTTTCACCGTCTATCATCATCACCAAATCACATAACGGCAGCATTTATTTTGATGACGACAACACCATACAGCCGTCCCCTCCAACAGTTTTACCTATACGTCATTCAAGCCACTACCAAGACCTGGACGATAATCCCAGTCCAAATCTGGCCTCCCACCAGAATTCTCCAAGATCTAAAAATGACCCCAAAACCAAGCAAGAAAAACAAGGCAAGATAACAGATTTTTTTGGTCTAACTGTCCCCCAGTCTTTCCACCAGGCCCCTGTTGCTACTAAATGACAGTCAAAGATTCACCCTCCAACTCCCCCTTGGTCCATCTTGAGTTGGAACATCGCAGGGTGGGCATCCAAAAAAGCTGACCCGGACTTTTTGAACTACCTCAAAAACTTTCAAATCCTCATATTTCAGGAAACGTGGGAGATCAACGACATTTCACTATGTGGTTTTGAAATCATATCCTTGCCAGCCCGTCCCTCTCTGCTTGGTGGTCGTTCGAAGGGTGGCCTTGCAACAGGTATCTCCCTGGACTTGCATGCAAACGTGGTTCCAGTGGACTCTCTTCACCCTTATGCCCAGGCAAATCTGATATCCATCGGGAAACTCTCACTCCTGGTGTTTAATGCCTCCCTCCCTCCCGGGGGCTCTCACCGGGACTTGGATGAGCTGTGGGCTGGTCTGGAAGGCTTTCTCGCTACCATCATATTTAGATTCCCACACTCCTTGGTTCTTCTGGCGGGGGATCTAAATGCCCGCACTGCAGGGACTTGGGAAACCCTAGTTGCCTCCCGTTGGTGGACAGGCCCGGCCAGGGATGACCACCCACTGGACACCCTGAAAGGGAGAGTTTCCAAGGATCGGAAAGTTGACAAAGCGGGGACCTGTCTAGCTCTTCTTACCATCAAACTAGACCTCTTCCCCCTTAATGGTAGATGTGCCCCGGATGTTCCCGGGGAATTTACCCACTTGGCCAAAAACGGCAACAGCACAATAGACTATATTTTGGTTTCGAGAGCCTTTTTGCCATACATTTCCTCCTTCAAAGTAGACGACAGGATTTTCAGTGACCATCTTCCACTTATTACGGTTGCACGGCTATATAGACCTCAAAGCCATCCTGCTCACGCTGTCTCCATAGACTCTAATCCCAGAGGCTCCCCAATGTTGCCGAAATGGTCAAAGTCTCTGGCCCTTTTTCACGCACGCTTTTATCATCAAGAAGCAGCCAATACCTTGTCAGCCTTGATCGGAACAAAGGCTACACCTGCTGCACTACTGACCGCCTTCACTGAGTGTCTAAATGGTCTTATAGCCTCCTTTCAGCCCCCCACCCTTATTCCTGGTAGAGTTTCCTGGAGGAAGGGAGCCCCTTGGTTTAACTCAGAATGCAAACAAGCCAGGAACCTTATGAGATCTATATATTCTGCCTACAAACGAACAGATTCATCAATGCCTCTTCCCCCCGCTTACTTCGAGGCCAAGAAGGCATACAAGCTAGCCCTTTTAAGAGCTAAGCAAGACTGGCACCGGCTTAGGTGGAACACATTATTAGAGGCCGCAAAATCCAGCAACCCCTGTGATTTCTGGAGTCTGTTAAACAGGAGGGCAAACAGTAGGCTTACTCACTCCATTTCAGCCACTACATGGGAACTCTTTCTACACCGAGTCTTTTATGACACTGATGTGCCAGTCTCTTCAACCACAGGCTCTCTCCCTAACCACCTTCCCAGATGGCCTCCTGTCGAACCATCCACGATTGCTAAGCTAATCGGACAACTCAAACTTCGAAAAGCTCCCGGCCCAGATCTCATCCCAGCCGAAGCCATCCTAGCCCATAAGGACTGGTGGATCCCAGTTCTTACCGAGGTATTCAATGCAATCAACCAAACGGGCCTTATCCCCAAGCTCTGGAAGGATGCTATAATTATCCCAATATACAAGAAAGGCGCCCACTCCGATCCCGGCAACTTCCGTAACATCAGTCTTCTTTCAATTTTGGGGAAACTCTATGCCCGCTATCTCCTGTCCAAACTGGAGTGCTGGGCTGAAAAGGCCGACCTGCTCAGCTATGAGCAGGCGGGGTTCCGTCCAGACCACTCCACAATTGATCATGCTTTGATCCTTCATCATCTTGCCATAAAATACTCCACCCCCAGGAAGGGCCGTCTCTGCGTTGCCTTCATAGACCTAAAGGCCGCCTTCGACAGCATCCCTAGAGCCAAGCTGTGGGCCAAACTTTCCGCCTGGGGTATTGACAAAAGATTACTTTGGCTTATATCCCAGCTGCATGAAGGGACAGAAGCAAAAGTGCGCCTTACCCCGCAGGGGGATCTCACCAAAGCTATCCCCATTAACAAGGGGGTTAGGCAGGGGTGTATACTCGCACCCTTTCTCTTCAACCTATACATCAGTGACTGGAGAAAGGCATTTTCGGATCACATGGTCTATATCCATGCTCCTAGACTAGCAGATTACAGATGTCCGCTCCTGCTCTACGCTGACGATGCAGCAATACTTTCATTTTCCCGGGTGGGCCTATGTAGAGCCCTAAAAATCCTCTCTGCTTACTGCTCTGCTAACCAACTCCATATAAACCATTCCAAGTCTAAAATCATGGTATTTGCAAGAAGCAGGAAAATTTATCACTGGAACCTGGATGGCATCCCAGTGGAACAGGTCCACAGATTTCAATATCTAGGTATCCTCTTTCAATCTAATACCAAGTGGCCTGCGCAGGTTGAATCTCTCTGTAATAAGGCTAAGATTTCCACCCATGCCCTCCTGCATTTTTTTCATACTGAGGGAGCCCATCATATCCCCTCAGCAATAAAAGTCTATAGGGCAAAGGTGATAGCGGCTGTCACCTACGGCGCCCCCCTATGGGTCCAATCCAACATCTCCTCTCTTGAGTCCATCCACAACCAGTTCCTATGCCGTTTGATGGGAGTCCCTCCCTGTGTAAGTAACGCCGCAATCCAGCTGGAATTGGGCATATCCTCACTTGCTACAATCATGTGGAAACGTGCAATTGGATATTGGTTGTCCCTATGGACCAGACTCCCAGGATATTACCTAGGCCAATGTCTATGGCGGGACCCTTTTCATAGTCCCTGGGCCCATAATATCCATACAAAGCTTTTGAAGATCGGGATTTCCCCTATTGAAGCTTTTACTTTAGGCCCTGATGCTGCTAAATCATTGATCTTTCAACGGCTGGATGACATTGACAGACAACTAAATCTGGCAAACGGATCGGGAACGTGCTCACCGTTTTCCCTTGGAATTGTTCCCTTGCCTCACCCTCCACCTTACCTCTCTGCGTTACATTCTTTCAAACATAGGCTCGCATTTATGAAGGCAAGATTTAATGTGATCCCCTCCAATGTCCTCGACAGTAGGCTTTCGGGGGGAGTAAAATCCTCCTATTGTGCATGTGATGGCCGATCCCCAGAATCTCTGTTCCACATTACATTTGTATGTCCCCACTACCGAGACATAAGATCAAGATTCATTTCCCCTATCTCCCAGAGATTCCCTGGATCACCTGATCTGTTCAGCCTTTATTTCCTACTCCAGGATGCAGACCCTAATATAACCTCAAAGGTGGAAAATTTTTGGCTGCAGTCACGGCGGAAAAAAAAAACGGGGGAAGAGACCGGTAATTCCTATGGCAGAGGATCACTAGTATTGATAGTATAGATTGTATTTGAGGTAGTACATGGTGTATTGTCGCATGGACTTTTTACAACTGTAAAATCTACCCCCCCTTTTTATATGTATTTAATTTGGTCTCTGACCGCAATAAAAGCTATCTATCTCACAATTGGCAATAGGACTCAATTCAGACAGTTAATGAATCTTTAGACACAGTGATCTGATTTACAAAAGAAGCACATATTCTTGTTCCTCACAGTCTGAAAAGACCAAAAGGCATTCAATTTTCAAACACAAACTTTCCCTAGAAAGTTAGACCAATGCTGTTTTTGATAACTGGACTCAATTCAGACAGAAAATGTAACTTTTGAAACACAGATTTGCAAAAGAAACACATATTCTTGTTCCTCACAGTCTGAAATGTAAAAAAACAGATTCAATTTTCAAGTATGAACTTTCCCGGAGGAGATAAACCAATCTGTATCTCACAATTGGCAATAGGACTCATTTCAGACAGAAAATGTAACCTTTCACAGACTGCTCAGATTTGCAAAAGAAATACCTATTCTTGTTCCTCATAGTCTGAAAAGCACAAAAACACATTCAATTTTCAAGTACGAACTTCCCTTGTTGAGATAAACTAATCTGTACCTTACATTTGGCAATAGGACTCAATGAAGCTAGAAAACGTAACTTTAGAGACAGTGGTCCGATTTTCAAAAGGAACACATATTCATGTTTCCCATGGTCTGAAAAGACCAAAAGTCATTCAATTTTCAAACACGAACTTTCCCTAGAAACTTAGACCAAAGTTCATTTTTATAACTGGACTCAATTCAGACAGAAAATGTAACTTTTCACACACTGCTCAGATTTGCAAAAGAAACACATATTCTTGTTCCTCACAGTCTGAAAAGTACAAAAACACATTCAATTTTCAAGTACGAACTTTCCCTAAGGAGATAAACCAATCTGTATCTCACAATTGCCAATAGGACTCAATTCAGACAGATAATGTATCTTTAGACACAGTGATCTGATTTACAAAAGAAGCACATATTCTTGTTCCTCACAGTCTGAAAAGCACAAAAACACATTCAATTTTCGAGTACAAACTTTCCCTGAGGAGATAAACCAATCTGTATCTCACAATTGGCAATAGGACTCAATTCAGACAGAAAATGTAACCTTTCACACACTGCTCAGATTTCCAAAAGAAACACATATTCCTGTTCCTCATAGTCTGAAAACCACAAAAACACATTCAATTTTCAAGTACGAACTTTCCTTGAGGAGGTAAAACAAATCTGTATCTTTCAATTGGCAATAGGTCTCAATTAAGCTAGTAAACGTAGCTTTAAACCCAGTGATCCGATTTTCAAAAGAAACATATATTCATGTTTCCCACGGTCTGAAAAGACCAAAAGTCATTCAATTTTCAAACACAAACTTTCCCTAGAAAGTTAGACCAAAGCTCTTTTTTATAACTGGACTCAATTCAGGCAGAAAATGTAACTTTTGAAACACTGATCAGATTTGCAAAAGAAACACATATTCTTGTTCCTCACAGTCTGAAAAGCAAAAAAACACATTCAATTTTCAAGTACAAACTTTCCCTGAGGAGATAAACAAATCGGTATCTCACAATTGGCAATAGGACTCAATTCAGACAGAAAATGTAACTTTTCACACACAGCTCAGATTTGCAAAAGAAACACATATTCTTGTTCCTCACAGTCTAAAAAGCACAAAAACACATTCAATTTTCAAGGACGAACTTTCCTTGAGGCGATAAACCAATCTGTATCTCACAATTGGCAATAGGACTCAATTCAGACAGAAAATGTAACTTTTCACACACTGCTCAGATTTGCAAAAGAAACACATATTCTTGTTCCTCACAGTCTGAAAAGTACAAAAACACATTCAATTTTCAAGTATGAACTTTCCCTGAGGAGATAAACCAATCTGTATCTCACAATTGCCAATAGGACTCAATTCAGACAGATAATGTATGTTTAGACACAGTGATCTGATTTACAAAAGAAGCACATATTCTTGTTCCTCACAGTCTGAAAAGCACAAAAACACATTCAATTTTCAAGTACGAACTTCCCTTGTTGAGATAAACTAATCTGTACCTTACATTTGGCAATAGGACTCAATGAAGCTAGAAAACGTAACTTTAGAGACAGTGGTCCGATTTTCAAAAGGAACACATATTCATGTTTCCCATGGTCTGAAAAGACCAAAAGTCATTCAATTTTCAAACACGAACTTTCCCTAGAAACTTAGACCAAAGTTCATTTTTATAACTGGACTCAATTCAGACAGAAAATGTAACTTTTCACACACTGCTCAGATTTGCAAAAGAAACACATATTCTTGTTCCTCACAGTCTGAAAAGTACAAAAACACATTCAATTTTCAACTACGAACTTTCCCTGAGGAGATAAACCAATCTGTATCTCACAATTGCCAATAGGACTCAATTCAGACAGATAATGTATCTTTAGACACAGTGATCTGATTTACAAAAGAAGCACATATTCTTGTTCCTCACAGTCTGAAAAGCACAAAAACACATTCAATTTTCGAGTACAAACTTTCCCTGAGGAGATAAACCAATCTGTATCTCACAATTGGCAATAGGACTCAATTCAGACAGAAAATGTAACCTTTCACACACTGCTCAGATTTGCAAAAGAAACACATATTCCTGTTCCTCATAGTCTGAAAACCACAAAAACACATTCAATTTTCAAGTACGAACTTTCCTTGAGGAGGTAAAACAAATCTGTATCTTTCAATTGGCAATAGGTCTCAATTAAGCTAGTAAACGTAGCTTTAAACCCAGTGATCCGATTTTCAAAAGAAACATATATTCATGTTTCCCACGGTCTGAAAAGACCAAAAGTCATTCAATTTTCAAACACAAACTTTCCCTAGAAAGTTAGACCAAAGCTCTTTTTTATAACTGGACTCAATTCAGGCAGAAAATGTAACTTTTGAAACACTGATCAGATTTGCAAAAGAAACACATATTCTTGTTCCTCACAGTCTAAAAAGCACAAAAACACATTCAATTTTCAAGGACGAACTTTCCTTGAGGCGATAAACCAATCTGTATCTCACAATTGGCAATAGGACTCAATTCAGAGAGAAAATGTAACTTTTCACACACTGCTCAGATTTGCAAAAGAAACACATATTCTTGTTCCTCACAGTCTGAAATGTAAAAAAACACATTCAATTTTCAAGTATGAACTTTCCCGGAGGAGATAAACCAATCTGTATCTCACAATTGGCAATAGGACTCATTTCAGACAGAAAATGTAACCTTTCACACACTGCTCAGATTTGCAAAAGAAATACCTATTCTTGTTCCTCATAGTCTGAAAAGCACAAAAACACATTCAATTTTCAAGTACGAACTTCCCTTGTTGAGATAAACTAATCTGTACCTTACATTTGGCAATAGGACTCAATGAAGCTAGAAAACGTAACTTTAGAGACAGTGGTCCGATTTTCAAAAGGAACACATATTCATGTTTCCCATGGTCTGAAAAGACCAAAAGTCATTCAATTTTCAAACACGAACTTTCCCTAGAAACTTAGACCAAAGTTCATTTTTATAACTGGACTCAATTCAGACAGAAAATGTAACTTTTCACACACTGCTCAGATTTGCAAAAGAAACACATATTCTTGTTCCTCACAGTCTGAAAAGTACAAAAACACATTCAATTTTCAACTACGAACTTTCCCTGAGGAGATAAACCAATCTGTATCTCACAATTGCCAATAGGACTCAATTCAGACAGATAATGTATCTTTAGACACAGTGATCTGATTTACAAAAGAAGCACATATTCTTGTTCCTCACAGTCTGAAAAGCACAAAAACACATTCAATTTTCGAGTACAAACTTTCCCTGAGGAGATAAACCAATCTGTATCTCACAATTGGCAATAGGACTCAATTCAGACAGAAAATGTAACCTTTCACACACTGCTCAGATTTGCAAAAGAAACACATATTCCTGTTCCTCATAGTCTGAAAACCACAAAAACACATTCAATTTTCAAGTACGAACTTTCCTTGAGGAGGTAAAACAAATCTGTATCTTTCAATTGGCAATAGGTCTCAATTAAGCTAGTAAACGTAGCTTTAAACCCAGTGATCCGATTTTCAAAAGAAACATATATTCATGTTTCCCACGGTCTGAAAAGACCAAAAGTCATTCAATTTTCAAACACAAACTTTCCCTAGAAAGTTAGACCAAAGCTCTTTTTTATAACTGGACTCAATTCAGGCAGAAAATGTAACTTTTGAAACACTGATCAGATTTGCAAAAGAAACACATATTCTTGTTCCTCACAGTCTAAAAAGGACAAAAACACATTCAATTTTCAAGGACGAACTTTCCTTGAGGCGATAAACCAATCTGTATCTCACAATTGGCAATAGGACTCAATTCAGAGAGAAAATGTAACTTTTCACACACTGCTCAGATTTGCAAAAGAAACACATATTCTTGTTCCTCACAGTCTGAAATGTAAAAAAACACATTCAATTTTCAAGTATGAACTTTCCCGGAGGAGATAAACCAATCTGTATCTCACAATTGGCAATAGGACACATTTCAGACAGAAAATGTAACCTTTCACACACTGCTCAGATTTGCAAAAGAAATACCTATTCTTGTTCCTCATAGTCTGAAAAGCACAAAAACACATTCAATTTTCAAGTACGAACTTCCCTTGTTGAGATAAACTAATCTGTACCTTACATTTGGCAATAGGACTCAATGAAGCTAGAAAACGTAACTTTAGAGACAGTGGTCCGATTTTCAAAAGAAACATATATTCATGTTTCCCACGGTCTGAAAAGACCAAAAGTCATTCAATTTTCAAACACAAACTTTCCCTAGAAAGTTAGACCAAAGCTCTTTTTTATAACTGGACTCAATTCAGGCAGAAAATGTAACTTTTGAAACACTGATCAGATTTGCAAAAGAAACACATATTCTTGTTCCTCACAGTCTGAAAAGCAAAAAAACACATTCAATTTTCAAGTGCAAACTTTCCCTGAGGAGATAAACAAATCGGTATCTCACAATTGGCAATAGGACTCAATTCAGACAGAAAATGTAACTTTTCACACACAGCTCAGATTTGCAAAAGAAAGACATATTCTTGTTCCTCACAGTCTAAAAAGCACAAAAACACATTCAATTTTCAGGGACGAACTTTCCTTGAGGCGATAAACCAATCTGTATCTCACAATTGGCAATAGGACTCATTTCAGACAGAAAATGTAACCTTTCACAGACTGCTCAGATTTGCAAAAGAAATACCTATTCTTGTTCCTCATAGTCTGAAAAGCACAAAAACACATTCAATTTTCAAGTACGAACTTCCCTTGTTGAGATAAACTAATCTGTACCTTACATTTGGCAATAGGACTCAATGAAGCTAGAAAACGTAACTTTAGAGACAGTGGTCCGATTTTCAAAAGGAACACATATTCATGTTTCCCATGGTCTGAAAAGACCAAAAGTCATTCAATTTTCAAACACGAACTTTCCCTAGAAACTTAGACCAAAGTTCATTTTTATAACTGGACTCAATTCAGACAGAAAATGTAACTTTTCACACACTGCTCAGATTTGCAAAAGAAACACATATTCTTGTTCCTCACAGTCTGAAAAGTACAAAAACACATTCAATTTTCAAGTATGAACTTTCCCTGAGGATATAAACCAATCTGTATCTCACAATTGCCAATAGGACTCAATTCAGACAGATAATGTATCTTTAGACACAGTGATCTGATTTACAAAAGAAGCACATATTCTTGTTCCTCACAGTCTGAAAAGCACAAAAACACATTCAATTTTCGAGTACAAACTTTCCCTGAGGAGATAAACCAATCTGTATCACACAATTGGCAATAGGACTCAATTCAGACAGAAAATGTAACCTTTCACACACTGCTCAGATTTGCAAAAGAAACACATATTCCTGTTCCTCATAGTCTGAAAACCACAAAAACACATTCAATTTTCAAGTACGAACTTTCCTTGAGGAGGTAAAACAAATCTGTATCTTTCAATTGGCAATAGGTCTCAATTAAGCTAGTAAACGTAGCTTTAAACCCAGTGATCCGATTTTCAAAAGAAACATATATTCATGTTTCCCACGGTCTGAAAAGACCAAAAGTCATTCAATTTTCAAACACAAACTTTCCCTAGAAAGTTAGACCAAAGCTCTTTTTTATAACTGGACTCAATTCAGGCAGAAAATGTAACTTTTGAAACACTGATCAGATTTGCAAAAGAAACACATATTCTTGTTCCTCACAGTCTGAAAAGCAAAAAAACACATTCAATTTTCAAGTACAAACTTTCCCTGAGGAGATAAACAAATCGGTATCTCACAATTGGCAATAGGACTCAATTCAGACAGAAAATGTAACTTTTCACACACAGCTCAGATTTGCAAAAGAAACACATATTCTTGTTCCTCACAGTCTAAAAAGCACAAAAACACATTCAATTTTCAGGGACGAACTTTCCTTGAGGCGATAAACCAATCTGTATCTCACAATTGGCAATAGGACTCAATTCAGACAGAAAATGTAACTTTTCACACACTGCTCAGATTTGCAAAAGAAACACATATTCTTGTTCCTCACAGTCTAAAAAGCACAAAAACACATTCAATTTTCAAGGACGAACTTTCCTTGAGGCGATAAACCAATCTGTATCTCACAATTGGCAATAGGACTCATTTCAGACAGAAAATGTAACCTTTCACAGACTGCTCAGATTTGCAAAAGAAATACCTATTCTTGTTCCTCATAGTCTGAAAAGCACAAAAACACATTCAATTTTCAAGTACGAACTTCCCTTGTTGAGATAAACTAATCTGTACCTTACATTTGGCAATAGGACTCAATGAAGCTAGAAAACGTAACTTTAGAGACAGTGGTCCGATTTTCAAAAGGAACACATATTCATGTTTCCCATGGTCTGAAAAGACCAAAAGTCATTCAATTTTCAAACACGAACTTTCCCTAGAAACTTAGACCAAAGTTCATTTTTATAACTGGACTCAATTCAGACAGAAAATGTAACTTTTCACACACTGCTCAGATTTGCAAAAGAAACACATATTCTTGTTCCTCACAGTCTGAAAAGTACAAAAACACATTCAATTTTCAACTACGAACTTTCCCTGAGGAGATAAATCAATCTGTATCTCACAATTGCCAATAGGACTCAATTCAGACAGATAATGTATCTTTAGACACAGTGATCTGATTTACAAAAGAAGCACATATTCTTGTTCCTCACAGTCTGAAAAGCACAAAAACACATTCAATTTTCGAGTACAAACTTTCCCTGAGGAGATAAACCAATCTGTATCTCACAATTGGCAATAGGACTCAATTCAGACAGAAAATGTAACCTTTCACACACTGCTCAGATTTGCAAAAGAAACACATATTCCTGTTCCTCATAGTCTGAAAACCACAAAAACACATTCAATTTTCAAGTACGAACTTTCCTTGAGGAGGTAAAACAAATCTGTATCTTTCAATTGGCAATAGGTCTCAATTAAGCTAGTAAACGTAGCTTTAAACCCAGTGATCCGATTTTCAAAAGAAACATATATTCATGTTTCCCACGGTCTGAAAAGACCAAAAGTCATTCAATTTTCAAACACAAACTTTCCCTAGAAAGTTAGACCAAAGCTCTTTTTTATAACTGGACTCAATTCAGGCAGAAAATGTAACTTTTGAAACACTGATCAGATTTGCAAAAGAAACACATATTCTTGTTCCTCACAGTCTGAAAAGCAAAAAAACACATTCAATTTTCAAGTGCAAACTTTCCCTGAGGAGATAAACAAATCGGTATCTCACAATTGGCAATAGGACTCAATTCAGACAGAAAATGTAACTTTTCACACACAGCTCAGATTTGCAAAAGAAACACATATTCTTGTTCCTCACAGTCTAAAAAGCACAAAAACACATTCAATTTTCAAGGACGAACTTTCCTTGAGGCGATAAACCAATCTGTATCTCACAATTGGCAATAGGACTCATTTCAGACAGAAAATGTAACCTTTCACAGACTGCTCAGATTTGCAAAAGAAATACCTATTCTTGTTCCTCATAGTCTGAAAAGCACAAAAACACATTCAATTTTCAAGTACGAACTTCCCTTGTTGAGATAAACTAATCTGTACCTTACATTTGGCAATAGGACTCAATGAAGCTAGAAAACGTAACTTTAGAGACAGTGGTCCGATTTTCAAAAGGAACACATATTCATGTTTCCCATGGTCTGAAAAGACCAAAAGTCATTCAATTTTCAAACACGAACTTTCCCTAGAAACTTAGACCAAAGTTCATTTTTATAACTGGACTCAATTCAGACAGAAAATGTAACTTTTCACACACTGCTCAGATTTGCAAAAGAAACACATATTCTTGTTCCTCACAGTCTGAAAAGTACAAAAACACATTCAATTTTCAAGTATGAACTTTCCCTGAGGATATAAACCAATCTGTATCTCACAATTGCCAATAGGACTCAATTCAGACAGATAATGTATCTTTAGACACAGTGATCTGATTTACAAAAGAAGCACATATTCTTGTTCCTCACAGTCTGAAAAGCACAAAAACACATTCAATTTTCGAGTACAAACTTTCCCTGAGGAGATAAACCAATCTGTATCTCACAATTGGCAATAGGACTCAATTCAGACAGAAAATGTAACCTTTCACACACTGCTCAGATTTGCAAAAGAAACACATATTCCTGTTCCTCATAGTCTGAAAACCACAAAAACACATTCAATTTTCAAGTACGAACTTTCCTTGAGGAGGTAAAACAAATCTGTATCTTTCAATTGGCAATAGGTCTCAATTAAGCTAGTAAACGTAGCTTTAAACCCAGTGATCCGATTTTCAAAAGAAACATATATTCATGTTTCCCACGGTCTGAAAAGACCAAAAGTCATTCAATTTTCAAACACAAACTTTCCCTAGAAAGTTAGACCAAAGCTCTTTTTTATAACTGGACTCAATTCAGGCAGAAAATGTAACTTTTGAAACACTGATCAGATTTGCAAAAGAAACACATATTCTTGTTCCTCACAGTCTGAAAAGCAAAAAAACACATTCAATTTTCAAGTACAAACTTTCCCTGAGGAGATAAACAAATCGGTATCTCACAATTGGCAATAGGACTCAATTCAGACAGAAAATGTAACTTTTCACACACAGCTCAGATTTGCAAAAGAAACACATATTCTTGTTCCTCACAGTCTAAAAAGCACAAAAACACATTCAATTTTCAGGGACGAACTTTCCTTGAGGCGATAAACCAATCTGTATCTCACAATTGGCAATAGGACTCAATTCAGACAGAAAATGTAACTTTTCACACACTGCTCAGATTTGCAAAAGAAACACATATTCTTGTTCCTCACAGTCTAAAAAGCACAAAAACACATTCAATTTTCAAGTACGAACTTTCCCTGAGGAGATAAACCAATCTGTATCTCACAATTGGCAATAGGACTCAATTCAGACAGAAAATGTAACCTTTCACACACTGCTCAGATTTGCAAAAGAAACACATATTCCTGTTCCTCATAGTCTGAAAACCACAAAAACACATTCAATTTTCAAGTACGAACTTTCCTTGAGGAGGTAAAACAAATGTGTATCTTTCAATTGGCAATAGGTCTCAATTAAGCTAGTAAACGTAGCTTTAAACCCAGTTATCCGATTTTCAAAAGAAACATATATTCATGTTTCCCACGGTCTGAAAAGACCAAAAGTCATTCAATTTTCAAACACAAACTTTCCCTAGAAAGTTAGACCAAAGCTCTTTTTTATAACTGGACTCAATTCAGGCAGAAAATGTAACTTTTGAAACACTGATCAGATTTGCAAAAGAAACACATATTCTTGTTCCTCACAGTCTGAAAAGCAAAAAAACACATTCAATTTTCAAGTGCAAACTTTCCCTGAGGAGATAAACAAATCGGTATCTCACAATTGGCAATAGGACTCAATTCAGACAGAAAATGTAACTTTTCACACACTGCTCAGATTTGCAAAAGAAACACATATTCTTGTTCCTCACAGTCTGAAAAGTACAAAAACACATTCAATTTTCAAGTATGAACTTTCCCTGAGGAGATAAACCAATCTGTATCTCACAATTGCCAATAGGACTCAATTCAGACAGATAATGTATCTTTAGACACAGTGATCTGATTTACAAAAGAAGCACATATTCTTGTTCCTCACAGTCTGAAAAGCACAAAAACACATTCAATTTTCGAGTACAAACTTTCCCTGAGGAGATAAACCAATCTGTATCTCACAATTGGCAATAGGACTCAATTCAGACAGAAAATGTAACCTTTCACACACTGCTCAGATTTGCAAAAGAAACACATATTCCTGTTCCTCATAGTCTGAAAACCACAAAAACACATTCAATTTTCAAGTACGAACTTTCCTTGAGGAGGTAAAACAAATCTGTATCTTTCAATTGGCAATAGGTCTCAATTAAGCTAGTAAACGTAGCTTTAAACCCAGTGATCCGATTTTCAAAAGAAACATATATTCATGTTTCCCACGGTCTGAAAAGACCAAAAGTCATTCAATTTTCAAACACAAACTTTCCCTAGAAAGATAGACCAAAGCTCTTTTTTATAACTGGACTCAATTCAGGCAGAAAATGTAACTTTTGAAACACTGATCAGATTTGCAAAAGAAACACATATTCTTGTTCCTCACAGTCTGAAAAGCAAAAAAACACATTCAATTTTCAAGTACAAACTTTCCCTGAGGAGATAAACAAATCGGTATCTCACAATTGGTAATAGGACTCAATTCAGACAGAAAATGTAACTTTTCACACACAGCTCAGATTTGCAAAAGAAACACATATTCTTGTTCCTCACAGTCTAAAAAGCACAAAAACACATTCAATTTTCGAGTACAAACTTTCCCTGAGGAGATAAACCAATCTGTATCTCACAATTGGCAATAGGACTCAATTCAGACAGAAAATGTAACCTTTCAGACACTGCTCAGATTTGCAAAAGAAACACATATTCCTGTTCCTCATAGTCTGAAAACCACAAAAACACATTCAATTTTCAAGTACGAACTTTCCTTGAGGAGGTAAAACAAATCTGTATCTTTCAATTGGCAATAGGTCTCAATTAAGCTAGTAAACGTAGCTTTAAACCCAGTGATCCGATTTTCAAAAGAAACATATATTCATGTTTCCCACGGTCTGAAAAGACCAAAAGTCATTCAATTTTCAAACACAAACTTTCCCTAGAAAGTTAGACCAAAGCTCTTTTTTATAACTGGACTCAATTCAGGCAGAAAATGTAACTTTTGAAACACTGATCAGATTTGCAAAAGAAACACATATTCTTGTTCCTCACAGTCTGAAAAGCAAAAAAACACATTCAATTTTCAAGTGCAAACTTTCCCTGAGGAGATAAACAAATCGGTATCTCACAATTGGCAATAGGACTCAATTCAGACAGAAAATGTAACTTTTCACACACAGCTCAGATTTGCAAAAGAAACACATATTCTTGTTCCTCACAGTCTAAAAAGCACAAAAACACATTCAATTTTCAAGGACGAACTTTCCTTGAGGCGATAAACCAATCTGTATCTCACAATTGGCAATAGGACTCATTTCAGACAGAAAATGTAACCTTTCACAGACTGCTCAGATTTGCAAAAGAAATACCTATTCTTGTTCCTCATAGTCTGAAAAGCACAAAAACACATTCAATTTTCAAGTACGAACTTCCCTTGTTGAGATAAACTAATCTGTACCTTACATTTGGCAATAGGACTCAATGAAGCTAGAAAACGTAACTTTAGAGACAGTGGTCCGATTTTCAAAAGGAACACATATTCATGTTTCCCATGGTCTGAAAAGACCAAAAGTCATTCAATTTTCAAACACGAACTTTCCCTAGAAACTTAGACCAAAGTTCATTTTTATAACTGGACTCAATTCAGACAGAAAATGTAACTTTTCACACACTGCTCAGATTTGCAAAAGAAACACATATTCTTGTTCCTCACAGTCTGAAAAGTACAAAAACACATTCAATTTTCAAGTACGAACTTTCCCTGAGGAGATAAACCAATCTGTATCTCACAATTGCCAATAGGACTCAATTCAGACAGATAATGTATCTTTAGACACAGTGATCTGATTTACAAAAGAAGCACATATTCTTGTTCCTCACAGTCTGAAAAGCACAAAAACACATTCAATTTTCGAGTACAAACTTTCCCTGAGGAGATAAACCAATCTGTATCTCACAATTGGCAATAGGACTCAATTCAGACAGAAAATGTAACCTTTCACACACTGCTCAGATTTGCAAAAGAAACACATATTCCTGTTCCTCATAGTCTGAAAACCACAAAAACACATTCAATTTTCAAGTACGAACTTTCCTTGAGGAGGTAAAACAAATCTGTATCTTTCAATTGGCAATAGGTCTCAATTAAGCTAGTAAACGTAGCTTTAAACCCAGTGATCCGATTTTCAAAAGAAACATATATTCATGTTTCCCACGGTCTGAAAAGACCAAAAGTCATTCAATTTTCAAACACAAACTTTCCCTAGAAAGTTAGACCAAAGCTCTTTTTTATAACTGGACTCAATTCAGGCAGAAAATGTAACTTTTGAAACACTGATCAGATTTGCAAAAGAAACACATATTCTTGTTCCTCACAGTCTGAAAAGCAAAAAAACACATTCAATTTTCAAGTACAAACTTTCCCTGAGGAGATAAACAAATCGGTATCTCACAATTGGCAATAGGACTCAATTCAGACAGAAAATGTAACTTTTCACACACAGCTCAGATTTGCAAAAGAAACACATATTCTTGTTCCTCACAGTCTAAAAAGCACAAAAACACATTCAATTTTCAAGGACGAACTTTCCTTGAGGCGATAAACCAATCTGTATCTCACAATTGGCAATAGGACTCAATTCAGACAGAAAATGTAACTTTTCACACACTGCTCAGATTTGCAAAAGAAACACATATTCTTGTTCCTCACAGTCTAAAAAGCACAAAAACACATTCAATTTTCAAGGACGAACTTTCTTTGAGGCGATAAACCAATCTGTATCTCACAATTGGCAATAGGACTCATTTCAGACAGAAAATGTAACCTTTCACAGACTGCTCAGATTTGCAAAAGAAATACCTATTCTTGTTCCTCATAGTCTGAAAAGCACAAAAACACATTCAATTTTCAAGTACGAACTTCCCTTGTTGAGATAAACTAATCTGTACCTTACATTTGGCAATAGGACTCAATGAAGCTAGAAAACGTAACTTTAGAGACAGTGGTCCGATTTTCAAAAGGAACACATATTCATGTTTCCCATGGTCTGAAAAGACCAAAAGTCATTCAATTTTCAAACACGAACTTTCCCTAGAAACTTAGACCAAAGTTCATTTTTATAACTGGACTCAATTCAGACAGAAAATGTAACTTTTCACACACTGCTCAGATTTGCAAAAGAAACACATATTCTTGTTCCTCACAGTCTGAAAAGTACAAAAACACATTCAATTTTCAACTACGAACTTTCCCTAAGGAGATAAACCAATCTGTATCTCACAATTGCCAATAGGACTCAATTCAGACAGATAATGTATCTTTAGACACAGTGATCTGATTTACAAAAGAAGCACATATTCTTGTTCCTCACAGTCTGAAAAGCACAAAAACACATTCAATTTTCGAGTACAAACTTTCCCTGAGGAGATAAACCAATCTGTATCTCACAATTGGCAATAGGACTCAATTCAGAGAGAAAATGTAACCTTTCACACACTGCTCAGATTTGCAAAAGAAACACATATTCCTGTTCCTCATAGTCTGAAAACCACAAAAACACATTCAATTTTCAAGTACGAACTTTCCTTGAGGAGGTAAAACAAATCTGTATCTTTCAATTGGCAATAGGTCTCAATTAAGCTAGTAAACGTAGCTTTAAACCCAGTGATCCGATTTTCAAAAGAAACATATATTCATGTTTCCCACGGTCTGAAAAGACCAAAAGTCATTCAATTTTCAAACACAAACTTTCCCTAGAAAGTTAGACAAAAGCTCTTTTTTATAACTGGACTCAATTCAGGCAGAAAATGTAACTTTTGAAACACTGATCAGATTTGCAAAAGAAACACATATTCTTGTTCCTCACAGTCTGAAAAGCAAAAAAACACATTCAATTTTCAAGTACAAACTTTCCCTGAGGAGATAAACAAATCGGTATCTCACAATTGGCAATAGGACTCAATTCAGACAGAAAATGTAACTTTTCACACACAGCTCAGATTTGCAAAAGAAACACATATTCTTGTTCCTCACAGTCTAAAAAGCACAAAAAAAAATTCAATTTTCAAGGACGAACTTTCCTTGAGGCGATAAACCAATCTGTATCTCACAATTGGCAATAGGACTCAATTCAGACAGAAAATGTAACTTTTCACACACTGCTCAGATTTGCAAAAGAAACACATATTCTTGTTCCTCACAGTCTGAAAAGTACAAAAACACATTCAATTTTCAAGTATGAACTTTCCCTGAGGAGATAAACCAATCTGTATCTCACAATTGCCAATAGGACTCAATTCAGACAGATAATGTATGTTTAGACACAGTGATCTGATTTACAAAAGAAGCACATATTCTTGTTCCTCACAGTCTGAAAAGCACAAAAACACATTCAATTTTCAAGTACGAACTTTCCCTGAGGAGATAAACCAATCTGTATCTTACAATTGGCAATAGGACTCAATTAAGTTAGAAAACGTAACTTTAAACCCAGTGATCCGATTTTGAAAACAAACATATATTCATGTTTCCCACGGTCTGAAAACACCCAAAGTTATTCAATTTTCAAACACGAACTTTCCCTAGAAAGTTAATCAAAAGCTCTTTTTTATAACTGGACTCAATTCAGGCAGAAAATGTAATTTTTGAAACAATGCTCAGATTTGGAAAGAAACACATATTCTTGTTCCTCACAGTCTGAAAAGTACAAAAACACATTCAATTTTCAAGTACGAACTTTCCCTGAGGAGATAAACCAATCTGTATCTCACAATTGGCAATAGGACTCAATTCAGAAAGAAAATGTATCTTTAGACACAGTGATCTGATTTACAAAAGAAGCACATATTCTTGTTCCTCACAGTCTGAAAAGCACAAAAACACATTCAATTTTCAAGTACGAACTTTCCCTGAGGAGATAAACCAATCTGTATCTCACAATTGGCAATAGGACTCAATTCAGACAGAAAATGTAACCTTTCACACACTGCTCAGATTTGCAAAAGAAACACATATTCCTGTTCCTCATAGTCTGAAAACCACAAAAACACATTCAATTTTCAAGTACGAACTTTCCTTGAGGAGGTAAAACAAATCTGTATCTTTCAATTGGCAATAGGTCTCAATTAAGCTAGTAAACGTAGCTTTAAACCCAGTGATCCGATTTTCAAAAGAAACATATATTCATGTTTCCCACGGTCTGAAAAGACCAAAAGTCATTCAATTTTCAAACACAAACTTTCCCTAGAAAGTTAGACCAAAGCTCTTTTTTATAACTGGACTCAATTCAGGCAGAAAATGTAACTTTTGAAACACTGATCAGATTTGCAAAAGAAACACATATTCTTGTTCCTCACAGTCTGAAAAGCAAAAAAACACATTCAATTTTCAAGTACAAACTTTCCCTGAGGAGATAAACAAATCGGTATCTCACAATTGGCAATAGGACTCAATTCAGACAGAAAATGTAACTTTTCACACACAGCTCAGATTTGCAAAAGAAACACATATTCTTGTTCCTCACAGTCTAAAAAGCACAAAAACACATTCAATTTTCAAGGACGAACTTTCCTTGAGGCGATAAACCAATCTGTATCTCACAATTGGCAATAGGACTCAATTCAGACAGAAAATGTAACTTTTCACACACTGCTCAGATTTGCAAAAGAAACACATATTCTTGTTCCTCACAGTCTAAAAAGCACAAAAACACATTCAATTTTCAAGGACGAACTTTCCTTGAGGCGATAAACCAATCTGTATCTCACAATTGGCAATAGGACTCATTTCAGACAGAAAATGTAACCTTTCACAGACTGCTCAGATTTGCAAAAGAAATACCTATTCTTGTTCCTCATAGTCTGAAAAGCACAAAAACACATTCAATTTTCAAGTACGAACTTCCCTTGTTGAGATAAACTAATCTGTACCTTACATTTGGCAATAGGACTCAATGAAGCTAGAAAACGTAACTTTAGAGACAGTGGTCCGATTTTCAAAAGGAACACATATTCATGTTTCCCATGGTCTGAAAAGTCCAAAAGTCATTCAATTTTCAAACACCAACTTTCCCTAGAAACTTAGACCAAAGTTCATTTTTATAACTGGACTCAATTCAGACAGAAAATGTAACTTTTCACACACTGCTCAGATTTGCAAAAGAAACACATATTCTTGTTCCTCACAGTCTGAAAAGTACAAAAACACATTCAATTTTCAACTACGAACTTTCCCTGAGGAGATAAACCAATCTGTATCTCACAATTGCCAATAGGACTCAATTCAGACAGATAATGTATCTTTAGACACAGTGATCTGATTTACAAAAGAAGCACATATTCTTGTTCCTCACAGTCTGAAAAGCACAAAAACACATTCAATTTTCGAGTACAAACTTTCCCTGAGGAGATAAACCAATCTGTATCTCACAATTGGCAATAGGACTCAATTCAGACAGAAAATGTAACCTTTCACACACTGCTCAGATTTGCAAAAGAAACACATATTCCTGTTCCTCATAGTCTGAAAACCACAAAAACACATTCAATTTTCAAGTACGAACTTTCCTTGAGGAGGTAAAACAAATCTGTATCTTTCAATTGGCAATAGGTCTCAATTAAGCTAGTAAACGTAGCTTTAAACCCAGTGATCCGATTTTCAAAAGAAACATATATTCATGTTTCCCACGGTCTGAAAAGACCAAAAGTCATTCAATTTTCAAACACAAACTTTCCCTAGAAAGTTAGACCAAAGCTCTTTTTTATAACTGGACTCAATTCAGGCAGAAAATGTAACTTTTGAAACACTGATCAGATTTGCAAAAGAAACACATATTCTTGTTCCTCACCGTCTGAAAAGCAAAAAAACACATTCAATTTTCAAGTACAAACTTTCCCTGAGGAGATAAACAAATCGGTATCTCACAATTGGCAATAGGACTCAATTCAGACAGAAAATGTAACTTTTCACACACAGCTCAGATTTGCAAAAGAAACACATATTCTTGTTCCTCACAGTCTAAAAAGCACAAAAACACATTCAATTTTCAAGGACGAACTTTCCTTGAGGCGATAAACCAATCTGTATCTCACAATTGGCAATAGGACTCAATTCAGACAGAAAATGTAACTTTTCACACACTGCTCAGATTTGCAAAAGAAACACATATTCTTGTTCCTCACAGTCTAAAAAGCACAAAAACACATTCAATTTTCAAGGACGAACTTTCCTTGAGGCGATAAACCAATCTGTATCTCACAATTGGCAATAGGACTCATTTCAGACAGAAAATGTAACCTTTCACAGACTGCTCAGATTTGCAAAAGAAATACCTATTCTTGTTCCTCATAGTCTGAAAAGCACAAAAACACATTCAATTTTCAAGTACGAACTTCCCTTGTTGAGATAAACTAATCTGTACCTTACATTTGGCAATAGGACTCAATGAAGCTAGAAAACGTAACTTTAGAGACAGTGGTCCGATTTTCAAAAGGAACACATATTCATGTTTCCCATGGTCTGAAAAGACCAAAAGTCATTCAATTTTCAAACACCAACTTTCCCTAGAAACTTAGACCAAAGTTCATTTTTATAACTGGACTCAATTCAGACAGAAAATGTAACTTTTCACACACTGCTCAGATTTGCAAAAGAAACACATATTCTTGTTCCTCACAGTCTGAAAAGTACAAAAACACATTCAATTTTCAACTACGAACTTTCCCTGAGGAGATAAACCAATCTGTATCTCACAATTGCCAATAGGACTCAATTCAGACAGATAATGTATGTTTAGACACAGTGATCTGATTTACAAAAGAAGCACATATTCTTGTTCCTCACAGTCTGAAAAGCACAAAAACACATTCAATTTTCGAGTACAAACTTTCCCTGAGGAGATAAACCAATCTGTATCTCACAATTGCCAATAGGACTCAATTCAGACAGATAATGTATCTTTAGACACAGTGATCTGATTTACAAAAGAAGCACATATTCTTGTTCCTCACAGTCTGAAAAGCACAAAAACACATTCAATTTTCGAGTACGAACTTTCCCTGAGGAGATAAACCAATCTGTATCTCACAATTGGCAATAGGACTCAATTCAGACAGAAAATGTAACCTTTCACACACTGCTCAGATTTGCAAAAGAAACACATATTCTTGTTCCTCATAGTCTGAAAACCACAAAAACACATTCAATTTTCAAGTACGAACTTTCCTTGAGGAGGTAAAACAAATCTGTATCTTTCAATTGGCAATAGGTCTCAATTAAGCTAGTAAACGTAGCTTTAAACCCAGTGATCCGATTTTCAAAAGAAACATATATTCATGTTTCCCACGGTCTGAAAAGACCAAAAGTCATTCAATTTTCAAACACAAACTTTCCCTAGAAAGTTAGACCAAAGCTCTTTTTTATAACTGGACTCAATTCAGGCAGAAAATGTAACTTTTGAAACACTGATCAGATTTGCAAAAGAAACACATATTCTTGTTCCTCACAGTCTGAAAAGCAAAAAAACACATTCAATTTTCAAGTACAAACTTTCCCTGAGGAGATAAACAAATCGGTATCTCACAATTGGCAATAGGACTCAATTCAGACAGAAAATGTAACTTTTCACACACAGCTCAGATTTGCAAAAGAAACACATATTCTTGTTCCTCACAGTCTAAAAAGCACAAAAACACATTCAATTTTCAAGGACGAACTTTCCTTGAGGCGATAAACCAATCTGTATCTCACAATTGGCAATAGGACTCAATTCAGACAGAAAATGTAACTTTTCACACACTGCTCAGATTTGCAAAAGAAACACATATTCTTGTTCCTCACAGTCTGAAAAGTACAAAAACACATTCAATTTTCAAGTATGAACTTTCCCTGAGGAGATAAACCAATCTGTATCTCACAATTGGCAATAGGACTCAATTCAGACAGATAATGTATGTTTAGACACAGTGATCTGATTTACAAAAGAAGCACATATTCTTGTTCCTCACAGTCTGAAAAGCACAAAAACACATTCAATTTTCAAGTACGAACTTTCCCTGAGGAGATAAACCAATCTGTATCTTACAATTGGCAATAGGACTCAATGAAGTTAGAAAACGTAACTTTAGAGACAGTGATCCGATTTTGAAAAGGAACATATATTCATGTTTCCCACGGTCTGAAAACACCCAAAGTTATTCAATTTTCAAACACGAACTTTCCCTAGAAAGTTAATCAAAAGCTCTTTTTTATAACTGGACTCAATTCAGGCAGAAAATGTAATTTTTGAAACAATGCTCAGATTTGGAAAGAAACACATATTCTTGTTCCTCACAGTCTGAAAAGTACAAAAACACATTCAATTTTCAAGTACGAACTTTCCCTGAGGAGATAAACCAATCTGTATCTCACAATTGGCAATAGGACTCAATTCAGAAAGAAAATGTATCTTTAGACACAGTGATCTGATTTACAAAAGAAGCACATATTCTTGTTCCTCACAGTCTGAAAAGCACAAAAACACATTCAATTTTCAAGTACGAACTTTCCCTGAGGAGATAAACCAATCTGTATCTCACAATTGGCAATAGGACTCAATTCAGACAGAAAATGTAACCTTTCACACACTGCTCAGATTTGCAAAAGAAACACATATTCCTGTTCCTCATAGTCTGAAAACCACAAAAACACATTCAATTTTCAAGTACGAACTTTCCTTGAGGAGGTAAAACAAATCTGTATCTTTCAATTGGCAATAGGTCTCAATTAAGCTAGTAAACGTAGCTTTAAACCCAGTGATCCGATTTTCAAAAGAAACATATATTCATGTTTCCCACGGTCTGAAAAGACCAAAAGTCATTCAATTTTCAAACACAAACTTTCCCTAGAAAGTTAGACCAAAGCTCTTTTTTATAACTGGACTCAATTCAGGCAGAAAATGTAACTTTTGAAACACTGATCAGATTTGCAAAAGAAACACATATTCTTGTTCCTCACCGTCTGAAAAGCAAAAAAACACATTCAATTTTCAAGTACAAACTTTCCCTGAGGAGATAAACAAATCGGTATCTCACAATTGGCAATAGGACTCAATTCAGACAGAAAATGTAACTTTTCACACACAGCTCAGATTTGCAAAAGAAACACATATTCTTGTTCCTCACAGTCTAAAAAGCACAAAAACACATTCAATTTTCAAGGACGAACTTTCCTTGAGGCGATAAACCAATCTGTATCTCACAATTGGCAATAGGACTCAATTCAGACAGAAAATGTAACTTTTCACACACTGCTCAGATTTGCAAAAGAAACACATATTCTTGTTCCTCACAGTCTAAAAAGCACAAAAACACATTCAATTTTCAAGGACGAACTTTCCTTGAGGCGATAAACCAATCTGTATCTCACAATTGGCAATAGGACTCATTTCAGACAGAAAATGTAACCTTTCACAGACTGCTCAGATTTGCAAAAGAAATACCTATTCTTGTTCCTCATAGTCTGAAAAGCACAAAAACACATTCAATTTTCAAGTACGAACTTCCCTTGTTGAGATAAACTAATCTGTACCTTACATTTGGCAATAGGACTCAATGAAGCTAGAAAACGTAACTTTAGAGACAGTGGTCTGATTTTCAAAAGGAACACATATTCATGTTTCCCATGGTCTGAAAAGACCAAAAGTCATTCAATTTTCAAACACCAACTTTCCCTAGAAACTTAGACCAAAGTTCATTTTTATAACTGGACTCAATTCAGACAGAAAATGTAACTTTTCACACACTGCTCAGATTTGCAAAAGAAACACATATTCTTGTTCCTCACAGTCTGAAAAGTACAAAAACACATTCAATTTTCAACTACGAACTTTCCCTGAGGAGATAAACCAATCTGTATCTCACAATTGCCAATAGGACTCAATTCAGACAGATAATGTATGTTTAGACACAGTGATCTGATTTACAAAAGAAGCACATATTCTTGTTCCTCACAGTCTGAAAAGCACAAAAACACATTCAATTTTCGAGTACAAACTTTCCCTGAGGAGATAAACCAATCTGTATCTCACAATTGCCAATAGGACTCAATTCAGACAGATAATGTATGTTTAGACACAGTGATCTGATTTACAAAAGAAGCACATATTCTTGTTCCTCACAGTCTGAAAAGCACAAAAACACATTCAATTTTCGAGTACAAACTTTCCCTGAGGAGATAAACCAATCTGTATCTCACAATTGCCAATTGGACTCAATTCAGACAGATAATGTATCTTTAGACACAGTGATCTGATTTACAAAAGAAGCACATATTCTTGTTCCTCACAGTCTGAAAAGCACAAAAACACATTCAATTTTCAAGTACGAACTTTCCTTGAGGAGGTAAAACAAATCTGTATCTTTCAATTGGCAATAGGTCTCAATTAACCTAGTAAACGTAGCTTTAAACCCAGTGATCCGATTTTCAAAAGAAACATATATTCATGTTTCCCACGGTCTGAAAAGACCAAAAGTCATTCAATTTTCAAACACAAACTTTCCCTAGAAAGTTAGACCAAAGCTCTTTTTTATAACTGGACTCAATTCAGGCAGAAAATGTAACTTTTCACACACTGCTCAGATTTGCAAAAGAAACACATATTCTTGTTCCTCACAGTCTGAAAAGTACAAAAACACATTCAATTTTCAACTACGAACTTTCCCTGAGGAGATAAACCAATCTGTATCTCACAATTGGCAATAGGACTCAATTCAGACAGAAAATGTAACCTTTCACACACTGCTCAGATTTGCAAAAGAAACACATATTCTTGTTCCTCATAGTCTGAAAACCACAAAAACACATTCAATTTTCAAGTACGAACTTTCCTTGAGGAGGTAAAACAAATCTGTATCTTTCAATTGGCAATAGGTCTCAATTAAGCTAGTAAACGTAGCTTTAAACCCAGTGATCCGATTTTCAAAAGAAACATATATTCATGTTTCCCACGGTCTGAAAAGACCAAAAGTCATTCAATTTTCAAACACAAACTTTCCCTAGAAAGTTAGACCAAAGCTCTTTTTTATAACTGGACTCAATTCAGGCAGAAAATGTAACTTTTGAAACACTGATCAGATTTGCAAAAGAAACACATATTCTTGTTCCTCACCGTCTGAAAAGCAAAAAAACACATTCAATTTTCAAGTACAAACTTTCCCTGAGGAGATAAACAAATCGGTATCTCACAATTGGCAATAGGACTCAATTCAGACAGAAAATGTAACTTTTCACACACAGCTCAGATTTGCAAAAGAAACACATATTCTTGTTCCTCACAGTCTAAAAAGCACAAAAACACATTCAATTTTCAAGGACGAACTTTCCTTGAGGCGATAAACCAATCTGTATCTCACAATTGGCAATAGGACTCAATTCAGACAGAAAATGTAACTTTTCACACACTGCTCAGATTTGCAAAAGAAACACATATTCTTGTTCCTCACAGTCTAAAAAGCACAAAAACACATTCAATTTTCAAGGACGAACTTTCCTTGAGGCGATAAACCAATCTGTATCTCACAATTGGCAATAGGACTCATTTCAGACAGAAAATGTAACCTTTCACAGACTGCTCAGATTTGCAAAAGAAATACCTATTCTTGTTCCTCATAGTCTGAAAAGCACAAAAACACATTCAATTTTCAAGTACGAACTTCCCTTGTTGAGATAAACTAATCTGTACCTTACATTTGGCAATAGGACTCAATGAAGCTAGAAAACGTAACTTTAGAGACAGTGGTCCGATTTTCAAAAGGAACACATATTCATGTTTCCCATGGTCTGAAAAGACCAAAAGTCATTCAATTTTCAAACACGAACTTTCCCTAGAAACTTAGACCAAAGTTCATTTTTATAACTGGACTCAATTCAGACAGAAAATGTAACTTTTCACACACTGCTCAGATTTGCAAAAGAAACACATATTCTTGTTCCTCACAGTCTGAAAAGTACAAAAACACATTCAATTTTCAACTACGAACTTTCCCTCATGAGATAAACCAATCTGTATCTCACAATTGCCAATAGGACTCAGTTCAGACAGATAATGTATCTTTAGACACAGTGATCTGATTTACAAAAGAAGCACATATTCTTGTTCCTCACAGTCTGAAAAGCACAAAAACACATTCAATTTTCGAGTACGAACTTTCCGTGAGGAGATAAACCAATCTGTATCTCACAATTGGCAATAGGACTCAATTCAGACAGAAAATGTAACCTTTCACACACTGCTCAGATTTGCAAAAGAAACACATATTCTTGTTCCTCATAGTCTGAAAACCACAAAAACACATTCAATTTTCAAGTACGAACTTTCCTTGAGGAGGTAAAACAAATCTGTATCTTTCAATTGGCAATAGGTCTCAATTAAGCTAGTAAACGTAGCTTTAAACCCAGTGATCCGATTTTCAAAAGAAACATATATTCATGTTTCCCACGGTCTGAAAAGACCAAAAGTCATTCAATTTTCAAACACAAACTTTCCCTAGAAAGTTAGACCAAAGCTCTTTTTTGTAACTGGACTCAATTCAGGCAGAAAATGTAACTTTTGAAACACTGATCAGATTTGCAAAAGAAACACATATTCTTGTTCCTCACAGTCTGAAAAGCAAAAAAACACATTCAATTTTCAAGTACAAACTTTCCCTGAGGAGATAAACAAATCGGTATCTCACAATTGGCAATAGGACTCAATTCAGACAGAAAATGTAACTTTTCACACACAGCTCAGATTTGCAAAAGAAACACATATTCTTGTTCCTCACAGTCTAAAAAGCACAAAAACACATTCAATTTTCAAGGACGAACTTTCCTTGAGGCGATAAACCAATCTGTATCTCACAATTGGCAATAGGACTCATTTCAGACAGAAAATGTAACCTTTCACACACTGCTCAGATTTGCAAAAGAAACACATATTCCTGTTCCTCATAGTCTGAAAACCACAAAAACACATTCAATTTTCAAGTACGAACTTTCCTTGAGGAGGTAAAACAAATCTGTATCTTTCAATTGGCAATAGGTCTCAATTAAGCTAGTAAACGTAGCTTTAAACCCAGTGATCCGATTTTCAAAAGAAACATATATTCATGTTTCCCACGGTCTGAAAAGACCAAAAGTCATTCAATTTTCAAACACAAACTTTCCCTAGAAAGTTAGACCAAAGCTCTTTTTTATAACTGGACTCAATTCAGGCAGAAAATGTAACTTTTGAAACACTGATCAGATTTGCAAAAGAAACACATATTCTTGTTCCTCACCGTCTGAAAAGCAAAAAAACACATTCAATTTTCAAGTGCAAACTTTCCCTGAGGAGATAAATAATTCGGTATCTCACAATTGGCAATAGGACTCAATTCAGACAGAAAATGTAACTTTTCACACACAGCTCAGATTTGCAAAAGAAACACATATTCTTGTTCCTCACAGTCTAAAAAGCACAAAAACACATTCAATTTTCAAGGACGAACTTTCCTTGAGGCGATAAACCAATCTGTATCTCACAATTGGCAATAGGACTCATTTCAGACAGAAAATGTAACCTTTCACAGACTGCTCAGATTTGCAAAAGAAATACCTATTCTTGTTCCTCATAGTCTGAAAAGCACAAAAACACATTCAATTTTCAAGTCCGAACTTCCCTTGTTGAGATAAACTAATCTGTACCTTACATTTGGCAATAGGACTCAATGAAGCTAGAAAACGTAACTTTAGAGACAGTGGTCCGATTTTCAAAAGGAACACATATTCATGTTTCCCATGGTCTGAAAAGACCAAAAGTCATTCAATTTTCAAACACGAACTTTCCCTAGAAACTTAGACCAAAGTTCATTTTTATAACTGGACTCAATTCAGACAGAAAATGTAACTTTTCACACACTGCTCAGATTTGCAAAAGAAACACATATTCTTGTTCCTCACAGTCTGAAAAGTACAAAAACACATTCAATTTTCAACTACGAACTTTCCCTCATGAGATAAACCAATCTGTATCTCACAATTGCCAATAGGACTCAGTTCAGACAGATAATGTATCTTTAGACACAGTGATCTGATTTACAAAAGAAGCACATATTCTTGTTCCTCACAGTCTGAAAAGCACAAAAACACATTCAATTTTCGAGTACGAACTTTCCGTGAGGAGATAAACCAATCTGTATCTCACAATTGGCAATAGGACTCAATTCAGACAGAAAATGTAACCTTTCACACACTGCTCAGATTTGCAAAAGAAACACATATTCTTGTTCCTCATAGTCTGAAAACCACAAAAACACATTCAATTTTCAAGTACGAACTTTCCTTGAGGAGGTAAAACAAATCTGTATCTTTCAATTGGCAATAGGTCTCAATTAAGCTAGTAAACGTAGCTTTAAACCCAGTGATCCGATTTTCAAAAGAAACATATATTCATGTTTCCCACGGTCTGAAAAGACCAAAAGTCATTCAATTTTCAAACACAAACTTTCCCTAGAAAGTTAGACCAAAGCTCTTTTTTGTAACTGGACTCAATTCAGGCAGAAAATGTAACTTTTGAAACACTGATCAGATTTGCAAAAGAAACACATATTCTTGTTCCTCACAGTCTGAAAAGCAAAAAAACACATTCAATTTTCAAGTACAAACTTTCCCTGAGGAGATAAACAAATCGGTATCTCACAATTGGCAATAGGACTCAATTCAGACAGAAAATGTAACTTTTCACACACAGCTCAGATTTGCAAAAGAAACACATATTCTTGTTCCTCACAGTCTAAAAAGCACAAAAACACATTCAATTTTCAAGGACGAACTTTCCTTGAGGCGATAAACCAATCTGTATCTCACAATTGGCAATAGGACTCATTTCAGACAGAAAATGTAACCTTTCACACACTGCTCAGATTTGCAAAAGAAACACATATTCCTGTTCCTCATAGTCTGAAAACCACAAAAACACATTCAATTTTCAAGTACGAACTTTCCTTGAGGAGGTAAAACAAATCTGTATCTTTCAATTGGCAATAGGTCTCAATTAAGCTAGTAAACGTAGCTTTAAACCCAGTGATCCGATTTTCAAAAGAAACATATATTCATGTTTCCCACGGTCTGAAAAGACCAAAAGTCATTCAATTTTCAAACACAAACTTTCCCTAGAAAGTTAGACCAAAGCTCTTTTTTATAACTGGACTCAATTCAGGCAGAAAATGTAACTTTTGAAACACTGATCAGATTTGCAAAAGAAACACATATTCTTGTTCCTCACCGTCTGAAAAGCAAAAAAACACATTCAATTTTCAAGTGCAAACTTTCCCTGAGGAGATAAATAATTCGGTATCTCACAATTGGCAATAGGACTCAATTCAGACAGAAAATGTAACTTTTCACACACAGCTCAGATTTGCAAAAGAAACACATATTCTTGTTCCTCACAGTCTAAAAAGCACAAAAACACATTCAATTTTCAAGGACGAACTTTCCTTGAGGCGATAAACCAATCTGTATCTCACAATTGGCAATAGGACTCATTTCAGACAGAAAATGTAACCTTTCACAGACTGCTCAGATTTGCAAAAGAAATACCTATTCTTGTTCCTCATAGTCTGAAAAGCACAAAAACACATTCAATTTTCAAGTCCGAACTTCCCTTGTTGAGATAAACTAATCTGTACCTTACATTTGGCAATAGGACTCAATGAAGCTAGAAAACGTAACTTTAGAGACAGTGGTCCGATTTTCAAAAGGAACACATATTCATGTTTCCCATGGTCTGAAAAGACCAAAAGTCATTCAATTTTCAAACACGAACTTTCCCTAGAAACTTAGACCAAAGTTCATTTTTATAACTGGACTCAATTCAGGCAGAAAATGTAACTTTTGAAACACTGATCAGATTTGCAAAAGAAACACATATTCTTGTTCCTCACAGTCTGAAAAGCAAAAAAACACATTCAATTTTCAAGTACGAACTTTCCCTGAGGAGATAAACCAATCGGTATCTCACAATTGGCAATAGGACTCAATTCAGACAGAAAATGTAACTTTTCACACACAGCTCAGATTTGCAAAAGAAACACATATTCTTGTTCCTCACAGTCTAAAAAGCACAAAAACACATTCAATTTTCAAGGACGAACTTTCCTTGAGGCGATAAACCAATCTGTATCTCACAATTGGCAATAGGACTCAATTCAGACAGAAAATGTAACTTTTCACACACTGCTCAGATTTGCAAAAGAAACACATATTCTTGTTCCTCACAGTCTAAAAAGCACAAAAACACATTCAATTTTCAAGGACGAACTTTCCTTGAGGCGATAAACCAATCTGTATCTCACAATTGGCAATAGGACTCATTTCAGACAGAAAATGTAACCTTTCACAGACTGCTCAGATTTGCAAAAGAAATACCTATTCTTGTTCCTCATAGTCTGAAAAGCACAAAAACACATTCAATTTTCAAGTACGAACTTCCCTTGTTGAGATAAACTAATCTGTACCTTACATTTGGCAATAGGACTCAATGAAGCTAGAAAACGTAACTTTAGAGACAGTGGTCCGATTTTCAAAAGGAACACATATTCATGTTTCCCATGGTCTGAAAAGACCAAAAGTCATTCAATTTTCAAACACGAACTTTCCCTAGAAACTTAGACCAAAGTTCATTTTTATAACTGGACTCAATTCAGACAGAAAATGTAACTTTTCACACACTGCTCAGATTTGCAAAAGAAACACATATTCTTGTTCCTCACAGTCTGAAAAGTACAAAAACACATTCAATTTTCAACTACGAACTTTCCCTCATGAGATAAACCAATCTGTATCTCACAATTGCCAATAGGACTCAGTTCAGACAGATAATGTATCTTTAGACACAGTGATCTGATTTACAAAAGAAGCACATATTCTTGTTCCTCACAGTCTGAAAAGCACAAAAACACATTCAATTTTCGAGTACGAACTTTCCGTGAGGAGATAAACCAATCTGTATCTCACAATTGGCAATAGGACTCAATTCAGACAGAAAATGTAACCTTTCACACACTGCTCAGATTTGCAAAAGAAACACATATTCTTTTTCCTCATAGTCTGAAAACCACAAAAACACATTCAATTTTCAAGTACGAACTTTCCTTGAGGAGGTAAAACAAATCTGTATCTTTCAATTGGCAATAGGTCTCAATTAAGCTAGTAAACGTAGCTTTAAACCCAGTGATCCGATTTTCAAAAGAAACATATATTCATGTTTCCCACGGTCTGAAAAGACCAAAAGTCATTCAATTTTCAAACACAAACTTTCCCTAGAAAGTTAGACCAAAGCTCTTTTTTGTAACTGGACTCAATTCAGGCAGAAAATGTAACTTTTGAAACACTGATCAGATTTGCAAAAGAAACACATATTCTTGTTCCTCACAGTCTGAAAAGCAAAAAAACACATTCAATTTTCAAGTACAAACTTTCCCTGAGGAGATAAACAAATCGGTATCTCACAATTGGCAATAGGACTCAATTCAGACAGAAAATGTAACTTTTCACACACAGCTCAGATTTGCAAAAGAAACACATATTCTTGTTCCTCACAGTCTAAAAAGCACAAAAACACATTCAATTTTCAAGGACGAACTTTCCTTGAGGCGATAAACCAATCTGTATCTCACAATTGGCAATAGGACTCATTTCAGACAGAAAATGTAACCTTTCACACACTGCTCAGATTTGCAAAAGAAACACATATTCCTGTTCCTCATAGTCTGAAAACCACAAAAACACATTCAATTTTCAAGTACGAACTTTCCTTGAGGAGGTAAAACAAATCTGTATCTTTCAATTGGCAATAGGTCTCAATTAAGCTAGTAAACGTAGCTTTAAACCCAGTGATCCGATTTTCAAAAGAAACATATATTCATGTTTCCCACGGTCTGAAAAGACCAAAAGTCATTCAATTTTCAAACACAAACTTTCCCTAGAAAGTTAGACCAAAGCTCTTTTTTATAACTGGACTCAATTCAGGCAGAAAATGTAACTTTTGAAACACTGATCAGATTTGCAAAAGAAACACATATTCTTGTTCCTCACAGTCTGAAAAGCAAAAAAACACATTCAATTTTCAAGTGCAAACTTTCCCTGAGGAGATAAATAATTCGGTATCTCACAATTGGCAATAGGACTCAATTCAGACAGAAAATGTAACTTTTCACACACAGCTCAGATTTGCAAAAGAAACACATATTCTTGTTCCTCACAGTCTAAAAAGCACAAAAACACATTCAATTTTCAAGGACGAACTTTCCTTGAGGCGATAAACCAATCTGTATCTCACAATTGGCAATAGGACTCATTTCAGACAGAAAATGTAACCTTTCACAGACTGCTCAGATTTGCAAAAGAAATACCTATTCTTGTTCCTCATAGTCTGAAAAGCACAAAAACACATTCAATTTTCAAGTCCGAACTTCCCTTGTTGAGATAAACTAATCTGTACCTTACATTTGGCAATAGGACTCAATGAAGCTAGAAAACGTAACTTTAGAGACAGTGGTCCGATTTTCAAAAGGAACACATATTCATGTTTCCCATGGTCTGAAAAGACCAAAAGTCATTCAATTTTCAAACACGAACTTTCCCTAGAAACTTAGACCAAAGTTCATTTTTATAACTGGACTCAATTCAGGCAGAAAATGTAACTTTTGAAACACTGATCAGATTTGCAAAAGAAACACATATTCTTGTTCCTCACAGTCTGAAAAGCAAAAAAACACATTCAATTTTCAAGTACGAACTTTCCCTGAGGAGATAAACCAATCGGTATCTCACAATTGGCAATAGGACTCAATTCAGACAGAAAATGTAACTTTTCACACACAGCTCAGATTTGCAAAAGAAACACATATTCTTGTTCCTCACAGTCTAAAAAGCACAAAAACACATTCAATTTTCAAGGACGAACTTTCCTTGAGGCGATAAACCAATCTGTATCTCACAATTGGCAATAGGACTCAATTCAGACAGAAAATGTAACTTTTCACACAGTGCTCAGATTTGCAAAAGAAACACATATTCCTGTTCCTCATAGTCTGAAAACCACAAAAACACATTCAATTTTCAAGTACGAACTTTCCTTGAGGAGGTAAAACAAATCTGTATCTTTCAATTGGCAATAGGTCTCAATTAAGCTAGTAAACGTAGCTTTAAACCCAGTGATCCGATTTTCAAAAGAAACATATATTCATGTTTCCCACGGTCTGAAAAGACCAAAAGTCATTCAATTTTCAAACACAAACTTTCCCTAGAAAGTTAGACCAAAGCTCTTTTTTATAACTGGACTCAATTCAGGCAGAAAATGTAACTTTTGAAACACTGATCAGATTTGCAAAAGAAACACATATTCTTGTTCCTCACAGTCTGAAAAGCAAAAAAACACATTCAATTTTCAAGTACAAACTTTCCCTGAGGAGATAAACAAATCGGTATCTCACAATTGGCAATAGGACTCAATTCAGACAGAAAATGTAACTTTTCACACACAGCTCAGATTTGCAAAAGAAACACATATTCTTGTTCCTCACAGTCTAAAAAGCACAAAAACACATTCAATTTTCAAGGACGAACTTTCCTTGAGGCGATAAACCAATCTGTATCTCACAATTGGCAATAGGACTCAATTCAGACAGAAAATGTAACTTTTCACACACTGCTCAGATTTGCAAAAGAAACACATATTCTTGTTCCTCACAGTCTGAAAAGTACAAAAACACATTCAATTTTCAAGTATGAACTTTCCCTGAGGAGATAAACCAATCTGTATCTCACAATTGCCAATAGGACTCAATTCAGACAGATAATGTATGTTTAGACACAGTGATCTGATTTACAAAAGAAGCACATATTCTTGTTCCTCACAGTCTGAAAAGCACAAAAACACATTCAATTTTCAAGTACGAACTTTCCCTGAGGAGATAAACCAATCTGTATCTTACAATTGGCAATAGGACTCAATTAAGTTAGAAAACGTAACTTTAAACCCAGTGATCCGATTTTGAAAACAAACATATATTCATGTTTCCCACGGTCTGAAAACACCCAAAGTTATTCAATTTTCAAACACGAACTTTCCCTAGAAAGTTAATCAAAAGCTCTTTTTTATAACTGGACTCAATTCAGGCAGAAAATGTAATTTTTGAAACAATGCTCAGATTTGGAAAGAAACACATATTCTTGTTCCTCACAGTCTGAAAAGTACAAAAACACATTCAATTTTCAAGTACGAACTTTCCCTGAGGAGATAAACCAATCTGTATCTCACAATTGGCAATAGGACTCAATTCAGAAAGAAAATGTATCTTTAGACACAGTGATCTGATTTACAAAAGAAGCACATATTCTTGTTCCTCACAGTCTGAAAAGCACAAAAACACATTCAATTTTCAAGTACGAACTTTCCCTGAGGAGATAAACCAATCTGTATCTCACAATTGGCAATAGGACTCAATTCAGACAGAAAATGTAACCTTTCACACACTGCTCAGATTTGCAAAAGAAACACATATTCCTGTTCCTCATAGTCTGAAAACCACAAAAACACATTCAATTTTCAAGTACGAACTTTCCTTGAGGAGGTAAAACAAATCTGTATCTTTCAATTGGCAATAGGTCTCAATTAAGCTAGTAAACGTAGCTTTAAACCCAGTGATCCGATTTTCAAAAGAAACATATATTCATGTTTCCCACGGTCTGAAAAGACCAAAAGTCATTCAATTTTCAAACACAAACTTTCCCTAGAAAGTTAGACCAAAGCTCTTTTTTATAACTGGACTCAATTCAGGCAGAAAATGTAACTTTTGAAACACTGATCAGATTTGCAAAAGAAACACATATTCTTGTTCCTCACAGTCTGAAAAGCAAAAAAACACATTCAATTTTCAAGTACAAACTTTCCCTGAGGAGATAAACAAATCGGTATCTCACAATTGGCAATAGGACTCAATTCAGACAGAAAATGTAACTTTTCACACACAGCTCAGATTTGCAAAAGAAACACATATTCTTGTTCCTCACAGTCTAAAAAGCACAAAAACACATTCAATTTTCAAGGACGAACTTTCCTTGAGGCGATAAACCAATCTGTATCTCACAATTGGCAATAGGACTCAATTCAGACAGAAAATGTAACTTTTCACACACTGCTCAGATTTGCAAAAGAAACACATATTCTTGTTCCTCACAGTCTAAAAAGCACAAAAACACATTCAATTTTCAAGGACGAACTTTCCTTGAGGCGATAAACCAATCTGTATCTCACAATTGGCAATAGGACTCATTTCAGAAAGAAAATGTATCTTTAGACACAGTGATCTGATTTACAAAAGAAGCACATATTCTTGTTCCTCACAGTCTGAAAAGCACAAAAACACATTCAATTTTCAAGTACGAACTTTCCCTGAGGAGATAAACCAATCTGTATCTCACAATTGGCAATAGGACTCAATTCAGACAGAAAATGTAACCTTTCACACACTGCTCAGATTTGCAAAAGAAACACATATTCCTGTTCCTCATAGTCTGAAAACCACAAAAACACATTCAATTTTCAAGTACGAACTTTCCTTGAGGAGGTAAAACAAATCTGTATCTTTCAATTGGCAATAGGTCTCAATTAAGCTAGTAAACGTAGCTTTAAACCCAGTGATCCGATTTTCAAAAGAAACATATATTCATGTTTCCCACGGTCTGAAAAGACCAAAAGTCATTCAATTTTCAAACACAAACTTTCCCTAGAAAGTTAGACCAAAGCTCTTTTTTATAACTGGACTCAATTCAGGCAGAAAATGTAACTTTTGAAACACTGATCAGATTTGCAAAAGAAACACATATTCTTGTTCCTCACAGTCTGAAAAGCAAAAAAACACATTCAATTTTCAAGTACAAACTTTCCCTGAGGAGATAAACAAATCGGTATCTCACAATTGGCAATAGGACTCAATTCAGACAGAAAATGTAACTTTTCACACACAGCTCAGATTTGCAAAAGAAACACATATTCTTGTTCCTCACAGTCTAAAAAGCACAAAAACACATTCAATTTTCAAGGACGAACTTTCCTTGAGGCGATAAACCAATCTGTATCTCACAATTGGCAATAGGACTCAATTCAGACAGAAAATGTAACTTTTCACACACTGCTCAGATTTGCAAAAGAAACACATATTCTTGTTCCTCACAGTCTAAAAAGCACAAAAACACATTCAATTTTCAAGGACGAACTTTCCTTGAGGCGATAAACCAATCTGTATCTCACAATTGGCAATAGGACTCATTTCAGACAGAAAATGTAACCTTTCACAGACTGCTCAGATTTGCAAAAGAAATACCTATTCTTGTTCCTCATAGTCTGAAAAGCACAAAAACACATTCAATTTTCAAGTACGAACTTCCCTTGTTGAGATAAACTAATCTGTACCTTACATTTGGCAATAGGACTCAATGAAGCTAGAAAACGTAACTTTAGAGACAGTGGTCCGATTTTCAAAAGGAACACATATTCATGTTTCCCATGGTCTGAAAAGACCAAAAGTCATTCAATTTTCAAACACCAACTTTCCCTAGAAACTTAGACCAAAGTTCATTTTTATAACTGGACTCAATTCAGACAGAAAATGTAACTTTTCACACACTGCTCAGATTTGCAAAAGAAACACATATTCTTGTTCCTCACAGTCTGAAAAGTACAAAAACACATTCAATTTTCAACTACGAACTTTCCCTGAGGAGATAAACCAATCTGTATCTCACAATTGCCAATAGGACTCAATTCAGACAGATAATGTATCTTTAGACACAGTGATCTGATTTACAAAAGAAGCACATATTCTTGTTCCTCACAGTCTGAAAAGCACAAAAACACATTCAATTTTCGAGTACAAACTTTCCCTGAGGAGATAAACCAATCTGTATCTCACAATTGGCAATAGGACTCAATTCAGACAGAAAATGTAACCTTTCACACACTGCTCAGATTTGCAAAAGAAACACATATTCCTGTTCCTCATAGTCTGAAAACCACAAAAACACATTCAATTTTCAAGTACGAACTTTCCTTGAGGAGGTAAAACAAATCTGTATCTTTCAATTGGCAATAGGTCTCAATTAAGCTAGTAAACGTAGCTTTAAACCCAGTGATCCGATTTTCAAAAGAAACATATATTCATGTTTCCCACGGTCTGAAAAGACCAAAAGTCATTCAATTTTCAAACACAAACTTTCCCTAGAAAGTTAGACCAAAGCTCTTTTTTATAACTGGACTCAATTCAGGCAGAAAATGTAACTTTTGAAACACTGATCAGATTTGCAAAAGAAACACATATTCTTGTTCCTCACAGTCTGAAAAGCAAAAAAACACATTCAATTTTCAAGTACAAACTTTCCCTGAGGAGATAAACAAATCGGTATCTCACAATTGGCAATAGGACTCAATTCAGACAGAAAATGTAACTTTTCACACACAGCTCAGATTTGCAAAAGAAACACATATTCTTGTTCCTCACAGTCTAAAAAGCACAAAAACACATTCAATTTTCAAGGACGAACTTTCCTTGAGGCGATAAACCAATCTGTATCTCACAATTGGCAATAGGACTCAATTCAGACAGAAAATGTAACTTTTCACACACTGCTCAGATTTGCAAAAGAAACACATATTCTTGTTCCTCACAGTCTGAAAAGTACAAAAACACATTCAATTTTCAAGTATGAACTTTCCCTGAGGAGATAAACCAATCTGTATCTCACAATTGCCAATAGGACTCAATTCAGACAGATAATGTATGTTTAGACACAGTGATCTGATTTACAAAAGAAGCACATATTCTTGTTCCTCACAGTCTGAAAAGCACAAAAACACATTCAATTTTCAAGTACGAACTTTCCCTGAGGAGATAAACCAATCTGTATCTTACAATTGGCAATAGGACTCAATTAAGTTAGAAAACGTAACTTTAAACCCAGTGATCCGATTTTGAAAACAAACATATATTCATGTTTCCCACGGTCTGAAAACACCCAAAGTTATTCAATTTTCAAACACGAACTTTCCCTAGAAAGTTAATCAAAAGCTCTTTTTTATAACTGGACTCAATTCAGGCAGAAAATGTAATTTTTGAAACAATGCTCAGATTTGGAAAGAAACACATATTCTTGTTCCTCACAGTCTGAAAAGTACAAAAACACATTCAATTTTCAAGTACGAACTTTCCCTGAGGAGATAAACCAATCTGTATCTCACAATTGGCAATAGGACTCAATTCAGAAAGAAAATGTATCTTTAGACACAGTGATCTGATTTACAAAAGAAGCACATATTCTTGTTCCTCACAGTCTGAAAAGCACAAAAACACATTCAATTTTCAAGTACGAACTTTCCCTGAGGAGATAAACCAATCTGTATCTCACAATTGGCAATAGGACTCAATTCAGACAGAAAATGTAACCTTTCACACACTGCTCAGATTTGCAAAAGAAACACATATTCCTGTTCCTCATAGTCTGAAAACCACAAAAACACATTCAATTTTCAAGTACGAACTTTCCTTGAGGAGGTAAAACAAATCTGTATCTTTCAATTGGCAATAGGTCTCAATTAAGCTAGTAAACGTAGCTTTAAACCCAGTGATCCGATTTTCAAAAGAAACATATATTCATGTTTCCCACGGTCTGAAAAGACCAAAAGTCATTCAATTTTCAAACACAAACTTTCCCTAGAAAGTTAGACCAAAGCTCTTTTTTATAACTGGACTCAATTCAGGCAGAAAATGTAACTTTTGAAACACTGATCAGATTTGCAAAAGAAACACATATTCTTGTTCCTCACCGTCTGAAAAGCAAAAAAACACATTCAATTTTCAAGTACAAACTTTCCCTGAGGAGATAAACAAATCGGTATCTCACAATTGGCAATAGGACTCAATTCAGACAGAAAATGTAACTTTTCACACACAGCTCAGATTTGCAAAAGAAACACATATTCTTGTTCCTCACAGTCTAAAAAGCACAAAAACACATTCAATTTTCAAGGACGAACTTTCCTTGAGGCGATAAACCAATCTGTATCTCACAATTGGCAATAGGACTCAATTCAGACAGAAAATGTAACTTTTCACACACTGCTCAGATTTGCAAAAGAAACACATATTCTTGTTCCTCACAGTCTAAAAAGCACAAAAACACATTCAATTTTCAAGGACGAACTTTCCTTGAGGCGATAAACCAATCTGTATCTCACAATTGGCAATAGGACTCATTTCAGACAGAAAATGTAACCTTTCACAGACTGCTCAGATTTGCAAAAGAAATACCTATTCTTGTTCCTCATAGTCTGAAAAGCACAAAAACACATTCAATTTTCAAGTACGAACTTCCCTTGTTGAGATAAACTAATCTGTACCTTACATTTGGCAATAGGACTCAATGAAGCTAGAAAACGTAACTTTAGAGACAGTGGTCCGATTTTCAAAAGGAACACATATTCATGTTTCCCATGGTCTGAAAAGACCAAAAGTCATTCAATTTTCAAACACCAACTTTCCCTAGAAACTTAGACCAAAGTTCATTTTTATAACTGGACTCAATTCAGACAGAAAATGTAACTTTTCACACACTGCTCAGATTTGCAAAAGAAACACATATTCTTGTTCCTCACAGTCTGAAAAGTACAAAAACACATTCAATTTTCAACTACGAACTTTCCCTGAGGAGATAAACCAATCTGTATCTCACAATTGCCAATAGGACTCAATTCAGACAGATAATGTATGTTTAGACACAGTGATCTGATTTACAAAAGAAGCACATATTCTTGTTCCTCACAGTCTGAAAAGCACAAAAACACATTCAATTTTCGAGTACGAACTTTCCCTGAGGAGATAAACCAATCTGTATCTCACAATTGGCAATAGGACTCAATTCAGACAGAAAATGTAACCTTTCACACACTGCTCAGATTTGCAAAAGAAACACATATTCTTGTTCCTCATAGTCTGAAAACCACAAAAACACATTCAATTTTCAAGTACGAACTTTCCTTGAGGAGGTAAAACAAATCTGTATCTTTCAATCGGCAATAGGTCTCAATTAAGCTAGTAAACGTAGCTTTAAACCCAGTGATCCGATTTTCAAAAGAAACATATATTCATGTTTCCCACGGTCTGAAAAGACCAAAAGTCATTCAATTTTCAAACACAAACTTTCCCTAGAAAGTTAGACCAAAGCTCTTTTTTATAACTGGACTCAATTCAGGCAGAAAATGTAACTTTTGAAACACTGATCAGATTTGCAAAAGAAACACATATTCTTGTTCCTCACAGTCTGAAAAGCAAAAAAACACATTCAATTTTCAAGTACAAACTTTCCCTGAGGAGATAAACAAATCGGTATCTCACAATTGGCAATAGGACTCAATTCAGACAGAAAATGTAACTTTTCACACACAGCTCAGATTTGCAAAAGAAACACATATTCCTGTTCCTCATAGTCTGAAAACCACAAAAACACATTCAATTTTCAAGTACGAACTTTCCTTGAGGAGGTAAAACAAATCTGTATCTTTCAATTGGCAATAGGTCTCAATTAAGCTAGTAAACGTAGCTTTAAACCCAGTGATCCGATTTTCAAAAGAAACATATATTCATGTTTCCCACGGTCTGAAAAGACCAAAAGTCATTCAATTTTCAAACACAAACTTTCCCTAGAAAGTTAGACCAAAGCTCTTTTTTATAACTGGACTCAATTCAGGCAGAAAATGTAACTTTTGAAACACTGATCAGATTTGCAAAAGAAACACATATTCTTGTTCCTCACAGTCTGAAAAGCAAAAAAACACATTCAATTTTCAAGTACAAACTTTCCCTGAGGAGATAAACAAATCGGTATCTCACAATTGGCAATAGGACTCAATTCAGACAGAAAATGTAACTTTTCACACACAGCTCAGATTTGCAAAAGAAACACATATTCTTGTTCCTCACAGTCTAAAAAGCACAAAAACACATTCAATTTTCAAGGACGAACTTTCCTTGAGGCGATAAACCAATCTGTATCTCACAATTGGCAATAGGACTCAATTCAGACAGAAAATGTAACTTTTCACACACTGCTCAGATTTGCAAAAGAAACACATATTCTTGTTCCTCACAGTCTGAAAAGTACAAAAACACATTCAATTTTCAAGTATGAACTTTCCCTGAGGAGATAAACCAATCTGTATCTCACAATTGCCAATAGGACTCAATTCAGACAGATAATGTATGTTTAGACACAGTGATCTGATTTACAAAAGAAGCACATATTCTTGTTCCTCACAGTCTGAAAAGCACAAAAACACATTCAATTTTCAAGTACGAACTTTCCCTGAGGAGATAAACCAATCTGTATCTTACAATTGGCAATAGGACTCAATTAAGTTAGAAAACGTAACTTTAAACCCAGTGATCCGATTTTGAAAACAAACATATATTCATGTTTCCCACGGTCTGAAAACACCCAAAGTTATTCAATTTTCAAACACGAACTTTCCCTAGAAAGTTAATCAAAAGCTCTTTTTTATAACTGGACTCAATTCAGGCAGAAAATGTAATTTTTGAAACAATGCTCAGATTTGGAAAGAAACACATATTCTTGTTCCTCACAGTCTGAAAAGTACAAAAACACATTCAATTTTCAAGTACGAACTTTCCCTGAGGAGATAAACCAATCTGTATCTCACAATTGGCAATAGGACTCAATTCAGAAAGAAAATGTATCTTTAGACACAGTGATCTGATTTACAAAAGAAGCACATATTCTTGTTCCTCACAGTCTGAAAAGCACAAAAACACATTCAATTTTCAAGTACGAACTTTCCCTGAGGAGATAAACCAATCTGTATCTCACAATTGGCAATAGGACTCAATTCAGACAGAAAATGTAAGCTTTCACACACTGCTCAGATTTGCAAAAGAAACACATATTCCTGTTCCTCATAGTCTGAAAACCACAAAAACACATTCAATTTTCAAGTACGAACTTTCCTTGAGGAGGTAAAACAAATCTGTATCTTTCAATTGGCAATAGGTCTCAATTAAGCTAGTAAACGTAGCTTTAAACCCAGTGATCCGATTTTCAAAAGAAACATATATTCATGTTTCCCACGGTCTGAAAAGACCAAAAGTCATTCAATTTTCAAACACAAACTTTCCCTAGAAAGTTAGACCAAAGCTCTTTTTTATAACTGGACTCAATTCAGGCAGAAAATGTAACTTTTGAAACACTGATCAGATTTGCAAAAGAAACACATATTCTTGTTCCTCACAGTCTGAAAAGCAAAAAAACACATTCAATTTTCAAGTACAAACTTTCCCTGAGGAGATAAACAAATCGGTATCTCACAATTGGCAATAGGACTCAATTCAGACAGAAAATGTAACTTTTCACACACAGCTCAGATTTGCAAAAGAAACACATATTCTTGTTCCTCACAGTCTAAAAAGCACAAAAACACATTCAATTTTCAAGGACGAACTTTCCTTGAGGCGATAAACCAATCTGTATCTCACAATTGGCAATAGGACTCAATTCAGACAGAAAATGTAACTTTTCACACACTGCTCAGATTTGCAAAAGAAACACATATTCTTGTTCCTCACAGTCTAAAAAGCACAAAAACACATTCAATTTTCAAGGACGAACTTTCCTTGAGGCGATAAACCAATCTGTATCTCACAATTGGCAATAGGACTCATTTGAGACAGAAAATGTAACCTTTCACAGACTGCTCAGATTTGCAAAAGAAATACCTATTCTTGTTCCTCATAGTCTGAAAAGCACAAAAACACATTCAATTTTCAAGTACGAACTTCCCTTGTTGAGATAAACTAATCTGTACCTTACATTTGGCAATAGGACTCAATGAAGCTAGAAAACGTAACTTTAGAGACAGTGGTCCTATTTTCAAAAGGAACACATATTCATGTTTCCCATGGTCTGAAAAGACCAAAAGTCATTCAATTTTCAAACACCAACTTTCCCTAGAAACTTAGACCAAAGTTCATTTTTATAACTGGACTCAATTCAGACAGATAATGTATGTTTAGACACAGTGATCTGATTTACAAAAGAAGCACATATTCTTGTTCCTCACAGTCTGAAAAGCACAAAAACACATTCAATTTTCGAGTACAAACTTTCCCTGAGGAGATAAACCAATCTGTATCTCACAATTGCCAATAGGACTCAATTCAGACAGATAATGTATCTTTAGACACAGTGATCTGATTTACAAAAGAAGCACATATTCTTGTTCCTCACAGTCTGAAAAGCACAAAAACACATTCAATTTTCGAGTACGAACTTTCCCTGAGGAGATAAACCAATCTGTATCTCACAATTGGCAATAGGACTCAATTCAGACAGAAAATGTAACCTTTCACACACTGCTCAGATTTGCAAAAGAAACACATATTCTTGTTCCTCATAGTCTGAAAACCACAAAAACACATTCAATTTTCAAGTACGAACTTTCCTTGAGGAGGTAAAACAAATCTGTATCTTTCAATTGGCAATAGGTCTCAATTAAGCTAGTAAACGTAGCTTTAAACCCAGTGATCCGATTTTCAAAAGAAACATATATTCATGTTTCCCACGGTCTGAAAAGACCAAAAGTCATTCAATTTTCAAACACAAACTTTCCCTAGAAAGTTAGACCAAAGCTCTTTTTTATAACTGGACTCAATTCAGGCAGAAAATGTAACTTTTGAAACACTGATCAGATTTGCAAAAGAAACACATATTCTTGTTCCTCACAGTCTGAAAAGCAAAAAAACACATTCAATTTTCAAGTACAAACTTTCCCTGAGGAGATAAACAAATCGGTATCTCACAATTGGCAATAGGACTCAATTCAGACAGAAAATGTAACTTTTCACACACAGCTCAGATTTGCAAAAGAAACACATATTCTTGTTCCTCACAGTCTAAAAAGCACAAAAACACATTCAATTTTCAAGGACGAACTTTCCTTGAGGCGATAAACCAATCTGTATCTCACAATTGGCAATAGGACTCAATTCAGACAGAAAATGTAACTTTTCACACACTGCTCAGATTTGCAAAAGAAACACATATTCTTTTTCCTCACAGTCTGAAATGTAAAAAAACACATTCAATTTTCAAGTATGAACTTTCCCGGAGGAGATAAACCAATCTGTATCTCACAATTGGCAATAGGACTCATTTCAGACAGAAAATGTAACCTTTCACAGACTGCTCAGATTTGCAAAAGAAATACCTATTCTTGTTCCTCATAGTCTGAAAAGCACAAAAACACATTCAATTTTAAAGTACGAACTTCCCTTGTTGAGATAAACTAATCTGTACCTTACATTTGGCAATAGGACTCAATGAAGCTAGAAAACGTAACTTTAGAGACAGTGGTCCGATTTTCAAAAGGAACACATATTCATGTTTCCCATGGTCTGAAAAGACCAAAAGTCATTCAATTTTCAAACACGAACTTTCCCTAGAAACTTAGGCCAAAGTTCATTTTTATAAATGGACTCAATTCAGACAGAAAATGTAACTTTTCACACACTGCTCAGATTTGCAAAAGAAACACATATTCTTGTTCCTCACAGTCTGAAAAGTACAAAAACACATTCAATTTTCAACTACGAACTTTCCCTCAGGAGATAAACCAATCTGTATCTCACAATTGCCAATAGGACTCAGTTCAGACAGATAATGTATCTTTAGACACAGTGATCTGATTTACAAAAGAAGCACATATTCTTGTTCCTCACAGTCTGAAAAGCACAAAAACACATTCAATTTTCGAGTACGAACTTTCCCTGAGGAGATAAACGAATCTGTATCTCACAATTGGCAATAGGACTCAATTCAGACAGAAAATGTAACCTTTCACACACTGCTCAGATTTGCAAAAGAAACACATATTCTTGTTCCTCATAGTCTGAAAACCACAAAAACACATTCAATTTTCAAGTACGAACTTTCCTTGAGGAGGTAAAACAAATCTGTATCTTTCAATTGGCAATAGGTCTCAATTAAGCTAGTAAACGTAGCTTTAAACCCAGTGATCCGATTTTCAAAAGAAACATATATTCATGTTTCCCACGGTCTGAAAAGACCAAAAGTCATTCAATTTTCAAACACAAACTTTCCCTAGAAAGTTAGACCAAAGCTCTTTTTTGTAACTGGACTCAATTCAGGCAGAAAATGTAACTTTTGAAACACTGATCAGATTTGCAAAAGAAACACATATTCTTGTTCCTCACAGTCTGAAAAGCAAAAAAACACATTCAATTTTCAAGTATGAACTTTCCCGGAGGAGATAAACAAATCGGTATCTCACAATTGGCAATAGGACTCAATTCAGACAGAAAATGTAACTTTTCACACACAGCTCAGATTTGCAAAAGAAACACATATTCTTGTTCCTCACAGTCTAAAAAGCACAAAAACACATTCAATTTTCAAGGACGAACTTTCCTTGAGGCGATAAACCAATCTGTATCTCACAATTGGCAATAGGACTCAATTCAGACAGAAAATGTAACTTTTCACACACTGCTCAGATTTGCAAAAGAAACACATATTCTTGTTCCTCACAGTCTGAAATGTAAAAAAACACATTCAATTTTCAAGTATGAACTTTCCCGGAGGAGATAAACCAATCTGTATCTCACAATTGGCAATAGGACTCATTTCAGACAGAAAATGTAACCTTTCACAGACTGCTCAGATTTGCAAAAGAAATACCTATTCTTGTTCCTCATAGTCTGAAAAGCACAAAAACACATTCAATTTTCAAGTACGAACTTCCCTTGTTGAGATAAACTAATCTGTACCTTACATTTGGCAATAGGACTCAATGAAGCTAGAAAACGTAACTTTAGAGACAGTGGTCCGATTTTCAAAAGGAACACATATTCATGTTTCCCATGGTCTGAAAAGACCAAAAGTCATTCAATTTTCAAACACGAACTTTCCCTAGAAACTTAGACCAAAGTTCATTTTTATAACTGGACTCAATTCAGACAGAAAATGTAACTTTTCACACACTGCTCAGATTTGCAAAAGAAACACATATTCTTGTTCCTCACAGTCTGAAAAGTACAAAAACACATTCAATTTTCAACTACGAACTTTCCCTGAGGAGATAAACCAATCTGTATCTCACAATTGCCAATAGGACTCAATTCAGACAGATAATGTATCTTTAGACACAGTGATCTGATTTACAAAAGAAGCACATATTCTTGTTCCTCACAGTCTGAAAAGCACAAAAACACATTCAATTTTCGAGTACGAACTTTCCCTGAGGAGATAAACCAATCTGTATCTCACAATTGGCAATAGGACTCAATTCAGACAGAAAATGTAACCTTTCACACACTGCTCAGATTTGCAAAAGAAACACATATTCTTGTTCCTCATAGTCTGAAAACCACAAAAACACATTCAATTTTCAAGTACGAACTTTCCTTGAGGAGGTAAAACAAATCTGTATCTTTCAATCGGCAATAGGTCTCAATTAAGCTAGTAAACGTAGCTTTAAACCCAGTGATCCGATTTTCAAAAGAAACATATATTCATGTTTCCCACGGTCTGAAAAGACCAAAAGTCATTCAATTTTCAAACACAAACTTTCCCTAGAAAGTTAGACCAAAGCTCTTTTTTATAACTGGACTCAATTCAGGCAGAAAATGTAACTTTTGAAACACTGATCAGATTTGCAAAAGAAACACATATTCTTGTTCCTCACAGTCTGAAAAGCAAAAAAACACATTCAATTTTCAAGTACAAACTTTCCCTGAGGAGATAAACAAATCGGTATCTCACAATTGGCAATAGGACTCAATTCAGACAGAAAATGTAACTTTTCACACACAGCTCAGATTTGCAAAAGAAACACATATTCTTGTTCCTCACAGTCTAAAAAGCACAAAAACACATTCAATTTTCAAGGACGAACTTTCCTTGAGGCGATAAACCAATCTGTATCTCACAATTGGCAATAGGACTCAATTCAGACAGAAAATGTAACTTTTCACACACTGCTCAGATTTGCAAAAGAAACACATATTCTTTTTCCTCACAGTCTGAAATGTAAAAAAACACATTCAATTTTCAAGTATGAACTTTCCCGGAGGAGATAAACCAATCTGTATCTCACAATTGGCAATAGGACTCATTTCAGACAGAAAATGTAACCTTTCACAGACTGCTCAGATTTGCAAAAGAAATACCTATTCTTGTTCCTCATAGTCTGAAAAGCACAAAAACACATTCAATTTTAAAGTACGAACTTCCCTTGTTGAGATAAACTAATCTGTACCTTACATTTGGCAATAGGACTCAATGAAGCTAGAAAACGTAACTTTAGAGACAGTGGTCCGATTTTCAAAAGGAACACATATTCATGTTTCCCATGGTCTGAAAAGACCAAAAGTCATTCAATTTTCAAACACGAACTTTCCCTAGAAACTTAGGCCAAAGTTCATTTTTATAAATGGACTCAATTCAGACAGAAAATGTAACTTTTCACACACTGCTCAGATTTGCAAAAGAAACACATATTCTTGTTCCTCACAGTCTGAAAAGTACAAAAACACATTCAATTTTCAACTACGAACTTTCCCTCAGGAGATAAACCAATCTGTATCTCACAATTGCCAATAGGACTCAGTTCAGACAGATAATGTATCTTTAGACACAGTGATCTGATTTACAAAAGAAGCACATATTCTTGTTCCTCACAGTCTGAAAAGCACAAAAACACATTCAATTTTCGAGTACGAACTTTCCCTGAGGAGATAAACCAATCTGTATCTCACAATTGGCAATAGGACTCAATTCAGACAGAAAATGTAACCTTTCACACACTGCTCAGATTTGCAAAAGAAACACATATTCTTGTTCCTCATAGTCTGAAAACCACAAAAACACATTCAATTTTCAAGTACGAACTTTCCTTGAGGAGGTAAAACAAATCTGTATCTTTCAATTGGCAATAGGTCTCAATTAAGCTAGTAAACGTAGCTTTAAACCCAGTGATTCGATTTTCAAAAGAAACATATATTCATGTTTCCCACGGTCTGAAAAGACCAAAAGTCATTCAATTTTCAAACACAAACTTTCCCTAGAAATTTAGACCAAAGCTCTTTTTTGTAACTGGACTCAATTCAGGCAGAAAATGTAACTTTTGAAACACTGATCAGATTTGCAAAAGAAACACATATTCTTGTTCCTCACAGTCTGAAAAGCAAAAAAACACATTCAATTTTCAAGTATGAACTTTCCCGGAGGAGATAAACAAATCGGTATCTCACAATTGGCAATAGGACTCAATTCAGACAGAAAATGTAACTTTTCACACACAGCTCAGATTTGCAAAAGAAACACATATTCTTGTTCCTCACAGTCTAAAAAGCACAAAAACACATTCAATTTTCAAGGACGAACTTTCCTTGAGGCGATAAACCAATCTGTATCTCACAATTGGCAATAGGACTCAATTCAGACAGAAAATGTAACTTTTCACACACTGCTCAGATTTGCAAAAGAAACACATATTCTTGTTCCTCACAGTCTGAAATGTAAAAAAACACATTCAATTTTCAAGTATGAACTTTCCCGGAGGAGATAAACCAATCTGTATCTCACAATTGGCAATAGGACTCATTTCAGACAGAAAATGTAACCTTTCACAGACTGCTCAGATTTGCAAAAGAAATACCTATTCTTGTTCCTCATAGTCTGAAAAGCACAAAAACACATTCAATTTTCAAGTACGAACTTCCCTTGTTGAGATAAACTAATCTGTACCTTACATTTGGCAATAGGACTCAATGAAGCTAGAAAACGTAACTTTAGAGACAGTGGTCCGATTTTCAAAAGGAACACATATTCATGTTTCCCATGGTCTGAAAAGACCAAAAGTCATTCAATTTTCAAACACGAACTTTCCCTAGAAACTTAGACCAAAGTTCATTTTTATAACTGGACTCAATTCAGACAGAAAATGTAACTTTTCACACACTGCTCAGATTTGCAAAAGAAACACATATTCTTGTTCCTCACAGTCTGAAAAGTACAAAAACACATTCAATTTTCAACTACGAACTTTCCCTGAGGAGATAAACCAATCTGTATCTCACAATTGCCAATAGGACTCAATTCAGACAGATAATGTATCTTTAGACACAGTGATCTGATTTACAAAAGAAGCACATATTCTTGTTCCTCACAGTCTGAAAAGCACAAAAACACATTCAATTTTCGAGTACAAACTTTCCCTGAGGAGATAAACCAATCTGTATCTCACAATTGGCAATAGGACTCAATTCAGACAGAAAATGTAACCTTTCACACAGTGCTCAGATTTGCAAAAGAAACACATATTCCTGTTCCTCATAGTCTGAAAACCACAAAAACACATTCAATTTTCAAGTACGAACTTTCCTTGAGGAGGTAAAACAAATCTGTATCTTTCAATTGGCAATAGGTCTCAATTAAGCTAGTAAACGTAGCTTTAAACCCAGTGATCCGATTTTCAAAAGAAACATATATTCATGTTTCCCACGGTCTGAAAAGACCAAAAGTCATTCAATTTTCAAACACAAACTTTCCCTAGAAAGTTAGACCAAAGCTCTTTTTTATAACTGGACTCAATTCGGGCAGAAAATGTAACTTTTGAAACACTGATCAGATTTGCAAAAGAAACACATATTCTTGTTCCTCACAGTCTGAAAAGCAAAAAAACACATTCAATTTTCAAGTACAAACTTTCCCTGAGGAGATAAACAAATCGGTATCTCACAATTGGCAATAGGACTCAATTCAGACAGAAAATGTAACTTTTCACACACAGCTCAGATTTGCAAAAGAAACACATATTCTTGTTCCTCACAGTCTGAAATGTAAAAAAACACATTCAATTTTCAAGTATGAACTTTCCCGGAGGAGATAAACCAATCTGTATCTCACAATTGGCAATAGGACTCATTTCAGACAGAAAATGTAACCTTTCACAGACTGCTCAGATTTGCAAAAGAAATACCTATTCTTGTTCCTCATAGTCTGAAAAGCACAAAAACACATTCAATTTTAAAGTACGAACTTCCCTTGTTGAGATAAACTAATCTGTACCTTACATTTGGCAATAGGACTCAATGAAGCTAGAAAACGTAACTTTAGAGACAGTGGTCCGATTTTCAAAAGGAACACATATTCATGTTTCCCATGGTCTGAAAAGACCAAAAGTCATTCAATTTTCAAACACGAACTTTCCCTAGAAACGTAGGCCAAAGTTCATTTTTATAAATGGACTCAATTCAGACAGAAAATGTAACTTTTCACACACTGCTCAGATTTGCAAAAGAAACACATATTCTTGTTCCTCACAGTCTGAAAAGTACAAAAACACATTCAATTTTCAACTACGAACTTTCCCTCAGGAGATAAACCAATCTGTATCTCACAATTGCCAATAGGACTCAGTTCAGACAGATAATGTATCTTTAGACACAGTGATCTGATTTACAAAAGAAGCACATATTCTTGTTCCTCACAGTCTGAAAAGCACAAAAAGACATTCAATTTTCGAGTACGAACTTTCCCTGAGGAGATAAACCAATCTGTATCTCACAATTGGCAATAGGACTCAATTCAGACAGAAAATGTAACCTTTCACACACTGCTCAGATTTGCAAAAGAAACACATATTCTTGTTCCTCATAGTCTGAAAACCACAAAAACACATTCAATTTTCAAGTACGAACTTTCCTTGAGGAGGTAAAACAAATCTGTATCTTTCAATTGGCAATAGGTCTCAATTAAGCTAGTAAACGTAGCTTTAAACCCAGTGATCCGATTTTCAAAAGAAACATATATTCATGTTTCCCACGGTCTGAAAAGACCAAAAGTCATTCAATTTTCAAACACAAACTTTCCCTAGAAAGTTAGACCAAAGCTCTTTTTTGTAACTGGACTCAATTCAGGCAGAAAATGTAACTTTTGAAACACTGATCAGATTTGCAAAAGAAACACATATTCTTGTTCCTCACAGTCTGAAAAGCAAAAAAACACATTCAATTTTCAAGTACAAACTTTCCCTGAGGAGATAAACAAATCGGTATCTCACAATTGGCAATAGGACTCAATTCAGACAGAAAATGTAACTTTTCACACACAGCTCAGATTTGCAAAAGAAACACATATTCTTGTTCCTCACAGTCTAAAAAGCACAAAAACACATTCAATTTTCAAGGACGAACTTTCCTTGAGGCGATAAACCAATCTGTATCTCACAATTGGCAATAGGACTCAATTCAGACAGAAAATGTAACTTTTCACACACTGCTCAGATTTGCCAAAGAAACACATATTCTTGTTCCTCACAGTCTGAAATGTAAAAAAACACATTCAATTTTCAAGTATGAACTTTCCCGGAGGAGATAAACCAATCTGTATCTCACAATTGGCAATAGGACTCATTTCAGACAGAAAATGTAACCTTTCACAGACTGCTCAGATTTGCAAAAGAAATACCTATTCTTGTTCCTCATAGTCTGAAAAGCACAAAAACACATTCAATTTTCAAGTACGAACTTCCCTTGTTGAGATAAACTAATCTGTACCTTACATTTGGCAATAGGACTCAATGAAGCTAGAAAACGTAACTTTAGAGACAGTGGTCCGATTTTCAAAAGGAACACATATTCATGTTTCCCATGGTCTGAAAAGACCAAAAGTCATTCAATTTTCAAACACGAACTTTCCCTAGAAACTTAGACCAAAGTTCATTTTTATAACTGGACTCAATTCAGACAGAAAATGTAACTTTTCACACACTGCTCAGATTTGCAAAAGAAACACATATTCTTGTTCCTCACAGTCTGAAAAGTACAAAAACACATTCAATTTTCAACTACGAACTTTCCCTGAGGAGATAAACCAATCTGTATCTCACAATTGCCAATAGGACTCAATTCAGACAGATAATGTATCTTTAGACACAGTGATCTGATTTACAAAAGAAGCAGATATTCTTGTTCCTCACAGTCTGAAAAGCACAAAAACACATTCAATTTTCGAGTACAAACTTTCCCTGAGGAGATAAACCAATCTGTATCTCACAATTGGCAATAGGACTCAATTCAGACAGAAAATGTAACCTTACACACACTGCTCAGATTTGCAAAAGAAACACATATTCCTGTTCCTCATAGTCTGAAAACCACAAAAACACATTCAATTTTCAAGTACGAACTTTCCTTGAGGAGGTAAAACAAATCTGTATCTTTCAATTGGCAATAGGTCTCAATTAAGCTAGTAAACGTAGCTTTAAACCCAGTGATCCGATTTTCAAAAGAAACATATATTCATGTTTCCCACGGTCTGAAAAGACCAAAAGTCATTCAATTTTCAAACACAAACTTTCCCTAGAAAGTTAGACCAAAGCTCTTTTTTATAACTGGACTCAATTCAGGCAGAAAATGTAACTTTTGAAACACTGATCAGATTTGCAAAAGAAACACATATTCTTGTTCCTCACAGTCTGAAAAACAAAAAAACACATTCAATTTTCAAGTACAAACTTTCCCTGAGGAGATAAACAAATCGGTATCTCACAATTGGCAATAGGACTCAATTCAGACAGAAAATGTAACTTTTCACACACAGCTCAGATTTGCAAAAGAAACACATATTCTTGTTCCTCACAGTCTAAAAAGCACAAAAACACATTCAATTTTCAAGGACGAACTTTCCTTGAGGCGATAAACCAATCTGTATCTCACAATTGGCAATAGGACTCAATTCAGACAGAAAATGTAACTTTTCACACACTGCTCAGATTTGCAAAAGAAACACATATTCTTGTTCCTCACAGTCTAAAAAGCACAAAAACACATTCAATTTTCAAGGACGAACTTTCCTTGAGGCGATAAACCAATCTGTATCTCACAATTGGCAATAGGACTCATTTCAGACAGAAAATGTAACCTTTCACAGACTGCTCAGATTTGCAAAAGAAATACCTATTCTTGTTCCTCATAGTCTGAAAAGCACAAAAACACATTCAATTTTCAAGTACGGACTTCCCTTGTTGAGATAAACTAATCTGTACCTTACATTTGGCAATAGGACTCAATGAAGCTAGAAAACGTAACTTTAGAGACAGTGGTCCGATTTTCAAAAGGAACACATATTCATGTTTCCCATGGTCTGAAAAGACCAAAAGTCATTCAATTTTCAAACACGAACTTTCCCTAGAAACTTAGACCAAAGTTCATTTTTATAACTGGACTCAATTCAGACAGAAAATGTAACTTTTCACACACAGCTCAGATTTGCAAAAGAAACACATATTCTTGTTCCTCACAGTCTAAAAAGCACAAAAACACATTCAATTTTCGAGTACAAACTTTCCCTGAGGAGATAAACCAATCTGTATCTCACAATTGGCAATAGGACTCAATTCAGACAGAAAATGTAACCTTTCACACACTGCTCAGATTTGCAAAAGAAACACATATTCCTGTTCCTCATAGTCTGAAAACCACAAAAACACATTCAATTTTCAAGTACGAACTTTCCTTGAGGAGGTAAAACAAATCTGTATCTTTCAATTGGCAATAGGTCTCAATTAAGCTAGTAAACGTAGCTTTAAACCCAGTGATCCGATTTTCAAAAGAAACATATATTCATGTTTCCCACGGTCTGAAAAGACCAAAAGTCATTCAATTTTCAAACACAAACTTTCCCTAGAAAGTTAGACCAAAGCTCTTTTTTATAACTGGACTCAATTCAGGCAGAAAATGTAACTTTTGAAACACTGATCAGATTTGCAAAAGAAACACATATTCTTGTTCCTCACCGTCTGAAAAGCAAAAAAACACATTCAATTTTCAAGTACAAACTTTCCCTGAGGAGATAAACAAATCGGTATCTCACAATTGGCAATAGGACTCAATTCAGACAGAAAATGTAACTTTTCACACACAGCTCAGATTTGCAAAAGAAACACATATTCTTGTTCCTCACAGTCTAAAAAGCACAAAAACACATTCAATTTTCAAGGACGAACTTTCCTTGAGGCGATAAACCAATCTGTATCTCACAATTGGCAATAGGACTCAATTCAGACAGAAAATGTAACTTTTCACACACTGCTCAGATTTGCAAAAGAAACACATATTCTTGTTCCTCACAGTCTAAAAAGCACAAAAACACATTCAATTTTCAAGGACGAACTTTCCTTGAGGCGATAAACCAATCTGTATCTCACAATTGGCAATAGGACTCATTTCAGACAGAAAATGTAACCTTTCACAGACTGCTCAGATTTGCAAAAGAAATACCTATTCTTGTTCCTCATAGTCTGAAAAGCACAAAAACACATTCAATTTTCAAGTACGAACTTCCCTTGTTGAGATAAACTAATCTGTACCTTACATTTGGCAATAGGACTCAATGAAGCTAGAAAACGTAACTTTAGAGACAGTGGTCCGATTTTCAAAAGGAACACATATTCATGTTTCCCATGGTCTGAAAAGACCAAAAGTCATTCAATTTTCAAAAACGAACTTTCCCTAGAAACTTAGACCAAAGTTCATTTTTATAACTGGACTCAATTCAGACAGAAAATGTAACTTTTCACACACTGCTCAGATTTGCAAAAGAAACACATATTCTTGTTCCTCACAGTCTGAAAAGTACAAAAACACATTCAATTTTCAACTACGAACTTTCCCTGAGGAGATAAACCAATCTGTATCTCACAATTGCCAATAGGACTCAATTCAGACAGAAAATGTAACCTTTCACACACTGCTCAGATTTGCAAAAGAAACACATATTCTTGTTCCTCATAGTCTGAAAACCACAAAAACACATTCAATTTTCAAGTACGAACTTTCCTTGAGGAGGTAAAACAAATCTGTATCTTTCAATTGGCAATAGGTCTCAATTAAGCTAGTAAACGTAGCTTTAAACCCAGTGATCCGATTTTCAAAAGAAACATATATTCATGTTTCCCATGGTCTGAAAACACCCAAAGTTATTCAATTTTCAAACACCAACTTTCCCTAGAAACTTAGACCAAAGTTCATTTTTATAACTGGACTCAATTCAGACAGAAAATGTAACTTTTCACACACTGCTCAGATTTGCAAAAGAAACACATATTCTTGTTCCTCACAGTCTGAAAAGTACAAAAACACATTCAATTTTCAACTACGAACTTTCCCTGAGGAGATAAACCAATCTGTATCTCACAATTGCCAATAGGACTCAATTCAGACAGATAATGTATCTTTAGACACAGTGATCTGATTTACAAAAGAAGCACATATTCTTGTTCCTCACAGTCTGAAAAGCACAAAAACACATTCAATTTTCGAGTACAAACTTTCCCTGAGGAGATAAACCAATCTGTATCTCACAATTGCCAATAGGACTCAATTCAGACAGATAATGTATCTTTAGACACAGTGATCTGATTTACAAAAGAAGCACATATTCTTGTTCCTCACAGTCTGAAAAGCACAAAAACACATTCAATTTTCGAGTACGAACTTTCCCTGAGGAGATAAACCAATCTGTATCTCACAATTGGCAATAGGACTCAATTCAGACAGAAAATGTAACCTTTCACACACTGCTCAGATTTGCAAAAGAAACACATATTCCTGTTCCTCATAGTCTGAAAACCACAAAAACACATTCAATTTTCAAGTACGAACTTTCCTTGAGGAGGTAAAACAAATCTGTATCTTTCAATTGGCAATAGGTCTCAATTAAGCTAGTAAACGTAGCTTTAAACCCAGTGATCCGATTTTCAAAAGAAACATATATTCATGTTTCCCACGGTCTGAAAAGACCAAAAGTCATTCAATTTTCAAACACAAACTTTCCCTAGAAAGTTAGACCAAAGCTCTTTTTTATAACTGGACTCAATTCAGGCAGAAAATGTAACTTTTGAAACACTGATCAGATTTGCAAAAGAAACACATATTCTTGTTCCTCACAGTCTGAAAAGCAAAAAAACACATTCAATTTTCAAGTACAAACTTTCCCTGAGGAGATAAACAAATCGGTATCTCACAATTGGCAATAGGACTCAATTCAGACAGAAAATGTAACTTTTCACACACAGCTCAGATTTGCAAAAGAAACACATATTCTTGTTCCTCACAGTCTAAAAAGCACAAAAACACATTCAATTTTCAAGGACGAACTTTCCTTGAGGCGATAAACCAATCTGTATCTCACAATTGGCAATAGGACTCAATTCAGACAGAAAATGTAACTTTTCACACACTGCTCAGATTTGCAAAAGAAACACATATTCTTGTTCCTCACAGTCTGAAAAGTACAAAAACACATTCAATTTTCAAGTATGAACTTTCCCTGAGGAGATAAACCAATCTGTATCTCACAATTGCCAATAGGACTCAATTCAGACAGATAATGTATGTTTAGACACAGTGATCTGATTTACAAAAGAAGCACATATTCTTGTTCCTCACAGTCTGAAAAGCACAAAAACACATTCAATTTTCAAGTACGAACTTTCCCTGAGGAGATAAACCAATCTGTATCTTACAATTGGCAATAGGACTCAATTAAGTTAGAAAACGTAACTTTAAACCCAGTGATCCGATTTTGAAAACAAACATATATTCATGTTTCCCACGGTCTGAAAACACCCAAAGTTATTCAATTTTCAAACACGAACTTTCCCTAGAAAGTTAATCAAAAGCTCTTTTTTATAACTGGACTCAATTCAGGCAGAAAATGTAATTTTTGAAACAATGCTCAGATTTGGAAAGAAACACATATTCTTGTTCCTCACAGTCTGAAAAGTACAAAAACACATTCAATTTTCAAGTACGAACTTTCCCTGAGGAGATAAATCAATCTGTATCTCACAATTGCCAATAGGACTCAATTCAGACAGATAATGTATCTTTAGACACAGTGATCTGATTTACAAAAGAAGCACATATTCTTGTTCCTCATAGTCTGAAAAGCACAAAAACACATTCAATTTTCGAGTACAAACTTTCCCTGAGGAGATAAACCAATCTGTATCTCACAATTGGCAATAGGACTCAATTCAGACAGAAAATGTAACCTTTCACACACTGCTCAGATTTGCAAAAGAAACACATATTCCTGTTCCTCATAGTCTGAAAACCACAAAAACACATTCAATTTTCAAGTACGAACTTTCCTTGAGGAGGTAAAACAAATCTGTATCTTTCAATTGGCAATAGGTCTCAATTAAGCTAGTAAACGTAGCTTTAAACCCAGTGATCCGATTTTCAAAAGAAACATATATTCATGTTTCCCACGGTCTGAAAAGACCAAAAGTCATTCAATTTTCAAACACAAACTTTCCCTAGAAAGTTAGACCAAAGCTCTTTTTTATAACTGGACTCAATTCAGGCAGAAAATGTAACTTTTGAAACACTGATCAGATTTGCAAAAGAAACACATATTCTTGTTCCTCACAGTCTGAAAAGCAAAAAAACACATTCAATTTTCAAGTGCAAACTTTCCCTGAGGAGATAAACCAATCTGTATCTCACAATTGCCAATAGGACTCAATTCAGACAGATAATGTATGTTTAGACACAGTGATCTGATTTACAAAAGAAGCACATATTCTTGTTCCTCACAGTCTGAAAAGCACAAAAACACATTCAATTTTCAAGTACGAACTTTCCCTGAGGAGATAAACCAATCTGTATCTTACAATTGGCAATAGGACTCAATTAAGTTAGAAAACGTAACTTTAAACCCAGTGATCCGATTTTGAAAACAAACATATATTCATGTTTCCCACGGTCTGAAAACACCCAAAGTTATTCAATTTTCAAACACGAACTTTCCCTAGAAAGTTAATCAAAAGCTCTTTTTTATAACTGGACTCAATTCAGGCAGAAAATGTAATTTTTGAAACAATGCTCAGATTTGGAAAGAAACACATATTCTTGTTCCTCACAGTCTGAAAAGTACAAAAACACATTCAATTTTCAAGTACGAACTTTCCCTGAGGAGATAAATCAATCTGTATCTCACAATTGCCAATAGGACTCAATTCAGACAGATAATGTATCTTTAGACACAGTGATCTGATTTACAAAAGAAGCACATATTCTTGTTCCTCATAGTCTGAAAAGCACAAAAACACATTCAATTTTCGAGTACAAACTTTCCCTGAGGAGATAAACCAATCTGTATCTCACAATTGGCAATAGGACTCAATTCAGACAGAAAATGTAACCTTTCACACACTGCTCAGATTTGCAAAAGAAACACATATTCCTGTTCCTCATAGTCTGAAAACCACAAAAACACATTCAATTTTCAAGTACGAACTTTCCTTGAGGAGGTAAAACAAATCTGTATCTTTCAATTGGCAATAGGTCTCAATTAAGCTAGTAAACGTAGCTTTAAACCCAGTGATCCGATTTTCAAAAGAAACATATATTCATGTTTCCCACGGTCTGAAAAGACCAAAAGTCATTCAATTTTCAAACACAAACTTTCCCTAGAAAGTTAGACCAAAGCTCTTTTTTATAACTGGACTCAATTCAGGCAGAAAATGTAACTTTTGAAACACTGATCAGATTTGCAAAAGAAACACATATTCTTGTTCCTCACAGTCTGAAAAGCAAAAAAACACATTCAATTTTCAAGTGCAAACTTTCCCTGAGGAGATAAACAAATCGGTATCTCACAATTGGCAATAGGACTCAATTCAGACAGAAAATGTAACTTTTCACACACAGCTCAGATTTGCAAAAGAAACACATATTCTTGTTCCTCACAGTCTAAAAAGCACAAAAACACATTCAATTTTCAAGGACGAACTTTCCTTGAGGCGATAAACCAATCTGTATCTCACAATTGGCAATAGGACTCAATTCAGACAGAAAATGTAACTTTTCACACACTGCTCAGATTTGCAAAAGAAACACATATTCTTGTTCCTCACAGTCTGAAAAGTACAAAAACACATTCAATTTTCAAGTATGAACTTTCCCTGAGGAGATAAACCAATCTGTATCTCACAATTGCCAATAGGACTCAATTCAGACAGATAATGTATGTTTAGACACAGTGATCTGATTTACAAAAGAAGCACATATTCTTGTTCCTCACAGTCTGAAAAGCACAAAAACACATTCAATTTTCAAGTACGAACTTTCCCTGAGGAGATAAACCAATCTGTATCTTACAATTGGCAATAGGACTCAATTAAGTTAGAAAACGTAACTTTAAACCCAGTGATCCGATTTTGAAAACAAACATATATTCATGTTTCCCACGGTCTGAAAACACCCAAAGTTATTCAATTTTCAAACACGAACTTTCCCTAGAAAGTTAATCAAAAGCTCTTTTTTATAACTGGACTCAATTCAGGCAGAAAATGTAATTTTTGAAACAATGCTCAGATTTGGAAAGAAACACATATTCTTGTTCCTCACAGTCTGAAAAGTACAAAAACACATTCAATTTTCAAGTACGAACTTTCCCTGAGGAGATAAATCAATCTGTATCTCACAATTGCCAATAGGACTCAATTCAGACAGATAATGTATCTTTAGACACAGTGATCTGATTTACAAAAGAAGCACATATTCTTGTTCCTCATAGTCTGAAAAGCACAAAAACACATTCAATTTTCGAGTACAAACTTTCCCTGAGGAGATAAACCAATCTGTATCTCACAATTGGCAATAGGACTCAATTCAGACAGAAAATGTAACCTTTCACACACTGCTCAGATTTGCAAAAGAAACACATATTCCTGTTCCTCATAGTCTGAAAACCACAAAAACACATTCAATTTTCAAGTACGAACTTTCCTTGAGGAGGTAAAACAAATCTGTATCTTTCAATTGGCAATAGGTCTCAATTAAGCTAGTAAACGTAGCTTTAAACCCAGTGATCCGATTTTCAAAAGAAACATATATTCATGTTTCCCACGGTCTGAAAAGACCAAAAGTCATTCAATTTTCAAACACAAACTTTCCCTAGAAAGTTAGACCAAAGCTCTTTTTTATAACTGGACTCAATTCAGGCAGAAAATGTAACTTTTGAAACACTGATCAGATTTGCAAAAGAAACACATATTCTTGTTCCTCACAGTCTGAAAAGCAAAAAAACACATTCAATTTTCAAGTGCAAACTTTCCCTGAGGAGATAAACAAATCGGTATCTCACAATTGGCAATAGGACTCAATTCAGACAGAAAATGTAACTTTTCACACACAGCTCAGATTTGCAAAAGAAACACATATTCTTGTTCCTCACAGTCTGAAAAGTACAAAAACACATTCAATTTTCAAGTATGAACTTTCCCTGAGGAGATAAACCAATCTGTATCTCACAATTGCCAATAGGACTCAATTCAGACAGATAATGTATCTTTAGACACAGTGATCTGATTTACAAAAGAAGCACATATTCTTGTTCCTCACAGTCTGAAAAGCACAAAAACACATTCAATTTTCGAGTACAAACTTTCCCTGAGGAGATAAACCAATCTGTATCTCACAATTGGCAATAGGACTCAATTCAGACAGAAAATGTAACCTTTCACACACTGCTCAGATTTGCAAAAGAAACACATATTCCTGTTCCTCATAGTCTGAAAACCACAAAAACACATTCAATTTTCAAGTACGAACTTTCCTTGAGGAGGTAAAACAAATCTGTATCTTTCAATTGGCAATAGGTCTCAATTAAGCTAGTAAACGTAGCTTTAAACCCAGTGATCCGATTTTCAAAAGAAACATATATTCATGTTTCCCACGGTCTGAAAAGACCAAAAGTCATTCAATTTTCAAACACAAACTTTCCCTAGAAAGTTAGACCAAAGCTCTTTTTTATAACTGGACTCAATTCAGGCAGAAAATGTAACTTTTGAAACACTGATCAGATTTGCAAAAGAAACACATATTCTTGTTCCTCACAGTCTGAAAAGCAAAAAAACACATTCAATTTTCAAGTACAAACTTTCCCTGAGGAGATAAACAAATCGGTATCTCACAATTGGCAATAGGACTCAATTCAGACAGAAAATGTAACTTTTCACACACAGCTCAGATTTGCAAAAGAAACACATATTCTTGTTCCTCACAGTCTAAAAAGCACAAAAACACATTCAATTTTCGAGTACAAACTTTCCCTGAGGAGATAAACCAATCTGTATCTCACAATTGGCAATAGGACTCAATTCAGACAGAAAATGTAACCTTTCACACACTGCTCAGATTTGCAAAAGAAACACATATTCCTGTTCCTCATAGTCTGAAAACCACAAAAACACATTCAATTTTCAAGTACGAACTTTCCTTGAGGAGGTAAAACAAATCTGCATCTTTCAATTGGCAATAGGTCTCAATTAAGCTAGTAAACGTAGCTTTAAACCCAGTGATCCGATTTTCAAAAGAAACATATATTCATGTTTCCCACGGTCTGAAAAGACCAAAAGTCATTCAATTTTCAAACACAAACTTTCCCTAGAAAGTTAGACCAAAGCTCTTTTTTATAACTGGACTCAATTCAGGCAGAAAATGTAACTTTTGAAACACTGATCAGATTTGCAAAAGAAACACATATTCTTGTTCCTCACAGTCTGAAAAGCAAAAAAACACATTCAATTTTCAAGTGCAAACTTTCCCTGAGGAGATAAACAAATCGGTATCTCACAATTGGCAATAGGACTCAATTCAGACAGAAAATGTAACTTTTCACACACAGCTCAGATTTGCAAAAGAAACACATATTCTTGTTCCTCACAGTCTGAAATGTAAAAAAACACATTCAATTTTCAAGTATGAACTTTCCCGGAGGAGATAAACCAATCTGTATCTCACAATTGGCAATAGGACTCATTTCAGACAGAAAATGTAACCTTTCACAGACTGCTCAGATTTGCAAAAGAAATACCTATTCTTGTTCCTCATAGTCTGAAAAGCACAAAAACACATTCAATTTTCAAGTACGAACTTTCCTTGAGGAGGTAAAACAAATCTGTATCTTTCAATTGGCAATAGGTCTCAATTAAGCTAGTAAACGTAGCTTTAAACCCAGTGATCCGATTTTCAAAAGAAACATATATTCATGTTTCCCACGGTCTGAAAAGACCAAAAGTCATTCAATTTTCAAACACAAACTTTCCCTAGAAAGTTAGACCAAAGCTCTTTTTTGTAACTGGACTCAATTCAGGCAGAAAATGTAACTTTTGAAACACTGATCAGATTTGCAAAAGAAACACATATTCTTGTTCCTCACAGTCTGAAAAGCAAAAAAACACATTCAATTTTCAAGTACAAACTTTCCCTGAGGAGATAAACAAATCGGTATCTCACAATTGGCAATAGGACTCAATTCAGACAGAAAATGTAACTTTTCACACACAGCTCAGATTTGCAAAAGAAACACATATTCTTGTTCCTCACAGTCTAAAAAGCACAAAAACACATTCAATTTTCAAGGACGAACTTTCCTTGAGGCGATAAACCAATCTGTATCTCACAATTGGCAATAGGACTCAATTCAGACAGAAAATGTAACTTTTCACACACTGCTCAGATTTGCAAAAGAAACACATATTCTTGTTCCTCACAGTCTGAAATGTAAAAAAACACATTCAATTTTCTAGTATGAACTTTCCCGGAGGAGATAAACCAATCTGTATCTCACAATTGGCAATAGGACTCATTTCAGACAGAAAATGTAACCTTTCACAGACTGCTCAGATTTGCAAAAGAAATACCTATTCTTGTTCCTCATAGTCTGAAAAGCACAAAAACACATTCAATTTTCAAGTACGAACTTCCCTTGTTGAGATAAACTAATCTGTACCTTACATTTGGCAATAGGACTCAATGAAGCTAGAAAACGTAACTTTAGAGACAGTGGTCCGATTTTCAAAAGGAACACATATTCATGTTTCCCATGGTCTGAAAAGACCAAAAGTCATTCAATTTTCAAACACGAACTTTCCCTAGAAACTTAGACCAAAGTTCATTTTTATAACTGGACTCAATTCAGACAGAAAATGTAACTTTTCACACACTGCTCAGATTTGCAAAAGAAACACATATTCTTGTTCCTCACAGTCTGAAAAGTACAAAAACACATTCAATTTTCAACTACGAACTTTCCCTGAGGAGATAAACCAATCTGTATCTCACAATTGCCAATAGGACTCAATTCAGACAGATAATGTATCTTTAGACACAGTGATCTGATTTACAAAAGAAGCACATATTCTTGTTCCTCACAGTCTGAAAAGCACAAAAACACATTCAATTTTCGAGTACAAACTTTCCCTGAGGAGATAAACCAATCTGTATCTCACAATTGGCAATAGGACTCAATTCAGACAGAAAATGTAACCTTTCACACACTGCTCAGATTTGCAAAAGAAACACATATTCCTGTTCCTCATAGTCTGAAAACCACAAAAACACATTCAATTTTCAAGTACGAACTTTCCTTGAGGAGGTAAAACAAATCTGTATCTTTCAATTGGCAATAGGTCTCAATTAAGCTAGTAAACGTAGCTTTAAACCCAGTGATCCGATTTTCAAAAGAAACATATATTCATGTTTCCCACGGTCTGAAAAGACCAAAAGTCATTCAATTTTCAAACACAAACTTTCCCTAGAAAGTTAGACCAAAGCTCTTTTTTATAACTTTACTCAATTCAGGCAGAAAATGTAACTTTTGAAACACTGATCAGATTTGCAAAAGAAACACATATTCTTGTTCCTCACAGTCTGAAAAGCAAAAAAACACATTCAATTTTCAGGGACGAACTTTCCTTGAGGCGATAAACCAATCTGTATCTCACAATTGGCAATAGGACTCAATTCAGACAGAAAATGTAACTTTTCACACACTGCTCAGATTTGCAAAAGAAACACATATTCTTGTTCCTCACAGTCTAAAAAGCACAAAAACACATTCAATTTTCAAGGACGAACTTTCCTTGAGGCGATAAACCAATCTGTATGTCACAATTGGCAATAGGACTCATTTCAGACAGAAAATGTAACCTTTCACAGACTGCTCAGATTTGCAAAAGAAATACCTATTCTTGTTCCTCATAGTCTGAAAAGCACAAAAACACATTCAATTTTCAAGTACGAACTTCCCTTGTTGAGATAAACTAATCTGTACCTTACATTTGGCAATAGGACTCAATGAAGCTAGAAAACGTAACTTTAGAGACAGTGGTCCGATTTTCAAAAGGAACACATATTCATGTTTCCCATGGTCTGAAAAGACCAAAAGTCATTCAATTTTCAAACACCAACTTTCCCTAGAAACTTAGACCAAAGTTCATTTTTATAACTGGACTCAATTCAGACAGAAAATGTAACTTTTCACACACTGCTCAGATTTGCAAAAGAAACACATATTCTTGTTCCTCATAGTCTGAAAAGTACAAAAACACATTCAATTTTCAAGTATGAACTTTCCCTGAGGAGATAAACCAATCTGTATCTCACAATTGCCAATAGGACTCAATTCAGACAGATAATGTATCTTTAGACACAGTGATCTGATTTACAAAAGAAGCACATATTCTTGTTCCTCACAGTCTGAAAAGCACAAAAACACATTCAATTTTCGAGTACAAACTTTCCCTGAGGAGATAAACCAATCTGTATCTCACAATTGGCAATAGGACTCAATTCAGACAGAAAATGTAACCTTTCACACACTGCTCAGATTTGCAAAAGAAACACATATTCCTGTTCCTCATAGTCTGAAAACCACAAAAACACATTCAATTTTCAAGTACGAACTTTCCTTGAGGAGGTAAAACAAATCTGTATCTTTCAATTGGCAATAGGTCTCAATTAAGCTAGTAAACGTAGCTTTAAACCCAGTGATCCGATTTTCAAAAGAAACATATATTCATGTTTCCCACGGTCTGAAAAGACCAAAAGTCATTCAATTTTCAAACACAAACTTTCCCTAGAAAGTTAGACCAAAGCTCTTTTTTATAACTGGACTCAATTCAGGCAGAAAATGTAACTTTTGAAACACTGATCAGATTTGCAAAAGAAACACATATTCTTGTTCCTCACAGTCTGAAAAGCAAAAAAACACATTCAATTTTCAAGTACAAACTTTCCCTGAGGAGATAAACAAATCGGTATCTCACAATTGGCAATAGGACTCAATTCAGACAGAAAATGTAACTTTTCACACACAGCTCAGATTTGCAAAAGAAACACATATTCTTGTTCCTCACAGTCTAAAAAGCACAAAAACACATTCAATTTTCAGGGACGAACTTTCCTTGAGGCGATAAACCAATCTGTATCTCACAATTGGCAATAGGACTCAATTCAGACAGAAAATGTAACTTTTCACACACTGCTCAGATTTGCAAAAGAAACACATATTCTTGTTCCTCACAGTCTGAAATGTAAAAAAACACATTCAATTTTCAAGTATGAACTTTCCCGGAGGAGATAAACCAATCTGTATCTCACAATTGGCAATAGGACTCATTTCAGACAGAAAATGTAACCTTTCACAGACTGCTCAGATTTGCAAAAGAAATACCTATTCTTGTTCCTCATAGTCTGAAAAGCACAAAAACACATTCAATTTTCAAGTACGAACTTCCCTTGTTGAGATAAACTAATCTGTACCTTACATTTGGCAATAGGACTCAATGAAGCTAGAAAACGTAACTTTAGAGACAGTGGTCCGATTTTCAAAAGGAACACATATTCATGTTTCCCATGGTCTGAAAAGACCAAAAGTCATTCAATTTTCAAACACGAACTTTCCCTAGAAACTTAGACCAAAGTTCATTTTTATAACTGGACTCAATTCAGACAGAAAATGTAACTTTTCACACACTGCTCAGATTTGCAAAAGAAACACATATTCTTGTTCCTCACAGTCTGAAAAGTACAAAAACACATTCAATTTTCAACTACGAACTTTCCCTGAGGAGATAAATCAATCTGTATCTCACAATTGCCAATAGGACTCAATTCAGACAGATAATGTATCTTTAGACACAGTGATCTGATTTACAAAAGAAGCACATATTCTTGTTCCTCATAGTCTGAAAAGCACAAAAACACATTCAATTTTCGAGTACAAACTTTCCCTGAGGAGATAAACCAATCTGTATCTCACAATTGGCAATAGGACTCAATTCAGACAGAAAATGTAACCTTTCACACACTGCTCAGATTTGCAAAAGAAACACATATTCCTGTTCCTCATAGTCTGAAAACCACAAAAACACATTCAATTTTCAAGTACGAACTTTCCTTGAGGAGGTAAAACAAATCTGTATCTTTCAATTGGCAATAGGTCTCAATTAAGCTAGTAAACGTAGCTTTAAACCCAGTGATCCGATTTTCAAAAGAAACATATATTCATGTTTCCCACGGTCTGAAAAGACCAAAAGTCATTCAATTTTCAAACACAAACTTTCCCTAGAAAGTTAGACCAAAGCTCTTTTTTATAACTGGACTCAATTCAGGCAGAAAATGTAACTTTTGAAACACTGATCAGATTTGCAAAAGAAACACATATTCTTGTTCCTCACAGTCTGAAAAGCAAAAAAACACATTCAATTTTCAAGTGCAAACTTTCCCTGAGGAGATAAACAAATCGGTATCTCACAATTGGCAATAGGACTCAATTCAGACAGAAAATGTAACTTTTCACACACAGCTCAGATTTGCAAAAGAAACACATATTCTTGTTCCTCACAGTCTGAAAAGTACAAAAACACATTCAATTTTCAAGTATGAACTTTCCCTGAGGAGATAAACCAATCTGTATCTCACAATTGCCAATAGGACTCAATTCAGACAGATAATGTATCTTTAGACACAGTGATCTGATTTACAAAAGAAGCACATATTCTTGTTCCTCACAGTCTGAAAAGCACAAAAACACATTCAATTTTCGAGTACAAACTTTCCCTGAGGAGATAAACCAATCTGTATCTCACAATTGGCAATAGGACTCAATTCAGACAGAAAATGTAACCTTTCACACACTGCTCAGATTTGCAAAAGAAACACATATTCCTGTTCCTCATAGTCTGAAAACCACAAAAACACATTCAATTTTCAAGTACGAACTTTCCTTGAGGAGGTAAAACAAATCTGTATCTTTCAATTGGCAATAGGTCTCAATTAAGCTAGTAAACGTAGCTTTAAACCCAGTGATCCGATTTTCAAAAGAAACATATATTCATGTTTCCCACGGTCTGAAAAGACCAAAAGTCATTCAATTTTCAAACACAAACTTTCCCTAGAAAGTTAGACCAAAGCTCTTTTTTATAACTGGACTCAATTCAGGCAGAAAATGTAACTTTTGAAACACTGATCAGATTTGCAAAAGAAACACATATTCTTGTTCCTCACAGTCTGAAAAGCAAAAAAACACATTCAATTTTCAAGTACAAACTTTCCCTGAGGAGATAAACAAATCGGTATCTCACAATTGGCAATAGGACTCAATTCAGACAGAAAATGTAACTTTTCACACACAGCTCAGATTTGCAAAAGAAACACATATTCTTGTTCCTCACAGTCTAAAAAGCACAAAAACACATTCAATTTTCGAGTACAAACTTTCCCTGAGGAGATAAACCAATCTGTATCTCACAATTGGCAATAGGACTCAATTCAGACAGAAAATGTAACCTTTCACACACTGCTCAGATTTGCAAAAGAAACACATATTCCTGTTCCTCATAGTCTGAAAACCACAAAAACACATTCAATTTTCAAGTACGAACTTTCCTTGAGGAGGTAAAACAAATCTGTATCTTTCAATTGGCAATAGGTCTCAATTAAGCTAGTAAACGTAGCTTTAAACCCAGTGATCCGATTTTCAAAAGAAACATATATTCATGTTTCCCACGGTCTGAAAAGACCAAAAGTCATTCAATTTTCAAACACAAACTTTCCCTAGAAAGTTAGACCAAAGCTCTTTTTTATAACTGGACTCAATTCAGGCAGAAAATGTAACTTTTGAAACACTGATCAGATTTGCAAAAGAAACACATATTCTTGTTCCTCACAGTCTGAAAAGCAAAAAAACACATTCAATTTTCAAGTACAAACTTTCCCTGAGGAGATAAACAAATCGGTATCTCACAATTGGCAATAGGACTCAATTCAGACAGAAAATGTAACTTTTCACACACAGCTCAGATTTGCAAAAGAAACACATATTCTTGTTCCTCACAGTCTAAAAAGCACAAAAACACATTCAATTTTCGAGTACAAACTTTCCCTGAGGAGATAAACCAATCTGTATCTCACAATTGGCAATAGGACTCAATTCAGACAGAAAATGTAACCTTTCACACACTGCTCAGATTTGCAAAAGAAACACATATTCCTGTTCCTCATAGTCTGAAAACCACAAAAACACATTCAATTTTCAAGTACGAACTTTCCTTGAGGAGGTAAAACAAATCTGCATCTTTCAATTGGCAATAGGTCTCAATTAAGCTAGTAAACGTAGCTTTAAACCCAGTGATCCGATTTTCAAAAGAAACATATATTCATGTTTCCCACGGTCTGAAAAGACCAAAAGTCATTCAATTTTCAAACACAAACTTTCCCTAGAAAGTTAGACCAAAGCTCTTTTTTATAACTGGACTCAATTCAGGCAGAAAATGTAACTTTTGAAACACTGATCAGATTTGCAAAAGAAACACATATTCTTGTTCCTCACAGTCTGAAAAGCAAAAAAACACATTCAATTTTCAAGTGCAAACTTTCCCTGAGGAGATAAACAAATCGGTATCTCACAATTGGCAATAGGACTCAATTCAGACAGAAAATGTAACTTTTCACACACAGCTCAGATTTGCAAAAGAAACACATATTCTTGTTCCTCACAGTCTGAAATGTAAAAAAACACATTCAATTTTCAAGTATGAACTTTCCCGGAGGAGATAAACCAATCTGTATCTCACAATTGGCAATAGGACTCATTTCAGACAGAAAATGTAACTTTTCACAGACTGCTCAGATTTGCAAAAGAAATACCTATTCTTGTTCCTCATAGTCTGAAAAGCACAAAAACACATTCAATTTTCAAGTACGAACTTTCCTTGAGGAGGTAAAACAAATCTGTATCTTTCAATTGGCAATAGGTCTCAATTAAGCTAGTAAACGTAGCTTTAAACCCAGTGATCCGATTTTCAAAAGAAACATATATTCATGTTTCCCACGGTCTGAAAAGACCAAAAGTCATTCAATTTTCAAACACAAACTTTCCCTAGAAAGTTAGACCAAAGCTCTTTTTTGTAACTGGACTCAATTCAGGCAGAAAATGTAACTTTTGAAACACTGATCAGATTTGCAAAAGAAACACATATTCTTGTTCCTCACAGTCTGAAAAGCAAAAAAACACATTCAATTTTCAAGTACAAACTTTCCCTGAGGAGATAAACAAATCGGTATCTCACAATTGGCAATAGGACTCAATTCAGACAGAAAATGTAACTTTTCACACACAGCTCAGATTTGCAAAAGAAACACATATTCTTGTTCCTCACAGTCTAAAAAGCACAAAAACACATTCAATTTTCAAGGACGAACTTTCCTTGAGGCGATAAACCAATCTGTATCTCACAATTGGCAATAGGACTCAATTCAGATAGAAAATGTAACTTTTCACACACTGCTCAGATTTGCAAAAGAAACACATATTCTTGTTCCTCACAGTCTGAAATGTAAAAAAACACATTCAATTTTCTAGTATGAACTTTCCCGGAGGAGATAAACCAATCTGTATCTCACAATTGGCAATAGGACTCATTTCAGACAGAAAATGTAACCTTTCACAGACTGCTCAGATTTGCAAAAGAAATACCTATTCTTGTTCCTCATAGTCTGAAAAGCACAAAAACACATTCAATTTTCAAGTACGAACTTCCCTTGTTGAGATAAACTAATCTGTACCTTACATTTGGCAATAGGACTCAATGAAGCTAGAAAACGTAACTTTAGAGACAGTGGTCCGATTTTCAAAAGGAACACATATTCATGTTTCCCATGGTCTGAAAAGACCAAAAGTCATTCAATTTTCAAACACGAACTTTCCCTAGAAACTTAGACCAAAGTTCATTTTTATAACTGGACTCAATTCAGACAGAAAATGTAACTTTTCACACACTGCTCAGATTTGCAAAAGAAACACATATTCTTGTTCCTCACAGTCTGAAAAGTACAAAAACACATTCAATTTTCAACTACGAACTTTCCCTGAGGAGATAAACCAATCTGTATCTCACAATTGGCAATAGGACTCAATTCAGACAGAAAATGTAACCTTTCACACACTGCTCAGATTTGCAAAAGAAACACATATTCCTGTTCCTCATAGTCTGAAAACCACAAAAACACATTCAATTTTCAAGTACGAACTTTCCTTGAGGAGGTAAAACAAATCTGTATCTTTCAATTGGCAATAGGTCTCAATTAAGCTAGTAAACGTAGCTTTAAACCCAGTGATCCGATTTTCAAAAGAAACATATATTCATGTTTCCCACGGTCTGAAAAGACCAAAAGTCATTCAATTTTCAAACACAAACTTTCCCTAGAAAGTTAGACCAAAGCTCTTTTTTATAACTTTACTCAATTCAGGCAGAAAATGTAACTTTTGAAACACTGATCAGATTTGCAAAAGAAACACATATTCTTGTTCCTCACAGTCTGAAAAGCAAAAAAACACATTCAATTTTCAAGTACAAACTTTCCCTGAGGAGATAAACAAATCGGTATCTCACAATTGGCAATAGGACTCAATTCAGACAGAAAATGTAACTTTTCACACACAGCTCAGATTTGCAAAAGAAACACATATTCTTGTTCCTCACAGTCTAAAAAGCACAAAAACACATTCAATTTTCAAGGACGAACTTTCCTTGAGGCGATAAACCAATCTGTATCTCACAATTGGCAATAGGACTCAATTCAGACAGAAAATGTAACTTTTCACACACTGCTCAGATTTGCAAAAGAAACACATATTCTTGTTCCTCACAGTCTAAAAAGCACAAAAACACATTCAATTTTCAAGGACGAACTTTCCTTGAGGCGATAAACCAATCTGTATGTCACAATTGGCAATAGGACTCATTTCAGACAGAAAATGTAACCTTTCACAGACTGCTCAGATTTGCAAAAGAAATACCTATTCTTGTTCCTCATAGTCTGAAAAGCACAAAAACACATTCAATTTTCAAGTACGAACTTCCCTTGTTGAGATAAACTAATCTGTACCTTACATTTGGCAATAGGACTCAATGAAGCTAGAAAACGTAACTTTAGAGACAGTGGTCCGATTTTCAAAAGGAACACATATTCATGTTTCCCATGGTCTGAAAAGACCAAAAGTCATTCAATTTTCAAACACCAACTTTCCCTAGATACTTAGACCAAAGTTCATTTTTATAACTGGACTCAATTCAGACAGAAAATGTAACTTTTCACACACTGCTCAGATTTGCAAAAGAAACACATATTCTTGTTCCTCACAGTCTGAAAAGTACAAAAACACATTCAATTTTCAACTACGAACTTTCCCTGAGGAGATAAACCAATCTGTATCTCACAATTGCCAATAGGACTCAATTCAGACAGAAAATGTAACCTTTCACACACTGCTCAGATTTGCAAAAGAAACACATATTCTTGTTCCTCATAGTCTGAAAACCACAAAAACACATTCAATTTTCAAGTACGAACTTTCCTTGAGGAGGTAAAACAAATCTGTATCTTTCAATTGGCAATAGGTCTCAATTAAGCTAGTAAACGTAGCTTTAAAACCAGTGATCCGATTTTCAAAAGAAACATATATTCATGTTTCCCACGGTCTGAAAAGACCAAAAGTCATTCAATTTTCAAACACAAACTTTCCCTAGAAAGTTAGACCAAAGCTCTTTTTTATAACTGGACTCAATTCAGGCAGAAAATGTAACTTTTGAAACACTGATCAGATTTGCAAAAGAAACACATACTCTTGTTCCTCACAGTCTGAAATGTAAAAAAACACATTCAATTTTCTAGTATGAACTTTCCCGGAGGAGATAAACCAATCTGTATCTCACAATTGGCAATAGGACTCATTTCAGACAGAAAATGTAACCTTTCACAGACTGCTCAGATTTGCAAAAGAAATACCTATTCTTGTTCCTCATAGTCTGAAAAGCACAAAAACACATTCAATTTTCAAGTACGAACTTCCCTTGTTGAGATAAACTAATCTGTACCTTACATTTGGCAATAGGACTCAATGAAGCTAGAAAACGTAACTTTAGAGACAGTGGTCCGATTTTCAAAAGGAACACATATTCATGTTTCCCATGGTCTGAAAAGACCAAAAGTCATTCAATTTTCAAACACGAACTTTCCCTAGAAACTTAGACCAAAGTTCATTTTTATAACTGGACTCAATTCAGACAGAAAATGTAACTTTTCACACACTGCTCAGATTTGCAAAAGAAACACATATTCTTGTTCCTCACAGTCTGAAAAGTACAAAAACACATTCAATTTTCAACTACGAACTTTCCCTGAGGAGATAAACCAATCTGTATCTCACAATTGCCAATAGGACTCAATTCAGACAGATAATGTATCTTTAGACACAGTGATCTGATTTACAAAAGAAGCACATATTCTTGTTCCTCACAGTCTGAAAAGCACCAAAACACATTCAATTTTCAAGTACAAACTTTCCCTGAGGAGATAAACAAATCGGTATCTCACAATTGGCAATAGGACTCAATTCAGACAGAAAATGTAACTTTTCACACACAGCTCAGATTTGCAAAAGAAACACATATTCTTGTTCCTCACAGTCTAAAAAGCACAAAAACACATTCAATTTTCAAGGACGAACTTTCCTTGAGGCGATAAACCAATCTGTATCTCACAATTGGCAATAGGACTCAATTCAGACAGAAAATGTAACTTTTCACACACTGCTCAGATTTGCAAAAGAAACACATATTCTTGTTCCTCACAGTCTAAAAAGCACAAAAACACATTCAATTTTCAAGGACGAACTTTCCTTGAGGCGATAAACCAATCTGTATGTCACAATTGGCAATAGGACTCATTTCAGACAGAAAATGTAACCTTTCACAGACTGCTCAGATTTGCAAAAGAAATACCTATTCTTGTTCCTCATAGTCTGAAAAGCACAAAAACACATTCAATTTTCAAGTACGAACTTCCCTTGTTGAGATAAACTAATCTGTACCTTACATTTGGCAATAGGACTCAATGAAGCTAGAAAACGTAACTTTAGAGACAGTGGTCCGATTTTCAAAAGGAACACATATTCATGTTTCCCATGGTCTGAAAAGACCAAAAGTCATTCAATTTTCAAACACCAACTTTCCCTAGATACTTAGACCAAAGTTCATTTTTATAACTGGACTCAATTCAGACAGAAAATGTAACTTTTCACACACTGCTCAGATTTGCAAAAGAAACACATATTCTTGTTCCTCACAGTCTGAAAAGTACAAAAACACATTCAATTTTCAACTACGAACTTTCCCTGAGGAGATAAACCAATCTGTATCTCACAATTGCCAATAGGACTCAATTCAGACAGAAAATGTAACCTTTCACACACTGCTCAGATTTGCAAAAGAAACACATATTCTTGTTCCTCATAGTCTGAAAACCACAAAAACACATTCAATTTTCAAGTACGAACTTTCCTTGAGGAGGTAAAACAAATCTGTATCTTTCAATTGGCAATAGGTCTCAATTAAGCTAGTAAACGTAGCTTTAAAACCAGTGATCCGATTTTCAAAAGAAACATATATTCATGTTTCCCACGGTCTGAAAAGACCAAAAGTCATTCAATTTTCAAACACAAACTTTCCCTAGAAAGTTAGACCAAAGCTCTTTTTTATAACTGGACTCAATTCAGGCAGAAAATGTAACTTTTGAAACACTGATCAGATTTGCAAAAGAAACACATACTCTTGTTCCTCACAGTCTGAAATGTAAAAAAACACATTCAATTTTCTAGTATGAACTTTCCCGGAGGAGATAAACCAATCTGTATCTCACAATTGGCAATAGGACTCATTTCAGACAGAAAATGTAACCTTTCACAGACTGCTCAGATTTGCAAAAGAAATACCTATTCTTGTTCCTCATAGTCTGAAAAGCACAAAAACACATTCAATTTTCAAGTACGAACTTCCCTTGTTGAGATAAACTAATCTGTACCTTACATTTGGCAATAGGACTCAATGAAGCTAGAAAACGTAACTTTAGAGACAGTGGTCCGATTTTCAAAAGGAACACATATTCATGTTTCCCATGGTCTGAAAAGACCAAAAGTCATTCAATTTTCAAACACGAACTTTCCCTAGAAACTTAGACCAAAGTTCATTTTTATAACTGGACTCAATTCAGACAGAAAATGTAACTTTTCACACACTGCTCAGATTTGCAAAAGAAACACATATTCTTGTTCCTCACAGTCTGAAAAGTACAAAAACACATTCAATTTTCAAATACGAACTTTCCCTGAGGAGATAAACCAATCTGTATCTCACAATTGCCAATAGGACTCAATTCAGACAGATAATGTATCTTTAGACACAGTGATCTGATTTACAAAAGAAGCACATATTCTTGTTCCTCACAGTCTGAAAAGCACCAAAACACATTCAATTTTCAAGTACAAACTTTCCCTGAGGAGATAAACAAATCGGTATCTCACAATTGGCAATAGGACTCAATTCAGACAGAAAATGTAACTTTTCACACACAGCTCAGATTTGCAAAAGAAACACATATTCTTGTTCCTCACAGTCTAAAAAGCACAAAAACACATTCAATTTTCAAGGACGAACTTTCCTTGAGGCGATAAACCAATCTGTATCTCACAATTGGCAATAGGACTCAATTCAGACAGAAAATGTAACTTTTCACACACTGCTCAGATTTGCAAAAGAAACACATATTCTTGTTCCTCACAGTCTAAAAAGCACAAAAACACATTCAATTTTCAAGGACGAACTTTCCTTGAGGCGATAAACCAATCTGTATGTCACAATTGGCAATAGGACTCATTTCAGACAGAAAATGTAACCTTTCACAGACTGCTCAGATTTGCAAAAGAAATACCTATTCTTGTTCCTCATAGTCTGAAAAGCACAAAAACACATTCAATTTTCAAGTACGAACTTCCCTTGTTGAGATAAACTAATCTGTACCTTACATTTGGCAATAGGACTCAATGAAGCTAGAAAACGTAACTTTAGAGACAGTGGTCCGATTTTCAAAAGGAACACATATTCATGTTTCCCATGGTCTGAAAAGACCAAAAGTCATTCAATTTTCAAACACCAACTTTCCCTAGATACTTAGACCAAAGTTCATTTTTATAACTGGACTCAATTCAGACAGAAAATGTAACTTTTCACACACTGCTCAGATTTGCAAAAGAAACACATATTCTTGTTCCTCACAGTCTGAAAAGTACAAAAACACATTCAATTTTCAACTACGAACTTTCCCTGAGGAGATAAACCAATCTGTATCTCACAATTGCCAATAGGACTCAATTCAGACAGAAAATGTAACCTTTCACACACTGCTCAGATTTGCAAAAGAAACACATATTCTTGTTCCTCATAGTCTGAAAACCACAAAAACACATTCAATTTTCAAGTACGAACTTTCCTTGAGGAGGTAAAACAAATCTGTATCTTTCAATTGGCAATAGGTCTCAATTAAGCTGGTAAACGTAGCTTTAAAACCAGTGATCCGATTTTCAAAAGAAACATATATTCATGTTTCCCACGGTCTGAAAAGACCAAAAGTCATTCAATTTTCAAACACAAACTTTCCCTAGAAAGTTAGACCAAAGCTCTTTTTTATAACTGGACTCAATTCAGGCAGAAAATGTAACTTTTGAAACACTGATCAGATTTGCAAAAGAAACACATACTCTTGTTCCTCACAGTCTGAAATGTAAAAAAACACATTCAATTTTCTAGTATGAACTTTCCCGGAGGAGATAAACCAATCTGTATCTCACAATTGGCAATAGGACTCATTTCAGACAGAAAATGTAACCTTTCACAGACTGCTCAGATTTGCAAAAGAAATACCTATTCTTGTTCCTCATAGTCTGAAAAGCACAAAAACACATTCAATTTTCAAGTACGAACTTCCCTTGTTGAGATAAACTAATCTGTACCTTACATTTGGCAATAGGACTCAATGAAGCTAGAAAACGTAACTTTAGAGACAGTGGTCCGATTTTCAAAAGGAACACATATTCATGTTTCCCATGGTCTGAAAAGACCAAAAGTCATTCAATTTTCAAACACGAACTTTCCCTAGAAACTTAGACCAAAGTTCATTTTTATAACTGGACTCAATTCAGACAGAAAATGTAACTTTTCACACACTGCTCAGATTTGCAAAAGAAACACATATTCTTGTTCCTCACAGTCTGAAAAGTACAAAAACACATTCAATTTTCAACTACGAACTTTCCCTGAGGAGATAAACCAATCTGTATCTCACAATTGCCAATAGGACTCAATTCAGACAGATAATGTATCTTTAGACACAGTGATCTGATTTACAAAAGAAGCACATATTCTTGTTCCTCACAGTCTGAAAAGCACAAAAACACATTCAATTTTCGAGTACAAACTTTCCCTGAGGAGATAAACCAATCTGTATCTCACAATTGGCAATAGGACTCAATTCAGACAGAAAATGTAACCTTTCACACACTGCTCAGATTTGCAAAAGAAACACATATTCTTGTTCCTCACAGTCTGAAAAGCACAAAAACACATTCAATTTTCAAGGACGAACTTTCCTTGAGGCGATAAACCAATCTGTATCTCACAATTGGCAATAGGACTCAATTCAGACAGAAAATGTAACTTTTCACACACTGCTCAGATTTGCAAAAGAAACACATACTCTTGTTCCTCACAGTCTGAAATGTAAAAAAACACATTCAATTTTCTAGTATGAACTTTCCCGGAGGAGATAAACCAATCTGTATCTCACAATTGGCAATAGGACTCATTTCAGACAGAAAATGTAACCTTTCACAGACTGCTCAGATTTGCAAAAGAAATACCTATTCTTGTTCCTCATAGTCTGAAAAGCACAAAAACACATTCAATTTTCAAGTACGAACTTCCCTTGTTGAGATAAACTAATCTGTACCTTACATTTGGCAATAGGACTCAATGAAGCTAGAAAACGTAACTTTAGAGACAGTGGTCCGATTTTCAAAAGGAACACATATTCATGTTTCCCATGGTCTGAAAAGACCAAAAGTCATTCAATTTTCAAACACGAACTTTCCCTAGAAACTTAGACCAAAGTTCATTTTTATAACTGGACTCAATTCAGACAGAAAATGTAACTTTTCACACACTGCTCAGATTTGCAAAAGAAACACATATTCTTGTTCCTCACAGTCTGAAAAGTACAAAAACACATTCAATTTTCAACTACGAACTTTCCCTGAGGAGATAAACCAATCTGTATCTCACAATTGCCAATAGGACTCAATTCAGACAGATAATGTATCTTTAGACACAGTGATCTGATTTACAAAAGAAGCACATATTCTTGTTCCTCACAGTCTGAAAAGCACAAAAACACATTCAATTTTCGAGTACGAACTTTCCCTGAGGAGATAAACCAATCTGTATCTCACAATTGGCAATAGGACTCAATTCAGACAGAAAATGTAACCTTTCACACACTGCTCAGATTTGCAAAAGAAACACATATTCCTGTTCCTCATAGTCTGAAAAGCACAAAAACACATTCAATTTTCAAGTACGAACTTTCCTTGAGGAGGTAAAACAAATCTGTATCTTTCAATTGGCAATAGGTCTCAATTAAGCTAGTAAACGTAGCTTTAAACCCAGTGATCCGATTTTCAAAAGAAACATATATTCATGTTTCCCACGGTCTGAAAAGACCAAAAGTCATTCAATTTTCAAACACAAACTTTCCCTAGAAAGTTAGACCAAAGCTCTTTTTTATAACTTTACTCAATTCAGGCAGAAAATGTAACTTTTGAAACACTGATCAGATTTGCAAAAGAAACACATATTCTTGTTCCTCACAGTCTGAAAAGCAAAAAAACACATTCAATTTTCAAGTACAAACTTTCCCTGAGGAGATAAACAAATCGGTATCTCACAATTGGCAATAGGACTCAATTCAGACAGAAAATGTAACTTTTCACACACAGCTCAGATTTGCAAAAGAAACACATATTCTTGTTCCTCACAGTCTAAAAAGCACAAAAACACATTCAATTTTCAAGGACGAACTTTCCTTGAGGCGATAAACCAATCTGTATCTCACAATTGGCAATAGGACTCAATTCAGACAGAAAATGTAACTTTTCACACACTGCTCAGATTTGCAAAAGAAACACATATTCTTGTTCCTCACAGTCTGAAATGTAAAAAAACACATTCAATTTTCAAGTATGAACTTTCCCGGAGGAGATAAACCAATCTGTATCTCACAATTGGCAATAGGACTCATTTCAGACAGAAAATGTAACCTTTCACAGACTGCTCAGATTTGCAAAAGAAATACCTATTCTTGTTCCTCATAGTCTGAAAAGCACAAAAACACATTCAATTTTAAAGTACGAACTTCCCTTGTTGAGATAAACTAATCTGTACCTTACATTTGGCAATAGGACTCAATGAAGCTAGAAAACGTAACTTTAGAGACAGTGGTCCGATTTTCAAAAGGAACACATATTCATGTTTCCCATGGTCTGAAAAGACCAAAAGTCATTCAATTTTCAAACACGAACTTTCCCTAGAAACTTAGACCAAAGTTCATTTTTATAACTGGACTCAATTCAGACAGAAAATGTAACTTTTCACACACTGCTCAGATTTGCAAAAGAAACACATATTCTTGTTCCTCACAGTCTGAAAAGTACAAAAACACATTCAATTTTCAACTACGAACTTTCCCTCAGGAGATAAACCAATCTGTATCTCACAATTGCCAATAGGACTCAGTTCAGACAGATAATGTATCTTTAGACACAGTGATCTGATTTACAAAAGAAGCACATATTCTTGTTCCTCACAGTCTGAAAAGCACAAAAACACATTCAATTTTCGAGTACAAACTTTCCCTGAGGAGATAAACCAATCTGTATCTCACAATTGGCAATAGGACTCAATTCAGACAGAAAATGTAACCTTTCACACACTGCTCAGATTTGCAAAAGAAACACATATTCCTGTTCCTCATAGTCTGAAAACCACAAAAACACATTCAATTTTCAAGTACGAACTTTCCTTGAGGAGGTAAAACAAATCTGCATCTTTCAATTGGCAATAGGTCTCAATTAAGCTAGTAAACGTAGCTTTAAACCCAGTGATCCGATTTTCAAAAGAAACATATATTCATGTTTCCCACGGTCTGAAAAGACCAAAAGTCATTCAATTTTCAAACACAAACTTTCCCTAGAAAGTTAGACCAAAGCTCTTTTTTGTAACTGGACTCAATTCAGGCAGAAAATGTAACCTTTCACAGACTGCTCAGATTTGCAAAAGAAATACCTATTCTTGTTCCTCATAGTCTGAAAAGCACAAAAACACATTCAATTTTCAAGTACGAACTTTCCTTGAGGAGGTAAAACAAATCTGTATCTTTCAATTGGCAATAGGTCTCAATTAAGCTAGTAAACGTAGCTTTAAACCCAGTGATCCGATTTTCAAAAGAAACATATATTCATGTTTCCCACGGTCTGAAAAGACCAAAAGTCATTCAATTTTCAAACACAAACTTTCCCTAGAAAGTTAGACCAAAGCTCTTTTTTGTAACTGGACTCAATTCAGGCAGAAAATGTAACTTTTGAAACAGTGATCAGATTTGCAAAAGAAACACATATTCTTGTTCCTCACAGTCTGAAAAGCAAAAAAACACATTCAATTTTCAAGGACGAACTTTCCTTGAGGCGATAAACCAATCTGTATCTCACAATTGGCAATAGGACTCAATTCAGACAGAAAATGTAACTTTTCACACACTGCTCAGATTTGCAAAAGAAACACATACTCTTGTTCCTCACAGTCTGAAATGTAAAAAAACACATTCAATTTTCTAGTATGAACTTTCCCGGAGGAGATAAACCAATCTGTATCTCACAATTGGCAATAGGACTCATTTCAGACAGAAAATGTAACCTTTCACAGACTGCTCAGATTTGCAAAAGAAATACCTATTCTTGTTCCTCATAGTCTGAAAAGCACAAAAACACATTCAATTTTCAAGTACGAACTTCCCTTGTTGAGATAAACTAATCTGTACCTTACATTTGGCAATAGGACTCAATGAAGCTAGAAAACGTAACTTTAGAGACAGTGGTCCGATTTTCAAAAGGAACACATATTCATGTTTCCCATGGTCTGAAAAGACCAAAAGTCATTCAATTTTCAAACACGAACTTTCCCTAGAAACTTAGACCAAAGTTCATTTTTATAACTGGACTCAATTCAGACAGAAAATGTAACTTTTCACACACTGCTCAGATTTGCAAAAGAAACACATATTCTTGTTCCTCACAGTCTGAAAAGTACAAAAACACATTCAATTTTCAACTACGAACTTTCCCTGAGGAGATAAACCAATCTGTATCTCACAATTGCCAATAGGACTCAATTCAGACAGATAATGTATCTTTAGACACAGTGATCTGATTTACAAAAGAAGCACATATTCTTGTTCCTCACAGTCTGAAAAGCACAAAAACACATTCAATTTTCGAGTACAAACTTTCCCTGAGGAGATAAACCAATCTGTATCTCACAATTGGCAATAGGACTCAATTCAGACAGAAAATGTAACCTTTCACACACTGCTCAGATTTGCAAAAGAAACACATATTCCTGTTCCTCATAGTCTGAAAACCACAAAAACACATTCAATTTTCAAGTACGAACTTTCCTTGAGGAGGTAAAACAAATCTGTATCTTTCAATTGGCAATAGGTCTCAATTAAGCTAGTAAACGTAGCTTTAAACCCAGTGATCCGATTTTCAAAAGAAACATATATTCATGTTTCCCACGGTCTGAAAAGACCAAAAGTCATTCAATTTTCAAACACAAACTTTCCCTAGAAAGTTAGACCAAAGCTCTTTTTTATAACTTTACTCAATTCAGGCAGAAAATGTAACTTTTGAAACACTGATCAGATTTGCAAAAGAAACACATATTCTTGTTCCTCACAGTCTGAAAAGCAAAAAAACACATTCAATTTTCAAGTACAAACTTTCCCTGAGGAGATAAACAAATCGGTATCTCACAATTGGCAATAGGACTCAATTCAGACAGAAAATGTAACTTTTCACACACAGCTCAGATTTGCAAAAGAAACACATATTCTTGTTCCTCACAGTCTAAAAAGCACAAAAACACATTCAATTTTCAAGGACGAACTTTCCTTGAGGCGATAAACCAATCTGTATCTCACAATTGGCAATAGGACTCAATTCAGACAGAAAATGTAACTTTTCACACACTGCTCAGATTTGCAAAAGAAACACATATTCTTGTTCCTCACAGTCTGAAATGTAAAAAAACACATTCAATTTTCAAGTATGAACTTTCCCGGAGGAGATAAACCAATCTGTATCTCACAATTGGCAATAGGACTCATTTCAGACAGAAAATGTAACCTTTCACAGACTGCTCAGATTTGCAAAAGAAATACCTATTCTTGTTCCTCATAGTCTGAAAAGCACAAAAACACATTCAATTTTAAAGTACGAACTTCCCTTGTTGAGATAAACTAACCTGTACCTTACATTTGGCAATAGGACTCAATGAAGCTAGAAAACGTAACTTTAGAGACAGTGGTCCGATTTTCAAAAGGAACACATATTCATGTTTCCCATGGTCTGAAAAGACCAAAAGTCATTCAATTTTCAAACACGAACTTTCCCTAGAAACTTAGACCAAAGTTCATTTTTATAACTGGACTCAATTCAGACAGAAAATGTAACTTTTCACACACTGCTCAGATTTGCAAAAGAAACACATATTCTTGTTCCTCACAGTCTGAAAAGTACAAAAACACATTCAATTTTCAACTACGAACTTTCCCTCAGGAGATAAACCAATCTGTATCTCACAATTGCCAATAGGACTCAGTTCAGACAGATAATGTATCTTTAGACACAGTGATCTGATTTACAAAAGAAGCACATATTCTTGTTCCTCACAGTCTGAAAAGCACAAAAACACATTCAATTTTCGAGTACGAACTTTCCCTGAGGAGATAAACCAATCTGTATCTCACAATTGGCAATAGGACTCAATTCAGACAGAAAATGTAACCTTTCACACACAGCTCAGATTTGCAAAAGAAACACATATTCCTGTTCCTCATAGTCTGAAAACCACAAAAACACATTCAATTTTCAAGTATGAACTTTCCTTGAGGAGGTAAAACAAATCTGTATCTTTCAATTGGCAATAGGTCTCAATTAAGCTAGTAAACGTAGCTTTAAACCCAGTGATCCGATTTTCAAAAGAAACATATATTCATGTTTCCCACGGTCTGAAAAGACCAAAAGTCATTCAATTTTCAAACACAAACTTTCCCTAGAAAGTTAGACCAAAGCTCTTTTTTATAACTGGACTCAATTCAGGCAGAAAATGTAACTTTTGAAACACTGATCAGATTTGCAAAAGAAACACATATTCTTGTTCCTCACAGTCTGAAAAGCAAAAAAACACATTCAATTTTCAAGTACAAACTTTCCCTGAGGAGATAAACAAATCGGTATCTCACAATTGGCAATAGGACTCAATTCAGACAGAAAATGTAACTTTTCACACACAGCTCAGATTTGCAAAAGAAACACATATTCTTGTTCCTCACAGTCTAAAAAGCACAAAAACACATTCAATTTTCGAGTACAAACTTTCCCTGAGGAGATAAACCAATCTGTATCTCACAATTGGCAATAGGACTCAATTCAGACAGAAAATGTAACCTTTCACACACTGCTCAGATTTGCAAAAGAAACACATATTCCTGTTCCTCATAGTCTGAAAACCACAAAAACACATTCAATTTTCAAGTACGAACTTTCCTTGAGGAGGTAAAACAAATCTGTATCTTTCAATTGGCAATAGGTCTCAATTAAGCTAGTAAACGTAGCTTTAAACCCAGTGATCCGATTTTCAAAAGAAACATATATTCATGTTTCCCACGGTCTGAAAAGACCAAAAGTCATTCAATTTTCAAACACAAACTTTCCCTAGAAAGTTAGACCAAAGCTCTTTTTTATAACTGGACTCAATTCAGGCAGAAAATGTAACTTTTGAAACACTGATCAGATTTGCAAAAGAAACACATATTCTTGTTCCTCACAGTCTGAAAAGCAAAAAAACACATTCAATTTTCAAGTACAAACTTTCCCTGAGGAGATAAACAAATCGGTATCTCACAATTGGCAATAGGACTCAATTCAGACAGAAAATGTAACTTTTCACACACAGCTCAGATTTGCAAAAGAAACACATATTCTTGTTCCTCACAGTCTAAAAAGCACAAAAACACATTCAATTTTCGAGTACAAACTTTCCCTGAGGAGATAAACCAATCTGTATCTCACAATTGGCAATAGGACTCAATTCAGACAGAAAATGTAACCTTTCACACACTGCTCAGATTTGCAAAAGAAACACATATTCCTGTTCCTCATAGTCTGAAAACCACAAAAACACATTCAATTTTCAAGTACGAACTTTCCTTGAGGAGGTAAAACAAATCTGCATCTTTCAATTGGCAATAGGTCTCAATTAAGCTAGTAAACGTAGCTTTAAACCCAGTGATCCGATTTTCAAAAGAAACATATATTCATGTTTCCCACGGTCTGAAAAGACCAAAAGTCATTCAATTTTCAAACACAAACTTTCCCTAGAAAGTTAGACCAAAGCTCTTTTTTATAACTGGACTCAATTCAGGCAGAAAATGTAACTTTTGAAACACTGATCAGATTTGCAAAAGAAACACATATTCTTGTTCCTCACAGTCTGAAAAGCAAAAAAACACATTCAATTTTCAAGTGCAAACTTTCCCTGAGGAGATAAACAAATCGGTATCTCACAATTGGCAATAGGACTCAATTCAGACAGAAAATGTAACTTTTCACACACAGCTCAGATTTGCAAAAGAAAAACATATTCTTGTTCCTCACAGTCTGAAATGTAAAAAAACACATTCAATTTTCAAGTATGAACTTTCCCGGAGGAGATAAACCAATCTGTATCTCACAATTGGCAATAGGACTCATTTCAGACAGAAAATGTAACCTTTCACAGACTGCTCAGATTTGCAAAAGAAATACCTATTCTTGTTCCTCATAGTCTGAAAAGCACAAAAACACATTCAATTTTCAAGTACGAACTTCCCTTGTTGAGATAAACTAATCTGTACCTTACATTTGGCAATAGGACTCAATGAAGCTAGAAAACGTAACTTTAGAGACAGTGGTCCGATTTTCAAAAGGAACACATATTCATGTTTCCCATGGTCTGAAAAGACCAAAAGTCATTCAATTTTCAAACACGAACTTTCCCTAGAAACTTAGACCAAAGTTCATTTTTATAACTGGACTCAATTCAGACAGAAAATGTAACTTTTCACACACTGCTCAGATTTGCAAAAGAAACACATATTCTTGTTCCTCACAGTCTGAAAAGTACAAAAACACATTCAATTTTCAACTACGAACTTTCCCTGAGGAGATAAACCAATCTGTATCTCACAATTGCCAATAGGACTCAATTCAGACAGATAATGTATCTTTAGACACAGTGATCTGATTTACAAAAGAAGCACATATTCTTGTTCCTCACAGTCTGAAAAGCACAAAAACACATTCAATTTTCGAGTACAAACTTTCCCTGAGGAGATAAACCAATCTGTATCTCACAATTGGCAATAGGACTCAATTCAGACAGAAAATGTAACCTTTCACACACTGCTCAGATTTGCAAAAGAAACACATATTCCTGTTCCTCATAGTCTGAAAACCACAAAAACACATTCAATTTTCAAGTACGAACTTTCCTTGAGGAGGTAAAACAAATCTGTATCTTTCAATTGGCAATAGGTCTCAATTAAGCTAGTAAACGTAGCTTTAAACCCAGTGATCCGATTTTCAAAAGAAACATATATTCATGTTTCCCACGGTCTGAAAAGACCAAAAGTCATTCAATTTTCAAACACAAACTTTCCCTAGAAAGTTAGACCAAAGCTCTTTTTTATAACTTTACTCAATTCAGGCAGAAAATGTAACTTTTGAAACACTGATCAGATTTGCAAAAGAAACACATATTCTTGTTCCTCACAGTCTGAAAAGCAAAAAAACACATTCAATTTTCAAGTACAAACTTTCCCTGAGGAGATAAACAAATCGGTATCTCACAATTGGCAATAGGACTCAATTCAGACAGAAAATGTAACTTTTCACACACAGCTCAGATTTGCAAAAGAAACACATATTCTTGTTCCTCACAGTCTAAAAAGCACAAAAACACATTCAATTTTCAAGGACGAACTTTCCTTGAGGCGATAAACCAATCTGTATCTCACAATTGGCAATAGGACTCAATTCAGACAGAAAATGTAACTTTTCACACACTGCTCAGATTTGCAAAAGAAACACATATTCTTGTTCCTCACAGTCTAAAAAGCACAAAAACACATTCAATTTTCAAGGACGAACTTTCCTTGAGGCGATAAACCAATCTGTATGTCACAATTGGCAATAGGACTCATTTCAGACAGAAAATGTAACCTTTCACAGACTGCTCAGATTTGCAAAAGAAATACCTATTCTTGTTCCTCATAGTCTGAAAAGCACAAAAACACATTCAATTTTCAAGTACGAACTTCCCTTGTTGAGATAAACTAATCTGTACCTTACATTTGGCAATAGGACTCAATGAAGCTAGAAAACGTAACTTTAGAGACAGTGGTCCGATTTTCAAAAGGAACACATATTCATGTTTCCCATGGTCTGAAAAGACCAAAAGTCATTCAATTTTCAAACACCAACTTTCCCTAGAAACTTAGACCAAAGTTCATTTTTATAACTGGACTCAATTCAGACAGAAAATGTAACTTTTCACACACTGCTCAGATTTGCAAAAGAAACACATATTCTTGTTCCTCACAGTCTGAAAAGTACAAAAACACATTCAATTTTCAACTACGAACTTTCCCTGAGGAGATAAACCAATCTGTATCTCACAATTGGCAATAGGACTCAATTCAGACAGAAAATGTAACCTTTCACACACTGCTCAGATTTGCAAAAGAAACACATATTCCTGTTCCTCATAGTCTGAAAACCACAAAAACACATTCAATTTTCAAGTACGAACTTTCCTTGAGGAGGTAAAACAAATCTGTATCTTTCAATTGGCAATAGGTCTCAATTAAGCTAGTAAACGTAGCTTTAAACCCAGTGATCCGATTTTCAAAAGAAACATATATTCATGTTTCCCACGGTCTGAAAAGACCAAAAGTCATTCAATTTTCAAACACAAACTTTCCCTAGAAAGTTAGACCAAAGCTCTTTTTTATAACTGGACTCAATTCAGGCAGAAAATGTAACTTTTGAAACACTGATCAGATTTGCAAAAGAAACACATATTCTTGTTCCTCACAGTCTGAAAAGCAAAAAAACACATTCAATTTTCAAGTACAAACTTTCCCTGAGGAGATAAACAAATCGGTATCTCACAATTGGCAATAGGACTCAATTCAGACAGAAAATGTAACTTTTCACACACAGCTCAGATTTGCAAAAGAAACACATATTCTTGTTCCTCACAGTCTAAAAAGCACAAAAACACATTCAATTTTCAAGGACGAACTTTCCTTGAGGCGATAAACCAATCTGTATCTCACAATTGGCAATAGGACTCAATTCAGACAGAAAATGTAACTTTTCACACACTGCTCAGATTTGCAAAAGAAACACATATTCTTGTTCCTCACAGTCTGAAATGTAAAAAAACACATTCAATTTTCTAGTATGAACTTTCCCGGAGGAGATAAACCAATCTGTATCTCACAATTGGCAATAGGACTCATTTCAGACAGAAAATGTAACCTTTCACAGACTGCTCAGATTTGCAAAAGAAATACCTATTCTTGTTCCTCATAGTCTGAAAAGCACAAAAACACATTCAATTTTAAAGTACGAACTTCCCTTGTTGAGATAAACTAATCTGTACCTTACATTTGGCAATAGGACTCAATGAAGCTAGAAAACGTAACTTTAGAGACAGTGGTCCGATTTTCAAAAGGAACACATATTCATGTTTCCCATGGTCTGAAAAGACCAAAAGTCATTCAATTTTCAAACACGAACTTTCCCTAGAAACTTAGACCAAAGTTCATTTTTATAACTGGACTCAATTCAGACAGAAAATGTAACTTTTCACACACTGCTCAGATTTGCAAAAGAAACACATATTCTTGTTCCTCACAGTCTGAAAAGTACAAAAACACATTCAATTTTCAACTACGAACTTTCCCTGAGGAGATAAACCAATCTGTATCTCACAATTGCCAATAGGACTCAGTTCAGACAGATAATGTATCTTTAGACACAGTGATCTGATTTACAAAAGAAGCACATATTCTTGTTCCTCACAGTCTGAAAAGCACAAAAACACATTCAATTTTCGAGTACGAACTTTCCCTGAGGAGATAAACCAATCTGTATCTCACAATTGGCAATAGGACTCAATTCAGACAGAAAATGTAACCTTTCACACACTGCTCAGATTTGCAAAAGAAACACATATTCCTGTTCCTCATAGTCTGAAAACCACAAAAACACATTCAATTTTCAAGTATGAACTTTCCTTGAGGAGGTAAAACAAATCTGTATCTTTCAATTGGCAATAGGTCTCAATTAAGCTAGTAAACGTAGCTTTAAACCCAGTGATCCGATTTTCAAAAGAAACATATATTCATGTTTCCCACGGTCTGAAAAGACCAAAAGTCATTCAATTTTCAAACACAAACTTTCCCTAGAAAGTTAGACCAAAGCTCTTTTTTATAACTGGACTCAATTCAGGCAGAAAATGTAACTTTTGAAACACTGATCAGATTTGCAAAAGAAACACATATTCTTGTTCCTCACAGTCTGAAAAGCAAAAAAACACATTCAATTTTCAAGTACAAACTTTCCCTGAGGAGATAAACAAATCGGTATCTCACAATTGGCAATAGGACTCAATTCAGACAGAAAATGTAACTTTTCACACACAGCTCAGATTTGCAAAAGAAACACATATTCTTGTTCCTCACAGTCTAAAAAGCACAAAAACACATTCAATTTTCGAGTACAAACTTTCCCTGAGGAGATAAACCAATCTGTATCTCACAATTGGCAATAGGACTCAATTCAGACAGAAAATGTAACCTTTCACACACTGCTCAGATTTGCAAAAGAAACACATATTCCTGTTCCTCATAGTCTGAAAACCACAAAAACACATTCAATTTTCAAGTACGAACTTTCCTTGAGGAGGTAAAACAAATCTGTATCTTTCAATTGGCAATAGGTCTCAATTAAGCTAGTAAACGTAGCTTTAAACCCAGTGATCCGATTTTCAAAAGAAACATATATTCATGTTTCCCACGGTCTGAAAAGACCAAAAGTCATTCAATTTTCAAACACAAACTTTCCCTAGAAAGTTAGACCAAAGCTCTTTTTTATAACTGGACTCAATTCAGGCAGAAAATGTAACTTTTGAAACACTGATCAGATTTGCAAAAGAAACACATATTCTTGTTCCTCACAGTCTGAAAAGCAAAAAAACACATTCAATTTTCAAGTACAAACTTTCCCTGAGGAGATAAACAAATCGGTATCTCACAATTGGCAATAGGACTCAATTCAGACAGAAAATGTAACTTTTCACACACAGCTCAGATTTGCAAAAGAAACACATATTCTTGTTCCTCACAGTCTAAAAAGCACAAAAACACATTCAATTTTCGAGTACAAACTTTCCCTGAGGAGATAAACCAATCTGTATCTCACAATTGGCAATAGGACTCAATTCAGACAGAAAATGTAACCTTTCACACACTGCTCAGATTTGCAAAAGAAACACATATTCCTGTTCCTCATAGTCTGAAAACCACAAAAACACATTCAATTTTCAAGTACGAACTTTCCTTGAGGAGGTAAAACAAATCTGTATCTTTCAATTGGCAATAGGTCTCAATTAAGCTAGTAAACGTAGCTTTAAACCCAGTGATCCGATTTTCAAAAGAAACATATATTCATGTTTCCCACGGTCTGAAAAGACCAAAAGTCATTCAATTTTCAAACACAAACTTTCCCTAGAAAGTTAGACCAAAGCTCTTTTTTATAACTGGACTCAATTCAGGCAGAAAATGTAACTTTTGAAACACTGATCAGATTTGCAAAAGAAACACATATTCTTGTTCCTCACAGTCTGAAAAGCAAAAAAACACATTCAATTTTCAAGTGCAAACTTTCCCTGAGGAGATAAACAAATCGGTATCTCACAATTGGCAATAGGACTCAATTCAGACAGAAAATGTAACTTTTCACACACAGCTCAGATTTGCAAAAGAAACACATATTCTTGTTCCTCACAGTCTAAAAAGCACAAAAACACATTCAATTTTCAAGGACGAACTTTCCTTGAGGCGATAAACCAATCTGTATCTCACAATTGGCAATAGGACTCATTTCAGACAGAAAATGTAACCTTTCACAGACTGCTCAGATTTGCAAAAGAAATACCTATTCTTGTTCCTCATAGTCTGAAAAGCACAAAAACACATTCAATTTTCAAGTACGAACTTCCCTTGTTGAGATAAACTAATCTGTACCTTACATTTGGCAATAGGACTCAATGAAGCTAGAAAACGTAACTTTAGAGACAGTGGTCCGATTTTCAAAAGGAACACATATTCATGTTTCCCATGGTCTGAAAAGACCAAAAGTCATTCAATTTTCAAACACGAACTTTCCCTAGAAACTTAGACCAAAGTTCATTTTTATAACTGGACTCAATTCAGACAGAAAATGTAACTTTTCACACACTGCTCAGATTTGCAAAAGAAACACATATTCTTGTTCCTCACAGTCTGAAAAGTACAAAAACACATTCAATTTTCAACTACGAACTTTCCCTCAGGAGATAAACCAATCTGTATCTCACAATTGCCAATAGGACTCAGTTCAGACAGATAATGTATCTTTAGACACAGTGATCTGATTTACAAAAGAAGCACATATTCTTGTTCCTCACAGTCTGAAAAGCACAAAAACACATTCAATTTTCGAGTACGAACTTTCCCTGAGGAGATAAACCAATCTGTATCTCACAATTGGCAATAGGACTCAATTCAGACAGAAAATGTAACCTTTCACACACTGCTCAGATTTGCAAAAGAAACACATATTCCTGTTCCTCATAGTCTGAAAACCACAAAAACACATTCAATTTTCAAGTATGAACTTTCCTTGTGGAGGTAAAACAAATCTGTATCTTTCAATTGGCAATAGGTCTCAATTAAGCTAGTAAACGTAGCTTTAAACCCAGTGATCCGATTTTCAAAAGAAACATATATTCATGTTTCCCACGGTCTGAAAAGACCAAAAGTCATTCAATTTTCAAACACAAACTTTCCCTAGAAAGTTAGACCAAAGCTCTTTTTTATAACTGGACTCAATTCAGGCAGAAAATGTAACTTTTGAAACACTGATCAGATTTGCAAAAGAAACACATATTCTTGTTCCTCACAGTCTGAAAAGCAAAAAAACACATTCAATTTTCAAGTACAAACTTTCCCTGAGGAGATAAACAAATCGGTATCTCACAATTGGCAATAGGACTCAATTCAGACAGAAAATGTAACTTTTCACACACAGCTCAGATTTGCAAAAGAAACACATATTCTTGTTCCTCACAGTCTAAAAAGCACAAAAACACATTCAATTTTCGAGTACAAACTTTCCCTGAGGAGATAAACCAATCTGTATCTCACAATTGGCAATAGGACTCAATTCAGACAGAAAATGTAACCTTTCACACACTGCTCAGATTTGCAAAAGAAACACATATTCCTGTTCCTCATAGTCTGAAAACCACAAAAACACATTCAATTTTCAAGTACGAACTTTCCTTGAGGAGGTAAAACAAATCTGTATCTTTCAATTGGCAATAGGTCTCAATTAAGCTAGTAAACGTAGCTTTAAACCCAGTGATCCGATTTTCAAAAGAAACATATATTCATGTTTCCCACGGTCTGAAAAGACCAAAAGTCATTCAATTTTCAAACACAAACTTTCCCTAGAAAGTTAGACCAAAGCTCTTTTTTATAACTGGACTCAATTCAGGCAGAAAATGTAACTTTTGAAACACTGATCAGATTTGCAAAAGAAACACATATTCTTGTTCCTCACAGTCTGAAAAGCAAAAAAACACATTCAATTTTCAAGTACAAACTTTCCCTGAGGAGATAAACAAATCGGTATCTCACAATTGGCAATAGGACTCAATTCAGACAGAAAATGTAACTTTTCACACACAGCTCAGATTTGCAAAGGAAACACATATTCTTGTTCCTCACAGTCTAAAAAGCACAAAAACACATTCAATTTTCGAGTACAAACTTTCCCTGAGGAGATAAACCAATCTGTATCTCACAATTGGCAATAGGACTCAATTCAGACAGAAAATGTAACCTTTCACACACTGCTCAGATTTGCAAAAGAAACACATATTCCTGTTCCTCATAGTCTGAAAACCACAAAAACACATTCAATTTTCAAGTACGAACTTTCCTTGAGGAGGTAAAACAAATCTGTATCTTTCAATTGGCAATAGGTCTCAATTAAGCTAGTAAACGTAGCTTTAAACCCAGTGATCCGATTTTCAAAAGAAACATATATTCATGTTTCCCACGGTCTGAAAAGACCAAAAGTCATTCAATTTTCAAACACAAACTTTCCCTAGAAAGTTAGACCAAAGCTCTTTTTTATAACTGGACTCAATTCAGGCAGAAAATGTAACTTTTGAAACACTGATCAGATTTGCAAAAGAAACACATATTCTTGTTCCTCACAGTCTGAAAAGCAAAAAAACACATTCAATTTTCAAGTGCAAACTTTCCCTGAGGAGATAAACAAATCGGTATCTCACAATTGGCAATAGGACTCAATTCAGACAGAAAATGTAACTTTTCACACACAGCTCAGATTTGCAAAAGAAACACATATTCTTGTTCCTCACAGTCTAAAAAGCACAAAAACACATTCAATTTTCAAGGACGAACTTTCCTTGAGGCGATAAACCAATCTGTATCTCACAATTGGCAATAGGACTCATTTCAGACAGAAAATGTAACCTTTCACAGACTGCTCAGATTTGCAAAAGAAATACCTATTCTTGTTCCTCATAGTCTGAAAAGCACAAAAACACATTCAATTTTCAAGTACGAACTTCCCTTGTTGAGATAAACTAATCTGTACCTTACATTTGGCAATAGGACTCAATGAAGCTAGAAAACGTAACTTTAGAGACAGTGGTCCGATTTTCAAAAGGAACACATATTCATGTTTCCCATGGTCTGAAAAGACCAAAAGTCATTCAATTTTCAAACACGAACTTTCCCTAGAAACTTAGACCAAAGTTCATTTTTATAACTGGACTCAATTCAGACAGAAAATGTAACTTTTCACACACTGCTCAGATTTGCAAAAGAAACACATATTCTTGTTCCTCACAGTCTGAAAAGTACAAAAACACATTCAATTTTCAACTACGAACTTTCCCTCAGGAGATAAACCAATCTGTATCTCACAATTGCCAATAGGACTCAGTTCAGACAGATAATGTATCTTTAGAAACAGTGATCTGATTTACAAAAGAAGCACATATTCTTGTTCCTCACAGTCTGAAAAGCACAAAAACACATTCAATTTTCGAGTACGAACTTTCCCTGAGGAGATAAACCAATCTGTATCTCACAATTGGCAATAGGACTCAATTCAGACAGAAAATGTAACCTTTCACACACTGCTCAGATTTGCAAAAGAAACACATATTCCTGTTCCTCATAGTCTGAAAACCACAAAAACACATTCAATTTTCAAGTATGAACTTTCCTTGTGGAGGTAAAACAAATCTGTATCTTTCAATTGGCAATAGGTCTCAATTAAGCTAGTAAACGTAGCTTTAAACCCAGTGATCCGATTTTCAAAAGAAACATATATTCATGTTTCCCACGGTCTGAAAAGACCAAAAGTCATTCAATTTTCAAACACAAACTTTCCCTAGAAAGTTAGACCAAAGCTCTTTTTTATAACTGGACTCAATTCAGGCAGAAAATGTAACTTTTGAAACACTGATCAGATTTGCAAAAGAAACACATATTCTTGTTCCTCACAGTCTGAAAAGCAAAAAAACACATTCAATTTTCAAGTACAAACTTTCCCTGAGGAGATAAACAAATCGGTATCTCACAATTGGCAATAGGACTCAATTCAGACAGAAAATGTAACTTTTCACACACAGCTCAGATTTGCAAAAGAAACACATATTCTTGTTCCTCACAGTCTAAAAAGCACAAAAACACATTCAATTTTCGAGTACAAACTTTCCCTGAGGAGATAAACCAATCTGTATCTCACAATTGGCAATAGGACTCAATTCAGACAGAAAATGTAACCTTTCACACACTGCTCAGATTTGCAAAAGAAACACATATTCCTGTTCCTCATAGTCTGAAAACCACAAAAACACATTCAATTTTCAAGTACGAACTTTCCTTGAGGAGGTAAAACAAATCTGTATCTTTCAATTGGCAATAGGTCTCAATTAAGCTAGTAAACGTAGCTTTAAACCCAGTGATCCGATTTTCAAAAGAAACATATATTCATGTTTCCCACGGTCTGAAAAGACCAAAAGTCATTCAATTTTCAAACACAAACTTTCCCTAGAAAGTTAGACCAAAGCTCTTTTTTATAACTGGACTCAATTCAGGCAGAAAATGTAACTTTTGAAACACTGATCAGATTTGCAAAAGAAACACATATTCTTGTTCCTCACAGTCTGAAAAGCAAAAAAACACATTCAATTTTCAAGTACAAACTTTCCCTGAGGAGATAAACAAATCGGTATCTCACAATTGGCAATAGGACTCAATTCAGACAGAAAATGTAACTTTTCACACACAGCTCAGATTTGCAAAAGAAACACATATTCTTGTTCCTCACAGTCTAAAAAGCACAAAAACACATTCAATTTTCGAGTACAAACTTTCCCTGAGGAGATAAACCAATCTGTATCTCACAATTGGCAATAGGACTCAATTCAGACAGAAAATGTAACCTTTCACACACTGCTCAGATTTGCAAAAGAAACACATATTCCTGTTCCTCATAGTCTGAAAACCACAAAAACACATTCAATTTTCAAGTACGAACGTTCCTTGAGGAGGTAAAACAAATCTGTATCTTTCAATTGGCAATAGGTCTCAATTAAGCTAGTAAACGTAGCTTTAAACCCAGTGATCCGATTTTCAAAAGAAACATATATTCATGTTTCCCACGGTCTGAAAAGACCAAAAGTCATTCAATTTTCAAACACAAACTTTCCCTAGAAAGTTAGACCAAAGCTCTTTTTTATAACTGGACTCAATTCAGGCAGAAAATGTAACTTTTGAAACACTGATCAGATTTGCAAAAGAAACACATATTCTTGTTCCTCACAGTCTGAAAAGCAAAAAAACACATTCAATTTTCAAGTGCAAACTTTCCCTGAGGAGATAAACAAATCGGTATCTCACAATTGGCAATAGGACTCAATTCAGACAGAAAATGTAACTTTTCACACACAGCTCAGATTTGCAAAAGAAACACATATTCTTGTTCCTCACAGTCTAAAAAGCACAAAAACACATTCAATTTTCAAGGACGAACTTTCCTTGAGGCGATAAACCAATCTGTATCTCACAATTGGCAATAGGACTCATTTCAGACAGAAAATGTAACCTTTCACAGACTGCTCAGATTTGCAAAAGAAATACCTATTCTTGTTCCTCATAGTCTGAAAAGCACAAAAACACATTCAATTTTCAAGTACGAACTTCCCTTGTTGAGATAAACTAATCTGTACCTTACATTTGGCAATAGGACTCAATGAAGCTAGAAAACGTAACTTTAGAGACAGTGGTCCGATTTTCAAAAGGAACACATATTCATGTTTCCCATGGTCTGAAAAGACCAAAAGTCATTCAATTTTCAAACACGAACTTTCCCTAGAAACTTAGACCAAAGTTCATTTTTATAACTGGACTCAATTCAGACAGAAAATGTAACTTTTCACACACTGCTCAGATTTGCAAAAGAAACACATATTCTTGTTCCTCACAGTCTGAAAAGTACAAAAACACATTCAATTTTCAAGTACGAACTTTCCCTGAGGAGATAAACCAATCTGTATCTCACAATTGCCAATAGGACTCAATTCAGACAGATAATGTATCTTTAGACACAGTGATCTGATTTACAAAAGAAGCACATATTCTTGTTCCTCACAGTCTGAAAAGCACAAAAACACATTCAATTTTCGAGTACAAACTTTCCCTGAGGAGATAAACCAATCTGTATCTCACAATTGGCAATAGGACTCAATTCAGACAGAAAATGTAACCTTTCACACACTGCTCAGATTTGCAAAAGAAACACATATTCCTGTTCCTCATAGTCTGAAAACCACAAAAACACATTCAATTTTCAAGTACGAACTTTCCTTGAGGAGGTAAAACAAATCTGTATCTTTCAATTGGCAATAGGTCTCAATTAAGCTAGTAAACGTAGCTTTAAACCCAGTGATCCGATTTTCAAAAGAAACATATATTCATGTTTCCCACGGTCTGAAAAGACCAAAAGTCATTCAATTTTCAAACACAAACTTTCCCTAGAAAGTTAGACCAAAGCTCTTTTTTATAACTGGACTCAATTCAGGCAGAAAATGTAACTTTTGAAACACTGATCAGATTTGCAAAAGAAACACATATTCTTGTTCCTCACAGTCTGAAAAGCAAAAAAACACATTCAATTTTCAAGTGCAAACTTTCCCTGAGGAGATAAACAAATCGGTATCTCACAATTGGCAATAGGACTCAATTCAGACAGAAAATGTAACTTTTCACACACAGCTCAGATTTGCAAAAGAAACACATATTCTTGTTCCTCACAGTCTAAAAAGCACAAAAACACATTCAATTTTCAAGGACGAACTTTCCTTGAGGCGATAAACCAATCTGTATCTCACATGTGGCAATAGGACTCATTTCAGACAGAAAATGTAACCTTTCACAGACTGCTCAGATTTGCAAAAGAAATACCTATTCTTGTTCCTCATAGTCTGAAAAGCACAAAAACACATTCAATTTTCAAGTACGAACTTCCCTTGTTGAGATAAACTAATCTGTACCTTACATTTGGCAATAGGACTCAATGAAGCTAGAAAACGTAACTTTAGAGACAGTGGTCCGATTTTCAAAAGGAACACATATTCATGTTTCCCATGGTCTGAAAAGACCAAAAGTCATTCAATTTTCAAACACGAACTTTCCCTAGAAACTTAGACCAAAGTTCATTTTTATAACTGGACTCAATTCAGACAGAAAATGTAACTTTTCACACACTGCTCAGATTTGCAAAAGAAACACATATTCTTGTTCCTCACAGTCTGAAAAGTACAAAAACACATTCAATTTTCAAGTACGAACTTTCCCTGAGGAGATAAACCAATCTGTATCTCACAATTGCCAATAGGACTCAATTCAGACAGATAATGTATCTTTAGACACAGTGATCTGATTTACAAAAGAAGCACATATTCTTGTTCCTCACAGTCTGAAAAGCACAAAAACACATTCAATTTTCGAGTACAAACTTTCCCTGAGGAGATAAACCAATCTGTATCTCACAATTGGCAATAGGACTCAATTCAGACAGAAAATGTAACCTTTCACACACTGCTCAGATTTGCAAAAGAAACACATATTCCTGTTCCTCATAGTCTGAAAACCACAAAAACACATTCAATTTTCAAGTACGAACTTTCCTTGAGGAGGTAAAACAAATCTGTATCTTTCAATTGGCAATAGGTCTCAATTAAGCTAGTAAACGTAGCTTTAAACCCAGTGATCCGATTTTCAAAAGAAACATATATTCATGTTTCCCACGGTCTGAAAAGACCAAAAGTCATTCAATTTTCAAACACAAACTTTCCCTAGAAAGTTAGACCAAAGCTCTTTTTTATAACTGGACTCAATTCAGGCAGAAAATGTAACTTTTGAAACACTGATCAGATTTGCAAAAGAAACACATATTCTTGTTCCTCACAGTCTGAAAAGCAAAAAAACACATTCAATTTTCAAGTGCAAACTTTCCCTGAGGAGATAAACAAATCGGTATCTCACAATTGGCAATAGGACTCAATTCAGACAGAAAATGTAACTTTTCACACACAGCTCAGATTTGCAAAAGAAACACATATTCTTGTTCCTCACAGTCTAAAAAGCACAAAAACACATTCAATTTTCAAGGACGAACTTTCCTTGAGGCGATAAACCAATCTGTATCTCACATGTGGCAATAGGACTCATTTCAGACAGAAAATGTAACCTTTCACAGACTGCTCAGATTTGCAAAAGAAATACCTATTCTTGTTCCTCATAGTCTGAAAAGCACAAAAACACATTCAATTTTCAAGTACGAACTTCCCTTGTTGAGATAAACTAATCTGTACCTTACATTTGGCAATAGGACTCAATGAAGCTAGAAAACGTAACTTTAGAGACAGTGGTCCGATTTTCAAAAGGAACACATATTCATGTTTCCCATGGTCTGAAAAGACCAAAAGTCATTCAATTTTCAAACACGAACTTTCCCTAGAAACTTAGACCAAAGTTCATTTTTATAACTGGACTCAATTCAGACAGAAAATGTAACTTTTCACACACTGCTCAGATTTGCAAAAGAAACACATATTCTTGTTCCTCACAGTCTGAAAAGTACAAAAACACATTCAATTTTCAAGTACGAACTTTCCCTGAGGAGATAAACCAATCTGTATCTCACAATTGCCAATAGGACTCAATTCAGACAGATAATGTATCTTTAGACACAGTGATCTGATTTACAAAAGAAGCACATATTCTTGTTCCTCACAGTCTGAAAAGCACAAAAACACATTCAATTTTCGAGTACAAACTTTCCCTGAGGAGATAAACCAATCTGTATCTCACAATTGGCAATAGGACTCAATTCAGACAGAAAATGTAACCTTTCACACACTGCTCAGATTTGCAAAAGAAACACATATTCCTGTTCCTCATAGTCTGAAAACCACAAAAACACATTCAATTTTCAAGTACGAACTTTCCTTGAGGAGGTAAAACAAATCTGTATCTTTCAATTGGCAATAGGTCTCAATTAAGCTAGTAAACGTAGCTTTAAACCCAGTGATCCGATTTTCAAAAGAAACATATATTCATGTTTCCCACGGTCTGAAAAGACCAAAAGTCATTCAATTTTCAAACACAAACTTTCCCTAGAAAGTTAGACCAAAGCTCTTTTTTATAACTGGACTCAATTCAGGCAGAAAATGTAACTTTTGAAACACTGATCAGATTTGCAAAAGAAACACATATTCTTGTTCCTCACAGTCTGAAAAGCAAAAAAACACATTCAATTTTCAAGTACAAACTTTCCCTGAGGAGATAAACAAATCGGTATCTCACAATTGGCAATAGGACTCAATTCAGACAGAAAATGTAACTTTTCACACACAGCTCAGATTTGCAAAAGAAACACATATTCTTGTTCCTCACAGTCTAAAAAGCACAAAAACACATTCAATTTTCAAGGACGAACTTTCCTTGAGGCGATAAACCAATCTGTATCTCACAATTGGCAATAGGACTCAATTCAGACAGAAAATGTAACTTTTCACACACTGCTCAGATTTGCAAAAGAAACACATATTCTTGTTCCTCACAGTCTAAAAAGCACAAAAACACATTCAATTTTCAAGGACGAACTTTCCTTGAGGCGATAAACCAATCTGTATCTCACAATTGGCAATAGGACTCATTTCAGACAGAAAATGTAACCTTTCACAGACTGCTCAGATTTGCAAAAGAAATACCTATTCTTGTTCCTCATAGTCTGAAAAGCACAAAAACACATTCAATTTTCAAGTACGAACTTCCGTTGTTGAGATAAACTAATCTGTACCTTACATTTGGCAATAGGACTCAATGAAGCTAGAAAACGTAACTTTAGAGACAGTGGTCCGATTTTCAAAAGGAACACATATTCATGTTTCCCATGGTCTGAAAAGACCAAAAGTCATTCAATTTTCAAACACGAACTTTCCCTAGAAACTTAGACCAAAGTTCATTTTTATAACTGGACTCAATTCAGACAGAAAATGTAACTTTTCACACACTGCTCAGATTTGCAAAAGAAACACATATTCTTGTTCCTCACAGTCTGAAAAGTACAAAAACACATTCAATTTTCAACTACGAACTTTCCCTAAGGAGATAAACCAATCTGTATCTCACAATTGCCAATAGGACTCAATTCAGACAGATAATGTATCTTTAGACACACTGCTCAGATTTGCAAAAGAAACACATATTCCTGTTCCTCATAGTCTGAAAACCACAAAAACACATTCAATTTTCAAGTACGAACTTTCCTTGAGGAGGTAAAACAAATCTGTATCTTTCAATTGGCAATAGGTCTCAATTAAGCTAGTAAACGTAGCTTTAAACCCAGTGATCCGATTTTCAAAAGAAACATATATTCATGTTTCCCAAGGTCTGAAAAGACCAAAAGTCATTCAATTTTCAAACACAAACTTTCCCTAGAAAGTTAGACCAAAGCTCTTTTTTATAACTGGACTCAATTCAGGCAGAAAATGTAACTTTTGAAACACTGATCAGATTTGCAAAAGAAACACATATTCTTGTTCCTCACAGTCTGAAAAGCAAAAAAACACATTCAATTTTCAAGTACAAACTTTCCCTGAGGAGATAAACAAATCGGTATCTCACAATTGGCAATAGGACTCAATTCAGACAGAAAATGTAACTTTTCACACACAGCTCAGATTTGCAAAAGAAACACATATTCTTGTTCCTCACAGTCTAAAAACCACAAAAACACATTCAATTTTCAAGGACGAACTTTCCTTGAGGCGATAAACCAATCTCTATCTCACAATTGGCAATAGGACTCAATTCAGACAGAAAATGTAACTTTTCACACACTGCTCAGATTTGCAAAAGAAACACATATTCTTGTTCCTCACAGTCTGAAAAGTACAAAAACACATTCAATTTTCAAGTATGAACTTTCCCTGAGGAGATAAACCAATCTGTATCTCACAATTGCCAATAGGACTCAATTCAGACAGATAATGTATGTTTAGACACAGTGATCTGATTTACAAAAGAAGCACATATTCTTGTTCCTCACAGTCTGAAAAGCACAAAAACACATTCAATTTTCAAGTACGAACTTTCCCTGAGGAGATAAACCAATCTGTATCTTACAATTGGCAATAGGACTCAATTAAGTTAGAAAACGTAACTTTAAACCGAGTGATCCGATTTTGAAAACAAACATATATTCATGTTTCCCACGGTCTGAAAACACCCAAAGTTATTCAATTTTCAAACACGAACTTTCCCTAGAAAGTTAATCAAAAGCTCTTTTTTATAACTGGACTCAATTCAGGCAGAAAATGTAATTTTTGAAACAATGCTCAGATTTGGAAAGAAACACATATTCTTGTTCCTCACAGTCTGAAAAGTACAAAAACACATTCAATTTTCAAGTACGAACTTTCCCTGAGGAGATAAACCAATCTGTATCTCACAATTGGCAATAGGACTCAATTCAGAAAGAAAATGTATCTTTAGACACAGTGATCTGATTTACAAAAGAAGCACATATTCTTGTTCCTCACAGTCTGAAAAGCACAAAAACACATTCAATTTTCAAGTACGAACTTTCCCTGAGGAGATAAACCAATCTGTATCTCACAATTGGCAATAGGACTCAATTCAGACAGAAAATGTAACCTTTCACACACTGCTCAGATTTGCAAAAGAAACACATATTCCTGTTCCTCATAGTCTGTAAACCACAAAAACACATTCAATTTTCAAGTACGAACTTTCCTTGAGGAGGTAAAACAAATCTGTATCTTTCAATTGGCAATAGGTCTCAATTAACCTAGTAAACGTAGCTTTAAACCCAGTGATCCGATTTTCAAAAGAAACATATATTCATGTTTCCCACGGTCTGAAAAGACCAAAAGTCATTCAATTTTCAAACACAAACTTTCCCTAGAAAGTTAGACCAAAGCTCTTTTTTATAACTGGACTCAATTCAGGCAGAAAATGTAACTTTTCACACACTGCTCAGATTTGCAAAAGAAACACATATTCTTGTTCCTCACAGTCTGAAAAGTACAAAAACACATTCAATTTTCAACTACGAACTTTCCCTGAGGAGATAAACCAATCTGTATCTCACAATTGCCAATAGGACTCAATTCAGACAGATAATGTATCTTTAGACACAGTGATCTGATTTACAAAAGAAGCACATATTCTTGTTCCTCACAGTCTGAAAAGCACAAAAACACATTCAATTTTCGAGTACAAACTTTTCCTGAGGAGATAAACCAATCTGTATCTCACAATTGGCAATAGGACTCAATTCAGACAGAAAATGTAACCTTTCACACACTGCTCAGATTTGCAAAAGAAACACATATTCCTGTTCCTCATAGTCTGAAAACCACAAAAACACATTCAATTTTCAAGTACGAACTTTCCTTGAGGGGGTAAAACAAATCTGTATCTTTCAATTGGCAATAGGTCTCAATTAAGCTAGTAAACGTAGCTTTAAACCCAGTGATCCGATTTTCAAAAGAAACATATATTCATGTTTCCCACGGTCTGAAAAGACCAAAAGTCATTCAATTTTCAAACACAAACTTTCCCTAGAAAGTTAGACCAAAGCTCTTTTTTATAACTGGACTCAATTCAGGCAGAAAATGTAACTTTTGAAACACTGATCAGATTTGCAAAAGAAACACATATTCTTGTTCCTCACCGTCTGAAAAGCAAAAAAACACATTCAATTTTCAAGTACAAACTTTCCCTGAGGAGATAAACAAATCGGTATCTCACAATTGGCAATAGGACTCAATTCAGACAGAAAATGTAACTTTTCACACACAGCTCAGATTTGCAAAAGAAACACATATTCTTGTTCCTCACAGTCTAAAAAGCACAAAAACACATTCAATTTTCAAGGACGAACTTTCCTTGAGGCGATAAACCAATCTGTATCTCACAATTGGCAATAGGACTCAATTCAGACAGAAAATGTAACTTTTCACACACTGCTCAGATTTGCAAAAGAAACACATATTCTTGTTCCTCACAGTCTAAAAAGCACAAAAACACATTCAATTTTCAAGGACGAACTTTCCTTGAGGCGATAAACCAATCTGTATGTCACAATTGGCAATAGGACTCATTTCAGACAGAAAATGTAACCTTTCACAGACTGCTCAGATTTGCAAAAGAAATACCTATTCTTGTTCCTCATAGTCTGAAAAGCACAAAAACACATTCAATTTTCAAGTACGAACTTCCCTTGTTGAGATAAACTAATCTGTACCTTACATTTGGCAATAGGACTCAATGAAGCTAGAAAACGTAACTTTAGAGACAGTGGTCCGATTTTCAAAAGGAACACATATTCATGTTTCCCATGGTCTGAAAAGACCAAAAGTCATTCAATTTTCAAACACCAACTTTCCCTAGAAACTTAGACCAAAGTTCATTTTTATAACTGGACTCAATTCAGACAGAAAATGTAACTTTTCACACACTGCTCAGATTTGCAAAAGAAACACATATTCTTGTTCCTCACAGTCTGAAAAGTACAAAAACACATTCAATTTTCAACTACGAACTTTCCCTGAGGAGATAAACCAATCTGTATCTCACAATTGCCAATAGGACTCAATTCAGACAGATAATGTATGTTTAGACACAGTGATCTGATTTACAAAAGAAGCACATATTCTTGTTCCTCAAAGTCTGAAAAGCACAAAAACACATTCAATTTTCGAGTACAAACTTTCCCTGAGGAGATAAACCAATCTGTATCTCACAATTGCCAATAGGACTCAATTCAGACAGATAATGTATCTTTAGACACAGTGATCTGATTTACAAAAGAAGCACATATTCTTGTTCCTCACAGTCTGAAAAGCACAAAAACACATTCAATTTTCGAGTACAAACTTTCCCTGAGGAGATAAACCAATCTGTATCTCACAATTGGCAATAGGACTCAATTCAGACAGAAAATGTAACCTTTCACACACTGCTCAGATTTGCAAAAGAAACACATATTCTTGTTCCTCATAGTCTGAAAACCACAAAAACACATTCAATTTTCAAGTACGAACTTTCCTTGAGGAGGTAAAACAAATCTGTATCTTTCAATTGGCAATAGGTCTCAATTAAGCTAGTAAACGTAGCTTTAAACCCAGTGATCCGATTTTCAAAAGAAACATATATTCATGTTTCCCACGGTCTGAAAAGACCAAAAGTCATTCAATTTTCAAACACAAACTTTCCCTAGAAAGTTAGACCAAAGCTCTTTTTTATAACTGGACTCAATTCAGGCAGAAAATGTAACTTTTGAAACACTGATCAGATTTGCAAAAGAAACACATATTCTTGTTCCTCACAGTCTGAAAAGCAAAAAAACACATTCAATTTTCAAGTACAAACTTTCCCTGAGGAGATAAACAAATCGGTATCTCACAATTGGCAATAGGACTCAATTCAGACAGAAAATGTAACTTTTCACACACAGCTCAGATTTGCAAAAGAAACACATATTCTTGTTCCTCACAGTCTAAAAAGCACAAAAACACATTCAATTTTCAAGGACGAACTTTCCTTGAGGCGATAAACCAATCTGTATCTCTCAATTGGCAATAGGACTCAATTCAGACAGAAAATGTAACTTTTCACACACTGCTCAGATTTGCAAAAGAAACACATATTCTTGTTCCTCACAGTCTGAAATGTAAAAAAACACATTCAATTTTCAAGTATGAACTTTCCCGGAGGAGATAAACCAATCTGTATCTCACAATTGGCAATAGGACTCATTTCAGACAGAAAATGTAACCTTTCACAGACTGCTCAGATTTGCAAAAGAAATACCTATTCTTGTTCCTCATAGTCTGAAAAGCACAAAAACACATTCAATTTTCAAGTACGAACTTCCCTTGTTGAGATAAACTAATCTGTACCTTACATTTGGCAATAGGACTCAATGAAGCTAGAAAACGTAACTTTAGAGACAGTGGTCCGATTTTCAAAAGGAACACATATTCATGTTTCCCATGGTCTGAAAAGACCAAAAGTCATTCAATTTTCAAACACGAACTTTCCCTAGAAACTTAGACCAAAGTTCATTTTTATAACTGGACTCAATTCAGACAGAAAATGTAACTTTTCACACTCTGCTCAGATTTGCAAAAGAAACACATATTCTTGTTCCTCACAGTCTGAAAAGTACAAAAACACATTCAATTTTCAAGTACGAACTTTCCCTGAGGAGATAAACCAATCTGTATCTCACAATTGCCAATAGGACTCAATTCAGACAGATAATGTATCTTTAGACACAGTGATCTGATTTACAAAAGAAGCACATATTCTTGTTCCTCACAGTCTGAAAAGCACAAAAACACATTCAATTTTCGAGTACAAACTTTCCCTGAGGAGATAAACCAATCTGTATCTCACAATTGGCAATAGGACTCAATTCAGACAGAAAATGTAACCTTTCACACACTGCTCAGATTTGCAAAAGAAACACATATTCCTGTTCCTCATAGTCTGAAAACCACAAAAACACATTCAATTTTCAAGTACGAACTTTCCTTGAGGAGGTAAAACAAATCTGTATCTTTCAATTGGCAATAGGTCTCAATTAAGCTAGTAAACGTAGCTTTAAACCCAGTGATCCGATTTTCAAAAGAAACATATATTCATGTTTCCCACGGTCTGAAAAGACCAAAAGTCATTCAATTTTCAAACACAAACTTTCCCTAGAAAGTTAGACCAAAGCTCTTTTTTATAACTGGACTCAATTCAGGCAGAAAATGTAACTTTTGAAACACTGATCAGATTTGCAAAAGAAACACATATTCTTGTTCCTCACAGTCTGAAAAGCAAAAAAACACATTCAATTTTCAAGTGCAAACTTTCCCTGAGGAGATAAACAAATCGGTATCTCACAATTGGCAATAGGACTCAATTCAGACAGAAAATGTAACTTTTCACACACAGCTCAGATTTGCAAAAGAAACACATATTCTTGTTCCTCACAGTCTAAAAAGCACAAAAACACATTCAATTTTCAAGGACGAACTTTCCTTGAGGCGATAAACCAATCTGTATCTCACAATTGGCAATAGGACTCATTTCAGACAGAAAATGTAACCTTTCACAGACTGCTCAGATTTGCAAAAGAAATACCTATTCTTGTTCCTCATAGTCTGAAAAGCACAAAAACACATTCAATTTTCAAGTACGAACTTCCCTTGTTGAGATAAACTAATCTGTACCTTACATTTGGCAATAGGACTCAATGAAGCTAGAAAACGTAACTTTAGAGACAGTGGTCCGATTTTCAAAAGGAACACATATTCATGTTTCCCATGGTCTGAAAAGACCAAAAGTCATTCAATTTTCAAACACGAACTTTCCCTAGAAACTTAGACCAAAGTTCATTTTTATAACTGGACTCAATTCAGACAGAAAATGTAACTTTTCACACACTGCTCAGATTTGCAAAAGAAACACATATTCTTGTTCCTCACAGTCTGAAAAGTACAAAAACACATTCAATTTTCAACTACGAACTTTCCCTGAGGAGATAAACCAATCTGTATCTCACAATTGCCAATAGGACTCAATTCAGACAGATAATGTATCTTTAGACACAGTGATCTGATTTACAAAAGAAGCACATATTCTTGTTCCTCACAGTCTGAAAAGCACAAAAACACATTCAATTTTCGAGTACAAACTTTCCCTGAGGAGATAAACCAATCTGTATCTCACAATTGGCAATAGGACTCAATTCAGACAGAAAATGTAACCTTTCACACACTGCTCAGATTTGCAAAAGAAACACATATTCCTGTTCCTCATAGTCTGAAAACCACAAAAACACATTCAATTTTCAAGTACGAACTTTCCTTGAGGAGGTAAAACAAATCTGTATCTTTCAATTGGCAATAGGTCTCAATTAAGCTAGTAAACGTAGCTTTAAACCCAGTGATCCGATTTTCAAAAGAAACATATATTCATGTTTCCCACGGTCTGAAAAGACCAAAAGTCATTCAATTTTCAAACACAAACTTTCCCTAGAAAGTTAGACCAAAGCTCTTTTTTATAACTGGACTCAATTCAGGCAGAAAATGTAACTTTTGAAACACTGATCAGATTTGCAAAAGAAACACATATTCTTGTTCCTCACAGTCTGAAAAGCAAAAAAACACATTCAATTTTCAAGTACAAACTTTCCCTGAGGAGATAAACAAATCGGTATCTCACAATTGGCAATAGGACTCAATTCAGACAGAAAATGTAACTTTTCACACACAGCTCAGATTTGCAAAAGAAACACATATTCTTGTTCCTCACAGTCTAAAAAGCACAAAAACACATTCAATTTTCAAGGACGAACTTTCCTTGAGGCGATAAACCAATCTGTATCTCACAATTGGCAATAGGACTCAATTCAGACAGAAAATGTAACTTTTCACACACTGCTCAGATTTGCAAAAGAAACACATATTCTTGTTCCTCACAGTCTAAAAAGCACAAAAACACATTCAATTTTCAAGGACGAACTTTCCTTGAGGCGATAAACCAATCTGTATCTCACAATTGGCAATAGGACTCATTTCAGACAGAAAATGTAACCTTTCACAGACTGCTCAGATTTGCAAAAGAAATACCTATTCTTGTTCCTCATAGTCTGAAAAGCACAAAAACACATTCAATTTTCAAGTACGAACTTCCCTTGTTGAGATAAACTAATCTGTACCTTACATTTGGCAATAGGACTCAATGAAGCTAGAAAACGTAACTTTAGAGACAGTGGTCCGATTTTCAAAAGGAACACATATTCATGTTTCCCATGGTCTGAAAAGACCAAAAGTCATTCAATTTTCAAACACCAACTTTCCCTAGAAACTTAGACCAAAGTTCATTTTTATAACTGGACTCAATTCAGACAGAAAATGTAACTTTTCACACACTGCTCAGATTTGCAAAAGAAACACATATTCTTGTTCCTCACAGTCTGAAAAGTACAAAAACACATTCAATTTTCAACTACGAACTTTCCCTGAGGAGATAAACCAATCTGTATCTCACAATTGCCAATAGGACTCAATTCAGACAGATAATGTATCTTTAGACACAGTGATCTGATTTACAAAAGAAGCACATATTCTTGTTCCTCACAGTCTGAAAAGCACAAAAACACATTCAATTTTCGAGTACAAACTTTCCCTGAGGAGATAAACCAATCTGTATCTCACAATTGGCAATAGGACTCAATTCAGACAGAAAATGTAACCTTTCACACACTGCTCAGATTTGCAAAAGAAACACATATTCCTGTTCCTCATAGTCTGAAAACCACAAAAACACATTCAATTTTCAAGTACGAACTTTCCTTGAGGAGGTAAAACAAATCTGTATCTTTCAATTGGCAATAGGTCTCAATTAAGCTAGTAAACGTAGCTTTAAACCCAGTGATCCGATTTTCAAAAGAAACATATATTCATGTTTCCCACGGTCTGAAAAGACCAAAAGTCATTCAATTTTCAAACACAAACTTTCCCTAGAAAGTTAGACCAAAGCTCTTTTTTATAACTGGACTCAATTCAGGCAGAAAATGTAACTTTTGAAACACTGATCAGATTTGCAAAAGAAACACATATTCTTGTTCCTCACAGTCTGAAAAGCAAAAAAACACATTCAATTTTCAAGTACAAACTTTCCCTGAGGAGATAAAAAAATCGGTATCTCACAATTGGCAATAGGACTCAATTCAGACAGAAAATGTAACTTTTCACACACAGCTCAGATTTGCAAAAGAAACACATATTCTTGTTCCTCACAGTCTAAAAAGCACAAAAACACATTCAATTTTCAAGGACGAACTTTCCTTGAGGCGATAAACCAATCTGTATCTCACAATTGGCAATAGGACTCAATTCAGACAGAAAATGTAACTTTTCACACACTGCTCAGATTTGCAAAAGAAACACATATTCTTGTTCCTCACAGTCTAAAAAGCACAAAAACACATTCAATTTTCAAGGACGAACTTTCCTTGAGGCGATAAACCAATCTGTATCTCACAATTGGCAATAGGACTCATTTCAGACAGAAAATGTAACCTTTCACAGACTGCTCAGATTTGCAAAAGAAATACCTATTCTTGTTCCTCATAGTCTGAAAAGCACAAAAACACATTCAATTTTCAAGTACGAACTTCCCTTGTTGAGATAAACTAATCTGTACCTTACATTTGGCAATAGGACTCAATGAAGCTAGAAAACGTAACTTTAGAGACAGTGGTCCGATTTTCAAAAGGAACACATATTCATGTTTCCCATGGTCTGAAAAGACCAAAAGTCATTCAATTTTCAAACACGAACTTTCCCTAGAAACTTAGACCAAAGTTCATTTTTATAACTGGACTCAATTCAGACAGAAAATGTAACTTTTCACACACTGCTCAGATTTGCAAAAGAAACACATATTCTTGTTCCTCACAGTCTGAAAAGTACAAAAACACATTCAATTTTCAACTACGAACTTTCCCTAAGGAGATAAACCAATCTGTATCTCACAATTGCCAATAGGACTCAATTCAGACAGATAATGTATCTTTAGACACACTGCTCAGATTTGCAAAAGAAACACATATTCCTGTTCCTCATAGTCTGAAAACCACAAAAACACATTCAATTTTCAAGTACGAACTTTCCTTGAGGAGGTAAAACAAATCTGTATCTTTCAATTGGCAATAGGTCTCAATTAAGCTAGTAAACGTAGCTTTAAACCCAGTGATCCGATTTTCAAAAGAAACATATATTCATGTTTCCCAAGGTCTGAAAAGACCAAAAGTCATTCAATTTTCAAACACAAACTTTCCCTAGAAAGTTAGACCAAAGCTCTTTTTTATAACTGGACTCAATTCAGGCAGAAAATGTAACTTTTGAAACACTGATCAGATTTGCAAAAGAAACACATATTCTTGTTCCTCACAGTCTGAAAAGCAAAAAAACACATTCAATTTTCAAGTACAAACTTTCCCTGAGGAGATAAACAAATCGGTATCTCACAATTGGCAATAGGACTCAATTCAGACAGAAAATGTAACTTTTCACACACAGCTCAGATTTGCAAAAGAAACACATATTCTTGTTCCTCACAGTCTAAAAACCACAAAAACACATTCAATTTTCAAGGACGAACTTTCCTTGAGGCGATAAACCAATCTGTATCTCACAATTGGCAATAGGACTCAATTCAGACAGAAAATGTAACTTTTCACACACTGCTCAGATTTGCAAAAGAAACACATATTCTTGTTCCTCACAGTCTGAAAAGTACAAAAACACATTCAATTTTCAAGTATGAACTTTCCCTGAGGAGATAAACCAATCTGTATCTCACAATTGCCAATAGGACTCAATTGAGACAGATAATGTATGTTTAGACACAGTGATCTGATTTACAAAAGAAGCACATATTCTTGTTCCTCACAGTCTGAAAAGCACAAAAACACATTCAATTTTCAAGTACGAACTTTCCCTGAGGAGATAAACCAATCTGTATCTTACAATTGGCAATAGGACTCAATTAAGTTAGAAAACGTAACTTTAAACCCAGTGATCCGATTTTGAAAACAAACATATATTCATGTTTCCCACGGTCTGAAAACACCCAAAGTTATTCAATTTTCAAACACGAACTTTCCCTAGAAAGTTAATCAAAAGCTCTTTTTTATAACTGGACTCAATTCAGGCAGAAAATGTAATTTTTGAAACAATGCTCAGATTTGGAAAGAAACACATATTCTTGTTCCTCACAGTCTGAAAAGTACAAAAACACATTCAATTTTCAAGTACGAACTTTCCCTGAGGAGATAAACCAATCTGTATCTCACAATTGGCAATAGGACTCAATTCAGAAAGAAAATGTATCTTTAGACACAGTGATCTGATTTACAAAAGAAGCACATATTCTTGTTCCTCACAGTCTGAAAAGCACAAAAACACATTCAATTTTCAAGTACGAACTTTCCCTGAGGAGATAAACCAATCTGTATCTCACAATTGGCAATAGGACTCAATTCAGACAGAAAATGTAACCTTTCACACACTGCTCAGATTTGCAAAAGAAACACATATTCCTGTTCCTCATAGTCTGAAAACCACAAAAACACATTCAATTTTCAAGTACGAACTTTCCTTGAGGAGGTAAAACAAATCTGTATCTTTCAATTGGCAATAGGTCTCAATTAACCTAGTAAACGTAGCTTTAAACCCAGTGATCCGATTTTCAAAAGAAACATATATTCATGTTTCCCACGGTCTGAAAAGACCAAAAGTCATTCAATTTTCAAACACAAACTTTCCCTAGAAAGTTAGACCAAAGCTCTTTTTTATAACTGGACTCAATTCAGGCAGAAAATGTAACTTTTCACACACTGCTCAGATTTGCAAAAGAAACACATATTCTTGTTCCTCACAGTCTGAAAAGTACAAAAACACATTCAATTTTCAACTACGAACTTTCCCTGAGGAGATAAACCAATCTGTATCTCACAATTGCCAATAGGACTCAATTCAGACAGATAATGTATCTTTAGACACAGTGATCTGATTTACAAAAGAAGCACATATTCTTGTTCCTCACAGTCTGAAAAGCACAAAAACACATTCAATTTTCGAGTACGAACTTTCCCTGAGGAGATAAACCAATCTGTATCTCACAATTGGCAATAGGACTCAATTCAGACAGAAAATGTAACCTTTCACACACTGCTCAGATTTGCAAAAGAAACACATATTCCTGTTCCTCATAGTCTGAAAACCACAAAAACACATTCAATTTTCAAGTACGAACTTTCCTTGAGGAGGTAAAACAAATCTGTATCTTTCAATTGGCAATAGGTCTCAATTAACCTAGTAAACGTAGCTTTAAACCCAGTGATCCGATTTTCAAAAGAAACATATATTCATGTTTCCCACGGTCTGAAAAGACCAAAAGTCATTCAATTTTCAAACACAAACTTTCCCTAGAAAGTTAGACCAAAGCTCTTTTTTATAACTGGACTCAATTCAGGCAGAAAATGTAACTTTTCACACACTGCTCAGATTTGCAAAAGAAACACATATTCTTGTTCCTCACAGTCTGAAAAGTACAAAAACACATTCAATTTTCAACTACGAACTTTCCCTGAGGAGATAAACCAATCTGTATCTCACAATTGCCAATAGGACTCAATTCAGACAGATAATGTATCTTTAGACACAGTGATCTGATTTACAAAAGAAGCACATATTCTTGTTCCTCACAGTCTGAAAAGCACAAAAACACATTCAATTTTCGAGTACAAACTTTCCCTGAGGAGATAAACCAATCTGTATCTCACAATTGGCAATAGGACTCAATTCAGACAGAAAATGTAACCTTTCACACACTGCTCAGATTTGCAAAAGAAACACATATTCCTGTTCCTCATAGTCTGAAAACCACAAAAACACATTCAATTTTCAAGTACGAACTTTCCTTGAGGGGGTAAAACAAATCTGTATCTTTCAATTGGCAATAGGTCTCAATTAAGCTAGTAAACGTAGCTTTAAACCCAGTGATCCGATTTTCAAAAGAAACATATATTCATGTTTCCCACGGTCTGAAAAGACCAAAAGTCATTCAATTTTCAAACACAAACTTTCCCTAGAAAGTTAGACCAAAGCTCTTTTTTATAACTGGACTCAATTCAGGCAGAAAATGTAACTTTTGAAACACTGATCAGATTTGCAAAAGAAACACATATTCTTGTTCCTCACCGTCTGAAAAGCAAAAAAACACATTCAATTTTCAAGTACAAACTTTCCCTGAGGAGATAAACAAATCGGTATCTCACAATTGGCAATAGGACTCAATTCAGACAGAAAATGTAACTTTTCACACACAGCTCAGATTTGCAAAAGAAACACATATTCTTGTTCCTCACAGTCTAAAAAGCACAAAAACACATTCAATTTTCAAGGACGAACTTTCCTTGAGGCGATAAACCAATCTGTATCTCACAATTGGCAATAGGACTCAATTCAGACAGAAAATGTAACTTTTCACACACTGCTCAGATTTGCAAAAGAAACACATATTCTTGTTCCTCACAGTCTAAAAAGCACAAAAACACATTCAATTTTCAAGGACGAACTTTCCTTGAGGCGATAAACCAATCTGTATCTCACAATTGGCAATAGGACTCATTTCAGACAGAAAATGTAACCTTTCACAGACTGCTCAGATTTGCAAAAGAAATACCTATTCTTGTTCCTCATAGTCTGAAAAGCACAAAAACACATTCAATTTTCAAGTACGAACTTCCCTTGTTGAGATAAACTAATCTGTACCTTACATTTGGCAATAGGACTCAATGAAGCTAGAAAACGTAACTTTAGAGACAGTGGTCCGATTTTCAAAAGGAACACATATTCATGTTTCCCATGGTCTGAAAAGACCAAAAGTCATTCAATTTTCAAACACGAACTTTCCCTAGAAACTTAGACCAAAGTTCATTTTTATAACTGGACTCAATTCAGACAGAAAATGTAACTTTTCACACACTGCTCAGATTTGCAAAAGAAACACATACTCTTGTTCCTCACAGTCTGAAAAGTACAAAAACACATTCAATTTTCAACTACGAACTTTCCCTGAGGAGATAAACCAATCTGTATCTCACAATTGCCAATAGGACTCAATTCAGACAGATAATGTATCTTTAGACACAGTGATCTGATTTACAAAAGAAGCACATATTCTTGTTCCTCACAGTCTGAAAAGCACAAAAACACATTCAATTTTCGAGTACAAACTTTCCCTGAGGAGAGAAACCAATCTGTATCTCACAATTGGCAATAGGACTCAATTCAGACAGAAAATGTAACCTTTCACACACTGCTCAGATTTGCAAAAGAAACACATATTCCTGTTCCTCATAGTCTGAAAACCACAAAAACACATTCAATTTTCAAGTACGAACTTTCCTTGAGGAGGTAAAACAAATCTGTATCTTTCAATTGGCAATAGGTCTCAATTAAGCTAGTAAACGTAGCTTTAAACCCAGTGATCCGATTTTCAAAAGAAACATATATTCATGTTTCCCACGGTCTGAAAAGACCAAAAGTCATTCAATTTTCAAACACAAACTTTCCCTAGAAAGTTAGACCAAAGCTCTTTTTTATAACTGGACTCAATTCAGGCAGAAAATGTAACTTTTGAAACACTGATCAGATTTGCAAAAGAAACACATATTCTTGTTCCTCACAGTCTGAAAAGCAAAAAAACACATTCAATTTTCAAGTGCAAACTTTCCCTGAGGAGATAAACAAATCGGTATCTCACAATTGGCAATAGGACTCAATTCAGACAGAAAATGTAACTTTTCACACACAGCTCAGATTTGCAAAAGAAACACATATTCTTGTTCCTCACAGTCTAAAAAGCACAAAAACACATTCAATTTTCAAGGACGAACTTTCCTTGAGGCGATAAACCAATCTGTATCTCACAATTGGCAATAGGACTCATTTCAGACAGAAAATGTAACCTTTCACAGACTGCTCAGATTTGCAAAAGAAATACCTATTCTTGTTCCTCATAGTCTGAAAAGCACAAAAACACATTCAATTTTCAAGTACGAACTTCCCTTGTTGAGATAAACTAATCTGTACCTTACATTTGGCAATAGGACTCAATGAAGCTAGAAAACGTAACTTTAGAGACAGTGGTCCGATTTTCAAAAGGAACACATATTCATGTTTCCCATGGTCTGAAAAGACCAAAAGTCATTCAATTTTCAAACACGAACTTTCCCTAGAAACTTAGACCAAAGTTCATTTTTATAACTGGACTCAATTCAGACAGAAAATGTAACTTTTCACACACTGCTCAGATTTGCAAAAGAAACACATATTCTTGTTCCTCACAGTCTGAAAAGTACAAAAACACATTCAATTTTCAAGTACGAACTTTCCCTGAGGAGATAAACCAATCTGTATCTCACAATTGCCAATAGGACTCAATTCAGACAGATAATGTATCTTTAGACACAGTGATCTGATTTACAAAAGAAGCACATATTCTTGTTCCTCACAGTCTGAAAAGCACAAAAACACATTCAATTTTCGAGTACAAACTTTCCCTGAGGAGATAAACCAATCTGTATCTCACAATTGGCAATAGGACTCAATTCAGACAGAAAATGTAACCTTTCACACACTGCTCAGATTTGCAAAAGAAACACATATTCCTGTTCCTCATAGTCTGAAAACCACAAAAACACATTCAATTTTCAAGTACGAACTTTCCTTGAGGAGGTAAAACAAATCTGTATCTTTCAATTGGCAATAGGTCTCAATTAAGCTAGTAAACGTAGCTTTAAACCCAGTGATCCGATTTTCAAAAGAAACATATATTCATGTTTCCCACGGTCTGAAAAGACCAAAAGTCATTCAATTTTCAAACACAAACTTTCCCTAGAAAGTTAGACCAAAGCTCTTTTTTATAACTGGACTCAATTCAGGCAGAAAATGTAACTTTTGAAACACTGATCAGATTTGCAAAAGAAACACATATTCTTGTTCCTCACAGTCTGAAAAGCAAAAAAACACATTCAATTTTCAAGTACAAACTTTCCCTGAGGAGATAAACAAATCGGTATCTCACAATTGGCAATAGGACTCAATTCAGACAGAAAATGTAACTTTTCACACACAGCTCAGATTTGCAAAAGAAACACATATTCTTGTTCCTCACAGTCTAAAAAGCACAAAAACACATTCAATTTTCAAGGACGAACTTTCCTTGAGGCGATAAACCAATCTGTATCTCACAATTGGCAATAGGACTCAATTCAGACAGAAAATGTAACTTTTCACACACTGCTCAGATTTGCAAAAGAAACACATATTCTTGTTCCTCACAGTCTAAAAAGCACAAAAACACATTCAATTTTCAAGGACGAACTTTCCTTGAGGCGATAAACCAATCTGTATCTCACAATTGGCAATAGGACTCATTTCAGACAGAAAATGTAACCTTTCACAGACTGCTCAGATTTGCAAAAGAAATACCTATTCTTGTTCCTCATAGTCTGAAAAGCACAAAAACACATTCAATTTTCAAGTACGAACTTCCCTTGTTGAGATAAACTAATCTGTACCTTACATTTGGCAATAGGACTCAATGAAGCTAGAAAACGTAACTTTAGAGACAGTGGTCCGATTTTCAAAAGGAACACATATTCATGTTTCCCATGGTCTGAAAAGACCAAAAGTCATTCAATTTTCTAACACGAACTTTCCCTAGAAACTTAGACCAAAGTTCATTTTTATAACTGGACTCAATTCAGACAGAAAATGTAACTTTTCACACACTGCTCAGATTTGCAAAAGAAACACATATTCTTGTTCCTCACAGTCTGAAAAGTACAAAAACACATTCAATTTTCAACTACGAACTTTCCCTAAGGAGATAAACCAATCTGTATCTCACAATTGCCAATAGGACTCAATTCAGACAGATAATGTATCTTTAGACACACTGCTCAGATTTGCAAAAGAAACACATATTCCTGTTCCTCATAGTCTGAAAACCACAAAAACACATTCAATTTTCAAGTACGAACTTTCCTTGAGGAGGTAAAACAAATCTGTATCTTTCAATTGGCAATAGGTCTCAATTAAGCTAGTAAACGTAGCTTTAAACCCAGTGATCCGATTTTCAAAAGAAACATATATTCATGTTTCCCAAGGTCTGAAAAGACCAAAAGTCATTCAATTTTCAAACACAAACTTTCCCTAGAAAGTTAGACCAAAGCTCTTTTTTATAACTGGACTCAATTCAGGCAGAAAATGTAACTTTTGAAACACTGATCAGATTTGCAAAAGAAACACATATTCTTGTTCCTCACAGTCTGAAAAGCAAAAAAACACATTCAATTTTCAAGTACAAACTTTCCCTGAGGAGATAAACAAATCGGTATCTCACAATTGGCAATAGGACTCAATTCAGACAGAAAATGTAACTTTTCACACACAGCTCAGATTTGCAAAAGAAACACATATTCTTGTTCCTCACAGTCTAAAAAGCACAAAAACACATTCAATTTTCAAGGACGAACTTTCCTTGAGGCGATAAACCAATCTGTATCTCACAATTGGCAATAGGACTCAATTCAGACAGAAAATGTAACTTTTCACACACTGCTCAGATTTGCAAAAGAAACACATATTCTTGTTCCTCACAGTCTGAAAAGTACAAAAACACATTCAATTTTCAAGTATGAACTTTCCCTGAGGAGATAAACCAATCTGTATCTCACAATTGCCAATAGGACTCAATTCAGACAGATAATGTATGTTTAGACACAGTGATCTGATTTACAAAAGAAGCACATATTCTTGTTCCTCACAGTCTGAAAAGCACAAAAACACATTCAATTTTCAAGTACGAACTTTCCCTGAAGAGATAAACCAATCTGTATCTTACAATTGGCAATAGGACTCAATTAAGTTAGAAAACGTAACTTTAAACCCAGTGATCCGATTTTGAAAACAAACATATATTCATGTTTCCCACGGTCTGAAAACACCCAAAGTTATTCAATTTTCAAACACGAACTTTCCATAGAAAGTTAATCAAAAGCTCTTTTTTATAACTGGACTCAATTCAGGCAGAAAATGTAATTTTTGAAACAATGCTCAGATTTGGAAAGAAACACATATTCTTGTTCCTCACAGTCTGAAAAGTACAAAAACACATTCAATTTTCAAGTACGAACTTTCCCTGAGGAGATAAACCAATCTGTATCTCACAATTGGCAATAGGACTCAATTCAGAAAGAAAATGTATCTTTAGACACAGTGATCTGATTTACAAAAGAAGCACATATTCTTGTTCCTCACAGTCTGAAAAGCACAAAAACACATTCAATTTTCAAGTACGAACTTTCCCTGAGGAGATAAACCAATCTGTATCTCACAATTGGCAATAGGACTCAATTCAGACAGAAAATGTAACCTTTCACACACTGCTCAGATTTGCAAAAGAAACACATATTCCTGTTCCTCATAGTCTGAAAACCACAAAAACACATTCAATTTTCAAGTACGAACTTTCCTTGAGGAGGTAAAACAAATCTGTATCTTTCAATTGGCAATAGGTTTCAATTAACCTAGTAAACGTAGCTTTAAACCCAGTGATCCGATTTTCAAAAGAAACATATATTCATGTTTCCCACGGTCTGAAAAGACCAAAAGTCATTCAATTTTCAAACACAAACTTTCCCTAGAAAGTTAGACCAAAGCTCTTTTTTATAACTGGACTCAATTCAGGCAGAAAATGTAACTTTTCACACACTGCTCAGATTTGCAAAAGAAACACATATTCTTGTTCCTCACAGTCTGAAAAGTACAAAAACACATTCAATTTTCAACTACGAACTTTCCCTGAGGAGATAAACCAATCTGTATCTCACAATTGCCAATAGGACTCAATTCAGACAGATAATGTATCTTTAGACACAGTGATCTGATTTACAAAAGAAGCACATATTCTTGTTCCTCACAGTCTGAAAAGCACAAAAACACATTCAATTTTCGAGTACAAACTTTCCCTGAGGAGATAAACCAATCTGTATCTCACAATTGGCAATAGGACTCAATTCAGACAGAAAATGTAACCTTTCACACACTGCTCAGATTTGCAAAAGAAACACATATTCCTGTTCCTCATAGTCTGAAAACCACAAAAACACATTCAATTTTCAAGTACGAACTTTCCTTGAGGGGGTAAAACAAATCTGTATCTTTCAATTGGCAATAGGTCTCAATTAAGCTAGTAAACGTAGCTTTAAACCCAGTGATCCGATTTTCAAAAGAAACATATATTCATGTTTCCCACGGTCTGAAAAGACCAAAAGTCATTCAATTTTCAAACACAAACTTTCCCTAGAAAGTTAGACCAAAGCTCTTTTTTATAACTGGACTCAATTCAGGCAGAAAATGTAACTTTTGAAACACTGATCAGATTTGCAAAAGAAACACATATTCTTGTTCCTCACCGTCTGAAAAGCAAAAAAACACATTCAATTTTCAAGTACAAACTTTCCCTGAGGAGATAAACAAATCGGTATCTCACAATTGGCAATAGGACTCAATTCAGACAGAAAATGTAACTTTTCACACACAGCTCAGATTTGCAAAAGAAACACATATTCTTGTTCCTCACAGTCTAAAAAGCACAAAAACACATTCAATTTTCAAGGACGAACTTTCCTTGAGGCGATAAACCAATCTGTATCTCACAATTGGCAATAGGACTCAATTCAGACAGAAAATGTAACTTTTCACACACTGCTCAGATTTGCAAAAGAAACACATATTCTTGTTCCTCACAGTCTAAAAAGCACAAAAACACATTCAATTTTCAAGGACGAACTTTCCTTGAGGCGATAAACCAATCTGTATCTCACAATTGGCAATAGGACTCATTTCAGACAGAAAATGTAACCTTTCACAGACTGCTCAGATTTGCAAAAGAAATACCTATTCTTGTTCCTCATAGTCTGAAAAGCACAAAAACACATTCAATTTTCAAGTACGAACTTCCCTTGTTGAGATAAACTAATCTGTACCTTACATTTGGCAATAGGACTCAATGAAGCTAGAAAACGTAACTTTAGAGACAGTGGTCCGATTTTCAAAAGGAACACATATTCATGTTTCCCATGGTCTGAAAAGACCAAAAGTCATTCAATTTTCAAACACGAACTTTCCCTAGAAACTGAGACCAAAGTTCATTTTTATAACTGGACTCAATTCAGACAGAAAATGTAACTTTTCACACACTGCTCAGATTTGCAAAAGAAACACATATTCTTGTTCCTCACAGTCTGAAAAGTACAAAAACACATTCAATTTTCAACTACGAACTTTCCCTGAGGAGATAAACCAATCTGTATCTCACAATTGCCAATAGGACTCAATTCAGACAGATAATGTATGTTTAGACACAGTGATCTGATTTACAAAAGAAGCACATATTCTTGTTCCTCACAGTCTGAAAAGCACAAAAACACATTCAATTTTCGAGTACAAACTTTTCCTGAGGAGATAAACCAATCTGTATCTCACAATTGCCAATAGGACTCAATTCAGACAGATAATGTATCTTTAGACACAGTGATCTGATTTACAAAAGAAGCACATATTCTTGTTCCTCACAGTCTGAAAAGCACAAAAACACATTCAATTTTCGAGTACGAACTTTCCCTGAGGAGATAAACCAATCTGTATCTCACAATTGGCAATAGGACTCAATTCAGACAGAAAATGTAACCTTTCACACACTGCTCAGATTTGCAAAAGAAACACATATTCTTGTTCCTCATAGTCTGAAAACCACAAAAACACATTCAATTTTCAAGTACGAACTTTCCTTGAGGAGGTAAAACAAATCTGTATCTTTCAATTGGCAATAGGTCTCAATTAAGCTAGTAAACGTAGCTTTAAACCCAGTGATCCGATTTTCAAAAGAAACATATATTCATGTTTCCCACGGTCTGAAAAGACCAAAAGTCATTCAATTTTCAAACACAAACTTTCCCTAGAAAGTTAGACCAAAGCTCTTTTTTATAACTGGACTCAATTCAGGCAGAAAATGTAACTTTTGAAACACTGATCAGATTTGCAAAAGAAACACATATTCTTGTTCCTCACAGTCTGAAAAGCAAAAAAACACATTCAATTTTCAAGTACAAACTTTCCCTGAGGAGATAAACAAATCGGTATCTCACAATTGGCAATAGGACTCAATTCAGACAGAAAATGTAACTTTTCACACACAGCTCAGATTTGCAAAAGAAACACATATTCTTGTTCCTCACAGTCTAAAAAGCACAAAAACACATTCAATTTTCAAGGACGAACTTTCCTTGAGGCGATAAACCAATCTGTATCTCACAATTGGCAATAGGACTCAATTCAGACAGAAAATGTAACTTTTCACACACTGCTCAGATTTGCAAAAGAAACACATATTCTTGTTCCTCACAGTCTGAAATGTAAAAAAACACATTCAATTTTCAAGTATGAACTTTCCCGGAGGAGATAAACCAATCTGTATCTCACAATTGGCAATAGGACTCATTTCAGACAGAAAATGTAACCTTTCACAGACTGCTCAGATTTGCAAAAGAAATACCTATTCTTGTTCCTCATAGTCTGAAAAGCACAAAAACACATTCAATTTTCAAGTACGAACTTCCCTTGTTGAGATAAACTAATCTGTACCTTACATTTGGCAATAGGACTCAATGAAGCTAGAAAACGTAACTTTAGAGACAGTGGTCCGATTTTCAAAAGGAACACATATTCATGTTTCCCATGGTCTGAAAAGACCAAAAGTCATTCAATTTTCAAACACGAACTTTCCCTAGAAACTTAGACCAAAGTTCATTTTTATAACTGGACTCAATTCAGACAGAAAATGTAACTTTTCACACTCTGCTCAGATTTGCAAAAGAAACACATATTCTTGTTCCTCACAGTCTGAAAAGTACAAAAACACATTCAATTTTCAAGTATGAACTTTCCCTGAGGAGATAAACCAATCTGTATCTCACAATTGCCAATAGGACTCAATTCAGACAGATAATGTATGTTTAGACACAGTGATCTGATTTACAAAAGAAGCACATATTCTTGTTCCTCACAGTCTGAAAAGCACAAAAACACATTCAATTTTCAAGTACGAACTTTCCCTGAGGAGATAAACCAATCTGTATCTTACAATTGGCAATAGGACTCAATTAAGTTAGAAAACGTAACTTTAAACCCAGTGATCCGATTTTGAAAACAAACATATATTCATGTTTCCCATGGTCTGAAAACACCCAAAGTTATTCAATTTTCAAACACGAACTTTCCCTAGAAAGTTAATCAAAAGCTCTTTTTTATAACTGGACTCAATTCAGGCAGAAAATGTAATTTTTGAAACAATGCTCAGATTTGGAAAGAAACACATATTCTTGTTCCTCACAGTCTGAAAAGTACAAAAACACATTCAATTTTCAAGGACGAACTTTCCCTGAGGAGATAAACCAATCTGTATCTCACAATTGGCAATAGGACTCAATTCAGAAAGAAAATGTAACCTTTCACAGACTGCTCAGATTTGCAAAAGAAATACCTATTCTTGTTCCTCATAGTCTGAAAAGCACAAAAACACATTCAAGTTTCAAGTACGAACTTCCCTTGTTGAGATAAACTAATCTGTACCTTACATTTGGCAATAGGACTCAATGAAGCTAGAAAACGTAACTTTAGAGACAGTGGTCCGATTTTCAAAAGGAACACATATTCATGTTTCCCATGGTCTGAAAAGACCAAGAGTCATTCAATTTTCAAACACGAACTTTCCCTAGAAACTTAGACCAAAGTTCATTTTTATAACTGGACTCAATTCAGACAGAAAATGTAACTTTTCACACCCTGCTCAGATTTGCAAAAGAAACACATATTCTTGTTCCTCACAGTCTGAAATGTAAAAAAACACATTCAATTTTCAAGTATGAACTTTCCCGGAGGAGATAAACCAATCTGTATCTCACAATTGGCAATAGGACTCATTTCAGACAGAAAATGTAACCTTTCACAGACTGCTCAGATTTGCAAAAGAAATACCTATTCTTGTTCCTCATAGTCTGAAAAGCACAAAAACACATTCAATTTTAAAGTACGAACTTCCCTTGTTGAGATAAACTAATCTGTACCTTACATTTGGCAATAGGACTCAATGAAGCTAGAAAACGTAACTTTAGAGACAGTGGTCCGATTTTCAAAAGGAACACATATTCATGTTTCCCATGGTCTGAAAAGACCAAAAGTCATTCAATTTTCAAACACGAACTTTCCCTAGAAACTTAGACCAAAGTTCATTTTTATAACTGGACTCAATTCAGACAGAAAATGTAACTTTTCACACACTGCTCAGATTTGCAAAAGAAACACATATTCTTGTTCCTCACAGTCTGAAAAGTACAAAAACACATTCAATTTTCAAGTACGAACTTTCCCTCAGGAGATAAACCAATCTGTATCTCACAATTGCCAATAGGACTCAGTTCAGACAGATAATGTATCTTTAGACACAGTGATCTGATTTACAAAAGAAGCACATATTCTTGTTCCTCACAGTCTGAAAAGCACAAAAAGACATTCAATTTTCGAGTACGAACTTTCCCTGAGGAGATAAACCAATCTGTATCTCACAATTGGCAATAGGACTCAATTCAGACAGAAAATGTAACCTTTCACACACTGCTCAGATTTGCAAAAGAAACACATATTCTTGTTCCTCATAGTCTGAAAACCACAAAAACACATTCAATTTTCAAGTACGAACTTTCCTTGAGGAGGTAAAACAAATCTGTATCTTTCAATTGGCAATAGGTCTCAATTAAGCTAGTAAACGTAGCTTTAAACCCAGTGATCCGATTTTCAAAAGAAACATATATTCATGTTTCCCACGGTCTGAAAAGACCAAAAGTCATTCAATTTTCAAACACAAACTTTCCCTAGAAAGTTAGACCAAAGCTCTTTTTTATAACTGGACTCAATTCAGGCAGAAAATGTAACTTTTCACACCCTGCTCAGATTTGCAAAAGAAACACATATTCTTGTTCCTCACAGTCTGAAATGTAAAAAAACACATTCAATTTTCAAGTATGAACTTTCCCGGAGGAGATAAACCAATCTGTATCTCACAATTGGCAATAGGACTCATTTCAGACAGAAAATGTAACCTTTCACAGACTGCTCAGATTTGCAAAAGAAATACCTATTCTTGTTCCTCATAGTCTGAAAAGCACAAAAACACATTCAATTTTAAAGTACGAACTTCCCTTGTTGAGATAAACTAATCTGTACCTTACATTTGGCAATAGGACTCAATGAAGCTAGAAAACGTAACTTTAGAGACAGTGGTCCGATTTTCAAAAGGAACACATATTCATGTTTCCCATGGTCTGAAAAGACCAAAAGTCATTCAATTTTCAAACACGAACTTTCCCTAGAAACTTAGACCAAAGTTCATTTTTATAACTGGACTCAATTCAGACAGAAAATGTAACTTTTCACACACTGCTCAGATTTGCAAAAGAAACACATATTCTTGTTCCTCACAGTCTGAAAAGTACAAAAACACATTCAATTTTCAAGTACGAACTTTCCCTCAGGAGATAAACCAATCTGTATCTCACAATTGCCAATAGGACTCAGTTCAGACAGATAATGTATCTTTAGACACAGTGATCTGATTTACAAAAGAAGCACATATTCTTGTTCCTCACAGTCTGAAAAGCACAAAAAGACATTCAATTTTCGAGTACGAACTTTCCCTGAGGAGATAAACCAATCTGTATCTCACAATTGGCAATAGGACTCAATTCAGACAGAAAATGTAACCTTTCACACACTGCTCAGATTTGCAAAAGAAACACATATTCTTGTTCCTCATAGTCTGAAAACCACAAAAACACATTCAATTTTCAAGTACGAACTTTCCTTGAGGAGGTAAAACAAATCTGTATCTTTCAATTGGCAATAGGTCTCAATTAAGCTAGTAAACGTAGCTTTAAACCCAGTGATCCGATTTTCAAAAGAAACATATATTCATGTTTCCCACGGTCTGAAAAGACCAAAAGTCATTCAATTTTCAAACACAAACTTTCCCTAGAAAGTTAGACCAAAGCTCTTTTTTATAACTGGACTCAATTCAGGCAGAAAATGTAACTTTTGAAACACTGATCAGATTTGCAAAAGAAACACATATTCTTGTTCCTCACAGTCTGAAAAGCAAAAAAACACATTCAATTTTCAAGTACAAACTTTCCCTGAGGAGATAAACAAATCGGTATCTCACAATTGGCAATAGGACTCAATTCAGACAGAAAATGTAACTTTTCACACACAGCTCAGATTTGCAAAAGAAACACATATTCTTGTTCCTCACAGTCTAAAAAGCACAAAAACACATTCAATTTTCAAGGACGAACTTTCCTTGAGGCGATAAACCAATCTGTATCTCACAATTGGCAATAGGACTCAATTCAGACAGAAAATGTAACTTTTCACACACTGCTCAGATTTGCAAAAGAAACACATATTCTTGTTCCTCACAGTCTAAAAAGCACAAAAACACATTCAATTTTCAAGGACGAACTTTCCTTGAGGCGATAAACCAATCTGTATCTCACAATTGGCAATAGGACTCATTTCAGACAGAAAATGTAACCTTTCACAGACTGCTCAGATTTGCAAAAGAAATACCTATTCTTGTTCCTCATAGTCTGAAAAGCACAAAAACACATTCAATTTTCAAGTACGAACTTCCCTTGTTGAGATAAACTAATCTGTACCTTACATTTGGCAATAGGACTCAATGAAGCTAGAAAACGTAACTTTAGAGACAGTGGTCCGATTTTCAAAAGGAACACATATTCATGTTTCCCATGGTCTGAAAAGACCAAAAGTCATTCAATTTTCAAACACGAACTTTCCCTAGAAACTGAGACCAAAGTTCATTTTTATAACTGGACTCAATTCAGACAGAAAATGTAACTTTTCACACACTGCTCAGATTTGCAAAAGAAACACATATTCTTGTTCCTCACAGTCTGAAAAGTACAAAAACACATTCAATTTTCAACTACGAACTTTCCCTGAGGAGATAAACCAATCTGTATCTCACAATTGCCAATAGGACTCAATTCAGACAGATAATGTATGTTTAGACACAGTGATCTGATTTACAAAAGAAGCACATATTCTTGTTCCTCACAGTCTGAAAAGCACAAAAACACATTCAATTTTCGAGTACAAACTTTTCCTGAGGAGATAAACCAATCTGTATCTCACAATTGCCAATAGGACTCAATTCAGACAGATAATGTATCTTTAGACACAGTGATCTGATTTACAAAAGAAGCACATATTCTTGTTCCTCACAGTCTGAAAAGCACAAAAACACATTCAATTTTCGAGTACGAACTTTCCCTGAGGAGATAAACCAATCTGTATCTCACAATTGGCAATAGGACTCAATTCAGACAGAAAATGTAACCTTTCACACACTGCTCAGATTTGCAAAAGAAACACATATTCTTGTTCCTCATAGTCTGAAAACCACAAAAACACATTCAATTTTCAAGTACGAACTTTCCTTGAGGAGGTAAAACAAATCTGTATCTTTCAATTGGCAATAGGTCTCAATTAAGCTAGTAAACGTAGCTTTAAACCCAGTGATCCGATTTTCAAAAGAAACATATATTCATGTTTCCCACGGTCTGAAAAGACCAAAAGTCATTCAATTTTCAAACACAAACTTTCCCTAGAAAGTTAGACCAAAGCTCTTTTTTATAACTGGACTCAATTCAGGCAGAAAATGTAACTTTTGAAACACTGATCAGATTTGCAAAAGAAACACATATTCTTGTTCCTCACAGTCTGAAAAGCAAAAAAACACATTCAATTTTCAAGTACAAACTTTCCCTGAGGAGATAAACAAATCGGTATCTCACAATTGGCAATAGGACTCAATTCAGACAGAAAATGTAACTTTTCACACACAGCTCAGATTTGCAAAAGAAACACATATTCTTGTTCCTCACAGTCTAAAAAGCACAAAAACACATTCAATTTTCAAGGACGAACTTTCCTTGAGGCGATAAACCAATCTGTATCTCACAATTGGCAATAGGACTCAATTCAGACAGAAAATGTAACTTTTCACACACTGCTCAGATTTGCAAAAGAAACACATATTCTTGTTCCTCACAGTCTGAAATGTAAAAAAACACATTCAATTTTCAAGTATGAACTTTCCCGGAGGAGATAAACCAATCTGTATCTCACAATTGGCAATAGGACTCATTTCAGACAGAAAATGTAACCTTTCACAGACTGCTCAGATTTGCAAAAGAAATACCTATTCTTGTTCCTCATAGTCTGAAAAGCACAAAAACACATTCAATTTTCAAGTACGAACTTCCCTTGTTGAGATAAACTAATCTGTACCTTACATTTGGCAATAGGACTCAATGAAGCTAGAAAACGTAACTTTAGAGACAGTGGTCCGATTTTCAAAAGGAACACATATTCATGTTTCCCATGGTCTGAAAAGACCAAAAGTCATTCAATTTTCAAACACGAACTTTCCCTAGAAACTTAGACCAAAGTTCATTTTTATAACTGGACTCAATTCAGACAGAAAATGTAACTTTTCACACTCTGCTCAGATTTGCAAAAGAAACACATATTCTTGTTCCTCACAGTCTGAAAAGTACAAAAACACATTCAATTTTCAAGTATGAACTTTCCCTGAGGAGATAAACCAATCTGTATCTCACAATTGCCAATAGGACTCAATTCAGACAGATAATGTATGTTTAGACACAGTGATCTGATTTACAAAAGAAGCACATATTCTTGTTCCTCACAGTCTGAAAAGCACAAAAACACATTCAATTTTCAAGTACGAACTTTCCCTGAGGAGATAAACCAATCTGTATCTTACAATTGGCAATAGGACTCAATTAAGTTAGAAAACGTAACTTTAAACCCAGTGATCCGATTTTGAAAACAAACATATATTCATGTTTCCCATGGTCTGAAAACACCCAAAGTTATTCAATTTTCAAACACGAACTTTCCCTAGAAAGTTAATCAAAAGCTCTTTTTTATAACTGGACTCAATTCAGGCAGAAAATGTAATTTTTGAAACAATGCTCAGATTTGGAAAGAAACACATATTCTTGTTCCTCACAGTCTGAAAAGTACAAAAACACATTCAATTTTCAAGGACGAACTTTCCCTGAGGAGATAAACCAATCTGTATCTCACAATTGGCAATAGGACTCAATTCAGAAAGAAAATGTAACCTTTCACAGACTGCTCAGATTTGCAAAAGAAATACCTATTCTTGTTCCTCATAGTCTGAAAAGCACAAAAACACATTCAAGTTTCAAGTACGAACTTCCCTTGTTGAGATAAACTAATCTGTACCTTACATTTGGCAATAGGACTCAATGAAGCTAGAAAACGTAACTTTAGAGACAGTGGTCCGATTTTCAAAAGGAACACATATTCATGTTTCCCATGGTCTGAAAAGACCAAGAGTCATTCAATTTTCAAACACGAACTTTCCCTAGAAACTTAGACCAAAGTTCATTTTTATAACTGGACTCAATTCAGACAGAAAATGTAACTTTTCACACCCTGCTCAGATTTGCAAAAGAAACACATATTCTTGTTCCTCACAGTCTGAAATGTAAAAAAACACATTCAATTTTCAAGTATGAACTTTCCCGGAGGAGATAAACCAATCTGTATCTCACAATTGGCAATAGGACTCATTTCAGACAGAAAATGTAACCTTTCACAGACTGCTCAGATTTGCAAAAGAAATACCTATTCTTGTTCCTCATAGTCTGAAAAGCACAAAAACACATTCAATTTTAAAGTACGAACTTCCCTTGTTGAGATAAACTAATCTGTACCTTACATTTGGCAATAGGACTCAATGAAGCTAGAAAACGTAACTTTAGAGACAGTGGTCCGATTTTCAAAAGGAACACATATTCATGTTTCCCATGGTCTGAAAAGACCAAAAGTCATTCAATTTTCAAACACGAACTTTCCCTAGAAACTTAGACCAAAGTTCATTTTTATAACTGGACTCAATTCAGACAGAAAATGTAACTTTTCACACACTGCTCAGATTTGCAAAAGAAACACATATTCTTGTTCCTCACAGTCTGAAAAGTACAAAAACACATTCAATTTTCAAGTACGAACTTTCCCTCAGGAGATAAACCAATCTGTATCTCACAATTGCCAATAGGACTCAGTTCAGACAGATAATGTATCTTTAGACACAGTGATCTGATTTACAAAAGAAGCACATATTCTTGTTCCTCACAGTCTGAAAAGCACAAAAAGACATTCAATTTTCGAGTACGAACTTTCCCTGAGGAGATAAACCAATCTGTATCTCACAATTGGCAATAGGACTCAATTCAGACAGAAAATGTAACCTTTCACACACTGCTCAGATTTGCAAAAGAAACACATATTCTTGTTCCTCATAGTCTGAAAACCACAAAAACACATTCAATTTTCAAGTACGAACTTTCCTTGAGGAGGTAAAACAAATCTGTATCTTTCAATTGGCAATAGGTCTCAATTAAGCTAGTAAACGTAGCTTTAAACCCAGTGATCCGATTTTCAAAAGAAACATATATTCATGTTTCCCACGGTCTGAAAAGACCAAAAGTCATTCAATTTTCAAACACAAACTTTCCCTAGAAAGTTAGACCAAAGCTCTTTTTTATAACTGGACTCAATTCAGGCAGAAAATGTAACTTTTCACACCCTGCTCAGATTTGCAAAAGAAACACATATTCTTGTTCCTCACAGTCTGAAATGTAAAAAAACACATTCAATTTTCAAGTATGAACTTTCCCGGAGGAGATAAACCAATCTGTATCTCACAATTGGCAATAGGACTCATTTCAGACAGAAAATGTAACCTTTCACAGACTGCTCAGATTTGCAAAAGAAATACCTATTCTTGTTCCTCATAGTCTGAAAAGCACAAAAACACATTCAATTTTAAAGTACGAACTTCCCTTGTTGAGATAAACTAATCTGTACCTTACATTTGGCAATAGGACTCAATGAAGCTAGAAAACGTAACTTTAGAGACAGTGGTCCGATTTTCAAAAGGAACACATATTCATGTTTCCCATGGTCTGAAAAGACCAAAAGTCATTCAATTTTCAAACACGAACTTTCCCTAGAAACTTAGACCAAAGTTCATTTTTATAACTGGACTCAATTCAGACAGAAAATGTAACTTTTCACACACTGCTCAGATTTGCAAAAGAAACACATATTCTTGTTCCTCACAGTCTGAAAAGTACAAAAACACATTCAATTTTCAAGTACGAACTTTCCCTCAGGAGATAAACCAATCTGTATCTCACAATTGCCAATAGGACTCAGTTCAGACAGATAATGTATCTTTAGACACAGTGATCTGATTTACAAAAGAAGCACATATTCTTGTTCCTCACAGTCTGAAAAGCACAAAAAGACATTCAATTTTCGAGTACGAACTTTCCCTGAGGAGATAAACCAATCTGTATCTCACAATTGGCAATAGGACTCAATTCAGACAGAAAATGTAACCTTTCACACACTGCTCAGATTTGCAAAAGAAACACATATTCTTGTTCCTCATAGTCTGAAAACCACAAAAACACATTCAATTTTCAAGTACGAACTTTCCTTGAGGAGGTAAAACAAATCTGTATCTTTCAATTGGCAATAGGTCTCAATTAAGCTAGTAAACGTAGCTTTAAACCCAGTGATCCGATTTTCAAAAGAAACATATATTCATGTTTCCCACGGTCTGAAAAGACCAAAAGTCATTCAATTTTCAAACACAAACTTTCCCTAGAAAGTTAGACCAAAGCTCTTTTTTATAACTGGACTCAATTCAGGCAGAAAATGTAACTTTTGAAACACTGATCAGATTTGCAAAAGAAACACATATTCTTGTTCCTCACAGTCTGAAAAGCAAAAAAACACATTCAATTTTCAAGTACAAACTTTCCCTGAGGAGATAAACAAATCGGTATCTCACAATTGGCAATAGGACTCAATTCAGACAGAAAATGTAACTTTTCACACACAGCTCAGATTTGCAAAAGAAACACATATTCTTGTTCCTCACAGTCTAAAAACCACAAAAACACATTCAATTTTCAAGGACGAACTTTCCTTGAGGCGATAAACCAATCTGTATCTCACAATTGGCAATAGGACTCAATTCAGACAGAAAATGTAACTTTTCACACACTGCTCAGATTTGCAAAAGAAACACATATTCTTGTTCCTCACAGTCTGAAATGTAAAAAAACACATTCAATTTTCAAGTATGAACTTTCCCGGAGGAGATAAACCAATCTGTATCTCACAATTGGCAATAGGACTCATTTCAGACAGAAAATGTAACCTTTCACAGACTGCTCAGATTTGCAAAAGAAATACCTATTCTTGTTCCTCATAGTCTGAAAAGCACAAAAACACATTCAATTTTCAAGTACGAACTTCCCTTGTTGAGATAAACTAATCTGTACCTTACATTTGGCAATAGGACTCAATGAAGCTAGAAAACGTAACTTTAGAGACAGTGGTCCGATTTTCAAAAGGAACACATATTCATGTTTCCCATGGTCTGAAAAGACCAAAAGTCATTCAATTTTCAAACACGAACTTTCCCTAGAAACTTAGACCAAAGTTCATTTTTATAACTGGACTCAATTCAGACAGAAAATGTAACTTTTCACACTCTGCTCAGATTTGCAAAAGAAACACATATTCTTGTTCCTCACAGTCTGAAAAGTACAAAAACACATTCAATTTTCAAGTATGAACTTTCCCTGAGGAGATAAACCAATCTGTATCTCACAATTGCCAATAGGACTCAATTCAGACAGATAATGTATGTTTAGACACAGTGATCTGATTTACAAAAGAAGCACATATTCTTGTTCCTCACAGTCTGAAAAGCACAAAAACACATTCAATTTTCAAGTACGAACTTTCCCTGAGGAGATAAACCAATCTGTATCTTACAATTGGCAATAGGACTCAATTAAGTTAGAAAACGTAACTTTAAACCCAGTGATCCGATTTTGAAAACAAACATATATTCATGTTTCCCATGGTCTGAAAACACCCAAAGTTATTCAATTTTCAAACACGAACTTTCCCTAGAAAGTTAATCAAAAGCTCTTTTTTATAACTGGACTCAATTCAGGCAGAAAATGTAATTTTTGAAACAATGCTCAGATTTGGAAAGAAACACATATTCTTGTTCCTCACAGTCTGAAAAGTACAAAAACACATTCAATTTTCAAGTACGAACTTTCCCTGAGGAGATAAACCAATCTGTATCTCACAATTGGCAATAGGACTCAATTCAGAAAGAAAATGTAACCTTTCACAGACTGCTCAGATTTGCAAAAGAAATACCTATTCTTGTTCCTCATAGTCTGAAAAGCACAAAAACACATTCAAGTTTCAAGTACGAACTTCCCTTGTTGAGATAAACTAATCTGTACCTTACATTTGGCAATAGGACTCAATGAAGCTAGAAAACGTAACTTTAGAGACAGTGGTCCGATTTTCAAAAGGAACACATATTCATGTTTCCCATGGTCTGAAAAGACCAAGAGTCATTCAATTTTCAAACACGAACTTTCCCTAGAAACTTAGACCAAAGTTCATTTTTATAACTGGACTCAATTCAGACAGAAAATGTAACTTTTCACACACTGCTCAGATTTGCAAAAGAAACACATATTCTTGTTCCTCACAGTCTGAAATGTAAAAAAACACATTCAATTTTCAAGTATGAACTTTCCCGGAGGAGATAAACCAATCTGTATCTCACAATTGGCAATAGGACTCATTTCAGACAGAAAATGTAACCTTTCACAGACTGCTCAGATTTGCAAAAGAAATACCTATTCTTGTTCCTCATAGTCTGAAAAGCACAAAAACACATTCAATTTTCAAGTACGAACTTCCCTTTTTGAGATAAACTAATCTGTACCTTACATTTGGCAATAGGACTCAATGAAGCTAGAAAACGTAACTTTAGAGACAGTGGTCCGATTTTCAAAAGGAACACATATTCATGTTTCCCATGGTCTGAAAAGACCAAAAGTCATTCAATTTTCAAACACGAACTTTCCCTAGAAACTTAGACCAAAGTTCATTTTTATAACTGGACTCAATTCAGACAGAAAATGTAACTTTTCACACACTGCTCAGATTTGCAAAAGAAACACATATTCTTGTTCCTCACAGTCTGAAAAGTACAAAAACACATTCAATTTTCAAGTATGAACTTTCCCTGAGGAGATAAACCAATCTGTATCTCACAATTGCCAATAGGACTCAATTCAGACAGATAATGTATGTTTAGACACAGTGATCTGATTTACAAAAGAAGCACATATTCTTGTTCCTCACAGTCTGAAAAGCACAAAAACACATTCAATTTTCAAGTACGAACTTTCCCTGAGGAGATAAACCAATCTGTATCTTACAATTGGCAATAGGACTCAATTAAGTTAGAAAACGTAACTTTAAACCCAGTGATCCGATTTTGAAAACAAACATATATTCATGTTTCCCATGGTCTGAAAACACCCAAAGTTATTCAATTTTCAAACACGAACTTTCCCTAGAAACTTAGACCAAAGTTCATTTTTATAACTGGACTCAATTCAGACAGAAAATGTAACTTTTCACACACTGCTCAGATTTGCAAAAGAAACACATATTCTTGTTCCTCACAGTCTGAAAAGTACAAAAACACATTCAATTTTCAACTACGAACTTTCCCTGAGGAGATAAACCAATCTGTATCTCACAATTGCCAATAGGACTCAATTCAGACAGATAATGTATCTTTAGACACAGTGATCTGATTTACAAAAGAAGCACATATTCTTGTTCCTCACAGTCTGAAAAGCACAAAAACACATTCAATTTTCGAGTACAAACTTTCCCTGAGGAGATAAACCAATCTGTATCTCACAATTGCCAATAGGACTCAATTCAGACAGATAATGTATCTTTAGACACAGTGATCTGATTTACAAAAGAAGCACATATTCTTGTTCCTCACAGTCTGAAAAGCACAAAAATACATTCAATTTTCGAGTACAAACTTTCCCTGAGGAGATAAACCAATCTGTATCTCACAATTGGCAATAGGACTCAATTCAGAGAGAAAATGTAACCTTTCACACACTGCTCAGATTTGCAAAAGAAACACATATTCTTGTTCCTCATAGTCTGAAAACCACAAAAACACATTCAATTTTCAAGTACGAACTTTCCTTGAGGAGGTAAAACAAATCTGTATCTTTCAATTGGCAATAGGTCTCAATTAAGCTAGTAAACGTAGCTTTAAACCCAGTGATCCGATTTTCAAAAGAAACATATATTCATGTTTCCCACGGTCTGAAAAGACCAAAAGTCATTCAATTTTCAAACACAAACTTTCCCTAGAAAGTTAGACCAAAGCTCTTTTTTATAACTGGACTCAATTCAGGCAGAAAATGTAACTTTTGAAACACTGATCAGATTTGCAAAAGAAACACATATTCTTGTTCCTCACAGTCTGAAAAGCAAAAAAACACATTCAATTTTCAAGTACAAACTTTCCCTGAGGAGATAAACAAATCGGTATCTCACAATTGGCAATAGGACTCAATTCAGACAGAAAATGTAACTTTTCACACACAGCTCAGATTTGCAAAAGAAACACATATTCTTGTTCCTCACAGTCTAAAAAGCACAAAAACACATTCAATTTTCAAGGACGAACTTTCCTTGAGGCGATAAACCAATCTGTATCTCACAATTGGCAATAGGACTCAATTCAGACAGAAAATGTAACTTTTCACACACTGCTCAGATTTGCAAAAGAAACACATATTCTTGTTCCTCACAGTCTGAAATGTAAAAAAACACATTCAATTTTCAAGTATGAACTTTCCCGGAGGAGATAAACCAATCTGTATCTCACAATTGGCAATAGGACTCATTTCAGACAGAAAATGTAACCTTTCACAGACTGCTCAGATTTGCAAAAGAAATACCTATTCTTGTTCCTCATAGTCTGAAAAGCACAAAAACACATTCAATTTTCAAGTACGAACTTCCCTTGTTGAGATAAACTAATCTGTACCTTACATTTGGCAATAGGACTCAATGAAGCTAGAAAACGTAACTTTAGAGACAGTGGTCCGATTTTCAAAAGGAACACATATTCATGTTTCCCATGGTCTGAAAAGACCAAAAGTCATTCAATTTTCAAACACGAACTTTCCCTAGAAACTTAGACCAAAGTTCATTTTTATAACTGGACTCAATTCAGACAGAAAATGTAACTTTTCACACACTGCTCAGATTTACAAAAGAAGCACATATTCTTGTTCCTCACAGTCTGAAAAGCACAAAAACACATTCAATTTTCGAGTACGAACTTTCCCTGAGGAGATAAACCAATCTGTATCTCACAATTGGCAATTGGACTCAATTCAGACAGAAAATGTAACCTTTCACACACTGCTCAGATTTGCAAAAGAAACACATATTCTTGTTCCTCATAGTCTGAAAACCACAAAAACACATTCAATTTTCAAGTACGAACTTTCCTTGAGGAGGTAAAACAAATCTGTATCTTTCAATTGGCAATAGGTCTCAATTAAGCTAGTAAACGTAGCTTTAAACCCAGTGATCCGATTTTCAAAAGAAACATATATTCATGTTTCCCACGGTCTGAAAAGACCAAAAGTCATTCAATTTTCAAACACAAACTTTCCCTAGAAAGTTAGACCAAAGCTCTTTTTTATAACTGGACTCAATTCAGGCAGAAAATGTAACTTTTGAAACACTGATCAGATTTGCAAAAGAAACACATATTCTTGTTCCTCACAGTCTGAAAAGCAAAAAAACACATTCAATTTTCAAGTACAAACTTTCCCTGAGGAGATAAACAAATCGGTATCTCACAATTGGCAATAGGACTCAATTCAGACAGAAAATGTAACTTTTCACACACAGCTCAGATTTGCAAAAGAAACACATATTCTTGTTCCTCACAGTCTGAAAAGTACAAAAACACATTCAATTTTCAAGTATGAACTTTCCCTGAGGAGATAAACCAATCTGTATCTCACAATTGCCAATAGGACTCAATTCAGACAGATAATGTATGTTTAGACACAGTGATCTGATTTACAAAAGAAGCACATATTCTTGTTCCTCACAGTCTGAAAAGCACAAAAACACATTCAATTTTCAAGTACGAACTTTCCCTGAGGAGATAAACCAATCTGTATCTTACAATTGGCAATAGGACTCAATTAAGTTAGAAAACGTAACTTTAAACCCAGTGATCCGATTTTGAAAACAAACATATATTCATGTTTCCCATGGTCTGAAAACACCCAAAGTTATTCAATTTTCAAACACGAACTTTCCCTAGAAACTTAGACCAAAGTTCATTTTTATAACTGGACTCAATTCAGACAGAAAATGTAACTTTTCACACACTGCTCAGATTTGCAAAAGAAACACATATTCTTGTTCCTCACAGTCTGAAAAGTACAAAAACACATTCAATTTTCAACTACGAACTTTCCCTGAGGAGATAAACCAATCTGTATCTCACAATTGCCAATAGGACTCAATTCAGACAGATAATGTATCTTTAGACACAGTGATCTGATTTACAAAAGAAGCACATATTCTTGTTCCTCACAGTCTGAAAAGCACAAAAACACATTCAATTTTCGAGTACAAACTTTCCCTGAGGAGATAAACCAATCTGTATCTCACAATTGCCAATAGGACTCAATTCAGACAGATAATGTATCTTTAGACACAGTGATCTGATTTACAAAAGAAGCACATATTCTTGTTCCTCACAGTCTGAAAAGCACAAAAATACATTCAATTTTCGAGTACAAACTTTCCCTGAGGAGATAAACCAATCTGTATCTCACAATTGGCAATAGGACTCAATTCAGAGAGAAAATGTAACCTTTCACACACTGCTCAGATTTGCAAAAGAAACACATATTCTTGTTCCTCATAGTCTGAAAACCACAAAAACACATTCAATTTTCAAGTACGAACTTTCCTTGAGGAGGTAAAACAAATCTGTATCTTTCAATTGGCAATAGGTCTCAATTAAGCTAGTAAACGTAGCTTTAAACCCAGTGATCCGATTTTCAAAAGAAACATATATTCATGTTTCCCACGGTCTGAAAAGACCAAAAGTCATTCAATTTTCAAACACAAACTTTCCCTAGAAAGTTAGACCAAAGCTCTTTTTTATAACTGGACTCAATTCAGGCAGAAAATGTAACTTTTGAAACACTGATCAGATTTGCAAAAGAAACACATATTCTTGTTCCTCACAGTCTGAAAAGCAAAAAAACACATTCAATTTTCAAGTACAAACTTTCCCTGAGGAGATAAACAAATCGGTATCTCACAATTGGCAATAGGACTCAATTCAGACAGAAAATGTAACTTTTCACACACAGCTCAGATTTGCAAAAGAAACACATATTCTTGTTCCTCACAGTCTAAAAAGCACAAAAACACATTCAATTTTCAAGGACGAACTTTCCTTGAGGCGATAAACCAATCTGTATCTCACAATTGGCAATAGGACTCAATTCAGACAGAAAATGTAACTTTTCACACACTGCTCAGATTTGCAAAAGAAACACATATTCTTGTTCCTCACAGTCTGAAATGTAAAAAAACACATTCAATTTTCAAGTATGAACTTTCCCGGAGGAGATAAACCAATCTGTATCTCACAATTGGCAATAGGACTCATTTCAGACAGAAAATGTAACCTTTCACAGACTGCTCAGATTTGCAAAAGAAATACCTATTCTTGTTCCTCATAGTCTGAAAAGCACAAAAACACATTCAATTTTCAAGTACGAACTTCCCTTGTTGAGATAAACTAATCTGTACCTTACATTTGGCAATAGGACTCAATGAAGCTAGAAAACGTAACTTTAGAGACAGTGGTCCGATTTTCAAAAGGAACACATATTCATGTTTCCCATGGTCTGAAAAGACCAAAAGTCATTCAATTTTCAAACACGAACTTTCCCTAGAAACTTAGACCAAAGTTCATTTTTATAACTGGACTCAATTCAGACAGAAAATGTAACTTTTCACACACTGCTCAGATTTACAAAAGAAGCACATATTCTTGTTCCTCACAGTCTGAAAAGCACAAAAACACATTCAATTTTCGAGTACGAACTTTCCCTGAGGAGATAAACCAATCTGTATCTCACAATTGGCAATAGGACTCAATTCAGACAGAAAATGTAACCTTTCACACACTGCTCAGATTTGCAAAAGAAACACATATTCTTGTTCCTCATAGTCTGAAAACCACAAAAACACATTCAATTTTCAAGTACGAACTTTCCTTGAGGAGGTAAAACAAATCTGTATCTTTCAATTGGCAATAGGTCTCAATTAAGCTAGTAAACGTAGCTTTAAACCCAGTGATCCGATTTTCAAAAGAAACATATATTCATGTTTCCCACGGTCTGAAAAGACCAAAAGTCATTCAATTTTCAAACACAAACTTTCCCTAGAAAGTTAGACCAAAGCTCTTTTTTATAACTGGACTCAATTCAGGCAGAAAATGTAACTTTTGAAACACTGATCAGATTTGCAAAAGAAACACATATTCTTGTTCCTCACAGTCTGAAAAGCAAAAAAACACATTCAATTTTCAAGTACAAACTTTCCCTGAGGAGATAAACAAATCGGTATCTCACAATTGGCAATAGGACTCAATTCAGACAGAAAATGTAACTTTTCACACACAGCTCAGATTTGCAAAAGAAACACATATTCTTGTTCCTCACAGTCTAAAAAGCACAAAAACACATTCAATTTTCAAGGACGAACTTTCCTTGAGGCGATAAACCAATCTGTATCTCACAATTGGCAATAGGACTCAATTCAGACAGAAAATGTAACTTTTCACACACTGCTCAGATTTGCAAAAGAAACACATATTCTTGTTCCTCACAGTCTGAAATGTAAAAAAACACATTCAATTTTCAAGTATGAACTTTCCCGGAGGAGATAAACCAATCTGTATCTCACAATTGGCAATAGGACTCATTTCAGACAGAAAATGTAACCTTTCACAGACTGCTCAGATTTGCAAAAGAAATACCTATTCTTGTTCCTCATAGTCTGAAAAGCACAAAAACACATTCAATTTTCAAGTACGAACTTCCCTTGTTGAGATAAACTAATCTGTACCTTACATTTGGCAATAGGACTCAATGAAGCTAGAAAACGTAACTTTAGAGACAGTGGTCCGATTTTCAAAAGGAACACATATTCATGTTTCCCATGGTCTGAAAAGACCAAAAGTCATTCAATTTTCAAACACGAACTTTCCCTAGAAACTTAGACCAAAGTTCATTTTTATAACTGGACTCAATTCAGACAGAAAATGTAACTTTTCACACACTGCTCAGATTTGCAAAAGAAACACATATTCTTGTTCCTCACAGTCTGAAAAGTACAAAAACACATTCAATTTTCAACTACGAACTTTCCCTGAGGAGATAAATCAATCTGTATCTCACAATTGGCAATAGGACTCAATTCAGACAGAAAATGTAACTTTTCACACACTGCTCAGATTTGCAAAAGAAACACATATTCTTGTTCCTCACAGTCTGAAATGTAAAAAAACACATTCAATTTTCAAGTATGAACTTTCCCGGAGGAGATAAACCAATCTGTATCTCACAATTGGCAATAGGACTCATTTCAGACAGAAAATGTAACCTTTCACAGACTGCTCAGATTTGCAAAAGAAATACCTATTCTTGTTCCTCATAGTCTGAAAAGCACAAAAACACATTCAATTTTCAAGTACGAACTTCCCTTTTTGAGATAAACTAATCTGTACCTTACATTTGGCAATAGGACTCAATGAAGCTAGAAAACGTAACTTTAGAGACAGTGGTCCGATTTTCAAAAGGAACACATATTCATGTTTCCCATGGTCTGAAAAGACCAAAAGTCATTCAATTTTCAAACACGAACTTTCCCTAGAAACTTAGACCAAAGTTCATTTTTATAACTGGACTCAATTCAGACAGAAAATGTAACTTTTCACACACTGCTCAGATTTGCAAAAGAAACACATATTCTTGTTCCTCACAGTCTGAAAAGTACAAAAACACATTCAATTTTCAAGTATGAACTTTCCCTGAGGAGATAAACCAATCTGTATCTCACAATTGCCAATAGGACTCAATTCAGACAGATAATGTATGTTTAGACACAGTGATCTGATTTACAAAAGAAGCACATATTCTTGTTCCTCACAGTCTGAAAAGCACAAAAACACATTCAATTTTCAAGTACGAACTTTCCCTGAGGAGATAAACCAATCTGTATCTTACAATTGGCAATAGGACTCAATTAAGTTAGAAAACGTAACTTTAAACCCAGTGATCCGATTTTGAAAACAAACATATATTCATGTTTCCCATGGTCTGAAAACACCCAAAGTTATTCAATTTTCAAACACGAACTTTCCCTAGAAAGTTAATCAAAAGCTCTTTTTTATAACTGGACTCAATTCAGGCAGAAAATGTAATTTTTGAAACAATGCTCAGATTTGCAAAAGAAACACATATTCTTGTTCCTCACAGTCTGAAAAGTACAAAAACACATTCAATTTTCAAGTATGAACTTTCCCGGAGGAGATAAACCAATCTGTATCTCACAATTGGCAATAGGACTCATTTCAGACAGAAAATGTAACCTTTCACAGACTGCTCAGATTTGCAAAAGAAATACCTATTCTTGTTCCTCATAGTCTGAAAAGCACAAAAACACATTCAATTTTCAAGTACGAACTTCCCTTGTTGAGATAAACTAATCTGTACCTTACATTTGGCAATAGGACTCAATGAAGCTAGAAAACGTAACTTTAGAGACAGTGGTCCGATTTTCAAAAGGAACACATATTCATGTTTCCCATGGTCTGAAAAGACCAAAAGTCATTCAATTTTCAAACACGAACTTTCCCTAGAAACTTAGACCAAAGTTCATTTTTATAACTGGACTCAATTCAGACAGAAAATGTAACTTTTCACACACTGCTCAGATTTGCAAAAGAAACACATATTCTTGTTCCTCACAGTCTGAAAAGTACAAAAACACATTCAATTTTCAAGTATGAACTTTCCCTGAGGAGATAAACCAATCTGTATCTCACAATTGCCAATAGGACTCAATTCAGACAGATAATGTATGTTTAGACACAGTGATCTGATTTACAAAAGAAGCACATATTCTTGTTCCTCACAGTCTGAAAAGCACAAAAACACATTCAATTTTCAAGTACGAACTTTCCCTGAGGAGATAAACCAATCTGTATCTTACAATTGGCAATAGGACTCAATTAAGTTAGAAAACGTAACTTTAAACCCAGTGATCCGATTTTGAAAACAAACATATATTCATGTTTCCCATGGTCTGAAAACACCCAAAGTTATTCAATTTTCAAACACGAACTTTCCCTAGAAACTTAGACCAAAGTTCATTTTTATAACTGGACTCAATTCAGACAGAAAATGTAACTTTTCACACACTGCTCAGATTTGCAAAAGAAACACATATTCTTGTTCCTCACAGTCTGAAAAGTACAAAAACACATTCAATTTTCAACTACGAACTTTCCCTGAGGAGATAAACCAATCTGTATCTCACAATTGCCAATAGGACTCAATTCAGACAGATAATGTATCTTTAGACACAGTGATCTGATTTACAAAAGAAGCACATATTCTTGTTCCTCACAGTCTGAAAAGCACAAAAACACATTCAATTTTCGAGTACAAACTTTCCCTGAGGAGATAAACCAATCTGTATCTCACAATTGCCAATAGGACTCAATTCAGACAGATAATGTATCTTTAGACACAGTGATCTGATTTACAAAAGAAGCACATATTCTTGTTCCTCACAGTCTGAAAAGCACAAAAACACATTCAATTTTCGAGTACGAACTTTCCCTGAGGAGATAAACCAATCTGTATCTCACAATTGGCAATAGGACTCAATTCAGACAGAAAATGTAACCTTTCACACACTGCTCAGATTTGCAAAAGAAACACATATTCTTGTTCCTCATAGTCTGAAAACCACAAAAACACATTCAATTTTCAAGTACGAACTTTCCTTGAGGAGGTAAAACAAATCTGTATCTTTCAATTGGCAATAGGTCTCAATTAAGCTAGTAAACGTAGCTTTAAACCCAGTGATCCGATTTTCAAAAGAAACATATATTCATGTTTCCCACGGTCTGAAAAGACCAAAAGTCATTCAATTTTCAAACACAAACTTTCCCTAGAAAGTTAGACCAAAGCTCTTTTTTATAACTGGACTCAATTCAGGCAGAAAATGTAACTTTTGAAACACTGATCAGATTTGCAAAAGAAACACATATTCTTCTTCCTCACAGTCTGAAAAGCAAAAAAACACATTCAATTTTCAAGTACAAACTTTCCCTGAGGAGATAAACAAATCGGTATCTCACAATTGGCAATAGGACTCAATTCAGACAGAAAATGTAACTTTTCACACACAGCTCAGATTTGCAAAAGAAACACATATTCTTGTTCCTCACAGTCTAAAAAGCACAAAAACACATTCAATTTTCAAGGACGAACTTTCCTTGAGGCGATAAACCAATCTGTATCTCACAATTGGCAATAGGACTCAATTCAGACAGAAAATGTAACTTTTCACACACTGCTCAGATTTGCAAAAGAAACACATATTCTTGTTCCTCACAGTCTGAAATGTAAAAAAACACATTCAATTTTCAAGTATGAACTTTCCCGGAGGAGATAAACCAATCTGTATCTCACAATTGGCAATAGGACTCATTTCAGACAGAAAATGTAACCTTTCACAGACTGCTCAGATTTGCAAAAGAAATACCTATTCTTGTTCCTCATAGTCTGAAAAGCACAAAAACACATTCAATTTTCAAGTACGAACTTCCCTTGTTGAGATAAACTAATCTGTACCTTACATTTGGCAATAGGACTCAATGAAGCTAGAAAACGTAACTTTAGAGACAGTGGTCCGATTTTCAAAAGGAACACATATTCATGTTTCCCATGGTCTGAAAAGACCAAAAGTCATTCAATTTTCAAACACGAACTTTCCCTAGAAACTTAGACCAAAGTTCATTTTTATAACTGGACTCAATTCAGACAGAAAATGTAACTTTTCACACACTGCTCAGATTTACAAAAGAAGCACATATTCTTGTTCCTCACAGTCTGAAAAGCACAAAAACACATTCAATTTTCGAGTACGAACTTTCCCTGAGGAGATAAACCAATCTGTATCTCACAATTGGCAATAGGAGTCAATTCAGACAGAAAATGTAACCTTTCACACACTGCTCAGATTTGCAAAAGAAACACATATTCTTGTTCCTCATAGTCTGAAAACCACAAAAACACATTCAATTTTCAAGTACGAACTTTCCTTGAGGAGGTAAAACAAATCTGTATCTTTCAATTGGCAATAGGTCTCAATTAAGCTAGTAAACGTAGCTTTAAACCCAGTGATCCGATTTTCAAAAGAAACATATATTCATGTTTCCCACGGTCTGAAAAGACCAAAAGTCATTCAATTTTCAAACACAAACTTTCCCTAGAAAGTTAGACCAAAGCTCTTTTTTATAACTGGACTCAATTCAGGCAGAAAATGTAACTTTTGAAACACTGATCAGATTTGCAAAAGAAACACATATTCTTGTTCCTCACAGTCTGAAAAGCAAAAAAACACATTCAATTTTCAAGTACAAACTTTCCCTGAGGAGATAAACAAATCGGTATCTCACAATTGGCAATAGGACTCAATTCAGACAGAAAATGTAACTTTTCACACACAGCTCAGATTTGCAAAAGAAACACATATTCTTGTTCCTCACAGTCTAAAAAGCACAAAAACACATTCAATTTTCAAGGACGAACTTTCCTTGAGGCGATAAACCAATCTGTATCTCACAATTGGCAATAGGACTCAATTCAGACAGAAAATGTAACTTTTCACACACTGCTCAGATTTGCAAAAGAAACACATATTCTTGTTCCTCACAGTCTGAAATGTAAAAAAACACATTCAATTTTCAAGTATGAACTTTCCCGGAGGAGATAAACCAATCTGTATCTCACAATTGGCAATAGGACTCATTTCAGACAGAAAATGTAACCTTTCACAGACTGCTCAGATTTGCAAAAGAAATACCTATTCTTGTTCCTCATAGTCTGAAAAGCACAAAAACACATTCAATTTTCAAGTACGAACTTCCCTTGTTGAGATAAACTAATCTGTACCTTACATTTGGCAATAGGACTCAATGAAGCTAGAAAACGTAACTTTAGAGACAGTGGTCCGATTTTCAAAAGGAACACATATTCATGTTTCCCATGGTCTGAAAAGACCAAAAGTCATTCAATTTTCAAACACGAACTTTCCCTAGAAACTTAGACCAAAGTTCATTTTTATAACTGGACTCAATTCAGACAGAAAATGTAACTTTTCACACACTGCTCAGATTTGCAAAAGAAACACATATTCTTGTTCCTCACAGTCTGAAAAGTACAAAAACACATTCAATTTTCAAGTATGAACTTTCCCTGAGGAGATAAACCAATCTGTATCTCACAATTGCCAATAGGACTCAATTCAGACAGATAATGTATGTTTAGACACAGTGATCTGATTTACAAAAGAAGCACATATTCTTGTTCCTCACAGTCTGAAAAGCACAAAAACACATTCAATTTTCAAGTACGAACTTTCCCTGAGGAGATAAACCAATCTGTATCTTACAATTGGCAATAGGACTCAATTAAGTTAGAAAACGTAACTTTAAACCCAGTGATCCGATTTTGAAAACAAACATATATTCATGTTTCCCATGGTCTGAAAACACCCAAAGTTATTCAATTTTCAAACACGAACTTTCCCTAGAAAGTTAATCAAAAGCTCTTTTTTATAAATGGACTCAATTCAGGCAGAAAATGTAATTTTTGAAACAATGCTCAGATTTGGAAAGAAACACATATTCTTGTTCCTCACAGTCTGAAAAGTACAAAAACACATTCAATTTTCAAGTACGAACTTTCCCTGAGGAGATAAACCAATCTGTATCTCACAATTGGCAATAGGACTCAATTCAGAAAGAAAATGTAACCTTTCACAGACTGCTCAGATTTGCAAAAGAAATACCTATTCTTGTTCCTCATAGTCTGAAAAGCACAAAAACACATTCAAGTTTCAAGTACGAACTTCCCTTGTTGAGATAAACTAATCTGTACCTTACATTTCGCAATAGGACTCAATGAAGCTAGAAAACGTAACTTTAGAGACAGTGGTCCGATTTTCAAAAGGAACACATATTCATGTTTCCCATGGTCTGAAAAGACCAAGAGTCATTCAATTTTCAAACACGAACTTTCCCTAGAAACTTAGACCAAAGTTCATTTTTATAACTGGACTCAATTCAGACAGAAAATGTAACTTTTCACACACTGCTCAGATTTGCAAAAGAAACACATATTCTTGTTCCTCACAGTCTGAAAAGTACAAAAACACATTCAATTTTCAACTACGAACTTTCCCTGAGGAGATAAATCAATCTGTATCTCACAATTGGCAATAGGACTCAATTCAGACAGAAAATGTAACTTTTCACACACTGCTCAGATTTGCAAAAGAAACACATATTCTTGTTCCTCACAGTCTGAAAAGCAAAAAAACACATTCAATTTTCAAGTACAAACTTTCCCTGAGGAGATAAACAAATCGGTATCTCACAATTGGCAATAGGACTCAATTCAGACAGAAAATGTAACTTTTCACACACAGCTCAGATTTGCAAAAGAAACACATATTCTTGTTCCTCACAGTCTAAAAAGCACAAAAACACATTCAATTTTCAAGGACGAACTTTCCTTGAGGCGATAAACCAATCTGTATCTCACAATTGGCAATAGGACTCAATTCAGACAGAAAATGTAACTTTTCACACACTGCTCAGATTTGCAAAAGAAACACATATTCTTGTTCCTCACAGTCTGAAATGTAAAAAAACACATTCAATTTTCAAGTATGAACTTTCCCGGAGGAGATAAACCAATCTGTATCTCACAATTGGCAATAGGACTCATTTCAGACAGAAAATGTAACCTTTCACAGACTGCTCAGATTTGCAAAAGAAATACCTATTCTTGTTCCTCATAGTCTGAAAAGCACAAAAACACATTCAATTTTCAAGTACGAACTTCCCTTGTTGAGATAAACTAATCTGTACCTTACATTTGGCAATAGGACTCAATGAAGCTAGAAAACGTAACTTTAGAGACAGTGGTCCGATTTTCAAAAGGAACACATATTCATGTTTCCCATGGTCTGAAAAGACCAAAAGTCATTCAATTTTCAAACACGAACTTTCCCTAGAAACTTAGACCAAAGTTCATTTTTATAACTGGACTCAATTCAGACAGAAAATGTAACTTTTCACACACTGCTCAGATTTGCAAAAGAAACACATATTCTTGTTCCTCACAGTCTGAAAAGTACAAAAACACATTCAATTTTCAAGTATGAACTTTCCCTGAGGAGATAAACCAATCTGTATCTCACAATTGCCAATAGGACTCAATTCAGACAGATAATGTATGTTTAGACACAGTGATCTGATTTACAAAAGAAGCACATATTCTTGTTCCTCACAGTCTGAAAAGCACAAAAACACATTCAATTTTCAAGTACGAACTTTCCCTGAGGAGATAAACCAATCTGTATCTTACAATTGGCAATAGGACTCAATTAAGTTAGAAAACGTAACTTTAAATCCAGTGATCCGATTTTGAAAACAAACATATATTCATGTTTCCCATGGTCTGAAAACACCCAAAGTTATTCAATTTTCAAACACGAACTTTCCCTAGAAAGTTAATCAAAAGCTCTTTTTTATAACTGGACTCAATTCAGGCAGAAAATGTAATTTTTGAAAGAATGCTCAGATTTGGAAAGAAACACATATTCTTGTTCCTCACAGTCTGAAAAGTACAAAAACACATTCAATTTTCAAGTACGAACTTTCCCTGAGGAGATAAACCAATCTGTATCTCACAATTGGCAATAGGACTCAATTCAGAAAGAAAATGTAACCTTTCACAGACTGCTCAGATTTGCAAAAGAAATACCTATTCTTGTTCCTCATAGTCTGAAAAGCACAAAAACACATTCAAGTTTCAAGTACGAACTTCCCTTGTTGAGATAAACTAATCTGTACCTTACATTTGGCAATAGGACTCAATGAAGCTAGAAAACGTAACTTTAGAGACAGTGGTCCGATTTTCAAAAGGAACACATATTCATGTTTCCCATGGTCTGAAAAGACCAAGAGTCATTCAATTTTCAAACACGAACTTTCCCTAGAAACTTAGACCAAAGTTCATTTTTATAACTGGATTCAATTCAGACAGAAAATGTAACTTTTCACACACTGCTCAGATTTGCAAAAGAAACACATATTCTTGTTCCTCACAGTCTGAAAAGTACAAAAACACATTCAATTTTCAACTACGAACTTTCCCTGAGGAGATAAATCAATCTGTATCTCACAATTGGCAATAGGACTCAATTCAGACAGAAAATGTAACTTTTCACACACTGCTCAGATTTGCAAAAGAAACACATATTCTTGTTCCTCACAGTCTGAAAAGCACAAAAACACATTCAATTTTCGAGTACAAACTTTCCCTGAGGAGATAAACCAATCTGTATCTCACAATTGGCAATAGGACTCAATTCAGACAGAAAATGTAACCTTTCACACACTGCTCAGATTTGCAAAAGAAACACATATTCCTGTTCCTCATAGTCTGAAAACCACAAAAACACATTCAATTTTCAAGTACGAACTTTCCTTGAGGAGGTAAAACAAATCTGTATCTTTCAATTGGCAATAGGTCTCAATTAAGCTAGTAAACGTAGCTTTAAACCCAGTGATCCGATTTTCAAAAGAAACATATATTCATGCTTCCCACGGTCTGAAAAGACCAAAAGTCATTCAATTTTCAAACACAAACTTTCCCTAGAAAGTTAGACCAATGCTGTTTTTTATAACTGGACTCAATTCAGGCAGAAAATGTAACTTTTGAAACACTGATCAGATTTGCAAAAGAAACACATATTCTTGTTCCTCACATTCTGAAAAGCAAAAAAACACATTCAATTTTCAAGTACAAACTTTCCCTGAGGAGATAAACAAATCGGTATCTCACAATTGGCAATAGGACTCAATTCAGACAGAAAATGTAACTTTTCACACACAGCTCAGATTTGCAAAAGAAACACATATTCTTGTTCCTCACAGTCTGAAAAGTACAAAAACACATTCAATTTTCAAGTATGAACTTTCCCTGAGGAGATAAACCAATCTGTATCTCACAATTGCCAATAGGACTCAATTCAGACAGATAATGTATGTTTAGACACAGTGATCTGATTTACAAAAGAAGCACATATTCTTGTTCCTCACAGTCTGAAAAGCACAAAAACACATTCAATTTTCAAGTACGAACTTTCCCTGAGGAGATAAACCAATCTGTATCTCACAATTGGCAATATGACTCAATTCAGAAAGAAAATGTATCTTTAGACACAGTGATCTGATTTACAAAAGAAGCACATATTCTTGTTCCTCACAGTCTGAAAAGCACAAAAACACATTCAATTTTCAAGTACGAACTTTCCCTGAGGAGATAAACCAATCTGTATCTCACAATTGGCAATAGGACTCAATTCAGACAGAAAATGTAACCTTTCACACACTGCTCAGATTTGCAAAAGAAACACATATTCCTGTTCCTCATAGTCTGAAAACCACAAAAACACATTCAATTTTCAAGTACGAACTTTCCTTGAGGAGGTAAAACAAATCTGTATCTTTCAATTGGCAATAGGTCTCAATTAAGCTAGTAAACGTAGCTTTAAACCCAGTGATCCGATTTTCAAAAGAAACATATATTCATGTTTCCCACGGTCTGAAAAGACCAAAAGTCATTCAATTTTCAAACACAAACTTTCCCTAGAAAGTTAGACCAAAGCTCTTTTTTATAACTGGACTCAATTCAGGCAGAAAATGTAACTTTTCACACACAGCTCAGATTTGCAAAAGAAACACATATTCTTGTTCCTCACAGTCTAAAAAGCACAAAAACACATTCAATTTTCAAGGACGAACTTTCCTTGAGGCGATAAACCAATCTGTATATCACAATTGGCAATAGGACTCAATTCAGACAGAAAATGTAACTTTTCACACACAGCTCAGATTTGCAAAAGAAACACATATTCTTGTTCCTCACAGTCTAAAAAGCACAAAAACACATTCAATTTTCAAGGACGAACTTTCCTTGAGGCGATAAACCAATCTGTATCTCACAATTGGCAATAGGACTCATTTCAGACAGAAAATGTAACCTTTCACAGACTGCTCAGATTTGCAAAAGAAATACCTATTCTTGTTCCTCATAGTCTGAAAAGCACAAAAACACATTCAATTTTCAAGTACGAACTTCCCTTGTTGAGATAAACTAATCTGTACCTTACATTTGGCAATAGGACTCAATGAAGCTAGAAAACGTAACTTTAGAGACAGTGGTCCGATTTTCAAAAGGAACACATATTCATGTTTCCCATGGTCTGAAAAGACCAAAAGTCATTCAATTTTCAAACACGAACTTTCCCTAGAAACTTAGACCAAAGTTCATTTTTATAACTGGACTCAATTCAGACAGAAAATGTAACTTTTCACACACTGCTCAGATTTGCAAAAGAAACACATATTCTTATTCCTCACAGTCTGAAAAGTACAAAAACACATTCAATTTTCAACTACGAACTTTCCCTGAGGAGATAAACCAATCTGTATCTCACAATTGCCAATAGGACTCAATTCAGACAGATAATGTATCTTTAGACACAGTGATCTGATTTACAAAAGAAGCACATATTCTTGTTCCTCACAGTCTGAAAAGCACAAAAACACATTCAATTTTCGAGTACAAACTTTCCCTGAGGAGATAAACCAATCCGTATCTCACAATTGGCAATAGGACTCAATTCAGACAGAAAATGTAACCTTTCACACACTGCTCAGATTTGCAAAAGAAACACATATTCCTGTTCCTCATAGTCTGAAAACCACAAAAACACATTCAATTTTCAAGTACGAACTTTCCTTGAGGAGGTAAAACAAATCTGTATCTTTCAATTGGCAATAGGTCTCAATTAAGCTAGTAAACGTAGCTTTAAACCCAGTGATCCGATTTTCAAAAGAAACATATATTCATGTTTCCCACGGTCTGAAAAGACCAAAAGTCATTCAATTTTCAAACACAAACTTTCCCTAGAAAGTTAGACCAAAGCTCTTTTTTATAACTGGACTCAATTCAGGCAGAAAATGTAACTTTTGAAACACTGATCAGATTTGCAAAAGAAACACATATTCTTGTTCCTCACAGTCTGAAAAGCAAAAAAACACATTCAATTTTCAAGTACAAACTTTCCCTGAGGAGATAAACAAATCGGTATCTCACAATTGGCAATAGGACTCAATTCAGACAGAAAATGTAACTTTTCACACACAGCTCAGATTTGCAAAAGAAACACATATTCTTGTTCCTCACAGTCTAAAAAGCACAAAAACACCTTCAATTTTCAAGGACGAACTTTCCTTGAGGCGATAAACCAATCTGTATCTCACAATTGGCAATAGGACTCAATTCAGACAGAAAATGTAACTTTTCACACACTGCTCAGATTTGCAAAAGAAACACATATTCTTGTTCCTCACAGTCTAAAAAGCACAAAAACACATTCAATTTTCAAGGACGAACTTTCCTTGAGGCAATAAACCAATCTGTATCTCACAATTGGCAATAGGACTCATTTCAGACAGAAAATGTAACCTTTCACAGACTGCTCAGATTTGCAAAAGAAATACCTATTCTTGTTCCTCATAGTCTGAAAAGCACAAAAACACATTCAATTTTCAAGTACGAACTTCCCTTGTTGAGATAAACTAATCTGTACCTTACATTTGGCAATAGGACTCAATGAAGCTAGAAAACGTAACTTTAGAGACAGTTGTCCGATTTTCAAAAGGAACACATATTCATGTTTCCCATGGTCTGAAAAGACCAAAAGTCATTCAATTTTCAAACACGAACTTTCCCTAGAAACTTAGACCAAAGTTCATTTTTATAACTGGACTCAATTCAGACAGAAAATGTAACTTTTCACACACTGCTCAGATTTGCAAAAGAAACACATATTCTTGTTCCTCACAGTCTGAAAAGTACAAAAACACATTCAATTTTCAACTACGAACTTTCCCTGAGGAGATAAACCAATCTGTATCTCACAATTGCCAATAGGACTCAATTCAGACAGATAATGTATCTTTAGACACAGTGATCTGATTTACAAAAGAAGCACATATTCTTGTTCCTCACAGTCTGAAAAGCACAAAAACACATTCAATTTTCGAGTACAAACTTTCCCTGAGGAGATAAACCAATCTGTATCTCACAATTGGCAATAGGACTCAATTCAGACAGAAAATGTAACCTTTCACACACTGCTCAGATTTGCAAAAGAAACACATATTCCTGTTCCTCATAGTCTGAAAGCCACAAAAACACATTCAATTTTCAAGTACGAACTTTCCTTGAGGAGGTAAAACAAATCTGTATCTTTCAATTGGCAATAGGTCTCAATTAAGCTAGTAAACGTAGCTTTAAACCCAGTGATCCGATTTTCAAAAGAAACATATATTCATGTTTCCCACGGTCTGAAAAGACCAAAAGTCATTCAATTTTCAAACACAAACTTTCCCTAGAAAGTTAGACCAAAGCTCTTTTTTATAACTGGACTCAATTCAGGCAGAAAATGTAACTTTTGAAACACTGATCAGATTTGCAAAAGAAACACATATTCTTGTTCCTCACAGTCTGAAAAGCAAAAAAACACATTCAATTTTCAAGTACAAACTTTCCCTGAGGAGATAAACAAATCGGTATCTCACAATTGGCAATAGGACTCAATTCAGACAGAAAATGTAACTTTTCACACACAGCTCAGATTTGCAAAAGAAACACATATTCTTGTTCCTCATAGTCTGAAAAGCACAAAAACACATTCAATTTTCAAGTACAAACTTTCCCTGAGGAGATAAACAAATCGGTATCTCACAATTGGCAATAGGACTCAATTCAGACAGAAAATGTAACTTTTCACACAGAGCTCAGATTTGCAAAAGAAACACATATTCTTGTTCCTCACAGTCTAAAAAGCACAAAAACGCATTCAATTTTCAAGGACGAACTTTCCTTGAGGCGATAAACCAATCTGTATCTCACAATTGGCAATAGGACTCAATTCAGACAGAAAATGTAACTTTTCACACACTGCTCAGATTTGCAAAAGAAACACATATTCTTGTTCCTCACAGTCTGAAATGTAAAAAAACACATTCAATTTTCAAGTATGAACTTTCCCGGAGGAGATAAACCAATCTGTATCTCACAATTGGCAATAGGACTCATTTCAGACAGAAAATGTAACCTTTCACAGACTGCTCAGATTTGCAAAAGAAATACCTATTCTTGTTCCTCATAGTCTGAAAAGCACAAAAACACATTCAATTTTCAAGTACGAACTTCCCTTGTTGAGATAAACTAATCTGTACCTTACATTTGGCAATAGGACTCAATGAAGCTAGAAAACGTAACTTTAGAGACAGTGGTCCGATTTTCAAAAGGAACACATATTCATGTTTCCCATGGTCTGAAAAGACCAAAAGTCATTCAATTTTCAAACACCAACTTTCCCTAGAAACTTAGACCAAAGTTCATTTTTATAACTGGACTCAATTCAGACAGAAAATGTAACTTTTCACACACTGCTCAGATTTGCAAAAGAAACACATATTCTTGTTCCTCACAGTCTGAAAAGTACAAAAACACATTCAATTTTCAACTACGAACTTTCCCTAAGGAGATAAACCAATCTGTATCTCACAATTGCCAATAGGACTCAATTCAGACAGATAATGTATCTTTAGACACAGTGATCTGATTTACAAAAGAAGCACATATTCTTGTTCCTCACAGTCTGAAAAGCACAAAAACACATTCAATTTTCGAGTACAAACTTTCCCTGAGGAGATAAACCAATCTGTATCTCACAATTGGCAATAGGACTCAATTCAGACAGAAAATGTAACCTTTCACACACTGCTCAGATTTGCAAAAGAAACACATATTCCTGTTCCTCATAGTCTGAAAACCACAAAAACACATTCAATTTTCAAGTACGAACTTTCCTTGAGGAGGTAAAACAAATCTGTATCTTTCAATTGGCAATAGGTCTCAATTAAGCTAGTAAACGTAGCTTTAAACCCAGTCATCCGATTTTCAAAAGAAACATATATTCATGTTTCCCACGGTCTGAAAAGACCAAAAGTCATTCAATTTTCAAACACAAACTTTCCCTAGAAAGTTAGACCAAAGCTCTTTTTTATAACTGGACTCAATTCAGGCAGAAAATGTAACTTTTGAAACACTGATCAGATTTGCAAAAGAAACACATATTCTTGTTCCTCACAGTCTGAAAAGCAAAAAAACACATTCAATTTTCAAGTACAAACTTTCCCTGAGGAGATAAACAAATCGGTATCTCACAATTGGCAATAGGACTCAATTCAGACAGAAAATGTAACTTTAGACACAGTGATCCCATTTACAAAAGATACACATATTCATGTTTCCCATGGTCTGAAAAAGCCAAAACACATTCAATTTTCCAACACAAACTTTCCCTAAAAAGTTAGACCAATGCTGTTTTTGATAACTGGACTCAATTCAGACAGAAAATGTAACTTTTCACACACTGCTCAGATTTGCAAAAGAAACACATATTCTTGTTCCTCAGTCTGAAAAGCACAAAAACACATTCAATTTTCAAGTACGAACTTTCCCTGAGGAGATAAACCAATCTGTATCTCACAATTGGCAAAAGGACTCAATTCAGAAAAAAAATGTAACTTTTGAAACACTGCTCAGATTTGGAAAAGAAACCCATATTCTTTTTCCTCATAGTCTGAAAAGTACAAAAACACATTCAATTTTCAAGTACGAAGTTTCCTTGAGGAGATAAACCAATCTGTATCTTACAATTGGCAATAGGACTCAATTAAGCTAGAAAACGTAACTTTAAATCCAGTGATCCGATTTTGAAAACAAACATATATTCATGTTTCCCACGGTCTGAAAACACCCAAAGTTATTCAATTTTCAAACACGAACTTTCCCTAGAAAGTTAGACAAAAGCTCTTTTTTATAACTGGACTCAATTCAGAAAGAAAATGTATCTTTAGACACAGTGATCTGATTTACAAAAGAAGCACATATTCTTGTTCCTCATAGTCTGAAAAGCACAAAAATACATTCAATTTTCAAGTACGAACTTTCCCTGAGGAGATAAACCAATCTGTATCTCACAAATGGCAATAGGACTCAATTCAGAAAGAAAATGTATCTTTAGACACAGTGATCTGATTTACAAAAGAAACACATATTCATGTTTCCCACGGTCTGAGAAAGCCAAAACACATTCAATTTTCAAAAACAAACTTTCCCTAAAAAGTTAGACCAATGCTGTTTTTTATAACTGGACTCAATTCAGGCAGAAAATATAACTTTTGAAACACTGCTCAGATTTGGAAAAGAAACACATATTCTTGTTCCTCACAGTCTGAAAAGCAAAAAAACACATTCAATTTTCAAGTACGAACTTTCCCTGAGGAGATAAACCAATCGGTATCTCACAATTGGCAATAGGACTCAATTCAGACAGAAAATGTAACTTTTCACACACTGCTCAGATTTGGAAAAGAAACACATATTCTTGTTCCTCACAGTCTGAAAAGCAAAAAAACACATTCAATTTTCACCTACGAACTTTCCCTAAGGAGATAAACCAATCTGTATCTCACAATTGCCAATAGGACTCAATTCAGACAGATAATGTATCTTTAGACACAGTGATCTGATTTACAAAAGAAGCACATATTCTTGTTCCTCACAGTCTGAAAAGCACAAAAACACATTCAATTTTCGAGTACAAACTTTCCCTGAGGAGATAAACCAATCTGTATCTCACAATTGGCAATAGGACTCAATTCAGACAGAAAATGTAACCTTTCACACACTGCTCAGATTTGCAAAAGAAACACATATTCCTGTTCCTCATAGTCTGAAAACCACAAAAACACATTCAATTTTCAAGTACGAACTTTCCTTGAGGAGGTAAAACAAATCTGTATCTTTCAATTGGCAATAGGTCTCAATTAAGCTAGTAAACGTAGCTTTAAACCCAGTCATCCGATTTTCAAAAGAAACATATATTCATGTTTCCCACGGTCTGAAAAGACCAAAAGTCATTCAATTTTCAAACACAAACTTTCCCTAGAAAGTTAGACCAAAGCTCTTTTTTATAACTGGACTCAATTCAGGCAGAAAATGTAACTTTTGAAACACTGATCAGATTTGCAAAAGAAACACATATTCTTGTTCCTCACAGTCTGAAAAGCAAAAAAACACATTCAATTTTCAAGTACAAACTTTCCCTGAGGAGATAAACAAATCGGTATCTCACAATTGGCAATAGGACTCAATTCAGACAGAAAATGTAACTTTTCACACACAGCTCAGATTTGCAAAAGAAACACATATTCTTGTTCCTCACAGTCTAAAAAGCACAAAAACACCTTCAATTTTCAAGGACGAACTTTCCTTGAGGCGATAAACCAATCTGTATCTCACAATTGGCAATAGGACTCAATTCAGACAGAAAATGTAACTTTTCACACACTGCTCAGATTTGCAAAAGAAACACATATTCTTGTTCCTCACAGTCTAAAAAGCACAAAAACACATTCAATTTTCAAGGACGAACTTTCCTTGAGGCGATAAACCAATCTGTATCTCACAATTGGCAATAGGACTCATTTCAGACAGAAAATGTAACCTTTCACAGACTGCTCAGATTTGCAAAAGAAATACCTATTCTTGTTCCTCATAGTCTGAAAAGCACAAAAACACATTCAATTTTCAGGTACGAACTTCCCTTGTTGAGATAAACTAATCTGTACCTTACATTTGGCAATAGGACTCAATGAAGCTAGAAAACGTAACTTTAGAGACAGTTGTCCGATTTTCAAAAGGAACACATATTCATGTTTCCCATGGTCTGAAAAGACCAAAAGTCATTCAATTTTCAAACACGAACTTTCCCTAGAAACTTAGACCAAAGTTCATTTTTATAACTGGACTCAATTCAGACAGAAAATGTAACTTTTCACACACTGCTCAGATTTGCAAAAGAAACACATATTCTTGTTCCTCACAGTCTGAAAAGTACAAAAACACATTCAATTTTCAACTACGAACTTTCCCTGAGGAGATAAACCAATCTGTGTCTCACAAATGGCAATAGGACTCAATTCAGACAGAAAATGTAACCTTTCACACACTGCTCAGATTTGCAAAAGAAACACATATTCCTGTTCCTCATAGTCTGAAAAGCAAAAAAAACCCATTCAATTTTCAAGTACGAACCCTCCCTGAGTAGATAAACCAATCTGTATCTCACAAATGGCAATAGGACTCAATTCAGAAAGAAAATGTATCTTTAGAAACAGTGTTCTCATTTACAAAAGAAGCACATATTCTTGTTCCTCATAGTCTGAAAAGCACAAAAACACATTCAATTTTCAAGTACGAACTTTCCCTGAGTAGATAAACCAATCTGTGTCTCACAAATGGCAATAGGACTCAATTCAGAAAAAAATGTATCTTTAGACACAGTGATCTGATTTACAAAAGAAGCACATATTCTTGTTCCTCACAGTCTGAAAAGCACGAAAACACATTCACTTTTCAAGTACGAACTTTCCTTGAGGAGATAAACCAATCTGTATCTCACAATTGGCAATAGGACTCAATTCAGACAGAAAATGTAACTTTTCACACACTGCTCAGATTTGCAAAAGAAACACATATTCTTGTTCCTCACAGTCTAAAAAGCACAAAAACACATTCAATTTTCAAGGACGAACTTTCCTTGAGGCGATAAACCAATCTGTATCTCACAATTGGCAATAGGACTCATTTCAGACAGAAAATGTAACCTTTCACAGACTGCTCAGATTTGCAAAAGAAATACCTATTCTTGTTCCTCATAGTCTGAAAAGCACAAAAACACATTCAATTTTCAGGTACGAACTTCCCTTGTTGAGATAAACTAATCTGTACCTTACATTTGGCAATAGGACTCAATGAAGCTAGAAAACGTAACTTTAGAGACAGTTGTCCGATTTTCAAAAGGAACACATATTCATGTTTCCCATGGTCTGAAAAGACCAAAAGTCATTCAATTTTCAAACACGAACTTTCCCTAGAAACTTAGACCAAAGTTCATTTTTATAACTGGACTCAATTCAGACAGAAAATGTAACTTTTCACACACTGCTCAGATTTGCAAAAGAAACACATATTCTTGTTCCTCACAGTCTGAAAAGTACAAAAACACATTCAATTTTCAACTACGAACTTTCCCTGAGGAGATAAACCAATCTGTATCTCACAATTGCCAATAGGACTCAATTCAGACAGATAATGTATCTTTAGACACAGTGATCTGATTTACAAAAGAAGCACATATTCTTGTTCCTCACAGTCTGAAAAGCACAAAAACACATTCAATTTTCGAGTACAAACTTTCCCTGAGGAGATAAACCAATCTGTATCTCACAATTGGCAATAGGACTCAATTCAGACAGAAAATGTAACCTTTCACACACTGCTCAGATTTGCAAAAGAAACACATATTCCTGTTCCTCATAGTCTGAAAACCACAAAAACACATTCAATTTTCAAGTACGAACTTTCCTTGAGGAGGTAAAACAAATCTGTATCTTTCAATTGGCAATAGGTCTCAATTAAGCTAGTAAACGTAGCTTTAAACCCAGTGATCCGATTTTCAAAAGAAACATATATTCATGTTTCCCACGGTCTGAAAAGACCAAAAGTCATTCAATTTTCAAACACAAACTTTCCCTAGAAAGTTAGACCAAAGCTCTTTTTTATAACTGGACTCAATTCAGGCAGAAAATGTAACTTTTGAAACACTGATCAGATTTGCAAAAGAAACACATATTCTTGTTCCTCACAGTCTGAAAAGCAAAAAAACACATTCAATTTTCAAGTACAAACTTTCCCTGAGGAGATAAACCAATCTGTATCTCACAATTGGCAATAGGACTCAATTCAGACAGAAAATGTAACTTTTCACACACTGCTCAGATTTGCAAAAGAAACACATATTCTTGTTCCTCACAGTCTGAAATGTAAAAAAACACATTCAATTTTCAAGTATGAACTTTCCCGGAGGAGATAAACCAATCTGTATCTCACAATTGGCAATAGGACTCATTTCAGACAGAAAATGTAACCTTTCACAGACTGCTCAGATTTGCAAAAGAAATACCTATTCTTGTTCCTCATAGTCTGAAAAGCACAAAAACACATTCAATTTTCAAGTACGAACTTCCCTTGTTGAGATAAACTAATCTGTACCTTACATTTGGCAATAGGACTCAATGAAGCTAGAAAACGTAACTTTAGAGACAGTGGTCCGATTTTCAAAAGGAACACATATTCATGTTTCCCATGGTCTGAAAAGACCAAAAGTCATTCAATTTTCAAACACCAACTTTCCCTAGAAACTTAGACCAAAGTTCATTTTTATAACTGGACTCAATTCAGACAGAAAATGTAACTTTTCACACACTGCTCAGATTTGCAAAAGAAACACATATTCTTGTTCCTCACAGTCTGAAAAGTACAAAAACACATTCAATTTTCAACTACGAACTTTCCCTAAGGAGATAAACCAATCTGTATCTCACAATTGCCAATAGGACTCAATTCAGACAGATAATGTATCTTTACACACAGTGATCTGATTTACAAAAGAAGCACATATTCTTGTTCCTCACAGTCTGAAAAGCACAAAAACACATTCAATTTTCGAGTACAAACTTTCCCTGAGGAGATAAACCAATCTGTATCTCACAATTGGCAATAGGACTCAATTCAGACAGAAAATGTAACCTTTCACACACTGCTCAGATTTGCAAAAGAAACACATATTCCTGTTCCTCATAGTCTGAAAACCACAAAAACACATTCAATTTTCAAGTACGAACTTTCCTTGAGGAGGTAAAACAAATCTGTATCTTTCAATTGGCAATAGGTCTCAATTAAGCTAGTAAACGTAGCTTTAAACCCAGTCATCCGATTTTCAAAAGAAACATATATTCATGTTTCCCACGGTCTGAAAAGACCAAAAGTCATTCAATTTTCAAACACAAACTTTCCCTAGAAAGTTAGACCAAAGCTCTTTTTTATAACTGGACTCAATTCAGGCAGAAAATGTAACTTTTGAAACACTGATCAGATTTGCAAAAGAAACACATATTCTTGTTCCTCACAGTCTGAAAAGCAAAAAAACACATTCAATTTTCAAGTACAAACTTTCCCTGAGGAGATAAACAAATCGGTATCTCACAATTGGCAATAGGACTCAATTCAGACAGAAAATGTAACTTTTCACACACAGCTCAGATTTGCAAAAGAAACACATATTCTTGTTCCTCACAGTCTAAAAAGCACAAAAACACCTTCAATTTTCAAGGACGAACTTTCCTTGAGGCGATAAACCAATCTGTATCTCACAATTGGCAATAGGACTCAATTCAGACAGAAAATGTAACTTTTCACACACTGCTCAGATTTGCAAAAGAAACACATATTCTTGTTCCTCACAGTCTAAAAAGCACAAAAACACATTCAATTTTCAAGGACGAACTTTCCTTGAGGCGATAAACCAATCTGTATCTCACAATTGGCAATAGGACTCATTTCAGACAGAAAATGTAACCTTTCACAGACTGCTCAGATTTGCAAAAGAAATACCTATTCTTGTTCCTCATAGTCTGAAAAGCACAAAAACACATTCAATTTTCAGGTACGAACTTCCCTTGTTGAGATAAACTAATCTGTACCTTACATTTGGCAATAGGACTCAATGAAGCTAGAAAACGTAACTTTAGAGACAGTTGTCCGATTTTCAAAAGGAACACATATTCATGTTTCCCATGGTCTGAAAAGACCAAAAGTCATTCAATTTTCAAACACGAACTTTCCCTAGAAACTTAGACCAAAGTTCATTTTTATAACTGGACTCAATTCAGACAGAAAATGTAACTTTTCACACACTGCTCAGATTTGCAAAAGAAACACATATTCTTGTTCCTCACAGTCTGAAAAGTACAAAAACACATTCAATTTTCAACTACGAACTTTCCCTGAGGAGATAAACCAATCTGTGTCTCACAAATGGCAATAGGACTCAATTCAGACAGAAAATGTAACCTTTCACACACTGCTCAGATTTGCAAAAGAAACACATATTCCTGTTCCTCATAGTCTGAAAAGCAAAAAAACCCCATTCAATTTTCAAGTACGAACCCTCCCTGAGTAGATAAACCAATCTGTATCTCACAAATGGCAATAGGACTCAATTCAGAAAGAAAATGTATCTTTAGAAACAGTGTTCTCATTTACAAAAGAAGCACATATTCTTGTTCCTCATAGTCTGAAAAGCACAAAAACACATTCAATTTTCAAGTACGAACTTTCCCTGAGTAGATAAACCAATCTGTGTCTCACAAATGGCAATAGGACTCAATTCAGAAAAAAATGTATCTTTAGACACAGTGATCTGATTTACAAAAGAAGCACATATTCTTGTTCCTCACAGTCTGAAAAGCACGAAAACACATTCACTTTTCAAGTACGAACTTTCCTTGAGGAGATAAACCAATCTGTATCTCACAATTGGCAATAGGACTCAATTCAGACAGAAAATGTAACTTTTCACACACTGCTCAGATTTGCAAAAGAAACACATATTCTTGTTCCTCACAGTCTAAAAAGCACAAAAACACATTCAATTTTCAAGGACGAACTTTCCTTGAGGCGATAAACCAATCTGTATCTCACAATTGGCAATAGGACTCATTTCAGACAGAAAATGTAACCTTTCACAGACTGCTCAGATTTGCAAAAGAAATACCTATTCTTGTTCCTCATAGTCTGAAAAGCACAAAAACACATTCAATTTTCAGGTACGAACTTCCCTTGTTGAGATAAACTAATCTGTACCTTACATTTGGCAATAGGACTCAATGAAGCTAGAAAACGTAACTTTAGAGACAGTTGTCCGATTTTCAAAAGGAACACATATTCATGTTTCCCATGGTCTGAAAAGACCAAAAGTCATTCAATTTTCAAACACGAACTTTCCCTAGAAACTTAGACCAAAGTTCATTTTTATAACTGGACTCAATTCAGACAGAAAATGTAACTTTTCACACACTGCTCAGATTTGCAAAAGAAACACATATTCTTGTTCCTCACAGTCTGAAAAGTACAAAAACACATTCAATTTTCAACTACGAACTTTCCCTGAGGAGATAAACCAATCTGTATCTCACAATTGCCAATAGGACTCAATTCAGACAGATAATGTATCTTTAGACACAGTGATCTGATTTACAAAAGAAGCACATATTCTTGTTCCTCACAGTCTGAAAAGCACAAAAACACATTCAATTTTCGAGTACAAACTTTCCCTGAGGAGATAAACCAATCTGTATCTCACAATTGGCAATAGGACTCAATTCAGACAGAAAATGTAACCTTTCACACACTGCTCAGATTTGCAAAAGAAACACATATTCCTGTTCCTCATAGTCTGAAAACCACAAAAACACATTCAATTTTCAAGTACGAACTTTCCTTGAGGAGGTAAAACAAATCTGTATCTTTCAATTGGCAATAGGTCTCAATTAAGCTAGTAAACGTAGCTTTAAACCCAGTGATCCGATTTTCAAAAGAAACATATATTCATGTTTCCCACGGTCTGAAAAGACCAAAAGTCATTCAATTTTCAAACACAAACTTTCCCTAGAAAGTTAGACCAAAGCTCTTTTTTATAACTGGACTCAATTCTGGCAGAAAATGTAACTTTTGAAACACTGATCAGATTTGCAAAAGAAACACATATTCTTGTTCCTCACAGTCTGAAAAGCAAAAAAACACATTCAATTTTCAAGTACAAACTTTCCCTGAGGAGATAAACCAATCTGTATCTCACAATTGGCAATAGGACTCAATTCAGACAGAAAATGTAACTTTTCACACACTGCTCAGATTTGCAAAAGAAACACATATTCTTGTTCCTCACAGTCTGAAATGTAAAAAAACACATTCAATTTTCAAGTATGAACTTTCCCGGAGGAGATAAACCAATCTGTATCTCACAATTGGCAATAGGACTCATTTCAGACAGAAAATGTAACCTTTCACAGACTGCTCAGATTTGCAAAAGAAATACCTATTCTTGTTCCTCATAGTCTGAAAAGCACAAAAACACATTCAATTTTCAAGTACGAACTTCCCTTGTTGAGATAAACTAATCTGTACCTTACATTTGGCAATAGGACTCAATGAAGCTAGAAAACGTAACTTTAGAGACAGTGGTCCGATTTTCAAAAGGAACACATATTCATGTTTCCCATGGTCTGAAAAGACCAAAAGTCATTCAATTTTCAAACACCAACTTTCCCTAGAAACTTAGACCAAAGTTCATTTTTATAACTGGACTCAATTCAGACAGAAAATGTAACTTTTCACACACTGCTCAGATTTGCAAAAGAAACACATATTCTTGTTCCTCACAGTCTGAAAAGTACAAAAACACATTCAATTTTCAACTACGAACTTTCCCTAAGGAGATAAACCAATCTGTATCTCACAATTGCCAATAGGACTCAATTCAGACAGATAATGTATCTTTACACACAGTGATCTGATTTACAAAAGAAGCACATATTCTTGTTCCTCACAGTCTGAAAAGCACAAAAACACATTCAATTTTCGAGTACAAACTTTCCCTGAGGAGATAAACCAATCTGTATCTCACAATTGGCAATAGGACTCAATTCAGACAGAAAATGTAACCTTTCACACACTGCTCAGATTTGCAAAAGAAACACATATTCCTGTTCCTCACAGTCTGAAAAGCAAAAAAACACATTCAATTTTCAAGTACAAACTTTCCCTGAGGAGATAAACAAATCGGTATCTCACAATTGGCAATAGGACTCAATTCAGACAGAAAATGTAACTTTAGACACAGTGATCCCATTTACAAAAGATACACATATTCATGTTTCCCATGGTCTGAAAAAGCCAAAACACATTCAATTTTCCAACACAAACTTTCCCTAAAAAGTTAGACCAATGCTGTTTTTGATAACTGGACTCAATTCAGACAGAAAATGTAACTTTTCACACACTGCTCAGATTTGCAAAAGAAACACATATTCTTGTTCCTCAGTCTGAAAAGCACAAAAACACATTCAATTTTCAAGTACGAACTTTCCCTGAGGAGATAAACCAATCTGTATCTCACAATTGGCAAAAGGACTCAATTCAGAAAAAAAATGTAACTTTTGAAACACTGCTCAGATTTGGAAAAGAAACCCATATTCTTTTTCCTCATAGTCTGAAAAGTACAAAAACACATTCAATTTTCAAGTACGAAGTTTCCTTGAGGAGATAAACCAATCTGTATCTTACAATTGGCAATAGGACTCAATTAAGCTAGAAAACGTAACTTTAAACCCAGTGATCCGATTTTGAAAACAAACATATATTCATGTTTCCCACGGTCTGAAAACATCCAAAGTTATTTAATTTTCAAACACGAACTTTCCCTAGAAAGTTAGACAAAAGCTCTTTTTTATAACTGGACTCAATTCAGAAAGAAAATGTATCTTTAGACACAGTGATCTGATTTACAAAAGAAGCACATATTCTTGTTCCTCATAGTCTGAAAAGCACAAAAATACATTCAATTTTCAAGTACGAACTTTCCCTGAGGAGATAAACCAATCTGTATCTCACAAATGGCAATAGGACTCAATTCAGAAAGAAAATGTATCTTTAGACACAGTGATCTGATTTACAAAAGAAACACATATTCATGTTTCCCACGGTCTGAGAAAGCCAAAACACATTCAATTTTCAAAAACAAACTTTCCCTAAAAAGTGAGACCAATGCTGTTTTTTATAACTGGACTCAATTCAGGCAGAAAATATAACTTTTGAAACACTGCTCAGATTTGGAAAAGAAACACATATTCTTGTTCCTCACAGTCTGAAAAGCAAAAAAACACATTCAATTTTCAAGTACGAACCCTCCCTGAGTAGATAAACCAATCTGTATCTCACAAATGGCAATAGGACTCAATTCAGAAAGAAAATGTATCTTTAGAAACAGTGTTCTCATTTACAAAAGAAGCACATATTCTTGTTCCTCATAGTCTGAAAAGCACAAAAACACATTCAATTTTCAAGTACGAACTTTCCCTGAGTAGATAAACCAATCTGTGTCTCAGAAATGGCAATAGGACTCAATTCAGAAAAAAATGTATCTTTAGACACAGTGATCTGATTTACAAAAGAAGCACATATTCTTGTTCCTCACAGTCTGAAAAGCACGAAAACACATTCACTTTTCAAGTACGAACTTTCCTTGAGGAGATAAACCAATCTGTATCTCACAATTGGCAATAGGACTCAATTCAGACAGAAAATGTAACTTTTCACACACTGCTCAGATTTGCAAAAGAAACACATATTCTTGTTCCTCACAGTCTAAAAAGCACAAAAACACATTCAATTTTCAAGGACGAACTTTCCTTGAGGCGATAAACCAATCTGTATCTCACAATTGGCAATAGGACTCATTTCAGACAGAAAATGTAACCTTTCACAGACTGCTCAGATTTGCAAAAGAAATACCTATTCTTGTTCCTCATAGTCTGAAAAGCACAAAAACACATTCAATTTTCAAGTACGAACTTCCCTTGTTGAGATAAACTAATCTGTACCTTACATTTGGCAATAGGACTCAATGAAGCTAGAAAACGTAACTTTAGAGACAGTGGTCCGATTTTCAAAAGGAACACATATTCATGTTTCCCATGGTCTGAAAAGACCAAAAGTCATTCAATTTTCAAACACGAACTTTCCCTAGAAACTTAGACCAAAGTTCATTTTTATAACTGGACTCAATTCAGACAGAAAATGTAACTTTTCACACACTGCTCAGATTTGCAAAAGAAACACATATTCTTGTTCCTCACAGTCTGAAAAGTACAAAAACACATTCAATTTTCAACTACGAACTTTCCCTGAGGAGATAAACCAATCTGTATCTCACAATTGCCAATAGGACTCAATTCAGACAGATAATGTATCTTTAGACACAGTGATCTGATTTACAAAAGAAGCACATATTCTTGTTCCTCACAGTCTGAAAAGCACAAAAACACATTCAATTTTCGAGTACAAACTTTCCCTGAGGAGATAAACCAATCTGTATCTCACAATTGGCAATAGGACTCAATTCAGACAGAAAATGTAACCTTTCACACACTGCTCAGATTTGCAAAAGAAACACATATTCCTGTTCCTCATAGTCTGAAAACCACAAAAACACATTCAATTTTCAAGTACGAACTTTCCTTGAGGAGGTAAAACAAATCTGTATCTTTCAATTGGCAATAGGTCTCAATTAAGCTAGTAAACGTAGCTTTAAACCCAGTGATCCGATTTTCAAAAGAAACATATATTCATGTTTCCCACGGTCTGAAAAGACCAAAAGTCATTCAATTTTCAAACACAAACTTTCCCTAGAAAGTTAGACCAAAGCTCTTTTTTATAACTGGACTCAATTCAGGCAGAAAATGTAACTTTTGAAACACTGATCAGATTTGCAAAAGAAACACATATTCTTGTTCCTCACAGTCTGAAAAGCAAAAAAACACATTCAATTTTCAAGTACAAACTTTCCCTGAGGAGATAAACCAATCTGTATCTCACAATTGGCAATAGGACTCAATTCAGACAGAAAATGTAACTTTTCACACACTGCTCAGATTTGCAAAAGAAACACATATTCTTGTTCCTCACAGTCTGAAATGTAAAAAAACACATTCAATTTTCAAGTATGAACTTTCCCGGAGGAGATAAACCAATCTGTATCTCACAATTGGCAATAGGACTCATTTCAGACAGAAAATGTAACCTTTCACAGACTGCTCAGATTTGCAAAAGAAATACCTATTCTTGTTCCTCATAGTCTGAAAAGCACAAAAACACATTCAATTTTCAAGTACGAACTTCCCTTGTTGAGATAAACTAATCTGTACCTTACATTTGGCAATAGGACTCAATGAAGCTAGAAAACGTAACTTTAGAGACAGTGGTCCGATTTTCAAAAGGAACACATATTCATGTTTCCCATGGTCTGAAAAGACCAAAAGTCATTCAATTTTCAAACACCAACTTTCCCTAGAAACTTAGACCAAAGTTCATTTTTATAACTGGACTCAATTCAGACAGAAAATGTAACTTTTCACACACTGCTCAGATTTGCAAAAGAAACACATATTCTTGTTCCTAAGAGTCTGAAAAGTACAAAAACACATTCAATTTTCAACTACGAACTTTCCCTAAGGAGATAAACCAATCTGTATCTCACAATTGCCAATAGGACTCAATTCAGACAGATAATGTATCTTTAGACACAGTGATCTGATTTACAAAAGAAGCACATATTCTTGTTCCTCACAGTCTGAAAAGCACAAAAACACATTCAATTTTCGAGTACAAACTTTCCCTGAGGAGATAAACCAATCTGTATCTCACAATTGGCAATAGGACTCAATTCAGACAGAAAATGTAACCTTTCACACACTGCTCAGATTTGCAAAAGAAACACATATTCCTGTTCCTCATAGTCTGAAAACCACAAAAACACATTCAATTTTCAAGTACGAACTTTCCTTGAGGAGGTAAAACAAATCTGTATCTTTCAATTGGCAATAGGTCTCAATTAAGCTAGTAAACGTAGCTTTAAACCCAGTGATCCGATTTTCAAAAGAAACATATATTCATGTTTCCCACGGTCTGAAAAGACCAAAAGTCATTCAATTTTCAAACACAAACTTTCCCTAGAAAGTTAGACCAAAGCTCTTTTTTATAACTGGACTCAATTCAGGCAGAAAATGTAACTTTTGAAACACTGATCAGATTTGCAAAAGAAACACATATTCTTGTTCCTCACAGTCTGAAAAGCAAAAAAACACATTCAATTTTCAAGTACAAACTTTCCCTGAGGAGATAAACAAATCGGTATCTCACAATTGGCAATAGGACTCAATTCAGACAGAAAATGTAACTTTAGACACAGTGATCCCATTTACAAAAGATACACATATTCATGTTTCCCATGGTCTGAAAAAGCCAAAACACATTCAATTTTCCAACACAAACTTTCCCTAAAAAGTTAGACCAATGCTGTTTTTGATAACTGGACTCAATTCAGACAGAAAATGTAACTTTTCACACACTGCTCAGATTTGCAAAAGAAACACATATTCTTGTTCCTCAGTCTGAAAAGCACAAAAACACATTCAATTTTCAAGTACGAACTTTCCCTGAGGAGATAAACCAATCTGTATCTCACAATTGGCAAAAGGACTCAATTCAGAAAAAAAATGTAACTTTTGAAACACTGCTCAGATTTGGAAAAGAAACCCATATTCTTTTTCCTCATAGTCTGAAAAGTACAAAAACACATTCAATTTTCAAGTACGAAGTTTCCTTGAGGAGATAAACCAATCTGTATCTTACAATTGGCAATAGGACTCAATTAAGCTAGAAAACGTAACTTTAAACCCAGTGATCCGATTTTGAAAACAAACATATATTCATGTTTCCCACGGTCTGAAAACATCCAAAGTTATTTAATTTTCAAACACGAACTTTCCCTAGAAAGTTAGACAAAAGCTCTTTTTTATAACTGGACTCAATTCAGAAAGAAAATGTATCTTTAGACACAGTGATCTGATTTACAAAAGAAGCACATATTCTTGTTCCTCATAGTCTGAAAAGCACAAAAATACATTCAATTTTCAAGTACGAACTTTCCCTGAGGAGATAAACCAATCTGTATCTCACAAATGGCAATAGGACTCAATTCAGAAAGAAAATGTATCTTTAGACACAGTGATCTGATTTACAAAAGAAACACATATTCATGTTTCCCACGGTCTGAGAAAGCCAAAACACATTCAATTTTCAAAAACAAACTTTCCCTAAAAAGTTAGACCAATGCTGTTTTTTATAACTGGACTCAATTCAGGCAGAAAATATAACTTTTGAAACACTGCTCAGATTTGGAAAAGAAACACATATTCTTGTTCCTCACAGTCTGAAAAGCAAAAAAACACATTCAATTTTCAAGTACGAACTTTCCCTGAGGAGATAAACCAATCGGTATCTCACAATTGGCAATAGGACTCAATTCAGACAGAAAATGTAACTTTTCACACACTGCTCAGATTTGCAAAAGAAACACATATTCTTGTTCCTCACAGTCTGAAAAGCAAAAAAAACCCATTCAATTTTCAAGTACGAACCCTCCCTGAGTAGATAAACCAATCTGTATCTCACAAATGGCAATAGGACTCAATTCAGAAAGAAAATGTATCTTTAGAAACAGTGTTCTCATTTACAAAAGAAGCACATATTCTTGTTCCTCATAGTCTGAAAAGCACAAAAACACATTCAATTTTCAAGTACGAACTTTCCCTGAGTAGATAAACCAATCTGTGTCTCAGAAATGGCAATAGGACTCAATTCAGAAAAAAATGTATCTTTAGACACAGTGATCTGATTTACAAAAGAAGCACATATTCTTGTTCCTCACAGTCTGAAAAGCACGAAAACACATTCACTTTTCAAGTACGAACTTTCCTTGAGGAGATAAACCAATCTGTATCTCACAATTGGCAATAGGACTCAATTCAGACAGAAAATGTAACTTTTCACACACTGCTCAGATTTGCAAAAGAAACACATATTCTTGTTCCTCACAGTCTAAAAAGCAGAAAAACACATTCAATTTTCAAGGACGAACTTTCCTTGAGGCGATAAACCAATCTGTATCTCACAATTGGCAATAGGACTCATTTCAGACAGAAAATGTAACCTTTCACAGACTGCTCAGATTTGCAAAAGAAATACCTATTCTTGTTCCTCATAGTCTGAAAAGCACAAAAACACATTCAATTTTCAAGTACGAACTTCCCTTGTTGAGATAAACTAATCTGTACCTTACATTTGGCAATAGGACTCAATGAAGCTAGAAAACGTAACTTTAGAGACAGTGGTCCGATTTTCAAAAGGAACACATATTCATGTTTCCCATGGTCTGAAAAGACCAAAAGTCATTCAATTTTCAAACACGAACTTTCCCTAGAAACTTAGACCAAAGTTCATTTTTATAACTGGACTCAATTCAGACAGAAAATGTAACTTTTCACACACTGCTCAGATTTGCAAAAGAAACACATATTCTTGTTCCTCACAGTCTGAAAAGTACAAAAACACATTCAATTTTCAACTACGAACTTTCCCTGAGGAGATAAACCAATCGGTATCTCACAATTGGCAATAGGACTCAATTCAGACAGAAAATGTAACTTTTCACACACTGCTCAGATTTGCAAAAGAAACACATATTCTTGTTCCTCACAGTCTGAAAAGCAAAAAAAACCCATTCAATTTTCAAGTACGAACCCTCCCTGAGTAGATAAACCAATCTGTATCTCACAAATGGCAATAGGACTCAATTCAGAAAGAAAATGTATCTTTAGAAACAGTGTTCTCATTTACAAAAGAAGCACATATTCTTGTTCCTCATAGTCTGAAAAGCACAAAAACACATTCAATTTTCAAGTACGAACTTTCCCTGAGTAGATAAACCAATCTGTGTCTCAGAAATGGCAATAGGACTCAATTCAGAAAAAAATGTATCTTTAGACACAGTGATCTGATTTACAAAAGAAGCACATATTCTTGTTCCTCACAGTCTGAAAAGCACGAAAACACATTCACTTTTCAAGTACGAACTTTCCTTGAGGAGATAAACCAATCTGTATCTCACAATTGGCAATAGGACTCAATTCAGACAGAAAATGTAACTTTTCACACACTGCTCAGATTTGCAAAAGAAACACATATTCTTGTTCCTCACAGTCTAAAAAGCAGAAAAACACATTCAATTTTCAAGGACGAACTTTCCTTGAGGCGATAAACCAATCTGTATCTCACAATTGGCAATAGGACTCATTTCAGACAGAAAATGTAACCTTTCACAGACTGCTCAGATTTGCAAAAGAAATACCTATTCTTGTTCCTCATAGTCTGAAAAGCACAAAAACACATTCAATTTTCAAGTACGAACTTCCCTTGTTGAGATAAACTAATCTGTACCTTACATTTGGCAATAGGACTCAATGAAGCTAGAAAACGTAACTTTAGAGACAGTGGTCCGATTTTCAAAAGGAACACATATTCATGTTTCCCATGGTCTGAAAAGACCAAAAGTCATTCAATTTTCAAACACGAACTTTCCCTAGAAACTTAGACCAAAGTTCATTTTTATAACTGGACTCAATTCAGACAGAAAATGTAACTTTTCACACACTGCTCAGATTTGCAAAAGAAACACATATTCTTGTTCCTCACAGTCTGAAAAGTACAAAAACACATTCAATTTTCAACTACGAACTTTCCCTGAGGAGATAAACCAATCTGTATCTCACAATTGCCAATAGGACTCAATTCAGACAGATAATGTATCTTTAGACACAGTGATCTGATTTACAAAAGAAGCACATATTCTTGTTCCTCACAGTCTGAAAAGCACAAAAACACATTCAATTTTCGAGTACAAACTTTCCCTGAGGAGATAAACCAATCTGTATCTCACAATTGGCAATAGGACTCAATTCAGACAGAAAATGTAACTTTTGAAACACTGATCAGATTTGCAAAAGAAACACATATTCTTGTTCCTCACAGTCTGAAAAGCAAAAAAACACATTCAATTTTCAAGTACAAACTTTCCCTGAGGAGATAAACCAATCTGTATCTCACAATTGGCAATAGGACTCAATTCAGACAGAAAATGTAACTTTTCACACACTGCTCAGATTTGCAAAAGAAACACATATTCTTGTTCCTCACAGTCTGAAATGTAAAAAAACACATTCAATTTTCAAGTATGAACTTTCCCGGAGGAGATAAACCAATCTGTATCTCACAATTGGCAATAGGACTCATTTCAGACAGAAAATGTAACCTTTCACAGACTGCTCAGATTTGCAAAAGAAATACCTATTCTTGTTCCTCATAGTCTGAAAAGCACAAAAACACATTCAATTTTCAAGTACGAACTTCCCTTGTTGAGATAAACTAATCTGTACCTTACATTTGGCAATAGGACTCAATGAAGCTAGAAAACGTAACTTTAGAGACAGTGGTCCGATTTTCAAAAGGAACACATATTCATGTTTCCCATGGTCTGAAAAGACCAAAAGTCATTCAATTTTCAAACACGAACTTTCCCTAGAAACTTAGACCAAAGTTCATTTTTATAACTGGACTCAATTCAGACAGAAAATGTAACTTTTCACACACTGCTCAGATTTGCAAAAGAAACACATATTCTTGTTCCTCACAGTCTGAAAAGTACAAAAACACATTCAATTTTCAACTACGAACTTTCCCTGAGGAGATAAACCAATCTGTATCTCACAATTGCCAATAGGACTCAATTCAGACAGATAATGTATCTTTAGACACAGTGATCTGATTTACAAAAGAAGCACATATTCTTGTTCCTCACAGTCTGAAAAGCACAAAAACACATTCAATTTTCGAGTACAAACTTTCCCTGAGGAGATAAACCAATCTGTATCTCACAATTGGCAATAGGACTCAATTCAGACAGAAAATGTAACCTTTCACACACTGCTCAGATTTGCAAAAGAAACACATATTCCTGTTCCTCATAGTCTGAAAACCACAAAAACACATTCAATTTTCAAGTACGAACTTTCCTTGAGGAGGTAAAACAAATCTGTATCTTTCAATTGGCAATAGGTCTCAATTAAGCTAGTAAACGTAGCTTTAAACCCAGTGATCCGATTTTCAAAAGAAACATATATTCATGTTTCCCACGGTCTGAAAAGACCAAAAGTCATTCAATTTTCAAACACAAACTTTCCCTAGAAAGTTAGACCAAACCTCTTTTTTATAACTGGACTCAATTCAGGCAGAAAATGTAACTTTTGAAACACTGCTCAGATTTGGAAAAGAAACACATATTCTTGTTCCTCACAGTCTGAAAAGCAAAAAAACACATTCAATTTTCAAGTACGAACTTTCCCTGAGGAGATAAACCAATCGGTATCTCACAATTGGCAATAGGACTCAATTCAGACAGAAAATGTAACTTTTCACACAGTGCTCAGATTTGCAAAAGAAACACATATTCTTGTTCCTCACAGTCTGAAAAGCAAAAAAAAAACCATTCAATTTTCAAGTACGAACCCTCCCTGAGTAGATAAACCAATCTGTATCTCACAAATGGCAATAGGACTCAATTCAGAAAGAAAATGTATCTTTAGAAACAGTGTTCTCATTTACAAAAGAAGCACATATTCTTGTTCCTCATAGTCTGAAAAGCACAAAAACACATTCAATTTTCAAGTACGAACTTTCCCTGAGTAGATAAACCAATCTGTGTCTCACAAATGGCAATAGGACTCAATTCAGAAAAAAATGTATCTTTAGACACAGTGATCTGATTTACAAAAGAAGCACATATTCTTGTTCCTCACAGTCTGAAAAGCACGAAAACACATTCACTTTTCAAGTACGAACTTTCCTTGAGGAGATAAACCAATCTGTATCTCACAATTGGCAATAGGACTCAATTCAGACAGAAAATGTAACTTTTCACACACTGCTCAGATTTGCAAAAGAAACACATATTCTTGTTCCTCACAGTCTAAAAAGCACAAAAACACATTCAATTTTCAAGGACGAACTTTCCCGGAGGAGATAAACCAATCTGTATCTCACAATTGGCAATAGGACTCATTTCAGACAGAAAATGTAACCTTTCACAGACTGCTCAGATTTGCAAAAGAAATACCTATTCTTGTTCCTCATAGTCTGAAAAGCACAAAAACACATTCAATTTTAAAGTACGAACTTCCCTTGTTGAGATAAACTAATCTGTACCTTACATTTGGCAATAGGACTCAATGAAGCTAGAAAACGTAACTTTAGAGACAGTGGTCCGATTTTCAAAAGGAACACATATTCATGTTTCCCATGGTCTGAAAAGACCAAAAGTCATTCAATTTTCAAACACGAACTTTCCCTAGAAACTTAGACCAAAGTTCATTTTTATAACTGGACTCAATTCAGACAGAAAATGTAACTTTTCACACACTGCTCAGATTTGCAAAAGAAACACATATTCTTGTTCCTCACAGTCTGAAAAGTACAAAAACACATTCAATTTTCAACTACGAACTTTCCCTCAGGAGATAAACCAATCTGTATCTCACAATTGCCAATAGGACTCAGTTCAGACAGATAATGTATCTTTAGACACAGTGATCTGATTTACAAAAGAAGCACATATTCTTGTTCCTCACAGTCTGAAAAGCACAAAAACACATTCAATTTTCGAGTATGAACTTTCCCCGAGGAGATAAACCAATCTGTATCTCACAATTGGCAATAGGACTCAATTCAGACAGAAAATGTAACCTTTCACACAGTGCTCAGATTTGCAAAAGAAACACATATTCTTGTTCCTCATAGTCTGAAAACCACAAAAACACATTCAATTTTCAAGTACGAACTTTCCTTGAGGAGGTAAAACAAATCTGTATCTTTCAATTGGCAATAGGTCTCAATTAAGCTAGTAAACGTAGCTTTAAACCCAGTGATCCGATTTTCAAAAGAAACATATATTCATGTTTCCCACGGTCTGAAAAGACCAAAAGTCATTCAATTTTCAAACACAAACTTTCCCTAGAAAGTTAGACCAAAGCTCTTTTTTATAACTGGACTCAATTCAGGCAGAAAATGTAACTTTTGAAACACTGATCAGATTTGCAAAAGAAACACATATTCTTGTTCCTCACAGTCTGAAAAGCAAAAAAACACATTCAATTTTCAAGTACAAACTTTCCCTGAGGAGATAAACAAATCGGTATCTCACAATTGGCAATAGGACTCAATTCAGACAGAAAATGTAACTTTTCACACACAGCTCAGATTTGCAAAAGAAACACATATTCTTGTTCCTCACAGTCTAAAAAGCACAAAAACACATTCAATTTTCAAGGACGAACTTTCCTTGAGGCGATAAACCAATCTGTATCTCACAATTGGCAATAGGACTCAATTCAGACAGAAAATGTAACTTTTCACACACTGCTCAGATTTGCAAAAGAAACACATATTCTTGTTCCTCACAGTCTGAAATGTAAAAAAACACATTCAATTTTCAAGTATGAACTTTCCCGGAGGAGATAAACCAATCTGTATCTCACAATTGGCAATAGGACTCATTTCAGACAGAAAATGTAACCTTTCACAGACTGCTCAGATTTGCAAAAGAAATACCTATTCTTGTTCCTCATAGTCTGAAAAGCACAAAAACACATTCAATTTTCAAGTACGAACTTCCCTTGTTGAGATAAACTAATCTGTACCTTACATTTGGCAATAGGACTCAATTAAGTTAGAAAACGTAACTTTAAACCCAGTGATCCGATTTTGAAAACAAACATATATTCATGTTTCCCATGGTCTGAAAACACCCAAAGTTATTCAATTTTCAAACACGAACTTTCCCTAGAAAGTTAATCAAAAGCTCTTTTTTATAACTGGACTCAATTGAGGCAGAAAATGTAATTTTTGAAACAATGCTCAGATTTGGAAAGAAACACATATTCTTGTTCCTCACAGTCTGAAAAGTACAAAAACACATTCAATTTTCAAGTACGAACTTTCCCTGAGGAGATAAACCAATCTGTATCTCACAATTGGCAATAGGACTCAATTCAGAAAGAAAATGTAACCTTTCACAGACTGCTCAGATTTGCAAAAGAAATACCTATTCTTGTTCCTCATAGTCTGAAAAGCACAAAAACACATTCAAGTTTCAAGTACGAACTTCCCTTGTTGAGATAAACTAATCTGTACCTTACATTTGGCAATAGGACTCAATGAAGCTAGAAAACGTAACTTTAGAGACAGTGGTCCGATTTTCAAAAGGAACACATATTCATGTTTCCCATGGTCTGAAAAGACCAAGAGTCATTCAATTTTCAAACACGAACTTTCCCTAGAAACTTAGACCAAAGTTCATTTTTATAACTGGACTCAATTCAGACAGAAAATGTAACTTTTCACACACTGCTCAGATTTGCAAAAGAAACACATATTCTTGTTCCTCACAGTCTCAAAAGTACAAAAACACATTCAATTTTCAACTACGAACTTTCCCTGAGGAGATAAATCAATCTGTATCTCACAATTGGCAATAGGACTCAATTCAGACAGAAAATGTAACTTTTCACACACTGCTCAGATTTGCAAAAGAAACACATATTCTTGTTCCTCACAGTCTGAAATGTAAAAAAACACATTCAATTTTCAAGTATGAACTTTCCCGGAGGAGATAAACCAATCTGTATCTCACAATTGGCAATAGGACTCATTTCAGACAGAAAATGTAACCTTTCACAGACTGCTCAGATTTGCAAAAGAAATACCTATTCTTGTTCCTCATAGTCTGAAAAGCACAAAAACACATTCAATTTTCAAGTACGAACTTCCCTTGTTGAGATAAACTAATCTGTACCTTACATTTGGCAATAGGACTCAATGAAGCTAGAAAACGTAACTTTAGAGACAGTGGTCCGATTTTCAAAAGGAACACATATTCATGTTTCCCATGGTCTGAAAAGACCAAAAGTCATTCAATTTTCAAACACGAACTTTCCCTAGAAACTTAGACCAAAGTTCATTTTTATAACTGGACTCAATTCAGACAGAAAATGTAACTTTTCACACACTGCTCAGATTTGCAAAAGAAACACATATTCTTGTTCCTCACAGTCTGAAAAGTACAAAAACACATTCAATTTTCAAGTATGAACTTTCCCTGAGGAGATAAACCAATCTGTATCTCACAATTGCCAATAGGACTCAATTCAGACAGATAATGTATGTTTAGACACAGTGATCTGATTTACAAAAGAAGCACATATTCTTGTTCCTCACAGTCTGAAAAGACAAAAACACATTCAATTTTCAAGTACGAACTTTCCCTGAGGAGATAAACCAATCTGTATCTTACAATTGGCAATAGGACTCAATTAAGTTAGAAAACGTAACTTTAAACCCAGTGATCCGATTTTGAAAACAAACATATATTCATGTTTCCCATGGTCTGAAAACACCCAAAGTTATTCAATTTTCAAACACGAACTTTCCCTAGAAAGTTAATCAAAAGCTCTTTTTTATAACTGGACTCAATTCAGGCAGAAAATGTAATTTTTGAAACAATGCTCAGATTTGGAAAGAAACACATATTCTTGTTCCTCACAGTCTGAAAAGTACAAAAACACATTCAATTTTCAAGTACGAACTTTCCCTGAGGAGATAAACCAATCTGTATCTCACAATTGGCAATAGGACTCAATTCAGAAAGAAAATGTAACCTTTCACAGACTGCTCAGATTTGCAAAAGAAATACCTATTCTTGTTCCTCATAGTCTGAAAAGCACAAAAACACATTCAATTTTCAAGTACGAACTTCCCTTGTTGAGATAAACTAATCTGTACCTTACATTTGGCAATAGGACTCAATGAAGCTAGAAAACGTAACTTTAGAGACAGTGGTCCGATTTTCAAAAGGAACACATATTCATGTTTCCCATGGTCTGAAAAGACCAAGAGTCATTCAATTTTCAAACACGAACTTTCCCTAGAAACTTAGACCAAAGTTCATTTTTATAACTGGACTCAATTCAGACAGAAAATGTAACTTTTCACACACTGCTCAGATTTGCAAAAGAAACACATATTCTTGTTCCTCACAGTCTGAAAAGTACAAAAACACATTCAATTTTCAACTACGAACTTTCCCTGAGGAGATAAATCAATCTGTATCTCACAATTGCCAATAGGACTCAATTCAGACAGATAATGTATCTTTAGACACAGTGATCTGATTTACAAAAGAAGCACATATTCTTGTTCCTCACAGTCTGAAAAGCACAAAAACACATTCAATTTTCAAGTACAAACTTTCCCTGAGGAGATAAACAAATCGGTATCTCACAATTGGCAATAGGACTCAATTCAGACAGAAAATGTAACTTTTCACACACAGCTCAGATTTGCAAAAGAAACACATATTCTTGTTCCTCACAGTCTAAAAAGCACAAAAACACATTCAATTTTCAAGGACGAACTTTCCTTGAGGCGGTAAACCAATCTGTATCTCACAATTGGCAATAGGACTCAATTCAGACAGAAAATGTAACTTTTCACACACTGCTCAGATTTGCAAAAGAAACACATATTCTTGTTCCTCACAGTCTGAAATGTAAAAAAACACATTCAATTTTCAAGTATGAACTTTCCCGGAGGAGATAAACCAATCTGTATCTCACAATTGGCAATAGGACTCATTTCAGACAGAAAATGTAACCTTTCACAGACTGCTCAGATTTGCAAAAGAAATACCTATTCTTGTTCCTCATAGTCTGAAAAGCACAAAAACACATTCAATTTTCAAGTACGAACTTCCCTTGTTGAGATAAACTAATCTGTACCTTACATTTGGCAATAGGACTCAATGAAGCTAGAAAACGTAACTTTAGAGACAGTGGTCCGATTTTCAAAAGGAACACATATTCATGTTTCCCATGGTCTGAAAAGACCAAAAGTCATTCAATTTTCAAACACGAACTTTCCCTAGAAACTTAGACCAAAGTTCATTTTTATAACTGGACTCAATTCAGACAGAAAATGTAACTTTTCACACACTGCTCAGATTTGCAAAAGAAACACATATTCTTGTTCCTCACAGTCTGAAAAGTACAAAAACACATTCAATTTTCAAGTATGAACTTTCCCTGAGGAGATAAACCAATCTGTATCTCACAATTGCCAATAGGACTCAATTCAGACAGATAATGTATGTTTAGACACAGTGATCTGATTTACAAAAGAAGCACATATTCTTGTTCCTCACAGTCTGAAAAGCACAAAAACACATTCAATTTTCAAGTACGAACTTTCCCTGAGGAGATAAACCAATCTGTATCTTACAATTGGCAATAGGACTCAATTAAGTTAGAAAACGTAACTTTAAACCCAGTGATCCGATTTTGAAAACAAACATATATTCATGTTTCCCACGGTCTGAAAACACCCAAAGTTATTCAATTTTCAAACACGAACTTTCCCTAGAAAGTTAATCAAAAGCTCTTTTTTATAACTGGACTCAATTCAGGCAGAAAATGTAATTTTTGAAACAATGCTCAGATTTGGAAAGAAACACATATTCTTGTTCCTCACAGTCTGAAAAGTACAAAAACACATTCAATTTTCAAGTACGAACTTTCCCTGAGGAGATAAACCAATCTGTATCTCACAATTGGCAATAGGACTCAATTCAGAAAGAAAATGTAACCTTTCACAGACTGCTCAGATTTGCAAAAGAAATACCTATTCTTGTTCCTCATAGTCTGAAAAGCACAAAAACACATTCAATTTTCAAGTACGAACTTCCCTTGTTGAGATAAACTAATCTGTACCTTACATTTGGCAATAGGACTCAATGAAGCTAGAAAACGTAACTTTAGAGACAGTGGTCCGATTTTCAAAAGGAACACATATTCATGTTTCCCATGGTCTGAAAAGACCAAGAGTCATTCAATTTTCAAACACGAACTTTCCCTAGAAACTTAGACCAAAGTTCATTTTTATAACTGGATTCAATTCAGACAGAAAATGTAACTTTTCACACACTGCTCAGATTTGCAAAAGAAACACATATTCTTGTTCCTCACAGTCTGAAAAGTACAAAAACACATTCAATTTTCAACTACGAACTTTCCCTGAGGAGATAAACCAATCTGTATCTCACAATTGGCAATAGGACTCAATTCAGACAGAAAATGTAACTTTTCACACACTGCTCAGATTTGCAAAAGAAACACATATTCCTGTTCCTCATAGTCTGAAAACCACAAAAACACATTCAATTTTCAAGTACGAACTTTCCTTGAGGAGGTAAAACAAATCTGTATCTTTCAATTGGCAATAGGTCTCAATTAAGCTAGTAAACGTAGCTTTAAACCCAGTGATCCGATTTTCAAAAGAAACATATATTCATGTTTCCCACGGTCTGAAAAGACCAAAAGTCATTCAATTTTCAAACACAAACTTTCCCTAGAAAGTTAGACCAATGCTGTTTTTTATAACTGGACTCAATTCAGGCAGAAAATGTAACTTTTGAAACACTGATCAGATTTGCAAAAGAAACACATATTCTTGTTCCTCACATTGTGAAAAGCAAAAAAACACATTCAATTTTCAAGTACAAACTTTCCCTGAGGAGATAAACAAATCGGTATCTCACAATTGGCAATAGGACTCAATTCAGACAGAAAATGTAACTTTTCACACACAGCTCAGATTTGCAAAAGAAACACATATTCTTGTTCCTCACAGTCTGAAAAGTACAAAAACACATTCAATTTTCAAGTATGAACTTTCCCTGAGGAGATAAACCAATCTGTATCTCACAATTGCCAATAGGACTCAATTCAGACAGATAATGTATGTTTAGACACAGTGATCTGATTTACAAAAGAAGGACATATTCTTGTTCCTCACAGTCTGAAAAGCACAAAAACACATTCAATTTTCAAGTACGAACTTTCCCTGAGGAGATAAACCAATCTGTATCTTACAATTGGCAATAGGACTCAATTAAGTTAGAAAACGTAACTTTAAACCCAGTGATCCGATTTTGAAAACAAACATATATTCATGTTTCCCACGGTCTGAAAACACCCAAAGTTATTCAATTTTCAAACACGAACTTTCCCTAGAAAGTTAATCAAAAGCTCTTTTTTATAACTGGACTCAATTCAGGCAGAAAATGTAATTTTTGAAACAATGCTCTGATTTGGAAAGAAACACATATTCTTGTTCCTCACAGTCTGAAAAGTACAAAAACACATTCAATTTTCAAGTACGAACTTTCCCTGAGGAGATAAACCAATCTGCATCTCACAATTGGCAATATGACTCAATTCAGAAAGAAAATGTATCTTTAGACACAGTGATCTGATTTACAAAAGAAGCACATATTCTTGTTCCTCACAGTCTGAAAAGCACAAAAACACATTCAATTTTCAAGTACGAACTTTCCCTGAGGAGATAAACCAATCTGTATCTCAAAATTGGCAATAGGACTCAATTCAGACAGAAAATGTAACCTTTCACACACTGCTCAGATTTGCAAAAGAAACACATATTCCTGTTCCTCATAGTCTGAAAACCACAAAAACACATTCAATTTTCAAGTACGAACTTTCCTTGAGGAGGTAAAACAAATCTGTATCTTTCAATTGGCAATAGGTCTCAATTAAGCTAGTAAACGTAGCTTTAAACCCAGTGATCCGATTTTCAAAAGAAACATATATTCATGTTTCCCACGGTCTGAAAAGACCAAAAGTCATTCAATTTTCAAACACAAACTTTCCCTAGAAAGTTAGACCAAAGCTCTTTTTTATAACTGGACTCAATTCAGGCAGAAAATGTAACTTTTCACACACAGCTCAGATTTACAAAAGAAACACATATTCTTGTTCCTCACAGTCTAAAAAGCACAAAAACACATTCAATTTTCAAGGACGAACTTTCCTTGAGGCGATAAACCAATCTGTATCTCACAATTGGCAATAGGACTCAATTCAGACAAAAAATGTAACTTTTCACACACTGCTCAGATTTGCAAAAGAAAAACATATTCTTGTTCCTCACAGTCTGAAATGTAAAAAAACACATTCAATTTTCAAGTATGAACTTTCCCGGAGGAGATAAACCAATCTGTATCTCACAATTGGCAATAGGACTCATTTCAGACAGAAAATGTAACCTTTCACAGACTGCTCAGATTTGCAAAAGAAATACCTATTCTTGTTCCTCATAGTCTGAAAAGCACAAAAACACATTCAATTTTCAAGTACGAACTTCCCTTGTTGAGATAAACTAATCTGTACCTTACATTTGGCAATAGGACTCAATGAAGCTAGAAAACGTAACTTTAGAGACAGTGGTCCGATTTTCAAAAGGAACACATATTCATGTTTCCCATGGTCTGAAAAGACCAAAAGTCATTCAATTTTCAAACACGAACTTTCCCTAGAAACTTTGACCAAAGTTCATTTTTATAACTGGACTCAATTCAGACAGAAAATGTAACTTTTCACACACTGCTCAGATTTGCAAAAGAAACACATATTCTTGTTCCTCACAGTCTGAAAAGTACAAAAACACATTCAATTTTCAACAACGAACTTTCCCTGAGGAGATAAATCAATCTGTATCTCACAATTGCCAATAGGACTCAATTCAGACAGATAATGTATCTTTAGACACAGTGATCTGATTTACAAAAGAAGCACATATTCTTGTTCCTCACATTCTGAAAAGCAAAAAAACACATTCAATTTTCAAGTACAAACTTTCCCTGAGGAGATAAACAAATCGGTATCTCACAATTGGCAATAGGACTCAATTCAGACAGAAAATGTAACTTTTCACACACAGCTCAGATTTGCAAAAGAAACACATATTCTTGTTCCTCACAGTCTAAAAAGCACAAAAACACATTCAATTTTCAAGGACGAACTTTCCTTGAGGCGATAAACCAATCTGTATCTCACAATTGGCAATAGGACTCAATTCAGACAGAAAATGTAACTTTTCACACACTGCTCAGATTTGCAAAAGAAACACATATTCTTGTTCCTCACAGTCTGAAATGTAAAAAAACACATTCAATTTTCGAGTACAAACTTTCCCTGAGGAGATAAACCAATCTGTATCTCACAATTGGCAATAGGACTCAATTCAGACAGAAAATGTAACCTTTCACACACTGCTCAGATTTGCAAAAGAAACACATATTCCTGTTCCTCATAGTCTGAAAACCACAAAAACACATTCAGTTTTCAAGTACGAACTTTCCTTGAGGAGGTAAAACAAATCTGTATCTTTCAATTGGCAATAGGTCTCAATTAAGCTAGTAAACATAGCTTTAAACCCAGTGATCCGATTTTCAAAAGAAACATATATTCATGTTTCCCACGGTCTGAAAAGACCAAAAGTCATTCAATTTTCAAACACAAACTTTCCCTAGAAAGTTAGACCAAAGCTCTTTTTTATAACTGGACTCAATTCAGGCAGAAAATGTAACTTTTGAAACACTGATCAGATTTGCAAAAGAAACACATATTCTTGTTCCTCACAGTCTGAAAAGCAAAAAAACACATTCAATTTTCAAGTGCAAACTTTCCCTGAGGAGATAAACAAATCGGTATCTCACAATTGGCAATAGGACTCAATTCAGACAGAAAATGTAACTTTTCACACACAGCTCAGATTTGCAAAAGAAACACATATTCTTGTTCCTCACAGTCTAAAAAGCACAAAAACACATTCAATTTTCAAGGACGAACTTTCCTTGAGGCGATAAACCAATCTGTATCTCACAATTGGCAATAGGACTCATTTCAGACAGAAAATGTAACCTTTCACAGACTGCTCAGATTTGCAAAAGAAATACCTATTCTTGTTCCTCATAGTCTGAAAAGCACAAAAACACATTCAATTTTCAAGTACGAACTTCCCTTGTTGAGATAAACTAATCTGTACCTTACATTTGGCAATAGGACTCAATGAAGCTAGAAAACGTAACTTTAGAGACAGTGGTCCGATTTTCAAAAGGAACACATATTCATGTTTCCCATGGTCTGAAAAGACCAAAAGTCATTCAATTTTCAAACACGAACTTTCCCTAGAAACTTAGACCAAAGTTCATTTTTATAACTGGACTCAATTCAGACAGAAAATGTAACTTTTCACACACTGCTCAGATTTGCAAAAGAAACACATATTCTTATTCCTCACAGTCTGAAAAGTACAAAAACACATTCAATTTTCAACTACGAACTTTCCCTGAGGAGATAAACCAATCTGTATCTCACAATTGCCAATAGGACTCAATTCAGACAGATAATGTATCTTTAGACACAGTGATCTGATTTACAAAAGAAGCACATATTCTTGTTCCTCACAGTCTGAAAAGCACAAAAACACATTCAATTTTCGAGTACAAACTTTCCCTGAGGAGATAAACCAATCTGTATCTCACAATTGGCAATAGGACTCAATTCAGACAGAAAATGTAACCTTTCACACACTGCTCAGATTTGCAAAAGAAACACATATTCCTGTTCCTCATAGTCTGAAAACCACAAAAACACATTCAATTTTCAAGTACGAACTTTCCTTGAGGAGGTAAAACAAATCTGTATCTTTCAATTGGCAATAGGTCTCAATTAAGCTAGTAAACGTAGCTTTAAACCCAGTGATCCAATTTTCAAAAGAAACATATATTCATGTTTCCCACGGTCTGAAAAGACCAAAAGTCATTCAATTTTCAAACACAAACTTTCCCTAGAAAGTTGGACCAAAGCTCTTTTTTATAACTGGACTCAATTCAGGCAGAAAATGTAACTTTTGAAACACTGATCAGATTTGCAAAAGAAACACATATTCTTGTTCCTCACAGTCTGAAAAGCAAAAAAACACATTCAATTTTCAAGTACAAACTTTCCCTGAGGAGATAAACAAATCGGTATCTCACAATTGGCAATAGGACTCAATTCAGACAGAAAATGTAACTTTTCACACACAGCTCAGATTTGCAAAAGAAACACATATTCTTGTTCCTCACAGTCTAAAAAGCACAAAAACACCTTCAATTTTCAAGGACGAACTTTCCTTGAGGCGATAAACCAATCTGTATCTCACAATTGGCAATAGGACTCAATTCAGACAGAAAATGTAACTTTTCACACACTGCTCAGATTTGCAAAAGAAACACATATTCTTGTTCCTCACAGTCTAAAAAGCACAAAAACACATTCAATTTTCAAGGGCGAACTTTCCTTGAGGCAATAAACCAATCTGTATCTCACAATTGGCAATAGGACTCATTTCAGACAGAAAATGTAACCTTTCACAGACTGCTCAGATTTGCAAAAGAAATACCTATTCTTGTTCCTCATAGTCTGAAAAGCACAAAAACACATTCAATTTTCAAGTACGAACTTCCCTTGTTGAGATAAACTAATCTGTACCTTACATTTGGCAATAGGACTCAATGAAGCTAGAAAACGTAACTTTAGAGACAGTTGTCCGATTTTCAAAAGGAACACATATTCATGTTTCCCATGGTCTGAAAAGACCAAAAGTCATTCAATTTTCAAACACGAACTTTCCCTAGAAACTTAGACCAAAGTTCATTTTTATAACTGGACTCAATTCAGACAGAAAATGTAACTTTTCACACACTGCTCAGATTTGCAAAAGAAACACATATTCTTGTTCCTCACAGTCTGAAAAGTACAAAAACACATTCAATTTTCAACTACGAACTTTCCCTGAGGAGATAAACCAATCTGTATCTCACAATTGCCAATAGGACTCAATTCAGACAGATAATGTATCTTTAGACACAGTGATCTGATTTACAAAAGAGCACATATTCTTGTTCCTCACAGTCTGAAAAGCACAAAAACACATTCAATTTTCGAGTACAAACTTTCCCTGAGGAGATAAACCAATCTGTATCTCACAATTGGCAATAGGACTCAATTCAGACAGAAAATGTAACCTTTCACACACTGCTCAGATTTGCAAAAGAAACACATATTCCTGTTCCTCATAGTCTGAAAACCACAAAAACACATTCAATTTTCAAGTACGAACTTTCCTTGAGGAGGTAAAACAAATCTGTATCTTTCAATTGGCAATAGGTCTCAATTAAGCTAGTAAACGTAGCTTTAAACCCAGTGATCCGATTTTCAAAAGAAACATATATTCATGTTTCCCACGGTCTGAAAAGACCAAAAGTCATTCAATTTTCAAACACAAACTTTCCCTAGAAAGTTAGACCAAAGCTCTTTTTTATAACTGGACTCAATTCAGACAGAAAATGTAACTTTTCACACAGAGCTCAGATTTGCAAAAGAAACACATATTCTTGTTCCTCACAGTCTAAAAAGCAAAAAAACACATTCAATTTTCAAGTACAAACTTTCCCTGAGGAGATAAACAAATCGGTATCTCACAATTGGCAATAGGACTCAATTCAGACAGAAAATGTAACTTTTCACACACAGCTCAGATTTGCAAAAGAAACACATATTCTTGTTCCTCATAGTCTGAAAAGCACAAAAACACATTCAATTTTCAAGTACAAACTTTCCCTGAGGAGATAAACAAATCGGTATCTCACAATTGGCAATAGGACTCAATTCAGACAGAAAATGTAACTTTTCACACAGAGCTCAGATTTGCAAAAGAAACACATATTCTTGTTCCTCACAGTCTAAAAAGCACAAAAACGCATTCAATTTTCAAGGACGAACTTTCCTTGAGGCGATAAACCAATCTGTATCTCACAATTGGCAATAGGACTCAATTCAGACAGAAAATGTAACTTTTCACACACTGCTCAGATTTGCAAAAGAAACACATATTCTTGTTCCTCACAGTCTAAAAAGCACAAAAACACATTCAATTTTCAAGGACGAACTTTCCCGGAGGAGATAAACCAATCTGTATCTCACAATTGGCAATAGGACTCATTTCAGACAGAAAATGTAACCTTTCACAGACTGCTCAGATTTGCAAAAGAAATACCTATTCTTGTTCCTCATAGTCTGAAAAGCACAAAAACACATTCAATTTTCAGGTACGAACTTCCCTTGTTGAGATAAACTAATCTGTACCTTACATTTGGCAATAGGACTCAATGAAGCTAGAAAACGTAACTTTAGAGACAGTTGTCCGATTTTCAAAAGGAACACATATTCATGTTTCCCATGGTCTGAAAAGACCAAAAGTCATTCAATTTTCAAACACGAACTTTCCCTAGAAACTTAGACCAAAGTTCATTTTTATAACTGGACTCAATTCAGACAGAAAATGTAACTTTTCACACACTGCTCAGATTTGCAAAAGAAACACATATTCTTGTTCCTCACAGTCTGAAAAGTACAAAAACACATTCAATTTTCAACTACGAACTTTCCCTGAGGAGATAAACCAATCTGTATCTCACAATTGCCAATAGGACTCAATTCAGACAGATAATGTATCTTTAGACACAGTGATCTGATTTACAAAAGAAGCACATATTCTTGTTCCTCACAGTCTGAAAAGCACAAAAACACATTCAATTTTCGAGTACAAACTTTCCCTGAGGAGATAAACCAATCTGTATCTCACAATTGCCAATAGGACTCAATTCAGACAGATAATGTATCTTTAGACACAGTGATCTGATTTACAAAAGAAGCAGATATTCTTGTTCCTCACAGTCTGAAAACCACAAAAACACATTCAATTTTCAAGTACGAACTTTCCTTGAGGAGGTAAAACAAATCTGTATCTTTCAATTGGCAATAGGTCTCAATTAAGCTAGTAAACGTAGCTTTAAACCCAGTGATCCGATTTTCAAAAGAAACATATATTCATGTTTCCCACGGTCTGAAAAGACCAAAAGTCATTCAATTTTCAAACACAAACTTTCCCTAGAAAGTTAGACCAAAGCTCTTTTTTATAACTGGACTCAATTCAGGCAGAAAATGTAACTTTTGAAACACTGATCAGATTTGCAAAAGAAACACATATTCTTGTTCCTCACAGTCTGAAAAGCAAAAAAACACATTCAATTTTCAAGTACAAACTTTCCCTGAGGAGATAAACAAATCGGTATCTCACAATTGGCAATAGGACTCAATTCAGACAGAAAATGTAACTTTTCACACACAGCTCAGATTTGCAAAAGAAACACATATTCTTGTTCCTCATAGTCTGAAAAGCACAAAAACACATTCAATTTTCAAGTACAAACTTTCCCTGAGGAGATAAACAAATCGGTATCTCACAATTGGCAATAGGACTCAATTCAGGCAGAAAATGTAACTTTTCACACACTGCTCAGATTTGCAAAAGAAACACATATTCTTGTTCCTCACAGTCTAAAAAGCACAAAAACGCATTCAATTTTCAAGGACGAACTTTCCTTGAGGCGATAAACCAATCTGTATCTCACAATTGGCAATAGGACTCATTTCAGACAGAAAATGTAACCTTTCACAGACTGCTCAGATTTGCAAAAGAAATACCTATTCTTGTTCCTCATAGTCTGAAAAGCACAAAAACACATTCAATTTTCAAGTACGAACTTCCCTTGTTGAGATAAACTAATCTGTACCTTACATTTGGCAATAGGACTCAATGAAGCTAGAAAACGTAACTTTAGAGACAGTGGTCCGATTTTCAAAAGGAACACATATTCATGTTTCCCATGGTCTGAAAAGACCAAAAGTCATTCAATTTTCAAACACGAACTTTCCCTAGAAACTTAGACCAAAGTTCATTTTTATAACTGGACTCAATTCAGACAGAAAATGTAACTTTTCACACACTGCTCAGATTTGCAAAAGAAACACATATTCTTGTTCCTCACAGTCTGAAAAGTACAAAAACACATTCAATTTTCAACTACGAACTTTCCCTAAGGAGATAAACCAATCTGTATCTCACAATTGCCAATAGGACTCAATTCAGACAGATAATGTATCTTTAGACACAGTGATCTGATTTACAAAAGAAGCACATATTCTTGTTCCTCACAGTCTGAAAAGCACAAAAACACATTCAATTTTCGAGTACAAACTTTCCCTGAGGAGATAAACCAATCTGTATCTCACAATTGGCAATAGGACTCAATTCAGACAGAAAATGTAACCTTTCACACACTGCTCAGATTTGCAAAAGAAACACATATTCCTGTTCCTCATAGTCTGAAAACCACAAAAACACATTCAATTTTCAAGTACGAACTTTCCTTGAGGAGGTAAAACAAATCTGTATCTTTCAATTGGCAATAGGTCTCAATTAAGCTAGTAAACGTAGCTTTAAACCCAGTGATCCGATTTTCAAAAGAAACATATATTCATGTTTCCCACGGTCTGAAAAGACCAAAAGTCATTCAATTTTCAAACACAAACTTTCCCTAGAAAGTTAGACCAAAGCTCTTTTTTATAACTGGACTCAATTCAGGCAGAAAATGTAACTTTTGAAACACTGCTCAGATTTGCAAAAGAAACACATATTCTTGTTCCTCACAGTCTAAAAAGCACAAAAACACATTCAATTTTCAAGGACGAACTTTCCTTGAGGCGATAAACAAATCTGTATCTCACAATTGGCAATAGGACTCATTTCAGACAGAAAATGTAACCTTTCACAGACTGCTCAGATTTGCAAAAGAAATACCTATTCTTGTTCCTCACAGTCTGAAAAGCAAAAAAACACATTCAATTTTCAAGTACAAACTTTCCCTGAGGAGATAAACAAATCGGTATCTCACAATTGGCAATAGGACTCAATTCAGACAGAAAATGTAACTTTTCACACACAGCTCAGATTTGCAAAAGAAACACATATTCTTGTTCCTCACAGTCTAAAAAGCACAAAAACACCTTCAATTTTCAAGGACGAACTTTCCTTGAGGCGATAAACCAATCTGTATCTCACAATTGGCAATAGGACTCAATTCAGACAGAAAATGTAACTTTTCACACACTGCTCAGATTTGCAAAAGAAACACATATTCTTGTTCCTCACAGTCTAAAAAGCACAAAAACACATTCAATTTTCAAGGACGAACTTTCCTTGAGGCGATAAACCAATCGGTATCTCACAATTGGCAATAGGACTCAATTCAGACAGAAAATGTAACTTTTCATACACTGCTCAGATTGCAAAAGAAACACATATTCTTGTTCCTCACAGTCTGAAAAGCAAAAAAAAACCATTCAATTTTCAAGTACGAACCCTCCCTGAGTAGATAAACCAATCTGTATCTCACAAATGGCAATAGGACTCAATTCAGAAAGAAAATGTATCTTTAGAAACAGTGTTCTCATTTACAAAAGAAGCACATATTCTTGTTCCTCATAGTCTGAAAAGCACAAAAACACATTCAATTTTCAAGTACGAACTTTCCCTGAGTAGATAAACCAATCTGTGTCTCACAAATGGCAATAGGACTCAATTCAGAAAAAAATGTATCTTTAGACACAGTGATCTGATTTACAAAAGAAACACATATTCCTGTTCCTCATAGTCTGAAAACCACAAAAACACATTCAATTTTCAAGTACGAACTTTCCTTGAGGAGGTAAAACAAATCTGTATCTTTCAATTGGCAATAGGTCTCAATTAAGCTAGTAAACGTAGCTTTAAACCCAGTGATCCGATTTTCAAAAGAAACATATATTCATGTTTCCCACGGTCTGAAAAGACCAAAAGTCATTCAATTTTCAAACACAAACTTTCCCTAGAAAGTTAGACCAAAGCTCTTTTTTATAACTGGACTCAATTCAGGCAGAAAATGTAACTTTTGAAACACTGCTCAGATTTGCAAAAGAAACACATATTCTTGTTCCTCACAGTCTAAAAAGCACAAAAACACATTCAATTTTCAAGGACGAACTTTCCTTGAGGCGATAAACAAATCTGTATCTCACAATTGGCAATAGGACTCATTTCAGACAGAAAATGTAACCTTTCACAGACTGCTCAGATTTGCAAAAGAAATACCTATTCTTGTTCCTCACAGTCTGAAAAGCAAAAAAACACATTCAATTTTCAAGTACAAACTTTCCCTGAGGAGATAAACAAATCGGTATCTCACAATTGGCAATAGGACTCAATTCAGACAGAAAATGTAACTTTTCACACACAGCTCAGATTTGCAAAAGAAACACATATTCTTGTTCCTCACAGTCTAAAAAGCACAAAAACACCTTCAATTTTCAAGGACGAACTTTCCTTGAGGCGATAAACCAATCTGTATCTCACAATTGGCAATAGGACTCAATTCAGACAGAAAATGTAACTTTTCACACACTGCTCAGATTTGCAAAAGAAACACATATTCTTGTTCCTCACAGTCTAAAAAGCACAAAAACACATTCAATTTTCAAGGACGAACTTTCCTTGAGGCGATAAACCAATCGGTATCTCACAATTGGCAATAGGACTCAATTCAGACAGAAAATGTAACTTTTCATACACTGCTCAGATTGCAAAAGAAACACATATTCTTGTTCCTCACAGTCTGAAAAGCAAAAAAAAACCATTCAATTTTCAAGTACGAACCCTCCCTGAGTAGATAAACCAATCTGTATCTCACAAATGGCAATAGGACTCAATTCAGAAAGAAAATGTATCTTTAGAAACAGTGTTCTCATTTACAAAAGAAGCACATATTCTTGTTCCTCATAGTCTGAAAAGCACAAAAACACATTCAATTTTCAAGTACGAACTTTCCCTGAGTAGATAAACCAATCTGTGTCTCACAAATGGCAATAGGACTCAATTCAGAAAAAAATGTATCTTTAGACACAGTGATCTGATTTACAAAAGAAGCACATATTCTTGTTCCTCACAGTCTGAAAAGCACGAAAACACATTCACTTTTCAAGTACGAACTTTCCTTGAGGAGATAAACCAATCTGTATCTCACAATTGGCAATAGGACTCAATTCAGACAGAAAATGTAACTTTTCACACACTGCTCAGATTTGCAAAAGAAACACATATTCTTGTTCCTCACAGTCTAAAAAGCACAAAAACACATTCAATTTTCAAGGACGAACTTTCCTTGAGGCGATAAACCAATCTGTATCTCACAATTGGCAAAAGGACTCAATTCAGAAAAAAAATGTAACTTTTGAAACACTGCTCAGATTTGGAAAAGAAACCCATATTCTTTTTCCTCATAGTCTGAAAAGTACAAAAACACATTCAATTTTCAAGTACGAAGTTTCCTTGAGGAGATAAACCAATCTGTATCTTACAATTGGCAATAGGACTCAATTAAGCTAGAAAACGTAACTTTAAACCCAGTGATCCGATTTTGAAAACAAACATATATTCATGTTTCCCACGGTCTGAAAACATCCAAAGTTATTTAATTTTCAAACACGAACTTTCCCTAGAAAGTTAGACAAAAGCTCTTTTTTATAACTGGACTCAATTCAGAAAGAAAATGTATCTTTAGACACAGTGATCTGATTTACAAAAGAAGCACATATTCTTGTTCCTCATAGTCTGAAAAGCACAAAAATACATTCAATTTTCAAGTACGAACTTTCCCTGAGGAGATAAACCAATCTGTATCTCACAAATGGCAATAGGACTCAATTCAGAAAGAAAATGTATCTTTAGACACAGTGATCTGATTTACAAAAGAAACACATATTCATGTTTCCCACGGTCTGAGAAAGCCAAAACACATTCAATTTTCAAAAACAAACTTTCCCTAAAAAGTTAGACCAATGCTGTTTTTTATAACTGGACTCAATTCAGGCAGAAAATATAACTTTTGAAACACTGCTCAGATTTGGAAAAGAAACACATATTCTTGTTCCTCACAGTCTGAAAAGCAAAAAAACACATTCAATTTTCAAGTACGAACTTTCCCTGAGGAGATAAACCAATCGGTATCTCACAATTGGCAATAGGACTCAATTCAGACAGAAAATGTAACTTTTCACACACTGCTCAGATTTGCAAAAGAAACACATATTCTTGTTCCTCACAGTCTGAAAAGCAAAAAAAAAACATTCAATATTCAAGTACGAACCCTCCCTGAGTAGATAAACCAATCTGTATCTCACAAATGGCAATAGGACTCAATTCAGAAAGAAAATGTATCTTTAGAAACAGTGTTCTCATTTACAAAAGAAGCACATATTCTTGTTCCTCATAGTCTGAAAAGCACAAAAACACATTCAATTTTCAAGTACGAACTTTCCCTGAGTAGATAAACCAATCTGTGTCTCACAAATGGCAATAGGACTCAATTCAGAAAAAAATGTATCTTTAGACACAGTGATCTGATTTACAAAAGAAGCACATATTCTTGTTCCTCACAGTCTGAAAAGCACGAAAACACATTCACTTTTCAAGTACGAACTTTCCTTGAGGAGATAAAACAATCTGTATCTTACAATTGGCAATAGGACTCAATTAAGTTAGAAAACGTAACTTTAAACCCAGTGATCCGATTTTGAAAACAAACATATATTCATGTTTCCCACGGTCTGAAAACACCCAAAGTTATTCAATTTTCAAACACGAACTTTCCCTAGAAAGTTAATCAAAAGCTCTTTTTTATAACTGGACTCAATTCAGGCAGAAAATGTAATTTTTGAAACAATGCTCAGATTTGCAAAAGAAACACATATTCTTGTTCCTCACAGTCTGAAAAGCAAAAAAAAAACACATACAATTTTCAAGTACGAACCTTCCCTGAGGAGATAAACCAATCTGTATCTCACAATTGGCAATATGACTCAATTCAGAAAGAAAATGTATCTTTAGACACAGTGATCTGATTTACAAAAGAAACACATATTCATGTTTCCCACGGTCTGAGAAAGCCAAAACACATTCAATTTTCAAAAACAAACTTTCCCTAAAAAGTTAGACCAATGCTGTTTTTTATAACTGGACTCAATTCAGGCAGAAAATGTAACTTTTGAAACACTGCTCAGATTTGCAAAAGAAACACATATTCTTGTTCCTCACAGTCTGAAAAGCAAAAAAAAAACACATACAATTTTCAAGTACGAACCTTCCCTGAGGAGATAAACCAATCTGTATCTCACAAATGGCAATAGGACTCAATTCAGAAAGAAAATGTATCTTTAGAAACAGTGTTCTCATTTACAAAAGAAGCACATATTCTTGTTCCTCATAGTCTGAAAAGCACAAAAACACATTCAATTTTCAAGTACGAACTTTCCCTGAGTAGATAAACCAATCTGTGTCTCACAAATGGCAATAGGACTCAATTCAGAAAAAAATGTATCTTTAGACACAGTGATCTGATTTACAAAAGAAGCACATATTCTTGTTCCTCATAGTCTGAAAAGCACGAAAACACATTCACTTTTCAAGTACGAACTTTCCTTGAGGAGATAAACCAATCTGTATCTTACAATTGGCAATAGGACTCAATTAAGTTAGAAAACGTAACTTTAAACCCAGTGATCCGATTTTGAAAACAAACATATATTCATGTTTCCCACGGTCTGAAAACACCCAAAGTTATTCAATTTTCAAACACGAACTTTCCCTAGAAAGTTAATCAAAAGCTCTTTTTTATAACTGGACTCAATTCAGGCAGAAAATGTAATTTTTGAAACAATGCTCAGATTTGGAAAGAAACACATATTCTTGTTCCTCACAGTCTGAAAAGTACAAAAACACATTCAATTTTCAAGTACGAACTTTCCCTGAGGAGATAAACCAATCTTTATCTCACAATTGGCAATAGGACTCAATTCAGACAGAAAATGTAACCTTTCACACACTGTTCAGATTTGGAAAAGAAACACATATTCCTGTTCCTCATAGTCTGAAAACCACAAAAACACATTCAATTTTCAAGTACGAACTTTCCTTGAGGAGGTAAAACAAATCTGTATCTGTCAATTGGCAATAGGTCTCAATTAAGCTAGTAAACGTAGCTTTAAACCCAGTGATCCGATTTTCAAAAGAAACATATATTCATGTTTCCCACGGTCTGAAAAGACCAAAAGTCATTCAATTTTCAAACACAAACTTTCCCTAGAAAGTTAGACCAAAGCTCTTTTTTATAACTGGACTCAATTCAGGTAGAAAATGTAACTTTTGAAACACTGATCAGATTTGCAAAAGAAACACATATTCTTGTTCCTCACAGTCTGAAAAGCACAAAAACACATTCAATTTTCAAGTACAAACTTTCCCTGAGGAGATAAACAAATAGGTATCTCACAATTGGCAATAGGACTCAATTCAGACAGAAAATGTAACTTTTCACACACAGCTCAGATTTGCAAAAAAACACATATTCTTGTTCCTCACAGTCTAAAAACCACAAAAACACATTCAATTTTCAAGGACGAACTTTCCTTGAGGCGATAAACCAATCTGTATCTCACAATTGGCAATAGGACTTAATTCAGACAGAAAATGTATCTTTAGACACAGTGATCCCATTTACAAAAGATACACATATTCATGTTTCCCATGTTTTGAAAAAGCAAAAACACATTCAATTTTCAAACACAAACCTTCCCTAAAAAGTTAGACCAATGCTGTTTTTGATAACTGGACTCAATTCAGACAGAAAATGTAACTTTTCACACACTGCTCAGATTTGCAAAAGAAACACATATTCTTGTTCCTCAGTCTGAAAAGCACAAAAACACATTCAATTTTCAAGTACGAACTTTCCCTTAGGAGATAAACCAATCTGTATCTCACAATTGGCAAAAGGACTCAATTCAGAAAAAAAATGTAACTTTTGAAACACTGCTCAGATTTGGAAAAGAAACCCATATTCTTTTTCCTCATAGTCTGAAAAGTACAAAAACACATTCAATTTTAAAGTACCAACTTTCCTTGAGGAGATAAACCAATCTGTATCTTACAATTGGCAATAGGACTCAATTCAGAAAGAAAATGTATCTTTAGACACAGTGATCTGATTTACAAAAGAAGCACATATTCTTGTTCCTCATAGTCTGAAAAGCACAAAAATACATTCAATTTTCAAGTACGAACTTTCCCTGAGAAGATAAACCAATCTGTATCTCACAATTGGCAATAGGACTCAATTCAGAAAGAAAATGTATCTTTAGACACAGTGATCTGATTTACAAAAGAAACACATATTCATGTTTCCCACGGTCTGAGAAAGCCAAAACACATTCAATTTTCAAAAACAAACTTTCCCTAAAAAGTTAGACCAATGCTGTTTTTTATAACTGGACTCAATTCAGGCAGAAAATGTAACTTTTGAAACACTGCTCAGATTTGCAAAAGAAACACATATTCTTGTTCCTCATAGTCTGAAAAGTAAAAAAAACACATTCAATTTTCAAACACAAACTTTCCCTAAAAAGTTAGACCAATGCTGTTTTTGATAACTGGACTCAATTCAGACAGAAAATGTAACTTTTCACACACTGCTCAGATTTGCAAAAGAAACACATATTCTTGTTCCTCAGTCTGAAAAGCACAAAAACACATTCAATTTTCAAGTACGAACTTTCCTTGAGGAGATAAACCAATCTGTATCTCACAATTGGCAATAGGACTCAATTCAGAAAGAAAATGTATCTTTAGAAACAGTGATCTGATTTACAAAAGAAGCACATATTCTTGTTCCTCACAGTCTGAAAAGCACAAAAACACATTCAATTTTCAAGTACGAACTTTCCCTGAGGAGATAAACCAATCTGTATCTCACAATTGGCAATAGGACTCAATTCAGAAAGAAAATGTATCTTTAGACACAGTGATCTGATTTACAAAAGAAACACATATTCATGTTTCCCACGGTCTGAGAAAGCCAAAACACATTCAATTTTCAAAAACAAACTTTCCCTAAAAAGTTAGACCAATGCTGTTTTTTATAACTGGACTCAATTCAGGCAGAAAATGTAACTTTTGAAACACTGCTCAGATTTGCAAAAGAAACACATATTCTTGTTCCTCACAGTCTGAAAAGCAAAAAAAAAACACATACAATTTTCAAGTACGAACCTTCCCTGAGGAGATAAACCAATCTGTATCTCACAAATGGCAATAGGACTCAATTCAGAAAGAAAATGTATCTTTAGAAACAGTGTTCTCATTTACAAAAGAAGCACATATTCTTGTTCCTCATAGTCTGAAAAGCACAAAAACACATTCAATTTTCAAGTACGAACTTTCCCTGAGTAGATAAACCAATCTGTGTCTCACAAATGGCAATAGGACTCAATTCAGAAAAAAATGTATCTTTAGACACAGTGATCTGATTTACAAAAGAAGCACATATTCTTGTTCCTCATAGTCTGAAAAGCACGAAAACACATTCACTTTTCAAGTACGAACTTTCCTTGAGGAGATAAACCAATCTGTATCTTACAATTGGCAATAGGACTCAATTAAGTTAGAAAACGTAACTTTAAACCCAGTGATCCGATTTTGAAAACAAACATATATTCATGTTTCCCACGGTCTGAAAACACCCAAAGTTATTCAATTTTCAAACACGAACTTTCCCTAGAAAGTTAATCAAAAGCTCTTTTTTATAACTGGACTCAATTCAGGCAGAAAATGTAATTTTTGAAACAATGCTCAGATTTGGAAAGAAACACATATTCTTGTTCCTCACAGTCTGAAAAGTACAAAAACACATTCAATTTTCAAGTACGAACTTTCCCTGAGGAGATAAACCAATCTGTATCTCACAATTGGCAATAGGACTCAATTCAGACAGAAAATGTAACCTTTCACACACTGCTCAGATTTGCAAAAGAAACACATATTCCTGTTCCTCATAGTCTGAAAACCACAAAAACACATTCAATTTTCAAGTACGAACTTTCCTTGAGGAGGTAAAACAAATCTGTATCTGTCAATTGGCAATAGGTCTCAATTAAGCTAGTAAACGTAGCTTTAAACCCAGTGATCCGATTTTCAAAAGAAACATATATTCATGTTTCCCACGGTCTGAAAAGACCAAAAGTCATTCAATTTTCAAACACAAACTTTCCCTAGAAAGTTAGACCAAAGCTCTTTTTTATAACTGGACTCAATTCAGGTAGAAAATGTAACTTTTGAAACACTGATCAGATTTGCAAAAGAAACACATATTCTTGTTCCTCACAGTCTGAAAAGCACAAAAACACATTCAATTTTCAAGTACAAACTTTCCCTGAGGAGATAAACAAATAGGTATCTCACAATTGGCAATAGGACTCAATTCAGACAGAAAATGTAACTTTTCACACACAGCTCAGATTTGCAAAAAAACACATATTCTTGTTCCTCACAGTCTAAAAACCACAAAAACACATTCAATTTTCAAGGACGAACTTTCCTTGAGGCGATAAACCAATCTGTATCTCACAATTGGCAATAGGACTTAATTCAGACAGAAAATGTATCTTTAGACACAGTGATCCCATTTACAAAAGATACACATATTCATGTTTCCCATGTTTTGAAAAAGCAAAAACACATTCAATTTTCAAACAAAAACCTTCCCTAAAAAGTTAGACCAATGCTGTTTTTGATAACTGGACTCAATTCAGACAGAAAATGTAACTTTTCACACACTGCTCAGATTTGCAAAAGAAACACATATTCTTGTTCCTCAGTCTGAAAAGCACAAAAACACATTCAATTTTCAAGTACGAACTTTCCCTTAGGAGATAAACCAATCTGTATCTCACAATTGGCAATAGGACTCAATTCAGAAAGAAAATGTATCTTTAGACACAGTGATCTGATTTACAAAAGAAGCACATATTCTTGTTCCTCATAGTCTGAAAAGCACAAAAATACATTCAATTTTCAAGTACGAACTTTCCCTGAGAAGATAAACCAATCTGTATCTCACAATTGGCAATAGGACTCAATTCAGAAAGAAAATGTATCTTTAGACACAGTGATCTGATTTACAAAAGAAACACATATTCATGTTTCCCACGGTCTGAGAAAGCCAAAACACATTCAATTTTCAAAAACAAACTTTCCCTAAAAAGTTAGACCAATGCTGTTTTTTATAACTGGACTCAATTCAGGCAGAAAATGTAACTTTTGAAACACTGCTCAGATTTGCAAAAGAAACACATATTCTTGTTCCTCATAGTCTGAAAAGTAAAAAAAACACATTCAATTTTCAAACACAAACTTTCCCTAAAAAGTTAGACCAATGCTGTTTTTGATAACTGGACTCAATTCAGACAGAAAATGTAACTTTTCACACACTGCTCAGATTTGCAAAAGAAACACATATTCTTGTTCCTCAGTCTGAAAAGCACAAAAACACATTCAATTTTCAAGTACGAACTTTCCTTGAGGAGATAAACCAATCTGTATCTCACAATTGGCAATAGGACTCAATTCAGAAAGAAAATGTATCTTTAGAAACAGTGATCTGATTTACAAAAGAAGCACATATTCTTGTTCCTCACAGTCTGAAAAGCACAAAAACACATTCAATTTTCAAGTACGAACTTTCCCTGAGGAGATAAACCAATCTGTATCTCACAATTGGCAATAGGACTCAATTCAGACAGAAAATGTAACCTTTCACACACTGCTCAGATTTGCAAAAGAAACACATATTCCTGTTCCTCATAGTCTGAAAACCACAAAAACACATTCAATTTTCAAGTACGAACTTTCCTTGAGGAGGTAAAACAAATCTGTATCTTTCAATTGGCAATAGGTCTCAATTAAGCTAGTAAACGTAGCTTTAAACCCAGTGATCCGATTTTCAAAAGAAACATATTCATGTTTCCCACGGTCTGAAAAGACCAAAAGTCATTCAATTTTCAAACACAAACTTTCCCTAGAAAGTTAGACCAAAGCTCTTTTTTATAACTGGACTCAATTCAGGCAGAAAATGTAACTTTTGAAACACTGATCAGATTTGCAAAAGAAACACATATTCTTGTTCCTCACAGTCTGAAAAGCAAAAAAACACATTCAATTTTCAAACACAAACTTTCCCTAAAAAGTTAGACCAATGCTGTTTTTTATAACTGGACTCAATTCAGACAGAAAATGTAACTTTTCACACACTGCTCAGATTTGCAAAAGAAACACATATTCTTGTTCCTCAGTCTGAAAAGCACAAAAACACATTCAATTTTCAAGTACGAACTTTCCCTGAGGAGATAAACCAATCTGTGTCTCACAAATGGCAATAGGACTCAATTCAGAAAAAAATGTATCTTTAGACACAGTTATCTGATTTACAAAAGAAGCACATATTCTTGTTCCTCACAGTCTGAAAAGCACGAAAACACATTCACTTTTCAAGTACGAACTTTTCTTGAGGAGATAAACCAATCTGTATCTTACAATTGGCAATAGGACTCAATTAAGTTAGAAAACGTAACTTTAAACCCAGTGATCCGATTTTGAAAACAAACATATATTCATGTTTCCCACGGTCTGAAAACACCCAAAGTTATTCAATTTTCAAACACGAACTTTCCCTAGAAAGTTAATCAAAAGCTCTTTTTTATAACTGGACTCAATTCAGGCAGAAAATGTAATTTTTGAAACAATGCTCAGATTTGGAAAGAAACACATATTCTTGTTCCTCACAGTCTGAAAAGTACAAAAACACATTCAATTTTCAAGTACGAACTTTCCCTGAGGAGATAAACCAATCTGTATCTCACAATTGGCAATAGGACTCAATTCAGAAAGAAAATGTATCTTTAGAAACAGTGATCTGATTTACAAAAGAAGCACATATTCTTGTTCCTCACAGTCTGAAAAGCACAAAAACACATTCAATTTTCAAGTACGAACTTTCCCTGAGGAGATAAACCAATCTGTATCTCACAATTGGCAATAGGACTCAATTCAGACAGAAAATGTAACCTTTCACACACTGCTCAGATTTGCAAAAGAAACACATATTCCTGTTCCTCATAGTCTGAAAACCACAAAAACACATTCAATTTTCAAGTACGAACTTTCCTTGAGGAGGTAAAACAAATCTGTATCTGTCAATTGGCAATAGGTCTCAATTAAGCTAGTAAACGTAGCTTTAAACCCAGTGATCCGATTTTCAAAAGAAACATATATTCATGTTTCCCACGGTCTGAAAAGACCAAAAGTCATTCAATTTTCAAACACAAACTTTCCCTAGAAAGTTAGACCAAAGCTCTTTTCTAAAACTGGACTCAATTCAGGTAGAAAATGTAACTTTTGAAACACTGATCAGATTTGCAAAAGAAACACATATTCTTGTTCCTCACAGTCTGAAAAGCACAAAAACACATTCAATTTTCAAGTACAAACTTTCCCTGAGGAGATAAACAAATAGGTATCTCACAATTGGCAATAGGACTCAATTCAGACAGAAAATGTAACTTTTCACACACAGCTCAGATTTGCAAAAAAACACATATTCTTGTTCCTCACAGTCTAAAAACCACAAAAACACATTCAATTTTCAAGGACGAACTTTCCTTGAGGCGATAAACCAATCTGTATCTCACAATTGGCAATAGGACTTAATTCAGACAGAAAATGTATCTTTAGACACAGTGATCTGATTTACAAAAGAAGCACATATTCTTGTTCCTCACAGTCTGAAAAGTACAAAAACACATTCAATTTTCAAGTATGAACTTTCCCTGAGGAGATAAACCAATCGATATCTCACAATTGGCAATAGGACTCAATTAAGCTAGAAAACGTAACTTTAGACACAGTGATCCCATTTACAAAAGATACACATATTCATGTTTCCCATGTTTTGAAAAAGTAAAAACACATTCAATTTTCAAACACAAACTTTCCCTAAAAAGTTAGACCAATGCTGTTTTTGATAACTGGACTCAATTCAGACAGAAAATGTAACTTTTCACACACTGCTCAGATTTGCAAAAGAAACACATATTCTTGTTCCTCAGTCTGAAAAGCACAAAAACACATTCAATTTTCAAGTACGAACTTTCCCTTAGGAGATAAACCAATCTGTATCTCACAATTGGCAAAAGGACTCAATTCAGAAAAAAAATGTAACTTTTGAAACACTGCTCAGATTTGGAAAAGAAACCCATATTCTTTTTCCTCATAGTCTGAAAAGTACAAAAACACATTCAATTTTAAAGTACGAACTTTCCTTGAGGAGATAAACCAATCTGTATCTTACAATTGGCAATAGGACTCAATTCAGAAAGAAAATGTATCTTTAGACACAGTGATCTGATTTACAAAAGAAGCACATATTCTTGTTCCTCATAGTCTGAAAAGCACAAAAATACATTCAATTTTCAAGTACGAACTTTCCCTGAGAAGATAAACCAATCTGTATCTCACAATTGGCAATAGGACTCAATTCAGAAAGAAAATGTATCTTTAGACACAGTGATCTGATTTACAAAAGAAACACATATTCATGTTTCCCACGGTCTGAGAAAGCCAAAACACATTCAATTTTCAAAAACAAACTTTCCCTAAAAAGTTAGACCAATGCTGTTTTTTATAACTGGACTCAATTCAGGCAGAAAATGTAACTTTTGAAACACTGCTCAGATTTGCAAAAGAAACACATATTCTTGTTCCTCACAGTCTGAAAAGTAAAAAAAAACACATTCAATTTTCAAACACAAACTTTCCCTAAAAAGTTAGACCAATGCTGTTTTTGATAACTGGACTCAATTCAGACAGAAAATGTAACTTTTCACACACTGCTCAGATTTGCAAAAGAAACACATATTCTTGTTCCTCAGTCTGAAAAGCACAAAAACACATTCAATTTTCAAGTACGAACTTTCCTTGAGGAGATAAACCAATCTGTATCTTACAATTGGCAATAGGACTCAATTCAGAAAGAAAATGTATCTTTAGACACAGTGATCTGATTTACAAAAGAAGCACATATTCTTGTTCCTCACAGTCTGAAAAGCACAAAAACACATTCAATTTTCAAGTACGAACTTTCCCTGAGGAGATAAACCAATCTGTATCTCACAATTGGCAATAGGACTCAATTCAGACAGAAAATGTAACCTTTCACACACTGCTCAGATTTGCAAAAGAAACACATATTCCTGTTCCTCATAGTCTGAAAACCACAAAAACACATTCAATTTTCAAGTACGAACTTTCCTTGAGGAGGTAAAACAAATCTGTATCTTTCAATTGGCAATAGGTCTCAATTAAGCTAGTAAACGTAGCTTTAAACCCAGTGATCCGATTTTCAAAAGAAACATATTCATGTTTCCCACGGTCTGAAAAGACCAAAAGTCATTCAATTTTCAAACACAAACTTTCCCTAGAAAGTTAGACGAAAGCTCTTTTTTATAACTGGACTCAATTCAGGCAGAAAATGTAACTTTTGAAACACTGATCAGATTTGCAAAAGAAACACATATTCTTGTTCCTCACAGTCTGAAAAGCAAAAAAACACATTCAATTTTCAAGTACAAACTTTCCCTGAGGAGATAAACAAATCGGTATCTCAAAATTGGCAATAGGACTCAATTCAGACAGAAAATGTAACTTTTCACACACAGCTCAGATTTGCAAAAGAAACACATATTCTTGTTCCTCACAGTCTAAAAAGCACAAAAACACATTCAATTTTCAAGGACGAACTTTCCTTGAGGCGATAAACCAATCTGTATCTCACAATTAGCAATAGGACTTAATTCAGACAGAAAATGTATCTTTAGACACAGTGATCTGATTTACAAAAGAAGCACATATTCTTGTTCCTCACAGTCTGAAAAGTACAAAAACACATTCAATTTTCAAGTATGAACTTTCCCTGAGGAGATAAACCAATCGATATCTCACAATTGGCAATAGGACTCAATTAAGCTAGAAAACGTAACTTTAAACCCAGTGATCCGATTTTCAAAAGAAACATATGTTCATGTTTCCCACGGTCTGAAAAGACCAAAAGTCATTCAATTTTCAAACACGAACTTTCCCTAGAAAGTTAGACCAAAGGTCTTTTTTATAACTGGACTCAATTCAGGCAGAAAATGTAACTTTTGAAACACTGCTCAGATTTGCAAAAGAAACACATATTCTTGTTCCTCACAGTCTGAAAAGTACAAAAACACATTCAATTTTCAACTACGAACTTTCCCTGAGGAGATAAACCAATCTGTATCTCACAATTGCCAATAGGACTCAATTCAGACAGATAATGTATCTTTAGACACAGTGATCTGATTTACAAAAGAAGCACATATTCTTGTTCCTCACAGTCTGAAAAGTACAAAAACACATTCAATTTTCAAGTATGAACTTTCCCTGAGGAGATAAACCAATCGATATCTCACAATTGGCAATAGGACTCAATTAAGCTAGAAAACGTAACTTTAAACCCAGTGATCCGATTTTCAAAAGAAACATATGTTCATGTTTCCCACGGTCTGAAAAGACCAAAAGTCATTCAATTTTCAAACACGAACTTTCCCTAGAAAGTTAGACCAAAGGTCTTTTTTATAACTGGACTCAATTCAGGCAGAAAATGTAACTTTTGAAACACTGCTCAGATTTGCAAAAGAAACACATATTCTTGTTCCTCACAGTCTGAAAAGTACAAAAACACATTCAATTTTCAAGTACGAACCCTCCCTGAGTAGATAAACCAATCTGTATCTCACAATTGGCAATAGGACTTAATTCAGACAGAAAATGTATCTTTAGACACAGTGATCTGATTTACAAAAGAAGCACATATTCTTGTTCCTCACAGTCTGAAAAGTACAAAAACACATTCAATTTTCAAGTATGAACTTTCCCTGAGGAGATAAACCAATCGATATCTCACAATTGGCAATAGGACTCAATTAAGCTAGAAAACGTAACTTTAGACACAGTGATCCCATTTACAAAAGATACACATATTCATGTTTCCCATGTTTTGAAAAAGCAAAAACACATTCAATTTTCCAACACAAACTTTCCCTAAAAAGTTAGACCAATGCTGTTTTTGATAACTGGACTCAATTCAGACAGAAAATGTAACTTTTCACACACTGCTCAGATTTGCAAAAGAAACACATATTCTTGTTCCTCAGTCTGAAAAGCACAAAAACACATTCAATTTTCAAGTACGAACTTTCCCTTAGGAGATAAACCAATCTGTATCTCACAATTGGCAAAAGGACTCAATTCAGAAAAAAAATGTAACTTTTGAAACACTGCTCAGATTTGGAAAAGAAACCCATATTCTTTTTCCTCATAGTCTGAAAAGTACAAAAACACATTCAATTTTAAAGTACGAACTTTCCTTGAGGAGATAAACCAATCTGTATCTTACAATTGGCAATAGGACTCAATTCAGAAAGAAAATGTATCTTTAGACACAGTGATCTGATTTACAAAAGAAGCACATATTCTTGTTCCTCATAGTCTGAAAAGCACAAAAATACATTCAATTTTCAAGTACGAACTTTCCCTGAGAAGATAAACCAATCTGTATCTCACAATTGGCAATAGGACTCAATTCAGAAAGAAAATGTATCTTTAGACACAGTGATCTGATTTACAAAAGAAACACATATTCATGTTTCCCACGGTCTGAGAAAGCCAAAACACATTCAATTTTCAAAAACAAACTTTCCCTAAAAAGTTAGACCAATGCTGTTTTTTATAACTGGACTCAATTCAGGCAGAAAATGTAACTTTTGAAACACTGCTCAGATTTGCAAAAGAAACACATATTCTTGTTCCTCACAGTCTGAAAAGTAAAAAAAACACATTCAATTTTCAAACACAAACTTTCCCTAAAAAGTTAGACCAATGCTGTTTTTGATAACTGGACTCAATTCAGACAGAAAATGTAACTTTTCACACACTGCTCAGATTTGCAAAAGAAACACATATTCTTGTTCCTCAGTCTGAAAAGCACAAAAACACATTCAATTTTCAAGTACGAACTTTCCTTGAGGAGATAAACCAATCTGTATCTTACAATTGGCAATAGGACTCAATTCAGAAAGAAAATGTATCTTTAGACACAGTGATCTGATTTACAAAAGAAGCACATATTCTTGTTCCTCACAGTCTGAAAAGCACAAAAACACATTCAATTTTCAAGTACGAACTTTCCCTGAGGAGATAAACCAATCTGTATCTCACAATTGGCAATAGGACTCAATTCAGACAGAAAATGTAACCTTTCACACACTGCTCAGATTTGCAAAAGAAACACATATTCCTGTTCCTCATAGTCTGAAAACCACAAAAACACATTCAATTTTCAAGTACGAACTTTCCTTGAGGAGGTAAAACAAATCTGTATCTTTCAATTGGCAATAGGTCTCAATTAAGCTAGTAAACGTAGCTTTAAACCCAGTGATCCGATTTTCAAAAGAAACATATGTTCATGTTTCCCACGGTCTGAAAAGACCAAAAGTCATTCAATTTTCAAACACGAACTTTCCCTAGAAAGTTAGACCAAAGGTCTTTTTTATAACTGGACTCAATTCAGGCAGAAAATGTAACTTTTGAAACACTGCTCAGATTTGCAATAGAAACACATATTCTTGTTCCTCACAGTCTGAAAAGCAAAAAAACACATTCAATTTTCAAGTACAAACTTTCCCTGAGGAGATAAACAAATCGGTATCTCACAATTGGCAATAGGACTCAATTCAGACAGAAAATGTAACTTTTCACACACAGCTCAGATTTGCAAAAGAAACACATATTCTTGTTCCTCACAGTCTAAAAAGCACAAAAACACATTCAATTTTCAAGGACGAACTTTCCTTGAGGCGATAAACCAATCTGTATCTCACAATTAGCAATAGGACTTAATTCAGACAGAAAATGTATCTTTAGACACAGTGATCTGATTTACAAAAGAAGCACATATTCTTGTTCCTCACAGTCTGAAAAGTACAAAAACACATTCAATTTTCAAGTATGAACTTTCCCTGAGGAGATAAACCAATCGATATCTCACAATTGGCAATAGGACTCAATTAAGCTAGAAAACGTAACTTTAAACCCAGTGATCCGATTTTCAAAAGAAACATATGTTCATGTTTCCCACGGTCTGAAAAGACCAAAAGTCATTCAATTTTCAAACACGAACTTTCCCTAGAAAGTTAGACCAAAGGTCTTTTTTATAACTGGACTCAATTCAGGCAGAAAATGTAACTTTTGAAACACTGCTCAGATTTGCAAAAGAAACACATATTCTTGTTCCTCACAGTCTGAAAAGTACAAAAACACATTCAATTTTCAACTACGAACTTTCCCTGAGGAGATAAACCAATCTGTATCTCACAATTGCCAATAGGACTCAATTCAGACAGATAATGTATCTTTAGACACAGTGATCTGATTTACAAAAGAAGCACATATTCTTGTTCCTCACAGTCTGAAAAGCACAAAAACACATTCAATTTTCGAGTACAAACTTTCCCTGAGGAGATAAACCAATCTGTATCTCACAATTGGCAATAGGACTCAATTCAGACAGAAAATGTAACCTTTCACACACTGCTCAGATTTGCAAAAGAAACACATATTCCTGTTCCTCATAGTCTGAAAACCACAAAAACACATTCAATTTTCAAGTACGAACTTTCCTTGAGGAGGTAAAACAAATCTGTATCTTTCAATTGGCAATAGGTCTCAATTAAGCTAGTAAACGTAGCTTTAAACCCAGTGATCCGATTTTCAAAAGAAACATATATTCATGTTTCCCACGGTCTGAAAAGACCAAAAGTCATTCAATTTTCAAACACAAACTTTCCCTAGAAAGTTAGACCAAAGCTCTTTTTTATAACTGGACTCAATTCAGGCAGAAAATGTAACTTTTGAAACACTGATCAGATTTGCAAAAGAAACACATATTCTTGTTCCTCACAGTCTGAAAAGCAAAAAAATACATTCAATTTTCAAGTACAAACTTTCCCTGAGGAGATAAACAAATCGGTATCTCACAATTGGCAATAGGACTCAATTCAGACAGAAAATGTAACTTTAGACACAGTGATCCCATTTACAAAAGATACACATATTCATGTTTCCCATGGTCTGAAAAAGCCAAAACACATTCAATTTTCCAACACAAACTTTCCCTAAAAAGTTAGACCAATGCTGTTTTTGATAACTGGACTCAATTCAGACAGAAAATGTAACTTTTCACACACTGCTCAGATTTGCAAAAGAAACACATATTCTTGTTCCTCAGTCTGAAAAGCACAAAAACACATTCAATTTTCAAGTACGAACTTTCCCTGAGGAGATAAACCAATCTGTATCTCACAATTGGCAAAAGGACTCAATTCAGAAAAAAAATGTAACTTTTGAAACACTGCTCAGATTTGGAAAAGAAACCCATATTCTTTTTCCTCATAGTCTGAAAAGTACAAAAACACATTCAATTTTCAAGTACGAACTTTCCCTTAGGAGATAAACCAATCTGTATCTTACAATTGGCAATAGGACTCAATTAAGCTAGAAAACGTAACTTTAAACCCAGTGATCCGATTTTCAAAAGAAACATATATTCATGTTTCCCACGGTCTGAAAAGACCAAAAGTCATTCAATTTTCAAACAGGAACTTTCCCTAGAAAGTTAGACCAATGCTGTTTTTTATAACTGGACTGAATTCAGGCAGAAAATGTAACTTTTGAAACACTGCTCAGATTTGGAAAAGAAACCCATATTCTTTTTCCTCATAGTCTGAAAAGTACAAAAACACATTCAATTTTAAAGTACGAACTTTCCTTGAGGAGATAAACCAATTTGTATCTTACAATTGGCAATAGGACTCAATTCAGAAAGAAAATGTATCTTTAGACACAGTGATCTGATTTACAAAAGAAGCACATATTCTTGTTCCTCATAGTCTGAAAAGCACAAAAATACATTCAATTTTCAAGTACGAACTTTCCCTGAGAAGATAAACCAATCTGTATCTCACAATTGGCAATAGGACTCAATTCAGAAAGAAAATGTACCTTTAGACACAGTGATCTGATTTACAAAAGAAACACATATTCATGTTTCCCACGGTCTGAGAAAGCCAAAACACATTCAATTTTCAAAAACAAACTTTCCCTAAAAAGTTAGACCAATGCTGTTTTTTATAACTGGACTCAATTCAGGCAGAAAATGTAACTTTTGAAACACTGCTCAGATTTGCAAAAGAAACACATATTCTTGTTCCTCATAGTCTGAAAAGTAAAAAAAACACATTCAATTTTCAAATACAAACTTTCCCTAAAAAGTTAGACCAATGCTGTTTTTGATAACTGGACTCAATTCAGACAGAAAATGTAACTTTTCACACACTGCTCAGATTTGCAAAAGAAACACATATTCTTGTTCCTCAGTCTGAAAAGCACAAAAACACATTCAATTTTCAAGTACGAACTTTCCTTGAGGAGATAAACCAATCTGTATCTTACAATTGGCAATAGGACTCAATTCAGAAAGAAAATGTATCTTTAGACACAGTGATCTGATTTACAAAAGAAGCACATATTCTTGTTCCTCACAGTCTGAAAAGCACAAAAACACATTCAATTTTCAAGTACGAACTTTCCCTGAGGAGATAAACCAATCTGTATCTCACAATTGGCAATAGGACTCAATTCAGACAGAAAATGTAACCTTTCACACACTGCTCAGATTTGCAAAAGAAACACATATTCCTGTTCCTCATAGTCTGAAAACCACAAAAACACATTCAATTTTCAAGTACGAACTTTCCTTGAGGAGGTAAAACAAATCTGTATCTTTCAATTGGCAATAGGTCTCAATTAAGCTAGTAAACGTAGCTTTAAACCCAGTGATCCGATTTTCAAAAGAAACATATTCATGTTTCCCACGGTCTGAAAAGACCAAAAGTCATTCAATTTTCAAACACAAACTTTCCCTAGAAAGTCAGACCAAAGCTCTTTTTTATAACTGGACTCAATTCAGGCAGAAAATGTAACTTTTGAAACACTGATCAGATTTGCAAAAGAAACACATATTATTGTTCCTCACAGTCTGAAAAGCAAAAAAACACATTCAATTTTCAAACACAAACTTTCCCTAAAAAGTTAGACCAATGCTGTTTTTTATAACTGGACTCAATTCAGACAGAAAATGTAACTTTTCACACACTGCTCAGATTTGCAAAAGAAACACATATTCTTGTTCCTCAGTCTGAAAAGCACAAAAACACATTCAATTTTCAAGTACGAACTTTCCCTGAGGAGATAAACCAATCTGTGTCTCACAAATGGCAATAGGACTCAATTCAGAAAAAAATGTATCTTTAGACACAGTGATCTGATTTACAAAAGAAGCACATATTCTTGTTCCTCACAGTCTGAAAAGCACGAAAACACATTCACTTTTCAAGTACGAACTTTCCTTGAGGAGATAAACCAATCTGTATCTTACAATTGGCAATAGGACTCAATTAAGTTAGAAAACGTAACTTTAAACCCAGTGATCCGATTTTGAAAACAAACATATATTCATGTTTCCCACGGTCTGAAAACACCCAAAGTTATTCAATTTTCAAACACGAACTTTCCCTAGAAAGTTAATCAAAAGCTCTTTTTTATAACTGGACTCAATTCAGGCAGAAAATGTAATTTTTGAAACAATGCTCAGATTTGGAAAGAAACACATATTCTTGTTCCTCACAGTCTGAAAAATACAAAAACACATTCAATTTTCAAGTACGAACTTTCCCTGAGGAGATAAACCAATCTGTATCTCACAATTGGCAATAGGACTCAATTCAGAAAGAAAATGTATCTTTAGAAACAGTGATCTGATTTACAAAAGAAGCACATATTCTTGTTCCTCACAGTCTGAAAAGCACAAAAACACATTCAATTTTCAAGTACGAACTTTCCCTGAGGAGATAAACCAATCTGTATCTCACAATTGGCAATAGGACTCAATTCAGACAGAAAATGTAACCTTTCACACACTGCTCAGATTTGCAAAAGAAACACATATTCCTGTTCCTCATAGTCTGAAAACCACAAAAACACATTCAATTTTCAAGTACGAACTTTCCTTGAGGAGGTAAAACAAATCTGTGTCTGTCAATTGGCAATAGGTCTCAATTAAGCTAGTAAACGTAGCTTTAAACCCAGTGATCCGATTTTCAAAAGAAACATATATTCATGTTTCCCACGGTCTGAAAAGACCAAAAGTCATTCAATTTTCAAACACAAACTTTCCCTAGAAAGTTAGACCAAAGCTCTTTTTTATAACTGGACTCAATTCAGGTAGAAAATGTAACTTTTGAAACACTGATCAGATTTGCAAAAGAAACACATATTCTTGTTCCTCACAGTCTGAAAAGCACAAAAACACATTCAATTTTCAAGTACAAACTTTCCCTGAGGAGATAAACAAATAGGTATCTCACAATTGGCAATAGGACTCAATTCAGACAGAAAATGTAACTTTTCACACACATCTCAGATTTGCAAAAAAACACATATTCTTGTTCCTCACAGTCTAAAAACCACAAAAACACATTCAATTTTCAAGGACGAACTTTCCTTGAGGCGATAAACCAATCTGTATCTCACAATTGGCAATAGGACTTAATTCAGACAGAAAATGTATCTTTAGACACAGTGATCTGATTTACAAAAGAAGCACATATTCTTGTTCCTCACAGTCTGAAAAGTACAAAAACACATTCAATTTTCAAGTATGAACTTTCCCTGAGGAGATAAACCAATCGATATCTCACAATTGGCAATAGGACTCAATTAAGCTAGAAAACGTAACTTTAGACACAGTGATCCCATTTACAAAAGATACACATATTCATGTTTCCCATGTTTTGAAAAAGCAAAAACACATTCAATTTTCAAACACAAACTTTCCCTAAAAAGTTAGACCAATGCTGTTTTTGATAACTGGACTCAATTCAGACAGAAAATGTAACTTTTCACACACTGCTCAGATTTGCAAAAGAAACACATATTCTTGTTCCTCAGTCTGAAAAGCACAAAAACACATTCAATTTTCAAGTACGAACTTTCCCTTAGGAGATAAACCAATCTGTATCTCACAATTGGCAAAAGGACTCAATTCAGAAAAAAAATGTAACTTTTGAAACACTGCTCAGATTTGGAAAAGAAACCCATATTCTTTTTCCTCATAGTCTGAAAAGTACAAAAACACATTCAATTTTAAAGTACGAACTTTCCTTGAGGAGATAAACCAATCTGTATCTTACAATTGGCAATAGGACTCAATTCAGAAAGAAAATGTATCTTTAGACACAGTGATCTGATTTACAAAAGAAGCACATATTCTTGTTCCTCACAGTCTGAAAAGTACAAAAACACATTCAATTTTCAAGTATGAACTTTCCCTGAGGAGATAAACCAATCGATATCTCACAATTGGCAATAGGACTCAATTAAGCTAGAAAACGTAACTTTAAACCCAGTGATCCGATTTTCAAAAGAAACATATGTTCATGTTTCCCACGGTCTGAAAAGACCAAAAGTCATTCAATTTTCAAACACGAACTTTCCCTAGAAAGTTAGACCAAAGGTCTTTTTTATAACTGGACTCAATTCAGGCAGAAAATGTAACTTTTGAAACACTGCTCAGATTTGCAAAAGAAACACATATTCTTGTTCCTCACAGTCTGAAAAGTACAAAAACACATTCAATTTTCAACTACGAACTTTCCCTGAGGAGATAAACCAATCTGTATCTCACAATTGCCAATAGGACTCAATTCAGACAGATAATGTATCTTTAGACACAGTGATCTGATTTACAAAAGAAGCACATATTCTTGTTCCTCACAGTCTGAAAAGCACAAAAACACATTCAATTTTCGAGTACAAACTTTCCCTGAGGAGATAAACCAATCTGTATCTCACAATTGGCAATAGGACTCAATTCAGACAGAAAATGTAACCTTTCACACACTGCTCAGATTTGCAAAAGAAACACATATTCCTGTTCCTCATAGTCTGAAAACCACAAAAACACATTCAATTTTCAAGTACGAACTTTCCTTGAGGAGGTAAAACAAATCTGTATCTTTCAATTGGCAATAGGTCTCAATTAAGCTAGTAAACGTAGCTTTAAACCCAGTGATCCGATTTTCAAAAGAAACATATATTCATGTTTCCCACGGTCTGAAAAGACCAAAAGTCATTCAATTTTCAAACACAAACTTTCCCTAGAAAGTTAGACCAAAGCTCTTTTTTATAACTGGACTCAATTCAGGCAGAAAATGTAACTTTTGAAACACTGATCAGATTTGCAAAAGAAACACATATTCTTGTTCCTCACAGTCTGAAAAGCAAAAAAACACATTCAATTTTCAAGTACAAACTTTCCCTGAGGAGATAAACAAATCGGTATCTCACAATTGGCAATAGGACTCAATTCAGACAGAAAATGTAACTTTAGACACAGTGATCCCATTTACAAAAGATACACATATTCATGTTTCCCATGGTCTGAAAAAGCCAAAACACATTCAATTTTCCAACACAAACTTTCCCTAAAAAGTTAGACCAATGCTGTTTTTGATAACTGGACTCAATTCAGACAGAAAATGTAACTTTTCACACACTGCTCAGATTTGCAAAAGAAACACATATTCTTGTTCCTCAGTCTGAAAAGCACAAAAACACATTCAATTTTCAAGTACGAACTTTCCCTGAGGAGATAAACCAATCTGTATCTCACAATTGGCAAAAGGACTCAATTCAGAAAAAAAATGTAACTTTTGAAACACTGCTCAGATTTGGAAAAGAAACCCATATTCTTTTTCCTCATAGTCTGAAAAGTACAAAAACACATTCAATTTTCAAGTACGAAGTTTCCTTGAGGAGATAAACCAATCTGTATCTTACAATTGGCAATAGGACTCAATTAAGCTAGAAAACGTAACTTTAAACCAAGTGATCCGATTTTCAAAAGAAACATATATTCATGTTTCCCACGGTCTGAAAAGACCAAAAGTCATTCAATTTTCAAACAGGAACTTTCCCTAGAAAGTTAGACCAATGCTGTTTTTTATAACTGGACTGAATTCAGGCAGAAAATGTAACTTTTGAAACACTGCTCAGATTTGCAAAAGAAACACATATTCTTGTTCCTCACAGTCTGAAAAGTACAAAAACACATTCAATTTTCAAGTATGAACTTTCCCTGAGGAGATAAACCAATCTGTATCTCACAATTGGCAATAGGACTCAATTCAGACAGAAAATGTAACTTTTGAAACACTGCTCAGATTTGCAAAAGAAACACATATTTTTGTTCCTCACAGTCTGAAAAGCAAAAAAACACATTCAATTTTCAAGTACGAACCCTCCCTGAGTAGATAAACCAATCTGTATCTCACAATTGGCAATAGGACTCAATTCAGAAAGAAAATGTATCTTTAGACACAGTGATCTGATTTACAAAAGAAGCACATATTCTTGTTCCTCATAGTCTGAAAAGCACAAAAATACATTCAATTTTCAAGTACGAACTTTCCCTGAGGAGATCAACCAATCTGTATCTCACAATTGGCAATAGGACTCAATTCAGAAAGAAAATGTATCTTTAGACACAGTGATCTGATTTACAAAAGAAACACATATTCATGTTTCCCACGGTCTGAGAAAGCCAAAACACATTCAATTTTCAAAAACAAACTTTCCCTAAAAAGTTAGACCAATGCTGTTTTTTATAACTGGACTCAATTCAGGCAGAAAATGTAACTTTTCACACACTGCTCAGATTTGCAAAAGAAACACATATTCTTCTTCCTCACAGTCTGAAAAGCAAAAAAAACACATTCAATTTTCAAGTACGAACCTTCCCTGAGGAGATAAACCAATCTGTATCTCACAAATGGCAATTGGACTCAATTCAGAAAGAAAATGTATCTTTAGAAACAGTGTTTTCATTTACAAAAGAAGCACATATTCTTGTTCCTCACAGTCTGAAAAGCACAAAAACACATTCAATTTTCAAGTACGAACTTTCCTTGAGGAGATAAACCAATCTGTATCTTACAATTGGCAATAGGACTCAATTAAGTTAGAAAACGTAACTTTAAACCCAGTGATCCGATTTTGAAAACAAACATATATTCATGTTTCCCACGGTCTGAAAACACCCAAAGTTATTCAACTTTCAAACACGAACTTTCCCTAGAAAGTTAATCAAAAGCTCTTTTTTATAACTGGACTCAATTCAGGCAGAAAATGTAATTTTTGAAACAATGCTCAGATTTGGAAAGAAACACATATTCTTGTTTCTCACAGTCTAAAAAGCACAAAAACACATTCAATTTTCAAGGACGAACTTTCCTTGAGGCGATAAACCAATCTGTATCTCACAATTAGCAATAGGACTTAATTCAGAAAAAAAATGTAACTTTTGAAACACTGCTCAGATTTGGAAAAGAAACCCATATTCTTTTTCCTCATAGTCTGAAAAGTACAAAAACACATTCAATTTTCAAGTACGAAGTTTCCTTGAGGAGATAAACCAATCTGTATCTTACAATTGGCAATAGGACTCAATTAAGCTAGAAAACGTAACTTTAAACCCAGTGATCCGATTTTCAAAAGAAACATATATTCATGTTTCCCACGGTCTGAAAAGACCAAAAGTCATTCAATTTTCAAACAGGAACTTTCCCTAGAAAGTTAGACCAATGCTGTTTTTTATAACTGGACTCAATTCAGGCAGAAAATGTAACTTTTGAAACACTGATCAGATTTGCAAAAGAAACACATATTCTTGTTCCTCACAGTCTGAAAAGTACAAAAACACATTCAATTTTCAAATACAAACTTTCCCTGAGGAGATAAACCAATCGGTATCTCACAATTGGCAATAGGACTCAATTCAGACAGAAAATGTAACTTTTGAAACACTGCTCAGATTTGCAAAAGAAGCACATATTCTTGTTCTTCACAGTCTGAAAAGCACGAAAACACATTCAATTTTCAAGTACGAACCCTCCCTGAGTAGATAAACCAATCTGTATCTCACAATTGGCAATAGGACACAATTCAGAAAGAAAATGTATCTTTAGACACAGTGATCTGATTTACAAAAGAAGCACATATTCTTGTTCCTCATAGTCTGAAAAGCACAAAAATACGTTCAATTTTCAAGTACGAACTTTCCCTGAGGAGATAAACCAATCTGTATCTCACAATTGGCAATAGGACTCAATTCAGACAGAAAATGTAACTTTTCACACACTGCTCAGATTTGCAAAAGAAACACATATTCTTGTTCCTCACAGTCTGAAAAGCCAAAAAAAACACATTCAATTTTCAAGTACGAACCTTCCCTGAGGAGATAAACCAATCTGTATCTCACAAATGGCAATAGGACTCAATTCAGAAAGAAAATGTATCTTTAGAAACAGTGTTCTCATTTACAAAAGAAGCACATATTCTTGTTCCTCATAGTCTGAAAAGCACAAAAACACATTCAATTTTCAAGTACGAACTTTCCCTGAGTAGATAAACCAATCTGTGTCTCACAAATGGCAATAGGACTCAATTCAGAAAAAAATGTATCTTTAGACACAGTGATCTGATTTACAAAAGAAGCACATATTCTTGTTCCTCACAGTCTGAAAAGCACGAAAACACATTCACTTTTCAAGTACGAACTTTCCTTGAGGAGATAAACCAATCTGTATCTTACAATTGGCAATAGGACTCAATTAAGTTAGAAAACGTAACTTTAAACCCACTGATCCGATTTTGAAAACAAACATATATTCATGTTTCCCACGGTCTGAAAACACCCAAAGTTATTCAATTTTCAAACACGAACTTTCCCTAGAAAGTTAATCAAAAGCTCTTTTTTATAACTGGACTCAATTCAGGCAGAAAATGTAACTTTTGAAACAATGCTCAGATTTGGAAAGAAACACATATTCTTGTTCCTCACAGTCTGAAAAGTACAAAAACACATTCAATTTTCAAGTACGAACTTTCCCTGAGGAGATAAACCAATCTGTATCTCACAATTGGCAATAGGACTCAATTCAGAAAAAAATGTATCTTTAGACACAGTGATCTGATTTACAAAAGAAGCACATATTCTTGTTCCTCATAATCTGAAAAGCAAAAAAATACATTCAATTTTCAAGTACGAACTTTCCCTGAGGAGTTAAACCAATCTGTATCTCACAATTGGCAATAGGACTCAATTCAGAAAGAAAATGTATCTTTAGACACAGTGATCTGATTTACAAAAGAAACACATATTCATGTTTCCCACGGTCTGAGAAAGCCAAAAAACATTCAATTTTCAAAAACAAACTTTCCCTAAAAAGTTAGACCAATGCTGTTTTTTATAACTGGACTCAATACAGGCAGAAAATGTAACTTTTGAAACACTGCTCAGATTTGCAAAAGAAACACGTATTCTTGTTCCTCACAGTCTGAAAAGCAAAAAAACACATTCAATTTTCAAGTACGAACTTTCCCTGAGGAGATAAACCAATCGGTATCTCACAATTGGCAATAGGACTCAATTCAGACAGAAAATGTAACTTTTCACACACTGCTGAGATTTGCAAAAGAAACACATATTTTTGTTCCTCACAGTCTGAAAAGCAAAAAAACACATTCAATTTTCAAGTACGAACCTTCCCTGAGGAGATAAACCAATCTGTATCTCACAAATGGCAATAGGACTCAATTCAGAAAGAAAATGTATCTTTAGAAACAGTGTTCTCATTTACAAAAGAAGAACATATTCTTGTTCCTCATAGTCTGAAAAGCACAAAAACACATTCAATTTTCAAGTACGAACTTTCCCTGAGTAGATAAACCAATCTGTATCTCACAAATGGCAATAGGACTCAATTCAGAAAAAAATGTATCTTTAGACACAGTGATCTGATTTACAAAAGAAGCACATATTCTTGTTCCTCATAGTCTGAAAAGCACAAAAATACATTCAATTTTCAAGTACGAACTTTCCCTGAGGAGATAAACCAATCTGTATCTCAAAATTGGCAATAGGACTCAATTCAGAAAGAAAATGTATCTTTAGACACAGTGATCTGATTTACAAAAGAAACACATATTCATGTTTCCCACGGTCTGAAAAGACCAAAAGTCATTCAATTTTCAAACAGGAACTTTCCCTAGAAAGTTAGACCAATGCTGTTTTTTATAACTGGACTCAATTCAGACAGAAAATGTAACTTTTGAAACACTGCTCAGATTTGGAAAAGAAACACATATTCTTGTTCCTCACAGTCTGAAAAGTACAAAAACACATTCAATTTTCAAGTACGAACTTTCCCTGAGGAGATAAACCAATCTGTATCTCACAATTGGCAATAGGACTCAATTCAGACAGAAAATGTAACTTTAGACACAGTGATCTGATTTACAAAAGAAACACATATTCGTGTTTCCCACGGTCTGAGAAAGCCAAAACACATTCAATTTTCAAAAACAAACTTTCCCTAAAAAGTTATACCAATGCTGTTTTTTATAACTGGACTCAATTCAGGCAGAAAATGTAACTTTTGAAACACTGCTCAGATTTGCAAAAGAAAAACGTATTCTTGTTCCTCACAGTCTGAAAAGCACAAAAACACATTCAATTTTCAAGTACGAACTTTCCCTGAGGAGATAAACAAATAGGTATCTCACAATTGGCAATAGGACTCAATTCAGACAGAAAATGTAACTTTTCACACACAGTTCAGATTTGCAAAAAAACACATATTCTTGTTCCTCACAGTCTAAAAAGCACAAAAACACATTCAATTTTCAAGGATGAACTTTCCTTGAGGCGATAAACCAATCTGTATCTCACAATTGGCAATAGGACTTAATTCAGACAGAAATGTATCTTTAGACACAGTGATCTGATTTACAAAAGAAGCACATATTCTTGTTCCTCACAGTCTGAAAAGTACAAAAACACATTCAATTTTCAAGTATGAACTTTCCCTGAGGAGATAAACCAATCGGTATCTCACAATTGGCAATAGGACTCAATTAAGCTAGAAAATGTAACTTTAGACACAGTGATCTGATTTACAAAAGAAACACATATTCATGTTTCCCACGGTCTGAGAAAGCCAAAACACATTCAATTTTCAAAAACAAACTTTCCCTAAAAAGTTAGACCAATGCTGTTTTTTATAACTGGACTCAATACAGGCAGAAAATGTAACTTTTGAAACACTGCTCAGATTTGCAAAAGAAACACGTATTCTTGTTCCTCACAGTCTGAAAAGCAAAAAAACACATTCAATTTTCAAGTACGAACTTTCCCTGAGGAGATAAACCAATCGGTATCTCACAATTGGCAATAGGACTCAATTCAGAAAGAAAATGTAACTTTTCACACACTGCTGAGATTTGCAAAAGAAACACATATTTTTGTTCCTCACAGTCTGAAAAGCAAAAAAACACATTGAATTTTCAAGTACGAACCTTCCCTGAGGAGATAAACCAATCTGTATCTCACAAATGGCAATAGGACTCAATTCAGAAAGAAAATGTATCTTTAGAAACAGTGTTCTCATTTACAAAAGAAGAACATATTCTTGTTCCTCATAGTCTGAAAAGCACAAAAACACATTCAATTTTCAAGTACGAACTTTCCCTGAGTAGATAAACCAATCTGTATCTCACAAATGGCAATAGGACTCAATTCAGAAAAAAATGTATCTTTAGACACAGTGATCTGATTTACAAAAGAAGCACATATTCTTGTTCCTGATAGTCTGAAAAGCACAAAAATACATTCAATTTTCAAGTACGAACTTTCCCTGAGGAGATAAACCAATCTGTATCTCAAAATTGGCAATAGGACTCAATTCAGAAAGAAAATGTATCTTTAGACACAGTGATCTGATTTACAAAAGAAACACATATTCATGTTTCCCACGGTCTGAGAAAGCCAAAACACATTCAATTTTCAAAAACAATCTTTCCCTAAAAAGTTAGACCAATGCTGTTTTTTATAACTGGACTCAATTCAGGCAGAAAATGTAACTTTTGAAACACTGCTCAGATTTGCAAAAGAAACACGTATTCTTGTTCCTCACAGTCTGAAAAGCACAAAAACACATTCAATTTTCAAGTACGAACTTTCCCTGAGGAGATAAACCAATCGGTATCTCACAATTGGCAATAGGACTCAATTCAGACAGAAAATGTAACTTTTCACACACAGCTCAGATTTGCAAAAAAACACATATTCTTGTTCCTCACAGTCTAAAAAGCACAAAAACACATTCAATTTTCAAGGATGAACTTTCCTTGAGGCGATAAACCAATCTGTATCTCACAATTGGCAATAGGACTTAATTCAGAAAGAAAATGTATCTTTAGACACAGTGATCTGATTTACAAAAGAAGCACATATTCTTGTTCCTCATAGTCTGAAAAGCACAAAAATACATTCAATTTTCAAGTATGAACTTTCCCTGAGGAGATAAACCAATCTGTATCTCACAATTGGCAATAGGACTCAATTCAGAAAGAAAATGTATCTTTAGACACAGTGATCTGATTTACAAAAGAAACACATATTCATGTTTCCCACGGTCTGAGAAAGCCAAAACACATTCAATTTTCAAAAACAAACTTTCCCTAAAAAGTTACACCAATGCTGTTTTTTATAACTGGACTCAATTCAGGCAGAAAATGTAACTTTTCACACACTGCTCAGATTTGCAAAAGAAACACATATTCTTGTTCCTCACAGTCTGAAAAGCAAAAAAAACACATTCAATTTTCAAGTACGAACCTTCCCTGAGGAGATAAACCAATCTGTATCTCACAAATGGCAATTGGACTCAATTCAGAAAGAAAATGTATCTTTAGAAACAGTGTTCTCATTTACAAAAGAAGCACATATTCTTGTTCCTCATAGTCTGAAAAGCACAAAAACACATTCAATTTTCAAGTACGAACTTTCCCTGAGTAGATAAACCAATCTGTGTCTCACAAATGGCAATAAGACTCAATTCAGAAAAAAATGTATCTTTAGACACAGTGATCTGATTTACAAAAGAAGCACATATTCTTGTTCCTCACAGTCTGAAAAGCACGAAAACACATTCACTTTTCAAGTACGAACTTTCCTTGAGGAGATAAACCAATCTGTATCTTACAATTGGCAATAGGACTCAATTAAGTTAGAAAACGTAACTTTAAACCCAGTGATCCGATTTTGAAAACAAACATATATTCATGTTTCCCACGGTCTGAAAACACCCAAAATTATTCAATTTTCAAACACGAACTTTCCCTAGAAAGTTAATCAAAAGCTCTTTTTTATAACTGGACTCAATTCAGGCAGAAAATGTAATTTTTGAAACAATGCTCAGATTTGGAAAGAAACACATATTCTTGTTCCTCACAGTCTAAAAAGCACAAAAACACATTCAATTTTCAAGGACGAACTTTCCTTGAGGCGATAAACCAATCTGTATCTCACAATTAGCAATAGGACTTAATTCAGAAAAAAAATGTAACTTTTGAAACACTGCTCAGATTTGGAAAAGAAACCCATATTCTTTTTCCTCATAGTCTGAAAAGTACAAAAACACATTCAATTTTCAAGTACGAAGTTTCCTTGAGGAGATAAACCAATCTGTATCTTACAATTGGCAATAGGACTCAATTCAGAAAGAAAATGTATCTTTAGACACAGTGATCTGATTTACAAAAGAAACACATATTCATGTTTCCCACGGTCTGAGAAAGCCAAAAAACATTCAATTTTCAAAAACAAACTTTCCCTAAAAAGTTAGACCAATGCTGTTTTTTATAACTGGACTCAATTCAGGCAGAAAATGTAACTTTTGAAACACTGATCAGATTTGCAAAAGAAACACGTATTCTTGTTCCTCACAGTCTGAAAAGCAAAAAAACACATTCAATTTTCAAGTACGAACTTTGCCTGAGGAGATAAGCCAATCGGTATCTCACAATTGGCAATAGGACTCAATTCAGACAGAAAATGTAACTTTTCACACACTGCTCAGATTTGCAAAAGAAACACATATTCTTGTTCCTCACAGTCTGAAAAGCAAAAAAAACACATTCAATTTTCAAGTACGAACCTTCCCTGAGGAGATAAACCAATCTGTATCTCACAAATGGCAATAGGACTCAATTCAGAAAGAAAATGTATCTTTAGAAACAGTGTTCTCATTTACAAAAGAAGCACATATTCTTGTTCCTCATAGTCTGAAAAGCACAAAAACACATTCAATTTTCAAGTACGAACTTTCCCTGAGTAGATAAACCAATCTGTGTCTCACAAATGGCAATAGGACTCAATTCAGAAAAAAATGTATCTTTAGACACAGTGATCTGATTTACAAAAGAAGCACATATTCTTGTTCCTCACAGTCTGAAAAGCACGAAAACACATTCACTTTTCAAGTACGAACTTTCCTTGAGGAGATAAACCAATCTGTATCTTACAATTGGCAATAGGACTCAATTAAGTTAGAAAACGTAACTTTAAACCCAGTGATCCGATTTTGAAAACAAACATATATTCATGTTTCCCACGGTCTGAAAAGACCAAAAGTCATTCAAGTTTCAAACACAAACTTTCCCTAGAAAGTTAGACCAAAGCTCTTTTTTATAACTGGACTCAATTCAGGCAGAAAATGTAACTTTTGAAACACTGATCTGATTTACAAAAGAAGCACATATTCTTGTTCCTCAGTCTGAAAAGTACAAAAACACATTCAATTTTCAAGTACGAACTTTCCCTGAGGAGATAAACCAATCGGTATCTCACAATTGGTAATAGGACTCAATTCAGACAGAAAATGTAACTTTTCACACACTGCTGAGATTTGCAAAAGAAACACATATTTTTGTTCCTCACAGTCTGAAAAGCAAAAAAACACATTCAATTTTCAAGTATGAACCTTCCCTGAGGAGATAAACCAATCGGTATCTCACAATTGGCAATAGGACTCAATTCAGAAAGAAAATGTATCTTTAGACACAGTGATCTGATTTACAAAAGAAGCACATATTCTTGTTCCTCATAGTCTGAAAAGTACAAAAACACATTCAATTTTCAAGTACGAACTTTCCCTGAGGAGATAAACCAATCTGTATCTCACAATTGGCAATAGGACTCAATTCAGACAGAAAATGTAACTTTAGACACAGTGATCTGATATACAAAAGAAACACATATTCGTGTTTCCCACGGTCTGAGAAAGCCAAAACACATTCAATTTTCAAAAACAAACTTTCCCTAAAAAGTTAGACCAATGCTGTTTTTTATAACTGGACTCAATTCAGGCAGAAAATGAAACTTTTGAAACACTGCTCAGATTTGCAAAAGAAACACGTATTCTTGTTCCTCACAGTCTGAAAAGCACAAAAACACATTCAATTTTCAAGTACGAACTTTCTCTGAGGAGATAAACAAATAGGTATCTCACAATTGGCAATAGGATTCAATTCAGACAGAAAATGTAACTTTTCACACACAGCTCAGATTTGCAAAAAAACACATATTCTTGTTCCTCACAGTCTAAAAAGCACAAAAACACATTCAATTTTCAAGGATGAACTTTCCTTGAGGCGATAAACCAATCTGTATCTCACAATTGGCAATAGGACGTAATTCAGACAGAAAATGTATCTTTAGACACAGTGATCTGATTTACAAAAGAAGCACATATTCTTGTTCCTCACAGTCTGATAAGTACAAAAACACATTCAATTTTCAAGTATGAACTTTCCCTGAGGAGATAAACCAATCGGTATCTCACAATTGGCAATAGGACTCAATTAAGCTAGAAAATGTAACTTTAGACACAGTGATCTGATTTACAAAAGAAACACATATTCATGTTTCCCACGGTCTGAGAAAGCCAAAACACATTCAATTTTCAAAAACAAACTTTCCCTAAAAAGTTAGACCAATGCTGTTTTTTATAACTGGACTCAATTCAGGCAGAAAATATAACTTTTGAAACACTGCTCAGATTTGGAAAAGAAACACATATTCTTGTTCCTCACAGTCTGAAAAGTACAAAAACACATTCAATTTTCAAGTACGAACTTTCCCTGAGGAGATAAACCAATCGGTATCTCACAATTGGTAATAGGACTCAATTCAGACAGAAAATGTAACTTTTCACACACTGCTCAGATTTGCAAAAGAAACACATATTCTTGTTCCTCACAGTCTGAAAAGCAAAAAAAAAACATTCAATTTTCAAGTACGAACTTTCCCTGAGGAGATAAACCAATCTGTATCTCACAATTGGCAATAGGACTCAATTCAGACAGAAAATGTAACTTTTCACACACAGCTCAGATTTGCAAAAAAACACATATTCTTGTTCCTCACAGTCTAAAAAGCACAAAAACACATTCAATTTTCAAGGATGAACTTTCCTTGAGGCGATAAACCAATCTGTATCTCACAATTGGCAATAGGACTTAATTCAGACAGAAAATGTATCTTTAGACACAGTGATCTGATTTACAAAAGAAGCACATATTCTTGTTCCTCACAGTCTGAAAAGTACAAAAACACATTCAATTTTCAAGTATGAACTTTCCCTGAGGAGATAAACCAATCGGTATCTCACAATTGGCAATAGGACTCAATTAAGCTAGAAAATGTAACTTTAGACACAGTGATCTGATTTACAAAAGAAACACATATTCATGTTTCCCATGGTCTGAAAAACCCAAAACACATTCAATTTTCAAACACAAACTTTCCCTAAAAAGTTAGACCAATGCTGTTTTTGATAACTGGACTCAATTCAGACAGAAAATGTAACTTTTCACACACTGCTCAGATTTGCAAAAGAAACACATATTTTTGTTCCTCACAGTCTGAAAAGCAAAAAAACACATTCAATTTTCAAGTACGAACCTTCCCTGAGGAGATAAACCAATCTGTATCTCACAAATGGCAATAGGACTCAATTCAGAAAGAAAATGTATCTTTAGAAACAGTGTTCTCATTTACAAAAGAAACACATATTCTTGTTCCTCAGTCTGAAAAGCACAAAAACACATTCAATTTTCAAGTACGAACTTTCCCTGAGGAGATAAACCAATCTGTATCTCACAATTGGCAAAAGGACTCAATTCAGAAAAAAAATGTAACTTTTGAAACACTGCTCAGATTTGGAAAAGAAACCCATATTCTTTTTCCTCATAGTCTGAAAAGTACAAAAACACATTCAATTTTCAAGTACGAACTTTCCTTGAGGAGATAAACCAATCTGTATCTTACAATTGGCAATAGGACTCAATTCAGAAAGAAAATGTATCTTTAGACACAGTGATCTGATTTACAAAAGAAGCACATATTGTTGTTCCTCACAGTCTGAAAAGCACAAAAACACATTCAATTTTCAAGTACGAACTTTCCCTGAGGAGATAAACCAATCTGTATCTCACAATTGGCAATAGGACTCAATTCAGACAGAAAATGTAACCTTTCACACACTGCTCAGATTTGCAAAAGAAACACATATTCCTGTTCCTCATAGTCTGAAAACCACAAAAACACATTCAATTTTCAAGTACGAACTTTCCTTGAGGAGGTAAAACAAATCTGTATCTTTCAATTGGCAATAGGTCTCAATTAAGCTAGTAAACGTAGCTTTAAACCCAGTGATCCGATTTTCAAAAGAAACATATATTCATGTTTCCCACGGTCTGAAAAGACCAAAAGTCATTCAATTTTCAAACACAAACTTTCCCTAGAAAGTTAGACCAAAGCTCTTTTTTATAACTGGACTCAATTCAGGCAGAAAATGTAACTTTTGAAACACTGATCAGATTTGCAAAAGAAACACATATTCTTGTTCCTCACAGTCTGAAAAGGAAAAAAACGCATTCAATTTTCAAGTACGAACTTTCCCTGAGGAGATAAACCAATCTGTATCTCACAATTGGCAATAGGACTTAATTCAGAAAGAAAATGTATCTTTAGACACAGTGATCTGATTTACAAAAGAAACACATATTCATGTTTCCCACGGTCTGAGAAAGCCAAAACACATTCAATTTTCAAAAACAAACTTTCCCTAAAAAGTTAGACCAATGCTGTTTTTTATAACTGGACTCAATTCAGGCAGAAAATGTAACTTTTCACACACTGCTCAGATTTGCAAAAGAAACACATATTCTTCTTCCTCACAGTCTGAAAAGCAAAAAAAACACATTCAATTTTCAAGTACGAACCTTCCCTGAGGAGATAAACCAATCTGTATCTCACAAATGGCAATTGGACTCAATTCAGAAAGAAAATGTATCTTTAGAAACAGTGTTCTCATTTACAAAAGAAGCACATATTCTTGTTCCTCACAGTCTGAAAAGCACAAAAACACATTCAATTTTCAAGTACGAACTTTCCTTGAGGAGATAAACCAATCTGTATCTTACAATTGGCAATAGGACTCAATTAAGTTAGAAAACGTAACTTTAAACCCAGTGATCCGATTTTGAAAACAAACATATATTCATGTTTCCCACGGTCTGAAAACACCCAAAGTTATTCAACTTTCAAACACGAACTTTCCCTAAAAAGTTAATCAAAAGCTCTTTTTTATAACTGGACTCAATTCAGGCAGAAAATGTAATTTTTGAAACAATGCTCAGATTTGGAAAGAAACACATATTCTTGTTTCTCACAGTCTAAAAAGCACAAAAACACATTCAATTTTCAAGGACGAACTTTCCTTGAGGCGATAAACCAATCTGTATCTCACAATTAGCAATAGGACTTAATTCAGAAAAAAAATGTAACTTTTGAAACACTGCTCAGATTTGGAAAAGAAACCCATATTCTTTTTCCTCATAGTCTGAAAAGTACCAAAACACATTCAATTTTCAAGTACGAAGTTTCCTTGAGGAGATAAACCAATCTGTATCTTACAATTGGCAATAGGACTCAATTAAGCTAGAAAACGTAACTTTAAACCCAGTGATCCGATTTTCAAAAGAAACATATATTCATGTTTCCCACGGTCTGAGAAAGCCAAAACACATTCAATTTTCAAAAACAAACTTTCCCTAAAAAGTTAGACCAATGCTGTTTTTTATAACTGGACTCAATTGAGGCAGAAAATGTAACTTTTGAAACACTGATCAGATTTGCAAAAGAAACACATATTCTTGTTCCTCACAGTCTGAAAAGTACAAAAACACATTCAATTTTCAAGTACAAACTTTCCCTGAGGAGATAAACCAATCGGTATCTCACAATTGGCAATAGGACTCAATTCAGACAGAAAATGTAACTTTTGAAACACTGCTCAGATTTGCAAAAGAAGCACATATTCTTGTTCTTCACAGTCTGAAAAGCACGAAAACACATTCAATTTTCAAGTACGAACCCTCCCTGAGTAGATAAACCAATCTGTATCTCACAATTGGCAATAGGACACAATTCAGAAAGAAAATGTATCTTTAGACACAGTGATCTGATTTACAAAAGAAGCACATATTCTTGTTCCTCATAGTCTGAAAAGCACAAAAATACGTTCAATTTTCAAGTACGAACTTTCCCTGAGGAGATAAACCAATCTGTATCTCACAATTGGCAATAGGACTCAATTCAGACAGAAAATGTAACTTTTCACACACTGCTCAGATTTGCAAAAGAAACACATATTCTTGTTCCTCACAGTCTGAAAAGCAAAAAAAACACATTCAATTTTCAAGTACGAACCTTCCCTGAGGAGATAAACCAATCTGTATCTCACAAATGGCAATAGGACTCAATTCAGAAAGAAAATGTATCTTTAGAAACAGTGTTCTCATTTACAAAAGAAGCACATATTCTTGTTCCTCACAGTCTGAAAAGCACGAAAACACATTCACTTTTCAAGTACGAACTTTCCTTGAGGAGATAAACCAATCTGTATCTTACAATTGGCAATAGGACTCAATTAAGTTAGAAAACGTAACTTTAAACCCAGTGATCCGATTTTGAAAACAAACATATATTCATGTTTCCCACGGTCTGAAAACACCCAAAGTTATTCAATTTTCAAACACGAACTTTCCCTAGAAAGTTAATCAAAAGCTCTTTTTTATAACTGGACTCAATTCAGGCAGAAAATGTAACTTTTGAAACAATGCTCAGATTTGGAAAGAAACACATATTCTTGTTCCTCACAGTCTGAAAAGTACAAAAACACATTCAATTTTCAAGTACGAACTTTCCCTGAGGAGATAAACCAATCTGTATCTCACAATTGGCAATAGGACTCAATTCAGAAAAAAATGTATCTTTAGACACAGTGATCTGATTTACAAAAGAAGCACATATTCTTGTTCCTCATAATCTGAAAAGCAAAAAAATACATTCAATTTTCAAGTACGAACTTTCCCTGAGGAGTTAAACCAATCTGTATCTCACAATTGGCAATAGGACTCAATTCAGAAAGAAAATGTATCTTTAGACACAGTGATCTGATTTACAAAAGAAACACATATTCATGTTTCCCACGGTCTGAGAAAGCCAAAAAACATTCAATTTTCAAAAACAAACTTTCCCTAAAAAGTTAGACCAATGCTGTTTTTTATAACTGGACTCAATACAGGCAGAAAATGTAACTTTTGAAACACTGCTCAGATTTGCAAAAGAAACACGTATTCTTGTTCCTCACAGTCTGAAAAGCAAAAAAACACATTCAATTTTCAAGTACGAACTTTCCCTGAGGAGATAAACCAATCGGTATCTCACAATTGGCAATAGGACTCAATTCAGACAGAAAATGTAACTTTTCACACACTGCTGAGATTTGCAAAAGAAACACATATTTTTGTTCCTCACAGTCTGAAAAGCAAAAAAACACATTCAATTTTCAAGTACGAACCTTCCCTGAGGAGATAAACCAATCTGTATCTCACAAATGGCAATAGGACTCAATTCAGAAAAAAATGTATCTTTAGACACAGTGATCTGATTTACAAAAGAAGCACATATTCTTGTTCCTCATAGTCTGAAAAGCACAAAAATACATTCAATTTTCAAGTACGAACTTTCCCTGAGGAGATAAACCAATCTGTATCTCAAAATTGGCAATAGGACTCAATTCAGAAAGAAAATGTATCTTTAGACACAGTGATCTGATTTACAAAAGAAACACATATTCATGTTTCCCACGGTCTGAAAAGACCAAAAGTCATTCAATTTTCAAACAGGAACTTTCCCTAGAAAGTTAGACCAATGCTGTTTTTTATAACTGGACTCAATTCAGACAGAAAATGTAACTTTTGAAACACTGCTCAGATTTGGAAAAGAAACACATATTCTTGTTCCTCACAGTCTGAAAAGTACAAAAACACATTCAATTTTCAAGTACGAACTTTCCCTGAGGAGATAAACCAATCTGTATCTCACAATTGGCAATAGGACTCAATTCAGACAGAAAATGTAACTTTAGACACAGTGATCTGATTTACAAAAGAAACACATATTCGTGTTTCCCACGGTCTGAGAAAGCCAAAACACATTCAATTTTCAAAAACAAACTTTCCCTAAAAAGTTAGACCAATGCTGTTTTTTATAACTGGACTCAATTCAGGCAGAAAATGTAACTTTTGAAACACTGCTCAGATTTGCAAAAGAAACACGTATTCTTGTTCCTCACAGTCTGAAAAGCACAAAAACACATTCAATTTTCAAGTACGAACTTTCCCTGAGGAGATAAACAAATAGGTATCTCACAATTGGCAATAGGACTCAATTCAGACAGAAAATGTAACTTTTCACACACAGTTCAGATTTGCAAAAAAACACATATTCTTGTTCCTCACAGTCTAAAAAGCACAAAAACACATTCAATTTTCAAGGATGAACTTTCCTTGAGGCGATAAACCAATCTGTATCTCACAATTGGCAATAGGACTTAATTCAGACAGAAAATGTATTTTTAAACACAGTGATCTGATTTACAAAAGAAGCACATATTCTTGTTCCTCACAGTCTGAAAAGTACAAAAACACATTCAATTTTCAAGTATGAACTTTCCCTGAGGAGATAAACCAATCGGTATCTCACAATTGGCAATAGGACTCAATTAAGCTAGAAAATGTAACTTTAGACACAGTGATCTGATTTACAAAAGAAACACATATTCATGTTTCCCACGGTCTGAGAAAGCCAAAACACATTCAATTTTCAAAAACAAACTTTCCCTAAAAAGTTAGACCAATGCTGTTTTTTATAACTGGACTCAATACAGGCAGAAAATGTAACTTTTGAAACACTGCTCAGATTTGCAAAAGAAACACGTATTCTTGTTCCTCACAGTCTGAAAAGCAAAAAAACACATTCAATTTTCAAGTACGAACTTTCCCTGAGGAGATAAACCAATCGGTATCTCACAATTGGCAATAGGACTCAATTCAGACAGAAAATGTAACTTTTCACACACTGCTGAGATTTGCAAAAGAAACACATATTTTTGTTCCTCACAGTCTGAAAAGCAAAAAAACACATTCAATTTTCAAGTACGAACCTTCCCTGAGGAGATAAACCAATCTGTATCTCACAAATGGCAATAGGACTCAATTCAGAAAGAAAATGTATCTTTAGAAACAGTGTTCTCATTTACAAAAGAAGAACATATTCTTGTTCCTCATAGTCTGAAAAGCACAAAAACACATTCAATTTTCAAGTACGAACTTTCCCTGAGTAGATAAACCAATCTGTATCTCACAAATGGCAATAGGACTCAATTCAGAAAAAAATGTATCTTTAGACACAGTGATCTGATTTACAAAAGAAGCACATATTCTTGTTCCTCACAGTCTGAAAAGTACAAAAACACATTCAATTTTCAAGTATGAACTTTCCCTGAGGAGATAAACCAATCGGTATCTCACAATTGGCAATAGGACTCAATTAAGCTAGAAAATGTAACTTTAGACACAGTGATCTGATTTACAAAAGAAACACATATTCATGTTTCCCACGGTCTGAGAAAGCCAAAACACATTCAATTTTCAAAAACAAACTTTCCCTAAAAAGTTAGACCAATGCTGTTTTTTATAACTGGACTCAATTCAGGCAGAAAATATAACTTTTGAAACACTGCTCAGATTTGGAAAAGAAACACATATTCTTGTTCCTCACAGTCTGAAAAGTACAAAAACACATTCAATTTTCAAGTACGAACTTTCCCTGAGGAGATAAACCAATCTGTATCTCACAAATGGCAATAGGACTCAATTCAGAAAGAAAATGTATCTTTAGAAACAGTGTTCTCATTTACAAAAGAAACACATATTCTTGTTCCTCAGTCTGAAAAGCACAAAAACACATTCAATTTTCAAGTACGAACTTTCCCTGAGGAGATAAACCAATCTGTATCTCACAATTGGCAAAAGGACTCAATTCAGAAAAAAAATGTAACTTTTGAAACACTGCTCAGATTTGGAAAAGAAACCCATATTCTTTTTCCTCATAGTCTGAAAAGTACAAAAACACATTCAATTTTCAAGTACGAACTTTCCTTGAGGAGATAAACCAATCTGTATCTTACAATTGGCAATAGGACTCAATTCAGAAAGAAAATGTATCTTTAGACACAGTGATCTGATTTACAAAAGAAGCACATATTGTTGTTCCTCACAGTCTGAAAAGCACAAAAACACATTCAATTTTCAAGTACGAACTTTCCCTGAGGAGATAAACCAATCTGTATCTCACAATTGGCAATAGGACTCAATTCAGACAGAAAATGTAACCTTTCACACACTGCTCAGATTTGCAAAAGAAACACATATTCCTGTTCCCCATAGTCTGAAAACCACAAAAACACATTCAATTTTCAAGTACGAACTTTCCTTGAGGAGGTAAAACAAATCTGTATCTTTCAATTGGCAATAGGTCTCAATTAAGCTAGTAAACGTAGCTTTAAACCCAGTGATCCGATTTTCAAAAGAAACATATATTCATGTTTCCCACGGTCTGAAAAGACCAAAAGTCATTCAATTTTCAAACACAAACTTTCCCTAGAAAGTTAGACCAAAGCTCTTTTTTATAACTGGACTCAATTCAGGCAGAAAATGTAACTTTTGAAACACTGATCAGATTTGCAAAAGAAACACATATTCTTGTTCCTCACAGTCTGAAAAGCAAAAAAACGCATTCAATTTTCAAGTACGAACTTTCCCTGAGGAGATAAACCAATCTGTATCTCACAATTGGCAATAGGACTTAATTCAGAAAGAAAATGTATCTTTAGACACAGTGATCTGATTTACAAAAGAAACACATATTCATGTTTCCCACGGTCTGAGAAAGCCAAAACACATTCAATTTTCAAAAACAAACTTTCCCTAAAAAGTTAGACCAATGCTGTTTTTTATAACTGGACTCAATTCAGGCAGAAAATGTAACTTTTCACACACTGCTCAGATTTGCAAAAGAAACACATATTCTTCTTCCTCACAGTCTGAAAAGCAAAAAAAACACATTCAATTTTCAAGTACGAACCTTCCCTGAGGAGATAAACCAATCTGTATCTCACAAATGGCAATTGGATTCAATTCAGAAAGAAAATGTATCTTTAGAAACAGTGTTCTCATTTACAAAAGAAGCACATATTCTTGTTCCTCACAGTCTGAAAAGCACAAAAACACATTCAATTTTCAAGTACGAACTTTCCTTGAGGAGATAAACCAATCTGTATCTTACAATTGGCAATAGGACTCAATTAAGTTAGAAAACGTAACTTTAAACCCAGTGATCCGATTTTGAAAACAAACATATATTCATGTTTCCCACGGTCTGAAAACACCCAAAGTTATTCAACTTTCAAACACGAACTTTCCCTAAAAAGTTAATCAAAAGCTCTTTTTTATAACTGGACTCAATTCAGGCAGAAAATGTAATTTTTGAAACAATGCTCAGATTTGGAAAGAAACACATATTCTTGTTTCTCACAGTCTAAAAAGCACAAAAACACATTCAATTTTCAAGGACGAACTTTCCTTGAGGCGATAAACCAATCTGTATCTCACAATTAGCAATAGGACTTAATTCAGAAAAAAAATGTAACTTTTGAAACACTGCTCAGATTTGGAAAAGAAACCCATATTCTTTTTCCTCATAGTCTGAAAAGTACCAAAACACATTCAATTTTCAAGTACGAAGTTTCCTTGAGGAGATAAACCAATCTGTATCTTACAATTGGCAATAGGACTCAATTAAGCTAGAAAACGTAACTTTAAACCCAGTGATCCGATTTTCAAAAGAAACATATATTCATGTTTCCCACGGTCTGAAAAGACCAAAAGTCATTCAATTTTCAAACAGGAACTTTCCCTAGAAAGTTAGACCAATGCTGTTTTTTATAACTGGACTCAATTCAGGCAGAAAATGTAACTTTTGAAACACTGATCAGATTTGCAAAAGAAACACATATTCTTGTTCCTCACAGTCTGAAAAGTATAAAAACACATTCAATTTTCAAGTACAAACTTTCCCTGAGGAGATAAACCAATCGGTATCTCACAATTGGCAATAGGACTCAATTCAGACAGAAAATGTAACTTTTGAAACACTGCTCAGATTTGCAAAAGAAGCACATATTCTTGTTCTTCACAGTCTGAAAAGCACAAAAATACGTTCAATTTTCAAGTACGAACTTTCCCTGAGGAGATAAACCAATCTGTATCTCACAATTGGCAATAGGACTCAATTCAGACAGAAAATGTAACTTTTCACACACTGCTCAGATTTGCAAAAGAAACACATATTCTTGTTCCTCACAGTCTGAAAAGCAAAAAAAACACATTCAATTTTCAAGTACGAACCTTCCCTGAGGAGATAAACCAATCTGTATCTCACAAATGGCAATAGGACTCAATTCAGAAAGAAAATGTATCTTTAGAAACAGTGTTCTCATTTACAAAAGAAGCACATATTCTTGTTCCTCATAGTCTGAAAAGCACAAAAACACATTCAATTTTCAAGTACGAACTTTCCCTGAGTAGATAAACCAATCTGTGTCTCACAAATGGCAATAGGACTCAATTCAGAAAAAAATGTATCTTTAGACACAGTGATCTGATTTACAAAAGAAGCACATATTCTTGTTCCTCACAGTCTGAAAAGCACGAAAACACATTCACTTTTCAAGTACGAACTTTCCTTGAGGAGATAAACCAATCTGTATCTTACAATTGGCAATAGGACTCAATTAAGTTAGAAATCGTAACTTTAAACCCAGTGATCCGATTTTGAAAACAAACATATATTCATGTTTCCCACGGTCTGAAAACACCCAAAGTTATTCAATTTTCAAACACGAACTTTCCCAAGAAAGTTAATCAAAAGCTCTTTTTTATAACTGGACTCAATTCAGGCAGAAAATGTAACTTTTGAAACAATGCTCAGATTTGGAAAGAAACACATATTCTTGTTCCTCACAGTCTGAAAAGTACAAAAACACATTCAATTTTCAAGTACGAACTTTCCCTGAGGAGATAAACCAATCTGTATCTCACAATTGGCAATAGGACTCAATTCAGAAAAAAATGTATCTTTAGACACAGTGATCTGATTTACAAAAGAAGCACATATTCTTGTTCCTCATAATCTGAAAAGCAAAAAAATACATTCAATTTTCAAGTACGAACTTTCCCTGAGGAGTTAAACCAATCTGTATCTCACAATTGGCAATAGGACTCAATTCAGAAAGAAAATGTATCTTTAGACACAGTGATCTGATTTACAAAAGAAACACATATTCATGTTTCCCACGGTCTGAGAAAGCCAAAAAACATTCAATTTTCAAAAACAAACTTTCCCTAAAAAGTTAGACCAATGCTGTTTTTTATAACTGGACTCAATACAGGCAGAAAATGTAACTTTTGAAACACTGCTCAGATTTGCAAAAGAAACACGTATTCTTGTTCCTCACAGTCTGAAAAGCAAAAAAACACATTCAATTTTCAAGTACGAACTTTCCATGAGGAGATAAACCAATCGGTATCTCACAATTGGCAATAGGACTCAATTCAGACAGAAAATGTAACTTTTCACACACTGCTGAGATTTGCAAAAGAAACACATATTTTTGTTCCTCACAGTCTGAAAAGCAAAAAAACACATTCAATTTTCAAGTACGAACCTTCCCTGAGGAGATAAACCAATCTGTATCTCACAAATGGCAATAGGACTCAATTCAGAAAGAAAATGTATCTTTAGAAACAGTGTTCTCATTTACAAAAGAAGAACATATTCTTGTTCCTCATAGTCTGAAAAGCACAAAAACACATTCAATTTTCAAGTACGAACTTTCCCTGAGTAGATAAACCAATCTGTATCTCACAAATGGCAATAGGACTCAATTCAGAAAAAAATGTATCTTTAGACACAGTGATCTGATTTACAAAAGAAGCACATATTCTTGTTCCTCATAGTCTGAAAAGCACAAAAATACATTCAATTTTCAAGTACGAACTTTCCCTGAGGAGATAAACCAATCTGTATCTCAAAATTGGCAATAGGACTCAATTCAGAAAGAAAATGTATCTTTAGACACAGTGATCTGATTTACAAAAGAAACACATATTCATGTTTCCCACGGTCTGAAAAGACCAAAAGTCATTCAATTTTCAAACAGGAACTTTCCCTAGAAAGTTAGACCAATGCTGTTTTTTATAACTGGACTCAATTCAGACAGAAAATGTAACTTTTGAAACACTGCTCAGATTTGGAAAAGAAACACATATTCTTGTTCCTCACAGTCTGAAAAGTACAAAAACACATTCAATTTTCAAGTACGAACTTTCCCTGAGGAGATAAACCAATCTGTATCTCACAATTGGCAATAGGACTCAATTCAGACAGAAAATGTAACTTTAGACACAGTGATCTGATTTACAAAAGAAACACATATTCGTGTTTCCCACGGTCTGAGAAAGCCAAAACACATTCAATTTTCAAAAACAAACTTTCCCTAAAAAGTTAGACCAATGCTGTTTTTTATAACTGGACTCAATTCAGGCAGAAAATGTAACTTTTGAAACACTGCTCAGATTTGCAAAAAAACACATATTCTTGTTCCTCACAGTCTAAAAAGCACAAAAACACATTCAATTTTCAAGGATGAACTTTCCTTGAGGCGATAAACCAATCTGTATCTCACAATTGGCAATAGGACTTAATTCAGACAGAAAATGTATTTTTAAACACAGTGATCTGATTTACAAAAGAAGCACATATTCTTGTTCCTCACAGTCTGAAAAGTACAAAAACACATTCAATTTTCAAGTATGAACTTTCCCTGAGGAGATAAACCAATCGGTATCTCACAATTGGCAATAGGACTCAATTAAGCTAGAAAATGTAACTTTAGACACAGTGATCTGATTTACAAAAGAAACACATATTCATGTTTCCCACGGTCTGAGAAAGCCAAAACACATTCAATTTTCAAAAACAAACTTTCCCTAAAAAGTTAGACCAATGCTGTTTTTTATAACTGGACTCAATACAGGCAGAAAATGTAACTTTTGAAACACTGCTCAGATTTGCAAAAGAAACACGTATTCTTGTTCCTCACAGTCTGAAAAGCAAAAAAACACATTCAATTTTCAAGTACGAACTTTCCCTGAGGAGATAAACCAATCGGTATCTCACAATTGGCAATAGGACTCAATTCAGACAGAAAATGTAACTTTTCACACACTGCTGAGATTTGCAAAAGAAACACATATTTTTGTTCCTCACAGTCTGAAAAGCAAAAAAACACATTCAATTTTCAAGTACGAACCTTCCCTGAGGAGATAAACCAATCTGTATCTCACAAATGGCAATAGGACTCAATTCAGAAAGAAAATGTATCTTTAGAAACAGTGTTCTCATTTACAAAAGAAGAACATATTCTTGTTCCTCATAGTCTGAAAAGCACAAAAACACATTCAATTTTCAAGTACGAACTTTCCCTGAGTAGATAAACCAATCTGTGTCTCACAAATGGCAATAAGACTCAATTCAGAAAAAAATGTATCTTTAGACACAGTGATCTGATTTACAAAAGAAGCACATATTCTTGTTCCTCACAGTCTGAAAAGCACGAAAACACATTCACTTTTCAAGTACGAACTTTCCTTGAGGAGATAAACCAATCTGTATCTTACAATTGGCAATAGGACTCAATTAAGTTAGAAAACGTAACTTTAAACCCAGTGATCCGATTTTGAAAACAAACATATATTCATGTTTCCCACGGTCTGAAAACACCCAAAGTTATTCAATTTTCAAACACGAACTTTCCCTAGAAAGTTAATCAAAAGCTCTTTTTTATAACTGGACTCAATTCAGGCAGAAAATGTAATTTTTGAAACAATGCTCAGATTTGGAAAGAAACACATATTCTTGTTCCTCACAGTCTAAAAAGCACAAAAACACATTCAATTTTCAAGGACGAACTTTCCTTGAGGCGATAAACCAATCTGTATCTCACAATTAGCAATAGGACTTAATTCAGAAAAAAAATGTAACTTTTGAAACACTGCTCAGATTTGGAAAAGAAACCCATATTCTTTTTCCTCATAGTCTGAAAAGTACAAAAACACATTCAATTTTCAAGTACGAACCCTCCCTGAGTAGATAAACCAATCTGTATCTCACAATTGGCAATAGGACTCAATTCAGAAAGAAAATGTATCTTTAGATACAGTGATCTGATTTACAAAAGAAGCACATATTCTTGTTCCTCATAGTCTGAAAAGCACAAAAATACGTTCAATTTTCAAGTACGAACTTTCCCTGAGGAGATAAACCAATCTGTATCTCACAATTGGCAATAGGACTCAATTCAGAAAGAAAATGTATCTTTAGACACAGTGATCTGATTTACAAAAGAAACACATATTCATGTTTCCCACGGTCTGAGAAAGCCAAAACACATTCAATTTTCAAAAACAAACTTTCCCTAAAAAGTTAGACCAATGCTGTTTTTTATAACTGGACTCAATTCAGGCAGAAAATGTAACTTTTGAAACACTGCTCAGATTTGCAAAAGAAACACGTATTCTAGTTCCTCACAGTCTGAAAAGCAAAAAAACACATTCAATTTTCAAGTACGAACTTTCCCTGAGGAGATAAACCAATCGTTATCTCACAATTGGCAATAGGACTCAATTCAGACAGAAAATGTAACTTTTCACACACTGCTCAGATTTGCAAAAGAAACACATATTCTTGTTCCTCACAGTCTGAAAAGCAAAAAAAACACATTCAATTTTCAAGTACGAACCTTCCCTGAGGAGATAAACCAATCTGTATCTCACAAATGGCAATAGGACTCAATTCAGAAAGAAAATGTATCTTTAGAAACAGTGTTCTCATTTACAAAAGAAGCACATATTCTTGTTCCTCATAGTCTGAAAAGCACAAAAACACATTCAATTTTCAAGTACGAACTTTCCCTGAGTAGATAAACCAATCTGTGTCTCACAAATGGCAATAGGACTCAATTCAGAAAAAAATGTATCTTTAGATACAGTGATCTGATTTACAAAAGAAGCACATATTCTTGTTCCTCACAGTCTGAAAAGCACGAAAACACATTCACTTTTCAAGTACGAACTTTCCTTGAGGAGATAAACCAATCTGTATCTTACAATTGGCAATAGGACTCAATTAAGTTAGAAAACGTAACTTTAAACCCAGTGATCCGATTTTGAAAACAAACATATATTCATGTTTCCCACGGTCTGAAAACACCCAAAGTTATTCAATTTTCAAACACGAACTTTCCCTAGAAAGTTAATCAAAAGCTCTTTTTTATAACTGGACTCAATTCAGGCAGAAAATGTAACTTTTGAAATAATGCTCAGATTTGGAAAGAAACACATATTCTTGTTCCTCACAGTCTGAAAAGTACAAAAACACATTCAATTTTCAAGTACGAACTTTCCCTGAGGAGATAAACCAATCTGTATCTCACAATTGGCAATAGGACTCAATTCAGAAAAAAATGTATCTTTAGACACAGTGATCTGATTTACAAAAGAAGCACATATTCTTGTTCCTCATAGTCTGAAAAGCAAAAAAATACATTCAATTTTCAAGTACGAACTTTCCCTGAGGAGTTAAACCAATCTGTATCTCACAATTGGCAATAGGACTCAATTCAGAAAGAAAATGTATCTTTAGACACAGTGATCTGATTTACAAAAGAAACACATATTCATGTTTCCCACGGTCTGAGAAAGCCAAAAAACATTCAATTTTCAAAAACAAACTTTCCCTAAAAAGTTAGACCAATGCTGTTTTTTATAACTGGACTCAATTCAGGCAGAAAATGTAACTTTTGAAACACTGCTCAGATTTGCAAAAGAAACACGTATTCTTGTTCCTCACAGTCTGAAAAGCAAAAAAACACATTCAATTTTCAAGTACGAACTTTCCCTGAGGAGATAAACCAATCTGTATCTCACAATTGGCAATAGGACTCAATTCAGACAGAAAATGTAACTTTTCACACACTGCTGAGATTTGCAAAAGAAACACATATTTTTGTTCCTCACAGTCTGAAAAGCAAAAAAACACATTCAATTTTCAAGTACGAACCTTCCCTGAGGAGATAAACCAATCTGTATCTCACAAATGGCAATAGGACTCAATTCAGAAAGAAAATGTATCTTTAGAAACAGTGTTCTCATTTACAAAAGAAGCACATATTCTTGTTCCTCACAGTCTGAAAAGCACAAAAACACATTCAATTTTCAAGTACGAACTTTCCTTGAGGAGATAAACCAATCTGTATCTTACAATTGGCAATAGGACTCAATTAAGTTAGAAAACGTAACTTTAAACCCAGTGATCCGATTTTGAAAACAAACATATATTCATGTTTCCCACGGTCTGAAAACACCCAAAGTTATTCAACTTTCAAACACGAACTTTCCCTAGAAAGTTAATCAAAAGCTCTTTTTTATAACTGGACTCAATTCAGGCAGAAAATGTAATTTTTGAAACAATGCTCAGATTTGGAAAGAAACACATATTCTTGTTTCTCACAGTCTAAAAAGCACAAAAACACATTCAATTTTCAAGGACGAACTTTCCTTGAGGCGATAAACCAATCTGTATCTCACAATTAGCAATAGGACTTAATTCAGAAAAAAAATGTAACTTTTGAAACACTGCTCAGATTTGGAAAAGAAACCCATATTCTTTTTCCTCATAGTCTGAAAAGTACAAAAACACATTCAATTTTCAAGTACGAAGTTTCCTTGAGGAGATAAACCAATCTGTATCTTACAATTGGCAATAGGACTCAATTAAGCTAGAAAACGTAACTTTAAACCCAGTGATCCGATTTTCAAAAGAAACATATATTCATGTTTCCCACGGTCTGAAAAGACCAAAAGTCATTCAATTTTCAAACAGGAACTTTCCCTAGAAAGTTAGACCAATGCTGTTTTTTATAACTGGACTCAATTCAGGCAGAAAATGTAACTTTTGAAACACTGATCAGATTTGCAAAAGAAACACATATTCTTGTTCCTCACAGTCTGAAAAGTACAAAAACACATTCAATTTTCAAGTACAAACTTTCCCTGAGGAGATAAACCAATCGGTATCTCACAATTGGCAATAGGACTCAATTCAGACAGAAAATGTAACTTTTGAAACACTGCTCAGATTTGCAAAAGAAGCACATATTCTTGTTCTTCACAGTCTGAAAAGCACGAAAACACATTCAATTTTCAAGTACGAACCCTCCCTGAGTAGATAAACCAATCTGTATCTCACAATTGGCAATAGGACACAATTCAGAAAGAAAATGTATCTTTAGACACAGTGATCTGATTTACAAAAGAAGCACATATTCTTGTTCCTCATAGTCTGAAAAGCACAAAAATACGTTCAATTTTCAAGTACGAACTTTCCCTGAGGAGATAAACCAATCTGTATCTCACAATTGGCAATAGGACTCAATTCAGACAGAAAATGTAACTTTTCACACACTGCTCAGATTTGCAAAAGAAACACATATTCTTGTTCCTCACAGTCTGAAAAGCAAAAAAAACACATTCAATTTTCAAGTACGAACCTTCCCTGAGGAGATAAACCAATCTGTATCTCACAAATGGCAATAGGACTCAATTCAGAAAGAAAATGTATCTTTAGAAACAGTGTTCTCATTTACAAAAGAAGCACATATTCTTGTTCCTCATAGTCTGAAAAGCACAAAAACACATTCAATTTTCAAGTACGAACTTTCCCTGAGTAGATAAACCAATCTGTGTCTCACAAATGGCAATAGGACTCAATTCAGAAAAAAATGTATCTTTAGACACAGTGATCTGATTTACAAAAGAAGCACATATTCTTGTTCCTCACAGTCTGAAAAGCACGAAAACACATTCACTTTTCAAGTACGAACTTTCCTTGAGGAGATAAACCAATCTGTATCTTACAATTGGCAATAGGACTCAATTAAGTTAGAAAACGTAACTTTAAACCCAGTGATCCGATTTTGAAAACAAACATATATTCATGTTTCCCACGGTCTGAAAACACCCAAAGTTATTCAATTTTCAAACACGAACTTTCCCTAGAAAGTTAATCAAAAGCTCTTTTTTATAACTGGCCTCAATTCAGGCAGAAAATGTAACTTTTGAAACACTGCTCAGATTTGCAAAAGAAACACGTATTCTTGTTCCTCACAGTCTGAAAAGCAAAAAAACACATTCAATTTTCAAGTACGAACTTTCCCTGAGGAGATAAACCAATCGGTATCTCACAATTGGCAATAGGACTCAATTCAGACAGAAAATGTAACTTTTCACACACTGCTGAGATTTGCAAAAGAAACACATATTTTTGTTCCTCACAGTCTGAAAAGCAAAAAAACACATTCAATTTTCAAGTACGAACCTTCCCTGAGGAGATAAACCAATCTGTATCTCACAAATGGCAATAGGACTCAATTCAGAAAGAAAATGTATCTTTAGAAACAGTGTTCTCATTTACAAAAGAAGAACATATTCTTGTTCCTCATAGTCTGAAAAGCACAAAAACACATTCAATTTTCAAGTACAAACTTTCCCTGAGTAGATAAACCAATCTGTATCTCACAAATGGCAATAGGACTCAATTCAGAAAAAAATGTATCTTTAGACACAGTGATCTGATTTACAAAAGAAGCACATATTCTTGTTCCTCATAGTCTGAAAAGCACAAAAATACATTCAATTTTCAAGTACGAACTTTCCCTGAGGAGATAAACCAATCTGTATCTCAAAATTGGCAATAGGACTCAATTCAGAAAGAAAATGTATCTTTAGACACAGTGATCTGATTTACAAAAGAAACACATATTCATGTTTCCCACGGTCTGAAAAGACCAAAAGTCATTCAATTTTCAAACAGGAACTTTCCCTAGAAAGTTAGACCAATGCTGTTTTTTATAACTGGACTCAATTCAGACAGAAAATGTAACTTTTGAAACACTGCTCAGATTTGGAAAAGAAACACATATTCTTGTTCCTCACAGTCTGAAAAGTACAAAAACACATTCAATTTTCAAGTACGAACTTTCCCTGAGGAGATAAACCAATCTGTATCTCACAATTGGCAATAGGACTCAATTCAGACAGAAAATGTAACTTTAGACACAGTGATCTGATTTACAAAAGAAGCACATATTCTTGTTCCTCACAGTCTGAAAAGTACAAAAACACATTCAATTTTCAAGTATGAACTTTCCCTGAGGAGATAAACCAATCGGTATCTCACAATTGGCAATAGGACTCAATTAAGCTAGAAAATGTAACTTTAGACACAGTGATCTGATTTACAAAAGAAACACATATTCATGTTTCCCGCGGTCTGAGAAAGCCAAAACACATTCAATTTTCAAAAACAAACTTTCCCTAAAAAGTTATACCAATGCTGTTTTTTATAACTGGACTCAATTCAGGCAGAAAATGTAACTTTTGAAACACTGCTCAGATTTGCAAAAGAAACACGTATTCTTGTTCCTCACAGTCTGAAAAGCACAAAAACACATTCAATTTTCAAGTACGAACTTTCCCTGAGGAGATAAACCAATCGGTATCTCACAATTGGCAATAGGACTCAATTCAGACAGAAAATGTAACTTTTCACACACTGCTGAGATTTGCAAAAGAAACACATATTTTTGTTCCTCACAGTCTGAAAAGCAAAAAAACACATTCAATTTTCAAGTACGAACCTTCCCTGAGGAGATAAACCAATCTGTATCTCACAAATGGCAATAGGACTCAATTCAGAAAGAAAATGTATCTTTAGAAACAGTGTTCTCATTTACAAAAGAAGAACATATTCTTGTTCCTCATAGTCTGAAAAGCGCAAAAACACATTCAATTTTCAAGTACGAACTTTCCCTGAGTAGATAAACCAATCTGTATCTCACAAATGGCAATAGGACTCAATTCAGAAAAAAATGTATCTTTAGACACAGTGATCTGATTTACAAAAGAAGCACATATTCTTGTTCCTCATAGTCTGAAAAGCACAAAAATACATTCAATTTTCAAGTACGAACTTTCCCTGAGGAGATAAACCAATCTGTATCTCAAAATTGGCAATAGGACTCAATTCAGAAAGAAAATGTATCTTTAGACACAGTGATCTGATTTACAAAAGAAACACATATTCATGTTTCCCACGGTCTGAAAAGACCAAAAGTCATTCAATTTTCAAACAGGAACTTTCCCTAGAAAGTTAGACCAATGCTGTTTTTTATAACTGGACTCAATTCAGACAGAAAATGTAACTTTTGAAACACTGCTCAGATTTGGAAAAGAAACACATATTCTTGTTCCTCACAGTCTGAAAAGTACAAAAACACATTCAATTTTCAAGTACGAACTTTCCCTGAGGAGATAAACCAATCTGTATCTCACAATTGGCAATAGGACTCAATTCAGACAGAAAATGTAACTTTAGACACAGTGATCTGATTTACAAAAGAAACACATATTCGTGTTTCCCACGGTCTGAGAAAGCCAAAACACATTCAATTTTCAAAAACAATCTTTCCCTAAAAAGTTAGACCAATGCTGTTTTTTATAACTGGACTCAATTCAGGCAGAATATGTAACTTTTGAAACACTGCTCAGATTTGCAAAAGGAACACGTATTCTTGTTCCTCACAGTCTGAAAAGCACAAAAACACATTCAATTTTCAAGTACGAACTTTCCCTCAGGAGATAAACAAATAGGTATCTCACAATTGGCAATAGGACTCAATTCAGACAGAAAATGTAACTTTTCACACACAGCTCAGATTTGCAAAAAAACACATATTCTTGTTCCTCACAGTCTAAAAAGCAGAAAAACACATTCAATTTTCAAGTATGAACTTTCCCTGAGGAGATAAACCAATCTGTATCTCACAAATGGCAATAGGACTCAATTCAGAAAAAAATGTATCTTTAGACACAGTGATCTGATTTACAAAAGAAGCACATATTCTTGTTCCTCATAGTCTGAAAAGCACAAAAATACATTCAATTTTCAAGTACGAACTTTCCCTGAGGAGATAAACCAATCTGTATCTCACAATTGGCAATAGGACTCAATTCAGACAGAAAATGTAACTTTAGACACAGTGATCTGATTTACAAAAGAAACACATATTCGTGTTTCCCACGGTCTGAGAAAGCCAAAACACATTCAATTTTCAAAAACAATCTTTCCCTAAAAAGTTAGACCAATGCTGTTTTTTATAACTGGACTCAATTCAGGCAGAAAATGTAACTTTTGAAACACTGCTCAGATTTGGAAAAGGAACACGTATTCTTGTTCCTCACAGTCTGAAAAGCACAAAAACACATTCAATTTTCAAGTACGAACTTTCCCTGAGGAGATAAACCAATCGGTATCTCACAATTGGCAATAGGACTCAATTCAGACAGAAAATGTAACTTTTCACACACAGCTCAGATTTGCAAAAAAACACATATTCTTGTTCCTCACAGTCTAAAAAGCAGAAAAACACATTCAATTTTCAAGGATGAACTTTCCTTGAGGCGATAAACCAATCTGTATCTCACAATTGGCAATAGGACTTAATTCAGAAAGAAAATGTATCTTTAGACACAGTGATCTGATTTACAAAAGAAGCACATATTCTTGTTCCTCATAGTCTGAAAAGCACAAAAATACATTCAATTTTCAAGTATGAACTTTCCCTGAGGAGATAAACCAATCTGTATCTCACAATTGGCAATAGGACTCAATTCAGAAAGAAAATGTATCTTTAGACACAGTGATCTGATTTACAAAAGAAACACATATTCATGTTTCCCACGGTCTGAGAAAGCCAAAACACATTCAATTTTCAAAAACAAACTTTCCCTAAAAAGTTACACCAATGCTGTTTTTTATAACTGGACTCAATTCAGGCAGAAAATGTAACTTTTCACACACTGCTCAGATTTGCAAAAGAAACACATATTCTTGTTCCTCACAGTCTGAAAAGCAAAAAAAACACATTCAATTTTCAAGTACGAACCTTCCCTGAGGAGATAAACCAATCTGTATCTCACAAATGGCAATTGGACTCAATTCAGAAAGAAAATGTATCTTTAGAAACAGTGTTCTCATTTACAAAAGAAGCACATATTCTTGTTCCTCATAGTCTGAAAAGCACAAAAACACATTCAATTTTCAAGTACGAACTTTCCCTGAGTAGATAAACCAATCTGTGTCTCACAAATGGCAATAAGACTCAATTCAGAAAAAAATGTATCTTTAGACACAGTGATCTGATTTACAAAAGAAGCACATATTCTTGTTCCTCACAGTCTGAAAAGCACGAAAACACATTCACTTTTCAAGTACGAACTTTCCTTGAGGAGATAAACCAATCTGTATCTTACAATTGGCAATAGGACTCAATTAAGTTAGAAAACGTAACTTTAAACCCAGTGATCCGATTTTGAAAACAAACATATATTCATGTTTCCCACGGTCTGAAAACACCCAAAGTTATTCAATTTTCAAACACGAACTTTCCCTAGAAAGTTAATCAAAAGCTCTTTTTTATAACTGGACTCAATTCAGGCAGAAAATGTAATTTTTGAAACAATGCTCAGATTTGGAAAGAAACACATATTCTTGTTCCTCACAGTCTAAAAAGCACAAAAACACATTCAATTTTCAAGGACGAACTTTCCTTGAGGCGATAAACCAATCTGTATCTCACAATTAGCAATAGGACTTAATTCAGAAAAAAAATGTAACTTTTGAAACACTGCTCAGATTTGGAAAAGAAACCCATATTCTTTTTCCTCATAGTCTGAAAAGTACAAAAACACATTCAATTTTCAAGTACGAAGTTTCCTTGAGGAGATAAACCAATCTGTATCTTACAATTGGCAATAGGACTCAATTAAGCTAGAAAACGTAACTTTAAACCCAGTGATCCGATTTTCAAAAGAAACATATATTCATGTTTCCCACGGTCTGAAAAGACCAAAAGTCATTCAATTTTCAAACAGGAACTTTCCCTAGAAAGTTAGACCAATGCTGTTTTTTATAACTGGACTCAATTCAGGCAGAAAATGTAACTTTTGAAACACTGATCAGATTTGCAAAAGAAACACATATTCTTGTTCCTCACAGTCTGAAAAGTACAAAAACACATTCAATTTTCAAGTACAAACTTTCCCTGAGGAGATAAACCAATCGGTATCTCACAATTGGCAATAGGACTCAATTCAGACAGAAAATGTAACTTTTGAAACACTGCTCAGATTTGCAAAAAAAGCACATATTCTTGTTCTTCACAGTCTGAAAAGCACGAAAACACATTCAATTTTCAAGTACGAACCCTCCCTGAGTAGATAAACCAATCTGTGTCTCACAATTGGCAATAGGACTCAATTCAGAAAGAAAATGTATCTTTAGACACAGTGATCTGATTTACAAAAGAAGCACATATTCTTGTTCCTCATAGTCTGAAAAGCACAAAAATACGTTCAATTTTCAAGTACGAACTTTCCCTGAGGAGATAAACCAATCTGTATCTCACAATTGGCAATAGGACTCAATTCAGAAAGAAAATGTATCTTTAGACACAGTGATCTGATTTACAAAAGAAACACATATTCATGTTTCCCACGGTCTGAGAAAGCCAAAACACATTCAATTTTCAAAAACAAACTTTCCCTAAAAAGTTAGACCAATGCTGTTTTTTATAACTGGACTCAATTCAGGCAGAAAATGTAACTTTTGAAACACTGCTCAGATTTGCAAAAGAAACACGTATTCTAGTTCCTCACAGTCTGAAAAGCAAAAAAACACATTCAATTTTCAAGTACGAACTTTCCCTGAGGAGATAAACCAATCGTTATCTCACAATTGGCAATAGGACTCAATTCAGACAGAAAATGTAACTTTTCACACACTGCTCAGATTTGCAAAAGAAACACATATTCTTGTTCCTCACAGTCTGAAAAGCAAAAAAAACACATTCAATTTTCAAGTACGAACCTTCCCTGAGGAGATAAACCAATCTGTATCTCACAAATGGCAATAGGACTCAATTCAGAAAGAAAATGTATCTTTAGAAACAGTGTTCTCATTTACAAAAGAAGCACATATTCTTGTTCCTCATAGTCTGAAAAGCACAAAAACACATTCAATTTTCAAGTACGAACTTTCCCTGAGTAGATAAACCAATCTGTGTCTCACAAATGGCAATAGGACTCAATTCAGAAAAAAATGTATCTTTAGACACAGTGATCTGATTTACAAAAGAAGCACATATTCTTGTTCCTCACAGTCTGAAAAGCACGAAAACACATTCACTTTTCAAGTACGAACTTTCCTTGAGGAGATAAACCAATCTGTATCTTACAATTGGCAATAGGACTCAATTAAGTTAGAAAACGTAACTTTAAACCCAGTGATCCGATTTTGAAAACAAACATATATTCATGTTTCCCACGGTCTGAAAACACCCAAAGTTATTCAATTTTCAAACACGAACTTTCCCTAGAAAGTTTATCAAAAGCTCTTTTTTATAACTGGACTCAATTCAGGCAGAAAATGTAACTTTTGAAATAATGCTCAGATTTGGAAAGAAACACATATTCTTGTTCCTCACAGTCTGAAAAGTACAAAAACACATTCAATTTTCAAGTACGAACTTTCCCTGAGGAGATAAACCAATCTGTATCTCACAATTGGCAATAGGACTCAATTCAGAAAAAAATGTATCTTTAGACACAGTGATCTGATTTACAAAAGAAGCACATATTCTTGTTCCTCATAGTCTGAAAAGCAAAAAAATACATTCAATTTTCAAGTACGAACTTTCCCTGAGGAGTTAAACCAATCTGTATCTCACAATTGGCAATAGGACTCAATTCAGAAAGAAAATGTATCTTTAGACACAGTGATCTGATTTACAAAAGAAACACATATTCATGTTTCCCACGGTCTGAGAAAGCCAAAAAACATTCAATTTTCAAAAACAAACTTTCCCTAAAAAGTTAGACCAATGCTGTTTTTTATAACTGGACTCAATTCAGGCAGAAAATGTAACTTTTGAAACACTGCTCAGATTTGCAAAAGAAACACGTATTCTTGTTCCTCACAGTCTGAAAAGCAAAAAAACACATTCAATTTTCAAGTACGAACTTTCCCTGAGGAGATAAACCAATCTGTATCTCACAATTGGCAATAGGACTCAATTCAGACAGAAAATGTAACTTTTCACACACTGCTGAGATTTGCAAAAGAAACACATATTTTTGTTCCTCACAGTCTGAAAAGCAAAAAAACACATTCAATTTTCAAGTACGAACCTTCCCTGAGGAGATAAACCAATCTGTATCTCACAAATGGCAATAGGACTCAATTCAGAAAGAAAATGTATCTTTAGAAACAGTGTTCTCATTTACCAAAGAAGAACATATTCTTGTTCCTCATAGTCTGAAAAGCACAAAAACACATTCAATTTTCAAGTACGAACTTTCCCTGAGTAGATAAACCAATCTGTATCTCACAAATGGCAATAGGACTCAATTCAGAAAGAAAATGTATCTTTAGACACAGTGATCTGATTTACAAAAGAAACACATATTCATGTTTCCCACGGTCTGAGAAAGCCAAAACACATTCAATTTTCAAAAACAAACTTTCCCTAAAAAGTTAGACCAATGCTGTTTTTTATAACTGGACTCAATTCAGGCAGAAAATATAACTTTTGAAACACTGCTCAGATTTGGAAAAGAAACACATATTCTTGTTCCTCACAGTCTGAAAAGCAAAAAAACACATTCAATTTTCAAGTACGAACTTTCCCTGAGGAGATAAACCAATCGGTATCTCACAATTGGCAATAGGACTCAATTCAGACAGAAAATGTAACTTTTCACACACTGCTCAGATTTGCAAAAGAAACACATATTCTTGTTCCTCACAGTCTGAAAAGCAAAAAAAACACATTCAATTTTCAAGTACGAACCTTCCCTGAGGAGATAAACCAATCTGTATCTCACAAATGGCAATAGGACTCAATTCAGAAAGAAAATGTATCTTTAGAAACAGTGTTCTCATTTACAAAAGAAGCACATATTCTTGTTCCTCATAGTCTGAAAAGCACAAAAACACATTCAATTTTCAAGTACGAACTTTCCCTGAGTAGATAAACCAATCTGTGTCTCACAAATGGCAATAGGACTCAATTCAGAAAAAAATGTGTCTTTAGACACAGTGATCTGATTTACAAAAGAAGCACATATTCTTGTTCCTCACAGTCTGAAAAGCACGAAAACACATTCACTTTTCAAGTACGAACTTTCCTTGAGGAGATAAACCAATCTGTATCTTACAATTGGCAATAGGACTCAATTAAGTTAGAAAACGTAACTTTAAACCCAGTGATCCGATTTTGAAAACAAACATATATTCATGTTTCCCACGGTCTGAAAAGACCAAAAGTCATTCAATTTTCAAACACAAACTTTCCCTAGAAAGTTAGACCAAAGCTCTTTTTTATAACTGGACTCAATTCAGGCAGAAAATGTAACTTTTGAAACACTGATCTGATTTACAAAAGAAGCACATATTCTTGTTCCTCATAGTCTGAAAAGCAAAAAAATACATTCAATTTTCAAGTACGAACTTTCCCTGAGGAGTTAAACCAATCTGTATCTCACAATTGGCAATAGGACTCAATTCAGAAAGAAAATGTATCTTTAGACACAGTGATCTGATTTACAAAAGAAACACATATTCATGTTTCCCACGGTCTGAGAAAGCCAAAAAACATTCAATTTTCAAAAACAAACTTTCCCTAAAAAGTTAGACCAATGCTGTTTTTTATAACTGGACTCAATTCAGGCAGAAAATGTAACTTTTGAAACACTGCTCAGATTTGCAAAAGAAACACGTATTCTTGTTCCTCACAGTCTGAAAAGCAAAAAAACACATTCAATTTTCAAGTACGAACTTTCCCTGAGGAGATAAACCAATCTGTATCTCACAATTGGCAATAGGACTCAATTCAGACAGAAAATGTAACTTTTCACACACTGCTGAGATTTGCAAAAGAAACACATATTTTTGTTCCTCACAGTCTGAAAAGCAAAAAAACACATTCAATTTTCAAGTACGAACCTTCCCTGAGGAGATAAACCAATCTGTATCTCACAAATGGCAATAGGACTCAATTCAGAAAGAAAATGTATCTTTAGAAACAGTGTTCTCATTTACAAAAGAAGAACATATTCTTGTTCCTCATAGTCTGAAAAGCACAAAAACACATTCAATTTTCAAAAACAAACTTTCCCTAAAAAGTTAGACCAATGCTGTTTTTTATAACTGGACTCAATTCAGGCAGAAAATATAACTTTTCAAACACTGCTCAGATTTGGAAAAGAAACACATATTCTTGTTCCTCACAGTCTGAAAAGCAAAAAAACACATTCAATTTTCAAGTACGAACTTTCCCTGAGGAGATAAACCAATCGGTATCTCACAATTGGCAATAGGACTCAATTCAGACAGAAAATGTAACTTTTCACACACTGCTCAGATTTGCAAAAGAAACACATATTTTTGTTCCTCACAGTCTGAAAAGCAAAAAAACACATTCAATTTTCAAGTACGAACCTTCCCTGAGGAGATAAACCAATCTGTATCTCACAAATGGCAATAGGACTCAATTCAGAAAGAAAATGTATCTTTAGAAACAGTGTTCTCATTTACAAAAGAAGAACATATTCTTGTTCCTCATAGTCTGAAAAGCACAAAAACACATTCAATTTTCAAAAACAAACTTTCCCTAAAAAGTTACACCAATGCTGTTTTTTATAACTGGACTCAATTCAGGCAGAAAATATAACTTTTCAAACACTGCTCAGATTTGGAAAAGAAACACATATTCTTGTTCCTCACAGTCTGAAAAGCAAAAAAACACATTCAATTTTCAAGTACGAACTTTCCCTGAGGAGATAAACCAATCTGTATCTCACAATTGGCAATAGGACTCAATTCAGACAGAAAATGTAACTTTTCACACACTGCTCAGATTTGCAAAAGAAACACATATTCTTGTTCCTCACAGTCTGAAAAGCAAAAAAAAAAACATTCAATTTTCAAGTACGAACCCTCCCTGAGTAGATAAACCAATCTGTATCTCACAATTGGGAATAGGACTCAATTCAGAAAGAAAATGTATCTTTAGACACAGTGATCTGATTTACAAAAGAAGCACATATTCTTGTTCCTCATAGTCTGAAAAGCACAAAAATACATTCAATTTTCAAGTACGAACTTTCCCTGAGGAGATAAACCAATCTGTATCTCAAAATTGGCAATAGGACTCAATTCAGAAAGAAAATGTATCTTTAGACACTGTGATCTGATTTACAAAAGAAACACATATTCATGTTTCCCATGGTCTGAAAAGACCAAAAGTCATTCAATTTTCAAACAGGAACTTTCCCTAGAAAGTTAGACCAATGCTGTTTTTTATAACTGGACTCAATTCAGACAGAAAATGTAACTTTTGAAACACTGCTCAGATTTGGAAAAGAAACACATATTCTTGTTCCTCACAGTCTGAAAAGTACAAAAACACATTCAATTTTCAAGGTCAAACTTTCCCTGAGGAGATAAACCAATCTGTATCTCACAATTGGCAATAGGACTCAATTCAGACAGAAAATGTAACTTTAGACACAGTGATCTGATTTACAAAAGAAACACATATTCGTGTTTCCCACGGTCTGAGAAAGCCAAAACACATTCAATTTTCAAAAACAAACTTTCCCTAAAAAGTTAGACCAATGCTGTTTTTTATAACTGGACTCAATTCAGGCAGAAAATGTAACTTTTGAAACACTGCTCAGATTTGCAAAAGAAACACGTATTCTTGTTCCTCACAGTCTGAAAAGCACAAAAACACATTCAATTTTCAAGTACGAACTTTCTCTGAGGAGATAAACAAATAGGTATCTCACAATTGGCAATAGGACTCAATTCAGACAGAAAATGTAACTTTTCACACACAGCTCAGATTTGCAAAAAAACACATATTCTTGTTCCTCACAGTCTAAAAAGCACAAAAACACATTCAATTTTCAAGGATGAACTTTCCTTGAGGCGATAAACCAATCTGTATCTCACAATTGGCAATAGGACGTAATTCAGACAGAAAATGTATCTTTAGACACAGTGATCTGATTTACAAAAGAAGCACATATTCTTGTTCCTCACAGTCTGAAAAGTACAAAAACACATTCAATTTTCAAGTATGAACTTTCCCTGAGGAGATAAACCAATCGGTATCTCACAATTGGCAATAGGACTCAATTAAGCTAGAAAATGTAACTTTAGACACAGTGATCTGATTTACAAAAGAAACACATATTCATGTTTCCCACGGTCTGAGAAAGCCAAAACACATTCAATTTTCAAAAACAAACTTTCCCTAAAAAGTTAGACCAATGCTGTTTTTTATAACTGGACTCAATTCAGGCAGAAAATATAACTTTTGAAACACTGCTCAGATTTGGAAAAGAAACACATATTCTTGTTCCTCAGTCTGAAAAGCAAAAAAACACATTCAATTTTCAAGTACGAACTTTCCCTGAGGAGATAAACCAATCGGTATCTCACAATTGGCAATAGGACTCAATTCAGACAGAAAATGTAACTTTTCACACACTGCTCAGATTTGCAAAAGAAACACATATTCTTGTTCCTCACAGTCTGAAAAGCAAAAAAAACACATTCAATTTTCAAGTACGAACCTTCCCTGAGGAGATAAACCAATCTGTATCTCACAAATGGCAATAGGACTCAATTCAGAAAGAAAATGTATCTTTAGAAACAGTGTTCTCATTTACAAAAGAAGCACATATTCTTGTTCCTCATAGTCTGAAAAGCACAAAAACACATTCAATTTTCAAGTACGAACTTTCCCTGAGTAGATAAACCAATCTGTGTCTCACAAATGGCAATAGGACTCAATTCAGAAAAAAATGTATCTTTAGACACAGTGATCTGATTTACAAAAGAAGCACATATTCTTGTTCCTCACAGTCTGAAAAGCACGAAAACACATTCACTTTTCAAGTACGAACTTTCCTTGAGGAGATAAACCAATCTGTATCTTACAATTGGCAATAGGACTCAATTAAGTTAGAAAACGTAACTTTAAACCCAGTGATCCGATTTTGAAAACAAACATATATTCATGTTTCCCACGGTCTGAAAAGACCAAAAGTCATTCAATTTTCAAACACAAACTTTCCCTAGAAAGTTAGACCAAAGCTCTTTTTTATAACTGGACTCAATTCAGGCAGAAAATGTAACTTTTGAAACACTGATCTGATTTACAAAAGAAGCACATATTCTTGTTCCTCATAGTCTGAAAAGCAAAAAAATACATTCAATTTTCAAGTACAAACTTTCCCTGAGGAGTTAAACCAATCTGTATCTCACAATTGGCAATAGGACTCAATTCAGAAAGAAAATGTATCTTTAGACACAGTGATCTGATTTACAAAAGAAACACATATTCATGTTTCCCACGGTCTGAGAAAGCCAAAAAACATTCAATTTTCAAAAACAAACTTTCCCTAAAAAGTTAGACCCATGCTGTTTTTTATAACTGGACTCAATTCAGGCAGAAAATGTAACTTTTGAAACACTGCTCAGATTTGCAAAAGAAACACGTATTCTTGTTCCTCACAGTCTGAAAAGTACAAAAACACATTCAATTTTCAAGTACGAACTTTCCCTGAGGAGATAAACCAATCGGTATCTCACAATTGGCAATAGGACTCAATTCAGAAAAAAATGTATCTTTAGACACAGTGATCTGATTTACAAAAGAAGCACATATTCTTGTTCCTCACAGTCTGAAAAGCAAAAAAATACATTCAATTTTCAAGTACGAACTTTCCCTGAGGAGTTAAACCAATCTGTATCTCACAATTGGCAATAGGACTCAATTCAGAAAGAAAATGTATCTTTAGACACAGTGATCTGATTTACAAAAGAAACACATATTCATGTTTCCCACGGTCTGAGAAAGCCAAAAAACATTCAATTTTCAAAAACAAACTTTCCCTAAAAAGTTAGACCAATGCTGTTTTTTATAACTGGACTCAATTCAGGCAGAAAATGTAACTTTTGAAACACTGCTCAGATTTGCAAAAGAAACACGTATTCTTGTTCCTCACAGTCTGAAAAGCAAAAAAACACATTCAATTTTCAAGTACGAACTTTCCCTGAGGAGATAAACCAATCTGTATCTCACAATTGGCAATAGGACTCAATTCAGACAGAAAATGGAACTTTTCACACACTGCTGAGATTTGCAAAAGAAACACATATTTTTGTTCCTCACAGTCTGAAAAGCAAAAAAACACATTCAATTTTCAAGTACGAACCTTCCCTGAGGAGATAAACCAATCTGTATCTCACAAATGGCAATAGGACTCAATTCAGAAAGAAAATGTATCTTTAGAAACAGTGTTCTCATTTACAAAAGAAGAACATATTCTTGTTCCTCATAGTCTGAAAAGCACAAAAACACATTCAATTTTCAAAAACAAACTTTCCCTAAAAAGTTAGACCAATGCTGTTTTTTATAACTGGACTCAATTCAGGCAGAAAATATAACTTTTCAAACACTGCTCAGATTTGGAAAAGAAACACATATTCTTGTTCCTCACAGTCTGAAAAGCAAAAAAACACATTCAATTTTCAAGTACGAACTTTCCCTGAGGAGATAAACCAATCGGTATCTCACAATTGGCAATAGGACTCAATTCAGACAGAAAATGTAACTTTTCACACACTGCTCAGATTTGCAAAAGAAACACATATTCTTGTTCCTCACAGTCTGAAAAGCAAAAAAAAAAACATTCAATTTTCAAGTACGAACCCTCCCTGAGTAGATAAACCAATCTGTATCTCACAATTGGGAATAGGACTCAATTCAGAAAGAAAATGTATCTTTAGACACAGTGATCTGATTTACAAAAGAAGCACATATTCTTGTTCCTCATAGTCTGAAAAGCACAAAAATACATTCAATTTTCAAGTACGAACTTTCCCTGAGGAGATAAACCAATCTGTATCTCAAAATTGGCAATAGGACTCAATTCAGAAAGAAAATGTATCTTTAGACACTGTGATCTGATTTACAAAAGAAACACATATTCATGTTTCCCATGGTCTGAAAAGACCAAAAGTCATTCAATTTTCAAACAGGAACTTTCCCTAGAAAGTTAGACCAATGCTGTTTTTTATAACTGGACTCAATTCAGACAGAAAATGTAACTTTTTAAACACTGCTCAGATTTGGAAAAGAAACACATATTCTTGTTCCTCACAGTCTGAAAAGTACAAAAACACATTCAATTTTCAAGTACGAACTTTCCCTGAGGAGATAAACCAATCTGTATCTCACAATTGGCAATAGGACTCAATTCAGACAGAAAATGTAACTTTAGACACAGTGATCTGATTTACAAAAGAAACACATATTCGTGTTTCCCACGGTCTGAGAAAGCCAAAACACATTCAATTTTCAAAAACAAACTTTCCCTAAAAAGTTAGACCAATGCTGTTTTTTATAACTGGACTCAATTCAGGCAGAAAATGTAACTTTTGAAACACTGCTCAGATTTGCAAAAGAAACACGTATTCTTGTTCCTCACAGTCTGAAAAGCACAAAAACACATTCAATTTTCAAGTACGAACTTTCTCTGAGGAGATAAACAAATAGGTATCTCACAATTGGCAATAGGACTCAATTCAGACAGAAAATGTAACTTTTCACACACAGCTCAGATTTGCAAAAAAACACATATTCTTGTTCCTCACAGTCTAAAAAGCACAAAAACACATTCAATTTTCAAGGATGAACTTTCCTTGAGGCGATAAACCAATCTGTATCTCACAATTGGCAATAGGACGTAATTCAGACAGAAAATGTATCTTTAGACACAGTGATCTGATTTACAAAAGAAGCACATATTCTTGTTCCTCACAGTCTGAAAAGCAAAAAAACACATTCAATTTTCAAGTACGAACTTTCCCTGAGGAGATAAACCAATCTGTATCTCACAATTGGCAATAGGACTCAATTCAGAAAAAAATGTATCTTTAGACACAGTGATCTGATTTACAAAAGAAGCACATATTCTTGTTCCTCATAGTCTGAAAAGCAAAAAAATACATTCAATTTTCAAGTACGAACTTTCCCTGAGGAGTTAAACCAATCTGTATCTCACAATTGGCAATAGGACTCAATTCAGAAAGAAAATGTATCTTTAGACACAGTGATCTGATTTACAAAAGAAACACATATTCATGTTTCCCACGGTCTGAGAAAGCCAAAAAACATTCAATTTTCAAAAACAAACTTTCCCTAAAAAGTTAGACCAATGCTGTTTTTTATAACTGGACTCAATTCAGGCAGAAAATGTAACTTTTGAAACACTGCTCAGATTTGCAAAAGAAACACGTATTCTTGTTCCTCACAGTCTGAAAAGCAAAAAAACACATTCAATTTTCAAGTACGAACTTTCCCTGAGGAGATAAACCAATCTGTATCTCACAATTGGCAATAGGACTCAATTCAGACAGAAAATGTAACTTTTCACACACTGCTGAGATTTGCAAAAGAAACACATATTTTTGTTCCTCACAGTCTGAAAAGCAAAAAAACACATTCAATTTTCAAGTACGAACCTTCCCTGAGGAGATAAACCAATCTGTATCTCACAAATGGCAATAGGACTCAATTCAGAAAGAAAATGTATCTTTAGAAACAGTGTTCTCATTTACAAAAGAAGAACATATTCTTGTTCCTCATAGTCTGAAAAGCACAAAAACACATTCAATTTTCAAGTAGGAACTTTCCCTGAGTAGATAAACCAATCTGTATCTCACAAATGGCAATAGGACTCAATTCAGAAAAAAATGTATCTTTAGACACAGTGATCTGATTTACAAAAGAAGCACATATTCTTGTTCCTCATAGTCTGAAAAGCACAAAAATACATTCAATTTTCAAGTACGAACTTTCCCTGAGGAGATAAACCAATCTGTATCTCACAAATGGCAATAGGACTCAATTCAGAAAGAAAATGTATCTTTAGACACAGTGATCTGATTTACAAAAGAAACACATATTCATGTTTCCCACGGTCTGAGAAAGCCAAAACACATTCAATTTTCAAAAACAAACTTTCCCTAAAAAGTTAGACCAATGCTGTTTTTTATAACTGGACTCAATTCAGGCAGAAAATATAACTTTTCAAACACTGCTCAGATTTGGAAAAGAAACACATATTCTTGTTCCTCACAGTCTGAAAAGCAAAAAAACACATTCAATTTTCAAGTACGAACTTTCCCTGAGGAGATAAACCAATCGGTATCTCACAATTGGCAATAGGACTCAATTCAGACAGAAAATGTAACTTTTCACACACTGCTCAGATTTGCAAAAGAAACACATATTCTTGTTCCTCACAGTCTGAAAAGCAAAAAAAAAAAACATTCAATTTTCAAGTACGAACCCTCCCTGAGTAGATAAACCAATCTGTATCTCACAATTGGGAATAGGACTCAATTCAGAAAGAAAATGTATCTTTAGACAATGTGATCTGATTTACAAAAGAAGCACATATTCTTGTTCCTCATAGTCTGAAAAGCACAAAAATACATTCAATTTTCAAGTACGAACTTTCCCTGAGGAGATAAACCAATCTGTATCTCAAAATTGGCAATAGGACTCAATTCAGAAAGAAAATGTATCTTTAGACACAGTGATCTGATTTACAAAAGAAACACATATTCATGTTTCCCATGGTCTGAAAAGACCAAAAGTCATTCAATTTTCAAACAGGAACTTTCCCTAGAAAGTTAGACCAATGCTGTTTTTTATAACTGGACTCAATTCAGACAGAAAATGTAACTTTTGAAACACTGCTCAGATTTGGAAAAGAAACACATATTCTTGTTCCTCACAGTCTGAAAAGCAAAAAAACACATTCAATTTTCAAGTACGAACTTTCCCTGAGGAGATAAACCAATCTGTATCTCACAAATGGCAATAGGACTCAATTCAGAAAGAAAATGTATCTTTAGACACAGTGATCTGATTTACAAAAGAAGCACATATTCATGTTTCCCACGGTCTGAGAAAGCCAAAACACATTCAATTTTCAAAAACAAACTTTCCCTAAAAAGTTAGACCAATGCTGTTTTTTATAACTGGACTCAATTCAGGCAGAAAATATAACTTTTCAAACACTGCTCAGATTTGGAAAAGAAACACATATTCTTGTTCCTCACAGTCTGAAAAGCAAAAAAACACATTCAATTTTCAAGTACGAACTTTCCCTGAGGAGATAAACCAATCGGTATCTCACAATTGGCAATAGGACTCAATTCAGACAGAAAATGTAACTTTTCACACACTGCTCAGATTTGCAAAAGAAACACATATTCTTGTTCCTCACAGTCTGAAAAGCAAAAAAAAAAAACATTCAATTTTCAAGTACGAACCCTCCCTGAGTAGATAAACCAATCTGTATCTCACAATTGGGAATAGGACTCAATTCAGAAAGAAAATGTATCTTTAGACAATGTGATCTGATTTACAAAAGAAGCACATATTCTTGTTCCTCATAGTCTGAAAAGCACAAAAATACATTCAATTTTCAAGTACGAACTTTCCCTGAGGAGATAAACCAATCTGTATCTCAAAATTGGCAATAGGACTCAATTCAGAAAGAAAATGTATCTTTAGACACAGTGATCTGATTTACAAAAGAAACACATATTCATGTTTCCCATGGTCTGAAAAGACCAAAAGTCATTCAATTTTCAAACAGGAACTTTCCCTAGAAAGTTAGACCAATGCTGTTTTTTATAACTGGACTCAATTCAGACAGAAAATGTAACTTTTGAAACACTGCTCAGATTTGGAAAAGAAACACATATTCTTGTTCCTCACAGTCTGAAAAGTACAAAAACACATTCAATTTTCAAGTACGAACTTTCCCTGAGTAGATAAACCAATCTGTATCTCACAAATGGCAATAGGACTCAATTCAGAAAAAAATGTATCTTTAGACACAGTGATCTGATTTACAAAAGAAGCACATATTCTTGTTCCTCATAGTCTGAAAAGCACAAAAATACATTCAATTTTCAAGTACGAACTTTCCCTGAGGAGATAAACCAATCTGTATCTCACAAATGGCAATAGGACTCAATTCAGAAAGAAAATGTATCTTTAGACACAGTGATCTGATTTACAAAAGAAACACATATTCATGTTTCCCACGGTCTGAGAAAGCCAAAACACATTCAATTTTCAAAAACAAACTTTCCCTAAAAAGTTAGACCAATGCTGTTTTTTATAACTGGACTCAATTCAGGCAGAAAATATAACTTTTCAAACACTGCTCAGATTTGGAAAAGAAACACATATTCTTGTTCCTCACAGTCTGAAAAGCAAAAAAACACATTCAATTTTCAAGTACGAACTTTCCCTGAGGAGATAAACCAATCGGTATCTCACAATTGGCAATAGGACTCAATTCAGACAGAAAATGTAACTTTTCACACACTGCTCAGATTTGCAAAAGAAACACATATTCTTGTTCCTCACAGTCTGAAAAGCAAAAAAAAAAAACATTCAATTTTCAAGTACGAACCCTCCCTGAGTAGATAAACCAATCTGTATCTCACAATTGGGAATAGGACTCAATTCAGAAAGAAAATGTATCTTTAGACAATGTGATCTGATTTACAAAAGAAGCACATATTCTTGTTCCTCATAGTCTGAAAAGCACAAAAATACATTCAATTTTCAAGTACGAACTTTCCCTGAGGAGATAAACCAATCTGTATCTCAAAATTGGCAATAGGACTCAATTCAGAAAGAAAATGTATCTTTAGACACAGTGATCTGATTTACAAAAGAAACACATATTCATGTTTCCCATGGTCTGAAAAGACCAAAAGTCATTCAATTTTCAAACAGGAACTTTCCCTAGAAAGTTAGACCAATGCTGTTTTTTATAACTGGACTCAATTCAGACAGAAAATGTAACTTTTGAAACACTGCTCAGATTTGGAAAAGAAACACATATTCTTGTTCCTCACAGTCTGAAAAGCAAAAAAACACATTCAATTTTCAAGTACGAACTTTCCCTGAGGAGATAAACCAATCTGTATCTCACAAATGGCAATAGGACTCAATTCAGAAAGAAAATGTATCTTTAGACACAGTGATCTGATTTACAAAAGAAGCACATATTCATGTTTCCCACGGTCTGAGAAAGCCAAAACACATTCAATTTTCAAAAACAAACTTTCCCTAAAAAGTTAGACCAATGCTGTTTTTTATAACTGGACTCAATTCAGGCAGAAAATATAACTTTTCAAACACTGCTCAGATTTGGAAAAGAAACACATATTCTTGTTCCTCACAGTCTGAAAAGCAAAAAAACACATTCAATTTTCAAGTACGAACTTTCCCTGAGGAGATAAACCAATCGGTATCTCACAATTGGCAATAGGACTCAATTCAGACAGAAAATGTAACTTTTCACACACTGCTCAGATTTGCAAAAGAAACACATATTCTTGTTCCTCACAGTCTGAAAAGCAAAAAAAAAAAACATTCAATTTTCAAGTACGAACCCTCCCTGAGTAGATAAACCAATCTGTATCTCACAATTGGGAATAGGACTCAATTCAGAAAGAAAATGTATCTTTAGACAATGTGATCTGATTTACAAAAGAAGCACATATTCTTGTTCCTCATAGTCTGAAAAGCACAAAAATACATTCAATTTTCAAGTACGAACTTTCCCTGAGGAGATAAACCAATCTGTATCTCAAAATTGGCAATAGGACTCAATTCAGAAAGAAAATGTATCTTTAGACACAGTGATCTGATTTACAAAAGAAACACATATTCATGTTTCCCATGGTCTGAAAAGACCAAAAGTCATTCAATTTTCAAACAGGAACTTTCCCTAGAAAGTTAGACCAATGCTGTTTTTTATAACTGGACTCAATTCAGACAGAAAATGTAACTTTTGAAACACTGCTCAGATTTGGAAAAGAAACACATATTCTTGTTCCTCACAGTCTGAAAAGTACAAAAACACATTCAATTTTCAAGTACGAACTTTCCCTGAGGAGATAAACCAATCGGTATCTCACAATTGGCAATAGGACTCAATTCAGACAGAAAATGTAACTTTAGACACAGTGATCTGATTTACAAAAGAAACACATATTCGTGTTTCCCACGGTCTGAGAAAGCCAAAACACATTCAATTTTCAAAAACAAACTTTCCCTAAAAAGTTAGACCAATGCTGTTTTTTATAACTGGACTCAATTCAGGGAGAAAATGTAACTTTTGAAACACTGCTCAGATTTGCAAAAGAAACACGTATTCTTGTTCCTCACAGTCTGAAAAGCACAAAAACACATTCAATTTTCAAGTACGAACTTTCTCTGAGGAGATAAACAAATAGGTATCTCACAATTGGCAATAGGACTCAATTCAGACAGAAAATGTAACTTTTCACACACAGCTCAGATTTGCAAAAAAACACATATTCTTGTTCCTCACAGTCTAAAAAGCACAAAAACACATTCAATTTTCAAGGATGAACTTTCCTTGAGGCGATAAACCAATCTGTATCTCACAATTGGCAATAGGACGTAATTCAGACAGAAAATGTATCTTTAGACACAGTGATCTGATTTACAAAAGAAGCACATATTCTTGTTCCTCACAGTCTGAAAAGTACAAAAACACATTCAATTTTCAAGTATGAACTTTCCCTGAGGAGATAAACCAATCGGTATCTCACAATTGGCAATAGGACTCAATTAAGCTAGAAAATGTAACTTTAGACACAGTGATCTGATTTACAAAAGAAACACATATTCATGTTTCCCACGGTCTGAGAAAGCCAAAACACATTCAATTTTCAAAAACAAACTTTCCCTAAAAAGTTAGACCAATGCTGTTTTTTATAACTGGACTCAATTCAGGCAGAAAATATAACTTTTGAAACACTGCTCAGATTTGGAAAAGAAACACATATTCTTGTTCCTCACAGTCTGAAAAGTACAAAAACACATTCAATTTTCAAGTACGAACTTTCCCTGAGGAGATAAACCAATCGGTATCTCACAATTGGTAATAGGACTCAATTCAGACAGAAAATGTAACTTTTCACACACTGCTCAGATTTGCAAAAGAAACACATATTCTTGTTCCTCACAGTCTGAAAAGCAAAAAAAAACATTCAATTTTCAAGTACGAACTTTCCCTGAGGAGATAAACCAATCTGTATCTCACAATTGGCAATAGGACTCAATTCAGACAGAAAATGTAACTTTTCACACACAGCTCAGATTTGCAAAAAAACACATATTCTTGTTCCTCACAGTCTAAAAAGCACAAAAACACATTCAATTTTCAAGGATGAACTTTCCTTGAGGCGATAAACCAATCTGTATCTCACAATTGGCAATAGGACTTAATTCAGACAGAAAATGTATCTTTAGACACAGTGATCTGATTTACAAAAGAAGCACATATTCTTGTTCCTCACAGTCTGAAAAGCACAAAAACACATTCAATTTTCAAGTACGAACCTTCCCTGAGGAGATAAACCAATCTGTATCTCACAAATGGCAATAGGACTCAATTCAGAAAAAAATGTATCTTTAGACACAGTGATCTGATTTACAAAAGAAGCACATATTCTTGTTCCTCACAGTCTGAAAAGCACGAAAACACATTCACTTTTCAAGTACGAACTTTCCTTGAGGAGATAAACCAATCTGTATCTTACAATTGGCAATAGGACTCAATTAAGTTAGAAAACGTAACTTTAAACCCAGTGATCCGATTTTGAAAACAAACATATATTCATGTTTCCCACGGTCTGAAAACACCCAAAGTTATTCAATTTTCAAACACGAACTTTCCCTAGAAAGTTAATCAAAAGCTCTTTTTTATAACTGGACTCAATTCAGGCAGAAAATGTAACTTTTGAAATAATGCTCAGATTTGGAAAGAAACACATATTCTTGTTCCTCACAGTCTGAAAAGTACAAAAACACATTCAATTTTCAAGTACGAACTTTCCCTGAGGAGATAAACCAATCGGTATCTCACAATTGGCAATAGGACTCAATTCAGAAAAAAATGTATCTTTAGACACAGTGATCTGATTTACAAAAGAAGCACATATTCTTGTTCCTCATAGTCTGAAAAGCAAAAAAATACATTCAATTTTCAAGTACGAACTTTCCCTGAGGAGTTAAACCAATCTGTATCTCACAATTGGCAATAGGACTCAATTCAGAAAGAAAATGTATCTTTAGACACAGTGATCTGATTTACAAAAGAAACACATATTCATGTTTCCCACGGTCTGAGAAAGCCAAAAAACATTCAATTTTCAAAAACAAACTTTCCCTAAAAAGTTAGACCAATGCTGTTTTTTATAACTGGACTCAATTCAGGCAGAAAATGTAACTTTTGAAACACTGCTCAGATTTGCAAAAGAAACACGTATTCTTGTTCCTCACAGTCTGAAAAGCAAAAAAACACATTCAATTTTCAAGTACGAACTTTCCCTGAGGAGATAAACCAATCTGTATCTCACAATTGGCAATAGGACTCAATTCAGACAGAAAATGGAACTTTTCACACACTGCTGAGATTTGCAAAAGAAACACATATTTTTGTTCCTCACAGTCTGAAAAGCAAAAAAACACATTCAATTTTCAAGTACGAACCTTCCCTGTGGAGATAAACCAATCTGTATCTCACAAATGGCAATAGGACTCAATTCAGAAAGAAAATGTATCTTTAGAAACAGTGTTCTCATTTACAAAAGAAGAACATATTCTTGTTCCTCATAGTCTGAAAAGCACAAAAACACATTCAATTTTCAAAAACAAACTTTCCCTAAAAAGTTAGACCAATGCTGTTTTTTATAACTGGACTCAATTCAGGCAGAAAATATAACTTTTCAAACACTGCTCAGATTTGGAAAAGAAACACATATTCTTGTTCCTCACAGTCTGAAAAGCAAAAAAACACATTCAATTTTCAAGTACGAACTTTCCCTGAGGAGATAAACCAATTGGTATCTCACAATTGGCAATAGGACTCAATTCAGACAGAAAATGTAACTTTTCACACACTGCTCAGATTTGCAAAAGAAACACATATTCTTGTTCCTCACAGTCTGAAAAGCAAAAAAAAAAAACATTCAATTTTCAAGTACGAACCCTCCCTGAGTAGATAAACCAATCTGTATCTCACAATTGGGAATAGGACTCAATTCAGAAAGAAAATGTATCTTTAGACACAGTGATCTGATTTACAAAAGAAGCACATATTCTTGTTCCTCATAGTCTGAAAAGCACAAAAATACATTCAATTTTCAAGTACGAACTTTCCCTGAGGAGATAAACCAATCTGTATCTCAAAATTGGCAATAGGACTCAATTCAGAAAGAAAATGTATCTTTAGACACTGTGATCTGATTTACAAAAGAAACACATATTCATGTTTCCCATGGTCTGAAAAGACCAAAAGTCATTCAATTTTCAAACAGGAACTTTCCCTAGAAAGTTAGACCAATGCTGTTTTTTATAACTGGACTCAATTCAGACAGAAAATGTAACTTTTTAAACACTGCTCAGATTTGGAAAAGAAACACATATTCTTGTTCCTCACAGTCTGAAAAGTACAAAAACACATTCAATTTTCAAGTACGAACTTTCCCTGAGGAGATAAACCAATCTGTATCTCACAATTGGCAATAGGACTCAATTCAGACAGAAAATGTAACTTTAGACACAGTGATCTGATTTACAAAAGAAACACATATTCGTGTTTCCCACGGTCTGAGAAAGCCAAAACACATTCAATTTTCAAAAACAAACTTTCCCTAAAAAGTTAGACCAATGCTGTTTTTTATAACTGGACTCAATTCAGGCAGAAAATGTAACTTTTGAAACACTGCTCAGATTTGCAAAAGAAACACGTATTCTTGTTCCTCACAGTCTGAAAAGCACAAAAACACATTCAATTTTCAAGTACGAACTTTCTCTGAGGAGATAAACAAATAGGTATCTCACAATTGGCAATAGGACTCAATTCAGACAGAAAATGTAACTTTTCACACACAGCTCAGATTTGCAAAAAAACACATATTCTTGTTCCTCACAGTCTAAAAAGCACAAAAACACATTCAATTTTCAAGGATGAACTTTCCTTGAGGCGATAAACCAATCTGTATCTCACAATTGGCAATAGGACGTAATTCAGACAGAAAATGTATCTTTAGACACAGTGATCTGATTTACAAAAGAAGCACATATTCTTGTTCCTCACAGTCTGAAAAGTACAAAAACACATTCAATTTTCAAGTATGAACTTTCCCTGAGGAGATAAACCAATCGGTATCTCACAATTGGCAATAGGACTCAATTAAGCTAGAAAATGTAACTTTAGACACAGTGATCTGATTTACAAAAGAAACACATATTCATGTTTCCCACGGTCTGAGAAAGCCAAAACACATTCAATTTTCAAAAACAAACTTTCCCTAAAAAGTTAGACCAATGCTGTTTTTTATAACTGGACTCAATTCAGGCAGAAAATATAACTTTTGAAACACTGCTCAGATTTGGAAAAGAAACACATATTCTTGTTCCTCACAGTCTGAAAAGTACAAAAACACATTCAATTTTCAAGTACGAACTTTCCCTGAGGAGATAAACCAATCGGTATCTCACAATTGGTAATAGGACTCAATTCAGACAGAAAATGTAACTTTTCACACACTGCTCAGATTTGCAAAAGAAACACATATTCTTGTTCCTCACAGTCTGAAAAGCAAAAAAAAAACATTCAATTTTCAAGTACGAACTTTCCCTGAGGAGATAAACCAATCTGTATCTCACAATTGGCAATAGGACTCAATTCAGACAGAAAATGTAACTTTTCACACACAGCTCAGATTTGCAAAAAAACACATATTCTTGTTCCTCACAGTCTAAAAAGCACAAAAACACATTCAATTTTCAAGGATGAACTTTCCTTGAGGCGATAAACCAATCTGTATCTCACAATTGGCAATAGGACTTAATTCAGACAGAAAATGTATCTTTAGACACAGTGATCTGATTTACAAAAGAAGCACATATTCTTGTTCCTCACAGTCTGAAAAGTACAAAAACACATTCAATTTTCAAGTATGAACTTTCCCTGAGGAGATAAACCAATCTGTATCTCACAATTGGCAATAGGACTCAATTCAGACAGAAAATGTAACCTTTCACACACTGCTCAGATTTGCAAAAGAAACACATATTCCTGTTCCTCATAGTCTGAAAACCACAAAAACACATTCACTTTTCAAGTACGAACTTTCCTTGAGGAGGTAAAACAAATCTGTATCTTTCAATTGGCAATAGGTCTCAATTAAGCTAGTAAACGTAGCTTTAAACCCAGTGATCCGATTTTCAAAAGAAACATATATTCATGTTTCCCACGGTCTGAAAAGACCAAAAGTCATTCAATTTTCAAACACAAACTTTCCCTAGAAAGTTAGACCAAAGCTCTTTTTTATAACTGGACTCAATTCAGGCAGAAAATGTAACTTTTGAAACACTGATCAGATTTGCAAAAGAAACACATATTCTTGTTCCTCACAGTCTGAAAAGCAAAAAAACACATTCAATTTTCAAGTACGAACTTTCCCTGAGGAGATAAACCAATCTGTATCTCACAATTGGCAATAGGACTCAATTCAGAAAAAAATGTATCTTTAGACACAGTGATCTGATTTACAAAAGAAGCACATATTCTTGTTCCTCATAGTCTGAAAAGCAAAAAAATACATTCAATTTTCAAGTACGAACTTTCCCTGAGGAGTTAAACCAATCTGTATCTCACAATTGGCAATAGGACTCAATTCAGAAAGAAAATGTATCTTTAGACACAGTGATCTGATTTACAAAAGAAACACATATTCATGTTTCCCACGGTCTGAGAAAGCCAAAAAACATTCAATTTTCAAAAACAAACTTTCCCTAAAAAGTTAGACCAATGCTGTTTTTTATAACTGGACTCAATTCAGGCAGAAAATGTAACTTTTGAAACACTGCTCAGATTTGCAAAAGAAACACGTATTCTTGTTCCTCACAGTCTGAAAAGCAAAAAAACACATTCAATTTTCAAGTACGAACTTTCCCTGAGGAGATAAACCAATCTGTATCTCACAATTGGCAATAGGACTCAATTCAGACAGAAAATGTAACTTTTCACACACTGCTGAGATTTGCAAAAGAAACACATATTTTTGTTCCTCACAGTCTGAAAAGCAAAAAAACACATTCAATTTTCAAGTACGAACCTTCCCTGAGGAGATAAACCAATCTGTATCTCACAAATGGCAATAGGACTCAATTCAGAAAAAAATGTATCTTTAGACACAGTGATCTGATTTACAAAAGAAGCACATATTCTTGTTCCTCATAGTCTGAAAAGCACAAAAATACATTCAATTTTCAAGTACGAACTTTCCCTGAGGAGATAAACCAATCTGTATCTCACAAATGGCAATAGGACTCAATTCAGAAAGAAAATGTATCTTTAGACACAGTGATCTGATTTACAAAAGAAACACATATTCATGTTTCCCACGGTCTGAGAAAGCCAAAACACATTCAATTTTCAAAAACAAACTTTCCCTAAAAAGTTAGACCAATGCTGTTTTTTATAACTGGACTCAATTCAGGCAGAAAATATAACTTTTCAAACACTGCTCAGATTTGGAAAAGAAACACATATTCTTGTTCCTCACAGTCTGAAAAGCAAAAAAACACATTCAATTTTCAAGTACGAACTTTCCCTGAGGAGATAAACCAATCGGTATCTCACAATTGGCAATAGGACTCAATTCAGACAGAAAATGTAACTTTTCACACACTGCTCAGATTTGCAAAAGAAACACATATTCTTGTTCCTCACAGTCTGAAAAGCAAAAAAAAAAAACATTCAATTTTCAAGTACGAACCCTCCCTGAGTAGATAAACCAATCTGTATCTCACAATTGGGAATAGGACTCAATTCAGAAAGAAAATGTATCTTTAGACAATGTGATCTGATTTACAAAAGAAACACATATTCATGTTTCCCATGGTCTGAAAAGACCAAAAGTCATTCAATTTTCAAACAGGAACTTTCCCTAGAAAGTTAGACCAATGCTGTTTTTTATAACTGGACTCAATTCAGACAGAAAATGTAACTTTTTAAACACTGCTCAGATTTGGAAAAGAAACACATATTCTTGTTCCTCACAGTCTGAAAAGTACAAAAACACATTCAATTTTCAAGTACGAACTTTCCCTGAGGAGATAAACCAATCTGTATCTCACAATTGGCAATAGGACTCAATTCAAACAGAAAATGTAACTTTAGACACAGTGATCTGATTTACAAAAGAAACACATATTCGTGTTTCCCACGGTCTGAGAAAGCCAAAACACATTCAATTTTCAAAAACAAACTTTCCCTAAAAAGTTAGACCAATGCTGTTTTTTATAACTGGACTCAATTCAGGGAGAAAATGTAACTTTTGAAACACTGCTCAGATTTGCAAAAGAAACACGTATTCTTGTTCCTCACAGTCTGAAAAGCACAAAAACACATTCAATTTTCAAGTACGAACTTTCTCTGAGGAGATAAACAAATAGGTATCTCACAATTGGCAATAGGACTCAATTCAGACAGAAAATGTAACTTTTCACACACAGCTCAGATTTGCAAAAAAACACATATTCTTGTTCCTCACAGTCTAAAAAGCACAAAAACACATTCAATTTTCAAGGATGAACTTTCCTTGAGGCGATAAACCAATCTGTATCTCACAATTGGCAATAGGACGTAATTCAGACAGAAAATGTATCTTTAGACACAGTGATCTGATTTACAAAAGAAGCACATATTCTTGTTCCTCACAGTCTGAAAAGTACAAAAACACATTCAATTTTCAAGTATGAACTTTCCCTGAGGAGATAAACCAATCGGTATCTCACAATTGGCAATAGGACTCAATTAAGCTAGAAAATGTAACTTTAGACACAGTGATCTGATTTACAAAAGAAACACATATTCATGTTTCCCACGGTCTGAGAAAGCCAAAACACATTCAATTTTCAAAAACAAACTTTCCCTAAAAAGTTAGACCAATGCTGTTTTTTATAACTGGACTCAATTCAGGCAGAAAATATAACTTTTGAAACACTGCTCAGATTTGGAAAAGAAACACATATTCTTGTTCCTCACAGTCTGAAAAGTACAAAAACACATTCAATTTTCAAGTACGAACTTTCCCTGAGGAGATAAACCAATCGGTATCTCACAATTGGTAATAGGACTCAATTCAGACAGAAAATGTAACTTTTCACACACTGCTCAGATTTGCAAAAGAAACACATATTCTTGTTCCTCACAGTCTGAAAAGCAAAAAAAAACATTCAATTTTCAAGTACGAACTTTCCCTGAGGAGATAAACCAATCTGTATCTCACAATTGGCAATAGGACTCAATTCAGACAGAAAATGTAACTTTTCACACACAGCTCAGATTTGCAAAAAAACACATATTCTTGTTCCTCACAGTCTAAAAAGCACAAAAACACATTCAATTTTCAAGGATGAACTTTCCTTGAGGCGATAAACCAATCTGTATCTCACAATTGGCAATAGGACTTAATTCAGACAGAAAATGTATCTTTAGACACAGTGATCTGATTTACAAAAGAAGCACATATTCTTGTTCCTCACAGTCTGAAAAGCACAAAAACACATTCAATTTTCAAGTACGAACCTTCCCTGAGGAGATAAACCAATCTGTATCTCACAAATGGCAATAGGACTCAATTCAGAAAAAAATGTATCTTTAGACACAGTGATCTGATTTACAAAAGAAGCACATATTCTTGTTCCTCACAGTCTGAAAAGCACGAAAACACATTCACTTTTCAAGTACGAACTTTCCTTGAGGAGATAAACCAATCTGTATCTTACAATTGGCAATAGGACTCAATTAAGTTAGAAAACGTAACTTTAAACCCAGTGATCCGATTTTGAAAACAAACATATATTCATGTTTCCCACGGTCTGAAAACACCCAAAGTTATTCAATTTTCAAACACGAACTTTCCCTAGAAAGTTAATCAAAAGCTCTTTTTTATAACTGGACTCAATTCAGGCAGAAAATGTAACTTTTGAAATAATGCTCAGATTTGGAAAGAAACACATATTCTTGTTCCTCACAGTCTGAAAAGTACAAAAACACATTCAATTTTCAAGTACGAACTTTCCCTGAGGAGATAAACCAATCGGTATCTCACAATTGGCAATAGGACTCAATTCAGAAAAAAATGTATCTTTAGACACAGTGATCTGATTTACAAAAGAAGCACATATTCTTGTTCCTCATAGTCTGAAAAGCAAAAAAATACATTCAATTTTCAAGTACGAACTTTCCCTGAGGAGTTAAACCAATCTGTATCTCACAATTGGCAATAGGACTCAATTCAGAAAGAAAATGTATCTTTAGACACAGTGATCTGATTTACAAAAGAAACACATATTCATGTTTCCCACGGTCTGAGAAAGCCAAAAAACATTCAATTTTCAAAAACAAACTTTCCCTAAAAAGTTAGACCAATGCTGTTTTTTATAACTGGACTCAATTCAGGCAGAAAATGTAACTTTTGAAACACTGCTCAGATTTGCAAAAGAAACACGTATTCTTGTTCCTCACAGTCTGAAAAGCAAAAAAACACATTCAATTTTCAAGTACGAACTTTCCCTGAGGAGATAAACCAATCTGTATCTCACAATTGGCAATAGGACTCAATTCAGACAGAAAATGGAACTTTTCACACACTGCTGAGATTTGCAAAAGAAACACATATTTTTGTTCCTCACAGTCTGAAAAGCAAAAAAACACATTCAATTTTCAAGTACGAACCTTCCCTGAGGAGATAAACCAATCTGTATCTCACAAATGGCAATAGGACTCAATTCAGAAAGAAAATGTATCTTTAGAAACAGTGTTCTCATTTACAAAAGAAGAACATATTCTTGTTCCTCATAGTCTGAAAAGCACAAAAACACATTCAATTTTCAAAAACAAACTTTCCCTAAAAAGTTAGACCAATGCTGTTTTTTATAACTGGACTCAATTCAGGCAGAAAATATAACTTTTCAAACACTGCTCAGATTTGGAAAAGAAACACATATTCTTGTTCCTCACAGTCTGAAAAGCAAAAAAACACATTCAATTTTCAAGTACGAACTTTCCCTGAGGAGATAAACCAATTGGTATCTCACAATTGGCAATAGGACTCAATTCAGACAGAAAATGTAACTTTTCACACACTGCTCAGATTTGCAAAAGAAACACATATTCTTGTTCCTCACAGTCTGAAAAGCAAAAAAAAAAAACATTCAATTTTCAAGTACGAACCCTCCCTGAGTAGATAAACCAATCTGTATCTCACAATTGGGAATAGGACTCAATTCAGAAAGAAAATGTATCTTTAGACACAGTGATCTGATTTACAAAAGAAGCACATATTCTTGTTCCTCATAGTCTGAAAAGCACAAAAATACATTCAATTTTCAAGTACGAACTTTCCCTGAGGAGATAAACCAATCTGTATCTCAAAATTGGCAATAGGACTCAATTCAGAAAGAAAATGTATCTTTAGACACTGTGATCTGATTTACAAAAGAAACACATATTCATGTTTCCCATGGTCTGAAAAGACCAAAAGTCATTCAATTTTCAAACAGGAACTTTCCCTAGAAAGTTAGACCAATGCTGTTTTTTATAACTGGACTCAATTCAGACAGAAAATGTAACTTTTTAAACACTGCTCAGATTTGGAAAAGAAACACATATTCTTGTTCCTCACAGTCTGAAAAGTACAAAAACACATTCAATTTTCAAGTACGAACTTTCCCTGAGGAGATAAACCAATCTGTATCTCACAATTGGCAATAGGACTCAATTCAGACAGAAAATGTAACTTTAGACACAGTGATCTGATTTACAAAAGAAACACATATTCGTGTTTCCCACGGTCTGAGAAAGCCAAAACACATTCAATTTTCAAAAACAAACTTTCCCTAAAAAGTTAGACCAATGCTGTTTTTTATAACTGGACTCAATTCAGGCAGAAAATGTAACTTTTGAAACACTGCTCAGATTTGCAAAAGAAACACGTATTCTTGTTCCTCACAGTCTGAAAAGCACAAAAACACATTCAATTTTCAAGTACGAACTTTCTCTGAGGAGATAAACAAATAGGTATCTCACAATTGGCAATAGGACTCAATTCAGACAGAAAATGTAACTTTTCACACACAGCTCAGATTTGCAAAAAAACACATATTCTTGTTCCTCACAGTCTAAAAAGCACAAAAACACATTCAATTTTCAAGGATGAACTTTCCTTGAGGCGATAAACCAATCTGTATCTCACAATTGGCAATAGGACGTAATTCAGACAGAAAATGTATCTTTAGACACAGTGATCTGATTTACAAAAGAAGCACATATTCTTGTTCCTCACAGTCTGAAAAGTACAAAAACACATTCAATTTTCAAGTATGAACTTTCCCTGAGGAGATAAACCAATCGGTATCTCACAATTGGCAATAGGACTCAATTAAGCTAGAAAATGTAACTTTAGACACAGTGATCTGATTTACAAAAGAAACACATATTCATGTTTCCCACGGTCTGAGAAAGCCAAAACACATTCAATTTTCAAAAACAAACTTTCCCTAAAAAGTTAGACCAATGCTGTTTTTTATAACTGGACTCAATTCAGGCAGAAAATATAACTTTTGAAACACTGCTCAGATTTGGAAAAGAAACACATATTCTTGTTCCTCACAGTCTGAAAAGTACAAAAACACATTCAATTTTCAAGTACGAACTTTCCCTGAGGAGATAAACCAATCGGTATCTCACAATTGGTAATAGGACTCAATTCAGACAGAAAATGTAACTTTTCACACACTGCTCAGATTTGCAAAAGAAACACATATTCTTGTTCCTCACAGTCTGAAAAGCAAAAAAAAAACATTCAATTTTCAAGTACGAACTTTCCCTGAGGAGATAAACCAATCTGTATCTCACAATTGGCAATAGGACTCAATTCAGACAGAAAATGTAACTTTTCACACACAGCTCAGATTTGCAAAAAAACACATATTCTTGTTCCTCACAGTCTAAAAAGCACAAAAACACATTCAATTTTCAAGGATGAACTTTCCTTGAGGCGATAAACCAATCTGTATCTCACAATTGGCAATAGGACTTAATTCAGACAGAAAATGTATCTTTAGACACAGTGATCTGATTTACAAAAGAAGCACATATTCTTGTTCCTCACAGTCTGAAAAGTACAAAAACACATTCAATTTTCAAGTATGAACTTTCCCTGAGGAGATAAACCAATCTGTATCTCACAATTGGCAATAGGACTCAATTCAGACAGAAAATGTAACCTTTCACACACTGCTCAGATTTGCAAAAGAAACACATATTCCTGTTCCTCATAGTCTGAAAACCACAAAAACACATTCACTTTTCAAGTACGAACTTTCCTTGAGGAGGTAAAACAAATCTGTATCTTTCAATTGGCAATAGGTCTCAATTAAGCTAGTAAACGTAGCTTTAAACCCAGTGATCCGATTTTCAAAAGAAACATATATTCATGTTTCCCACGGTCTGAAAAGACCAAAAGTCATTCAATTTTCAAACACAAACTTTCCCTAGAAAGTTAGACCAAAGCTCTTTTTTATAACTGGACTCAATTCAGGCAGAAAATGTAACTTTTGAAACACTGATCAGATTTGCAAAAGAAACACATATTCTTGTTCCTCACAGTCTGAAAAGCAAAAAAACACATTCAATTTTCAAGTACGAACTTTCCCTGAGGAGATAAACCAATCTGTATCTCACAATTGGCAATAGGACTCAATTCAGAAAAAAATGTATCTTTAGACACAGTGATCTGATTTACAAAAGAAGCACATATTCTTGTTCCTCATAGTCTGAAAAGCAAAAAAATACATTCAATTTTCAAGTACGAACTTTCCCTGAGGAGTTAAACCAATCTGTATCTCACAATTGGCAATAGGACTCAATTCAGAAAGAAAATGTATCTTTAGACACAGTGATCTGATTTACAAAAGAAACACATATTCATGTTTCCCACGGTCTGAGAAAGCCAAAAAACATTCAATTTTCAAAAACAAACTTTCCCTAAAAAGTTAGACCAATGCTGTTTTTTATAACTGGACTCAATTCAGGCAGAAAATGTAACTTTTGAAACACTGCTCAGATTTGCAAAAGAAACACGTATTCTTGTTCCTCACAGTCTGAAAAGCAAAAAAACACATTCAATTTTCAAGTACGAACTTTCCCTGAGGAGATAAACCAATCTGTATCTCACAATTGGCAATAGGACTCAATTCAGACAGAAAATGTAACTTTTCACACACTGCTGAGATTTGCAAAAGAAACACATATTTTTGTTCCTCACAGTCTGAAAAGCAAAAAAACACATTCAATTTTCAAGTACGAACCTTCCCTGAGGAGATAAACCAATCTGTATCTCACAAATGGCAATAGGACTCAATTCAGAAAAAAATGTATCTTTAGACACAGTGATCTGATTTACAAAAGAAGCACATATTCTTGTTCCTCATAGTCTGAAAAGCACAAAAATACATTCAATTTTCAAGTACGAACTTTCCCTGAGGAGATAAACCAATCTGTATCTCACAAATGGCAATAGGACTCAATTCAGAAAGAAAATGTATCTTTAGACACAGTGATCTGATTTACAAAAGAAACACATATTCATGTTTCCCACGGTCTGAGAAAGCCAAAACACATTCAATTTTCAAAAACAAACTTTCCCTAAAAAGTTAGACCAATGCTGTTTTTTATAACTGGACTCAATTCAGGCAGAAAATATAACTTTTCAAACACTGCTCAGATTTGGAAAAGAAACACATATTCTTGTTCCTCACAGTCTGAAAAGCAAAAAAACACATTCAATTTTCAAGTACGAACTTTCCCTGAGGAGATAAACCAATCGGTATCTCACAATTGGCAATAGGACTCAATTCAGACAGAAAATGTAACTTTTCACACACTGCTCAGATTTGCAAAAGAAACACATATTCTTGTTCCTCACAGTCTGAAAAGCAAAAAAAAAAAACATTCAATTTTCAAGTACGAACCCTCCCTGAGTAGATAAACCAATCTGTATCTCACAATTGGGAATAGGACTCAATTCAGAAAGAAAATGTATCTTTAGACAATGTGATCTGATTTACAAAAGAAACACATATTCATGTTTCCCATGGTCTGAAAAGACCAAAAGTCATTCAATTTTCAAACAGGAACTTTCCCTAGAAAGTTAGACCAATGCTGTTTTTTATAACTGGACTCAATTCAGACAGAAAATGTAACTTTTTAAACACTGCTCAGATTTGGAAAAGAAACACATATTCTTGTTCCTCACAGTCTGAAAAGTACAAAAACACATTCAATTTTCAAGTACGAACTTTCCCTGAGGAGATAAACCAATCTGTATCTCACAATTGGCAATAGGACTCAATTCAAACAGAAAATGTAACTTTAGACACAGTGATCTGATTTACAAAAGAAACACATATTCGTGTTTCCCACGGTCTGAGAAAGCCAAAACACATTCAATTTTCAAAAACAAACTTTCCCTAAAAAGTTAGACCAATGCTGTTTTTTATAACTGGACTCAATTCAGGCAGAAAATGTAACTTTTGAAACACTGCTCAGATTTGCAAAAGAAACACGTATTCTTGTTCCTCACAGTCTGAAAAGCACAAAAACACATTCAATTTTCAAGTACGAACTTTCTCTGAGGAGATAAACAAATAGGTATCTCACAATTGGCAATAGGACTCAATTCAGACAGAAAATGTAACTTTTCACACACAGCTCAGATTTGCAAAAAAACACATATTCTTGTTCCTCACAGTCTAAAAAGCACAAAAACACATTCAATTTTCAAGGATGAACTTTCCTTGAGGCGATAAACCAATCTGTATCTCACAATTGGCAATAGGACGTAATTCAGACAGAAAATGTATCTTTAGACACAGTGATCTGATTTACAAAAGAAGCACATATTCTTGTTCCTCACAGTCTGAAAAGTACAAAAACACATTCAATTTTCAAGTATGAACTTTCCCTGAGGAGATAAACCAATCGGTATCTCACAATTGGCAATAGGACTCAATTAAGCTAGAAAATGTAACTTTAGACACAGTGATCTGATTTACAAAAGAAACACATATTCATGTTTCCCACGGTCTGAGAAAGCCAAAACACATTCAATTTTCAAAAACAAACTTTCCCTAAAAAGTTAGACCAATGCTGTTTTTTATAACTGGACTCAATTCAGGCAGAAAATATAACTTTTGAAACACTGCTCAGATTTGGAAAAGAAACACATATTCTTGTTCCTCACAGTCTGAAAAGTACAAAAACACATTCAATTTTCAAGTACGAACTTTCCCTGAGGAGATAAACCAATCGGTATCTCACAATTGGTAATAGGACTCAATTCAGACAGAAAATGTAACTTTTCACACACTGCTCAGATTTGCAAAAGAAACACATATTCTTGTTCCTCACAGTCTGAAAAGCAAAAAAAAAACATTCAATTTTCAAGTACGAACTTTCCCTGAGGAGATAAACCAATCTGTATCTCACAATTGGCAATAGGACTCAATTCAGACAGAAAATGTAACTTTTCACACACAGCTCAGATTTGCAAAAAAACACATATTCTTGTTCCTCACAGTCTAAAAAGCACAAAAACACATTCAATTTTCAAGGATGAACTTTCCTTGAGGCGATAAACCAATCTGTATCTCACAATTGGCAATAGGACTTAATTCAGACAGAAAATGTATCTTTAGACACAGTGATCTGATTTACAAAAGAAGCACATATTCTTGTTCCTCACAGTCTGAAAAGTACAAAAACACATTCAATTTTCAAGTATGAACTTTCCCTGAGGAGATAAACCAATCTGTATCTCACAATTGGCAATAGGACTCAATTCAGACAGAAAATGTAACCTTTCACACACTGCTCAGATTTGCAAAAGAAACACATATTCCTGTTCCTCATAGTCTGAAAACCACAAAAACACATTCACTTTTCAAGTACGAACTTTCCTTGAGGAGGTAAAACAAATCTGTATCTTTCAATTGGCACTAGGTGTCAATTAAGCTAGTAAACGTAGCTTTAAACCCAGTGATCCGATTTTCAAAAGAAACATATATTCATGTTTCCCACGGTCTGAAAAGACCAAAAGTCATTCAATTTTCAAACACAAACTTTCCCTAGAAAGTTAGACCAAAGCTCTTTTTTATAACTGGACTCAATTCAGGCAGAAAATGTAACTTTTGAAACACTGATCAGATTTGCAAAAGAAACACATATTCTTGTTCCTCACAGTCTGAAAAGCAAAAAAACACATTCAATTTTCAAGTACGAACTTTCCCTGAGGAGATAAACCAATCGGTATCTCACAATTGGCAATAGGACTCAATTCAGACAGAAAATGTAACTTTTCACACACTGCTCAGATTTGCAAAAGAAACACATATTCTTGTTCCTCACAGTCTGAAAAGCAAAAAAAAAAAACATTCAATTTTCAAGTACGAACCCTCCCTGAGTAGATAAACCAATCTGTATCTCACAATTGGGAATAGGACTCAATTCAGAAAGAAAATGTATCTTTAGACAATGTGATCTGATTTACAAAAGAAGCACATATTCTTGTTCCTCATAGTCTGAAAAGCACAAAAATACATTCAATTTTCAAGTACGAACTTTCCCTGAGGAGATAAACCAATCTGTATCTCAAAATTGGCAATAGGACTCAATTCAGAAAGAAAATGTATCTTTAGACACAGTGATCTGATTTACAAAAGAAACACATATTCATGTTTCCCATGGTCTGAAAAGACCAAAAGTCATTCAATTTTCAAACAGGAACTTTCCCTAGAAAGTTAGACCAATGCTGTTTTTTATAACTGGACTCAATTCAGACAGAAAATGTAACTTTTGAAACACTGCTCAGATTTGGAAAAGAAACACATATTCTTGTTCCTCACAGTCTGAAAAGTACAAAAACACATTCAATTTTCAAGTACGAACTTTCCCTGAGGAGATAAACCAATCTGTATCTCACAATTGGCAATAGGACTCAATTCAGACAGAAAATGTAACTTTAGACACAGTGATCTGATTTACAAAAGAAACACATATTCGTGTTTCCCACGGTCTGAGAAAGCCAAAACACATTCAATTTTCAAAAACAAACTTTCCCTAAAAAGTTAGACCAATGCTGTTTTTTATAACTGGACTCAATTCAGGGAGAAAATGTAACTTTTGAAACACTGCTCAGATTTGCAAAAGAAACACGTATTCTTGTTCCTCACAGTCTGAAAAGCACAAAAACACATTCAATTTTCAAGTACGAACTTTCTCTGAGGAGATAAACAAATAGGTATCTCACAATTGGCAATAGGACTCAATTCAGACAGAAAATGTAACTTTTCACACACAGCTCAGATTTGCAAAAAAACACATATTCTTGTTCCTCACAGTCTAAAAAGCACAAAAACACATTCAATTTTCAAGGATGAACTTTCCTTGAGGCGATAAACCAATCTGTATCTCACAATTGGCAATAGGACGTAATTCAGACAGAAAATGTATCTTTAGACACAGTGATCTGATTTACAAAAGAAGCACATATTCTTGTTCCTCACAGTCTGAAAAGTACAAAAACACATTCAATTTTCAAGTATGAACTTTCCCTGAGGAGATAAACCAATCGGTATCTCACAATTGGCAATAGGACTCAATTAAGCTAGAAAATGTAACTTTAGACACAGTGATCTGATTTACAAAAGAAACACATATTCATGTTTCCCACGGTCTGAGAAAGCCAAAACACATTCAATTTTCAAAAACAAACTTTCCCTAAAAAGTTAGACCAATGCTGTTTTTTATAACTGGACTCAATTCAGGCAGAAAATATAACTTTTGAAACACTGCTCAGATTTGGAAAAGAAACACATATTCTTGTTCCTCACAGTCTGAAAAGTACAAAAACACATTCAATTTTCAAGTACGAACTTTCCCTGAGGAGATAAACCAATCGGTATCTCACAATTGGTAATAGGACTCAATTCAGACAGAAAATGTAACTTTTCACACACTGCTCAGATTTGCAAAAGAAACACATATTCTTGTTCCTCACAGTCTGAAAAGCAAAAAAAAACATTCAATTTTCAAGTACGAACTTTCCCTGAGGAGATAAACCAATCTGTATCTCACAATTGGCAATAGGACTCAATTCAGACAGAAAATGTAACTTTTCACACACAGCTCAGATTTGCAAAAAAACACATATTCTTGTTCCTCACAGTCTAAAAAGCACAAAAACACATTCAATTTTCAAGGATGAACTTTCCTTGAGGCGATAAACCAATCTGTATCTCACAATTGGCAATAGGACTTAATTCAGACAGAAAATGTATCTTTAGACACAGTGATCTGATTTACAAAAGAAGCACATATTCTTGTTCCTCACAGTCTGAAAAGTACAAAAACACATTCAATTTTCAAATATGAACTTTCCCTGAGGAGATAAACCAATCGGTATCTCACAATTGGCAATAGGACTCAATTAAGCTAGAAAATGTAACTTTAGACACAGTGATCCCATTTACAAAAGATACACATATTCATGTTTCCCATGGTCTGAAAAGACCAAAAGTCATTCAATTTTCAAACAGGAACTTTCCCTAGAAAGTTAGACCAATGCTGTTTTTTATAACTGGACTCAATTCAGACAGAAAATGTAACTTTTGAAACACTGCTCAGATTTGGAAAAGAAACACATATTCTTGTTCCTCACAGTCTGAAAAGTACAAAAACACATTCAATTTTCAAGTACGAACTTTCCCTGAGGAGATAAACCAATCTGTATCTCACAATTGGCAATAGGACTCAATTCAGACAGAAAATGTAACTTTAGACACAGTGATCTGATTTACAAAAGAAACACATATTCGTGTTTCCCACGGTCTGAGAAAGCCAAAACACATTCAATTTTCAAAAACAAACTTTCCCTAAAAAGTTAGACCAATGCTGTTTTTTATAACTGGACTCAATTCAGGGAGAAAATGTAACTTTTGAAACACTGCTCAGATTTGCAAAAGAAACACGTATTCTTGTTCCTCACAGTCTGAAAAGCACAAAAACACATTCAATTTTCAAGTACGAACTTTCTCTGAGGAGATAAACAAATAGGTATCTCACAATTGGCAATAGGACTCAATTCAGACAGAAAATGTAACTTTTCACACACAGCTCAGATTTGCAAAAAAACACATATTCTTGTTCCTCACAGTCTAAAAAGCACAAAAACACATTCAATTTTCAAGGATGAACTTTCCTTGAGGCGATAAACCAATCTGTATCTCACAATTGGCAATAGGACGTAATTCAGACAGAAAATGTATCTTTAGACACAGTGATCTGATTTACAAAAGAAGCACATATTCTTGTTCCTCACAGTCTGAAAAGTACAAAAACACATTCAATTTTCAAGTATGAACTTTCCCTGAGGAGATAAACCAATCGGTATCTCACAATTGGCAATAGGACTCAATTAAGCTAGAAAATGTAACTTTAGACACAGTGATCTGATTTACAAAAGAAACACATATTCATGTTTCCCACGGTCTGAGAAAGCCAAAACACATTCAATTTTCAAAAACAAACTTTCCCTAAAAAGTTAGACCAATGCTGTTTTTTATAACTGGACTCAATTCAGGCAGAAAATATAACTTTTGAAACACTGCTCAGATTTGGAAAAGAAACACATATTCTTGTTCCTCACAGTCTGAAAAGCAAAAAAACACATTCAATTTTCAAGTACGAACTTTCCCTGAGGAGATAAACCAATCTGTATCTCACAATTGGCAATAGGACTCAATTCAGACAGAAAATGTAACTTTTCACACACTGCTGAGATTTGCAAAAGAAACACATATTTTTGTTCCTCACAGTCTGAAAAGCAAAAAAACACATTCAATTTTCAAGTACGAACCTTCCCTGAGGAGATAAACCAATCTGTATCTCACAAATGGCAATAGGACTCAATTCAGAAAGAAAATGTATCTTTAGAAACAGTGTTCTCATTTACAAAAGAAGAACATATTCTTGTTCCTCATAGTCTGAAAAGCACAAAAACACATTCAATTTTCAAGTACGAACTTTCCCTGAGGAGATAAACCAATCTGTATCTCACAATTGGCAAAAGGACTCAATTCAGAAAAAAAATGTAACTTTTGAAACACTGCTCAGATTTGGAAAAGAAACCCATATTCTTTTTCCTCATAGTCTGAAAAGTACAAAAACACATTCAATTTTCAAGTACGAACTTTCCTTGAGGAGATAAACCAATCTGTATCTTACAATTGGCAATAGGACTCAATTCAGAAAGAAAATGTATCTTTAGACACAGTGATCTGATTTACAAAAGAAGCACATATTGTTGTTCCTCACAGTCTGAAAAGCACAAAAACACATTCAATTTTCAAGTACGAACTTTCCCTGAGGAGATAAACCAATCTGTATCTCACAATTGGCAATAGGACTCAATTCAGACAGAAAATGTAACCTTTCACACACTGCTCAGATTTGCAAAAGAAACACATATTCCTGTTCCTCATAGTCTGAAAACCACAAAAACACATTCAATTTTCAAGTACGAACTTTCCTTGAGGAGGTAAAACAAATCTGTATCTTTCAATTGGCAATAGGTCTCAATTAAGCTAGTAAACGTAGCTTTAAACCCAGTGATCCGATTTTCAAAAGAAACATATATTCATGTTTCCCACGGTCTGAAAAGACCAAAAGTCATTCAATTTTCAAACACAAACTTTCCCTAGAAAGTTAGACCAAAGCTCTTTTTTATAACTGGACTCAATTCAGGCAGAAAATGTAACTTTTGAAACACTGATCAGATTTGCAAAAGAAACACATATTCTTGTTCCTCACAGTCTGAAAAGCAAAAAAACACATTCAATTTTCAAGTACGAACTTTCCCTGAGGAGATAAACCAATCTGTATCTCACAATTGGCAATAGGACTCAATTCAGAAAAAAATGTATCTTTAGACACAGTGATCTGATTTACAAAAGAAGCACATATTCTTGTTCCTCATAGTCTGAAAAGCAAAAAAATACATTCAATTTTCAAGTACGAACTTTCCCTGAGGAGTTAAACCAATCTGTATCTCACAATTGGCAATAGGACTCAATTCAGAAAGAAAATGTATCTTTAGACACAGTGATCTGATTTACAAAAGAAACACATATTCATGTTTCCCACGGTCTGAGAAAGCCAAAAAACATTCAATTTTCAAAAACAAACTTTCCCTAAAAAGTTAGACCAATGCTGTTTTTTATAACTGGACTCAATTCAGGCAGAAAATGTAACTTTTGAAACACTGCTCAGATTTGCAAAAGAAACACGTATTCTTGTTCCTCACAGTCTGAAAAGCAAAAAAACACATTCAATTTTCAAGTACGAACTTTCCCTGAGGAGATAAACCAATCTGTATCTCACAATTGGCAATAGGACTCAATTCAGACAGAAAATGTAACTTTTCACACACTGCTGAGATTTGCAAAAGAAACACATATTTTTGTTCCTCACAGTCTGAAAAGCAAAAAAACACATTCAATTTTCAAGTACGAACCTTCCCTGAGGAGATAAACCAATCTGTATCTCACAAATGGCAATAGGACTCAATTCAGAAAGAAAATGTATCTTTAGAAACAGTGTTCTCATTTACAAAAGAAGAACATATTCTTGTTCCTCATAGTCTGAAAAGCACAAAAACACATTCAATTTTCAAGTACGAACTTTCCCTGAGTAGATAAACCAATCTGTATCTCACAAATGGCAATAGGACTCAATTCAGAAAAAAATGTATCTTTAGACACAGTGATCTGATTTACAAAAGAAGCACATATTCTTGTTCCTCATAGTCTGAAAAGCACAAAAATACATTCAATTTTCAAGTACGAACTTTCCCTGAGGAGATAAACCAATCTGTATCTCAAAATTGGCAATAGGACTCAATTCAGAAAGAAAATGTATCTTTAGACACTGTGATCTGATTTACAAAAGAAACACATATTCATGTTTCCCATGGTCTGAAAAGACCAAAAGTCATTCAATTTTCAAACAGGAACTTTCCCTAGAAAGTTAGACCAATGCTGTTTTTTATAACTGGACTCAATTCAGACAGAAAATGTAACTTTTTAAACACTGCTCAGATTTGGAAAAGAAACACATATTCTTGTTCCTCACAGTCTGAAAAGTACAAAAACACATTCAATTTTCAAGTACGAACTTTCCCTGAGGAGATAAACCAATCTGTATCTCACAATTGGCAATAGGACTCAATTCAGACAGAAAATGTAACTTTAGACACAGTGATCTGATTTACAAAAGAAACACATATTCGTGTTTCCCACGGTCTGAGAAAGCCAAAACACATTCAATTTTCAAAAACAAACTTTCCCTAAAAAGTTAGACCAATGCTGTTTTTTATAACTGGACTCAATTCAGGCAGAAAATGTAACTTTTGAAACACTGCTCAGATTTGCAAAAGAAACACGTATTCTTGTTCCTCACAGTCTGAAAAGCACAAAAACACATTCAATTTTCAAGTACGAACTTTCTCTGAGGAGATAAACAAATAGGTATCTCACAATTGGCAATAGGACTCAATTCAGACAGAAAATGTAACTTTTCACACACAGCTCAGATTTGCAAAAAAACACATATTCTTGTTCCTCACAGTCTAAAAAGCACAAAAACACATTCAATTTTCAAGGATGAACTTTCCTTGAGGCGATAAACCAATCTGTATCTCACAATTGGCAATAGGACGTAATTCAGACAGAAAATGTATCTTTAGACACAGTGATCTGATTTACAAAAGAAGCACATATTCTTGTTCCTCACAGTCTGAAAAGTACAAAAACACATTCAATTTTCAAGTATGAACTTTCCCTGAGGAGATAAACCAATCGGTATCTCACAATTGGCAATAGGACTCAATTAAGCTAGAAAATGTAACTTTAGACACAGTGATCTGATTTACAAAAGAAACACATATTCATGTTTCCCACGGTCTGAGAAAGCCAAAACACATTCAATTTTCAAAAACAAACTTTCCCTAAAAAGTTAGACCAATGCTGTTTTTTATAACTGGACTCAATTCAGGCAGAAAATATAACTTTTGAAACACTGCTCAGATTTGGAAAAGAAACACATATTCTTGTTCCTCACAGTCTGAAAAGTACAAAAACACATTCAATTTTCAAGTACGAACTTTCCCTGAGGAGATAAACCAATCGGTATCTCACAATTGGTAATAGGACTCAATTCAGACAGAAAATGTAACTTTTCACACACTGCTCAGATTTGCAAAAGAAACACATATTCTTGTTCCTCACAGTCTGAAAAGCAAAAAAAAAACATTCAATTTTCAAGTACGAACTTTCCCTGAGGAGATAAACCAATCTGTATCTCACAATTGGCAATAGGACTCAATTCAGACAGAAAATGTAACTTTTCACACACAGCTCAGATTTGCAAAAAAACACATATTCTTGTTCCTCATAGTCTGAAAACCACAAAAACACATTCACTTTTCAAGTACGAACTTTCCTTGAGGAGGTAAAACAAATCTGTATCTTTCAATTGGCAATAGGTCTCAATTAAGCTAGTAAACGTAGCTTTAAACCCAGTGATCCGATTTTCAAAAGAAACATATATTCATGTTTCCCACGGTCTGAAAAGACCAAAAGTCATTCAATTTTCAAACACAAACTTTCCCTAGAAAGTTAGACCAAAGCTCTTTTTTATAACTGGACTCAATTCAGGCAGAAAATGTAACTTTTGAAACACTGATCAGATTTGCAAAAGAAACACATATTCTTGTTCCTCACAGTCTGAAAAGCAAAAAAACACATTCAATTTTCAAGTACGAACTTTCCCTGAGGAGATAAACCAATCTGTATCTCACAATTGGCAATAGGACTCAATTCAGAAAAAAATGTATCTTTAGACACAGTGATCTGATTTACAAAAGAAGCACATATTCTTGTTCCTCATAGTCTGAAAAGCAGAAAAATACATTCAATTTTCAAGTACGAACTTTCCCTGAGGAGTTAAACCAATCTGTATCTCACAATTGGCAATAGGACTCAATTCAGAAAGAAAATGTATCTTTAGACACAGTGATCTGATTTACAAAAGAAACACATATTCATGTTTCCCACGGTCTGAGAAAGCCAAAAAACATTCAATTTTCAAAAACAAACTTTCCCTAAAAAGTTAGACCAATGCTGTTTTTTATAACTGGACTCAATTCAGGCAGAAAATGTAACTTTTGAAACACTGCTCAGATTTGCAAAAGAAACACGTATTCTTGTTCCTCACAGTCTGAAAAGCAAAAAAACACATTCAATTTTCAAGTACGAACTTTCCCTGAGGAGATAAACCAATCTGTATCTCACAATTGGCAATAGGACTCAATTCAGACAGAAAATGTAACTTTTCACACACTGCTGAGATTTGCAAAAGAAACACATATTTTTGTTCCTCACAGTCTGAAAAGCAAAAAAACACATTCAATTTTCAAGTACGAACCTTCCCTGAGGAGATAAACCAATCTGTATCTCACAAATGGCAATAGGACTCAATTCAGAAAGAAAATGTATCTTTAGAAACAGTGTTCTCATTTACAAAAGAAGAACATATTCTTGTTCCTCATAGTCTGAAAAGCACAAAAACACATTCAATTTTCAAGTACGAACTTTCCCTGAGTAGATAAACCAATCTGTATCTCACAAATGGCAATAGGACTCAATTCAGAAAAAAATGTATCTTTAGACACAGTGATCTGATTTACAAAAGAAGCACATATTCTTGTTCCTCATAGTCTGAAAAGCACAAAAATACATTCAATTTTCAAGTACGAACTTTCCCTGAGGAGATAAACCAATCTGTATCTCACAAATGGCAATAGGACTCAATTCAGAAAGAAAATGTATCTTTAGACACAGTGATCTGATTTACAAAAGAAACACATATTCATGTTTCCCACGGTCTGAGAAAGCCAAAACACATTCAATTTTCAAAAACAAACTTTCCCTAAAAAGTTAGACCAATGCTGTTTTTTATAACTGGACTCAATTCAGGCAGAAAATATAACTTTTCAAACACTGCTCAGATTTGGAAAAGAAACACATATTCTTGTTCCTCACAGTCTGAAAAGCAAAAAAACACATTCAATTTTCAAGTACGAACTTTCCCTGAGGAGATAAACCAATCGGTATCTCACAATTGGCAATAGGACTCAATTCAGACAGAAAATGTAACTTTTCACACACTGCTCAGATTTGCAAAAGAAACACATATTCTTGTTCCTCACAGTCTGAAAAGCAAAAAAAAAAAACATTCAATTTTCAAGTACGAACCCTCCCTGAGTAGATAAACCAATCTGTATCTCACAATTGGGAATAGGACTCAATTCAGAAAGAAAATGTATCTTTAGACAATGTGATCTGATTTACAAAAGAAGCACATATTCTTGTTCCTCATAGTCTGAAAAGCACAAAAATACATTCAATTTTCAAGTACGAACTTTCCCTGAGGAGATAAACCAATCTGTATCTCAAAATTGGCAATAGGACTCAATTCAGAAAGAAAATGTATCTTTAGACACAGTGATCTGATTTACAAAAGAAACACATATTCATGTTTCCCATGGTCTGAAAAGACCAAAAGTCATTCAATTTTCAAACAGGAACTTTCCCTAGAAAGTTAGACCAATGCTGTTTTTTATAACTGGACTCAATTCAGACAGAAAATGTAACTTTTGAAACACTGCTCAGATTTGGAAAAGAAACACATATTCTTGTTCCTCACAGTCTGAAAAGTACAAAAACACATTCAATTTTCAAGTACGAACTTTCCCTGAGGAGATAAACCAATCTGTATCTCACAATTGGCAATAGGACTCAATTCAGACAGAAAATGTAACTTTAGACACAGTGATCTGATTTACAAAAGAAACACATATTCGTGTTTCCCACGGTCTGAGAAAGCCAAAACACATTCAATTTTCAAAAACAAACTTTCCCTAAAAAGTTAGACCAATGCTGTTTTTTATAACTGGACTCAATTCAGGGAGAAAATGTAACTTTTGAAACACTGCTCAGATTTGCAAAAGAAACACGTATTCTTGTTCCTCACAGTCTGAAAAGCACAAAAACACATTCAATTTTCAAGTACGAACTTTCTCTGAGGAGATAAACAAATAGGTATCTCACAATTGGCAATAGGACTCAATTCAGACAGAAAATGTAACTTTTCACACACAGCTCAGATTTGCAAAAAAACACATATTCTTGTTCCTCACAGTCTAAAAAGCACAAAAACACATTCAATTTTCAAGGATGAACTTTCCTTGAGGCGATAAACCAATCTGTATCTCACAATTGGCAATAGGACGTAATTCAGACAGAAAATGTATCTTTAGACACAGTGATCTGATTTACAAAAGAAGCACATATTCTTGTTCCTCACAGTCTGAAAAGCAAAAAAACACATTCAATTTTCAAGTACGAACTTTCTCTGAGGAGATAAACCAATCGGTATCTCACAATTGGCAATAGGACTCAATTAAGCTAGAAAATGTAACTTTAGACACAGTGATCTGATTTACAAAAGAAACACATATTCATGTTTCCCACGGTCTGAGAAAGCCAAAACACATTCAATTTTCAAAAACAAACTTTCCCTAAAAAGTTAGACCAATGCTGTTTTTTATAACTGGACTCAATTCAGGCAGAAAATATAACTTTTGAAACACTGCTCAGATTTGGAAAAGAAACACATATTCTTGTTCCTCACAGTCTGAAAAGTACAAAAACACATTCAATTTTCAAGTACGAACTTTCCCTGAGGAGATAAACCAATCGGTATCTCACAATTGGTAATAGGACTCAATTCAGACAGAAAATGTAACTTTTCACACACTGCTCAGATTTGCAAAAGAAACACATATTCTTGTTCCTCACAGTCTGAAAAGCAAAAAAAAACATTCAATTTTCAAGTACGAACTTTCCCTGAGGAGATAAACCAATCTGTATCTCACAATTGGCAATAGGACTCAATTCAGACAGAAAATGTAACTTTTCACACACAGCTCAGATTTGCAAAAAAACACATATTCTTGTTCCTCACAGTCTAAAAAGCACAAAAACACATTCAATTTTCAAGGATGAACTTTCCTTGAGGCGATAAACCAATCTGTATCTCACAATTGGCAATAGGACTTAATTCAGACAGAAAATGTATCTTTAGACACAGTGATCTGATTTACAAAAGAAGCACATATTCTTGTTCCTCACAGTCTGAAAAGTACAAAAACACATTCAATTTTCAAATATGAACTTTCCCTGAGGAGATAAACCAATCGGTATCTCACAATTGGCAATAGGACTCAATTAAGCTAGAAAATGTAACTTTAGACACAGTGATCCCATTTACAAAAGATACACATATTCATGTTTCCCATGGTCTGAAAAACCCAAAACACATTCAATTTTCAAACACAAACTTTCCCTAAAAAGTTAGACCAATGCTGTTTTTGATAACTGGACTCAATTCAGACAGAAAATGTAACTTTTCACACACTGCTCAGATTTGCAAAAGAAACACATATTCTTGTTCCTCAGTCTGAAAAGTACAAAAACACATTCAATTTTCAAGTACGAACTTTCCCTGAGGAGATAAACCAATCGGTATCTCACAATTGGTAATAGGACTCAATTCAGACAGAAAATGTAACTTTTCACACACTGCTCAGATTTGCAAAAGAAACACATATTCTTGTTCCTCACAGTCTGAAAAGCAAAAAAAAACATTCAATTTTCAAGTACGAACTTTCCCTGAGGAGATAAACCAATCTGTATCTCACAATTGGCAATAGGACTCAATTCAGACAGAAAATGTAACTTTTCACACACAGCTCAGATTTGCAAAAAAACACATATTCTTGTTCCTCACAGTCTAAAAAGCACAAAAACACATTCAATTTTCAAGGATGAACTTTCCTTGAGGCGATAAACCAATCTGTATCTCACAATTGGCAATAGGACTTAATTCAGACAGAAAATGTATCTTTAGACACAGTGATCTGATTTACAAAAGAAGCACATATTCTTGTTCCTCACAGTCTGAAAAGTACAAAAACACATTCAATTTTCAAATATGAACTTTCCCTGAGGAGATAAACCAATCGGTATCTCACAATTGGCAATAGGACTCAATTAAGCTAGAAAATGTAACTTTAGACACAGTGATCCCATTTACAAAAGATACACATATTCATGTTTCCCATGGTCTGAAAAACCCAAAACACATTCAATTTTCAAACACAAACTTTCCCTAAAAAGTTAGACCAATGCTGTTTTTGATAACTGGACTCAATTCAGACAGAAAATGTAACTTTTCACACACTGCTCAGATTTGCAAAAGAAACACATATTCTTGTTCCTCAGTCTGAAAAGCACAAAAACACATTCAATTTTCAAGTACGAACTTTCCCTGAGGAGATAAACCAATCTGTATCTCACAATTGGCAAAAGGACTCAATTCAGAAAAAAAATGTAACTTTTGAAACACTGCTCAGATTTGGAAAAGAAACCCATATTCTTTTTCCTCATAGTCTGAAAAGTACAAAAACACATTCAATTTTCAAGTACGAACTTTCCTTGAGGAGATAAACCAATCTGTATCTTACAATTGGCAATAGGACTCAATTCAGAAAGAAAATGTATCTTTAGACACAGTGATCTGATTTACAAAAGAAGCACATATTGTTGTTCCTCACAGTCTGAAAAGCACAAAAACACATTCAATTTTCAAGTACGAACTTTCCCTGAGGAGATAAACCAATCTGTATCTCACAATTGGCAATAGGACTCAATTCAGACAGAAAATGTAACCTTTCACACACTGCTCAGATTTGCAAAAGAAACACATATTCCTGTTCCTCATAGTCTGAAAACCACAAAAACACATTCAATTTTCAAGTACGAACTTTCCTTGAGGAGGTAAAACAAATCTGTATCTTTCAATTGGCAATAGGTCTCAATTAAGCTAGTAAACGTAGCTTTAAACCCAGTGATCCGATTTTCAAAAGAAACATATATTCATGTTTCCCACGGTCTGAAAAGACCAAAAGTCATTCAATTTTCAAACACAAACTTTCCCTAGAAAGTTAGACCAAAGCTCTTTTTTATAACTGGACTCAATTCAGGCAGAAAATGTAACTTTTGAAACACTGATCAGATTTGCAAAAGAAACACATATTCTTGTTCCTCACAGTCTGAAAAGCAAAAAAACACATTCAATTTTCAAGTACGAACTTTCCCTGAGGAGATAAACCAATCTGTATCTCACAATTGGCAATAGGACTCAATTCAGAAAAAAATGTATCTTTAGACACAGTGATCTGATTTACAAAAGAAGCACATATTCTTGTTCCTCATAGTCTGAAAAGCAAAAAAATACATTCAATTTTCAAGTACGAACTTTCCCTGAGGAGTTAAACCAATCTGTATCTCACAATTGGCAATAGGACTCAATTCAGAAAGAAAATGTATCTTTAGACACAGTGATCTGATTTACAAAAGAAACACATATTCATGTTTCCCACGGTCTGAGAAAGCCAAAAAACATTCAATTTTCAAAAACAAACTTTCCCTAAAAAGTTAGACCAATGCTGTTTTTTATAACTGGACTCAATTCAGGCAGAAAATGTAACTTTTGAAACACTGCTCAGATTTGCAAAAGAAACACGTATTCTTGTTCCTCACAGTCTGAAAAGCAAAAAAACACATTCAATTTTCAAGTACGAACTTTCCCTGAGGAGATAAACCAATCTGTATCTCACAATTGGCAATAGGACTCAATTCAGACAGAAAATGTAACTTTTCACACACTGCTGAGATTTGCAAAAGAAACACATATTTTTGTTCCTCACAGTCTGAAAAGCAAAAAAACACATTCAATTTTCAAGTACGAACCTTCCCTGAGGAGATAAACCAATCTGTATCTCACAAATGGCAATAGGACTCAATTCAGAAAGAAAATGTATCTTTAGAAACAGTGTTCTCATTTACAAAAGAAGAACATATTCTTGTTCCTCATAGTCTGAAAAGCACAAAAACACATTCAATTTTCAAGTACGAACTTTCCCTGAGTAGATAAACCAATCTGTATCTCACAAATGGCAATAGGACTCAATTCAGAAAAAAATGTATCTTTAGACACAGTGATCTGATTTACAAAAGAAGCACATATTCTTGTTCCTCATAGTCTGAAAAGCACAAAAATACATTCAATTTTCAAGTACGAACTTTCCCTGAGGAGATAAACCAATCTGTATCTCACAAATGGCAATAGGACTCAATTCAGAAAGAAAATGTATCTTTAGACACAGTGATCTGATTTACAAAAGAAACACATATTCATGTTTCCCACGGTCTGAGAAAGCCAAAACACATTCAATTTTCAAAAACAAACTTTCCCTAAAAAGTTAGACCAATGCTGTTTTTTATAACTGGACTCAATTCAGGCAGAAAATATAACTTTTCAAACACTGCTCAGATTTGGAAAAGAAACACATATTCTTGTTCCTCACAGTCTGAAAAGCAAAAAAACACATTCAATTTTCAAGTACGAACTTTCCCTGAGGAGATAAACCAATCGGTATCTCACAATTGGCAATAGGACTCAATTCAGACAGAAAATGTAACTTTTCACACACTGCTCAGATTTGGAAAAGAAACACATATTCTTGTTCCTCACAGTCTGAAAAGTACAAAAACACATTCAATTTTCAAGTACGAACTTTCCCTGAGTAGATAAACCAATCTGTATCTCACAATTGGCAATAGGACTCAATTCAGACAGAAAATGTAACTTTAGACACAGTGATCTGATTTACAAAAGAAACACATATTCGTGTTTCCCACGGTCTGAGAAAGCCAAAACACATTCAATTTTCAAAAACAAACTTTCCCTAAAAAGTTAGACCAATGCTGTTTTTTATAACTGGACTCAATTCAGGGAGAAAATGTAACTTTTGAAACACTGCTCAGATTTGCAAAAGAAACACATATTCTTGTTCCTCACAGTCTGAAAAGTACAAAAACACATTCAATTTTCAAGTACGAACTTTCCCTGAGGAGATAAACCAATCGGTATCTCACAATTGGTAATAGGACTCAATTCAGACAGAAAATGTAACTTTTCACACACTGCTCAGATTTGCAAAAGAAACACATATTCTTGTTCCTCACAGTCTGAAAAGCAAAAAAAAACATTCAATTTTCAAGTACGAACTTTCCCTGAGGAGATAAACCAATCTGTATCTCACAATTGGCAATAGGACTCAATTCAGACAGAAAATGTAACTTTTCACACACAGCTCAGATTTGCAAAAAAACACATATTCTTGTTCCTCACAGTCTAAAAAGCACAAAAACACATTCAATTTTCAAGGATGAACTTTCCTTGAGGCGATAAACCAATCTGTATCTCACAATTGGCAATAGGACTTAATTCAGACAGAAAATGTATCTTTAGACACAGTGATCTGATTTACAAAAGAAGCACATATTCTTGTTCCTCACAGTCTGAAAAGTACAAAAACACATTCAATTTTCAAATATGAACTTTCCCTGAGGAGATAAACCAATCGGTATCTCACAATTGGCAATAGGACTCAATTAAGCTAGAAAATGTAACTTTAGACACAGTGATCCCATTTACAAAAGATACACATATTCATGTTTCCCATGGTCTGAAAAACCCAAAACACATTCAATTTTCAAACACAAACTTTCCCTAAAAAGTTAGACCAATGCTGTTTTTGATAACTGGACTCAATTCAGACAGAAAATGTAACTTTTCACACACTGCTCAGATTTGCAAAAGAAACACATATTCTTGTTCCTCAGTCTGAAAAGCACAAAAACACATTCAATTTTCAAGTACGAACTTTCCCTGAGGAGATAAACCAATCTGTATCTCACAATTGGCAAAAGGACTCAATTCAGAAAAAAAATGTAACTTTTGAAACACTGCTCAGATTTGGAAAAGAAACCCATATTCTTTTTCCTCATAGTCTGAAAAGTACAAAAACACATTCAATTTTCAAGTACGAACTTTCCTTGAGGAGATAAACCAATCTGTATCTTACAATTGGCAATAGGACTCAATTCAGAAAGAAAATGTATCTTTAGACACAGTGATCTGATTTACAAAAGAAGCACATATTGTTGTTCCTCATAGTCTGAAAAGCACAAAAATACATTCAATTTTCAAGTACGAACTTTCCCTGAGGAGATAAACCAATCTGTATCTCACAAATGGCAATAGGACTCAATTCAGAAAGAAAATGTATCTTTAGACACAGTGATCTGATTTACAAAAGAAACACATATTCATGTTTCCCACGGTCTGAGAAAGCCAAAACACATTCAATTTTCAAAAACAAACTTTCCCTAAAAAGTTAGACCAATGCTGTTTTTTATAACTGGACTCAATTCAGGCAGAAAATATAACTTTTCAAACACTGCTCAGATTTGGAAAAGAAACACATATTCTTGTTCCTCACAGTCTGAAAAGCAAAAAAACACATTCAATTTTCAAGTACGAACTTTCCCTGAGGAGATAAACCAATCGGTATCTCACAATTGGCAATAGGACTCAATTCAGACAGAAAATGTAACTTTTCACACACTGCTCAGATTTGCAAAAGAAACACATATTCTTGTTCCTCACAGTCTGAAAAGCAAAAAAAAAAACATTCAATTTTCAAGTACGAACCCTCCCTGAGTAGATAAACCAATCTGTATCTCACAATTGGGAATAGGCCTCAATTCAGAAAGAAAATGTATCTTTAGACAATGTGATCTGATTTACAAAAGAAGCACATATTCTTGTTCCTCATAGTCTGAAAAGCACAAAAATACATTCAATTTTCAAGTACGAACTTTCCCTGAGGAGATAAACCAATCTGTATCTCAAAATTGGCAATAGGACTCAATTCAGAAAGAAAATGTATCTTTAGACACAGTGATCTGATTTACAAAAGAAACACATATTCATGTTTCCCATGGTCTGAAAAGACCAAAAGTCATTCAATTTTCAAACAGGAACTTTCCCTAGAAAGTTAGACCAATGCTGTTTTTTATAACTGGACTCAATTCAGACAGAAAATGTAACTTTTGAAACACTGCTCAGATTTGGAAAAGAAACACATATTCTTGTTCCTCACAGTCTGAAAAGTACAAAAACACATTCAATTTTCAAGTACGAACTTTCCCTGAGGAGATAAACCAATCTGTATCTCACAATTGGCAATAGGACTCAATTCAGACAGAAAATGTAACTTTAGACACAGTGATCTGATTTACAAAAGAAACACATATTCGTGTTTCCCACGGTCTGAGAAAGCCAAAACACATTCAATTTTCAAAAACAAACTTTCCCTAAAAAGTTAGACCAATGCTGTTTTTTATAACTGGACTCAATTCAGGGAGAAAATGTAACTTTTGAAACACTGCTCAGATTTGCAAAAGAAACACGTATTCTTGTTCCTCACAGTCTGAAAAGCACAAAAACACATTCAATTTTCAAGTACGAACTTTCTCTGAGGAGATAAACAAATAGGTATCTCACAATTGGCAATAGGACTCAATTCAGACAGAAAATGTAACTTTTCACACACAGCTCAGATTTGCAAAAAAACACATATTCTTGTTCCTCACAGTCTAAAAAGCACAAAAACACATTCAATTTTCAAGGATGAACTTTCCTTGAGGCGATAAACCAATCTGTATCTCACAATTGGCAATAGGACGTAATTCAGACAGAAAATGTATCTTTAGACACAGTGATCTGATTTACAAAAGAAGCACATATTCTTGTTCCTCACAGTCTGAAAAGCAAAAAAACACATTCAATTTTCAAGTACGAACTTTCCCTGAGGAGATAAACCAATCGGTATCTCACAATTGGCAATAGGACTCAATTCAGACAGAAAATGTAACTTTTCACACACTGCTCAGATTTGCAAAAGAAACACATATTCTTGTTCCTCACAGTCTGAAAAGCAAAAAAAAAAAACATTCAATTTTCAAGTACGAACCCTCCCTGAGTAGATAAACCAATCTGTATCTCACAATTGGGAATAGGACTCAATTCAGAAAGAAAATGTATCTTTAGACAATGTGATCTGATTTACAAAAGAAGCACATATTCTTGTTCCTCATAGTCTGAAAAGCACAAAAATACATTCAATTTTCAAGTACGAACTTTCCCTGAGGAGATAAACCAATCTGTATCTCAAAATTGGCAATAGGACTCAATTCAGAAAGAAAATGTATCTTTAGACACAGTGATCTGATTTACAAAAGAAACACATATTCATGTTTCCCATGGTCTGAAAAGACCAAAAGTCATTCAATTTTCAAACAGGAACTTTCCCTAGAAAGTTAGACCAATGCTGTTTTTTATAACTGGACTCAATTCAGACAGAAAATGTAACTTTTGAAACACTGCTCAGATTTGGAAAAGAAACACATATTCTTGTTCCTCACAGTCTGAAAAGTACAAAAACACATTCAATTTTCAAGTACGAACTTTCCCTGAGGAGATAAACCAATCTGTATCTCACAATTGGCAATAGGACTCAATTCAGACAGAAAATGTAACTTTAGACACAGTGATCTGATTTACAAAAGAAACACATATTCGTGTTTCCCACGGTCTGAGAAAGCCAAAACACATTCAATTTTCAAAAACAAACTTTCCCTAAAAAGTTAGACCAATGCTGTTTTTTATAACTGGACTCAATTCAGGGAGAAAATGTAACTTTTGAAACACTGCTCAGATTTGCAAAAGAAACACGTATTCTTGTTCCTCACAGTCTGAAAAGCACAAAAACACATTCAATTTTCAAGTACGAACTTTCTCTGAGGAGATAAACAAATAGGTATCTCACAATTGGCAATAGGACTCAATTCAGACAGAAAATGTAACTTTTCACACACAGCTCAGATTTGCAAAAAAACACATATTCTTGTTCCTCACAGTCTAAAAAGCACAAAAACACATTCAATTTTCAAGGATGAACTTTCCTTGAGGCGATAAACCAATCTGTATCTCACAATTGGCAATAGGACGTAATTCAGACAGAAAATGTATCTTTAGACACAGTGATCTGATTTACAAAAGAAGCACATATTCTTGTTCCTCACAGTCTGAAAAGTACAAAAATACATTCAATTTTCAAGTATGAACTTTCCCTGAGGAGATAAACCAATCGGTATCTCACAATTGGCAATAGGACTCAATTAAGCTAGAAAATGTAACTTTAGACACAGTGATCTGATTTACAAAAGAAACACATATTCATGTTTCCCACGGTCTGAGAAAGCCAAAACACATTCAATTTTCAAAAACAAACTTTCCCTAAAAAGTTAGACCAATGCTGTTTTTTATAACTGGACTCAATTCAGGCAGAAAATATAACTTTTGAAACACTGCTCAGATTTGGAAAAGAAACACATATTCTTGTTCCTCACAGTCTGAAAAGTACAAAAACACATTCAATTTTCAAGTACGAACTTTCCCTGAGGAGATAAACCAATCGGTATCTCACAATTGGTAATAGGACTCAATTCAGACAGAAAATGTAACTTTTCACACACTGCTCAGATTTGCAAAAGAAACACATATTCTTGTTCCTCACAGTCTGAAAAGCAAAAAAAAACATTCAATTTTCAAGTACGAACTTTCCCTGAGGAGATAAACCAATCTGTATCTCACAATTGGCAATAGGACTCAATTCAGACAGAAAATGTAACTTTTCACACACAGCTCAGATTTGCAAAAAAACACATATTCTTGTTCCTCACAGTCTAAAAAGCACAAAAACACATTCAATTTTCAAGGATGAACTTTCCTTGAGGCGATAAACCAATCTGTATCTCACAATTGGCAATAGGACTTAATTCAGACAGAAAATGTATCTTTAGACACAGTGATCTGATTTACAAAAGAAGCACATATTCTTGTTCCTCACAGTCTGAAAAGTACAAAAACACATTCAATTTTCAAATATGAACTTTCCCTGAGGAGATAAACCAATCGGTATCTCACAATTGGCAATAGGACTCAATTAAGCTAGAAAATGTAACTTTAGACACAGTGATCCCATTTACAAAAGATACACATATTCATGTTTCCCATGGTCTGAAAAACCCAAAACACATTCAATTTTCAAACACAAACTTTCCCTAAAAAGTTAGACCAATGCTGTTTTTGATAACTGGACTCAATTCAGACAGAAAATGTAACTTTTCACACACTGCTCAGATTTGCAAAAGAAACACATATTCTTGTTCCTCAGTCTGAAAAGCACAAAAACACATTCAATTTTCAAGTACGAACTTTCCCTGAGGAGATAAACCAATCTGTATCTCACAATTGGCAAAAGGACTCAATTCAGAAAAAAAATGTAACTTTTGAAACACTGCTCAGATTTGGAAAAGAAACCCATATTCTTTTTCCTCATAGTCTGAAAAGTACAAAAACACATTCAATTTTCAAGTACGAACTTTCCTTGAGGAGATAAACCAATCTGTATCTTACAATTGGCAATAGGACTCAATTCAGAAAGAAAATGTATCTTTAGACACAGTGATCTGATTTACAAAAGAAGCACATATTGTTGTTCCTCACAGTCTGAAAAGCACAAAAACACATTCAATTTTCAAGTACGAACTTTCCCTGAGGAGATAAACCAATCTGTATCTCACAATTGGCAATAGGACTCAATTCAGACAGAAAATGTAACCTTTCACACACTGCTCAGATTTGCAAAAGAAACACATATTCCTGCTCCTCATAGTCTGAAAACCACAAAAACACATTCAATTTTCAAGTACGAACTTTCCTTGAGGAGGTAAAACAAATCTGTATCTTTCAATTGGCAATAGGTCTCAATTAAGCTAGTAAACGTAGCTTTAAACCCAGTGATCCGATTTTCAAAAGAAACATATATTCATGTTTCCCACGGTCTGAAAAGACCAAAAGTCATTCAATTTTCAAACACAAACTTTCCCTAGAAAGTTAGACCAAAGCTCTTTTTTATAACTGGACTCAATTCAGGCAGAAAATGTAACTTTTGAAACACTGATCAGATTTGCAAAAGAAACACATATTCTTGTTCCTCACAGTCTGAAAAGCAAAAAAACACATTCAATTTTCAAGTACAAACTTTCCCTGAGGAGATAAACAAATCGGTATCTCACAATTGGCAATAGGACTCAATTCAGACACAAAATGTAACTTTTCACACACAGCTCAGATTTGCAAAAGAAACACATATTCTTGTTCCTCACAGTCTAAAAAGCACAAAAACACATTCAATTTTCAAGGACGAACTTTCCTTGAGGCGATAAACCAATCTGTATCTCACAATTAGCAATAGGACTTAATTCAGACAGAAAATGTATCTTTAGACACAGTGATCTGATTTACAAAAGAAGCACATATTCTTGTTCCTCACAGTCTGAAAAGTACAAAAACACATTCAATTTTCAAGTATGAACTTTCCCTGAGGAGATAAACCAATCGATATCTAACAATTGGCAATAGGACTCAATTAAGCTAGAAAACGTAGCTTTAAACCCAGTGATCCGATTTTCAAAAGAAACATATATTCATGTTTCCCACGGTCTGAAAAGACCAAAAGTCATTCAATTTTCAAACACAAACTTTCCCTAGAAAGTTAGACCAAAGCTCTTTTTTATAACTGGACTCAATTCAGGCAGAAAATGTAACTTTTGAAACACTGATCAGATTTGCAAAAGAAACACATATTCTTGTTCCTCACAGTCTGAAAAGCAAAAAAACACATTCAATTTTCAAGTACAAACTTTCCCTGAGGAGATAAACAAATCGGTATCTCACAATTGGCAATAGGACTCAATTCAGACAGAAAATGTAACTTTAGACACAGTGATCCCATTTACAAAAGATACACATATTCATGTTTCCCATGGTCTGAAAAAGCCAAAACACATTCAATTTTCCAACACAAACTTTCCCTAAAAAGTTAGACCAATGCTGTTTTTGATAACTGGACTCAATTCAGTCAGAAAATGTAACATTTCACACACTGCTCAGATTTGCAAAAGAAACACATATTCTTGTTCCTCAGTCTGAAAAGCACAAAAACACATTCAATTTTCAAGTACGAACTTTCCCTGAGGAGATAAACCAATCTGTATCTCACAATTGGCAAAAGGACTCAATTCAGAAAAAAAATGTAACTTTTGAAACACTGCTCAGATTTGGAAAAGAAACCCATATTCTTTTTCCTCATAGTCTGAAAAGTACAAAAACACATTCAATTTTCAAGTACGAAGTTTCCTTGAGGAGATAAACCAATCTGTATCTTACAATTGGCAATAGGACTCAATTAAGCTAGAAAACGTAACTTTAAACCCAGTGATCCGATTTTCAAAAGAAACATATATTCATCTTTCCCACGGTCTGAAAAGACCAGAAGTCATTCAATTTTCAAACAGTAACTTTCCCTAGAAAGTTAGACCAATGCTGTTTTTTATAACTGGACTCAATTCAGGCAGAAAATGTAACTTTTGAAACACTGATCAGATTTGCAAAAGAAACACATATGCTTGTTCTTCACAGTCTGAAAAGCACGAAAACACATTCAATTTTCAAGTACGAACCCTCCCTGAGGAGATAAACCAATCTGTATCTCACAATTGGCAATAGGACTCAATTCAGAAAGAAAATGTATCTTTAGACACAGTGATCTGATTTACAAAAGAAACACATATTCATGTTTCCCACGGTCTGAGAAAGCCAAAACACATTCAATTTTCAAAAACAAACTTTCCCTAAAAAGTTAGACCAATGCTGTTTTTTATAACTGGACTCAATTCAGGCAGAAAATGTAACTTTTCACACACTGCTCAGATTTGCAAAAGAAACACATATTCTTCTTCCTCACAGTCTGAAAAGCAAAAAAAACACATTCAATTTTCAAGTACGAACCTTCCCTGAGGAGATAAACCAATCTGTATCTCACGAATGGCAATAGGACTCAATTCAGAAAGAAAATGTATCTTTAGACACAGTGATCTGATTTACAAAAGTAGCACATATTCTTGTTCCTCATAGTCTGAAAAGCACAAAAATACGTTCAATTTTCAAGTACGAACTTTCCCTGAGGAGATAAACCAATCTGTATCTCACAATTGGCAATAGGACTCAATTCAGAAAGAAAATGTATCTTTAGACACAGTGATCTGATTTACAAAAGAAACACATATTCATGTTTCCCACGGTCTGAGAAAGCCAAAACACATTCAATTTTCAAACACAAACTTTCCCTAGAAAGTTAGACCAAAGCTCTTTTTTATAACTGGACTCAATTCAGGCAGAAAATGTAACTTTTGAAACACTGATCAGATTTGCAAAAGAAACACATATTCTTGTTCCTCACAGTCTGAAAAGCAAAAAAACACATTCAATTTTCAAGTACAAACTTTCCCTGAGGAGATAAACAAATCGGTATCTCACAATTGGCAATAGGACTCAATTCAGACAGAAAATGTAACTTTTCACACACAGCTCAGATTTGCAAAAGAAACACATATTCTTGTTCCTCACAGTCTAAAAAGCACAAAAACACATTCAATTTTCAAGGACGAACTTTCCTTGAGGCGATAAACCAATCTGTATCTCACAATTAGCAATAGGACTTAATTCAGACAGAAAATGTATCTTTAGACACAGTGATCTGATTTACAAAAGAAGCACATATTCTTGTTCCTCACAGTCTGAAGAGTACAAAAACACATTCAATTTTCAAGTATGAACTTTCCCTGAGGAGATAAACCAATCGATATCTAACAATTGGCAATAGGACTCAATTAAGCTAGAAAACGTAACTTTAAACCCAGTGATCCGATTTTCAAAAGAAACATATGTTCATGTTTCCCACGGTCTGAAAAGACCAAAAGTCATTCAATTTTCAAACACGAACTTTCCCTAGAAAGTTAGACCAAAGGTCTTTTTTATAACTGGACTCAATTCAGGCAGAAAATGTAACTTTTGAAACACTGCTCAGATTTGCAAAAGAAACACATATTCTTGTTCCTCACAGTCTGAAAAGTACAAAAACACATTCAATTTTCAACTACGAACTTTCCTTGAGGAGATAAACCAATCTGTATCTCACAATTGCCAATAGGACTCAATTCAGACAGATAATGTATCTTTAGACACAGTGATCTGATTTACAAACGAAGCACATATTCTTGTTCCTCACAGTCTGAAAAGCACAAAAACACATTCAATTTTCCAACACAAACTTTCCCTAAAAAGTTAGACCAATGCTGTTTTTGATAACTGGACTCAATTCAGACAGAAAATGTAACTTTTCACACACTGCTCAGATTTGCAAAAGAAACACATATTCTTGTTCCTCAGTCTGAAAAGCACAAAAACACATTCAATTTTCAAGTACGAACTTTCCCTGAGTAGATAAACCAATCTGTATCTCACAATTGGCAAAAGGACTCAATTCAGAAAAAAAATGTAACTTTTGAAACACTGCTCAGATTTGGAAAAGAAACCCATATTCTTTTTCCTCATACTCTGAAAAGTACAAAAACACATTCAATTTTCAAGTACGAAGTTTCCTTGAGGAGATAAACCAATCTGTATCTTACAATTGGCAATAGGACTCAATTAAGCTAGAAAACGTAACTTTAAACCCAGTGATCCGATTTTCAAAAGAAACATATATTCATGTTTCCCACGGTCTGAAAAGACCAAAAGTCATTCAATTTTCAAACAGGAACTTTCCCTAGAAAGTTAGACCAATGCTGTTTTTTATAACTGGACTCAATTCAGGCAGAAAATGTAACTTTTGAAACACTGATCAGATTTGCAAAAGAAACACATATGCTTGTTCTTCACAGTCTGAAAAGCACGAAAACACATTCAATTTTCAAGTACGAACCCTCCCTGAGGAGATAAACCAATCTGTATCTCACAATTGGCAATAGGACTCAATTCAGAAAGAAAATGTATCTTTAGACACAGTGATCTGATTTACAAAAGAAGCACATATTCTTGTTCCTCATAGTCTGAAAAGCACAAAAATACATTCAATTTTCAAGTACGAACTTTCCCTGAGGAGATAAACCAATCTGTATCTCAGAATTGGCAATAGGACTCAATTCAGAAAGAAAATGTATCTTTAGACACAGTGATCTGATTTACAAAAGAAACACATATTCATGTTTCCCACGGTCTGAGAAAGCCAAAACACATTCAATTTTCAAAAACAAACTTTCCCTAAAAAGTTAGACCAATGCTGTTTTTTATAACTGGACTCAATTCAGGCAGAAAATGTAACTTTTCACACACTGCTCAGATTTGCAAAAGAAACACATATTCTTCTTCCTCACAGTCTGAAAAGCAAAAAAAACACATTCAATTTTCAACTACGAACTTTCCCTGAGGAGATAAACCAATCTGTATCTCACAATTGCCAATAGGACTCAATTCAGACAGATAATGTATCTTTAGACACAGTGATCTGATTTACAAAAGAAGCACATATTCTTGTTCCTCACAGTCTGAAAAGCACAAAAACACATTCAATTTTCGAGTACAAACTTTACCTGAGGAGATAAACCAATCTGTATCTCACAATTGGCAATAGGACTCAATTCAGACAGAAAATGTAACCTTTCACACACTGCTCAGATTTGCAAAAGAAACACATATTCCTGTTCCTCATAGTCTGAAAACCACAAAAACACATTCAATTTTCAAGTACGAACTTTCCTTGAGGAGGTAAAACAAATCTGTATCTTTCAATTGGCAATAGGTCTCAATTAAGCTAGTAAACGTAGCTTTAAACCCAGTGATCCGATTTTCAAAAGAAACATATATTCATGTTTCCCACGGTCTGAAAAGACCAAAAGTCATTCAATTTTCAAACACAAACTTTCCCTAGAAAGTTAGACCAAAGCTCTTTTTTATAACTGGACTCAATTCAGGCAGAAAATGTAACTTTTGAAACACTGATCAGATTTGCAAAAGAAACACATATTCTTGTTCCTCACAGTCTGAAAAGCAAAAAAACACATTCAATTTTCAAGTACAAACTTTCCCTGAGGAGATAAACAAATCGGTATCTCACAATTGGCAATAGGACTCAATTCAGACAGAAAATGTAACTTTAGACACAGTGATCCCATTTACAAAAGATACACATATTCATGTTTCCCATGGTCTGAAAAAGCCAAAACACATTCAATTTTCCAACACAAACTTTCCCTAAAAAGTTAGACCAATGCTGTTTTTGATAACTGGACTCAATTCAGACAGAAAATGTAACTTTTCACACACTGCTCAGATTTGCAAAAGAAACACATATTCTTGTTCCTCAGTCTGAAAAGCACAAAAACACATTCAATTTTCAAGTACGAACTTTCCCTGAGGAGATAAACCAATCTGTATCTCACAATTGGCAAAAGGACTCAATTCAGAAAAAAAATGTAACTTTTGAAACACTGCTCAGATTTGGAAAAGAAACCCATATTCTTTTTCCTCATAGTCTGAAAAGTACAAAAACACATTCAATTTTCAAGTACGAAGTTTCCTTGAGGAGATAAACCAATCTGTATCTTACAATTGGCAATAGGACTCAATTAAGCTAGAAAACGTAACTTTAAACCCAGTGATCCGATTTTCAAAAGAAACATATATTCATATTTCCCACGGTCTGAAAAGACCAGAAGTCATTCAATTTTCAAACAGTAACTTTCCCTAGAAAGTTAGACCAATGCTGTTTTTTATAACTGGACTCAATTCAGGCAGAAAATGTAACTTTTGAAACACTGATCAGATTTGCAAAAGAAACACATATGCTTGTTCTTCACAGTCTGAAAAGCACGAAAACACATTCAATTTTCAAGTACGAACCCTCCCTGAGGAGATAAACCAATCTGTATCTCACAATTGGCAATAGGACTCAATTCAGAAAGAAAATGTATCTTTAGACACAGTGATCTGATTTACAAAAGAAACACATATTCATGTTTCCCACGGTCTGAGAAAGCCAAAACACATTCAATTTTCAAAAACAAACTTTCCCTAAAAAGTTAGACCAATGCTGTTTTTTATAACTGGACTCAATTCAGGCAGAAAATGTAACTTTTCACACACTGCTCAGATTTGCAAAAGAAACACATATTCTTCTTCCTCACAGTCTGAAAAGCAAAAAAAACACATTCAATTTTCAAGTACGAACCTTCCCTGAGGAGATAAACCAATCTGTATCTCACGAATGGCAATAGGACTCAATTCAGAAAGAAAATGTATCTTTAGACACAGTGATCTGATTTACAAAAGTAGCACATATTCTTGTTCCTCATAGTCTGAAAAGCACAAAAATACGTTCAATTTTCAAGTACGAACTTTCCCTGAGGAGATAAACCAATCTGTATCTCACAATTGGCAATAGGACTCAATTCAGAAAGAAAATGTATCTTTAGACACAGTGATCTGATTTACAAAAGAAACACATATTCATGTTTCCCACGGTCTGAGAAAGCCAAAACACATTCAATTTTCAAAAACAAACTTTCCCTAAAAAGTTAGACCAATGCTGTTTTTTATAACTGGACTCAATTCAGGCAGAAAATGTAACTTTTGAAACACTGCTCAGATTTGCAAAAGAAACACGTATTCTAGTTCCTCACAGTCTGAAAAGCAAAAAAACACATTCAATTTTCAAGTACGAACTTTCCCTGAGGAGATAAACCAATCGGTATCTCACAATTGGCAATAGGACTCAATTCAGACAGAAAATGTAACTTTTCACACACTGCTCAGATTTGCAAAAGAAACACATATTCTTGTTCCTCACAGTCTGAAAAGCAAAAAAAACACATTCAATTTTCAAGTACGAACCTTCCCTGAGGAGATAAACCAATCTGTATCTCACAAATGGCAATAGGACTCAATTCAGAAAGAAAATGTATCTTTAGAAACAGTGTTCTCATTTACAAAAGAAGCACATATTCTTGTTCCTCATAGTCTGAAAAGCACAAAAACACATTCAATTTTCAAGTACGAACTTTCCCTGAGTAGATAAACCAATCTGTGTCTCACAAATGGCAATAGGACTCAATTCAGAAAAAAATGTATCTTTAGACACAGTGATCTGATTTACAAAAGAAGCACATATTCTTGTTCCTCACAGTCTGAAAAGCACGAAAACACATTCACTTTTCAAGTACGAACTTTCCTTGAGGAGATAAACCAATCTGTATCTTACAATTGGCAATAGGACTCAATTAAGTTAGAAAACGTAACTTTAAACCCAGTGATCCGATTTTGAAAACAAACATATATTCATGTTTCCCACGGTCTGAAAACACCCAAAGTTATTCAATTTTCAAACACGAACTTTCCCTAGAAAGTTAATCAAAAGCTCTTTTTTATAACTGGACTCAATTCAGGCAGAAAATGTAACTTTTGAAACAATGCTCAGATTTGCAAAAAAACACATATTCTTGTTCCTCACAGTCTAAAAAGCACAAAAACACATTCAATTTTCAAGTACGAACTTTCCCTGAGGAGATAAACCAATCGGTATCTCACAATTGGCAATAGGACTCAATTAAGCTAGAAAATGTAACTTTAGACACAGTGATCTGATTTACAAAAGAAACACATATTCATGTTTCCCACGGTCTGAGAAAGCCAAAACACATTCAATTTTCAAAAACAAACTTTCCCTAAAAAGTTAGACCAATGCTGTTTTTTATAACTGGACTCAATTCAGGCAGAAAATATAACTTTTGAAACACTGCTCAGATTTGGAAAAGAAACACATATTCTTGTTCCTCACAGTCTGAAAAGTACAAAAACACATTCAATTTTCAAGTACGAACTTTCCCTGAGGAGATAAACCAATCGGTATCTCACAATTGGCAATAGGACTCAATTCAGACAGAAAATGTAACTTTTCACACACTGCTCAGATTTGCAAAAGAAACACATATTCTTGTTCCTCACAGTCTGAAAAGCAAAAAAAAAACTTTCAATTTTCAAGTACGAACCCTCCCTGAGTAGATAAACCAATCTGTATCTCACAATTGGGAATAGGACTCAATTCAGAAAGAAAATGTATCTTTAGACACAGTGATCTGATTTACAAAAGAAGCACATATTCTTGTTCCTCATAGTCTGAAAAGCACAAAAATACATTCAATTTTCAAGTACGAACTTTCCCTGAGGAGATAAACCAATCTGTATCTCAAAATTGGCAATAGGACCCAATTCAGAAAGAAAATGTATCTTTAGACACAGTGATCTGATTTACAAAAGAAACACATATTCATGTTTCCCACGGTCTGAAAAGACCAAAAGTCATTCAATTTTCAAACAGGAACTTTCCCTAGAAAGTTAGACCAATGCTGTTTTTTATAACTGGACTCAATTCAGACAGAAAATGTAACTTTTGAAACACTGCTCACATTTGCAAAAGAAACACGTATTCTTGTTCCTCACAGTCTGAAAAGCACAAAAACACATTCAATTTTCAAGTACGAACTTTCCCTGAGGAGATAAACCAATCTGTATCTCACAATTGGCAATAGGACTCAATTCAGACAGAAAATGTAACCTTTCACACACTGCTCAGATTTGCAAAAGAAACACATATTCCTGTTCCTCATAGTCTAAAAAGCACAAAAACACATTCAATTTTCAAGTACGAACTTTCCTTGAGGAGGTAAAACAAATCTGTATCTTTCAATTGGCAATAGGTCTCAATTAAGCTAGTAAACGTAGCTTTAAACCCAGTGATCCGATTTTCAAAAGAAACATATATTCATGTTTCCCACGGTCTGAAAAGACCAAAAGTCATTCAATTTTCAAACACAAACTTTCCCTAGAAAGTTAGACCAAAGCTCTTTTTTATAACTGGACTCAATTCAGGCAGAAAATGTAACTTTTGAAACACTGATCAGATTTGCAAAAGAAACACATATTCTTGTTCCTCACAGTCTGAAAAGCAAAAAAACACATTCAATTTTCAAGTACAAACTTTCCCTGAGGAGATAAACAAATCGGTATCTCACAATTGGCAATAGGACTCAATTCAGACAGAAAATGTAACTTTTCACACACAGCTCAGATTTGCAAAAGAAACACATATTCTTGTTCCTCACAGTCTAAAAAGCACAAAAACACATTCAATTTTCAAGGACGAACTTTCCTTGAGGCGATAAACCAATCTGTATCTCACAATTAGCAATAGGACTTAATTCAGACAGAAAATGTATCTTTAGACACAGTGATCTGATTTACAAAAGAAGCACATATTCTTGTTCCTCACAGTCTGAAAAGTACAAAAACACATTCAATTTTCAAGTACAAACTTTCCCTGAGGAGATAAACCAATCTGTATCTCACAATTGGCAATAGGACTCAATTCAGACAGAAAATGTAACCTTTCACACACTGCTCAGATTTGCAAAAGAAACACATATTCCTGTTCCTCATAGTCTGAAAACCACAAAAACACATTCAATTTTCAAGTACGAACTTTCCTTGAGGAGGTAAAACAAATCTGTATCTTTCAATTGGCAATAGGTCTCAATTAAGCTAGTAAACGTAGCTTTAAACCCAGTGATCCTGTTTTCAAAAGAAACATATATTCATGTTTCCCACGGTCTGAAAAGACCAAAAGTCATTCAATTTTCAAACACAAACTTTCCTTAGAAAGTTAGACCAAAGCTCTTTTTTATAACTGGACTCAATTCAGGCAGAAAATGTAACTTTTGAAACACTGATCAGATTTGCAAAAGAAACACATATTCTTGTTCCTCACAGTCTGAAAAGCAAAAAAACACATTCAATTTTCAACTACAAACTTTCCCTGAGGAGATAAACAAATCGGTATCTCACAATTGGCAATAGGACTCAATTCAGACAGAAAATGTAACTTTAGACACAGTGATCCCATTTACAAAAGATACACATATTCATGTTTCCCATGGTCTGAAAAAGCCAAAACACATTCAATTTTCCAACACAAACTTTCCCTAAAAAGTTAGACCAATGCTGTTTTTGATAACTGGACTCAATTCAGACAGAAAATGAAACTTTTCACACACTGCTCAGATTTGCAAAAGAAACACATATTCTTGTTCCTCAGTCTGAAAAGCACAAAAACACATTCAATTTTCAAGTACGAACTTTCCCTGAGGAGATAAACCAATCTGTATCTCACAATTGGCAAAAGGACTCAATTCAGAAAAAAAATGTAACTTTTGAAACACTGCTCAGATTTGGAAAAGAAACCCATATTCTTTTTCCTCATACTCTGAAAAGTACAAAAACACATTCAATTTTCAAGTACGAAGTTTCCTTGAGGAGATAAACCAATCTGTATCTTACAATTGGCAATAGGACTCAATTAAGCTAGAAAACGTAACTTTAAACCCAGTGATCCGATTTTCAAAAGAAACATATATTCATGTTTCCCACGGTCTGAAAAGACCAAAAGTCATTCAATTTTCAAACAGGAACTTTCCCTAGAAAGTTAGACCAATGCTGTTTTTTATAACTGGACTCAATTCAGGCAGAAAATGTAACTTTTGAAACACTGATCAGATTTGCAAAAGAAACACATATTCTTGTTCTTCACAGTCTGAAAAGCACGAAAACACATTCAATTTTCAAGTACGAACCCTCCCTGAGGAGATAAACCAATCTGTATCTCACAATTGGCAATAGGACTCAATTCAGAAAGAAAATGTATCTTTAGACACAGTGATCTGATTTACAAAAGAAGCACATATTCTTGTTCCTCATACTCTGAAAAGCACAAAAATACATTCAATTTTCAAGTACGAACTTTCCCTGAGGAGATAAACCAATCTGTATCTCACAATTGGCAATAGGACTCAATTCAGAAAGAAAATGTATCTTTAGACACAGTGATCTGATTTACAAAAGAAACACATATTCATGTTTCCCACGGTCTGAGAAAGCCAAAACACATTCAATTTTCAAAAACAAACTTTCCCTAAAAAGTTAGACCAATGCTGTTTTTTATAACTGGACTCAATTCAGGCAGAAAATGTAACTTTTCACACACTGCTCAGATTTGCAAAAGAAACACATATTCTTCTTCCTCACAGTCTGAAAAGCAAAAAAAAACACATTCAATTTTCAAGTACGAACCTTCCCTGAGGAGATAAACCAATCTGTATCTCACAAATGGCAATAGGACTCAATTCAGACAGAAAATGTAACTTTTCACACACAGCTCAGATTTGCAAAAGAAACACATATTCTTGTTCCTCACAGTCTAAAAAGCACAAAAACACATTCAATTTTCAAGGACGAACTTTCCTTGAGGCGATAAACCAATCTGTATCTCACAATTAGCAATAGGACTTAATTCAGAAAAAAAATGTAACTTTTGAAACACTGCTCAGATTTGGAAAAGAAACCCATATTCTTTTTCCTCATAGTCTGAAAAGTACAAAAACACATTCAATTTTCAAGTACGAAGTTTCCTTGAGGAGATAAACCAATCTGTATCTTACAATTGGCAATAGGACTCAATTAAGCTAGAAAACGTAACTTTAAACCCAGTGATCCGATTTTCAAAAGAAACATATATTCATGTTTCCCACGGTCTGAAAAGACCAAAAGTCATTCAATTTTCAAACAGGAACTTTCCCTAGAAAGTTAGACCAATGCTGTTTTTTATAACTGGACTCAATTCAGGCAGAAAATGTAACTTTTGAAACACTGATCAGATTTGCAAAAGAAACACATATTCTTGTTCCTCACAGTCTGAAAAGTACAAAAACACATTCAATTTTCAAGTACAAACTTTCCCTGAGGAGATAAACCAATCGGTATCTCACAATTGGCAATAGGACTCAATTCAGACAGAAAATGTAACTTTTGAAACACTGCTCAGATTTGCAAAAGAAGCACATATTCTTGTTCTTCACAGTCTGAAAAGCACGAAAACACATTCAATTTTCAAGTACGAACCCTCCCTGAGTAGATAAACCAATCTGTATCTTACAATTGGCAATAGGACTCAATTAAGCTAGAAAACGTAACTTTAAACCCAGTGATCCGATTTTCAAAAGAAACATATATTCATGTTTCCCACGGTCTGAAAAGACCAAAAGTCATTCAATTTTCAAACAGGAACTTTCCCTAGAAAGTTAGACCAATGCTGTTTTTTATAACTGGACTCAATTCAGGCAGAAAATGTAACTTTTGAAACACTGATCAGATTTGCAAAAGAAACACATATTCTTGTTCCTCACAGTCTGAAAAGTACAAAAACACATTCAATTTTCAAGTACAAACTTTCCCTGAGGAGATAAACCAATCGGTATCTCACAATTGGCAATAGGACTCAATTCAGACAGAAAATGTAACTTTTGAAACACTGCTCAGATTTGCAAAAGAAGCACATATTCTTGTTCTTCACAGTCTGAAAAGCACGAAAACACATTCAATTTTCAAGTACGAACTTTCCCTGAGGAGATAAACCAATCTGTATCTCACAATTGGCAATAGGACTCAATTCAGAAAGAAAATGTATCTTTAGACACAGTGATCTGATTTACAAAAGAAACACATATTCATGTTTCCCATGGTCTGAGAAAGCCAAAACACATTCAATTTTCAAAAACAAACTTTCCCTAAAAAGTTAGACCAATGCTGTTTTTTATAACTGGACTCAATTCAGGCAGAAAATGTAACTTTTGAAACACTGCTCAGATTTGCAAAAGAAACACGTATTCTTGTTCCTCACAGTCTGAATAGCAAAAAAACACATTTAATTTTCAAGTACGAACTTTCCCTGAGGAGATAAACCAATCGGTATCTCACAATTGGCAATAGGACTCAATTCAGACAGAAAATGTAACTTTTCACACACTGCTCAGATTTGCAAAAGAAACACATATTCTTCTTCCTCACAGTCTGAAAAGCAAAAAAAACACATTCAATTTTCAAGTACGAACCTTCCCTGAGGAGATAAACCAATCTGTATCTCACAAATGGCAATTGGACTCAATTCAGAAAGAAAATGTATCTTTAGAAACAGTGTTCTCATTTACAAAAGAAGCACATATTCTTGTTCCTCATAGTCTGAAAAGCAGAAAAACACATTCAATTTTCAAGTACGAAGTTTCCTTGAGGAGATAAACCAATCTGTATCTTACAATTGGCAATAGGACTCAATTAAGCTAGAAAACGTAACTTTAAACCCAGTGATCCAATTTTCAAAAGAAACATATATTCATGTTTCCCACGGTCTGAAAAGACCAAAAGTCATTCAATTTTCAAACAGGAACTTTCCCTAGAAAGTTAGACCAATGCTGTTTTTTATAACTGGACTCAATTCAGGCAGAAAATGTAACTTTTGAAACACTGATCAGATTTGCAAAAGAAACACATATTCTTGTTCCTCACAGTCTGAAAAGTACAAAAACACATTCAATTTTCAAGTACAAACTTTCCCTGAGGATATAAACCAATCGGTATCTCACAATTGGCAATAGGACTCAATTCAGACAGAAAATGTAACTTTTGAAACACTGCTCAGATTTGCAAAAGAAGCACATATTCTTGTTCTTCACAGTCTGAAAAGCACGAAAACACATTCGATTTTCAAGTACGAACCCTCCCTGAGTAGATAAACCAATCTGTATCTCACAATTGGCAATAGGACTCAATTCAGAAAGAAAATGTATCTTTAGACACAGTGATCTGATTTACAAAAGAAGCACATATTCTTGTTCCTCATAGTCTGAAAAGCACAAAAATACATTCAATTTTCAAGTACGAACTTTCCCTGAGGAGATAAACCAATCTGTATCTCACAATTGGCAATAGGACTCAATTCAGAAAGAAAATGTATCTTTAGACACAGTGATCTGATTTACAAAAGAAACACATATTCATGTTTCCCACGGTCTGAGAAAGCCAAAACACATTCAATTTTCAAAAACAAACTTTCCCTAAAAAGTTAGACCAATGCTGTTTTTTATAACTGCACTCAATTCAGGCAGAAAATGTAACTTTTCACACACTGCTCAGATTTGCAAAAGAAACACATATTCTTCTTCCTCACAGTCTGAAAAGCAGAAAAAACACATTCAATTTTCAAGTACGAACCTTCCCTGAGGAGATAAACCAATCTGTATCTCACAAATGGCAATAGGACTCAATTCAGACAGAAAATGTAACTTTTCACACACTGCTCAGATTTGCAAAAGAAACACATATTCTTGTTCCTCACAGTCTGAAAAGCAAAAAAAACACATTCAATTTTCAAGTACGAACCTTCCCTGAGGAGATAAACCAATCTGTATCTCACAAATGGCAATAGGACTCAATTCAGAAAGAAAATGTATCTTTAGAAACAGTGTTCTCATTTACAAAAGAAGCACATATTCTTGTTCCTCATAGTCTGAAAAGCACAAAAACACATTCAATTTTCAAGTACGAACTTTCCCTGAGTAGATAAACCAATCTGTATCTTACAATTGGCAATAGGACTCAATTAAGTTAGAAAACGTAACTTTAAACCCAGTGATCCGATTTTGAAAACAAACATATATTCATGTTTCCCACGGTCTGAAAACACCCAAAGTTATTCAATTTTCAAACACGAACTTTCCCTAGAAAGTTAATCAAAAGCTCTTTTTTATAACTGGACTCAATTCAGGCAGAAAATGTAACTTTTGAAACAATGCTCAGATTTGGAAAGAAACACATATTCTTGTTCCTCACAGTCTGAAAAGTACAAAAACACATTCAATTTTCAAGTACAAACTTTCCCTGAGGAGATAAACCAATCGGTATCTCACAATTGGCAATAGGACTCAATTCAGACAGAAAATGTAACTTTTGAAACACTGCTCAGATTTGCAAAAGAAGCACATATTCTTGTTCTTCACAGTCTGAAAAGCACGAAAACACATTCAATTTTCAAGTACGAACCCTCCCTGAGTAGATAAACCAATCTGTATCTCACAATTGGCAATAGGACTCAATTCAGAAAGAAAATGTATCTTTAGACACAGTGATCTGCTTTACAAAAGAAGCACATATTCTTGTTCCTCATAGTCTGAAAAGCACAAAAATACATTCAATTTTCAAGTACGAACTTTCCCTGAGGAGATAAACCAATCTGTATCTCACAATTGGCAATAGGACTCAATTCAGAAAGAAAATGTATCTTTAGACACAGTGATCTGATTTACAAAAGAAACACATATTCATGTTTCCCACGGTCTGAGAAAGCCAAAACACATTCAATTTTCAAAAACAAACTTTCCCTAAAAAGTTAGACCAATGCTATTTTTTATAACTGGACTCAATTCAGGCAGAAAATGTAACTTTTGAAACACTGCTCAGATTTGCAAAAGAAACACGTATTCTTGTTCCTCACAGTCTGAATAGCAAAAAAACACATTCAATTTTCAAGTACGAACTTTCCCTGAGGAGATAAACCAATCGGTATCTCACAATTGGCAATAGGACTCAATTCAGACAGAAAATGTAACTTTTCACACACTGCTCAGATTTGCAAAAGAAACACATATTCTTCTTCCTCACAGTCTGAAAAGCAAAAAAAACACATTCAATTTTCAAGTACGAACTTTCCCTGAGGAGATAAACCAATCTGTATCTCACAAATGGCAATTGGACTCAATTCAGAAAGAAAATGTATCTTTAGAAACAGTGTTCTCATTTACAAAAGAAGCACATATTCTTGTTCCTCATAGTCTGAAAAGCAGAAAAACACATTCAATTTTCAAGTACGAAGTTTCCTTGAGGAGATAAACCAATCTGTATCTTACAATCGGCAATAGGACTCAATTAAGCTAGAAAACGTAACTTTAAACCCAGTGATCCAATTTTCAAAAGAAACATATATTCATGTTTCCCACGGTCTGAAAAGACCAAAAGTCATTCAATTTTCAAACAGGAACTTTCCCTAGAAAGTTAGACCAATGCTGTTTTTTATAACTGGACTCAATTCAGGCAGAAAATGTAACTTTTGAAACACTGATCAGATTTGCAAAAGAAACACATATTCTTGTTCCTCACAGTCTGAAAAGTACAAAAACACATTCAATTTTCAAGTACAAACTTTCTCTGAGGAGATAAACCAATCTGTGTCTCACAAATGGCAATAGGACTCAATTCAGAAAGAAAATGTATCTTTAGACACAGTGATCTGATTTACAAAAGAAGCACATATTCTTGTTCCTCATAGTCTGAAAAGCACAAAAATACATTCAATTTTCAAGTACGAACTTTCCCTGAGGAGATAAACCAATCTGTATCTCACAATTGGCAAAAGGACTCAATTCAGAAAGAAAATGTATCTTTAGACACAGTCATCTGATTTACAAAAGAAACACATATTCATGTTTCCCACGGTCTGAGAAAGCCAAAACACATTCAATTTTCAAAAACAAACTTTCCCTAAAAAGTTAGACCAATGCTATTTTTTATAACTGGACTCAATTCAGGCAGAAAATGTAACTTTTGAAACACTGCTCAGATTTGCAAAAGAAACACGTATTCTTGTTCCTCACAGTCTGAATAGCAAAAAAACACATTCAATTTTCAAGTACGAACTTTCCCTGAGGAGATAAACCAATCGGTATCTCACAATTGGCAATAGGACTCAATTCAGACAGAAAATGTAACTTTTCACACACTGCTCAGATTTGCAAAAGAAACACATATTCTTCTTCCTCACAGTCTGAAAAGCAAAAAAAAACACATTCAATTTTCAAGTACGAACTTTCCCTGAGGAGATAAACCAATCTGTATCTCACAAATGGCAATTGGACTCAATTCAGAAAGAAAATGTATCTTTAGAAACAGTGTTCTCATTTACAAAAGAAGCACATATTCTTGTTCCTCATAGTCTGAAAAGCAGAAAAACACATTCAATTTTCAAGTACGAAGTTTCCTTGAGGAGATAAACCAATCTGTATCTTACAATCGGCAATAGGACTCAATTAAGCTAGAAAACGTAACTTTAAACCCAGTGATCCAATTTTCAAAAGAAACATATATTCATGTTTCCCACGGTCTGAAAAGACCAAAAGTCATTCAATTTTCAAACAGGAACTTTCCCTAGAAAGTTAGACCAATGCTGTTTTTTATAACTGGACTCAATTCAGGCAGAAAATGTAACTTTTGAAACACTGATCAGATTTGCAAAAGAAACACATATTCTTGTTCCTCACAGTCTGAAAAGTACAAAAACACATTCAATTTTCAAGTACAAACTTTCCCTGAGGAGATAAACCAATCTGTGTCTCACAAATGGCAATAGGACTCAATTCAGAAAGAAAATGTATCTTTAGACACAGTGATCTGATTTACAAAAGAAGCACATATTCTTGTTCCTCATAGTCTGAAAAGCACAAAAATACATTCAATTTTCAAGTACGAACTTTCCCTGAGGAGATAAACCAATCTGTATCTCACAATTGGCAAAAGGACTCAATTCAGAAAGAAAATGTATCTTTAGACACAGTGATCTGATTTACAAAAGAAACACATATTCATGTTTCCCACGGTCGGAGAAAGCCAAAACACATTCAATTTTCAAAAACAAACTTTCCCTAAAAAGTTAGACCAATGCTGTTTTTTATAACTGGACTCAATTCAGGCAGAAAATGTAACTTTTCACACACTGCTCAGATTTGCAAAAGAAACACATATTCTTCTTCCTCACAGTCTGAAAAGCAAAAAAAACACATTCAATTTTCAAGTACGAACCTTCCCTGAGGAGATAAACCAATCTGTATCTCACAAATGGCAATAGGACTCAATTCAGAAAGAAAATGTATCTTTAGAAACAGTGTTCTCATTTACAAAAGAAGCACATATTCTTGTTCCTCATAGTCTGAAAAGCACAAAAACACATTCAATTTTCAAGTACGAACTTTCCCTCAGTAGATAAACCAATCTGTGTCTCACAAATGGCAATAGGACTCAATTCAGAAAAAAATGTATCTTTAGACACAGTGATCTGATTTACAAAAGAAGCACATATTCTTGTTCCTCACAGTCTGAAAAGCACGAAAACACATTCACTTTTCAAGTACGAACTTTCCTTGAGGAGATAAACCAATCTGTATCTTACAATTGGCAATAGGACTCAATTAAGTTAGAAAACGTAACTTTAAACCCAGTGATCCGATTTTGAAAACAAACATATATTCATGTTTCCCACGGTCTGAAAACACCCAAAGTTATTCAATTTTCAAACACGAACTTTCCCTAGAAAGTTAATCAAAAGCTCTTTTTTATAACTGGACTCAATTCAGGCAGAAAATGTAACTTTTGAAACAATGCTCAGATTTGGAAAGAAACACATATTCTTGTTCCTCACAGTCTGAAAAGTACAAAAACACATTCAATTTTCAAGTACGAACTTTCCCTGAGGAGATAAACCAATCTGTATCTCACAATTGGCAATAGGACTCAATTCAGACAGAAAATGTAACCTTTCACACACTGCTCAGATTTGCAAAAGAAACACATATTCCTGTTCCTCATAGTCTAAAAAGCACAAAAACACATTCAATTTTCAAGTACGAACTTTCCTTGAGGAGGTAAAACAAATCTGTATCTTTCAATTGGCAATAGGTCTCAATTAAGCTAGTAAACGTAGCTTTAAACCCAGTGATCCGATTTTCAAAAGAAACATATATTCATGTTTCCCACGGTCTGAAAAGACCAAAAGTCATTCAATTTTCAAACACAAACTTTCCCTAGAAAGTTAGACCAAAGCTCTTTTTTATAACTGGACTCAATTCAGGCAGAAAATGTAACTTTTGAAACACTGATCAGATTTGCAAAAGAAACACATATTCTTGTTCCTCACAGTCTGAAAAGCAAAAAAACACATTCAATTTTCAAGTACAAACTTTCCCTGAGGAGATAAACAAATCGGTATCTCACAATTGGCAATAGGACTCAATTCAGACAGAAAATGTAACTTTTCACACACAGCTCAGATTTGCAAAAGAAACACATATTCTTGTTCCTCACAGTCTAAAAAGCACAAAAACACATTCAATTTTCAAGGACGAACTTTCCTTGAGGCGATAAACCAATCTGTATCTCACAATTAGCAATAGGACTTAATTCAGACAGAAAATGTATCTTTAGACACAGTGATCTGATTTACAAAAGAAGCACATATTCTTGTTCCTCACAGTCTGAAAAGTACAAAAACACATTCAATTTTCAAGTACAAACTTTCCCTGAGGAGATAAACCAATCTGTATCTCACAATTGGCAATAGGACTCAATTCAGACAGAAAATGTAACCTTTCACACACTGCTCAGATTTGCAAAAGAAACACATATTCCTGTTCCTCATAGTCTGAAAACCACAAAAACACATTCAATTTTCAAGTACGAACTTTCCTTGAGGAGGTAAAACAAATCTGTATCTTTCAATTGGCAATAGGTCTCAATTAAGCTAGTAAACGTAGCTTTAAACCCAGTGATCCTGTTTTCAAAAGAAACATATATTCATGTTTCCCACGGTCTGAAAAGACCAAAAGTCATTCAATTTTCAAACACAAACTTTCCTTAGAAAGTTAGACCAAAGCTCTTTTTTATAACTGGACTCAATTCAGGCAGAAAATGTAACTTTTGAAACACTGATCAGATTTGCAAAAGAAACACATATTCTTGTTCCTCACAGTCTGAAAAGCAAAAAAACACATTCAATTTTCAACTACAAACTTTCCCTGAGGAGATAAACAAATCGGTATCTCACAATTGGCAATAGGACTCAATTCAGACAGAAAATGTAACTTTAGACACAGTGATCCCATTTACAAAAGATACACATATTCATGTTTCCCATGGTCTGAAAAAGCCAAAACACATTCAATTTTCCAACACAAACTTTCCCTAAAAAGTTAGACCAATGCTGTTTTTGATAACTGGACTCAATTCAGACAGAAAATGAAACTTTTCACACACTGCTCAGATTTGCAAAAGAAACACATATTCTTGTTCCTCAGTCTGAAAAGCACAAAAACACATTCAATTTTCAAGTACGAACTTTCCCTGAGGAGATAAACCAATCTGTATCTCACAATTGGCAAAAGGACTCAATTCAGAAAAAAAATGTAACTTTTGAAACACTGCTCAGATTTGGAAAAGAAACCCATATTCTTTTTCCTCATACTCTGAAAAGTACAAAAACACATTCAATTTTCAAGTACGAAGTTTCCTTGAGGAGATAAACCAATCTGTATCTTACAATTGGCAATAGGACTCAATTAAGCTAGAAAACGTAACTTTAAACCCAGTGATCCGATTTTCAAAAGAAACATATATTCATGTTTCCCACGGTCTGAAAAGACCAAAAGTCATTCAATTTTCAAACAGGAACTTTCCCTAGAAAGTTAGACCAATGCTGTTTTTTATAACTGGACTCAATTCAGGCAGAAAATGTAACTTTTGAAACACTGATCAGATTTGCAAAAGAAACACATATTCTTGTTCTTCACAGTCTGAAAAGCACGAAAACACATTCAATTTTCAAGTACGAACCCTCCCTGAGGAGATAAACCAATCTGTATCTCACAATTGGCAATAGGACTCAATTCAGAAAGAAAATGTATCTTTAGACACAGTGATCTGATTTACAAAAGAAGCACATATTCTTGTTCCTCATACTCTGAAAAGCACAAAAATACATTCAATTTTCAAGTACGAACTTTCCCTGAGGAGATAAACCAATCTGTATCTCACAATTGGCAATAGGACTCAATTCAGAAAGAAAATGTATCTTTAGACACAGTGATCTGATTTACAAAAGAAACACATATTCATGTTTCCCACGGTCTGAGAAAGCCAAAACACATTCAATTTTCAAAAACAAACTTTCCCTAAAAAGTTAGACCAATGCTGTTTTTTATAACTGGACTCAATTCAGGCAGAAAATGTAACTTTTCACACACTGCTCAGATTTGCAAAAGAAACACATATTCTTCTTCCTCACAGTCTGAAAAGCAAAAAAAAACACATTCAATTTTCAAGTACGAACCTTCCCTGAGGAGATAAACCAATCTGTATCTCACAAATGGCAATAGGACTCAATTCAGACAGAAAATGTAACTTTTCACACACAGCTCAGATTTGCAAAAGAAACACATATTCTTGTTCCTCACAGTCTAAAAAGCACAAAAACACATTCAATTTTCAAGGACGAACTTTCCTTGAGGCGATAAACCAATCTGTATCTCACAATTAGCAATAGGACTTAATTCAGAAAAAAAATGTAACTTTTGAAACACTGCTCAGATTTGGAAAAGAAACCCATATTCTTTTTCCTCACAGTCTGAAAAGTACAAAAACACATTCAATTTTCAAGTACAAACTTTCCCTGAGGAGATAAACCAATCTGTATCTCACAATTGGCAATAGGACTCAATTCAGACAGAAAATGTAACCTTTCACACACTGCTCAGATTTGCAAAAGAAACACATATTCCTGTTCCTCATAGTCTGAAAACCACAAAAACACATTCAATTTTCAAGTACGAACTTTCCTTGAGGAGGTAAAACAAATCTGTATCTTTCAATTGGCAATAGGTCTCAATTAAGCTAGTAAACGTAGCTTTAAACCCAGTGATCCTGTTTTCAAAAGAAACATATATTCATGTTTCCCACGGTCTGAAAAGACCAAAAGTCATTCAATTTTCAAACACAAACTTTCCTTAGAAAGTTAGACCAAAGCTCTTTTTTATAACTGGACTCAATTCAGGCAGAAAATGTAACTTTTGAAACACTGATCAGATTTGCAAAAGAAACACATATTCTTGTTCCTCACAGTCTGAAAAGCAAAAAAACACATTCAATTTTCAACTACAAACTTTCCCTGAGGAGATAAACAAATCGGTATCTCACAATTGGCAATAGGACTCAATTCAGACAGAAAATGTAACTTTAGACACAGTGATCCCATTTACAAAAGATACACATATTCATGTTTCCCATGGTCTGAAAAAGCCAAAACACATTCAATTTTCCAACACAAACTTTCCCTAAAAAGTTAGACCAATGCTGTTTTTGATAACTGGACTCAATTCAGACAGAAAATGAAACTTTTCACACACTGCTCAGATTTGCAAAAGAAACACATATTCTTGTTCCTCAGTCTGAAAAGCACAAAAACACATTCAATTTTCAAGTACGAACTTTCCCTGAGGAGATAAACCAATCTGTATCTCACAATTGGCAAAAGGACTCAATTCAGAAAAAAAATGTAACTTTTGAAACACTGCTCAGATTTGGAAAAGAAACCCATATTCTTTTTCCTCATACTCTGAAAAGTACAAAAACACATTCAATTTTCAAGTACGAAGTTTCCTTGAGGAGATAAACCAATCTGTATCTTACAATTGGCAATAGGACTCAATTAAGCTAGAAAACGTAACTTTAAACCCAGTGATCCGATTTTCAAAAGAAACATATATTCATGTTTCCCACGGTCTGAAAAGACCAAAAGTCATTCAATTTTCAAACAGGAACTTTCCCTAGAAAGTTAGACCAATGCTGTTTTTTATAACTGGACTCAATTCAGGCAGAAAATGTAACTTTTGAAACACTGATCAGATTTGCAAAAGAAACACATATTCTTGTTCTTCACAGTCTGAAAAGCACGAAAACACATTCAATTTTCAAGTACGAACCCTCCCTGAGGAGATAAACCAATCTGTATCTCACAATTGGCAATAGGACTCAATTCAGAAAGAAAATGTATCTTTAGACACAGTGATCTGATTTACAAAAGAAGCACATATTCTTGTTCCTCATACTCTGAAAAGCACAAAAATACATTCAATTTTCAAGTACGAACTTTCCCTGAGGAGATAAACCAATCTGTATCTCACAATTGGCAATAGGACTCAATTCAGAAAGAAAATGTATCTTTAGACACAGTGATCTGATTTACAAAAGAAACACATATTCATGTTTCCCACGGTCTGAGAAAGCCAAAACACATTCAATTTTCAAAAACAAACTTTCCCTAAAAAGTTAGACCAATGCTGTTTTTTATAACTGGACTCAATTCAGGCAGAAAATGTAACTTTTCACACACTGCTCAGATTTGCAAAAGAAACACATATTCTTCTTCCTCACAGTCTGAAAAGCAAAAAAAAACACATTCAATTTTCAAGTACGAACCTTCCCTGAGGAGATAAACCAATCTGTATCTCACAAATGGCAATAGGACTCAATTCAGACAGAAAATGTAACTTTTCACACACAGCTCAGATTTGCAAAAGAAACACATATTCTTGTTCCTCACAGTCTAAAAAGCACAAAAACACATTCAATTTTCAAGGACGAACTTTCCTTGAGGCGATAAACCAATCTGTATCTCACAATTAGCAATAGGACTTAATTCAGAAAAAAAATGTAACTTTTGAAACACTGCTCAGATTTGGAAAAGAAACCCATATTCTTTTTCCTCATAGTCTGAAAAGTACAAAAACACATTCAATTTTCAAGTACGAAGTTTCCTTGAGGAGATAAACCAATCTGTATCTTACAATTGGCAATAGGACTCAATTAAGCTAGAAAACGTAACTTTAAACCCAGTGATCCGATTTTCAAAAGAAACATATATTCATGTTTCCCACGGTCTGAAAAGACCAAAAGTCATTCAATTTTCAAACAGGAACTTTCCCTAGAAAGTTAGACCAATGCTGTTTTTTATAACTGGACTCAATTCAGGCAGAAAATGTAACTTTTGAAACACTGATCAGATTTGCAAAAGAAACACATATTCTTGTTCCTCACAGTCTGAAAAGTACAAAAACACATTCAATTTTCAAGTACAAACTTTCCCTGAGGAGATAAACCAATCGGTATCTCACAATTGGCAATAGGACTCAATTCAGACAGAAAATGTAACTTTTGAAACACTGCTCAGATTTGCAAAAGAAGCACATATTCTTGTTCTTCACAGTCTGAAAAGCACGAAAACACATTCAATTTTCAAGTACGAACCCTCCCTGAGTAGATAAACCAATCTGTATCTTACAATTGGCAATAGGACTCAATTAAGCTAGAAAACGTAACTTTAAACCCAGTGATCCGATTTTCAAAAGAAACATATATTCATGTTTCCCACGGTCTGAAAAGACCAAAAGTCATTCAATTTTCAAACAGGAACTTTCCCTAGAAAGTTAGACCAATGCTGTTTTTTATAACTGGACTCAATTCAGGCAGAAAATGTAACTTTTGAAACACTGATCAGATTTGCAAAAGAAACACATATTCTTGTTCCTCACAGTCTGAAAAGTACAAAAACACATTCAATTTTCAAGTACAAACTTTCCCTGAGGAGATAAACCAATCGGTATCTCACAATTGGCAATAGGACTCAATTCAGACAGAAAATGTAACTTTTGAAACACTGCTCAGATTTGCAAAAGAAGCACATATTCTTGTTCTTCACAGTCTGAAAAGCACGAAAACACATTCAATTTTCAAGTACGAACTTTCCCTGAGGAGATAAACCAATCTGTATCTCACAATTGGCAATAGGACTCAATTCAGAAAGAAAATGTATCTTTAGACACAGTGATCTGATTTACAAAAGAAACACATATTCATGTTTCCCATGGTCTGAGAAAGCCAAAACACATTCAATTTTCAAAAACAAACTTTCCCTAAAAAGTTAGACCAATGCTGTTTTTTATAACTGGACTCAATTCAGGCAGAAAATGTAACTTTTGAAACACTGCTCAGATTTGCAAAAGAAACACGTATTCTTGTTCCTCACAGTCTGAATAGCAAAAAAACACATTTAATTTTCAAGTACGAACTTTCCCTGAGGAGATAAACCAATCGGTATCTCACAATTGGCAATAGGACTCAATTCAGACAGAAAATGTAACTTTTCACACACTGCTCAGATTTGCAAAAGAAACACATATTCTTCTTCCTCACAGTCTGAAAAGCAAAAAAAACACATTCAATTTTCAAGTACGAACCTTCCCTGAGGAGATAAACCAATCTGTATCTCACAAATGGCAATTGGACTCAATTCAGAAAGAAAATGTATCTTTAGAAACAGTGTTCTCATTTACAAAAGAAGCACATATTCTTGTTCCTCATAGTCTGAAAAGCAGAAAAACACATTCAATTTTCAAGTACGAAGTTTCCTTGAGGAGATAAACCAATCTGTATCTTACAATTGGCAATAGGACTCAATTAAGCTAGAAAACGTAACTTTAAACCCAGTGATCCAATTTTCAAAAGAAACATATATTCATGTTTCCCACGGTCTGAAAAGACCAAAAGTCATTCAATTTTCAAACAGGAACTTTCCCTAGAAAGTTAGACCAATGCTGTTTTTTATAACTGGACTCAATTCAGGCAGAAAATGTAACTTTTGAAACACTGATCAGATTTGCAAAAGAAACACATATTCTTGTTCCTCACAGTCTGAAAAGTACAAAAACACATTCAATTTTCAAGTACAAACTTTCCCTGAGGATATAAACCAATCGGTATCTCACAATTGGCAATAGGACTCAATTCAGACAGAAAATGTAACTTTTGAAACACTGCTCAGATTTGCAAAAGAAGCACATATTCTTGTTCTTCACAGTCTGAAAAGCACGAAAACACATTCGATTTTCAAGTACGAACCCTCCCTGAGTAGATAAACCAATCTGTATCTCACAATTGGCAATAGGACTCAATTCAGAAAGAAAATGTATCTTTAGACACAGTGATCTGATTTACAAAAGAAGCACATATTCTTGTTCCTCATAGTCTGAAAAGCACAAAAATACATTCAATTTTCAAGTATGAACTTTCCCTGAGGAGATAAACCAATCTGTATCTCACAATTGGCAATAGGACTCAATTCAGAAAGAAAATGTATCTTTAGACACAGTGATCTGATTTACAAAAGAAACACATATTCATGTTTCCCACGGTCTGAGAAAGCCAAAACACATTCAATTTTCAAAAACAAACTTTCCCTAAAAAGTTAGACCAATGCTGTTTTTTATAACTGCACTCAATTCAGGCAGAAAATGTAACTTTTCACACACTGCTCAGATTTGCAAAAGAAACACATATTCTTCTTCCTCACAGTCTGAAAAGCAAAAAAAACACATTCAATTTTCAAGTACGAACCTTCCCTGAGGAGATAAACCAATCTGTATCTCACAAATGGCAATAGGACTCAATTCAGACAGAAAATGTAACTTTTCACACACTGCTCAGATTTGCAAAAGAAACACATATTCTTGTTCCTCACAGTCTGAAAAGCAAAAAAAACACATTCAATTTTCAAGTACGAACCTTCCCTGAGGAGATAAACCAATCTGTATCTCACAAATGGCAATAGGACTCAATTCAGAAAGAAAATGTATCTTTAGAAACAGTGTTCTCATTTACAAAAGAAGCACATATTCTTGTTCCTCATAGTCTGAAAAGCACAAAAACACATTCAATTTTCAAGTACGAACTTTCCCTGAGTAGATAAACCAATCTGTATCTTACAATTGGCAATAGGACTCAATTAAGTTAGAAAACGTAACTTTAAACCCAGTGATCCGATTTTGAAAACAAACATATATTCATGTTTCCCACGGTCTGAAAACACCCAAAGTTATTCAATTTTCAAACACGAACTTTCCCTAGAAAGTTAATCAAAAGCTCTTTTTTATAACTGGACTCAATTCAGGCAGAAAATGTAACTTTTGAAACAATGCTCAGATTTGGAAAGAAACACATATTCTTGTTCCTCACAGTCTGAAAAGTACAAAAACACATTCAATTTTCAAGTACAAACTTTCCCTGAGGAGATAAACCAATCGGTATCTCACAATTGGCAATAGGACTCAATTCAGACAGAAAATGTAACTTTTGAAACACTGCTCAGATTTGCAAAAGAAGCACATATTCTTGTTCTTCACAGTCTGAAAAGCACGAAAACACATTCAATTTTCAAGTACGAACCCTCCCTGAGTAGATAAACCAATCTGTATCTCACAATTGGCAATAGGACTCAATTCAGAAAGAAAATGTATCTTTAGACACAGTGATCTGCTTTACAAAAGAAGCACATATTCTTGTTCCTCATAGTCTGAAAAGCACAAAAATACATTCAATTTTCAAGTACGAACTTTCCCTGAGGAGATAAACCAATCTGTATCTCACAATTGGCAATAGGACTCAATTCAGAAAGAAAATGTATCTTTAGACACAGTGATCTGATTTACAAAAGAAACACATATTCATGTTTCCCACGGTCTGAGAAAGCCAAAACACATTCAATTTTCAAAAACAAACTTTCCCTAAAAAGTTAGACCAATGCTATTTTTTATAACTGGACTCAATTCAGGCAGAAAATGTAACTTTTGAAACACTGCTCAGATTTGCAAAAGAAACACGTATTCTTGTTCCTCACAGTCTGAATAGCAAAAAAACACATTCAATTTTCAAGTACGAACTTTCCCTGAGGAGATAAACCAATCGGTATCTCACAATTGGCAATAGGACTCAATTCAGACAGAAAATGTAACTTTTCACACACTGCTCAGATTTGCAAAAGAAACACATATTCTTCTTCCTCACAGTCTGAAAAGCAAAAAAAACACATTCAATTTTCAAGTACGAACTTTCCCTGAGGAGATAAACCAATCTGTATCTCACAAATGGCAATTGGACTCAATTCAGAAAGAAAATGTATCTTTAGAAACAGTGTTCTCATTTACAAAAGAAGCACATATTCTTGTTCCTCATAGTCTGAAAAGCAGAAAAACACATTCAATTTTCAAGTACGAAGTTTCCTTGAGGAGATAAACCAATCTGTATCTTACAATCGGCAATAGGACTCAATTAAGCTAGAAAACGTAACTTTAAACCCAGTGATCCAATTTTCAAAAGAAACATATATTCATGTTTCCCACGGTCTGAAAAGACCAAAAGTCATTCAATTTTCAAACAGGAACTTTCCCTAGAAAGTTAGACCAATGCTGTTTTTTATAACTGGACTCAATTCAGGCAGAAAATGTAACTTTTGAAACACTGATCAGATTTGCAAAAGAAACACATATTCTTGTTCCTCACAGTCTGAAAAGTACAAAAACACATTCAATTTTCAAGTACAAACTTTCTCTGAGGAGATAAACCAATCTGTGTCTCACAAATGGCAATAGGACTCAATTCAGAAAGAAAATGTATCTTTAGACACAGTGATCTGATTTACAAAAGAAGCACATATTCTTGTTCCTCATAGTCTGAAAAGCACAAAAATACATTCAATTTTCAAGTACGAACTTTCCCTGAGGAGATAAACCAATCTGTATCTCACAATTGGCAAAAGGACTCAATTCAGAAAGAAAATGTATCTTTAGACACAGTCATCTGATTTACAAAAGAAACACATATTCATGTTTCCCACGGTCTGAGAAAGCCAAAACACATTCAATTTTCAAAAACAAACTTTCCCTAAAAAGTTAGACCAATGCTATTTTTTATAACTGGACTCAATTCAGGCAGAAAATGTAACTTTTGAAACACTGCTCAGATTTGCAAAAGAAACACGTATTCTTGTTCCTCACAGTCTGAATAGCAAAAAAACACATTCAATTTTCAAGTACGAACTTTCCCTGAGGAGATAAACCAATCGGTATCTCACAATTGGCAATAGGACTCAATTCAGACAGAAAATGTAACTTTTCACACACTGCTCAGATTTGCAAAAGAAACACATATTCTTCTTCCTCACAGTCTGAAAAGCAAAAAAAACACATTCAATTTTCAAGTACGAACTTTCCCTGAGGAGATAAACCAATCTGTATCTCACAAATGGCAATTGGACTCAATTCAGAAAGAAAATGTATCTTTAGAAACAGTGTTCTCATTTACAAAAGAAGCACATATTCTTGTTCCTCATAGTCTGAAAAGCAGAAAAACACATTCAATTTTCAAGTACGAAGTTTCCTTGAGGAGATAAACCAATCTGTATCTTACAATCGGCAATAGGACTCAATTAAGCTAGAAAACGTAACTTTAAACCCAGTGATCCAATTTTCAAAAGAAACATATATTCATGTTTCCCACGGTCTGAAAAGACCAAAAGTCATTCAATTTTCAAACAGGAACTTTCCCTAGAAAGTTAGACCAATGCTGTTTTTTATAACTGGACTCAATTCAGGCAGAAAATGTAACTTTTGAAACACTGATCAGATTTGCAAAAGAAACACATATTCTTGTTCCTCACAGTCTGAAAAGTACAAAAACACATTCAATTTTCAAGTACAAACTTTCCCTGAGGAGATAAACCAATCTGTGTCTCACAAATGGCAATAGGACTCAATTCAGAAAGAAAATGTATCTTTAGACACAGTGATCTGATTTACAAAAGAAGCACATATTCTTGTTCCTCATAGTCTGAAAAGCACAAAAATACATTCAATTTTCAAGTACGAACTTTCCCTGAGGAGATAAACCAATCTGTATCTCACAATTGGCAAAAGGACTCAATTCAGAAAGAAAATGTATCTTTAGACACAGTGATCTGATTTACAAAAGAAACACATATTCATGTTTCCCACGGTCGGAGAAAGCCAAAACACATTCAATTTTCAAAAACAAACTTTCCCTAAAAAGTTAGACCAATGCTGTTTTTTATAACTGGACTCAATTCAGGCAGAAAATGTAACTTTTCACACACTGCTCAGATTTGCAAAAGAAACACATATTCTTCTTCCTCACAGTCTGAAAAGCAAAAAAAACACATTCAATTTTCAAGTACGAACCTTCCCTGAGGAGATAAACCAATCTGTATCTCACAAATGGCAATAGGACTCAATTCAGAAAGAAAATGTATCTTTAGAAACAGTGTTCTCATTTACAAAAGAAGCACATATTCTTGTTCCTCATAGTCTGAAAAGCACAAAAACACATTCAATTTTCAAGTACGAACTTTCCCTCAGTAGATAAACCAATCTGTGTCTCACAAATGGCAATAGGACTCAATTCAGAAAAAAATGTATCTTTAGACACAGTGATCTGATTTACAAAAGAAGCACATATTCTTGTTCCTCACAGTCTGAAAAGCACGAAAACACATTCACTTTTCAAGTACGAACTTTCCTTGAGGAGATAAACCAATCTGTATCTTACAATTGGCAATAGGACTCAATTAAGTTAGAAAACGTAACTTTAAACCCAGTGATCCGATTTTGAAAACAAACATATATTCATGTTTCCCACGGTCTGAAAACACCCAAAGTTATTCAATTTTCAAACACGAACTTTCCCTAGAAAGTTAATCAAAAGCTCTTTTTTATAACTGGACTCAATTCAGGCAGAAAATGTAACTTTTGAAACAATGCTCAGATTTGGAAAGAAACACATATTCTTGTTCCTCACAGTCTGAAAAGTACAAAAACACATTCAATTTTCAAGTACGAACTTTCCCTGAGGAGATAAACCAATCTGTATCTCACAAATGGCAATAGGACTCAATTCAGAAAAAAATGTATCTTTAGACACAGTGATCTGATTTACAAAAGAAGCACATATTCTTGTTCCTCATAGTCTGAAAAGCACAAAAATACATTCAATTTTCAAGTACGAACTTTCCCTGAGGAGATAAACCAATCTGTATCTCACAATTGGCAATAGGACTCAATTCAGAAAGAAAATGTATCTTTAGACACAGTGATCTGATTTACAAAAGAAACACATATTCATGTTTCCCACGGTCGGAGAAAGCCAAAACACATTCAATTTTCAAAAACAAACTTTCCCTAAAAAGTTAGACCAATGCTGTTTTTTATAACTGGACTCAATTCAGGCAGAAAATATAACTTTTGAAACACTGCTCAGATTTGGAAAAGAAACACATATTCTTGTTCCTCACAGTCTGAAAAGTACAAAAACACATTCAATTTTCAAGTACGAACTTTCCCTGAGGAGATAAACCAATCGGTATCTCACAATTGGCAATAGGACTCAATTCAGACAGAAAATGTAACTTTTCACACACTGCTCAGATTTGCAAAAGAAACACATATTCTTGTTCCTCACAGTCTGAAAAGCAAAAAAAAAACATTCAATTTTCAAGTACGAACCCTCCCTGAGTAGATAAACCAATCTGTATCTCACAATTGGGAATAGGACTCAATTCAGAAAGAAAATGTATCTTTAGACACAGTGATCTGATTTACAAAAGAAGCACATATTCTTGTTCCTCATAGTCTGAAAAGCACAAAAATACATTCAATTTTCAAGTACGAACTTTCCCTGAGGAGATAAACAAATCGGTATCTCACAATTGGCAATAGGACTCAATTCAGACAGAAAATGTAACTTTAGACACAGTGATCCCATTTACAAAAGATACACATATTCATGTTTCCCATGGTCTGAAAAAGCCAAAACACATTCAATTTTCCAACACAAACTTTCCCTAAAAAGTTAGACCAATGCTGTTTTTGATAACTGGACTCAATTCAGACAGAAAATGAAACTTTTCACACACTGCTCAGATTTGCAAAAGAAACACATATTCTTGTTCCTCAGTCTGAAAAGCACAAAAACACATTCAATTTTCAAGTACGAACTTTCCCTGAGGAGATAAACCAATCTGTATCTCACAATTGGCAAAAGGACTCAATTCAGAAAAAAAATGTAACTTTTGAAACACTGCTCAGATTTGGAAAAGAAACCCATATTCTTTTTCCTCATAGTCTGAAAAGTACAAAAACACATTCAATTTTCAAGTACGAAGTTTCCTTGAGGAGATAAACCAATCTGTATCTTACAATTGGCAATAGGACTCAATTAAGCTAGAAAACGTAACTTTAAACCCAGTGATCCGATTTTCAAAAGAAACATATATTCATGTTTCCCACGGTCTGAAAAGACCAAAAGTCATTCAATTTTCAAACAGGAACTTTCCCTAGAAAGTTAGACCAATGCTGTTTTTTATAACTGGACTCAATTCAGGCAGAAAATGTAACTTTTGAAACACTGATCAGATTTGCAAAAGAAACACATATTCTTGTTCTTCACAGTCTGAAAAGCACGAAAACACATTCAATTTTCAAGTACGAACCCTCCCTGAGGAGATAAACCAATCTGTATCTCACAATTGGCAATAGGACTCAATTCAGAAAGAAAATGTATCTTTAGACACAGTGATCTGATTTACAAAAGAAGCACATATTCTTGTTCCTCATAGTCTGAAAAGCACAAAAATACATTCAATTTTCAAGTACGAACTTTCCCTGAGGAGATAAACCAATCTGTATCTCACAAATGGCAATAGGACTCAATTCAGAATGAAAATGTATCTTTAGACACAGTGATCTGATTTACAAAAGAAACACATATTCATGTTTCCCACGGTCTGAGAAAGCCAAAACACATTCAATTTTCAAAAACAAACTTTCCCTAAAAAGTTAGACCAATGCTGTTTTTTATAACTGGACTCAATTCAGGCAGAAAATGTAACTTTTCACACACTGCTCAGATTTGCAAAAGAAACACATATTCTTCTTCCTCACAGTCTGAAAAGCAAAAAAAACACATTCAATTTTCAAGTACGAACCTTCCCTGAGGAGATAAACCAATCTGTATCTCACAAATGGCAATAGGACTCAATTCAGACAGAAAATGTAACTTTTCACACACTGCTCAGATTTGCAAAAGAAACACATATTCTTGTTCCTCACAGTCTAAAAAGCACAAAAACACATTCAATTTTCAAGGACGAACTTTCCTTGAGGCGATAAACCAATCTGTATCTCACAATTAGCAATAGGACTTAATTCAGAAAAAAAATGTAACTTTTGAAACACTGCTCAGATTTGGAAAAGAAACCCATATTCTTTTTCCTCATAGTCTGAAAAGTACAAAAACACATTCAATTTTCAAGTACGAAGTTTCCTTGAGGAGATAAACCAATCTGTATCTTACAATTGGCAATAGGACTCAATTAAGCTAGAAAACGTAACTTTAAACCCAGTGATCCGATTTTCAAAAGAAACATATATTCATGTTTCCCACGGTCTGAAAAGACCAAAAGTCATTCAATTTTCAAACAGGAACTTTCCCTAGAAAGTTAGACCAATGCTGTTTTTTATAACTGGACTCAATTCAGGCAGAAAATGTAACTTTTGAAACACTGATCAGATTTGCAAAAGAAACACATATTCTTGTTCCTCACAGTCTGAAAAGTACAAAAACACATTCAATTTTCAAGTACAAACTTTCCCTGAGGAGATAAACCAATCGGTATCTCACAATTGGCAATAGGACTCAATTCAGACAGAAAATGTAACTTTTGAAACACTGCTCAGATTTGCAAAAGAAGCACATATTCTTGTTCTTCACAGTCTGAAAAGCACGAAAACACATTCAATTTTCAAGTACGAACCCTCCCTGAGTAGATAAACCAATCTGTATCTTACAATTGGCAATAGGACTCAATTAAGCTAGAAAACGTAACTTTAAACCCAGTGATCCGATTTTCAAAAGAAACATATATTCATGTTTCCCACGGTCTGAAAAGACCAAAAGTCATTCAATTTTCAAACAGGAACTTTCCCTAGAAAGTTAGACCAATGCTGTTTTTTATAACTGGACTCAATTCAGACAGAAAATGTAACTTTTGAAACACTGATCAGATTTGCAAAAGAAACACATATTCTTGTTCCTCACAGTCTGAAAAGTACAAAAACACATTCAATTTTCAAGTACAAACTTTCCCTGAGGAGATAAACCAATCGGTATCTCACAATTGGCAATAGGACTCAATTCAGACAGAAAATGTAACTTTTGAAACACTGCTCAGATTTGCAAAAGAAGCACATATTCTTGTTCTTCACAGTCTGAAAAGCACGAAAACACATTCAATTTTCAAGTACGAACTTTCCCTGAGGAGATAAACCAATCTGTATCTCACAATTGGCAATAGGACTCAATTCAGAAAGAAAATGTATCTTTAGACACAGTGATCTGATTTACAAAAGAAACACATATTCATGTTTCCCACGGTCTGAGAAAGCCAAAACACATTCAATTTTCAAAAACAAACTTTCCCTAAAAAGTTAGACCAATGCTGTTTTTTATAACTGGACTCAATTCAGGCAGAAAATGTAACTTTTGAAACACTGCTCAGATTTGCAAAAGAAACACGTATTCTTGTTCCTCACAGTCTGAATAGCAAAAAAACACATTCAATTTTCAAGTACGAACTTTCCCTGAGGAGATAAACCAATCGGTATCTCACAATTGGCAATAGGACTCAATTCAGACAGAAAATGTAACTTTTCACACACTGCTCAGATTTGCAAAAGAAACACATATTCTTCTTCCTCACAGTCTGAAAAGCAAAAAAAACACATTCAATTTTCAAGTACGAACCTTCCCTGAGGAGATAAACCAATCTGTATCTCACAAATGGCAATAGGACTCAATTCAGACAGAAAATGTAACTTTTGAAACACTGCTCAGATTTGCAAAAGAAGCACATATTCTTGTTCTTCACAGTCTGAAAAGCACGAAAACACATTCAATTTTCAAGTACGAACCCTCCCTGAGTAGATAAACCAATCTGTATCTTACAATTGGCAATAGGACTCAATTAAGCTAGAAAACGTAACTTTAAACCCAGTGATCCGATTTTCAAAAGAAACATATATTCATGTTTCCCACGGTCTGAAAAGACCAAAAGTCATTCAATTTTCAAACAGGAACTTTCCCTAGAAAGTTAGACCAATGCTGTTTTTTATAACTGGACTCAATTCAGACAGAAAATGTAACTTTTGAAACACTGATCAGATTTGCAAAAGAAACACATATTCTTGTTCCTCACAGTCTGAAAAGTACAAAAACACATTCAATTTTCAAGTACAAACTTTCCCTGAGGAGATAAACCAATCGGTATCTCACAATTGGCAATAGGACTCAATTCAGACAGAAAATGTAACTTTTGAAACACTGCTCAGATTTGCAAAAGAAGCACATATTCTTGTTCTTCACAGTCTGAAAAGCACGAAAACACATTCAATTTTCAAGTACGAACTTTCCCTGAGGAGATAAACCAATCTGTATCTCACAATTGGCAATAGGACTCAATTCAGAAAGAAAATGTATCTTTAGACACAGTGATCTGATTTACAAAAGAAACACATATTCATGTTTCCCACGGTCTGAGAAAGCCAAAACACATTCAATTTTCAAAAACAAACTTTCCCTAAAAAGTTAGACCAATGCTGTTTTTTATAACTGGACTCAATTCAGGCAGAAAATGTAACTTTTGAAACACTGCTCAGATTTGCAAAAGAAACACATATTCTTGTTCCTCACAGTCTGAATAGCAAAAAAACACATTCAATTTTCAAGTACGAACTTTCCCTGAGGAGATAAACCAATCGGTATCTCACAATTGGCAATAGGACTCAATTCAGACAGAAAATGTAACTTTTCACACACTGCTCAGATTTGCAAAAGAAACACATATTCTTCTTCCTCACAGTCTGAAAAGCAAAAAAAACACATTCAATTTTCAAGTACGAACCTTCCCTGAGGAGATAAACCAATCTGTATCTCACAAATGGCAATTGGACTCAATTCAGAAAGAAAATGTATCTTTAGAAACAGTGTTCTCATTTACAAAAGAAGCACATATTCTTGTTCCTCATAGTCTGAAAAGCAGAAAAACACATTCAATTTTCAAGTACGAAGTTTCCTTGAGGAGATAAACCAATCTGTATCTTACAATTGGCAATAGGACTCAATTAAGCTAGAAAACGTAACTTTAAACCCAGTGATCCAATTTTCAAAAGAAACATATATTCATGTTTCCCACGGTCTGAAAAGACCAAAAGTCATTCAATTTTCAAACAGGAACTTTCCCTAGAAAGTTAGACCAATGCTGTTTTTTATAACTGGACTCAATTCAGGCAGAAAATGTAACTTTTGAAACACTGATCAGATTTGCAAAAGAAACACATATTCTTGTTCCTCACAGTCTGAAAAGTACAAAAACACATTCAATTTTCAAGTACAAACTTTCCCTGAGGATATAAACCAATCGGTATCTCACAATTGGCAATAGGACTCAATTCAGACAGAAAATGTAACTTTTGAAACACTGCTCAGATTTGCAAAAGAAGCACATATTCTTGTTCTTCACAGTCTGAAAAGCACGAAAACACATTCGATTTTCAAGTACGAACCCTCCCTGAGTAGATAAACCAATCTGTATCTCACAATTGGCAATAGGACTCAATTCAGAAAGAAAATGTATCTTTAGACACAGTGATCTGATTTACAAAAGAAGCACATATTCTTGTTCCTCATAGTCTGAAAAGCACAAAAATACATTCAATTCTCAAGTACGAACTTTCCCTGAGGAGATAAACCAATCTGTATCTCACAATTGGCAATAGGACTCAATTCAGAAAGAAAATGTATCTTTAGACACAGTGATCTGATTTACAAAAGAAACACATATTCATGTTTCCCACGGTCTGAGAAAGCCAAAACACATTCAATTTTCAAAAACAAACTTTCCCTAAAAAGTTAGACCAATGCTGTTTTTTATAACTGGACTCAATTCAGGCAGAAAATGTAACTTTTCACACACTGCTCAGATTTGCAAAAGAAACACATATTCTTCTTCCTCACAGTCTGAAAAGCAAAAAAAACACATTCAATTTTCAAGTACGAACCTTCCCTGAGGAGATAAACCAATCTGTATCTCACAAATGGCAATAGGACTCAATTCAGACAGAAAATGTAACTTTTCACACACTGCTCAGATTTGCAAAAGAAACACATATTCTTGTTCCTCACAGTCTGAAAAGCAAAAAAAACACATTCAATTTTCAAGTACGAACCTTCCCTGAGGAGATAAACCAATCTGTATCTCACAAATGGCAATTGGACTCAATTCAGAAAGAAAATGTATCTTTAGAAACAGTGTTCTCATTTACAAAAGAAGCACATATTCTTGTTCCTCATAGTCTGAAAAGCACAAAAACACATTCAATTTTCAAGTACGAACTTTCCCTGAGTAGATAAACCAATCTGTGTCTCACAAATGGCAATAAGACTCAATTCAGAAAAAAATGTATCTTTAGACACAGTGATCTGATTTACAAAAGAAGCACATATTCTTGTTCCTCACAGTCTGAAAAGCACGAAAACACATTCACTTTTCAAGTACGAACTTTCCTTGAGGAGATAAACCAATCTGTATCTTACAATTGGCAATAGGACTCAATTAAGTTAGAAAACGTAACTTTAAACCCAGTGATCCGATTTTGAAAACAAACATATATTCATGTTTCCCACGGTCTGAAAACACCCAAAGTTATTCAATTTTCAAACACGAACTTTCCCTAGAAAGTTAATCAAAAGCTCTTTTTTATAACTGGACTCAATTCAGGCAGAAAATGTAACTTTTGAAACAATGCTCAGATTTGGAAAGAAACACATATTCTTGTTCCTCACAGTCTGAAAAGTACAAAAACACATTCAATTTTCAAGTACAAACTTTCCCTGAGGAGATAAACCAATCGGTATCTCACAATTGGCAATAGGACTCAATTCAGACAGAAAATGTAACTTTTGAAACACTGCTCAGATTTGCAAAAGAAGCACATATTCTTGTTCTTCACAGTCTGAAAAGCACGAAAACACATTCAATTTTCAAGTACGAACCCTCCCTGAGTAGATAAACCAATCTGTATCTCACAATTGGCAATAGGACTCAATTCAGAAAGAAAATGTATCTTTAGACACAGTGATCTGCTTTACAAAAGAAGCACATATTCTTGTTCCTCATAGTCTGAAAAGCACAAAAATACATTCAATTTTCAAGTACGAACTTTCCCTGAGGAGATAAACCAATCTGTATCTCACAATTGACAGTAGGACTCAATTCAGAAAGAAAATGTATCTTTAGACACAGTGATCTGATTTACAAAAGAAACACATATTCATGTTTCCCACGGTCTGAGAAAGCCAAAACACATTCAATTTTCAAAAACAAACTTTCCCTAAAAAGTTAGACCAATGCTATTTTTTATAACTGGACTCAATTCAGGCAGAAAATGTAACTTTTGAAACACTGCTCAGATTTGCAAAAGAAACACGTATTCTTGTTCCTCACAGTCTGAATAGCAAAAAAACACATTCAATTTTCAAGTACGAACTTTCCCTGAGGAGATAAACCAATCGGTATCTCACAATTGGCAATAGGACTCAATTCAGACAGAAAATGTAACTTTTCACACACTGCTCAGATTTGCAAAAGAAACACATATTCTTCTTCCTCACAGTCTGAAAAGCAAAAAAAACACATTCAATTTTCAAGTACGAACTTTCCCTGAGGAGATAAACCAATCTGTATCTCACAAATGGCAATTGGACTCAATTCAGAAAGAAAATGTATCTTTAGAAACAGTGTTCTCATTTACAAAAGAAGCACATATTCTTGTTCCTCATAGTCTGAAAAGCAGAAAAACACATTCAATTTTCAAGTACGAAGTTTCCTTGAGGAGATAAACCAATCTGTATCTTACAATCGGCAATAGGACTCAATTAAGCTAGAAAACGTAACTTTAAACCCAGTGATCCAATTTTCAAAAGAAACATATATTCATGTTTCCCACGGTCTGAAAAGACCAAAAGTCATTCAATTTTCAAACAGGAACTTTCCCTAGAAAGTTAGACCAATGCTGTTTTTTATAACTGGACTCAATTCAGGCAGAAAATGTAACTTTTGAAACACTGATCAGATTTGCAAAAGAAACACATATTCTTGTTCCTCACAGTCTGAAAAGTACAAAAACACATTCAATTTTCAAGTACAAACTTTACCTGAGGAGATAAACCAATCGGTATCTCACAATTGGCAATAGGACTCAATTCAGAAAGAAAATGTATCTTTAGACACAGTGATCTGATTTACAAAAGAAGCACATATTCTTGTTCCTCATAGTCTGAAAAGCACAAAAATACATTCAATTTTCAAGTACGAACTTTCCCTGAGGAGATAAACCAATCTGTATCTCACAATTGGCAATAGGACTCAATTCAGAAAGAAAATGTATCTTTAGACACAGTGATCTGATTTACAAAAGAAACACATATTCATGTTTCCCACGGTCTGAGAAAGCCAAAACACATTAAATTTTCAAAAACAAACTTTCCCTAAAAAGTTAGACCAATGCTGTTTTTTATAACTGGACTCAATTCAGGCAGAAAATGTAACTTTTCACACACTGCTCAGATTTGCAAAAGAAACACATATTCTTCTTCCTCACAGTCTGAAAAGCAAAAAAAACACATTCAATTTTCAAGTACGAACCTTCCCTGAGGAGATAAACCAATCTGTATCTCACAAATGGCAATAGGACTCAATTCAGAAAGAAAATGTATCTTTAGAAACAGTGTTCTCATTTACAAAAGAAGCACATATTCTTGTTCCTCATAGTCTGAAAAGCACAAAAACACATTCAATTTTCAAGTACGAACTTTCCCTCAGTAGATAAACCAATCTGTGTCTCACAAATGGCAATAGGACTCAATTCAGAAAAAAATGTATCTTTAGACACAGTGATCTGATTTACAAAAGAAGCACATATTCTTGTTCCTCACAGTCTGAAAAGCACGAAAACACATTCAATTTTCAAGTACGAACTTTCCTTGAGGAGATAAACCAATCTGTATCTTACAATTGGCAATAGGACTCAATTAAGTTAGAAAACGTAACTTTAAACCCAGTGATCCGATTTTGAAAACAAACATATATTCATGTTTCCCACGGTCTGAAAACACCCAAAGTTATTCAATTTTCAAACACGAACTTTCCCTAGAAAGTTAATCAAAAGCTCTTTTTTATAACTGGACTCAATTCAGGCAGAAAATGTAACTTTTGAAACAATGCTCAGATTTGGAAAGAAACACATATTCTTGTTCCTCACAGTCTGAAAAGTACAAAAACACATTCAATTTTCAAGTACGAACTTTCCCTGAGGAGATAAACCAATCTGTATCTCACAATTGGCAATAGGACTCAATTCAGAAAAAAATGTATCTTTAGACACAGTGATCTGATTTACAAAAGAAGCACATATTCTTGTTCCTCATAGTCTGAAAAGCACAAAAATACATTCAATTTTCAAGTACGAACTTTCCCTGAGGAGTTAAACCAATCTGTATCTCACAATTGGCAATAGGACTCAATTCAGAAAGAAAATGTATCTTTAGACACAGTGATCTGATTTACAAAAGAAACACATATTCCTGTTTCCCACGGTCTGAGAAAGCCAAAAAACATTCAATTTTCAAAAACAAACTTTCCCTAAAAAGTTAGACCAATGCTGTTTTTTATAACTGGACTCAATTCAGGCAGAAAATGTAACTTTTGAAACACTGCTCAGATTTGCAAAAGAAACACGTATTCTTGTTCCTCACAGTCTGAAAAGCAAAAAAACACATTCAATTTTCAAGTACGAACTTTCCCTGAGGATATAAACCAATCTGTATCTCACAATTGGCAACAGGACTCAATTCAGACAGAAAATGTAACTTTTCACACACTGCTGAGATTTGCAAAAGAAACACATATTTTTGTTCCTCACAGTCTGAAAAGCAAAAAAACACATTCAATTTTCAAGTACGAACCCTCCCTGAGGAGATAAACCAATCTGTATCTCACAAATGGCAATAGGACTCAATTCAGAAAGAAAATGTATCTTTAGAAACAGTGTTCTCATTTACAAAAGAAGAACATATTCTTGTTCCTCATAGTCTGAAAAGCACAAAAACACATTCAATTTTCAAGTACGAACTTTCCCTGAGTAGATAAACCAATCTGTATCTCACAAATGGCAATAGGACTCAATTCAGAAAAAAATGTATCTTTAGACACAGTGATCTGATTTACAAAAGAAGCACATATTCTTGTTCCTCATAGTCTGAAAAGCACAAAAATACATTCAATTTTCAAGTACGAACTTTCCCTGAGGAGATAAACCAATCTGTATCTCACAAATGGCAATAGGACTCAATTCAGAAAGAAAATGTATCTTTAGACACAGTGATCTGATTTACAAAAGAAACACATATTCATGTTTCCCACGGTCTGAGAAAGCCAAAACACATTCAATTTTCAAAAACAAACTTTCCCTAAAAAGTTAGACCAATGCTGTTTTTTATAACTGGACTCAATTCAGGCAGAAAATATAACTTTTGAAACACTGCTCAGATTTGGAAAAGAAACACATATTCTTGTTCCTCACAGTCTGAAAAGTACAAAAACACATTCAATTTTCAAGTACGAACTTTCCCTGAGGAGATAAACCAATCGGTATCTCACAATTGGCAATAGGACTCAATTCAGACAGAAAATGTAACTTTTCACACACTGCTCAGATTTGCAAAAGAAACACATATTCTTGTTCCTCACAGTCTGAAAAGCAAAAAAAAAACATTCAATTTTCAAGTCCGAACCCTCCCTGAGTAGATAAACCAATCTGTATCTCACAATTGGGAATAGGACTCAATTCAGAAAGAAAATGTATCTTTAGACACAGTGATCTGATTTACAAAAGAAGCACATATTCTTGTTCCTCATAGTCTGAAAAGCACAAAAATACATTCAATTTTCAAAAACAAACTTTCCCTAAAAAGTTAGACCAATGCTGTTTTTTATAACTGGACTCAATTCAGGCAGAAAATGTAACTTTTGAAACACTGCTCAGATTTGCAAAAGAAACACGTATTCTTGTTCCTCACAGTCTGAAAAGCACAAAAACACATTCAATTTTCAAACACAAACTTTCCCTAAAAAGTTAGACCAATGCTGTTTTTGATAACTGGACTCAATTCAGACAGAAAATGTAACTTTTCACACACTGCTCAGATTTGCAAAAGAAACACATATTCTTATTCCTCAGTCTGAAAAACACAAAAACACATTCAATTTTCAAGTACGAACTTTCCCTGAGGAGATAAACCAATCTGTATCTCACAATTGGGAAAAGGACTCAATTCAGGCAGAAAATGTAACTTTTGAAACACTGATCAGATTTGCAAAAGAAACACATATTCTTGTTCCTCACAGTCTGAAAAGTACAAAAACACATTCAATTTTCAAGTACGAACTTTCCCTGAGGAGATAAACCAATCGGTATCTCACAATTGGCAATAGGACTCAATTCAGACAGAAAATGTAACTTTTCACACACTGCTCAGATTTGCAAAAGAAACACATATTCTTGTTCCTCACAGTCTGAAAAGCAAAAAAAAAACATTCAATTTTCAAGTCCGAACCCTCCCTGAGTAGATAAACCAATCTGTATCTCACAATTGGGAATAGGACTCAATTCAGAAAGAAAATGTATCTTTAGACACAGTGATCTGATTTACAAAAGAAGCACATATTCTTGTTCCTCATAGTCTGAAAAGCACAAAAATACATTCAATTTTCAAAAACAAACTTTCCCTAAAAAGTTAGACCAATGCTGTTTTTTATAACTGGACTCAATTCAGGCAGAAAATGTAACTTTTGAAACACTGCTCAGATTTGCAAAAGAAACACGTATTCTTGTTCCTCACAGTCTGAAAAGCACAAAAACACATTCAATTTTCAAACACAAACTTTCCCTAAAAAGTTAGACCAATGCTGTTTTTGATAACTGGACTCAATTCAGACAGAAAATGTAACTTTTCACACACTGCTCAGATTTGCAAAAGAAACACATATTCTTATTCCTCAGTCTGAAAAACACAAAAACACATTCAATTTTCAAGTACGAACTTTCCCTGAGGAGATAAACCAATCTGTATCTCACAATTGGGAAAAGGACTCAATTCAGGCAGAAAATGTAACTTTTGAAACACTGATCAGATTTGCAAAAGAAACACATATTCTTGTTCCTCACAGTCTGAAAAGTACAAAAACACATTCAATTTTCAAGTACAAACTTTCCCTGAGGAGATAAACCAATCGGTATCTCACAATTGGCAATAGGACTCAATTCAGAAAGAAAATGTATCTTTAGAAACAGTGTTCTCATTTACAAATGAAGCACATATTCTTGTTCCTCATAGTCTGAAAAGCACAAAAACACATTCAATTTTCAAGTACGAACTTTCCCTGAGGAGATAAACCAATCTGTATCTCACAAATGGCAATAGGACTCAATTCAGAAAAAAATGTATCTTTAGACACAGTGATCTGATTTACAAAAGAAGCACATATTCTTGTTCCTCATAGTCTGAAAAGCACAAAAATACATTCAATTTTCAAGTACGAACTTTCCCTGAGGAGATAAACCAATCTGTATCTCACAATTGGCAATAGGACTCAATTCAGAAAGAAAATGTATCTTTAGACACAGTGATCTGATTTACAAAAGAAACACATATTCATGTTTCCCACGGTCTGAGAAAGCCAAAACACATTCAATTTTCAAAAACAAACTTTCCCTAAAAAGTTAGACCAATGCTGTTTTTTATAACTGGACTCAATTCAGACAGAAAATGTAACTTTTGAAACAATGCTCAGATTTGGAAAGAAACACATATTCTTGTTCCTCACAGTCTGAAAAGTACAAAAACACATTCAATTTTCAAGTACGAACCTTCCCTGAGGAGATAAACCAATCTGTATCTCACAAATGGCAATAGGACTCAATTCAGAAAGAAAATGTATCTTTAGAAACAGTGTTCTCATTTACAAAAGAAGCACATATTCTTGTTCCTCATAGTCTGAAAAGCACAAAAACACATTCAATTTTCAAGTACGAACTTTCCCTGAGTAGATAAACCAATCTGTATCTCACAAATGGCAATAGGACTCAATTCAGAAAAAAATGTATCTTTAGACACAGTGATCTGATTTACAAAAGAAGCACATATTCTTGTTCCTCATAGTCTGAAAAGCACAAAAATACATTCAATTTTCAAGTACGAACTTTCCCTGAGGAGATAAACCAATCTGTATCTCACAATTGGCAATAGGACTCAATTCAGAAAGAAAATGTATCTTTAGACACAGTGATCTGATTTACAAAAGAAACACATATTCATGTTTCCCACGGTCTGAGAAAGCCAAAACACATTCAATTTTCAAAAACAAACTTTCCCTAAAAAGTTAGACCAATGCTGTTTTTTATAACTGGACTCAATTCAGACAGAAAATGTAACTTTTTAAACACTGCTCAGATTTGGAAAAGAAACACATATTCTTGTTCCTCACAGTCTGAAAAGTACAAAAACACATTCAATTTTCAAGTATGAACTTTCCCTAGAAAGTTAGACAAAAGCTCTTTTTTATAACTGGACTCAATTCAGGCAGAAAATGTAACTTTTGAAACACTGCTCAGATTTGCAAAAGAAACACGTATTCTTGTTCCTCACAGTCTGAAAAGCAAAAAAACACATTCAATTTTCAAGTACGAACTTTCCCTGAGGAGATAAACCAATCAGTATCTCACAATTGGCAATAGGACTCAATTCAGACAGAAAATGTAACTTTTCACACACTGCTCAGATTTGCAAAAGAAACACATATTTTTGTTCCTCACAGTCTGAAAAGCAAAAAAACACATTCAATTTTCAAGTACGAACCTTCCCTGAGGAGATAAACCAATCTGTATCTCACAAATGGCAATGGGACTCAATTCAGAAAGAAAATGTATCTTTAGAAACAGTGTTCTCATTTACAAATGAAGCACATATTCTTGTTCCTCATAGTCTGAAAAGCACAAAAATACATTCAATTTTCAAGTACGAACTTTCCCGGAGGAGATAAACCAATCTGTATCTCACAATTGGCAATAGGACTCAATTCAGAAAGAAAATGTATCTTTAGAAACAGTGTTCTCATTTACAAAAGAAGCACATATTCTTGTTCCTCCTAGTCTGAAAAGCACAAAAACACATTCAATTTTCAAGTACGAACTTTCCCTGAGTAGATAAACCAATCTGTATCTCACAAATGGCAATAGGACTCAATTCAGAAAAAAATGTATCTTTAGACACAGTGATCTGATTTACAAAAGAAGCACATATTCTTGTTCCTCATAGTCTGAAAAGCACAAAAATACATTCAATTTTCAAGTACGAACTTTCCCTGAGGAGATAAACCAAACTGTATCTCACAATTGGCAATAGGACTCAATTCAGAAAGAAAATGTATCTTTAGACACAGTGATCTGATTTACAAAAGAAACACATATTCATGTTTCCCACGGTCTGAGAAAGCCAAAACACATTCAATTTTCAAAAACAAACTTTCCCTAAAAAGTTAGACCAATGCTGTTTTTTATAACTGGACTCAATTCAGACAGAAAATGTAACTTTTTAAACACTGCTCAGATTTGGAAAAGAAACACATATTCTTGTTCCTCACAGTCTGAAAAGTACAAAAACACATTCAATTTTCAAGTATGAACTTTCCCTAGAAAGTTAGACAAAAGCTCTTTTTTATAACTGGACTCAATTCAGGCAGAAAATGTAACTTTTCACACACTGCTCAGATTTGCAAAAGAAACACATATTTTTGTTCCTCACAGTCTGAAAAGCAAAAAAACACATTCAATTTTCAAGTACGAACCCTCCCTGAGGAGATAAACCAATCTGTATCTCACAAATGGCAATAGGACTCAATTCAGAAAGAAAATGTATCTTTAGAAACAGTGTTCTCATTTACAAAAGAAGAACATATTCTTGTTCCTCATAGTCTGAAAAGCACAAAAATACATTCAATTTTCAAGTACGAACTTTCCCGGAGGAGATAAACCAATCTGTATCTCACAATTGGCAATAGGACTCAATTCAGAAAGAAAATGTATCTTTAGAAACAGTGTTCTCATTTACAAAAGAAGCACATATTCTTGTTCCTCATAGTCTGAAAAGCACAAAAACACATTCAATTTTCAAGTACGAACTTTCCCTGAGTAGATAAACCAATCTGTATCTCACAAATGGCAATAGGACTCAATTCAGAAAAAAATGTATCTTTAGACACAGTGATCTGATTTACAAAAGAAACACATATTCATGTTTCCCACGGTCTGAGAAAGCCAAAACACATTAAATTTTCAAAAACAAACTTTCCCTAAAAAGTTAGACCAATGCTGTTTTTTATAACTGGACTCAATTCAGGCAGAAAATGTAACTTTTGAAACACTGCTCAGGTTTGGAAAAGAAACACATATTCTTGTTCCTCACAGTCTGAAAAGTACAAAAACACATTCAATTTTCAAGTGTGAACTTTCCCTAGAAACTTAGACAAAAGCTCTTTTTTATAACTGGACTCAATTCAGGCAGAAAATGTAACTTTTGAAACACTGCTCAGATTTGCAAAAGGAACACGTATTCTTGTTCCTCACAGTCTGAAAAGCAAAAAAACACATTCAATTTTCAAGTACGAACTTTCCCTGAGGAGATAAACCAATCAGTATCTCACAATTGGCAATAGGACTCAATTCAGACAGAAAATGTAACTTTTCACACACTGCTCAGATTTGCAAAAGAAACACATATTTTTGTTCCTCACAGTCTGAAAAGCGAAAAAACACATTCAATTTTCAAGTACGAACCTTCCCTGAGGAGATAAACCAATCTGTATCTCACAAATGGCAATAGGACTCAATTCAGAAAGAAAATGTATCTTTAGAAACAGTGTTCTCATTTACAAATGAAGCACATATTCTTGTTCCTCATAGTCTGAAAAGCACAAAAATACATTCAATTTTCAAGTACGAACTTTCCCGGAGGAGATAAACCAATCTGTATCTCACAATTGGCAATAGGACTCAATTCAGAAAGAAAATGTATCTTTAGAAACAGTGTTCTCATTTACAAAAGAAGCACATATTCTTGTTCCTCATAGTCTGAAAAGCACAAAAACACATTCAATTTTCAAGTACGAACTTTCCCTGAGTAGATAAACCAATCTGTATCTCACAAATGGCAATAGGACTCAATTCAGAAAAAAATGTATCTTTAGACACAGTGATCTGATTTACAAAAGAAGCACATATTCTTGTTCCTCATAGTCTGAAAAGCACAAAAATACATTCAATTTTCAAGTACGAACTTTCCCTGAGGAGATAAACCAATCTGTATCTCACAATTGGCAATAGGACTCAATTCAGAAAGAAAATGTATCTTTAGACACAGTGATCTGATTTACAAAAGAAACACATATTCATGTTTCCCACGGTCTGAGAAAGCCAAAACACATTCAATTTTCAAAAACAAACTTTCCCTAAAAAGTTAGACCAATGCTTTTTTTATAACTGGACTCAATTCAGGCAGAAAATATAACTTTTGAAACACTGCTCAGATTTGGAAAAGAAACACATATTCTTGTTCCTCACAGTCTGAAAAGTACAAAAACACATTCAATTTTCAAGTACGAACTTTCCCTGAGGAGATAAACCAATCGGTATCTCACAATTGGCAATAGGACTCAATTCAGACAGAAAATGTAACTTTTCACACACTGCTCAGATTTGCAAAAGAAACACATATTCTTGTTCCTCACAGTCTGAAAAGCAAAAAAACACATTCAATTTTCAAGTACGAACTTTCCCTGAGAAGATAAACCAATCGGTATCTCACAATTGGCAATAGGACTCAATTCAGACAGAAAATATAACTTTTCATACACTGCTCAGATTTGCAAAAGAAACACATATTCTTGTTCCTCACAGTCTGAAAAGCACAAAAACACATTCAATTTTCAAGTACTAACCTTCCCTGAGGAGATAAACCAATCTGTATCTCACAATCGGCAATAGGACACAATTCAGAAAGAAGATGTATCTTTAGACACAGTGATCTGATTTACAAAAGAAACACATATTCATGTTTCCCACGGTCTGAGAAAGCCAAAACACATTCAATTTTCAAACACAAACTTTCCCTAAAAAGTTAGACCAATGCTGTTTTTTATAACTGGACTCAATTCAGACAGAAAATGTAACTTTTGAAACCCTGCTCAGATTTGGAAAAGAAACACATATTCTTTTTCCTCACAGTCTGAAAAGTACAAAAACACATTCAATTTTCAAGTACGAACTTTCCCTGAGGAGATAAACCAATCTGTATCTGACAATTGCCAATAGGACTCAATTCAGACAGAAAATGTATCTTTAGACACAGTGATCTGATTTACAAAAGAAGCACATATTCTTCTTCCTCACAGTCTGAAAAGCACAAAAACACATTCAATTTTCAAGTACGAACCTTCCCTGAGGAGATAAACCAATCTATATCGTACAATTGGCAATAGGACTCAATTAAGTTAGAAAACGTAACTTTAAACCCAGTGATCCGATTTTGAAAACAAACATATATTCATGTTTCCCACGGTCTGAAAACACCCAAAGTTATTCAATTTTCAAACACGAACTTTCCCTAGAAAGTTAATCAAAAGCTCTTTTTTATAACTGGACTCAATTCAGGCAGAAAATGTAATTTTTGAAACCTATGCTCAGATTTGGAAAGAAACACATATTCTTGTTCCTCATAGTCTGAAAAGCACAAAAACACATTCAATTTTCAAGTACGAACTTTCCCTGAGTAGATAAACCAATCTGTATCTCACAATTGGCAATAGGACTCAATTCAGACAGAAAATGTATCTTTAGAAACAGTGTTCTCATTTACAAAAGAAGCACATATTCTTGTTCCTCATAGTCTGAAAAGCACAAAAACACATTCAATTTTCAAGTACTAACCTTCCCTGAGGAGATAAACCAATCTGTATCTCACAAATGGCAATAGGACTCATTTCAGAAAGAAAATGTATCTTTAGAAACAGTGTTCTGATTTACAAAAGAAGCACATATTCTTGTTCCTCATAGTCTGAAAAGCACAAAAACACATTCAATTTTCAAGTACGAACTTTCCCTGAGTAGATAAACCAATCTGTGTCTCACAAATGGCAATAGGACTCAATTCAGAAAAAAATGTATCTTTAGACACAGTGATCTGATTTACAAAAGAAACACATATTCATGTTTCCCACGGTCTGAGAAAGCCAAAACACATTCAATTTTCAAAAACAAACTTTCCCTAAAAAGTTAGACCAATGCTGTTTTTTATAACTGGACTCAATTCAGACAGAAAATGTAACTTTTTAAACACTGCTCAGGTTTGGAAAAGAAACACATATTCTTGTTCCTCACAGTCTGAAAAGTACAAAAACACATTCAATTTTCAAGTATGAACTTTCCCTAGAAAGTTAGACAAAAGCTCTTTTTTATAACTGGACTCAATTCAGGCAGAAAATGTAACTTTTGAAACACTGCTCAGATTTGCAAAAGAAACACGTATTCTTGTTCCTCACAGTCTGAAAAGCAAAAAAACACATTCAATTTTCAAGTACGAACCTTCCCTGAGGAGATAAACCAATCTGTATCTCACAAATGGCAATAGGACTCAATTCAGAAAGAAAATGTATCTTTAGAAACAGTGTTCTCATTTACAAATGAAGCACATATTCTTGTTCCTCATAGTCTGAAAAGCACAAAAACACATTCAATTTTCAAGTACGAACTTTCCCTGAGTAGATAAACCAATCTGTATCTCACAAATGGCAATAGGACTCAATTCAGAAAAAAATGTATCTTTAGACACAGTGATCTGATTTACAAAAGAAACACATATTCATGTTTCCCACGGTCTGAGAAAGCCAAAACACATTAAATTTTCAAAAACAAACTTTCCCTAAAAAGTTAGACCAATGCTGTTTTTTATAACTGGACTCAATTCAGGCAGAAAATGTAACTTTTGAAACACTGCTCAGGTTTGGAAAAGAAACACATATTCTTGTTCCTCACAGTCTGAAAAGTACAAAAACACATTCAATTTTCAAGTGTGAACTTTCCCTAGAAACTTAGACAAAAGCTCTTTTTTATAACTGGACTCAATTCAGGCAGAAAATGTAACTTTTGAAACACTGCTCAGATTTGCAAAAGGAACACGTATTCTTGTTCCTCACAGTCTGAAAAGCAAAAAAACACATTCAATTTTCAAGTACGAACTTTCCCTGAGGAGATAAACCAATCAGTATCTCACAATTGGCAATAGGACTCAATTCAGACAGAAAATGTAACTTTTCACACACTGCTCAGATTTGCAAAAGAAACACATATTTTTGTTCCTCACAGTCTGAAAAGCAAAAAAACACATTCAATTTTCAAGTACGAACCTTCCCTGAGGAGATAAACCAATCTGTATCTCACAAATGGCAATAGGACTCAATTCAGAAAGAAAATGTATCTTTAGAAACAGTGTTCTCATTTACAAATGAAGCACATATTCTTGTTCCTCATAGTCTGAAAAGCACAAAAATACATTCAATTTTCAAGTACGAACTTTCCCGGAGGAGATAAACCAATCTGTATCTCACAATTGGCAATAGGACTCAATTCAGAAAGAAAATGTATCTTTAGAAACAGTGTTCTCATTTACAAAAGAAGCACATATTCTTGTTCCTCATAGTCTGAAAAGCACAAAAACACATTCAATTTTCAAGTACGAACTTTCCCTGAGTAGATAAACCAATCTGTATCTCACAAATGGCAATAGGACTCAATTCAGAAAAAAATGTATCTTTAGACACAGTGATCTGATTTACAAAAGAAGCACATATTCTTGTTCCTCATAGTCTGAAAAGCACAAAAATACATTCAATTTTCAAGTACGAACTTTCCCTGAGGAGATAAACCAATCTGTATCTCACAATTGGCAATAGGACTCAATTCAGAAAGAAAATGTATCTTTAGACACAGTGATCTGATTTACAAAAGAAACACATATTCATGTTTCCCACGGTCTGAGAAAGCCAAAACACATTCAATTTTCAAAAACAAACTTTCCCTAAAAAGTTAGACCAATGCTTTTTTTATAACTGGACTCAATTCAGGCAGAAAATATAACTTTTGAAACACTGCTCAGATTTGGAAAAGAAACACATATTCTTGTTCCTCACAGTCTGAAAAGTACAAAAACACATTCAATTTTCAAGTACGAACTTTCCCTGAGGAGATAAACCAATCGGTATCTCACAATTGGCAATAGGACTCAATTCAGACAGAAAATGTAACTTTTCACACACTGCTCAGATTTGCAAAAGAAAAACATATTCTTGTTCCTCACAGTCTGAAAAGCAAAAAAACACATTCAATTTTCAAGTACGAACTTTCCCTGAGAAGATAAACCAATCGGTATCTCACAATTGGCAATAGGACTCAATTCAGACAGAAAATATAACTTTTCATACACTGCTCAGATTTGCAAAAGAAACACATATTCTTGTTCCTCACAGTCTGAAAAGCACAAAAACACATTCAATTTTCAAGTACTAACCTTCCCTGAGGAGATAAACCAATCTGTATCTCACAATCGGCAATAGGACACAATTCAGAAAGAAGATGTATCTTTAGACACAGTGATCTGATTTACAAAAGAAACACATATTCATGTTTCCCACGGTCTGAGAAAGCCAAAACACATTCAATTTTCAAACACAAACTTTCCCTAAAAAGTTAGACCAATGCTGTTTTTTATAACTGGACTCAATTCAGACAGAAAATGTAACTTTTGAAACCCTGCTCAGATTTGGAAAAGAAACACATATTCTTTTTCCTCACAGTCTGAAAAGTACAAAAACACATTCAATTTTCAAGTACGAACTTTCCCTGAGGAGATAAACCAATCTGTATCTGACAATTGCCAATAGGACTCAATTCAGACAGAAAATGTATCTTTAGACACAGTGATCTGATTTACAAAAGAAGCACATATTCTTCTTCCTCACAGTCTGAAAAGCACAAAAACACATTCAATTTTCAAGTACGAACCTTCCCTGAGGAGATAAACCAATCTATATCGTACAATTGGCAATAGGACTCAATTAAGTTAGAAAACGTAACTTTAAACCCAGTGATCCGATTTTGAAAACAAACATATATTCATGTTTCCCACGGTCTGAAAACACCCAAAGTTATTCAATTTTCAAACACGAACTTTCCCTAGAAAGTTAATCAAAAGCTCTTTTTTATAACTGGACTCAATTCAGGCAGAAAATGTAATTTTTGAAACCTATGCTCAGATTTGGAAAGAAACACATATTCTTGTTCCTCATAGTCTGAAAAGCACAAAAACACATTCAATTTTCAAGTACGAACTTTCCCTGAGTAGATAAACCAATCTGTATCTCACAATTGGCAATAGGACTCAATTCAGACAGAAAATGTATCTTTAGAAACAGTGTTCTCATTTACAAAAGAAGCACATATTCTTGTTCCTCATAGTCTGAAAAGCACAAAAACACATTCAATTTTCAAGTACTAACCTTCCCTGAGGAGATAAACCAATCTGTATCTCACAAATGGCAATAGGACTCATTTCAGAAAGAAAATGTATCTTTAGAAACAGTGTTCTGATTTACAAAAGAAGCACATATTCTTGTTCCTCATAGTCTGAAAAGCACAAAAACACATTCAATTTTCAAGTACGAACTTTCCCTGAGTAGATAAACCAATCTGTGTCTCACAAATGGCAATAGGACTCAATTCAGAAAAAAATGTATCTTTAGACACAGTGATCTGATTTACAAAAGAAGCACATATTCTTGTTCCTCACAGTCTGAAAAGCACGAAAACACCTTCACTTTTCAAGTACGAACTTTCCTTGAGGAGATAAACCAATCTGTATCTTACAATTGGCAATAGGACTCAATTAAGTTAGAAAACGTAACTTTAAACCCAGTGATCCGATTTTGAAAACAAACATATATTCATGTTTCCCACGGTCTGAAAACACCCAAAGTTGTTCAATTTTCAAACACGAACTTTCCCTAGAAAGTTAATCAAAAGCTCTTTTTTATAACTGGACTCAATTCAGGCAGAAAATGTAACTTTTGAAACAATGCTCAGATTTGGAAAGAAACACATATTCTTGTTCCTCACAGTCTGAAAAGTACAAAAACACATTCAATTTTCAAGTACGAACTTTCCCTGAGGAGATAAACCAATCTGTATCTCACAATTGGCAATAGGACTCAATTCAGAAAGAAAATGTATCTTTAGACACAGTGATCTGATTTACAAAAGAAACACATATTCATGTTTCCCACGGTCTGAGAAAGCCAAAACACATTCAATTTTCAAAAACAAACTTTCCCTAAAAAGTTAGACCAATGCTGTTTTTTATAACTGGACTCAATTCAGACAGAAAATGTAACTTTTTAAACACTGCTCAGGTTTGGAAAAGAAACACATATTCTTGTTCCTCACAGTCTGAAAAGTACAAAAACACATTCAATTTTCAAGTATGAACTTTCCCTAGAAAGTTAGACAAAAGCTCTTTTTTATAACTGGACTCAATTCAGGCAGAAAATGTAACTTTTGAAACACTGCTCAGATTTGCAAAAGAAACACGTATTCTTGTTCCTCACAGTCTGAAAAGCAAAAAAACACATTCAATTTTCAAGTACGAACTTTCCCTGAGGAGATAAACCAATCAGTATCTCACAATTGGCAATAGGACTCAATTCAGACAGAAAATGTAACTTTTCACACACTGCTCAGATTTGCAAAAGAAACACATATTTTTGTTCCTCACAGTCAGAAAAGCAAAAAAACACATTCAATTTTCAAGTACGAACCTTCCCTGAGGAGATAAACCAATCTGTATCTCACAAATGGCAATAGGACTCAATTCAGAAAGAAAATGTATCTTTAGAAACAGTGTTCTCATTTACAAATGAAGCACATATTCTTGTTCCTCATAGTCTGAAAAGCACAAAAACACATTCAATTTTCAAGTACGAACTTTCCCTGAGTAGATAAACCAATCTGTATCTCACAAATGGCAATAGGACTCAATTCAGAAAAAAATGTATCTTTAGACACAGTGATCTGATTTACAAAAGAAACACATATTCATGTTTCCCACGGTCTGAGAAAGCCAAAACACATTAAATTTTCAAAAACAAACTTTCCCTAAAAAGTTAGACCAATGCTGTTTTTTATAACTGGACTCAATTCAGGCAGAAAATGTAACTTTTGAAACACTGCTCAGATTTGCAAAAGAAACACGTATTCTTGTTCCTCACAGTCTGAAAAGCAAAAAAACACATTCAATTTTCAAGTACGAACTTTCCCTGAGGAGATAAACCAATCGGTATCTCACAATTGGCAATAGGACTCAATTCAGACAGAAAATGTAACTTTTCACACACTGCTCAGATTTGCAAAAGAAACACATATTTTTGTTCCTCACAGTCTGAAAAGCAAAAAAACACATTCAATTTTCAAGTACGAACCTTCCCTGAGGAGATAAACCAATCTGTATCTCACAAATGGCTATAGGACTCAATTCAGAAAGAAAATGTATCTTTAGAAACAGTGTTCTCATTTACAAAAGAAGCACATATTCTTGTTCCTCATAGTCTGAAAAGCACAAAAACACATTCAATTTTCAAGTACGAACTTTCCCTGAGTAGATAAACCAATCTGTATCTCACAATTGGCAATAGGACTCAATTCAGAAAGAAAATGTATCTTTAGACACAGTGATCTGATTTACAAAAGAAACACATATTCATGTTTCCCACGGTCTGAGAAAGCCAAAACACATTCAATTTTCAAAAACAAACTTTCCCTAAAAAGTTAGACCAATGCTGTTTTTTATAACTGGACTCAATTCAGGCAGAAAATATAACTTTTGAAACACTGCTCAGATTTGGAAAAGAAACACATATTCTTGTTCCTCACAGTCTGAAAAGTACAAAAACACATTCAATTTTCAAGTACGAACTTTCCCTGAGGAGATAAACCAATCGGTATCTCACAATTGGCAATAGGACTCAATTCAGACAGAAAATGTAACTTTTCATACACTGCTCAGATTTGCAAAAGAAACACATATTCTTGTTCCTCACAGTCTGAAAATCACAAAAACACATTCAATTTTCAAGTACTAACCTTCCCTGAGGAGATAAACCAATCTGTATCTCACAATCGGCAATAGGACACAATTCAGAAAGAAGATGTATCTTTAGACACAGTGATCTGATTTACAAAAGAAACACATATTCATGTTTCCCACGGTCTGAGAAAGCCAAAACACATTCAATTTTCAAACACAAACTTTCCCTAAAAAGTTAGACCAATGCTGTTTTTTATAACTGGACTCAATTCAGACAGAAAATGTAACTTTTGAAACCCTGCTCATATTTGGAAAAGAAACACATATTCTTTTTCCTCACAGTCTGAGAAGTAAAAAAACACATTCAATTTTCAAGTACGAACTTTCCCTGAGGAGATAAACCAATCTGTATCTCACAATTGCCAATAGGACTCAATTCAGACAGAAAATGTATCTTTAGACACAGTGATCTGATTTACAAAAGAAGCACATATTCTTGTTCCTCACAGTCTATAAAGCACAAAAACACATTCAATTTTCAAGTACGAACCTTCCCTGAGGAGATAAACCAATCTATATCGTACAATTGGCAATAGGACTCAATTAAGTTAGAAAACGTAACTTTAAACCCAGTGATCCGATTTTGAAAACAAACATATATTCATGTTTCCCACGGTCTGAAAACACCCAAAGTTATTCAATTTTCAAACACGAACCTTCCCTAGAAAGTTAATCAAAAGCTCTTTTTTATAACTGGACTCAATTCAGGCAGAAAATGTAATTTTTGAAACAATGCTCAGATTTGGAAAGAAACACATATTCTTGTTCCTCATAGTCTGAAAAGCACAAAAACACATTCAATTTTCAAGTACGAACTTTCCCTGAGTAGATAAACCAATCTGTATCTCACAATTGGCAATAGGACTCAATTCAGAAAGAAAATGTATCTTTAGACACAGTGATCTGATTTACAAAAGAAACACATATTCATGTTTCCCACGGTCTGAGAAAGCCAAAACACATTCAATTTTTAAAAACAAACTTTCCCTAAAAGGTTAGACCAATGCTGTTTTTTATAACTGGACTCAATTCAGGCAGAAAATATAACTTTTGAAACACTGCTCAGATTTGGAAAAGAAACACATATTCTTGTTCCTCACAGTTTGAAAAGTCCAAAAACACATTCAATTTTCAAGTACGAACTTTCCCTGAGGAGATAAACCAATCGGTATCTCACAATTGGCAATAGGACTCAATTTAGACAGAAAATGTAACTTTTCACACACTGCTCAGATTTCCAAAAGAAACACATATTCTTGTTCCTCACAGTCTGAAAAGCAAAAAAACACATTCAATTTTCAAGTACGAACTTTCCCTGAGGAGATAAACCAATCGGTATCTCACAATTGGCAAAAGGACTCAATTCAGACAGAAAATGTAACTTTTCAAACACTGCTCAGATTTCCAAAAGAAACACATATTCTTGTTCCTCACAGTCTGAAAAGCACAAAAACACATTCAATTTTCAAGTACGAACTTTCCCTGAGGAGATAAACCAATCTGTATTTCACAATTGCCAATAGGACTCAATTCAGACAGAAAATGTATCTTTAGACACAGTGATCTGATTTACAAAAGAAGCACATATTCTTGTTCCTCACATTCAGAAAAGCACAAAAACACATTCAATTTTCAAGTACGAACCTTCCCTGAGGAGATAAACCAATCTGTATCTCACAATTGGCAATAGGACTCAATTCAGAAAGAAAACGTATCTTTAGAAACAGTGATCTGATTTACAAAAGAAGCACATATTCTTGTTCCTCATAGTCTGAAAAGCACAAAAACACATTCAATTTTCAAGTACGAACTTTCCCTGAGGAGATAAACCAATCTGTATCTCACAATTGGCAATAGGACTCAATTCAGAAAGAAAATGTATCTTTAGACACAGTGATCTGATTTACAAAAGAAACACATATTCATGTTTCCCACCGTCTGAGAAAGCCAAAACACATTCAATTTTCAAACACAAACTTTCCCTAGAAAGTTCGACCAGTGCTGTTTTTTATAACTGGACTCAATTCAGACAGAAAATGTAACTTTTTAAACACTGCTCAGATTTGGAAAAGAAACACATATTCTTGTTCCTCACAGTCTGAAAAGCAAAAAAACACATTCAATTTTCAAGTACGAACTTTCCGTGAGGAGATAAACCAATCTGTATCTCACAATTGGCAATAGGTCTCAATTCAGAAAGAAAATGTATCTTTAGACACAGTGATCTGATTTACAAAAGAAGCACATATTCTTGTTCCTCATAGTCTGAAAAGCAGAAAAATACATTCAATTTTCAAGTACGAACTTTCCCTGAGGAGATAAACCAATCTGTATCTCACAAATGGCAATAGGACTCAATTCAGAAAGAAAATGTATCTTTAGAAACAGTGTTCTCATTTACAAATGAAGCACATATTCTTGTTCCTCATAGTCTGAAAAGCACAAAAACACATTCAATTTTCAAGTACGAACTTTCCCTGAGTAGATAAACCAATCTGTATCTCACAAATGGCAATAGGACTCAATTCAGACAGAAAATGTAACTTTAGACACAGTGATCTGATTTACAAAAGAAACACATATTCATGTTTCCCACGGTCTGAGAAAGCCAAAACACATTAAATTTTCAAAAACAAACTTTCCCTAAAAAGTTAGACCAATGCTGTTTTTTATAACTGGACTCAATTCAGGCAGAAAATGTAACTTTTGAAACACTGCTCAGATTTGCAAAAGAAACACGTATTCTTGTTCCTCACAGTCTGAAAAGCAAAAAAACACATTCAATTTTCAAGTACGAACTTTCCCTGAGGAGATAAACCAATCGGTATCTCACAATTGGCAATAGGACTCAATTCAGACAGAAAATGTAACTTTTCACACACTGCTCAGATTTGCAAAAGAAACACATATTTTTGTTCCTCACAGTCTGAAAAGCAAAAAAACACATTCAATTTTCAAGTACGAACCTTCCCTGAGGAGATAAACCAATCTGTATCTCACAAATGGCTATAGGACACAATTCAGAAAGAAGATGTATCTTTAGACACAGTGATCTGATTTACAAAAGAAACACATATTCATGTTTCCCACGGTCTGAGAAAGCCAAAACACATTCAATTTTCAAACACAAACTTTCCCTAAAAAGTTAGACCAATGCTGTTTTTTATAACTGGACTCAATTCAGACAGAAAATGTAACTTTTGAAACCCTGCTCATATTTGGAAAAGAAACACATATTCTTTTTCCTCACAGTCTGAGAAGTAAAAAAACACATTCAATTTTCAAGTACGAACTTTCCCTGAGGAGATAAACCAATCTGTATCTCACAATTGCCAATAGGACTCAATTCAGACAGAAAATGTATCTTTAGACACAGTGATCTGATTTACAAAAGAAGCACATATTCTTGTTCCTCACAGTCTATAAAGCACAAAAACACATTCAATTTTCAAGTACGAACCTTCCCTGAGGAGATAAACCAATCTATATCGTACAATTGGCAATAGGACTCAATTAAGTTAGAAAACGTAACTTTAAACCCAGTGATCCGATTTTGAAAACAAACATATATTCATGTTTCCCACGGTCTGAAAACACCCAAAGTTATTCAATTTTCAAACACGAACCTTCCCTAGAAAGTTAATCAAAAGCTCTTTTTTATAACTGGACTCAATTCAGGCAGAAAATGTAATTTTTGAAACAATGCTCAGATTTGGAAAGAAACACATATTCTTGTTCCTCATAGTCTGAAAAGCACAAAAACACATTCAATTTTCAAGTACGAACTTTCCCTGAGTAGATAAACCAATCTGTATCTCACAATTGGCAATAGGACTCAATTCAGAAAGAAAATGTATCTTTAGACACAGTGATCTGATTTACAAAAGAAACACATATTCATGTTTCCCACGGTCTGAGAAAGCCAAAACACATTCAATTTTCAAAAACAAACTTTCCCTAAAAGGTTAGACCAATGCTGTTTTTTATAACTGGACTCAATTCAGGCAGAAAATATAACTTTTGAAACACTGCTCAGATTTGGAAAAGAAACACATATTCTTGTTCCTCACAGTTTGAAAAGTCCAAAAACACATTCAATTTTCAAGTACGAACTTTCCCTGAGGAGATAAACCAATCGGTATCTCACAATTGGCAATAGGACTCAATTTAGACAGAAAATGTAACTTTTCACACACTGCTCAGATTTCCAAAAGAAACACATATTCTTGTTCCTCACAGTCTGAAAAGCAAAAAAACACATTCAATTTTCAAGTACGAACTTTCCCTGAGGAGATAAACCAATCGGTATCTCACAATTGGCAAAAGGACTCAATTCAGACAGAAAATGTAACTTTTCAAACACTGCTCAGATTTCCAAAAGAAACACATATTCTTGTTCCTCACAGTCTGAAAAGCACAAAAACACATTCAATTTTCAAGTACGAACTTTCCCTGAGGAGATAAACCAATCTGTATTTCACAATTGCCAATAGGACTCAATTCAGACAGAAAATGTATCTTTAGACACAGTGATCTGATTTACAAAAGAAGCACATATTCTTGTTCCTCACATTCAGAAAAGCACAAAAACACATTCAATTTTCAAGTACGAACCTTCCCTGAGGAGATAAACCAATCTGTATCTCACAATTGGCAATAGGACTCAATTCAGAAAGAAAACGTATCTTTAGAAACAGTGATCTGATTTACAAAAGAAGCACATATTCTTGTTCCTCATAGTCTGAAAAGCACAAAAACACATTCAATTTTCAAGTACGAACTTTCCCTGAGGAGATAAACCAATCTGTATCTCACAATTGGCAATAGGACTCAATTCAGAAAGAAAATGTATCTTTAGACACAGTGATCTGATTTACAAAAGAAACACATATTCATGTTTCCCACCGTCTGAGAAAGCCAAAACACATTCAATTTTCAAACACAAACTTTCCCTAGAAAGTTCGACCAGTGCTGTTTTTTATAACTGGACTCAATTCAGACAGAAAATGTAACTTTTTAAACACTGCTCAGATTTGGAAAAGAAACACATATTCTTGTTCCTCACAGTCTGAAAAGCAAAAAAACACATTCAATTTTCAAGTACGAACTTTCCGTGAGGAGATAAACCAATCTGTATCTCACAATTGGCAATAGGTCTCAATTCAGAAAGAAAATGTATCTTTAGACACAGTGATCTGATTTACAAAAGAAGCACATATTCTTGTTCCTCATAGTCTGAAAAGCAGAAAAATACATTCAATTTTCAAGTACGAACTTTCCCTGAGGAGATAAACCAATCTGTATCTCACAAATGGCAATAGGACTCAATTCAGAAAGAAAATGTATCTTTAGAAACAGTGTTCTCATTTACAAATGAAGCACATATTCTTGTTCCTCATAGTCTGAAAAGCACAAAAACACATTCAATTTTCAAGTACGAACTTTCCCTGAGTAGATAAACCAATCTGTATCTCACAAATGGCAATAGGACTCAATTCAGACAGAAAATGTAACTTTAGACACAGTGATCTGATTTACAAAAGAAACACATATTCATGTTTCCCACGGTCTGAGAAAGCCAAAACACATTAAATTTTCAAAAACAAACTTTCCCTAAAAAGTTAGACCAATGCTGTTTTTTATAACTGGACTCAATTCAGGCAGAAAATGTAACTTTTGAAACACTGCTCAGATTTGCAAAAGAAACACGTATTCTTGTTCCTCACAGTCTGAAAAGCAAAAAAACACATTCAATTTTCAAGTACGAACTTTCCCTGAGGAGATAAACCAATCGGTATCTCACAATTGGCAATAGGACTCAATTCAGACAGAAAATGTAACTTTTCACACACTGCTCAGATTTGCAAAAGAAACACATATTTTTGTTCCTCACAGTCTGAAAAGCAAAAAAACACATTCAATTTTCAAGTACGAACCTTCCCTGAGGAGATAAACCAATCTGTATCTCACAAATGGCTATAGGACTCAATTCAGAAAGAAAATGTATCTTTAGAAACAGTGTTCTCATTTACAAAGGAAGCACATATTCTTGTTCCTCATAGTCTGAAAAGCACAAAAACACATTCAATTTTCAAGTACGAAGTTTCCCTGAGTAGATAAACCAATCTGTATCTCACAATTGGCAATAGGACTCAATTCAGAAAGAAAATGTATCTTTAGACACAGTGATCTGATTTACAAAAGAAACACATATTCATGTTTCCCACGGTCTGAGAAAGCCAAAACACATTCAATTTTCAAAAACAAACTTTCCCTAAAAAGTTAGACCAATGCTGTTTTTTATAACTGGACTCAATTCAGGCAGAAAATATAACTTTTGAAACACTGCTCAGATTTGGAAAAGAAACACATATTCTTGTTCCTCACAGTCTGAAAAGTACAAAAACACATTCAATTTTCAAGTACGAACTTTCCCTGAGGAGATAAACCAATCGGTATCTCACAATTGGCAATAGGACTCAATTCAGACAGAAAATGTAACTTTTCATACACTGCTCAGATTTGCAAAAGAAACACATATTCTTGTTCCTCACAGTCTGAAAATCACAAAAACACATTCAATTTTCAAGTACTAACCTTCCCTGAGGAGATAAACCAATCTGTATCTCACAATCGGCAATAGGACACAATTCAGAAAGAAGATGTATCTTTAGACACAGTGATCTGATTTACAAAAGAAACACATATTCATGTTTCCCACGGTCTGAGAAAGCCAAAACACATTCAATTTTCAAACACAAACTTTCCCTAAAAAGTTAGACCAATGCTGTTTTTTATAACTGGACTCAATTCAGACAGAAAATGTAACTTTTGAAACCCTGCTCAGATTTGGAAAAGAAACACATATTCTTTTTCCTCACAGTCTGAGAAGTAAAAAAACACATTCAATTTTCAAGTACGAACTTTCCCTGAGGAGATAAACCAATCTGTATCTCACAATTGCCAATAGGACTCAATTCAGACAGAAAATGTATCTTTAGACACAGTGATCTGATTTACAAAAGAAGCACATATTCTTGTTCCTCACAGTCTATAAAGCACAAAAACACATTCAATTTTCAAGTACGAACCTTCCCTGAGGAGATAAACCAATCTATATCGTACAATTGGCAATAGGACTCAGTTAAGTTAGAAAACGTAACTTTAAACCCAGTGATCCGATTTTGAAAACAAACATATATTCATGTTTCCCACGGTCTGAAAACACCCAAAGTTATTCAATTTTCAAACACGAACCTTCCCTAGAAAGTTAATCAAAAGCTCTTTTTTATAACTGGACTCAATTCAGGCAGAAAATGTAATTTTTGAAACAATGCTCAGATTTGGAAAGAAACACATATTCTTGTTCCTCATAGTCTGAAAAGCACAAAAACACATTCAATTTTCAAGTACGAACTTTCCCTGAGTAGATAAACCAATCTGTATCTCACAATTGGCAATAGGACTCAATTCAGAAAGAAAATGTATCTTTAGACACAGTGATCTGATTTACAAAAGAAACACATATTCATGTTTCCCACGGTCTGAGAAAGCCAAAACACATTCAATTTTCAAAAACAAACTTTCCCTAAAAGGTTAGACCAATGCTGTTTTTTATAACTGGACTCAATTCAGGCAGAAAATATAACTTTTGAAACACTGCTCAGATTTGGAAAAGAAACACATATTCTTGTTCCTCACAGTTTGAAAAGTCCAAAAACACATTCAATTTTCAAGTACGAACTTTCCCTGAGGAGATAAACCAATCGGTATCTCACAATTGGCAATAGGACTCAATTTAGACAGAAAATGTAACTTTTCACACACTGCTCAGATTTCCAAAAGAAACACATATTCTTGTTCCTCACAGTCTGAAAAGCAAAAAAACACATTCAATTTTCAAGTACGAACTTTCCCTGAGGAGATAAACCAATCGGTATCTCACAATTGGCAAAAGGACTCAATTCAGACAGAAAATGTAACTTTTCACACACTGCTCAGATTTCCAAAAGAAACACATATTCTTGTTCCTCACAGTCTGAAAAGCACAAAAACACATTCAATTTTCAAGTACGAACTTTCCCTGAGGAGATAAACCAATCTGTATTTCACAATTGCCAATAGGACTCAATTCAGACAGAAAATGTATCTTTAGACACAGTGATCTGATTTACAAAAGAAGCACATATTCTTGTTCCTCACATTCAGAAAAGCACAAAAACACATTCAATTTTCAAGTACGAACCTTCCCTGAGGAGATAAACCAATCTGTATCTCACAATTGGCAATAGGACTCAATTCAGAAAGAAAACGTATCTTTAGAAACAGTGATCTGATTTACAAAAGAAGCACATATTCTTGTTCCTCATAGTCTGAAAAGCACAAAAACACATTCAATTTTCAAGTACGAACTTTCCCTGAGGAGATAAACCAATCTGTATCTCACAATTGGCAATAGGACTCAATTCAGAAAGAAAATGTATCTTTAGACACAGTGATCTGATTTACAAAAGAAACACATATTCATGTTTCCCACCGTCTGAGAAAGCCAAAACACATTCAATTTTCAAACACAAACTTTCCCTAGAAAGTTCGACCAGTGCTGTTTTTTATAACTGGACTCAATTCAGACAGAAAATGTAACTTTTTAAACACTGCTCAGATTTGGAAAAGAAACACATATTCTTGTTCCTCACAGTCTGAAAAGTACAAAAACACATTCAATTTTCAAGTACGAACTTTCCCTGAGGAGATAAACCAAACGGTATCTCACAATTGGCAATAGGATTCAATTCATACAGAAAATGAAACTTTTCACACACTGCTCAGTTTGCAAAAGAAACACATATTCTTGTTCCTCACAGTCTGAAAAGCAAAAAAACACATTCAATTTTCAAGTACGAACTTTCCGTGAGGAGATAAACCAATCTGTATCTCACAATTGGCAATAGGTCTCAATTCAGAAAGAAAATGTAACTTTTTATACACTGCTCAGATTTGCAAAAGAAGCACATATTCTTGTTCCTCATAGTCTGAAAAGCAGAAAAATACATTCAATTTTCAAGTACGAACTTTCCCTGAGGTGATAAACCAATCTGTATCTCACAATTGGCAATAGGACTCAATTCAGAAAGAAAATGTATCTTTAGACACAGTGATCTGATTTACAAAAGAAACACATATTCATGTTTCCCACGGTCTGAGAAAGCCAAAACACATTCAATTTTCAAACACAAAGTTTCCAAAGAAAGTTCGACCAGTGCTGTTTTTTATAACTGGACTCAATTCAGAGAGAAAATGTAACTTTTCACACACTGCTGAGATTTGCAAAAGAAACACATATTCTTGTTCCTCACAGGCTGAAAAGTACAAAAACACATTCAATTTTCAAGTACGAACTTTCCCTGAGGAGATAAACCAATCGGTATCTCACAATTGGCAATAGGACTCAATTCAGACAGAAAATGTAACTTTTCACACAGTGCTCAGATTTGCAAAAGAAACATATATTCTTGTTCCTCACAGTCTGAAAAGCAAAAAAACACATTCAATTTTCAAGTACGAACTTTCCGTGAGGAGATAAACCAATCGGTATCTCACAATTGGCAATAGGACTCAATTCAGAAAGAAAATGTATCTTTAGACACAGTGATCTGATTTACAAAAGAAGCACATATTCTTGTTCCTCATAGTCTGAAAAGCAGAAAAATACATTCAATTTTCAAGTACGAACTTTCCCTGAGGAGATAAACCAATCTGTATCTCACAATTGGCAATAGGACTCAATTCAGAAAGAAAATGTATCTTTAGACACAGTGATCTGATTTACAAAAGAAACACATATTCATGTTTCCCACGGTCTGAAAAAGCCAAAACACATTCAATTTTCAAGTACGAACTTTCCCTAGAAAGTTAGACAAAAGCTCTTTTTTATAACTGGACTCAATTCAGGCAGAAAATGTAACTTTTGAAACACTGCTCAGATTTGCAAAAGAAACACATATTCTTGTTCCTCACAGTCTGAAAAGCAAAAAAACACATTCAATTTTCAAGTACGAACTTTCCCTGAGGAGATAAACCAATCGGTATCTCACAATTGGCAATAGGACTCAATTCAGACAGAAAATGTAACTTTTCATACACTGCTCAGATTTGCAAAAGAAACACATATTCTTGTTCCTCACAGTCTGAAAAGCAAAAAAACACATTCAATTTTCAAACACGAACTTTCCCTAGAAAGTTAGACAAAAGCTCTTTTTTATAACTGGACTCAATTCAGGCAGAAAATGTAACTTTTGAAACACTGCTCAGATTTGGAAAAGAAACACATATTCTTGTTCCTCACAGTATGAAAAGTCCAAAAACACAGTCAATTTTCAAGTACGAACTTTCCCTGAGGAGATAAACCAATCTGTATCTCACAATTGGCAATAGGACTCAATTCAGACAGAAAATGTAACTTTTCACACACTGCTCAGATTTGGAAAAGAAACACATATTCTTGTTCCTCACAGTCTGAAAAGCACAAAAACACATTCAATTTTCAAGTACGAACCCTCCCTGAGGAGATAAACCAATCTGTATCTCACAATTGGCAATAGGACTCAATTCAGAAAGAAAATGTATCTTTAGACACAGTGATCTGATTTACAAAAGAAACACATATTCATGTTTCCCACGGTCTGAGAAGGCCAAAACACATTCAATTTTCAAACACAAACTTTCCCTAAAAAGTTAGACCAATGCTGTTTTTCATAACTGGACTCAATTCAGGTAGAAAATATAACTTTTGAAACACTGCTCAGATTTGGAAAAGAAACACATATTCTTGTTCCTCACAGTCTGAAAAGCAAAAAAACACATTCAATTTTCAAGTACGAACTTTCCCTGAGGAGATAAACCAATCGGTATCTCACAATTGGCAATAGGACTCAATCAGACAGAAAATGTAACTTTTCACACACTGCTCCGATTTGCAAAAGAAACACATATTCTTGTTCCTCACAGTCTGAAAAGCAAAAAAACACATTCAATTTTCAAGTACGAACTTTCCCTAAGGAGATAAACCAATCGGTATCTCACAATTGGCAATAGGACTCAATTCAGACAGAAAATGTAACTTTTCATACACTGCTCAGATTTGCAAAAGAAACACATATTCTTGTTCCTCACAGTCTGAAAAGCAAAAAAACACATTCAATTTTCAAATACGAACTTTCCCTAGAAAGTTAGACAAAAGCTCTTTTTTATAACTGGACTCAATTCAGGCAGAAAATGTAACTTTTGAAACACGGCTGAGATTTGCAAAAGAAACACATATTCTTGTTCCTCACAGTCTGAAAAGCAAAAAAACACACTCAATTTTCAAGTACGAACTTTCCCTGAGGAGATAAACCAATCGGTATCTCACAATTGGCAATAGGACTCAATTCAGAAAGAAAATGTAACTTTTCATACACTGCTCAGATTTGCAAAAGAAACACATATTCTTGTTCCTCACAGTCTGAAAAGCAAAAAAACACATTCAACTTTCAAGTACGAACTTTCCCTGAGGAGATAAACCAATCGGTATCTCACAATTGGCAATAGGACTCAATTCAGAAAGAAAACGTATCTTTAGACACAGTGATCTGATTTACAAAAGAAGCACATATTCTTGTTCCTCATAGTCTGAAAAGCAGAAAAATACATTCAATTTTCAAGTACGAACTTTCCTTGAGGAGATAAACCAATCTGTATCTCACAATTGGCAATATGACTCAATTCAGAAAGAAAATGTATCTTTAGACACAGTGATCTGATTTACAAAAGAAACACATATTCATGTTTCCCACGGTCTGAGAAAGCCAAAACACATTCAATTTTCAAGCACAAACTTTCCCTAGAAAGTTCGACCAGTGCTGTTTTTTATAACTGGACTCAATTCAGACAGAAAATGTAACTTTTTAAACACTGTTCAGATTTGGAAAAGAAACACATATTCTTGTTCCTCACAGTCTGAAAAGTACAAAAAGACATTCAATTTTCAAGTACGAACTTTCCCTGAGGAGATAAACCAATCGGTATCTCACAATTGGCAATAGGACTCAATTCAGACAGAAAATGTAACTTTAAACCCAGTGATCCGATTTTCAAAAGAAACATATATTCATGTTTCCCACCGTCTGAAAAGACCAAAAGTCATTCAATTTTCAAACACGAACTTTCCCTAAAAAGTTAGACAAAAGCTCTTTTTTATAACTGGACTCAATTCAGGCAGAAAATGTAACTTTTGAAACACTGCTCAGATTTGGAAAAGAAACACATATTCTTGTTCCTCACAGTCTGAAAAGCACAAAAACACATTCAATTTTCAAGTACGAACCCTCCCTGAGGAGATAAACCAATCTGTATCTCACAATTGGCAATAGGACTCAATTCAGAAAGAAAATGTATCTTTAGACACAGTGATCTGATTTACAAAAGAAACACATATTCATGTTTCCCATGGTCTGAGAAGGCCAAAACACATTCAATTTTCAAACACAAACTTTCCCTAAAAAGTTAGACCAATGCTGTTTTTCATAACTGGACTCAATTCAGGTAGAAAATATAACTTTTGAAACACTGCTCAGATTTGGAAAAGAAACACATATTCTTGTTCCTCACAGTCTGAAAAGCAAAAAAACACATTCAATTTTCAAGTACGAACTTTCCCTGAGGAGATAAACCAATCGGTATCTCACAATTGGCAATAGGACTCAATCAGACAGAAAATGTAACTTTTCACACACTGCTCAGATTTGCAAAAGAAACACATATTCTTGTTCCTCACAGTCTGAAAAGCAAAAAAACACATTCAATTTTCAAGTACGAACTTTCCCTAAGGAGATAAACCAATCGGTATCTCACAATTGGCAATAGGACTCAATTCAGACAGAAAATGTAACTTTTCATACACTGCTCAGATTTGCAAAAGAAACACATATTCTTGTTCCTCACAGTCTGAAAAGCAAAAAAACACATTCAATTTTCAAATACGAACTTTCCCTAGAAAGTTAGACAAAAGCTCTTTTTTATAACTGGACTCAATTCAGGCAGAAAATGTAACTTTTGAAACACGGCTCAGATTTGCAAAAGAAACACATATTCTTGTTCCTCACAGTCTGAAAAGCAAAAAAACACACTCAATTTTCAAGTACGAACTTTCCCTGAGGAGATAAACCAATCGGTATCTCACAATTGGCAATAGGACTCAATTCAGAAAGAAAACGTATCTTTAGACACAGTGATCTCATTTACAAAAGAAGCACATATTCTTGTTCCTCATAGTCTGAAAAGCAGAAAAATACATTCAATTTTCAAGTACGAACTTTCCTTGAGGAGATAAACCAATCTGTATCTCACAATTGGCAATAGGACTCAATTCAGAAAGAAAATGTATCTTTAGACACAGTGATCTGATTTACAAAAGAAACACATATTCATGTTTCCCACGGTCTGAGAAAGCCAAAACACATTCAATTTTCAAGCACAAACTTTCCCTAGAAAGTTCGACCAGTGCTGTTTTTTATAACTGGACTCAATTCAGACAGAAAATGTAACTTTTTAAACACTGTTCAGATTTGGAAAAGAAACACATATTCTTGTTCCTCACAGTCTGAAAAGTACAAAAAGACATTCAATTTTCAAGTACGAACTTTCCCTGAGGAGATAAACCAATCGGTATCTCACAATTGGCAATAGGACTCAATTCAGACAGAAAATGTAACTTTAAACCCAGTGATCCGATTTTCAAAAGAAACATATATTCATGTTTCCCACCGTCTGAAAAGACCAAAAGTCATTCAATTTTCAAACACGAACTTTCCCTAGAAAGTTAGACAAAAGCTCTTTTTTATAACTGGACTCAATTCAGGCAGAAAATGTAACTTTTGAAACACTGCTCAGATTTGCAAAAGAAACACATATTCTTGTTCCTCACAGTCTGAAAAGCAAAAAAACACATTCAATTTTCAAGTACGAACTTTCCCTGAGGAGATAAACCAATCGGTATCTCACAATTGGCAATAGGACTCAATTCAGACAGAAAATGTAACTTTTCATACACTGCTCAGATTTGCAAAAGAAACACATATTCTTGTTCCTCACAGTCTGAAAAGCAAAAAAACACATTCAATTTTCAAACACGAACTTTCCCTAGAAAGTTAGACAAAAGCTCTTTTTTATAACTGGACTCAATTCAGGCAGAAAATGTAACTTTTGAAACACTGCTCAGATTTGGAAAAGAAACACATATTCTTGTTCCTCACAGTATGAAAAGTCCAAAAACACAGTCAATTTTCAAGTACGAACTTTCCCTGAGGAGATAAACCAATCTGTATCTCACAATTGGCAATAGGACTCAATTCAGACAGAAAATGTAACTTTTCACACACTGCTCAGATTTGGAAAAGAAACACATATTCTTGTTCCTCACAGTCTGAAAAGCACAAAAACACATTCAATTTTCAAGTACGAACCCTCCCTGAGGAGATAAACCAATCTGTATCTCACAATTGGCAATAGGACTCAATTCAGAAAGAAAATGTATCTTTAGACACAGTGATCTGATTTACAAAAGAAACACATATTCATGTTTCCCACGGTCTGAGAAGGCCAAAACACATTCAATTTTCAAACACAAACTTTCCCTAAAAAGTTAGACCAATGCTGTTTTTCATAACTGGACTCAATTCAGGTAGAAAATATAACTTTTGAAACACTGCTCAGATTTGGAAAAGAAACACATATTCTTGTTCCTCACAGTCTGAAAAGCAAAAAAACACATTCAATTTTCAAGTACGAACTTTCCCTGAGGAGATAAACCAATCGGTATCTCACAATTGGCAATAGGACTCAATCAGACAGAAAATGTAACTTTTCACACACTGCTCCGATTTGCAAAAGAAACACATATTCTTGTTCCTCACAGTCTGAAAAGCAAAAAAACACATTCAATTTTCAAGTACGAACTTTCCCTAAGGAGATAAACCAATCGGTATCTCACAATTGGCAATAGGACTCAATTCAGACAGAAAATGTAACTTTTCATACACTGCTCAGATTTGCAAAAGAAACACATATTCTTGTTCCTCACAGTCTGAAAAGCAAAAAAAACACATTCAATTTTCAAATACGAACTTTCCCTAGAAAGTTAGACAAAAGCTCTTTTTTATAACTGGACTCAATTCAGGCAGAAAATGTAACTTTTGAAACACGGCTGAGATTTGCAAAAGAAACACATATTCTTGTTCCTCACAGTCTGAAAAGCAAAAAAACACACTCAATTTTCAAGTACGAACTTTCCCTGAGGAGATAAACCAATCGGTATCTCACAATTGGCAATAGGACTCAATTCAGAAAGAAAATGTAACTTTTCATACACTGCTCAGATTTGCAAAAGAAACACATATTCTTGTTCCTCACAGTCTGAAAAGCAAAAAAACACATTCAACTTTCAAGTACGAACTTTCCCTGAGGAGATAAACCAATCGGTATCTCACAATTGGCAATAGGACTCAATTCAGAAAGAAAACGTATCTTTAGACACAGTGATCTGATTTACAAAAGAAGCACATATTCTTGTTCCTCATAGTCTGAAAAGCAGAAAAATACATTCAATTTTCAAGTACGAACTTTCCTTGAGGAGATAAACCAATCTGTATCTCACAATTGGCAATATGACTCAATTCAGAAAGAAAATGTATCTTTAGACACAGTGATCTGATTTACAAAAGAAACACATATTCATGTTTCCCACGGTCTGAGAAAGCCAAAACACATTCAATTTTCAAGCACAAACTTTCCCTAGAAAGTTCGACCAGTGCTGTTTTTTATAACTGGACTCAATTCAGACAGAAAATGTAACTTTTTAAACACTGTTCAGATTTGGAAAAGAAACACATATTCTTGTTCCTCACAGTCTGAAAAGTACAAAAAGACATTCAATTTTCAAGTACGAACTTTCCCTGAGGAGATAAACCAATCGGTATCTCACAATTGGCAATAGGACTCAATTCAGACAGAAAATGTAACTTTAAACCCAGTGATCCGATTTTCAAAAGAAACATATATTCATGTTTCCCACCGTCTGAAAAGACCAAAAGTCATTCAATTTTCAAACACGAACTTTCCCTAGAAAGTTAGACAAAAGCTCTTTTTTATAACTGGACTCAATTCAGGCAGAAAATGTAACTTTTGAAACACTGCTCAGATTTGGAAAAGAAACACATATTCTTGTTCCTCACAGTCTGAAAAGCACAAAAACACATTCAATTTTCAAGTACGAACCCTCCCTGAGGAGATAAACCAATCTGTATCTCACAATTGGCAATAGGACTCAATTCAGAAAGAAAATGTATCTTTAGACACAGTGATCTGATTTACAAAAGAAACACATATTCATGTTTCCCATGGTCTGAGAAGGCCAAAACACATTCAATTTTCAAACACAAACTTTCCCTAAAAAGTTAGACCAATGCTGTTTTTCATAACTGGACTCAATTCAGGTAGAAAATATAACTTTTGAAACACTGCTCAGATTTGGAAAAGAAACACATATTCTTGTTCCTCACAGTCTGAAAAGCAAAAAAACACATTCAATTTTCAAGTACGAACTTTCCCTGAGGAGATAAACCAATCGGTATCTCACAATTGGCAATAGGACTCAATCAGACAGAAAATGTAACTTTTCACACACTGCTCAGATTTGCAAAAGAAACACATATTCTTGTTCCTCACAGTCTGAAAAGCAAAAAAACACATTCAATTTTCAAGTACGAACTTTCCCTAAGGAGATAAACCAATCGGTATCTCACAATTGGCAATAGGACTCAATTCAGACAGAAAATGTAACTTTTCATACACTGCTCAGATTTGCAAAAGAAACACATATTCTTGTTCCTCACAGTCTGAAAAGCAAAAAAACACATTCAATTTTCAAATACGAACTTTCCCTAGAAAGTTAGACAAAAGCTCTTTTTTATAACTGGACTCAATTCAGGCAGAAAATGTAACTTTTGAAACACGGCTCAGATTTGCAAAAGAAACACATATTCTTGTTCCTCACAGTCTGAAAAGCAAAAAAACACACTCAATTTTCAAGTACGAACTTTCCCTGAGGAGATAAACCAATCGGTATCTCACAATTGGCAATAGGACTCAATTCAGAAAGAAAATGTAACTTTTCATACACTGCTCAGATTTGCAAAAGAAACACATATTCTTGTTCCTCACAGTCTGAAAAGCAAAAAAACACATTCAACTTTCAAGTACGAACTTTCCCTGAGGAGATAAACCAATCGGTATCTCACAATTGGCAATAGGACTCAATTCAGAAAGAAAACGTATCTTTAGACACAGTGATCTCATTTACAAAAGAAGCACATATTCTTGTTCCTCATAGTCTGAAAAGCAGAAAAATACATTCAATTTTCAAGTACGAACTTTCCTTGAGGAGATAAACCAATCTGTATCTCACAATTGGCAATAGGACTCAATTCAGAAAGAAAATGTATCTTTAGACACAGTGATCTGATTTACAAAAGAAAAACATATTCATGTTTCCCACGGTCTGAGAAAGCCAAAACACATTCAATTTTCAAGCACAAACTTTCCCTAGAAAGTTCGACCAGTGCTGTTTTTTATAACTGGACTCAATTCAGACAGAAAATGTAACTTTTTAAACACTGTTCAGATTTGGAAAAGAAACACATATTCTTGTTCCTCACAGTCTGAAAAGTACAAAAAGACATTCAATTTTCAAGTACGAACTTTCCCTGAGGAGATAAACCAATCGGTATCTCACAATTGGCAATAGGACTCAATTCAGACAGAAAATGTAACTTTAAACCCAGTGATCCGATTTTCAAAAGAAACATATATTCATGTTTCCCACCGTCTGAAAAGACCAAAAGTCATTCAATTTTCAAACACGAACTTTCCCTAGAAAGTTAGACAAAAGCTCTTTTTTATAACTGGACTCAATTCAGGCAGAAAATGTAACTTTTGAAACACTGCTCAGATTTGGAAAAGAAACACATATTCTTGTTCCTCACAGTCTGAAAAGTCCAAAAACACATTCAATTTTCAAGTACGAACTTTCCCTGAGGAGATAAACCAATCGGTATCTCACAATTGGCAATAGGACTCAATTCAGAAAGAAAATGTAACTTTTCACACACTGCTCAGATTTACAAAAGAAACAAATATTCATGTTTCCCACGGTCTGAGAAAGCCAAAACACATTCAATTTTCAAACACAAACTTTCCCTAAAAAGTTAGACCAATGCTGTTTTTTATAACTGGACTCAATTCAGGTAGAAAATGTAACTTTTGAAACACTGCTCAGATTTGGAAAAGAAACACATATTCTTGTTCCTCACAGTCTGAAAAGCAAAAAAACACATTCAATTTTCAAGTACGAACTTTCCCTGAGGAGATAAACCAATCGGTATCTCACAATTGGCAATAGGACTCAATTCAGAAAGAAAATGTATCTTTAGAAACAGTGTTCTGATTTACAAAAGAAGCACATATTCTTGTTCCTCACAGTCTGAAAAGCAAAAAAAACACATTCAATTTTCAAGTACGAACCTTCCCTGAGGAGATAAACCAATCTGTATCTCACAAATGGCAATAGGACTCAATTCAGAAAGAAAATGTATCTTTAGAAATAGTGTTCTCATTTACAAAAGAAGCACATATTCTTGTTCCTCATAGTCTGAAAAGCACAAAAACACATTCAATTTTCAAGTACGAACTTTCCCTGAGTAGATAAACCAATCTGTGTCTCACAAATGGCAATAGGACTCAATTCAGAAAAAAATGTATCTTTAGACATAGTGATCTGATTTACAAAAGAAGCACATATTCTTGTTCCTCACAGTCTGAAAAGCACGAAAACACATTCACTTTTCAAGTACGAACTTTCCTTGAGGAGATAAACCAATCTGTATCTTACAATTGGCAATAGGACTCAATTCAGAAAGAAAATGTAACTTTTGAAACAGAGTTCTCATTTACAAAAGAAGCACATATTCTTGTTCCTCACAGGCTGAAAAGTACAAAAACACATTCAATTTTCAAGTACGAACTTTCCCTGAGGAGATAAACCAATCGGTATCTTACAATTGGCAATAGGACTCAATTCAGACAGAAAATGTAACTTTTCACACACTGCTCAGATTTGCAAAAGAAACACATATTCTTGTTCCTCACAGTCTAAAAAGCACAAAAACACATTCAATTTTCAAGTAGGAACCCTCCCTGAGGAGATAAACCAATCTGTATCTCACAATTGGCAATAGGACTCAATTCAGAAAGAAAATGTATCTTTAGACACAGTGATCTGATTTACAAAAGAAACACATATTCATGTTTCCCACGGTCTGAGAAAGCCAAAACACATTCAATTTTCAAACACAAACTTTCCCTAAAAAGTTAGAACAATGCTGTTTTTTATAACTGGACTCAATTCATGTAGAAAATATAACTTTTGAAACACTGCTCAGATTTGGAAAAGAAACACATATTCTTGTTCCTCACAGTCTGAAAAGTACAAAAACACATTCAATTTTCAAGTACGAACTTTCCCTGAGGAGATAAACAAAACGGTATCTCACAATTGGCAAATAGGACTCAATTCATACAGAAAATGTAACTTTTCACACACTGCTCAGTTTGCAAAAGAAACACATATTCTTGTTCCTCACAGTCTGAAAAGCAAAAAAACACATTCAATTTTCAAGTACGAACTTTCCGTGAGGAGATAAACCAATCGGTATCTCACAATTGGCAATAGGACTCAATTCAGAAAGAAAATGTATCTTTAGACACAGTGATCTGATTTACAAAAGAAACACATATTCATGTTTCCCATGGTCTGAGAAGGCCAAAACACATTCAATTTTCAAACACAAACTTTCCCTAAAAAGTTAGACCAATGCTGTTTTTCATAACTGGACTCAATTCAGGTAGAAAATATAACTTTTGAAACACTGCTCAGATTTGGAAAAGAAACACATATTCTTGTTCCTCACAGTCTGAAAAGCAAAAAAACACATTCAATTTTCAAGTACGAACTTTCCCTGAGGAGATAAACCAATCGGTATCTCACAATTGGCAATAGGACTCAATCAGACAGAAAATGTAACTTTTCACACACTGCTCAGATTTGCAAAAGAAACACATATTCTTGTTCCTCACAGTCTGAAAAGCAAAAAAACACATTCAATTTTCAAGTACGAACTTTCCCTAAGGAGATAAACCAATCGGTATCTCACAATTGGCAATAGGACTCAATTCAGACAGAAAATGTAACTTTTCATACACTGCTCAGATTTGCAAAAGAAACACATATTCTTGTTCCTCACAGTCTGAAAAGCAAAAAAACACATTCAATTTTCAAATACGAACTTTCCCTAGAAAGTTAGACAAAAGCTCTTTTTTATAACTGGACTCAATTCAGGCAGAAAATGTAACTTTTGAAACACGGCTCAGATTTGCAAAAGAAACACATATTCTTGTTCCTCACAGTCTGAAAAGCAAAAAAACACACTCAATTTTCAAGTACGAACTTTCCCTGAGGAGATAAACCAATCGGTATCTCACAATTGGCAATAGGACTCAATTCAGAAAGAAAATGTAACTTTTCATACACTGCTCAGATTTGCAAAAGAAACACATATTCTTGTTCCTCACAGTCTGAAAAGCAAAAAAACACATTCAACTTTCAAGTACGAACTTTCCCTGAGGAGATAAACCAATCGGTATCTCACAATTGGCAATAGGACTCAATTCAGAAAGAAAACGTATCTTTAGACACAGTGATCTCATTTACAAAAGAAGCACATATTCTTGTTCCTCATAGTCTGAAAAGCAGAAAAATACATTCAATTTTCAAGTACGAACTTTCCTTGAGGAGATAAACCAATCTGTATCTCACAATTGGCAATAGGACTCAATTCAGAAAGAAAATGTATCTTTAGACACAGTGATCTGATTTACAAAAGAAAAACATATTCATGTTTCCCACGGTCTGAGAAAGCCAAAACACATTCAATTTTCAAGCACAAACTTTCCCTAGAAAGTTCGACCAGTGCTGTTTTTTATAACTGGACTCAATTCAGACAGAAAATGTAACTTTTTAAACACTGTTCAGATTTGGAAAAGAAACACATATTCTTGTTCCTCACAGTCTGAAAAGTACAAAAAGACATTCAATTTTCAAGTACGAACTTTCCCTGAGGAGATAAACCAATCGGTATCTCACAATTGGCAATAGGACTCAATTCAGACAGAAAATGTAACTTTAAACCCAGTGATCCGATTTTCAAAAGAAACATATATTCATGTTTCCCACCGTCTGAAAAGACCAAAAGTCATTCAATTTTCAAACACGAACTTTCCCTAGAAAGTTAGACAAAAGCTCTTTTTTATAACTGGACTCAATTCAGGCAGAAAATGTAACTTTTGAAACACTGCTCAGATTTGGAAAAGAAACACATATTCTTGTTCCTCACAGTCTGAAAAGTCCAAAAACACATTCAATTTTCAAGTACGAACTTTCCCTGAGGAGATAAACCAATCGGTATCTCACAATTGGCAATAGGACTCAATTCAGAAAGAAAATGTAACTTTTCACACACTGCTCAGATTTACAAAAGAAACAAATATTCATGTTTCCCACGGTCTGAGAAAGCCAAAACACATTCAATTTTCAAACACAAACTTTCCCTAAAAAGTTAGACCAATGCTGTTTTTTATAACTGGACTCAATTCAGGTAGAAAATGTAACTTTTGAAACACTGCTCAGATTTGGAAAAGAAACACATATTCTTGTTCCTCACAGTCTGAAAAGCAAAAAAACACATTCAATTTTCAAGTACGAACTTTCCCTGAGGAGATAAACCAATCGGTATCTCACAATTGGCAATAGGACTCAATTCAGAAAGAAAATGTATCTTTAGAAACAGTGTTCTGATTTACAAAAGAAGCACATATTCTTGTTCCTCACAGTCTGAAAAGCAAAAAAAACACATTCAATTTTCAAGTACGAACCTTCCCTGAGGAGATAAACCAATCTGTATCTCACAAATGGCAATAGGACTCAATTCAGAAAGAAAATGTATCTTTAGAAATAGTGTTCTCATTTACAAAAGAAGCACATATTCTTGTTCCTCATAGTCTGAAAAGCACAAAAACACATTCAATTTTCAAGTACGAACTTTCCCTGAGTAGATAAACCAATCTGTGTCTCACAAATGGCAATAGGACTCAATTCAGAAAAAAATGTATCTTTAGACATAGTGATCTGATTTACAAAAGAAGCACATATTCTTGTTCCTCACAGTCTGAAAAGCACGAAAACACATTCACTTTTCAAGTACGAACTTTCCTTGAGGAGATAAACCAATCTGTATCTTACAATTGGCAATAGGACTCAATTCAGAAAGAAAATGTAACTTTTGAAACAGAGTTCTCATTTACAAAAGAAGCACATATTCTTGTTCCTCACAGGCTGAAAAGTACAAAAACACATTCAATTTTCAAGTACGAACTTTCCCTGAGGAGATAAACCAATCGGTATCTTACAATTGGCAATAGGACTCAATTCAGACAGAAAATGTAACTTTTCACACACTGCTCAGATTTGCAAAAGAAACACATATTCTTGTTCCTCACAGTCTAAAAAGCACAAAAACACATTCAATTTTCAAGTAGGAACCCTCCCTGAGGAGATAAACCAATCTGTATCTCACAATTGGCAATAGGACTCAATTCAGAAAGAAAATGTATCTTTAGACACAGTGATCTGATTTACAAAAGAAACACATATTCATGTTTCCCACGGTCTGAGAAAGCCAAAACACATTCAATTTTCAAACACAAACTTTCCCTAAAAAGTTAGAACAATGCTGTTTTTTATAACTGGACTCAATTCATGTAGAAAATATAACTTTTGAAACACTGCTCAGATTTGGAAAAGAAACACATATTCTTGTTCCTCACAGTCTGAAAAGTACAAAAACACATTCAATTTTCAAGTACGAACTTTCCCTGAGGAGATAAACAAAACGGTATCTCACAATTGGCAAATAGGACTCAATTCATACAGAAAATGTAACTTTTCACACACTGCTCAGTTTGCAAAAGAAACACATATTCTTGTTCCTCACAGTCTGAAAAGCAAAAAAACACATTCAATTTTCAAGTACGAACTTTCCGTGAGGAGATAAACCAATCGGTATCTCACAATTGGCAATAGGACTCAATTCAGAAAGAAAATGTATCTTTAGACACAGTGATCTGATTTACAAAAGAAGCACATATTCTTGTTCCTCATAGTCTGAAAAGCAGAAAAATACATTCAATTTTCAAGTACGAACTTTCCCTGAGGAGATAAACCAATCTGTATCTCACAATTGGCAATAGGACTCAATTCAGAAAGAAAATGTATCTTTAGACACAGTGATCTGATTTACAAAAGAAACACATATTCATGTTTCCCACGGTCTGAAAAAGCCAAAACACATTCAATTTTCAAGTACGAACTTTCCCTAGAAAGTTAGACAAAAGCTCTTTTTTATAACTGGACTCAATTCAGGCAGAAAATGTAACTTTTGAAACACTGCTCAGATTTGCAAAAGAAACACATATTCTTGTTCCTCACAGTCTGAAAAGCAAAAAAACACATTCAATTTTCAAGTACGAACTTTCCCTGAGGAGATAAACCAATCGGTATCTCACAATTGGCAATAGGACTCAATTCAGACAGAAAATGTAACTTTTCATACACTGCTCAGATTTGCAAAAGAAACACATATTCTTGTTCCTCACAGTCTGAAAAGCAAAAAAACACATTCAATTTTCAAACACGAACTTTCCCTAGAAAGTTAGACAAAAGCTCTTTTTTATAACTGGACTCAATTCAGGCAGAAAATGTAACTTTTGAAACACTGCTCAGATTTGGAAAAGAAACACATATTCTTGTTCCTCACGGTATGAAAAGTCCAAAAACACATTCAATTTTCAAGTACGAACTTTCCCTGAGGAGATAAACCAATCTGTATCTCACAATTGGCAATAGGACTCAATTCAGACAGAAAATGTAACTTTTCACACACTGCTCAGATTTGCAAAAGAAACACATATTCTTGTTCCTCACAGTCTGAAAAGCAAAAAAACACATTCAATTTTCAAGTACGAACTTTCCCTAGAAAGTTAGACAAAAGCTGTTTTTTATAACTGGACTCAATTCAGGCAGAAAATGTAACTTTTGAAACACTGCTAAGATTTGGAAAAGAAACACATATTCTTGTTCCTCACAGTCTGAAAAGCAAAAAAACACATTCAATTTTCAAATACGAACTTTCCCTAGAAAGTTAGACAAAAGCTCTTTTTTATAACTGGACTCAATTCAGGCAGAAAATGTAACTTTTGAAACACGGCTCAGATTTGCAAAAGAAACACATATTCTTGTTCCTCACAGTCTGAAAAGCAAAAAAACACATTCAATTTTCAAGTACGAACTTTCCCTGAGGAGATAAACCAATCGGTATCTCACAATTGGCAATAGGACTCAATTCAGAAAGAAAATGTAACTTTTTATACACTGCTCAGATTTGCAAAAGAAACACATATTCTTGTTCCTCACAGTCTGAAAAGCAAAAAAACACATTCAACTTTCAAGTACGAACTTTCCCTGAAGAGATAAACCAATCGGTATCTCACAATTGGCAATAGGACTCAATTCAGAAAGAAAACGTATCTTTAGACACAGTGATCTGATTTACAAAAGAAGCACATATTCTTGTTCCTCATAGTCTGAAAAGCAGAAAAATACATTCAATTTTCAAGTACGAACTTTCCTTGAGGAGATAAACCAATCTGTATCTCACAATTGGCAATAGGACTCAATTCAGAAAGAAAATGTATCTTTAGACACAGTGATCTGATTTACAAAAGAAACACATATTCATGTTTCCCACGGTCTGAGAAAGCCAAAACACATTCAATTTTCAAACACAAACTTTCCCTAGAAAGTTCGACCAGTGCTGTTTTTTATAACTGGACTCAATTCAGACAGAAAATGTAACTTTTTAAACACTGTTCAGATTTGGAAAAGAGACACATATTCTTGTTCCTCACAGTCTGAAAAGTACAAAAAGACATTCAATTTTCAAGTACGAACTTTCCCTGAGGAGATAAACCAATCGGTATCTCACAATTGGCAATAGGACTCAATTCAGACAGAAAATGTAACTTTAAACCCAGTGATCCGATTTTCAAAAGAAACATATATTCATGTTTCCCACCGTCTGAAAAGACCAAAAGTCATTCAATTTTCAAACACGAACTTTCCCTAGAAAGTTAGACAAAAGCTCTTTTTTATAACTGGACTCAATTCAGGCAGAAAATGTAACTTTTGAAACACTGCTCAGATTTGCAAAAGAAACACATATTCTTGTTCCTCACAGTCTGAAAAGTCCAAAAACACATTCAATTTTCAAGTACGAACTTTCCCTGAGGAGATAAACCAATCGGTATCTCACAATTGGCAATAGGACTCAATTCAGACAGAAAATGTAACTTTTCACACACTGCTCAGATTTGCAAAAGAAACACATATTCTTGTTCCTCACAGTCTAAAAAGCACAAAAACACATTCAATTTTCAAGTACGAACCCTTCCTGAGGAGATAAACCAATCTGTATCTCACAATTGGCAATAGGACTCAATTCAGAAAGAAAATGTATCTTTAGACACAGTGATCTGATTTACAAAAGAAACACATATTCATGTTTCCCACGGTCTGAGAAAGCCAAAACACATTCAATTTTCAAACAGAAACTTTCCCTAAAAAGTTAGACCAATGCTGTTTTTTATAACTGGACTCAATTCAGACAGAAAATATAACTTTTGAAACACTGCTCAGATTTGGAAAAGAAAGACGTATTCTTGTTCCTCACAGTCTGAAAAGCAAAAAAACACATTCAATTTTCAAGTACGAACTTTCCCTGAGGAGATAAACCAATCTGTATCTCACAAATGGCAATAGGACTCAATTCAGAAAGAAAATGTATCTTTAGAAATAGTGTTCTCATTTACAAAAGAAGCACATATTCTTGTTCCTCATAGTCTGAAAAGCACAAAAACACATTCAATTTTCAAGTACGAACTTTCCCTGAGTAGATAAACCAATCTGTGTCTCACAAATGGCAATAGGACTCAATTCAGAAAAAAATGTATCTTTAGACATAGTGATCTGATTTACAAAAGAAGCACATATTCTTGTTCCTCACAGTCTGAAAAGCACGAAAACACATTCACGTTTCAAGTACGAACTTTCCTTGAGGAGATAAACCAATCTGTATCTTACAATTGGCAATAGGACTCAATTAAGTTAGAAAACGTAACTTTAAACCCAGTGATCCGATTTTGAAAACAAACATATATTCATGTTTCCCACGGTCTGAAAACACCCAAAGTTATTCAATTTTCAAACACGAACTTTCCCTAGAAAGTTAATCAAAAGCTCTTTTTTATAACTGGACTCAATTCAGACAGAAAATGTAACTTTTGAAACACTGCTCAGATTTGGAAAAGAAACACATATTCTTGTTCCTCACAGTCTGAAAAGTCCAAAAACACATTCAATTTTCAAGTACGAACTTTCCCTGAGGAGATAAACCAATCGGTATCTTACAATTGGCAATAGGACTCAATTCAGACAGAAAATGTAACTTTTCACACACTGCTCAGATTTGCAAAAGAAACACATATTCTTGTTCCTCACAGTCTAAAAAGCACAAAAACACATTCAATTTTCAAGTAGGAACCCTCCCTGAGGAGATAAACCAATCTGTATCTCACAATTGGCAATAGGACTCAATTCAGAAAGAAAATGTATCTTTAGACACAGTGATCTGATTTACAAAAGAAACACATATTCATGTTTCCCACGGTCTGAGAAAGCCAAAACACATTCAATTTTCAAGTACGAACTTTCCCTAGAAAGTTAGACAAAAGCTCTTTTTTATAACTGGACTCAATTCAGGCAGAAAATGTAACTTTTGAAACACTGCTCAGATTTGCAAAAGAAACACATATTCTTGTTCCTCACAGTCTGAAAAGCAAAAAAACACATTCAATTTTCAAGTACGAACTTTCCCTGAGGAGATAAACCAATCGGTATCTCACAATTGGCAATAGGACTCAATTCAGACAGAAAATGTAACTTTAGACACAGTGATCTGATTTACAAAAGAAGCACATATTCTTGTTCCTCATAGTCTGAAAAGCAGAAAAATACATTCAATTTTCAAGTACGAACTTTCCTTGAGGAGATAAACCAATCTGTATCTCACAATTGGCAATAGGACTCAATTCAGAAAGAAAATGTATCTTTAGACACAGTGATCTGATTTACAAAAGAAACACATATTCATGTTTCCCACGGTCTGAGAAAGCCAAAACACATTCAATTTTCAAACACAAACTTTCCCTAGAAAGTTCGACCAGTGCTGTTTTTTATAACTGGACTCAATTCAGACAGAAAATGTAACTTTTTAAACACTGTTCAGATTTGGAAAAGAGACACATATTCTTGTTCCTCACAGTCTGAAAAGTACAAAAAGACATTCAATTTTCAAGTACGAACTTTCCCTGAGGAGATAAACCAATCGGTATCTCACAATTGGCAATAGGACTCAATTCAGACAGAAAATGTAACTTTAAACCCAGTGATCCGATTTTCAAAAGAAACATATATTCATGTTTCCCACCGTCTGAAAAGACCAAAAGTCATTCAATTTTCAAACACGAACTTTCCCTAGAAAGTTAGACAAAAGCTCTTTTTTATAACTGGACTCAATTCAGGCAGAAAATGTAACTTTTGAAACACTGCTCAGATTTGCAAAAGAAACACATATTCTTGTTCCTCACAGTCTGAAAAGTCCAAAAACACATTCAATTTTCAAGTACGAACTTTCCCTGAGGAGATAAACCAATCGGTATCTCACAATTGGCAATAGGACTCAATTCAGACAGAAAATGTAACTTTTCACACACTGCTCAGATTTGCAAAAGAAACACATATTCTTGTTCCTCACAGTCTAAAAAGCACAAAAACACATTCAATTTTCAAGTACGAACCCTTCCTGAGGAGATAAACCAATCTGTATCTCACAATTGGCAATAGGACTCAATTCAGAAAGAAAATGTATCTTTAGACACAGTGATCTGATTTACAAAAGAAACACATATTCATGTTTCCCACGGTCTGAGAAAGCCAAAACACATTCAATTTTCAAACAGAAACTTTCCCTAAAAAGTTAGACCAATGCTGTTTTTTATAACTGGACTCAATTCAGACAGAAAATATAACTTTTGAAACACTGCTCAGATTTGGAAAAGAAAGACGTATTCTTGTTCCTCACAGTCTGAAAAGCAAAAAAACACATTCAATTTTCAAGTACGAACTTTCCCTGAGGAGATAAACCAATCTGTATCTCACAAATGGCAATAGGACTCAATTCAGAAAGAAAATGTATCTTTAGAAATAGTGTTCTCATTTACAAAAGAAGCACATATTCTTGTTCCTCATAGTCTGAAAAGCACAAAAACACATTCAATTTTCAAGTACGAACTTTCCCTGAGTAGATAAACCAATCTGTGTCTCACAAATGGCAATAGGACTCAATTCAGAAAAAAATGTATCTTTAGACATAGTGATCTGATTTACAAAAGAAGCACATATTCTTGTTCCTCACAGTCTGAAAAGCACGAAAACACATTCACGTTTCAAGTACGAACTTTCCTTGAGGAGATAAACCAATCTGTATCTTACAATTGGCAATAGGACTCAATTAAGTTAGAAAACGTAACTTTAAACCCAGTGATCCGATTTTGAAAACAAACATATATTCATGTTTCCCACGGTCTGAAAACACCCAAAGTTATTCAATTTTCAAACACGAACTTTCCCTAGAAAGTTAATCAAAAGCTCTTTTTTATAACTGGACTCAATTCAGACAGAAAATGTAACTTTTGAAACACTGCTCAGATTTGGAAAAGAAACACATATTCTTGTTCCTCACAGTCTGAAAAGTCCAAAAACACATTCAATTTTCAAGTACGAACTTTCCCTGAGGAGATAAACCAATCGGTATCTTACAATTGGCAATAGGACTCAATTCAGACAGAAAATGTAACTTTTCACACACTGCTCAGATTTGCAAAAGAAACACATATTCTTGTTCCTCACAGTCTAAAAAGCACAAAAACACATTCAATTTTCAAGTAGGAACCCTCCCTGAGGAGATAAACCAATCTGTATCTCACAATTGGCAATAGGACTCAATTCAGAAAGAAAATGTATCTTTAGACACAGTGATCTGATTTACAAAAGAAACACATATTCATGTTTCCCACGGTCTGAGAAAGCCAAAACACATTCAATTTTCAAGTACGAACTTTCCCTAGAAAGTTAGACAAAAGCTCTTTTTTATAACTGGACTCAATTCAGGCAGAAAATGTAACTTTTGAAACACTGCTCAGATTTGCAAAAGAAACACATATTCTTGTTCCTCACAGTCTGAAAAGCAAAAAAACACATTCAATTTTCAAGTACGAACTTTCCCTGAGGAGATAAACCAATCGGTATCTCACAATTGGCAATAGGACTCAATTCAGACAGAAAATGTAACTTTTCATACACTGCTCAGATTTGCAAAAGAAACACATATTCTTGTTCCTCACAGTCTGAAAAGCAAAAAAACACATTCAATTTTCAAACACGAACTTTCCCTAGAAAGTTAGACAAAAGCTCTTTTTTATAACTGGACTCAATTCAGGCAGAAAATGTAACTTTTGAAACACTGCTCAGATTTGGAAAAGAAACACATATTCTTGTTCCTCACGGTATGAAAAGTCCAAAAACACATTCAATTTTCAAGTACGAACTTTCCCTGAGGAGATAAACCAATCTGTATCTCACAATTGGCAATAGGACTCAATTCAGACAGAAAATGTAACTTTTCACACACTGCTCAGATTTGCAAAAGAAACACATATTCTTGTTCCTCACAGTCTGAAAAGCAAAAAAACACATTCAATTTTCAAGTACGAACTTTCCCTAGAAAGTTAGACAAAAGCTGTTTTTTATAACTGGACTCAATTCAGGCAGAAAATGTAACTTTTGAAACACTGCTAAGATTTGGAAAAGAAACACATATTCTTGTTCCTCACAGTCTGAAAAGCAAAAAAACACATTCAATTTTCAAATACGAACTTTCCCTAGAAAGTTAGACAAAAGCTCTTTTTTATAACTGGACTCAATTCAGGCAGAAAATGTAACTTTTGAAACACGGCTCAGATTTGCAAAAGAAACACATATTCTTGTTCCTCACAGTCTGAAAAGCAAAAAAACACATTCAATTTTCAAGTACGAACTTTCCCTGAGGAGATAAACCAATCGGTATCTCACAATTGGCAATAGGACTCAATTCAGAAAGAAAATGTAACTTTTTATACACTGCTCAGATTTGCAAAAGAAACACATATTCTTGTTCCTCACAGTCTGAAAAGCAAAAAAACACATTCAACTTTCAAGTACGAACTTTCCCTGAAGAGATAAACCTATCGGTATCTCACAATTGGCAATAGGACTCAATTCAGAAAGAAAACGTATCTTTAGACACAGTGATCTGATTTACAAAAGAAGCACATATTCTTGTTCCTCATAGTCTGAAAAGCAGAAAAATACATTCAATTTTCAAGTACGAACTTTCCTTGAGGAGATAAACCAATCTGTATCTCACAATTGGCAATAGGACTCAATTCAGAAAGAAAATGTATCTTTAGACACAGTGATCTGATTTACAAAAGAAACACATATTCATGTTTCCCACGGTCTGAGAAAGCCAAAACACATTCAATTTTCAAACACAAACTTTCCCTAGAAAGTTCGACCAGTGCTGTTTTTTATAACTGGACTCAATTCAGACAGAAAATGTAACTTTTTAAACACTGTTCAGATTTGGAAAAGAGACACATATTCTTGTTCCTCACAGTCTGAAAAGTACAAAAAGACATTCAATTTTCAAGTACGAACTTTCCCTGAGGAGATAAACCAATCGGTATCTCACAATTGGCAATAGGACTCAATTCAGACAGAAAATGTAACTTTAAACCCAGTGATCCGATTTTCAAAAGAAACATATATTCATGTTTCCCACCGTCTGAAAAGACCAAAAGTCATTCAATTTTCAAACACGAACTTTCCCTAGAAAGTTAGACAAAAGCTCTTTTTTATAACTGGACTCAATTCAGGCAGAAAATGTAACTTTTGAAACACTGCTCAGATTTGCAAAAGAAACACATATTCTTGTTCCTCACAGTCTGAAAAGTCCAAAAACACATTCAATTTTCAAGTACGAACTTTCCCTGAGGAGATAAACCAATCTGTGTCTCACAATTGGCAATAGGACTCAATTCAGAAAGAAAATGTATCTTTAGACACAGTGATCTGATTTACAAAAGAAACACATATTCATGTTTCCCACGGTCTGAGAAAGCCAAAACACATTCAATTTTCAAAAAGAAACTTTCCCTAAAAAGTTAGACCAATGCTGTTTTTTATAACTGGACTCAATTCAGACAGAAAATATAACTTTTGAAACACTGCTCAGATTTGGAAAAGAAAGACGTATTCTTGTTCCTCACAGTCTGAAAAGCAAAAAAACAAATTCAATTTTCAAGTACGAACTTTCCCTGAGGAGATAAACCAATCGGTATCTCACAATTGGCAATAGGACTCAATTCAGAAAGAAAATGTATCTTTAGAAACAGTGTTCTGATTTACAAAAGAAGCACATATTCTTGTTCCTCACAGTCTGAAAAGCAAAAAAACCACATTCAATTTTCAAGTACGAACCTTCCCTGAGGAGATAAACCAATCTGTATCTCACAAATGGCAATAGGACTCAATTCAGAAAGAAAATGTATCTTTAGAAATAGTGTTCTCATTTACAAAAGAAGCACATATTCTTGTTCCTCATAGTCTGAAAAGCACAAAAACACATTCAATTTTCAAGTACGAACTTTCCCTGAGTAGATAAACCAATCTGTGTCTCACAAATGGCAATAGGACTCAATTCAGAAAAAAATGTATCTTTAGACATAGTGATCTGATTTACAAAAGAAGCACATATTCTTGTTCCTCACAGTCTGAAAAGCACGAAAACACATTCACTTTTCAAGTACGAACTTTCCTTGAGGAGATAAACCAATCTGTATCTTACAATTGGCAATAGGACTCAATTAAGTTAGAAAACGTAACTTTAAACCCAGTGATCCGATTTTGAAAACAAACATATATTCATGTTTCCCACGGTCTGAAAACACCCAAAGTTATTCAATTTTCAAACACGAACTTTCCCTAGAAAGTTAATCAAAAGCTCTTTTTTTATAACTGGACTCAATTCAGACAGAAAATGTAACTTTTGAAACACTGCTCAGATTTGGAAAAGAAACACATATTCTTGTTCCTCACAGTCTGAAAAGTCCAAAAACACATTCAATTTTCAAGTACGAACTTTCCCTGAGGAGATAAACCAATCTGTATCTCACAATTGGCAATAGGACTCAATTCAGAAAGAAAATGTATCTTTAGACACAGTGATCTGATTTACAAAAGAAACACATATTCTTGTTCCTCACAGTCTAAAAAGCACAAAAACACATTCAATTTTCAAACACAAACTTTCCCTAAAAAGTTAGACCAATGCTGTTTTTTATAACTGGACTCAATTCAGGTAGAAAATATAACTTTTGAAACACTGCTCAGATTTGGAAAAGAAAGACGTATTCTTGTTCCTCACAGTCTGAAAAGCAAAAAAACACATTCAATTTTCAAGTACGAACTTTCCCTGAGGAGATAAACCAATCGGTATCTCACAATTGGCAATAGGACTCAATTCAGACAGAAAATGTAACTTTTGAAACAGAGTTCTCATTTACAAAAGAAGCACATATTCTTGTTCCTCACAGTCTGAAAAGCAAAAAAACCACATTCAATTTTCAAGTACGAACCTTCCCTGAGGAGATAAACCAATCTGTATCTCACAAATGGCAATAGGACTCAATTCAGAAAGAAAATGTATCTTTAGACACAGTGATCTGATTTACAAAAGAAGCACATATTCTTGTTCCTCATAGTTTGAAAAGCACGAAAACACATTCACTTTTCAAGTACGAACTTTCCCTGAGGAGATAAACCAATCTGTATCTCACAATTGGCAATAGGACTCAATTCAGAAAGAAAATGTATCTTTAGACACAGTGAACTGACTTACAAAAGAAACACATATTAATGTTTCCCACGGTCTGAAAAGACCAAAAGTCATTCAATTTTCAAACAGGAACTTTCCCTAGAAAGTTAGACCAATGCTGTTTTTTATAACTGGACTCAATTCAGACAGAAAATATAACTTTTGAAACACTGCTCAGATTTGGAAAAGAAAGACGTATTCTTGTTCCTCACAGTCTGAAAAGCAAAAAAACACATTCAATTTTCAAGTACGAACTTTCCCTGAGGAGATAAACCAATCGGTATCTCACAATTGGCAATAGGACTCAATTCAGAGAGAAAATGTAACTTTTCACACACTGCTCAGATTTGCAAAAGAAACACATATTCTTGTTCCTCACAGTCTGAAAAGCAAAAAAAACACATTCAATTTTCAAGTACGAACCTTCCCTGAGGAGATAAACCAATCGGTATCTCACAATTGGCAATAGGACTCAATTCAGACAGAAAATGTAACTTTTCATACACTGCTCAGATTTGCAAAAGAAACACATATTCTTGTTCCTCACAGTCTGAAAAGCACAAAAACACATTCAATTTTCAAGTACTAACCTTCCCTGAGGACATAAACCAATCTGTATCTCACAAATGGCAATAGGACTCAATTCAGAAAGAAAATGTATCTTTAGAAACAGTGTTCTCATTTACAAAAGAAGCACATATTCTTGTTCCTCACAGTCTGAAAAGCACGACAACACATTCACTTTTCAAGTACGAACTTTCCTTGAGGAGATAAACCAATCTGTATCTTACAATTGGAAATAGGACTCAATTAAGTTAGAAAACGTAACTTTAAACCCAGTGATCCGATTTTGAAAACAAACATATATTCATGTTTCCCACGGTCTGAAAACACCCAAAGTTATTCAATTTTCAAACACGAAGTTTCCCTAGAAAGTTAATCAAAAGCTCTTTTTTATAACTGGACTCAATTCAGGCAGAAAATGTAATTTTTGAAACAATGCACAGATTTGGAAAGAAACACATATTCTTGTTCCTCACAGTCTGAAAAGTACAAAAACACATTCAATTTTCAAGTACGAACTTTCCCTGAGGAGATAAACCAATCTGTATTTCACAATTGCCAATAGGACTCAATTGAGACAGAAAATGTATCTTTAGACACAGTGATCTGATTTACAAAAGAAGCACATATTCTTGTTCCTCACATTCAGAAAAGCACAAAAACACATTCAATTTTGAAGTATGAACCTTCCCTGAGGAGATAAACCAATCTGTATCTCACAATTGGCAATAGGACTCAATTCAGAATGAAAATGTATCTTTAGACACAGTGATCTGATTTACAAAAGAAACACATATTCATGTTTCCCACGGTCTGAGAAAGCCAAAACACATTCAATTTTCAAACACAAACTTTCCCTAGAAAGTTCGACCAGTGCTGTTTTTTATAACTGGACTCAATTCAGACAGAAAATGTAACTTTTTAAACACTGCTCAGATTTGGAAAAGAAACACATATTCTTGTTCCTCACAGTCTGAAAAGTACAAAAACACATTCAATTTTCAACTACGAACTTTCCCTGAGGAGATAAACCAAACGGTATCTCACAATTGGCAATAGGACTCAATTCATACAGAAAATGAAACTTTTCACACACTGCTCAGTTTGCAAAAGAAGCACATATTCTTGTTCCTCATAGTCTGAAAAGCAGAAAAATACATTCAATTTTCAAGTACGAACTTTCCCTGAGGTGATAAACCAATCTGTATCTCACAATTGGCAATAGGACTCAATTCAGAAAGAAAATGTATCTTTAGACACAGTGATCTGATTTACAAAAGAAACACATATTCATGTTTCCCACGGTCTGAGAAAGCCAAAACACATTCAATTTTCAAACACAAACTTTCCCTAGAAAGTTCGACCAGTGCTGTTTTTTATAACTGGACTCAATTCAGACAGAAAATGTAACTTTTTAAACACTGCTCAGATTTGGAAAAGAAACACATATTCTTGTTCCTCACAGTCTGAAAAGTACAAAAACACATTCAATTTTCAACTACGAACTTTCCCTGAGGAGATAAACCAAACGGTATCTCACAATTGGCAATAGGACTCAATTCATACAGAAAATGAAACTTTTCACACACTGCTCAGTTTGCAAAAGAAACACATATTCTTGTTCCTCACAGTCTGAAAAGCAAAAAAACACATTCAATTTTCAAGTACGAACTTTCCGTGAGGAGATAAACCAATCGGTATCTCACAATTGGCAATAGGACTCAATTCAGAAAGAAAATGTATCTTTAGAAACAGTGTTCTCATTTACAAAAGAAGCACATATTCTTGTTCCTCATAGTCTGAAAAGCACAAAAACACATTCAATTTTCAAGTACGAACTTTCCCTGAGGAGATAAACCAATCTGTATTTCACAATTGCCAATAGGACTCAATTGAGACAGAAAATGTATCTTTAGACACAGTGATCTGATTTACAAAAGAAGCACATATTCTTGTTCCTCACATTCAGAAAAGCACAAAAACACATTCAATTTTGAAGTACGAACCTTCCCTGAGGAGATAAACCAATCTGTATCTCACAATTGGCAATAGGACTCAATTCAGAATGAAAATGTATCTTTAGACACAGTGATCTGATTTACAAAAGAAACACATATTCATGTTTCCCACGGTCTGAGAAAGCCAAAACACATTCAATTTTCAAACACAAACTTTCCCTAGAAAGTTCGACCAGTGCTGTTTTTTATAACTGGACTCAATTCAGACAGAAAATGTAACTTTTTAAACACTGCTCAGATTTGGAAAAGAAACACATATTCTTGTTCCTCACAGTCTGAAAAGTACAAAAACACATTCAATTTTCAACTACGAACTTTCCCTGAGGAGATAAACCAAACGGTATCTCACAATTGGCAATAGGACTCAATTCAGACAGAAAATGTAACTTTTCACACACTGCTCAGATTTCCAAAAGAAACACATATTCTTGTTCCTCACAGTCTGAAAAGCACAAAAACACATTCAATTTTCAAGTACGAACTTTCCCTGAGGAGATAAACCAATCTGTATTTCACAATTGCCAATAGGACTCAATTCAGACAGAAAATGTATCTTTAGACACAGTGATCTGATTTACAAAAGAAGCACATATTCTTGTTCCTCACATTCAGAAAAGCACAAAAACAAATTCAATTTTCAAGTACGAACCTTCCCTGAGGAGATAAACCAATCTGTATCTCACAATTGGCAATAGGACTCAATTCAGAAAGAAAACATATCTTTAGAAACAGTGATCTGATTTACAAAAGAAGCACATATTCTTGTTCCTCATAGTCTGAAAAGCACAAAAACACATTCAATTTTCAAGTACGAACTTTCCCTGAGGAGATAAACCAATCTGTATCTCACAATTGGCAATAGGACTCAATTCAGAAAGAAAATGTATCTTTAGACACAGTGATCTGATTTACAAAAGAAACACATATTCATGTTTCCCACCGTCTGAGAAAGCCAAAACACATTCAATTTTCAAACACAAACTTTCCCTAGAAAGTTCGACCAGTGCTGTTTTTTATAACTGGACTCAATTCAGACAGAAAATGTAACTTTTTAAACACTGCTCAGATTTGGAAAAGAAACACATATTCTTGTTCCTCACAGTCTGAAAAGTACAAAAACACATTCAATTTTCAAGTACGAACTTTCCCTGAGTAGATAAACCAATCTGTATCTCACAAATGGCAATAGGACTCAATTCAGAAAAAAATGTATCTTTAGACACAGTGATCTGATTTACAAAAGAAGCACATATTCTTGTTCCTCACAGTCTGAAAAGTACAAAAACACATTCATTTTTCAAGTACGAACTTTCCCTGAGGAGATAAACCAATCTGTATCTCACAATTGGCAATAGGACTCAATTCAGAAAGAAAATGTATCTTTAGACACAGTGATCTGATTTACAAAAGAAACACATATTCATGTTTCCCACGGTTGATAAAGCCAAAACACATTCAATTTTCAAACACGAACTTTCCCTAGAAAGTTAATCAAAAGCTCTTTTTTATAACTGGACTCAATTCAGGCAGAAAATGTAATTTTTGAAACAATGCTCAGATTTGCAAAAGAAACACGTATTCTTGTTCCTCACAGTCTGAAAAGCAAAAAAACACATTCAATTTTCAAGTACGAACTTTCCCTGAGGAGATAAACCAATCGGTATCTCACAATTGGCAATAGGACTCAATTCAGACAGAAAATGTAACTTTTCACACACTGCTCAGATTTGCAAAAGAAACACATATTTTTGTTCCTCACAGTCTGAAAAGCAAAAAAACACATTCAATTTTCAAGTAGGAACCTTCCCTGAGGAGATAAACCAATCTGTATCTCACAAATGGCAATAGGACTCAATTCAGAAAGAAAATGTATCTTTAGAAACAGTGTTCTCATTTACAAAAGAAGCACATATTCTTGTTCCTCATAGTCTGAAAAGCACAAAAACACAGTCAATTTTCAAGTACGAACTTTCCCTGAGTAGATAAACCAATCTGTATCTCACAAATGGCAATAGGACTCAATTCAGAAAGAAAATGTATCTTTAGAAACAGTGTTCTCATTTACAAAAGAAGCACATATTCTTGTTCCTCATAGTCTGAAAAGCACAAAAACACATTCAATTTTCAAGTACGAACTTTCCCTGAGTACATAAACCAATCTGTATCTCACAAATGGCAATAGGACTCAATTCAGAAAAAAATGTATCTTTAGACACAGTGATCTGATTTATAAAAGAAGCACATATTCTTGTTCCTCATAGTCTGAAAAGCACAAAAATACATTCAATTTTCAAGTACGAACTTTCCCTGAGGAGATAAACCAATCGGTATCTCACAATTGGCAATAGGACTCAATTCAGACAGAAAATGTAACTTTTCACACACTGCTCAGATTTGCAAAAGAAACACATATTCTTGTTCCTCACAGTCTGAAAAGCAAAAAAACACATTCAATTTTCAAGTACGAACTTTCCCTAAGGAGATAAACCAATCGGTATCTCACAATTGGCAATAGGACTCAATTCAGTCTGAAAATGTAACTTTTCACACACTGCTCAGATTTGCAAAAGAAACACATATTCTTGTTCCTCACAGTCTGAAAAGCACAAAAACACATTCAATTTTCAAGTACGAACTTTCCCTGAGGAGATAAACCAATCGGTATCTCACAATCGGCAATAGGACTCAATTCAGACAGAAAATGTAACTTTTCACACACTGCTCAGATTTGGAAAGAAACACATATTCTTGTTCCTCACAGTCTGAAAAGCACAAAAACACATTCAATTTTCAAGTACGAACTTTCCCTGAGGAGATAAACCAATGTGTATCTCACAATTGGCAATAGGACTCAATTCAGAAAGAAAATGTATCTTTAGACACAGTGATCTGATTTACAAAAGAAGCACATATTCTTGTTCCTCATAGTCTGAAAAGCAGAAAAATACATTCAATTTTCAAGTACGAACTTTCCCTGAGGTGATAAACCAATCTGTATCTCACAATTGGCAATAGGACTCAATTCAGAAAGAAAATGTATCTTTAGACACAGTGATCTGATTTACAAAAGAAACACATATTCATGTTTCCCACGGTCTGAGAAAGCCAAAACACATTCAATTTTCAAACACAAACTTTCCCTAGAAAGTTCGACCAGTGCTGTTTTTTATAACTGGACTCAATTCAGACAGAAAATGTAACTTTTTAAACACTGCTCAGATTTGGAAAAGAAACACATATTCTTGTTCCTCACAGTCTGAAAAGTACAAAAACACATTCAATTTTCAACTACGAACTTTCCCTGAGGAGATAAACCAAACGGTATCTCACAATTGGCAATAGGACTCAATTCATACAGAAAATGAAACTTTTCACACACTGCTCAGTTTGCAAAAGAAACACATATTCTTGTTCCTCACAGTCTGAAAAGCAAAAAAACACATTCAATTTTCAAGTACGAACTTTCCGTGAGGAGATAAACCAATCGGTATCTCACAATTGGCAATAGGACTCAATTCAGAAAGAAAATGTATCTTTAGACACAGTGATCTGATTTACAAAAGAAGCACATATTCTTGTTCCTCATAGTCTGAAAAGAAGAAAAATACATTCAATTTTCAAGTACGAACTTTCCCTGAGGTGATAAACCAATCTGCATCTCACAATTGGCAATAGGACTCAATTCAGAAAGAAAATGTATCTTTAGACACAGTGATCTGATTTACAAAAGAAACACATATTCATGTTTCCCACGGTCTGAGAAAGCGAAAACACATTCAATTTTCAAACACAAACTTTCCCTAGAAAGTTCGACCAGTGCTGTTTTTTATAACTGGACTCAATTCAGACAGAAAATGTAACTTTTTAAACACTGCTCAGATTTGGAAAAGAAACACATATTCTTGTTTCTCACAGTCTGAAAAGTACAAAAAGACATTAAATTTCCAAGTACGAACTTTCCCTGAGGAGATAAACCAATCGGTATCTCACAATTGGCAATAGGACTCAATTCAGACAGAAAATGTAACTTTTCATACACTGCTCAGATTTGCAAAAGAAACACATATTCTTGTTCCTCACAGTCAGAAAAGCACAAAAACACATTCAATTTTCAAGTACGAACTTTCCTTGAGGAGATAAACCAATCTGTATCTTACAATTGGCAATAGGTTTCAATTAAGTTAGAAAACGTAACTTTAAACCCAGTGATCCGATTTTCAAAAGAAACATATATTCATGTTTCCCACCGTCTGAAAAGACCAAAAGTCATTCAATTTTCAAACACGAACTTTCCGTAGAAAGTTAGACAAAAGCTCTTTTTTATAACTGGACTCAATTCAGGCAGAAAATGTAACTTTTGAAACACTGCTCAGATTTGGAAAAGAAACACATATTCTTGTTCCTCACAGTCTGAAAAGTCCAAAAACACATTCAATTTTCAAGTACGAACTTTCCCTGAGGAGATAAACCAATCGGTATCTCACAATTGGCAATAGGACTCAATTCAGAGAGAAAATGTAACTTTTCACACACTGCTCAGTTTGCAAAAGAAACACATATTCTTGTTCCTCACAGTCTGAAAAGCAAAAAAACACATTCAATTTTCAAGTACGAACTTTCCGTGAGGAGATAAACCAATCGGTATCACACAATTGGCAATAGGACTCATTTCAGAAAGAAAATGTATCTTTAGACACAGTGATCTGATTTACAAAAGAAGCACATATTCTTGTTCCTCATAGTCTGAAAAGCAGAAAAATACATTCAATTTTCAAGTACGAACTTTCCCTGAGGAGATAAACCAATCTGTATCTCACAATTGGCAATAGGACTCAATTCAGAAAGAAAATGTATCTTTAGACACAGTGATCTGATTTACAAAAGAAACACATATTCATGTTTCCCACGGTCTGAAAAAGCCAAAAAACATTCAATTTTCAAACACAAACTTTCCCTAGAAAGTTCGACCAGTGCTGTTTTTTATAACTGGACTCAATTCAGACAGAAAATGTAACTTTTTAAACACTGCTCAGATTTGGAAAAGAAACACATATTCTTGTTCCTCACAGTCTGAAAAGTACAAAAACACATTCAATTTTCAACTACGAACTTTCCCTGAGGAGATAAACCAAACGGTATCTCACAATTGGCAATAGGACTCAATTCATACAGAAAATGAAACTTTTCACACACTGCTCAGTTTGCAAAAGAAACACATATTCTTGTTCCTCACAGTCTGAAAAGCAAAAAAACACATTCAATTTTCAAGTACGAACTTTCCGTGAGGAGATAAACCAATCGGTATCTCACAATTGGCAATAGGACTCAATTCAGAAAGAAAATGTATCTTTAGACACAGTGATCTGATTTACAAAAGAAGCACATATTCTTGTTCCTCATAGTCTGAAAAGAAGAAAAATACATTCAATTTTCAAGTACGAACTTTCCCTGAGGTGATAAACCAATCTGCATCTCACAATTGGCAATAGGACTCAATTCAGAAAGAAAATGTATCTTTAGACACAGTGATCTGATTTACAAAAGAAACACATATTCATGTTTCCCACGGTCTGAGAAAGCGAAAACACATTCAATTTTCAAACACAAACTTTCCCTAGAAAGTTCGACCAGTGCTGTTTTTTATAACTGGACTCAATTCAGACAGAAAATGTAACTTTTTAAACACTGCTCAGATTTGGAAAAGAAACACATATTCTTGTTTCTCACAGTCTGAAAAGTACAAAAAGACATTCAATTTCCAAGTACGAACTTTCCCTGAGGAGATAAACCAATCGGTATCTCACAATTGGCAATAGGACTCAATTCAGACAGAAAATGTAACTTTTCATACACTGCTCAGATTTGCAAAAGAAACACATATTCTTGTTCCTCACAGTCAGAAAAGCACAAAAACACATTCAATTTTCAAGTACGAACTTTCCTTGAGGAGATAAACCAATCTGTATCTTACAATTGGCAATAGGTCTCAATTAAGTTAGAAAACGTAACTTTAAACCCAGTGATCCGATTTTCAAAAGAAACATATATTCATGTTTCCCACCGTCTGAAAAGACCAAAAGTCATTCAATTTTCAAACACGAACTTTCCGTAGAAAGTTAGACAAAAGCTCTTTTTTATAACTGGACTCAATTCAGGCAGAAAATGTAACTTTTGAAACACTGCTCAGATTTGGAAAAGAAACACATATTCTTGTTCCTCACAGTCTGAAAAGTCCAAAAACACATTCAATTTTCAAGTACGAACTTTCCCTGAGGAGATAAACCAATCGGTATCTCACAATTGGCAATAGGACTCAATTCAGAGAGAAAATGTAACTTTTCACACACTGCTCAGTTTGCAAAAGAAACACATATTCTTGTTCCTCACAGTCTGAAAAGCAAAAAAACACATTCAATTTTCAAGTACGAACTTTCCGTGAGGAGATAAACCAATCGGTATCACACAATTGGCAATAGGACTCATTTCAGAAAGAAAATGTATCTTTAGACACAGTGATCTGATTTACAAAAGAAGCACATATTCTTGTTCCTCATAGTCTGAAAAGCAGAAAAATACATTCAATTTTCAAGTACGAACTTTCCCTGAGGAGATAAACCAATCTGTATCTCACAATTGGCAATAGGACTCAATTCAGAAAGAAAATGTATCTTTAGACACAGTGATCTGATTTACAAAAGAAACACATATTCATGTTTCCCACGGTCTGAAAAAGCCAAAACACATTCAATTTTCAAACACAAACTTTCCCTAGAAAGTTCGACCAGTGCTGTTTTTTATAACTGGACTCAATTCAGACAGAAAATGTAACTTTTTAAACACTGCTCAGATTTGGAAAAGAAACACATATTCTTGTTCCTCACAGTCTGAAAAGTACAAAAACACATTCAATTTTCAAGTACGAACTTTCCCTAGAAAGTTAGACAAAAGCTCTTTTTTATAACACGACTCAATTCAGGCAGAAAATGTAACTTTTGAAACACTGCTCAGATTTGCAAAAGAAACACATATTCTTGTTCCTCACAGTCTGAAAAGCAAAAAAACACATTCAATTTTCAAACACGAACTTTCCCTAGAAAGTTAGACAAAAGCTCTTTTTTATAACTGGACTCAATTCAGGCAGAAAATGTAACTTTTGAAACACTGCTCAGATTTGGAAAAGAAACGCATATTCTTGTTCCTCACAGTCTGAAAAGTCCAAAAACACATTCAATTGTCAAGTACGAACTTTCCCTGAGGAGATAAACCAATCTGTATCTTACAATTGGCAATAGGTCTCAATTAAGCTAGAAAACGTAACTTTAAACCCAGTGATCTGATTTACAAAAGAAACACATATTCATGTTTCCCACGGTCTGAAAAAGCCAAAACACATTCAATTTTCAAACACAAACTTTCCCTAGAAAGTTCGACCAGTGCTGTTTTTTATAACTGGACTCAATTCAGACAGAAAATGTAACTTTTTAAACACTGCTCAGATTTGGAAAAGAAACACATATTCTTGTTCCTCACAGTCTGAAAAGTACAAAAACACATTCAATTTTCAACTACGAACTTTCCCTAGAAAGTTAGACAAAAGCTCTTTTTTATAACTGGACTCAATTCAGGCAGAAAATGTAACTTTTCATACACTGCTCAGATTTGCAAAAGAAACACATATTTTTGTTCCTCACAGTCTGAAAAGTCCAAAAACACATTCAATTTTCAAGTACGAACTTTCCCTGAGGAGATAAACCAATCTGTATCTCACAATTGGCAATAGGACTCAATTCAGACAGAAAATGTAACTTTTCACACACTGCTCAGATTTGCAAAAGAAACACATATTCTTGTTCCTCACAGTCTGAAAAGCACAAAAACACATTCAATTTTCAAGTACGAACCCTCCCTGAGGAGATAAACCAATCTGTATCTCACAATTGGCAATAGGACTCAATTCAGAAAGAAAATGTATCTTTAGACACAGTGATCTGATTTACAAAAGAAACACATATTCATGTTTCCCACGGTCTGAGAAGGCCAAAACACATTCAATTTTCAAACACAAACTTTCCCTAAAAAGTTAGACCAATGCTGTTTTTTATAACTGGACTCAATTCAGGTAGAAAATATAACTTTTGAAACACTGCTCAGATTTGGAAAAGAAACACATATTCTTGTTCCTCACAGTCTGAAAAACAAAAAAACACATTCAATTTTCAAGTACGAACTTTCCCTAGAAAGTTAGACAAAAGCTCTTTTTTATAACTCGACTCAATTCAGGCAGAAAATGTAACTTTTGAAACACTGCTCAGATTTGCAAAAGAAACACATATTCTTGTTCCTCACAGTCTGAAAAGCAAAAAAAACACATTTAATTTTCAAGTACGAACTTTCCCGGAGGAGATAAACCAATGGGTATCTCACAATTGGCAATAGGACTCAATCAGACAGAAAATGTATCTTTTCACACACTGCTCAGATTTGCAAAAGAAACACATATTCTTGTTCCTCACAGTCTGAAAAGCAAAAAAACACATTCAATTTTCAAATACGAACTTTCCCTAGAATGTTAGACAAAAGCTCTTTTTTATAACTGGACTCAATTCAGGCAGAAAATGTAACTTTTGAAACACTGCTCAGATTTGCAAAAGAAACACATATTCTTGTTCCTCACAGGCTGAAAAGAACAAAAACACATTCAATTTTCAAGTACGAACTTTCCCTGAGGAGATAAACCAATCGGTATCTCACAATTGGCAATAGGACTCAATTCAGACAGAAAATGTAACTTTTCACTCACTGCTCAGATTTGCAAAAGAAACACATATTCTTGTTCCTCACAGTCTAAAAAGCACAAAAACACATTCAATTTTCAAGTAGGAACCCTCCCTGAGGAGATAAACCAATCTGTATCTCACAATTGGCAATAGGACTCAATTCAGAAAGAAAATGTATCTTTAGACACAGTGATCTGATTTACAAAAGAAACACATATTCATGTTTCCCACGGTCTGAAAAAGCCAAAACACATTCAATTTTCAAACACAAACTTTCCCTAGAAAGTTCGACCAGTGCTGTTTTTTATAACTGGACTCAATTCAGACAGAAAATGTAACTTTTTAAACACTGCTCAGATTTGGAAAAGAAACACATATTCTTGTTCCTCACAGTCTGAAAAGTACAAAAACACATTCAATTTTCAAGTACGAACTTTCCCTAGAAAGTTAGACAAAAGCTCTTTTTTATAACTCGACTCAATTCAGGCAGAAAATGTAACTTTTCATACACTGCTCAGATTTGCAAAAGAAACACATATTCTTGTTCCTCACAGTCTGAAAAGTCCAAAAACACATTCAATTTTCAAGTACGAACTTTCCCTGAGGAGATAAACCAATCTGTATCTCACAATTGGCAATAGGACTCAATTCAGACAGAAAATGTAACTTTTCACACACTGCTCAGATTTGCAAAAGAAACACATATTCTTGTTCCTCAAAGTCTGAAAAGCACAAAAACACATTCAATTTTCAAGTACGAACCCTCCCTGAGGAGATAAACCAATCTGTATCTCACAATTGGCAATAGGACTCAATTCAGAAAGAAAATGTATCTTTAGACACAGTGATCTGATTTACAAAAGAAACACATATTCATGTTTCCCACGGTCTGAGAAGGCCAAAACACATTCAATTTTCAAACACAAACTTTCCCTAAAAAGTTAGACCAATGCTGTTTTTTATAACTGGACTCAATTCAGGTAGAAAATATAACTTTTGAAACACTGCTCAGATTTGGAAAAGAAACACATATTCTTGTTCCTCACAGTCTGAAAAGCAAAAAAACACATTCAATTTTCAAGTACGAACTTTCCCGGAGGAGATAAACCAATCGGTATCTCACAATTGGCAATAGGACTCAATCAGACAGAAAATGTATCTTTTCACACACTGCTCAGATTTGCAAAAGAAACACATATTCTTGTTCCTCACAGTCTGAAAAGCAAAAAAACACATTCAATTTTCAAATACGAACTTTCCCTAGAATGTTAGACAAAAGCTCTTTTTTATAACTGGACTCAATTCAGGCAGAAAATGTAACTTTTGAAACACTGCTCAGATTTGCAAAAGAAACACATATTCTTGTTCCACACAGTCTGAAAAGCAAAAAAATACATTCAATTTTCAAGTACGAACTTTCCCTGAGGAGATAAACCAATCGGTATCTCACAATTGGCAATAGGACTCATTTCAGAAAGAAAATGTATCTTTAGACACAGTGATCTGATTTACAAAAGAAGCACATATTCTTGTTCCTCATACTCTGAAAAGCAGAAAAATACATTCAATTTTCAAGTACGAACTTTCCCTGAGGAGATAAACCAATCGGTATCTCACAATTGGCAATAGGACTCAATTCAGAAAGAAAACGTATCTTTAGACACAGTGATCTGATTTACAAAAGAAGCACATATTCTTGTTCCTCATAGTCTGAAAAGCAGAAAAATACATTCAATTTTCAAGTACGAACTTTCCCTGAGGAGATAAACCAATCTGTATCTCACATTTGGCAATAGGACTCAATTCAGAGAGAAAATGTAACTTTTCATACACTGCTGAGATTTGCAAAAGAAACACATATTCTTGTTCCTCACAGGCTGAAAAGTACAAAAACACATTCAATTTTCAAGTACGAACTTTCCCTGAGGAGATAAACCAATCGGTATCTCACAATTGGCAATAGGACTCAATTCAGACAGAAAATGTAACTTTTCACTCACTGCTCAGATTTGCAAAAGAAACACATATTCTTGTTCCTCACAGTCTAAAAAGCACAAAAACACATTCAATTTTCAAGTAGGAACCCTCCCTGAGGAGATAAACCAATCTGTATCTCACAATTGGCAATAGGACTCAATTCAGAAAGAAAATGTATCTTTAGACACAGTGATCTGATTTACAAAAGAAACACATATTCATGTTTCCCACGGTCTGAAAAAGCCAAAACACATTCAATTTTCAAACACAAACTTTCCCTAGAAAGTTCGACCAGTGCTGTTTTTTATAACTGGACTCAATTCAGACAGAAAATGTAACTTTTTAAACACTGCTCAGATTTGGAAAAGAAACACATATTCTTGTTCCTCACAGTCTGAAAAGTACAAAAACACATTCAATTTTCAAGTACGAACTTTCCCTAGAAAGTTAGACAAAAGCTCTTTTTTATAACTCGACTCAATTCAGGCAGAAAATGTAACTTTTCATACACTGCTCAGATTTGCAAAAGAAACACATATTCTTGTTCCTCACAGTCTGAAAAGTCCAAAAACACATTCAATTTTCAAGTACGAACTTTCCCTGAGGAGATAAACCAATCTGTATCTCACAATTGGCAATAGGACTCAATTCAGACAGAAAATGTAACTTTCCATACACTGCTCAGATTAGCAAAAGAAACACATATTCTTGTTCCTCACAGTCAGAAAAGCACAAAAACACATTCAATTTTCAAGTACGAACTTTCCTTGAGGAGATAAACCAATCTGTATCTTACAATAGGCAATAGGTCTCAATTAAGTTAGAAAACGTAACTTTAAACCCAGTGATCCGATTTTCAAAAGAAACATATATTCATGTTTCCCACCGTCTGAAAAGACCAAAAGTCATTCAATTTTCAAACACGAACTTTCCGTAGAAAGTTAGACAAAAGCTCTTTTTTATAACTGGACTCAATTCAGGCAGAAAATGTAACTTTTGAAACACTGCTCAGATTTGGAAAAGAAACACATATTCTTGTTCCTCACAGTCTGAAAAGTCCAAAAACACATTCAATTTTCAAGTACGAACTTTCCCTGAGGAGATAAACCAATCGGTATCTCACAATTGGCAATAGGACTCAATTCAGAGAGAAAATGTAACTTTTCACACACTGCTCAGTTTGCAAAAGAAACACATATTCTTGTTCCTCACAGTCTGAAAAGCAAAAAAACACATTCAATTTTCAAGTACGAACTTTCCGTGAGGAGATAAACCAATCGGTATCACACAATTGGCAATAGGACTCATTTCAGAAAGAAAATGTATCTTTAGACACAGTGATCTGATTTACAAAAGAAGCACATATTCTTGTTCCTCATAGTCTGAAAAGCAGAAAAATACATTCAATTTACAAGTACGAACTTTCCCTGAGGAGATAAACCAATCTGTATCTCACAATTGGCAATAGGACTCAATTCAGAAAGAAAATGTATCTTTAGACACAGTGATCTGATTTACAAAAGAAACACATATTCATGTTTCCCACGGTCTGAAAAAGCCAAAACACATTCAATTTTCAAACACAAACTTTCCCTAGAAAGTTCGACCAGTGCTGTTTTTTATAACTGGACTCAATTCAGACAGAAAATGTAACTTTTTAAACACTGCTCAGATTTGGAAAAGAAACACATATTCTTGTTCCTCACAGTCTGAAAAGTACAAAAACACATTCAATTTTCAAGTACGAACTTTCCCTAGAAAGTTAGACAAAAGCTCTTTTTTATAACACGACTCAATTCAGGCAGAAAATGTAACTTTTGAAACACTGCTCAGATTTGCAAAAGAAACACATATTCTTGTTCCTCACAGTCTGAAAAGCAAAAAAAACACATTCAATTTTCAAGTACGAACTTTCCCTGAGGAGATAAACCAATCGGTATCTCACAATTGGCAATAGGACTCAATTCAGACAGAAAATGTAACATTTCATACACTGCTCAGATTTGCAAAAGAAACACATATTCTTGTTCCTCACAGTCTGAAAAGCAAAAAAACACATTCAATTTTCAAACACGAACTTTCCCTAGAAAGTTAGACAAAAGCTCTTTTTTATAACTGGACTCAATTCAGGCAGAAAATGTAACTTTTGAAACACTGCTCAGATTTGGAAAAGAAACGCATATTCTTGTTCCTCACAGTCTGAAAAGTCCAAAAACACATTCAATTGTCAAGTACGAACTTTCCCTGAGGAGATAAACCAATCTGTATCTTACAATTGGCAATAGGTCTCAATTAAGCTAGAAAACGTAACTTTTAACCCAGTGATCCGATTTTCAAAAGAAACATATATTCATGTTTCCCACCGTCTGAAAAGACCAAAAGTCATTCAATTTTCAAACACGAACTTTCCCTAGAAAGTTAGACAAAAGCTCTTTTTTATAACTGGACTCAATTCAGGCAGAAAATGTAACTTTTGAAACACTGCTCAGATTTGGAAAAGAAACACATATTCTTGTTCCTCACAGTCTGAAAAGTCCAAAAACACATTCAATTTTCAAGTACGAACTTTCCCTGAGGAGATAAACCAATCGGAATCTCACAATTGGCAATAGGACTCAATTCAGAGAGAAAATGTAACTTTTCACACACTGCTGAGATTTGCAAAAGAAACACATATTCTTGTTCCTCACAGGCTGAAAAGTACAAAAACACATTCAATTTTCAAGTACGAACTTTCCCTGAGGAGATAAACCAATCGGTATCTCACAATTGGCAATAGGACTCAATTCAGACAGAAAATGTAACTTTTCACTCACTGCTCAGATTTGCAAAAGAAACACATATTCTTGTTCCTCACAGTCTAAAAAGCACAAAAACACATTCAATTTTCAAGTAGGAACCCTCCCTGAGGAGATAAACCAATCTGTATCTCACAATTGGCAATAGGACTCAATTCAGAAAGAAAATGTATCTTTAGACACAGTGATCTGATTTACAAAAGAAACACATATTCATGTTTCCCACGGTCTGAAAAAGCCAAAACACATTCAATTTTCAAACACAAACTTTCCCTAGAAAGTTCGACCAGTGCTGTTTTTTATAACTGGACTCAATTCAGACAGAAAATGTAACTTTTTAAACACTGCTCAGATTTGGAAAAGAAACACATATTCTTGTTCCTCACAGTCTGAAAAGTACAAAAACACATTCAATTTTCAAGTACGAACTTTCCCTAGAAAGTTAGACAAAAGCTCTTTTTTATAACTGGACTCAATTCAGGCAGAAAATGTAACTTTTCATACACTGCTCAGATTTGCAAAAGAAACACATATTTTTGTTCCTCACAGTCTGAAAAGTCCAAAAACACATTCAATTTTCAAGTACGAACTTTCCCTGAGGAGATAAACCAATCTGTATCTCACAATTGGCAATAGGACTCAATTCAGACAGAAAATGTAACTTTTCACACACTGCTCAGATTTGCAAAAGAAACACATATTCTTGTTCCTCACAGTCTGAAAAGCACAAAAACACATTCAATTTTCAAGTACGAACCCTCCCTGAGGAGATAAACCAATCTGTATCTCACAATTGGCAATAGGACTCAATTCAGAAAGAAAATGTATCTTTAGACACAGTGATCTGATTTACAAAAGAAACACATATTCATGTTTCCCACGGTCTGAGAAGGCCAAAACACATTCAATTTTCAAACACAAACTTTCCCTAAAAAGTTAGACCAATGCTGTTTTTTATAACTGGACTCAATTCAGGTAGAAAATATAACTTTTGAAACACTGCTCAGATTTGGAAAAGAAACACATATTCTTGTTCCTCACAGTCTGAAAAACAAAAAAACACATTCAATTTTCAAATACGAACTTTCCCTAGAATGTTAGACAAAAGCTCTTTTTTATAACTGGACTCAATTCAGGCAGAAAATGTAACTTTTGAAACACTGCTCAGATTTGCAAAAGAAACACATATTCTTGTTCCTCACAGGCTGAAAAGAACAAAAACACATTCAATTTTCAAGTACGAACTTTCCCTGAGGAGATAAACCAATCGGTATCTCACAATTGGCAATAGGACTCAATTCAGACAGAAAATGTAACTTTTCACTCACTGCTCAGATTTGCAAAAGAAACACATATTCTTGTTCCTCACAGTCTAAAAAGCACAAAAACACATTCAATTTTCAAGTAGGAACCCTCCCTGAGGAGATAAACCAATCTGTATCTCACAATTGGCAATAGGACTCAATTCAGAAAGAAAATGTATCTTTAGACACAGTGATCTGATTTACAAAAGAAACACATATTCATGTTTCCCACGGTCTGAAAAAGCCAAAACACATTCAATTTTCAAACACAAACTTTCCCTAGAAAGTTCGACCAGTGCTGTTTTTTATAACTGGACTCAATTCAGACAGAAAATGTAACTTTTTAAACACTGCTCAGATTTGGAAAAGAAACACATATTCTTGTTCCTCACAGTCTGAAAAGTACAAAAACACATTCAATTTTCAAGTACGAACTTTCCCTAGAAAGTTAGACAAAAGCTCTTTTTTATAACTCGACTCAATTCAGGCAGAAAATGTAACTTTTCATACACTGCTCAGATTTGCAAAAGAAACACATATTCTTGTTCCTCACAGTCTGAAAAGTCCAAAAACACATTCAATTTTCAAGTACGAACTTTCCCTGAGGAGATAAACCAATCTGTATCTCACAATTGGCAATAGGACTCAATTCAGACAGAAAATGTAACTTTTCACACACTGCTCAGATTTGCAAAAGAAACACATATTCTTGTTCCTCAAAGTCTGAAAAGCACAAAAACACATTCAATTTTCAAGTACGAACCCTCCCTGAGGAGATAAACCAATCTGTATCTCACAATTGGCAATAGGACTCAATTCAGAAAGAAAATGTATCTTTAGACACAGTGATCTGATTTACAAAAGAAACACATATTCATGTTTCCCACGGTCTGAGAAGGCCAAAACACATTCAATTTTCAAACACAAACTTTCCCTAAAAAGTTAGACCAATGCTGTTTTTTATAACTGGACTCAATTCAGGTAGAAAATATAACTTTTGAAACACTGCTCAGATTTGGAAAAGAAACACATATTCTTGTTCCTCACAGTCTGAAAAGCAAAAAAACACATTCAATTTTCAAGTACGAACTTTCCCGGAGGAGATAAACCAATCGGTATCTCACAATTGGCAATAGGACTCAATCAGACAGAAAATGTATCTTTTCACACACTGCTCAGATTTGCAAAAGAAACACATATTCTTGTTCCTCACAGTCTGAAAAGCAAAAAAACACATTCAATTTTCAAATACGAACTTTCCCTAGAATGTTAGACAAAAGCTCTTTTTTATAACTGGACTCAATTCAGGCAGAAAATGTAACTTTTGAAACACTGCTCAGATTTGCAAAAGAAACACATATTCTTGTTCCACACAGTCTGAAAAGCAAAAAAATACATTCAATTTTCAAGTACGAACTTTCCCTGAGGAGATAAACCAATCGGTATCTCACAATTGGCAATAGGACTCATTTCAGAAAGAAAATGTATCTTTAGACACAGTGATCTGATTTACAAAAGAAGCACATATTCTTGTTCCTCATACTCTGAAAAGCAGAAAAATACATTCAATTTTCAAGTACGAATTTTCCCTGAGGAGATAAACCAATCGGTATCTCACAATTGGCAATAGGACTCAATTCAGAAAGAAAACGTATCTTTAGACACAGTGATCTGATTTACAAAAGAAGCACATATTCTTGTTCCTCATAGTCTGAAAAGCAGAAAAATACATTCAATTTTCAAGTACGAACTTTCCCTGAGGAGATAAACCAATCTGTATCTCACATTTGGCAATAGGACTCAATTCAGAGAGAAAATGTAACTTTTCATACACTGCTGAGATTTGCAAAAGAAACACATATTCTTGTTCCTCACAGGCTGAAAAGTACAAAAACACATTCAATTTTCAAGTACGAACTTTCCCTGAGGAGATAAACCAATCGGTATCTCACAATTGGCAATAGGACTCAATTCAGACAGAAAATGTAACTTTTCACTCACTGCTCAGATTTGCAAAAGAAACACATATTCTTGTTCCTCACAGTCTAAAAAGCACAAAAACACATTCAATTTTCAAGTAGGAACCCTCCCTGAGGAGATAAACCAATCTGTATCTCACAATTGGCAATAGGACTCAATTCAGAAAGAAAATGTATCTTTAGACACAGTGATCTGATTTACAAAAGAAACACATATTCATGTTTCCCACGGTCTGAAAAAGCCAAAACACATTCAATTTTCAAACACAAACTTTCCCTAGAAAGTTCGACCAGTGCTGTTTTTTATAACTGGACTCAATTCAGACAGAAAATGTAACTTTTTAAACACTGCTCAGATTTGGAAAAGAAACACATATTCTTGTTCCTCACAGTCTGAAAAGTACAAAAACACATTCAATTTTCAAGTACGAACTTTCCCTAGAAAGTTAGACAAAAGCTCTTTTTTATAACTCGACTCAATTCAGGCAGAAAATGTAACTTTTCATACACTGCTCAGATTTGCAAAAGAAACACATATTCTTGTTCCTCACAGTCTGAAAAGTCCAAAAACACATTCAATTTTCAAGTACGAACTTTCCCTGAGGAGATAAACCAATCTGTATCTCACAATTGGCAATAGGACTCAATTCAGACAGAAAATGTAACTTTCCATACACTGCTCAGATTAGCAAAAGAAACACATATTCTTGTTCCTCACAGTCAGAAAAGCACAAAAACACATTCAATTTTCAAGTACGAACTTTCCTTGAGGAGATAAACCAATCTGTATCTTACAATAGGCAATAGGTCTCAATTAAGTTAGAAAACGTAACTTTAAACCCAGTGATCCGATTTTCAAAAGAAACATATATTCATGTTTCCCACCGTCTGAAAAGACCAAAAGTCATTCAATTTTCAAACACGAACTTTCCGTAGAAAGTTAGACAAAAGCTCTTTTTTATAACTGGACTCAATTCAGGCAGAAAATGTAACTTTTGAAACACTGCTCAGATTTGGAAAAGAAACACATATTCTTGTTCCTCACAGTCTGAAAAGTCCAAAAACACATTCAATTTTCAAGTACGAACTTTCCCTGAGGAGATAAACCAATCGGTATCTCACAATTGGCAATAGGACTCAATTCAGAGAGAAAATGTAACTTTTCACACACTGCTCAGTTTGCAAAAGAAACACATATTCTTGTTCCTCACAGTCTGAAAAGCAAAAAAACACATTCAATTTTCAAGTACGAACTTTCCGTGAGGAGATAAACCAATCGGTATCACACAATTGGCAATAGGACTCATTTCAGAAAGAAAATGTATCTTTAGACACAGTGATCTGATTTACAAAAGAAGCACATATTCTTGTTCCTCATAGTCTGAAAAGCAGAAAAATACATTCAATTTACAAGTACGAACTTTCCCTGAGGAGATAAACCAATCTGTATCTCACAATTGGCTATAGGACTCAATTCAGAAAGAAAATGTATCTTTAGACACAGTGATCTGATTTACAAAAGAAACACATATTCATGTTTCCCACGGTCTGAAAAAGCCAAAACACATTCAATTTTCAAACACAAACTTTCCCTAGAAAGTTCGACCAGTGTAGTTTTTTATAACTGGACTCAATTCAGACAGAAAATGTAACTTTTTAAACACTGCTCAGATTTGGAAAAGAAACACATATTCTTGTTCCTCACAGTCTGAAAAGTACAAAAACACATTCAATTTTCAAGTACGAACTTTCCCTAGAAAGTTAGACAAAAGCTCTTTTTTATAACACGACTCAATTCAGGCAGAAAATGTAACTTTTGAAACACTGCTCAGATTTGCAAAAGAAACACATATTCTTGTTCCTCACAGTCTGAAAAGCAAAAAAAACACATTCAATTTTCAAGTACGAACTTTCCCTGAGGAGATAAACCAATCGGTATCTCACAATTGGCAATAGGACTCAATTCAGACAGAAAATGTAACATTTCATACACTGCTCAGATTTGCAAAAGAAACACATATTCTTGTTCCTCACAGTCTGAAAAGCAAAAAAACACATTCAATTTTCAAACACGAACTTTCCCTAGAAAGTTAGACAAAAGCTCTTTTTTATACCTGGACTCAATTCAGGCAGAAAATGTAACTTTTGAAACACTGCTCAGATTTGGAAAAGAAACGCATATTCTTGTTCCTCACAGTCTGAAAAGTCCAAAAACACATTTAATTGTCAAGTACGAACTTTCCCTGAGGAGATAAACCAATCTGTATCTTACAATTGGCAATAGGTCTCAATTAAGCTAGAAAACGTAACTTTTAACCCAGTGATCCGATTTTCAAAAGAAACATATATTCATGTTTCCCACCGTCTGAAAAGACCAAAAGTCATTCAATTTTCAAACACGAACTTTCCCTAGAAAGTTAGACAAAAGCTCTTTTTTATAACTGGACTCAATTCAGGCAGAAAATGTAACTTTTCACACACTGCTGAGATTTGCAAAAGAAACACATATTCTTGTTCCTCACAGGCTGAAAAGTACAAAAACACATTCAATTTTCAAGTACGAACTTTCCCTGAGGAGATAAACCAATCGGTATCTCACAATTGGCAATAGGACTCAATTCAGACAGAAAATGTAACTTTTCACTCACTGCTCAGATTTGCAAAAGAAACACATATTCTTGTTCCTCACAGTCTAAAAAGCACAAAAACACATTCAATTTTCAAGTAGGAACCCTCCCTGAGGAGATAAACCAATCTGTATCTCACAATTGGCAATAGGACTCAATTCAGAAAGAAAATGTATCTTTAGACACAGTGATCTGATTTACAAAAGAAACACATATTCATGTTTCCCACGGTCTGAAAAAGCCAAAACACATTCAATTTTCAAACACAAACTTTCCCTAGAAAGTTCGACCAGTGCTGTTTTTTATAACTGGACTCAATTCAGACAGAAAATGTAACTTTTTAAACACTGCTCAGATTTGGAAAAGAAACACATATTCTTGTTCCTCACAGTCTGAAAAGTACAAAAACACATTCAATTTTCAAGTACGAACTTTCCCTAGAAAGTTAGACAAAAGCTCTTTTTTATAACTGGACTCAATTCAGGCAGAAAATGTAACTTTTCATACACTGCTCAGATTTGCAAAAGAAACACATATTTTTGTTCCTCACAGTCTGAAAAGTCCAAAAACACATTCAATTTTCAAGTACGAACTTTCCCTGAGGAGATAAACCAATCTGTATCTCACAATTGGCAATAGGACTCAATTCAGACAGAAAATGTAACTTTTCACACACTGCTCAGATTTGCAAAAGAAACACATATTCTTGTTCCTCACAGTCTGAAAAGCACAAAAACACATTCAATTTTCAAGTACGAACCCTCCCTGAGGAGATAAACCAATCTGTATCTCACAATTGGCAATAGGACTCAATTCAGAAAGAAAATGTATCTTTAGACACAGTGATCTGATTTACAAAAGAAACACATATTCATGTTTCCCACGGTCTGAGAAGGCCAAAACACATTCAATTTTCAAACACAAACTTTCCCTAAAAAGTTAGACCAATGCTGTTTTTTATAACTGGACTCAATTCAGGTAGAAAATATAACTTTTGAAACACTGCTCAGATTTGGAAAAGAAACACATATTCTTGTTCCTCACAGTCTGAAAAACAAAAAAACACATTCAATTTTCAAGTACGAACTTTCCCTAGAAAGTTAGACAAAAGCTCTTTTTTATAACTCGACTCAATTCAGGCAGAAAATGTAACTTTTGAAACACTGCTCAGATTTGCAAAAGAAACACATATTCTTGTTCCTCACAGTCTGAAAAGCAAAAAAAACACATTTAATTTTCAAGTACGAACTTTCCCGGAGGAGATAAACCAATCGGTATCTCACAATTGGCAATAGGACTCAATCAGACAGAAAATGTATCTTTTCACACACTGCTCAGATTTGCAAAAGAAACACATATTCTTGTTCCTCACAGTCTGAAAAGCAAAAAAACACATTCAATTTTCAAATACGAACTTTCCCTAGAATGTTAGACAAAAGCTCTTTTTTATAACTGGACTCAATTCAGGCAGAAAATGTAACTTTTGAAACACTGCTCAGATTTGCAAAAGAAACACATATTCTTGTTCGACACAGTCTGAAAAGCAAAAAAACACATTCAATTTTCAAGTACGAACTTTCCCTGAGGAGATAAACCAATCGGTATCTCACAATTGGCAATAGGACTCAATTCAGACAGAAAATGTAACTTTTCACTCACTGCTCAGATTTGCAAAAGAAACACATATTCTTGTTCCTCACAGTCTAAAAAGCACAAAAACACATTCAATTTTCAAGTAGGAACCCTCCCTGAGGAGATAAACCAATCTGTATCTCACAATTGGCAATAGGACTCAATTCAGAAAGAAAATGTATCTTTAGACACAGTGATCTGATTTACACAAGAAACACATATTCATGTTTCCCACGGTCTGAAAAAGCCAAAACACATTCAATTTTCAAACACAAACTTTCCCTAGAAAGTTCGACCAGTGCTGTTTTTTATAACTGGACTCAATTCAGACAGAAAATGTAACTTTTTAAACACTGCTCAGATTTGGAAAAGAAACACATATTCTTGTTCCTCACAGTCTGAAAAGTACAAAAACACATTCAATTTTCAAGTACGAACTTTCCCTAGAAAGTTAGACAAAAGCTCTTTTTTATAACTCGACTCAATTCAGACAGAAAATGTAACTTTTTAAACACTGCTCAGATTTGGAAAAGAAACACATATTCTTGTTCCTCACAGTCTGAAAAGTACAAAAACACATTCAATTTTCAAGTACGAACTTTCCCTAGAAAGTTAGACAAAAGCTCTTTTTTATAACTCGACTCAATTCAGGCAGAAAATGTAACTTTTCATACACTGCTCAGATTTGCAAAAGAAACACATATTCTTGTTCCTCACAGTCTGAAAAGTCCAAAAACACATTCAATTTTCAAGTACGAACTTTCCCTGAGGAGATAAACCAATCTGTATCTCACAATTGACAATAGGACTCAATTCAGACAGAAAATGTAACTTTTCACACACTGCTCAGATTTGCAAAAGAAACACATATTCTTGTTCCTCAAAGTCTGAAAAGCACAAAAACACATTCAATTTTCAAGTACGAACCCTCCCTGAGGAGATAAACCAATCTGTATCTCACAATTGGCAATAGGACTCAATTCAGAAAGAAAATGTATCTTTAGACACAGTGATCTGATTTACAAAAGAAACACATATTCATGTTTCCCACGGTCTGAGAAGGCCAAAACACATTCAATTTTCAAACACAAACTTTCCCTAAAAAGTTAGACCAATGCTGTTTTTTATAACTGGACTCAATTCAGGTAGAAAATATAACTTTTGAAACACTGCTCAGATTTGGAAAAGAAACACACATTCTTGTTACTCACAGTCTGAAAAGCAAAAAAACACATTCAATTTTCAAGTACGAACTTTCCCGGAGGAGATAAACCAATCGGTATCTCACAATTGGCAATAGGACTCAATCAGACAGAAAATGTATCTTTTCACACACTGCTCAGATTTGCAAAAGAAACACATATTCTTGTCATCACAGTCTGAAAAGCAAAAAAACACATTCAATTTTCAATTACGAACTTTCCCTAGAATGTTAGACAAAAGCTCTTTTTTATAACTGGACTCAATTCAGGCAGAAAATGTAACTTTTGAAACACTGCTCAGATTTGCAAAAGAAACACATATTCTTGTTCCACACAGTCTGAAAAGCAAAAAAACACATTCAATTTTCAAGTACGAACTTTCCCTGAGGAGATAAACCAATCGGTATCTCACAATTGGCAATAGGACTCAATTCAGACAGAAAATGTAACTTTTCATACACTGCTCAGATTTGCAAAAGAAACACATATTCTTGTTCCTCACAGTCTAAAAAGCACAAAAACACATTCAATTTTCAAGTAGGAACCCTCCCTGAGGAGATAAACCAATCTGTATCTCACAATTGGCAATAGGACTCAATTCAGAAAGAAAATGTATCTTTAGACACAGTGATCTGATTTACAAAAGAAACACATATTCATGTTTCCCACGGTCTGAAAAAGCCAAAACACATTCAATTTTCAAACACAAACTTTCCCTAGAAAGTTCGACCAGTGCTGTTTTTTATAACTGGACTCAATTCAGACAGAAAATGTAACTTTTTAAACACTGCTCAGATTTGGAAAAGTAACACATATTCTTGTTCCTCACAGTCTGAAAAGTACAAAAACACATTCAATTTTCAAGTACGAACTTTCCCTAGAAAGTTAGACAAAAGCTCTTTTTTATAACTCGACTCAATTCAGGCAGAAAATGGAACTTTTCATACACTGCTCAGATTTGCAAAAGAAACACATATTCTTGTTCCTCACAGTCTGAAAAGTCCAAAAACACATTCAATTTTCAAGTACGAACTTTCCCTGAGGAGATAAACCAATCTGTATCTCACAATTGGCAATAGGACTCAATTCAGACAGAAAATGTAACTTTTCACACACTGCTCAGATTTGCAAAAGAAACACATATTCTTGTTCCTCACAGTCTGAAAAGCACAAAAACACATTCAATTTTCAAGTACGAACCATCCCTGAGGAGATAAACCAATCTGTATCTCACAATTGGCAATAGGACTCAATTCAGAAAGAAAATGTATCTTTAGACACAGTGATCTGATTTACAAAAGAAACACATATTCATGTTTCCCACGGTCTGAGAAGGCCAAAACACATTCAATTTTCAAACACAAACTTTCCCTAAAAAGTTAGACCAATGCTGTTTTTTATAACTGCACTCAATTCAGGTAGAAAATATAACTTTTGAAACACTGCTCAGATTTGGAAAAGAAACACATATTCTTGTTCCTCACAGTCTGAAAAGCAAAAAAACACATTCAATTTTCAAGTACGAACTTTCCCGGAGGAGATAAACCAATCGGTATCTCACAATTGGCAATAGGACTCAATCAGACAGAAAATGTATCTTTTCACACACTGCTCAGATTTGCAAAAGAAACACATATTCTTGTTCCTCACAGTCTGAAAAGCAAAAAAACACATTCAATTTTCAAATACGAACTTTCCCTAGAATGTTAGACAAAAGCTCTTTTTTATAACTGGACTCAATTCAGGCAGAAAATGTAACTTTTGAAACACTGCTCAGATTTGCAAGAGAAACACATATTCTTGTTCCACACAGTCTGAAAAGCAAAAAAACACATTCAATTTTCAAGTACGAACTTTCCCTGAGGAGATAAACCAATCTGTATCTCACAATTGGCAATAGGACTCAATTCAGACAGAAAATGTAACTTTTCATACACTGCTCAGATTTGCAAAAGAAACACATATTCTTGTTCCTCACAGTCAGAAAAGCACAAAAACACATTCAATTTTCAAGTACGAACTTTCCGTGAGGAGATAAACCAATCGGTATCTCACAATTGGCAATAGGACTCATTTCAGAAAGAAAATGTATCTTTAGACACAGTGATCTGATTTACAAAAGAAGCACATATTCTTGTTCCTCATACTCTGAAAAGCAGAAAAATACATTCAATTTTCAAGTACGAACTTTCCCTGAGGAGATAAACCAATCTGTATCTCACAATTGGCAATAGGACTCAATTCAGAAAGAAAATGTATCTTTAGACACAGTGATCTGATTTACAAAAGAAACACATATTCATGTTTCCCACGGTCTGAAAAAGCCAAAACACATTCAATTTTCAAACACAAACTTTCCCTAGAAAGTTCGACCAGTGCTGTTTTTTATAACTGGACTCAATTCAGACAGAAAATGTAACTTTTTAAACACTGCTCAGATTTGGAAAAGAAACACATATTCTTGTTCCTCACAGTCTGAAAAGTACAAAAACACATTCAATTTTCAAGTACGAACTTTCCCTAGAAAGTTAGACACAAGCTCTTTTTTATAACTCGACTCAATTCAGGCAGAAAATATAACTTTTGAAACACTGCTCAGATTTGCAAAAGAAACACATATTCTTGTTCCTCACAGTCTGAAAAGTACAAAAACACATTCAATTTTCAAGTACAAACTTTCCCTGAGGAGATAAACCAATCGGTATCTCACAATTGGCAATAGGACTCAATTCAGACAGAAAATGTAACTTTTCACACACTGCTCAGATTTGCCAAAGAAACACATATTCTTGTTCCTCACAGTCTAAAAAGCACAAAAACACATTCAATTTTCAAGTAGGAACCCTCCCTGAGGAGATAAACCAATCTGTATCTCACAATTGGCAATAGGACTCAATTCAGAAAGAAAATGTATCTTTAGACACAGTGATCTGATTTACAAAAGAAACACATATTCATGTTTCCCACGGTCTGAGAAAGCCAAAACACATTCAATTTTCAAACACAAACTTTCCCTAAAAAGTTAGACCAATGCTGTTTTTTATAACTGGACTCAATTCAGGTAGAAAATATAACTTTTGAAACACTGCTCAGATTTGGAAAAGAAACACACATTCTTGTTACTCACAGTCTGAAAAGCAAAAAAACACATTCAATTTTCAAGTACGAACTTTCCCGGAGGAGATAAACCAATCGGTATCTCACAATTGGCAATAGGACTCAATCAGACAGAAAATGTATCTTTTCACACACTGCTCAGATTTGCAAAAGAAACACATATTCTTGTCATCACAGTCTGAAAAGCAAAAAAACACATTCAATTTTCAATTACGAACTTTCCCTAGAATGTTAGACAAAAGCTCTTTTTTATAACTGGACTCAATTCAGGCAGAAAATGTAACTTTTGAAACACTGCTCAGATTTGCAAAAGAAACACATATTCTTGTTCCACACAGTCTGAAAAGCAAAAAAACACATTCAATTTTCAAGTACGAACTTTCCCTGAGGAGATAAACCAATCGGTATCTCACAATTGGCAATAGGACTCAATTCAGACAGAAAATGTAACTTTTCATACACTGCTCAGATTTGCAAAAGAAACACATATTCTTGTTCCTCACAGTCTAAAAAGCACAAAAACACATTCAATTTTCAAGTAGGAACCCTCCCTGAGGAGATAAACCAATCTGTATCTCACAATTGGCAATAGGACTCAATTCAGAAAGAAAATGTATCTTTAGACACAGTGATCTGATTTACAAAAGAAACACATATTCATGTTTCCCACGGTCTGAAAAAGCCAAAACACATTCAATTTTCAAACACAAACTTTCCCTAGAAAGTTCGACCAGTGCTGTTTTTTATAACTGGACTCAATTCAGACAGAAAATGTAACTTTTTAAACACTGCTCAGATTTGGAAAAGTAACACATATTCTTGTTCCTCACAGTCTGAAAAGTACAAAAACACATTCAATTTTCAAGTACGAACTTTCCCTAGAAAGTTAGACAAAAGCTCTTTTTTATAACTCGACTCAATTCAGGCAGAAAATGGAACTTTTCATACACTGCTCAGATTTGCAAAAGAAACACATATTCTTGTTCCTCACAGTCTGAAAAGTCCAAAAACACATTCAATTTTCAAGTACGAACTTTCCCTGAGGAGATAAACCAATCTGTATCTCACAATTGGCAATAGGACTCAATTCAGACAGAAAATGTAACTTTTCACACACTGCTCAGATTTGCAAAAGAAACACATATTCTTGTTCCTCACAGTCTGAAAAGCACAAAAACACATTCAATTTTCAAGTACGAACCATCCCTGAGGAGATAAACCAATCTGTATCTCACAATTGGCAATAGGACTCAATTCAGAAAGAAAATGTATCTTTAGACACAGTGATCTGATTTACAAAAGAAACACATATTCATGTTTCCCACGGTCTGAGAAGGCCAAAACACATTCAATTTTCAAACACAAACTTTCCCTAAAAAGTTAGACCAATGCTGTTTTTTATAACTGCACTCAATTCAGGTAGAAAATATAACTTTTGAAACACTGCTCAGATTTGGAAAAGAAACACATATTCTTGTTCCTCACAGTCTGAAAAGCAAAAAAACACATTCAATTTTCAAGTACGAACTTTCCCGGAGGAGATAAACCAATCGGTATCTCACAATTGGCAATAGGACTCAATCAGACAGAAAATGTATCTTTTCACACACTGCTCAGATTTGCAAAAGAAACACATATTCTTGTTCCTCACAGTCTGAAAAGCAAAAAAACACATTCAATTTTCAAATACGAACTTTCCCTAGAATGTTAGACAAAAGCTCTTTTTTATAACTGGACTCAATTCAGGCAGAAAATGTAACTTTTGAAACACTGCTCAGATTTGCAAGAGAAACACATATTCTTGTTCCACACAGTCTGAAAAGCAAAAAAACACATTCAATTTTCAAGTACGAACTTTCCCTGAGGAGATAAACCAATCTGTATCTCACAATTGGCAATAGGACTCAATTCAGACAGAAAATGTAACTTTTCATACACTGCTCAGATTTGCAAAAGAAACACATATTCTTGTTCCTCACAGTCAGAAAAGCACAAAAACACATTCAATTTTCAAGTACGAACTTTCCGTGAGGAGATAAACCAATCGGTATCTCACAATTGGCAATAGGACTCATTTCAGAAAGAAAATGTATCTTTAGACACAGTGATCTGATTTACAAAAGAAGCACATATTCTTGTTCCTCATACTCTGAAAAGCAGAAAAATACATTCAATTTTCAAGTACGAACTTTCCCTGAGGAGATAAACCAATCTGTATCTCACAATTGGCAATAGGACTCAATTCAGAAAGAAAATGTATCTTTAGACACAGTGATCTGATTTACAAAAGAAACACATATTCATGTTTCCCACGGTCTGAAAAAGCCAAAACACATTCAATTTTCAAACACAAACTTTCCCTAGAAAGTTCGACCAGTGCTGTTTTTTATAACTGGACTCAATTCAGACAGAAAATGTAACTTTTTAAACACTGCTCAGATTTGGAAAAGAAACACATATTCTTGTTCCTCACAGTCTGAAAAGTACAAAAACACATTCAATTTTCAAGTACGAACTTTCCCTAGAAAGTTAGACACAAGCTCTTTTTTATAACTCGACTCAATTCAGGCAGAAAATATAACTTTTGAAACACTGCTCAGATTTGCAAAAGAAACACATATTCTTGTTCCTCACAGTCTGAAAAGTACAAAAACACATTCAATTTTCAAGTACAAACTTTCCCTGAGGAGATAAACCAATCGGTATCTCACAATTGGCAATAGGACTCAATTCAGACAGAAAATGTAACTTTTCACACACTGCTCAGATTTGCCAAAGAAACACATATTCTTGTTCCTCACAGTCTAAAAAGCACAAAAACACATTCAATTTTCAAGTAGGAACCCTCCCTGAGGAGATAAACCAATCTGTATCTCACAATTGGCAATAGGACTCAATTCAGAAAGAAAATGTATCTTTAGACACAGTGATCTGATTTACAAAAGAAACACATATTCATGTTTCCCACGGTCTGAGAAAGCCAAAACACATTCAATTTTCAAACACAAACTTTCCCTAAAAAGTTAGACCAATGCTGTTTTTTATAACTGGACTCAATTCAGGTAGAAAATATAACTTTTGAAACACTGCTCAGATTTGGAAAAGAAACATATATCCTTGTTCCTCACAGTCTGAAAAACAAAAAAACACATTCAATTTTCAAGTACGAACTTTCCCTGAGGAGATAAACCAATCGGTATCTCACAATTGGCAATAGGACTCAATCAGACAGAAAATGTAACTTTTCACACACTGCTCAGATTTGCAAAAGAAACACATATTCTTGTTCCTCACAGTCTGAAAAGCAAAAAAACACATTCAATTTTCAAATACGAACTTTCCCTAGAAAGTTAGACAAAAGCTCTTTTTTATAACTGGACTCAATTCAGGCAGAAAATGTAACTTTTGAAACACTGCTCAGATTTGCAAAAGAAACACATATTCTTGTTCCTCACAGTCTGAAAAGCAAAAAAACACATTCAATTTTCAAGTACGAACTTTCCCTGAGGAGATAAACCAATCGGTATCTCACAATTGGCAATAGGACTCAATTCAGGCAGAAAATGTAACTTTTCATACACTGCTCAGATTTGCAAAAGAAACACATATTCTTGTTCCTCACAGTCTGAAAAGCAAAAAAAAACACATTCAACTTTCAAGTACGAACTTTCCCTGAGGAGATAAACCAATCGGTATCTCACAATTGGCAATAGGACTCATTTCAGAAAGAAAATGTATCTTTAGACACAGTGATCTGATTTACAAAAGAAGCACATATTCTTGTTCCTCATACTCTGAAAAGCAGAAAAATACATTCAATTTTCAAGTACGAACTTTCCCTGAGGAGATAAACCAATCGGTATCTCACAATTGGCAATAGGACTCAATTCAGAAAGAAAACGTATCTTTAGACACAGTGATCTGATTTACAAAAGAAGCACATATTCTTGTTCCTCATAGTCTGAAAAGCAGAAAAATACATTCAATTTTCAAGTACGAACTTTCCCTGAGGAGATAAACCAATCTGTATCTCACATTTGGCAATAGGACTCAATTCAGAGAGAAAATGTAACTTTTCACACACTGCTGAGATTTGCAAAAGAAACACATATTCTTGTTCCTCACAGGCTGAAAAGTACAAAAACACATTCAATTTTCAAGTACGAACTTTCCCTGAGGAGATAAACCAATCGGTATCTCACAATTGGCAATAGGACTCAATTCAGACAGAAAATGTAACTTTTCACTCACTGCTCAGATTTGCAAAAGAAACACATATTCTTGTTCCTCACAGTCTAAAAAGCACAAAAACACATTCAATTTTCAAGTAGGAACCCTCCCTGAGGAGATAAACCAATCTGTATCTCACAATTGGCAATAGGACTCAATTCAGAAAGAAAATGTATCTTTAGACACAGTGATCTGATTTACAAAAGAAACACATATTCATGTTTCCCACGGTCTGAAAAAGCCAAAACACATTCAATTTTCAAACACAAACTTTCCCTAGAAAGTTCGACCAGTGCTGTTTTTTATAACTGGACTCAATTCAGACAGAAAATGTAACTTTTTAAACACTGCTCAGATTTGGAAAAGTAACACATATTCTTGTTCCTCACAGTCTGAAAAGTACAAAAACACATTCAATTTTCAAGTACGAACTTTCCCTAGAAAGTTAGACAAAAGCTCTTTTTTATAACTCGACTCAATTCAGGCAGAAAATGGAACTTTTCATACACTGCTCAGATTTGCAAAAGAAACACATATTCTTGTTCCTCACAGTCTGAAAAGTCCAAAAACACATTCAATTTTCAAGTACGAACTTTCCCTGAGGAGATAAACCAATCTGTATCTCACAATTGGCAATAGGACTCAATTCAGACAGAAAATGTAACTTTTCACACACTGCTCAGATTTGCAAAAGAAACACATATTCTTGTTCCTCACAGTCTGAAAAGCACAAAAACACATTCAATTTTCAAGTACGAACCCTCCCTGAGGAGATAAACCAATCTGTATCTCACAATTGGCAATAGGACTCAATTCAGAAAGAAAATGTATCTTTAGACACAGTGATCTGATTTACAAAAGAAACACATATTCATGTTTCCCACGGTCTGAGAAGGCCAAAACACATTCAATTTTCAAACACAAACTTTCCCTAAAAAGTTAGACCAATGCTGTTTTTTATAACTGGACTCAATTCAGGTAGAAAATATAACTTTTGAAACACTGCTCAGATTTGGAAAAGAAACACATATTCTTGTTCCTCACAGTCTGAAAAGCAAAAAAACACATTCAATTTTCAAGTACGAACTTTCCCGGAGGAGATAAACCAATCGGTATCTCACAATTGGCAATAGGACTCAATCAGACAGAAAATGTATCTTTTCACACACTGCTCAGATTTGCAAAAGAAACACATATTCTTGTTCCTCACAGTCTGAAAAGCAAAAAAACACATTCAATTTTCAAATACGAACTTTCCCTAGAATGTTAGACAAAAGCTCTTTTTTATAACTGGACTCAATTCAGGCAGAAAATGTAACTTTTGAAACACTGCTCAGATTTGCAAGAGAAACACATATTCTTGTTCCACACAGTCTGAAAAGCAAAAAAACACATTCAATTTTCAAGTACGAACTTTCCCTGAGGAGATAAACCAATCGGTATCTCACAATTGGCAATAGGACTCAATTCAGACAGAAAATGTAACTTTTCATACACTGCTCAGATTTGCAAAAGAAACACATATTCTTGTTCCTCACAGTCAGAAAAGCACAAAAACACATTCAATTTTCAAGTACGAACTTTCCGTGAGGAGATAAACCAATCGGTATCTCACAATTGGCAATAGGACTCATTTCAGAAAGAAAATGTATCTTTAGACACAGTGATCTGATTTACAAAAGAAGCACATATTCTTGTTCCTCATACTCTGAAAAGCAGAAAAATACATTCAATTTTCAAGTACGAACTTTCCCTGAGGAGATAAACCAATCTGTATCTCACAATTGGCAATAGGACTCAATTCAGAAAGAAAATGTATCTTTAGACACAGTGATCTGATTTACAAAAGAAACACATATTCATGTTTCCCACGGTCTGAAAAAGCCAAAACACATTCAATTTTCAAACACAAACTTTCCCTAGAAAGTTCGACCAGTGCTGTTTTTTATAACTGGACTCAATTCAGACAGAAAATGTAACTTTTTAAACACTGCTCAGATTTGGAAAAGAAACACATATTCTTGTTCCTCACAGTCTGAAAAGTACAAAAACACATTCAATTTTCAAGTACGAACTTTCCCTAGAAAGTTAGACACAAGCTCTTTTTTATAACTCGACTCAATTCAGGCAGAAAATATAACTTTTGAAACACTGCTCAGATTTGCAAAAGAAACACATATTCTTGTTCCTCACAGTCTGAAAAGTACAAAAACACATTCAATTTTCAAGTACGAACTTTCCCTGAGGAGATAAACCAATCGGTATCTCACAATTGGCAATAGGACTCAATTCAGACAGAAAATGTAACTTTTCACACACTGCTCAGATTTGCCAAAGAAACACATATTCTTGTTCCTCACAGTCTAAAAAGCACAAAAACACATTCAATTTTCAAGTAGGAACCCTCCCTGAGGAGATAAACCAATCTGTATCTCACAATTGGCAATAGGACTCAATTCAGAAAGAAAATGTATCTTTAGACACAGTGATCTGATTTACAAAAGAAACACATATTCATGTTTCCCACGGTCTGAGAAAGCCAAAACACATTCAATTTTCAAACACAAACTTTCCCTAAAAAGTTAGACCAATGCTGTTTTTTATAACTGGACTCAATTCAGGTAGAAAATATAACTTTTGAAACACTGCTCAGATTTGGAAAAGAAACATATATCCTTGTTCCTCACAGTCTGAAAAGCAAAAAAACACATTCAATTTTCAAGTACGAACTTTCCCTGAGGAGATAAACCAATCGGTATCTCACAATTGGCAATAGGACTCAATTCAGGCAGAAAATGTAACTTTTCATACACTGCTCAGATTTGCAAAAGAAACACATATTCTTGTTCCTCACAGTCTGAAAAGCAAAAAAAAACACATTCAACTTTCAAGTACGAACTTTCCCTGAGGAGATAAACCAATCGGTATCTCACAATTGGCAATAGGACTCATTTCAGAAAGAAAATGTATCTTTAGACACAGTGATCTGATTTACAAAAGAAGAACATATTCTTGTTCCTCATAGTCTGAAAAGCAGAAAAATACATTCAATTTTCAAGTACGAACTTTCCCTGAGGAGATAAACCAATCTGTATCTCACATTTGGCAATAGGACTCAATTCAGAAAGAAAATGTATCTTTAGACACAGTGATCTGATTTACAAAAGAAACACATATTCATGTTTCCCACGGTCTGAAAAAGCCAAAACACATTCAATTTTCAAACACAAACTTTCCCTAGAAAGTTCGACCAGTGCTGTTTTTTATAACTGGACTCAATTCAGACAGAAAATGTAACTTTGTAAACACTGCTCAGATTTGGAAAAGAAACACATATTCTTGTTCCTCACAGTCTGAAAAGTACAAGAACACATTCAATTTTCAAGTACGAACTTTCCCTAGAAAGTTAGACAAAAGCTCTTTTTTATAACTCGACTCAATTCAGGCAGAAAATGTAACTTTTGAAACACTGCTCAGATTTGCAAAAGAAACACATATTCTTGTTCCTCACAGTCTGAAAAGCAAAAAAACCACATTTAATTTTCAAGTACGAACTTTCCCTGAGGAGATAAACCAATCGGTATCTCACAATTGGCAATAGGACTCAATTCAGACAGAAAATGTAACTTTGTAAACACTGCTCAGATTTGGAAAAGAAACACATATTCTTGTTCCTCACAGTCTGAAAAGCAAAAAAACACATTCAATTTTCAAACTCGAACTTTCCCTAGAAAGTTAGACAAAAGCTCTTTTTTATAACTGGACTCAATTCAGGCAGAAAATGTAACTTTTGAAACACTGCTCAGATTTGGAAAAGAAACACATATTCTTGTTCCTCACAGTCTGAAAAGTCCAAAAACACATTCAATTTCCAAGTACGAACTTTCCCTGAGGAGATAAACCATTCTGTATCTCACAATTGGCAATAGGACTCAATTCAGAAAGAAAATGTATCTTTAGACACAGTGATCTGATTTACAAAAGAAACACATATTCATGTTTCCCACGGTCTGAAAAAGCCAAAACACATTCAATTTTCAAACACAAACTTTCCCTAGAAAGTTCGACCAGTGCTGTTTTTTATAACTGGACTCAATTCAGACAGAAAATGTAACTTTTTAAACACTGCTCAGATTTGGAAAAGAAACACATATTCTTGTTCCTCACAGTCTGAAAAGTACAAAAACACATTCAATTTTCAAGTACGAACTTTCCCTAGAAAGTTAGACACAAGCTCTTTTTTATAACTCGACTCAATTCAGGCAGAAAATATAACTTTTGAAACACTGCTCAGATTTGCAAAAGAAACACATATTCTTGTTCCTCACAGTCTGAAAAGTACAAAAACACATTCAATTTTCAAGTACGAACTTTCCCTGAGGAGATAAACCAATCGGTATCTCACAATTGGCAATAGGACTCAATTCAGACAGAAAATGTAACTTTTCACACACTGCTCAGATTTGCCAAAGAAACACATATTCTTGTTCCTCACAGTCTAAAAAGCACAAAAACACATTCAATTTTCAAGTAGGAACCCTCCCTGAGGAGATAAACCAATCGGTATCTCACAATTGGCAATAGGACTCAATTCAGAAAGAAAATGTATCTTTAGACACAGTGATCTGATTTACAAAAGAAACACATATTCATGTTTCCCACGGTCTGAGAAAGCCAAAACACATTCAATTTTCAAACACAAACTTTCCCTAAAAAGTTAGACCAATGCTGTTTTTTATAACTGGACTCAATTCAGGTAGAAAATATAACTTTTGAAACACTGCTCAGATTTGGAAAAGAAACATATATCCTTGTTCCTCACAGTCTGAAAAGCAAAAAAAAACACATTCAACTTTCAAGTACGAACTTTCCCTGAGGAGATAAACCAATCTGTATCTCACAATTGGCAATAGGACTCAATTCAGACAGAAAATGTAACTTTTCACACACTGCTCAGATTTGCCAAAGAAACACATATTCTTGTTCCTCACAGTCTAAAAAGCACAAAAACACATTCAATTTTCAAGTAGGAACCCTCCCTGAGGAGATAAACCAATCTGTATCTCACAATTGGCAATAGGACTCAATTCAGAAAGAAAATGTATCTTTAGACACAGTGATCTGATTTACAAAAGAAACACATATTCATGTTTCCCACGGTCTGAGAAGGCCAAAACACATTCAATTTTCAAACACAAACTTTCCCTAAAAAGTTAGACCAATGCTGTTTTTTATAACTGGACTCAATTCAGGTAGAAAATATAACTTTTGAAACACTGCTCAGATTTGGAAAAGAAACACATATTCTTGTTCCTCACAGTCTGAAAAGCAAAAAAACACATTCAATTTTCAAGTACGAACTTTCCCGGAGGAGATAAACCAATCGGTATCTCACAATTGGCAATAGGACTCAATCAGACAGAAAATGTATCTTTTCACACACTGCTCAGATTTGCAAAAGAAACACATATTCTTGTTCCTCACAGTCTGAAAAGCAAAAAAACACATTCAATTTTCAAATACGAACTTTCCCTAGAATGTTAGACAAAAGCTCTTTTTTATAACTGGACTCAATTCAGGCAGAAAATGTAACTTTTGAAACACTGCTCAGATTTGCAAGAGAAACACATATTCTTGTTCCACACAGTCTGAAAAGCAAAAAAACACATTCAATTTTCAAGTACGAACTTTCCCTGAGGAGATAAACCAATCGGTATCTCACAATTGGCAATAGGACTCAATTCAGACAGAAAATGTAACTTTTCATACACTGCTCAGATTTGCAAAAGAAACACATATTCTTGTTCCTCACAGTCAGAAAAGCACAAAAACACATTCAATTTTCAAGTACGAACTTTCCGTGAGGAGATAAACCAATCGGTATCTCACAATTGGCAATAGGACTCATTTCAGAAAGAAAATGTATCTTTAGACACAGTGATCTGATTTACAAAAGAAGCACATATTCTTGTTCCTCATACTCTGAAAAGCAGAAAAATACATTCAATTTTCAAGTACGAACTTTCCCTGAGGAGATAAACCAATCTGTATCTCACAATTGGCAATAGGACTCAATTCAGAAAGAAAATGTATCTTTAGACACAGTGATCTGATTTACAAAAGAAACACATATTCATGTTTCCCACGGTCTGAAAAAGCCAAAACACATTCAATTTTCAAACACAAACTTTCCCTAGAAAGTTCGACCAGTGCTGTTTTTTATAACTGGACTCAATTCAGACAGAAAATGTAACTTTTTAAACACTGCTCAGATTTGGAAAAGAAACACATATTCTTGTTCCTCACAGTCTGAAAAGTACAAAAACACATTCAATTTTCAAGTACGAACTTTCCCTAGAAAGTTAGACACAAGCTCTTTTTTATAACTCGACTCAATTCAGGCAGAAAATATAACTTTTGAAACACTGCTCAGATTTGCAAAAGAAACACATATTCTTGTTCCTCACAGTCTGAAAAGTACAAAAACACATTCAATTTTCAAGTACGAACTTTCCCTGAGGAGATAAACCAATCGGTATCTCACAATTGGCAATAGGACTCAATTCAGACAGAAAATGTAACTTTTCACACACTGCTCAGATTTGCCAAAGAAACACATATTCTTGTTCCTCACAGTCTAAAAAGCACAAAAACACATTCAATTTTCAAGTAGGAACCCTCCCTGAGGAGATAAACCAATCTGTATCTCACAATTGGCAATAGGACTCAATTCAGAAAGAAAATGTATCTTTAGACACAGTGATCTGATTTACAAAAGAAACACATATTCATGTTTCCCACGGTCTGAGAAAGCCAAAACACATTCAATTTTCAAACACAAACTTTCCCTAAAAAGTTAGACCAATGCTGTTTTTTATAACTGGACTCAATTCAGGTAGAAAATATAACTTTTGAAACACTGCTCAGATTTGGAAAAGAAACATATATCCTTGTTCCTCACAGTCTGAAAAGCAAAAAAACACATTCAATTTTCAAGTACGAACTTTCCCTGAGGAGATAAACCAATCGGTATCTCACAATTGGCAATAGGACTCAATTCAGGCAGAAAATGTAACTTTTCATACACTGCTCAGATTTGCAAAAGAAACACATATTCTTGTTCCTCACAGTCTGAAAAGCAAAAAAAAACACATTCAACTTTCAAGTACGAACTTTCCCTGAGGAGATAAACCAATCGGTATCTCACAATTGGCAATAGGACTCATTTCAGAAAGAAAATGTATCTTTAGACACAGTGATCTGATTTACAAAAGAAGAACATATTCTTGTTCCTCATAGTCTGAAAAGCAGAAAAATACATTCAATTTTCAAGTACGAACTTTCCCTGAGGAGATAAACCAATCTGTATCTCACATTTGGCAATAGGACTCAATTCAGAAAGAAAATGTATCTTTAGACACAGTGATCTGATTTACAAAAGAAACACATATTCATGTTTCCCACGGTCTGAAAAAGCCAAAACACATTCAATTTTCAAACACAAACTTTCCCTAGAAAGTTCGACCAGTGCTGTTTTTTATAACTGGACTCAATTCAGACAGAAAATGTAACTTTGTAAACACTGCTCAGATTTGGAAAAGAAACACATATTCTTGTTCCTCACAGTCTGAAAAGTACAAGAACACATTCAATTTTCAAGTACGAACTTTCCCTAGAAAGTTAGACAAAAGCTCTTTTTTATAACTCGACTCAATTCAGGCAGAAAATGTAACTTTTGAAACACTGCTCAGATTTGCAAAAGAAACACATATTCTTGTTCCTCACAGTCTGAAAAGCAAAAAAACCACATTTAATTTTCAAGTACGAACTTTCCCTGAGGAGATAAACCAATCGGTATCTCACAATTGGCAATAGGACTCAATTCAGACAGAAAATGTAACTTTGTAAACACTGCTCAGATTTGGAAAAGAAACACATATTCTTGTTCCTCACAGTCTGAAAAGCAAAAAAACACATTCAATTTTCAAACACGAACTTTCCCTAGAAAGTTAGACAAAAGCTCTTTTTTATAACTGGACTCAATTCAGGCAGAAAATGTAACTTTTGAAACACTGCTCAGATTTGGAAAAGAAACACATATTCTTGTTCCTCACAGTCTGAAAAGTCCAAAAACACATTCAATTTCCAAGTACGAACTTTCCCTGAGGAGATAAACCATTCTGTATCTCACAATTGGCAATAGGACTCAATTCAGAAAGAAAATGTATCTTTAGACACAGTGATCTGATTTACAAAAGAAACACATATTCATGTTTCCCACGGTCTGAAAAAGCCAAAACACATTCAATTTTCAAACACAAACTTTCCCTAGAAAGTTCGACCAGTGCTGTTTTTTATAACTGGACTCAATTCAGACAGAAAATGTAACTTTTTAAACACTGCTCAGATTTGGAAAAGAAACACATATTCTTGTTCCTCACAGTCTGAAAAGTACAAAAACACATTCAATTTTCAAGTACGAACTTTCCCTAGAAAGTTAGACACAAGCTCTTTTTTATAACTCGACTCAATTCAGGCAGAAAATATAACTTTTGAAACACTGCTCAGATTTGCAAAAGAAACACATATTCTTGTTCCTCACAGTCTGAAAAGTACAAAAACACATTCAATTTTCAAGTACGAACTTTCCCTGAGGAGATAAACCAATCGGTATCTCACAATTGGCAATAGGACTCAATTCAGACAGAAAATGTAACTTTTCACACACTGCTCAGATTTGCCAAAGAAACACATATTCTTGTTCCTCACAGTCTAAAAAGCACAAAAACACATTCAATTTTCAAGTAGGAACCCTCCCTGAGGAGATAAACCAATCGGTATCTCACAATTGGCAATAGGACTCAATTCAGAAAGAAAATGTATCTTTAGACACAGTGATCTGATTTACAAAAGAAACACATATTCATGTTTCCCACGGTCTGAGAAAGCCAAAACACATTCAATTTTCAAACACAAACTTTCCCTAAAAAGTTAGACCAATGCTGTTTTTTATAACTGGACTCAATTCAGGTAGAAAATATAACTTTTGAAACACTGCTCAGATTTGGAAAAGAAACATATATCCTTGTTCCTCACAGTCTGAAAAGCAAAAAAAAACACATTCAACTTTCAAGTACGAACTTTCCCTGAGGAGATAAACCAATCGGTATCTCACAATTGGCAATAGGACTCATTTCAGAAAGAAAATGTATCTTTAGACACAGTGATCTGATTTACAAAAGAAGAACATATTCTTGTTCCTCATAGTCTGAAAAGCAGAAAAATACATTCAATTTTCAAGTACGAACTTTCCCTGAGGAGATAAACCAATCTGTATCTCACATTTGGCAATAGGACTCAATTCAGAAAGAAAATGTATCTTTAGACACAGTGATCTGATTTACAAAAGAAACACATATTCATGTTTCCCACGGTCTGAAAAAACAAAACACATTCAATTTTCAAACACAAACTTTCCCTAGAAAGTTCGACCAGTGCTGTTTTTTATAACTGGACTCAATTCAGACAGAAAATGTAACTTTGTAAACACTGCTCAGATTTGGAAAAGAAACACATATTCTTGTTCCTCACAGTCTGAAAAGTACAAGAACACATTCAATTTTCAAGTACGAACTTTCCCTAGAAAGTTAGACAAAAGCTCTTTTTTATAACTCGACTCAATTCAGGCAGAAAATGTAACTTTTGAAACACTGCTCAGATTTGCAAAAGAAACACATATTCTTGTTCCTCACAGTCTGAAAAGCAAAAAAACCACATTTAATTTTCAAGTACGAACTTTCCCTGAGGAGATAAACCGATCGGTATCTCACAATTGGCAATAGGACTCAATTCAGACAGAAAATGTAACTTTGTAAACACTGCTCAGATTTGGAAAAGAAACACATATTCTTGTTCCTCACAGTCTGAAAAGCAAAAAAACACATTCAATTTTCAAACACGAACTTTCCCTAGAAAGTTAGACAAAAGCTCTTTTTTATAACTGGACTCAATTCAGGCAGAAAATGTAACTTTTGAAACACTGCTCAGATTTGGAAAAGAAACACATATTCTTGTTCCTCACAGTCTGAAAAGTCCAAAAACACATTCAATTTTCAAGTACGAACTTTCCCTGAGGAGATAAACCAATCTGTATCTCACAATTGGCAATAGGACTCAATTCAGAAAGAAAATGTATCTTTAGACACAGTGATCTGATTTACAAAAGAAACACATATTCATGTTTCCCACGGTCTGAAAAAGCCAAAACACATTCAATTTTCAAACACAAACTTTCCCTAGAAAGTTCGACCAGTGCTGTTTTTTATAACTGGACTCAATTCAGACAGAAAATGTAACTTTTTAAACACTGCTCAGATTTGGAAAAGAAACACATATTCTTGTTCCTCACAGTCTGAAAAGTACAAAAACACATTCAATTTTCAAGTACGAACTTTCCCTAGAAAGTTAGACACAAGCTCTTTTTTATAACTCGACTCAATTCAGGCAGAAAATATAACTTTTGAAACACTGCTCAGATTTGCAAAAGAAACACATATTCTTGTTCCTCACAGTCTGAAAAGTACAAAAACACATTCAATTTTCAAGTACGAACTTTCCCTGAGGAGATAAACCAATCGGTATCTCACAATTGGCAATAGGACTCAATTCAGACAGAAAATGTAACTTTTCACACACTGCTCAGATTTGCCAAAGAAACACATATTCTTGTTCCTCACAGTCTAAAAAGCACAAAAACACATTCAATTTTCAAGTAGGAACCCTCCCTGAGGAGATAAACCAATCGGTATCTCACAATTGGCAATAGGACTCAATTCAGAAAGAAAATGTATCTTTAGACACAGTGATCTGATTTACAAAAGAAACACATATTCATGTTTCCCACGGTCTGAGAAAGCCAAAACACATTCAATTTTCAAACACAAACTTTCCCTAAAAAGTTAGACCAATGCTGTTTTTTATAACTGGACTCAATTCAGGTAGAAAATATAACTTTTGAAACACTGCTCAGATTTGGAAAAGAAACATATATCCTTGTTCCTCACAGTCTGAAAAACAAAAAAACACATTCAATTTTCAAGTACAAACTTTCCCTGAGGAGATAAACCAATCGGTATCTCACAATTGGCAATAGGACTCAATCAGACAGAAAATGTAACTTTTCACACACTGCTCAGATTTGCAAAAGAAACACATATTCTTGTTCCTCACAGTCTGAAAAGCAAAAAAAACTATCAATTTTCAAATACGAACTTTCCCTAGAAAGTTAGACAAAAGCTCTTTTTTATAACTGGACTCAATTCAGGCAGAAAATGTAACTTTTGAAACACTGCTCAGATTTGCAAAAGAAACACATATTCTTGTTCCTCACAGTCTGAAAAGCAAAAAAACACATTCAATTTTCAAGTACAAACTTTCCCTGAGGAGATAAACCAATCGGTATCTCACAATTGGCAATAGGACTCAATTCAGGCAGAAAATGTAACTTTTCATACACTGCTCAGATTTGCAAAAGAAACACATATTCTTGTTCCTCACAGTCTGAAAAGCAAAAAAAACACATTCAACTTTCAAGTACGAACTTTCCCTGAGGAGATAAACCAATCGGTATCTCACAATTGGCAATAGGACTCAATTCAGACAGAAAATGTAACTTTTCATACACTGCTCAGATTTGCAAAAGAAACACATATTCTTGTTCCTCACAGTCAGAAAAGCACAAAAACACATTCAATTTTCAAGTACGAACTTTCCGTGAGGAGATAAACCAATCGGTATCTCACAATTGGCAATAGGACTCATTTCAGAAAGAAAATGTATCTTTAGACACAGTGATCTGATTTACAAAAGAAGAACATATTCTTGTTCCTCATAGTCTGAAAAGCAGAAAAATACATTCAATTTTCAAGTACGAACTTTCCCTGAGGAGATAAACCAATCTGTATCTCACATTTGGCAATAGGACTCAATTCAGAAAGAAAATGTATCTTTAGACACAGTGATCTGATTTACAAAAGAAACACATATTCATGTTTCCCACGGTCTGAAAAAGCCAAAACACATTCAATTTTCAAACACAAACTTTCCCTAGAAAGTTCGACCAGTGCTGTTTTTTATAACTGGACTCAATTCAGACAGAAAATGTAACTTTGTAAACACTGCTCAGATTTGGAAAAGAAACACATATTCTTGTTCCTCACAGTCTGAAAAGTACAAAAACACATTCAATTTTCAAGTACGAACTTTCCCTAGAAAGTTAGACAAAAGCTCTTTTTTATAACTCGACTCAATTCAGACAGCAAATGTAACTTTTGAAACACTGCTCAGATTTGCAAAAGAAACACATATTCTTGTTCCTCACAGTCTTGAAAGCAAAAAAACCACATTTAATTTTCAAGTACGAACTTTCCCTGAGGAGATAAACCGATCGGTATCTCACAATTGGCAATAGGACTCAATTCAGACAGAAAATGTAACTTTGTAAACACTGCTCAGATTTGGAAAAGAAACACATATTCTTGTTCCTCACAGTCTGAAAAGCAAAAAAACACATTCAATTTTCAAACACGAACTTTCCCTAGAAAGTTAGACAAAAGCTCTTTTTTATAACTGGACTCAATTCAGGCAGAAAATGTAACTTTTGAAACACTGCTCAGATTTGGAAAAGAAACACATATTCTTGTTCCTCACAGTCTGAAAAGTCCAAAAACACATTCAATTTTCAAGTACGAACTTTCCCTGAGGAGATAAACCAATCTGTATCTCACAATTGGCAATAGGACTCAATTCAGACAGAAAATGTAACTTTTCACACACTGCTCAGATTTGCAAAAGAAACACATATTCTTGTTCCTCACAGTCTGAAAAGCACAAAAACACATTCAATTTTCAAGTACGAACCCTCCCTGAGGAGATAAACCAATCTGTATCTCACAATTGGCAATAGGACTCAATTCAGAAAGAAAATGTATCTTTAGACACAGTGATCTGATTTACAAAAGAAACACATATTCATGATTCCCACGGTCTGAGAAGGCCAAAACACATTCAATTTTCAAACACAAACTTTCCCTAAAAAGTTAGACCAATGCTGTTTTTTATAACTGGACTCAATTCAGGTAGAAAATATAACTTTTGAAACACTGCTCAGATTTGGAAAAGAAACACATATTCTTGTTCCTCACAGTCTGAAAAGCAAAAAAACACATTCAATTTTCAAGTACGAACTTTCCCTGAGGAGATAAACCAATCTGTATCTCACAATTGGCAATAGGACTCAATTCAGACAGAAAATGTAACTTTTCACACACTGCTCAGATTTGCAAAAGAAACACATATTCTTGTTCCTCACAGTCTGAAAAGCAAAAAAACACATTCAATTTTCAAATACGAACTTTCCCTAGAAAGTTAGACAAAAGCTCTTTTTTATAACTGGACTCAATTCAGGCAGAAAATGTAACTTTTGAAACACTGCTCAGATTTGGAAAAGAAACACATATTCTTGTTCCTCACAGTCTGAAAAGCAAAAAAACACATTCAATTTTCAAGTACGAACTTTCCCTGAGGAGATAAACCAATCGGTATCTCACAATTGGCAATAGGACTCAATTCAGAAAGAAAACGTATCTTTAGAGACAGTGATCTGATTTACAAAAGAAGCACATATTCTTGTTCCTCATAGTCTGAAAAGCAGAAAAATACATTCAATTTTCAAGTACGAACTTTCCCTGAGGAGATAAACCAATCTGTATCTCACAATTGGCAATAGGACTCAATTCAGAAAGAAAATGTATCTTTAGACACAGTGATCTGATTTACAAAAGAAACACATATTCATGTTTCCCACGGTCTGAGAAAGCCAAAACACATTCAATTTTCAAACACAAACTTTCCCTAGAAAGTTCGACCAGTGTTGTTTTTTATAACTGGGCTAAATTCAGACAGAAAATGTAACTTTTTAAACACTGCTCAGATTTGGAAAAGAAACACATATTCTTGTTCCTCACAGTCTGAAAAGTACAAAAACACATTCAATTTTCAAGTACGAACTTTCCCTGAGGAGATAAACCAATCGGTATCTCACAATTGGCAATAGGACTCAATTCAGGCAGAAAATGTAACTTTTCACACACTGCTCAGTTTGCAAAAGAAACACATATTCTTGTTCCTCACAGTCTGAAAAGCAAAAAAACACATTCAATATTCAAGTACGAACTTTCCGTGAGGAGATAAACCAATCGGTATCTCACAATTGGCAATAGGACTCAATTCAGAAAGAAAATGTATCTTTAGACACAGTGATCTGATTTACAAAAGAAGCACATATTCTTGTTCCTCATAGTCTGAAAAGCAGAAAAATACATTCAATTTTCAAGTACGAACTTTCCCTAGAAAGTTCGACCAGTGCTGTTTTTTATAACTGGACTCAATTCAGACAGAAAATTTAACTTTTTAAACACTGCTCAGATTTGGAAAAGAAACACAGATTCTTGTTCCTCACAGTCTGAAAAGTACAAAAAGACATTCAATTTTCAAGTACGAACTTTCCCTGAGGAGATAAACCAATCGGTATCTCACAATTGGCAATAGGACTCAATTCAGAAAGAAAATGTATCTTTAGACACAGTGATCTGATTTACAAAAGAAACACATATTCATGTTCCTCATAGTCTGAAAAGCAGAAAAATACATTCAATTTTCAAGTACGAACTTTCCCTGAGGAGATAAACCAATCTGTATCTCACAATTGGCAATAGGACTCAATTCAGAAAGAAAATGTATCTTTAGACACAGTGATCTGATTTACAAAAGAAACACATATTCATGTTTCCAACGGTCTGAGAAAGCCAAAACACATTCAATTTTCAAACACAAACTTTCCCTAGAAAGTTCGACCAGTGCTGTTTTTTATAACTGGACTCAATTCAGACAGAAAATGTAACTTTTTAAACACTGCTCAGATTTGGAAAAGAAACACATATTCTTGTTCCTCACAGTCTGAAAAGTACAAAAAGACATTCAATTTTCAAGTACGAACTTTCCCTGAGGAGATAAACCAATCGGTATCTCACAATTGGCAATAGGACTCAATTCAGACAGAAAATGTAACTTTCCATACACTGCTCAGATTAGCAAAAGAAACACATATTCTTGTTCCTCACAGTCAGAAAAGCACAAAAACACATTCCATTTTCAAGTACGAACTTTCCTTGAGGAGATAAACCAATCTGTATCTTACAATTGGCAATAGGTCTCAATTAAGCTAGAAAACGTAACTTTAAACCCAGTGATCCGATTTTCAAAAGAAACATATATTCATGTTTCCCACCGTCTGAAAAGACCAAAAGTCATTCAATTTTCAAACACGAACTTTCCCTAGAAAGTTAGACAAAAGCTCTTTTTTATAACTGGACTCAATTCAGGCAGAAAATGTAACTTTTGAAACACTGCTCAGATTTGGAAAAGAAACACATATTCTTGTTCCTCACAGTCTGAAAAGTCCAAAAACACATTCAATTTTCAAGTACGAACTTTCCCTGAGGAGATAAACCAATCGGTATCTCACAATTGGCAATAGGACTCAATTCAGAGAGAAAATGTAACTTTTCACACACTGCTCAGATTTGCAAAAGAAACACATATTCTTGTTCCTCACAGTCTGAAAAGCAAAAAAACACATTCAATTTTCAAGTACGAACTTTCCCTAGAAAGTTCGACCAGTGCTGTTTTTTATAACTGGACTCAATTCAGACAGAAAATGTAACTTTTTAAACTCTGCTCAGATTTGGAAAAGAAACACATATTCTTGTTCCTCACCGTCTGAAAAGTACAAAAACACATTCAATTTTCAAGTACGAACTTTCCCTGAGGAGATAAACCAATCGGTATCTCACAATTGGCAAAAGGACTCAATCAGACAGAAAATGTAACTTTTCACACACTGCTCAGATTTGCAAAAGAAACACATAATCTTGTTCCTCACAGGCTGAAAAGCAAAAAAACACATTCAATTTTCAAGTACGAACTTTCCCTGAGGAGATAAACCAAACGGTATCTCACAATTGGCAATAGGACTCAATTCAGACAGAAAATGTAACTTTTCACACACTGCTCAGATTTGCCAAAGAAACACATATTCTTGTTCCTCACAGTCTAAAAAGCACAAAAACACATTCAATTTTCAAGTAGGAACCCTCCCTGAGGAGATAAACCAATCTGTATCTCACAATTGGCAATAGGACTCAATTCAGAAAGAAAATGTATCTTTAGACACAGTGATCTGATTTACAAAAGAAACACATATTCATGTTTCCCACGGTCTGAGAAAGCCAAAAGACATTCAATTTTCAAACACAAACTTTCCCTAAAAAGTTAGACCAATGCTGTTTTTTATAACTGGACTCAATTCAGGTAGAAAATATAACTTTTGAAATACTGCTCAGATTTGGAAAAGAAACATATATCCTTGTTCCTCACAGTCTGAAAAAGAAAAAAACACATTCAATTTTCAAGTACGAACTTTCCCTAGAAAGTTAGACAAAAGCTCTTTTTTATAACTGGACTCAATTCAGGCAGAAAATGTAACTTTTGAAACACTGCTCAGATTTGCAAAAGAAACACATATTCTTGTTCCTCACAGTCTGAAAAGCAAAAAAACACATTCAATTTTCAAGTACGAACTTTCCCTGAGGAGATAAACCAATCGGTATCTCACAATTGGCAATAGGACTCAATTCAGGCAGAAAATGTAACTTTTCATACACTGCTCAGATTTGCAAAAGAAACACATATTCTTGTTCCTCACAGTCTGAAAAGCAAAAAAACACATTCAACTTTCAAGTACGAACTTTCCCTGAGGAGATAAACCAATCGGTATCTCACAATTGGCAATAGGACTCAATTCAGACAGAAAATGTAACTTTTTAAACACTGCTCAGATTTGGAAAAGAAACACATATTCTTGTTCCTCACAGTCTGAAAAGTACAAAAACACATTCAATTTTCAAGTACGAACTTTCCCTGAGGAGATAAACCAAACGGTATCTCACAATTGGCAATAGGACTCAATTCAGGCAGAAAATGTAACTTTTCACACACTGCTCAGTTTGCAAAAGAAACACATATTCTTGTTCCTCACAGTCTGAAAAGCAAAAAAACACATTCAATATTCAAGTACGAACTTTCCGTGAGGAGATAAACCAATCGGTATCTCACAATTGGCAATAGGACTCAATTCAGAAAGAAAATGTATCTTTAGACACAGTGATCTGATTTACAAAAGAAGCACATATTCTTGTTCCTCATAGTCTGAAAAGCAGAAAAATACATTCAATTTTCAAGTACGAACTTTCCCTAGAAAGTTCGACCAGTGCTGTTTTTTATAACTGGACTCAATTCAGACAGAAAATTTAACTTTTTAAACACTGCTCAGATTTGGAAAAGAAACACAGATTCTTGTTCCTCACAGTCTGAAAAGTACAAAAAGACATTCAATTTTCAAGTACGAACTTTCCCTGAGGAGATAAACCAATCGGTATCTCACAATTGGCAATAGGACTCAATTCAGAAAGAAAATGTATCTTTAGACACAGTGATCTGATTTACAAAAGAAACACATATTCATGTTTCCCACGGTCTGAGAAAGCCAAAAGACATTCAATTTTCAAACACAAACTTTCCCTAAAAAGTTAGACCAATGCTGTTTTTTATAACTGGACTCAATTCAGGTAGAAAATATAACTTTTGAAATACTGCTCAGATTTGGAAAAGAAACATATATCCTTGTTCCTCACAGTCTGAAAAAGAAAAAAACACATTCAATTTTCAAGTACGAACTTTCCCTAGAAAGTTAGACAAAAGCTCTTTTTTATAACTGGACTCAATTCAGGCAGAAAATGTAACTTTTGAAACACTGCTCAGATTTGCAAAAGAAACACATATTCTTGTTCCTCACAGTCTGAAAAGCAAAAAAACACATTCAATTTTCAAGTACGAACTTTCCCTGAGGAGATAAACCAATCGGTATCTCACAATTGGCAATAGGACTCAATTCAGGCAGAAAATGTAACTTTTCATACACTGCTCAGATTTGCAAAAGAAACACATATTCTTGTTCCTCACAGTCTGAAAAGCAAAAAAACACATTCAACTTTCAAGTACGAACTTTCCCTGAGGAGATAAACCAATCGGTATCTCACAATTGGCAATAGGACTCAATTCAGACAGAAAATGTAACTTTTTAAACACTGCTCAGATTTGGAAAAGAAACACATATTCTTGTTCCTCACAGTCTGAAAAGTACAAAAACACATTCAATTTTCAAGTACGAACTTTCCCTGAGGAGATAAACCAAACGGTATCTCACAATTGGCAATAGGACTCAATTCAGGCAGAAAATGTAACTTTTCACACACTGCTCAGTTTGCAAAAGAAACACATATTCTTGTTCCTCACAGTCTGAAAAGCAAAAAAACACATTCAATATTCAAGTACGAACTTTCCGTGAGGAGATAAACCAATCGGTATCTCACAATTGGCAATAGGACTCAATTCAGAAAGAAAATGTATCTTTAGACACAGTGATCTGATTTACAAAAGAAGCACATATTCTTGTTCCTCATAGTCTGAAAAGCAGAAAAATACATTCAATTTTCAAGTACGAACTTTCCCTAGAAAGTTCGACCAGTGCTGTTTTTTATAACTGGACTCAATTCAGACAGAAAATTTAACTTTTTAAACACTGCTCAGATTTGGAAAAGAAACACATATTCTTGTTCCTCACAGTCTGAAAAGTACAAAAAGACATTCAATTTTCAAGTACGAACTTTCCCTGAGGAGATAAACCAATCGGTATCTCACAATTGGCAATAGGACTCAATTCAGAAAGAAAATGTATCTTTAGACACAGTGATCTGATTTACAAAAGAAGCACATATTCTTGTTCCTCATAGTCTGAAAAGCAGAAAAATACATTCAATTTTCAAGTACGAACTTTCCCTAGAAAGTTCGACCAGTGCTGTTTTTTATAACTGGACTCAATTCAGACAGAAAATTTAACTTTTTAAACACTGCTCAGATTTGGAAAAGAAACACAGATTCTTGTTCCTCACAGTCTGAAAAGTACAAAAAGACATTCAATTTTCAAGTACGAACTTTCCCTGAGGAGATAAACCAATCTGTATCTCACAATTGGCAATAGGACTCAATTCAGAAAGAAAATGTATCTTTAGACACAGTGATCTGATTTACAAAAGAAACACATATTCATGTTTCCCACGGTCTGAGAAAGCCAAAACACATTCAATTTTCAAACACAAACTTTCCCTAGAAAGTTCGACCAGTGCTGTTTTTTATAACTGGACTCAATTCAGACAGAAAATGTAACTTTTTAAACACTGCTCAGATTTGGAAAAGAAACACATATTCTTGTTCCTCACAGTCTGAAAAGTACAAAAAGACATTCAATTTTCAAGTACGAACTTTCCCTGAGGAGATAAACCAATCGGTATCTCACAATTGGCAATAGGACTCAATTCAGACAGAAAATGTAACTTTCCATACACTGCTCAGATTAGCAAAAGAAACACATATTCTTGTTCCTCACAGTCAGAAAAGCACAAAAACACATTCAATTTTCAAGTACGAACTTTCCTTGAGGAGATAAACCAATCTGTATCTTACAATTGGCAATAGGTCTCAATTAAGCTAGAAAACGTAACTTTAAACCCAGTGATCCGATTTTCAAAAGAAACATATATTCATGTTTCCCACCGTCTGAAAAGACCAAAAGTCATTCAATTTTCAAACACGAACTTTCCCTAGAAAGTTAGACAAAAGCTCTTTTTTATAACTGGACTCAATTCAGGCAGAAAATGTAACTTTTGAAACACTGCTCAGATTTGGAAAAGAAACACATATTCTTGTTCCTCACACTGAAAAGTCCAAAAACACATTCAATTTTCAAGTACGAACTTTCCCTGAGGAGATAAACCAATCGGTATCTCACAATTGGCAATAGGACTCAATTCAGAGAGAAAATGTAACTTTTCACACACTGCTCAGATTTGCAAAAGAAAGACATATTCTTGTTCCTCACAGTCTGAAAAGTACAAAAACACATTCAATTTTCAAGTACGAACTTTCCCTGAGGAGATAAACCAATCGGTATCTCACAATTGGCAATAGGACTCAATCAGACAGAAAATGTAACTTTTCACACACTGCTCAGATTTGCAAAAGAAACATATATTCTTGTTCCTCACAGTCTGAAAAGCAAAAAAACACATTCAATTTTCAAGTACGAACTTTCCCTAGAAAGTTCGACCAGTGCTGTTTTTTATAACTGGACTCAATTCAGACAGAAAATGTAACTTTTTAAACTCTGCTCAGATTTGGAAAAGAAACACATATTCTTGTTCCTCACCGTCTGAAAAGTACAAAAACACATTCAATTTTCAAGTACGAACTTTCCCTGAGGAGATAAACCAATCGGTATCTCACAATTGGCAATAGGACTCAATCAGACAGAAAATGTAACTTTTCACACACTGCTCAGATTTGCAAAAGAAACACATAATCTTGTTCCTCACAGGCTGAAAAGCAAAAAAACACATTCAATTTTCAAGTACGAACTTTCCCTGAGGAGATAAACCAAACGGTATCTCACAATTGGCAATAGGACTCAATTCAGACAGAAAATGTAACTTTTCACACACTGCTCAGATTTGCCAAAGAAACACATATTCTTGTTCCTCACAGTCTAAAAAGCACAAAAACACATTCAATTTTCAAGTAGGAACCCTCCCTGAGGAGATAAACCAATCTGTATCTCACAATTGGCAATAGGACTCAATTCAGAAAGAAAATGTATCTTTAGACACAGTGATCTGATTTACAAAAGAAACACATATTCATGTTTCCCACGGTCTGAGAAAGCCAAAAGACATTCAATTTTCAAACACAAACTTTCCCTAAAAAGTTAGACCAATGCTGTTTTTTATAACTGGACTCAATTCAGGTAGAAAATATAACTTTTGAAATACTGCTCAGATTTGGAAAAGAAACATATATCCTTGTTCCTCACAGTCTGAAAAAGAAAAAAACACATTCAACTTTCAAGTACGAACTTTCCCAGAGAAGATAAACCAATCGGTATCTCACAATTGGCAATAGGACTCAATTCAGACAGAAAATGTAACTTTTTAAACACTGCTCAGATTTGGAAAAGAAACACATATTCTTGTTCCTCACAGTCTGAAAAGTACAAAAACACATTCAATTTTCAAGTACGAACTTTCCCTGAGGAGATAAACCAAACGGTATCTCACAATTGGCAATAGGACTCAATTCAGGCAGAAAATGTAACTTTTCACACACTGCTCAGTTTGCAAAAGAAACACATATTCTTGTTCCTCACAGTCTGAAAAGCAAAAAAACACATTCAATATTCAAGTACGAACTTTCCGTGAGGAGATAAACCAATCGGTATCTCACAATTGGCAATAGGACTCAATTCAGAAAGAAAATGTATCTTTAGACACAGTGATCTGATTTACAAAAGAAGCACATATTCTTGTTCCTCATAGTCTGAAAAGCAGAAAAATACATTCAATTTTCAAGTACGAACTTTCCCTAGAAAGTTCGACCAGTGCTGTTTTTTATAACTGGACTCAATTCAGACAGAAAATTTAACTTTTTAAACACTGCTCAGATTTGGAAAAGAAACACAGATTCTTGTTCCTCACAGTCTGAAAAGTACAAAAAGACATTCAATTTTCAAGTACGAACTTTCCCTGAGGAGATAAACCAATCGGTATCTCACAATTGGCAATAGGACTCAATTCAGAAAGAAAATGTATCTTTAGACACAGTGATCTGATTTACAAAAGAAGCAAATATTCTTGTTCCTCATAGTCTGAAAAGCAGAAAAATACATTCAATTTTCAAGTACGAACTTTCCCTGAGGAGATAAACCAATCTGTATCTCACAATTGGCAATAGGACTCAATTCAGCAAGAAAATGTATCTTTAGACACAGTGATCTGATTTACAAAAGAAACACATATTCATGTTTCCAACGGTCTGAGAAAGCCAAAACACATTCAATTTTCAAACACAAACTTTCCCTAGAAAGTTCGACCAGTGCTGTTTTTTATAACTGGACTCAATTCAGACAGAAAATGTAACTTTTTAAACACTGCTCAGATTTGGAAAAGAAACACATATTCTTGTTCCTCACAGTCTGAAAAGTACAAAAAGACATTCAATTTTCAAGTACGAACTTTCCCTGAGGAGATAAACCAATCGGTATCTCACAATTGGCAATAGGACTCAATTCAGACAGAAAATGTAACTTTCCATACACTGCTCAGATTAGCAAAAGAAACACATATTCTTGTTCCTCACAGTCAGAAAAGCACAAAAACACATTCCATTTTCAAGTACGAACTTTCCTTGAGGAGATAAACCAATCTGTATCTTACAATTGGCAATAGGTCTCAATTAAGCTAGAAAACGTAACTTTAAACCCAGTGATCCGATTTTCAAAAGAAACATATATTCATGTTTCCCACCGTCTGAAAAGACCAAAAGTCATTCAATTTTCAAACACGAACTTTCCCTAGAAAGTTAGACAAAAGCTCTTTTTTATAACTGGACTCAATTCAGGCAGAAAATGTAACTTTTGAAACACTGCTCAGATTTGGAAAAGAAACACATATTCTTGTTCCTCACAGTCTGAAAAGTCCAAAAACACATTCAATTTTCAAGTACGAACTTTCCCTGAGGAGATAAACCAATCGGTATCTCACAATTGGCAATAGGACTCAATTCAGAGAGAAAATGTAACTTTTCACACACTGCTCAGATTTGCAAAAGAAACACATATTCTTGTTCCTCACAGTCTGAAAAGCAAAAAAACACATTCAATTTTCAAGTACGAACTTTCCCTAGAAAGTTCGACCAGTGCTGTTTTTTATAACTGGACTCAATTCAGACAGAAAATGTAACTTTTTAAACTCTGCTCAGATTTGGAAAAGAAACACATATTCTTGTTCCTCACCGTCTGAAAAGTACAAAAACACATTCAATTTTCAAGTACGAACTTTCCCTGAGGAGATAAACCAATCGGTATCTCACAATTGGCAATAGGACTCAATCAGACAGAAAATGTAACTTTTCACACACTGCTCAGATTTGCAAAAGAAACACATAATCTTGTTCCTCACAGGCTGAAAAGCAAAAAAACACATTCAATTTTCAAGTACGAACTTTCCCTGAGGAGATAAACCAAACGGTATCTCACAATTGGCAATAGGACTCAATTCAGACAGAAAATGTAACTTTTCACACACTGCTCAGATTTGCCAAAGAAACACATATTCTTGTTCCTCACAGTCTAAAAAGCACAAAAACACATTCAATTTTCAAGTAGGAACCCTCCCTGAGGAGATAAACCAATCTGTATCTCACAATTGGCAATAGGACTCAATTCAGAAAGAAAATGTATCTTTAGACACAGTGATCTGATTTACAAAAGAAACACATATTCATGTTTCCCACGGTCTGAGAAAGCCAAAAGACATTCAATTTTCAAACACAAACTTTCCCTAAAAAGTTAGACCAATGCTGTTTTTTATAACTGGACTCAATTCAGGTAGAAAATATAACTTTTGAAATACTGCTCAGATTTGGAAAAGAAACATATATCCTTGTTCCTCACAGTCTGAAAAAGAAAAAAACACATTCAATTTTCAAGTACGAACTTTCCCTAGAAAGTTAGACAAAAGCTCTTTTTTATAACTGGACTCAATTCAGGCAGAAAATGTAACTTTTGAAACACTGCTCAGATTTGCAAAAGAAACACATATTCTTGTTCCTCACAGTCTGAAAAGCAAAAAAACACATTCAATTTTCAAGTACGAACTTTCCCTGAGGAGATAAACCAATCGGTATCTCACAATTGGCAATAGGACTCAATTCAGGCAGAAAATGTAACTTTTCATACACTGCTCAGATTTGCAAAAGAAACACATATTCTTGTTCCTCACAGTCTGAAAAGCAAAAAAACACATTCAACTTTCAAGTACGAACTTTCCCTGAGGAGATAAACCAATCGGTATCTCACAATTGGCAATAGGACTCAATTCAGACAGAAAATGTAACTTTTTAAACACTGCTCAGATTTGGAAAAGAAACACATATTCTTGTTCCTCACAGTCTGAAAAGTACAAAAACACATTCAATTTTCAAGTACGAACTTTCCCTGAGGAGATAAACCAAACGGTATCTCACAATTGGCAATAGGACTCAATTCAGGCAGAAAATGTAACTTTTCACACACTGCTCAGTTTGCAAAAGAAACACATATTCTTGTTCCTCACAGTCTGAAAAGCAAAAAAACACATTCAATATTCAAGTACGAACTTTCCGTGAGGAGATAAACCAATCGGTATCTCACAATTGGCAATAGGACTCAATTCAGAAAGAAAATGTATCTTTAGACACAGTGATCTGATTTACAAAAGAAGCACATATTCTTGTTCCTCATAGTCTGAAAAGCAGAAAAATACATTCAATTTTCAAGTACGAACTTTCCCTAGAAAGTTCGACCAGTGCTGTTTTTTATAACTGGACTCAATTCAGACAGAAAATGTAACTTTTTAAACACTGCTCAGATTTGGAAAAGAAACACAGATTCTTGTTCCTCACAGTCTAAAAAGTACAAAAAGACATTCAATTTTCAAGTACGAACTTTCCCTGAGGAGATAAACCAATCGGTATCTCACAATTGGCAATAGGACTCAATTCAGAAAGAAAATGTATCTTTAGACACAGTGATCTGATTTACAAAAGAAGCACATATTCTTGTTCCTCATAGTCTGAAAAGCAGAAAAATACATTCAATTTTCAAGTACGAACTTTCCCTAGAAAGTTCGACCAGTGCTGTTTTTTATAACTGGACTCAATTCAGACAGAAAATTTAACTTTTTAAACACTGCTCAGATTTGGAAAAGAAACACATATTCTTGTTCCTCACAGTCTGAAAAGTACAAAAAGACATTCAATTTTCAAGTACGAACTTTCCCTGAGGAGATAAACCAATCGGTATCTCACAATTGGCAATAGGACTCAATTCAGACAGAAAATGTAACTTTCCATACACTGCTCAGATTAGCAAAAGAAACACATATTCTTGTTCCTCACAGTCAGAAAAGCACAAAAACACATTCAATTTTCAAGTACGAACTTTCCTTGAGGAGATAAACCAATCTGTATCTTACAATTGGCAATAGGTCTCAATTAAGCTAGAAAACGTAACTTTAAACCCAGTGATCCGATTTTCAAAAGAAACATATATTCATGTTTCCCACCGTCTGAAAAGACCAAAAGTCATTCAATTTTCAAACACGAACTTTCCCTAGAAAGTTAGACAAAAGCTCTTTTTTATAACTGGACTCAATTCAGGCAGAAAATGTAACTTTTGAAACACTGCTCAGATTTGGAAAAGAAACACATATTCTTGTTCCTCACACTGAAAAGTCCAAAAACACATTCAATTTTCAAGTACGAACTTTCCCTGAGGAGATAAACCAATCGGTATCTCACAATTGGCAATAGGACTCAATTCAGAGAGAAAATGTAACTTTTCACACACTGCTCAGATTTGCAAAAGAAAGACATATTCTTGTTCCTCACAGTCTGAAAAGTACAAAAACACATTCAATTTTCAAGTACGAACTTTCCCTGAGGAGATAAACCAATCGGTATCTCACAATTGGCAATAGGACTCAATCAGACAGAAAATGTAACTTTTCACACACTGCTCAGATTTGCAAAAGAAACACATATTCTTGTTCCTCACAGTCTGAAAAGCAAAAAAACACATTCAATTTTCAAGTACGAACTTTCCCTAGAAAGTTCGACCAGTGCTGTTTTTTATAACTGGACTCAATTCAGACAGAAAATGTAACTTTTTAAACTCTGCTCAGATTTGGAAAAGAAACACATATTCTTGTTCCTCACCGTCTGAAAAGTACAAAAACACATTCAATTTTCAAGTACGAACTTTCCCTGAGGAGATAAACCAATCGGTATCTCACAATTGGCAATAGGACTCAATCAGACAGAAAATGTAACTTTTCACACACTGCTCAGATTTGCAAAAGAAACACATAATCTTGTTCCTCACAGGCTGAAAAGCAAAAAAACACATTCAATTTTCAAGTACGAACTTTCCCTGAGGAGATAAACCAAACGGTATCTCACAATTGGCAATAGGACTCAATTCAGACAGAAAATGTAACTTTTCACACACTGCTCAGATTTGCCAAAGAAACACATATTCTTGTTCCTCACAGTCTAAAAAGCACAAAAACACATTCAATTTTCAAGTAGGAACCCTCCCTGAGGAGATAAACCAATCTGTATCTCACAATTGGCAATAGGACTCAATTCAGAAAGAAAATGTATCTTTAGACACAGTGATCTGATTTACAAAAGAAACACATATTCATGTTTCCCACGGTCTGAGAAAGCCAAAAGACATTCAATTTTCAAACACAAACTTTCCCTAAAAAGTTAGACCAATGCTGTTTTTTATAACTGGACTCAATTCAGGTAGAAAATATAACTTTTGAAATACTGCTCAGATTTGGAAAAGAAACATATATCCTTGTTCCTCACAGTCTGAAAAAGAAAAAAACACATTCAACTTTCAAGTACGAACTTTCCCAGAGAAGATAAACCAATCGGTATCTCACAATTGGCAATAGGACTCAATTCAGACAGAAAATGTAACTTTTTAAACACTGCTCAGATTTGGAAAAGAAACACATATTCTTGTTCCTCACAGTCTGAAAAGTACAAAAACACATTCAATTTTCAAGTACGAACTTTCCCTGAGGAGATAAACCAAACGGTATCTCACAATTGGCAATAGGACTCAATTCAGGCAGAAAATGTAACTTTTCACACACTGCTCAGTTTGCAAAAGAAACACATATTCTTGTTCCTCACAGTCTGAAAAGCAAAAAAACACATTCAATATTCAAGTACGAACTTTCCGTGAGGAGATAAACCAATCGGTATCTCACAATTGGCAATAGGACTCAATTCAGAAAGAAAATGTATCTTTAGACACAGTGATCTGATTTACAAAAGAAGCACATATTCTTGTTCCTCATAGTCTGAAAAGCAGAAAAATACATTCAATTTTCAAGTACGAACTTTCCCTAGAAAGTTCGACCAGTGCTGTTTTTTATAACTGGACTCAATTCAGACAGAAAATTTAACTTTTTAAACACTGCTCAGATTTGGAAAAGAAACACAGATTCTTGTTCCTCACAGTCTGAAAAGTACAAAAAGACATTCAATTTTCAAGTACGAACTTTCCCTGAGGAGATAAACCAATCGGTATCTCACAATTGGCAATAGGACTCAATTCAGAAAGAAAATGTATCTTTAGACACAGTGATCTGATTTACAAAAGAAGCAAATATTCTTGTTCCTCATAGTCTGAAAAGCAGAAAAATACATTCAATTTTCAAGTACGAACTTTCCCTGAGGAGATAAACCAATCTGTATCTCACAATTGGCAATAGGACTCAATTCAGAAAGAAAATGTATCTTTAGACACAGTGATCTGATTTACAAAAGAAACACATATTCATGTTTCCAACGGTCTGAGAAAGCCAAAACACATTCAATTTTCAAACACAAACTTTCCCTAGAAAGTTCGACCAGTGCTGTTTTTTATAACTGGACTCAATTCAGACAGAAAATGTAACTTTTTAAACACTGCTCAGATTTGGAAAAGAAACACATATTCTTGTTCCTCACAGTCTGAAAAGTACAAAAAGACATTCAATTTTCAAGTACGAACTTTCCCTGAGGAGATAAACCAATCGGTATCTCACAATTGGCAATAGGACTCAATTCAGACAGAAAATGTAACTTTCCATACACTGCTCAGATTAGCAAAAGAAACACATATTCTTGTTCCTCACAGTCAGAAAAGCACAAAAACACATTCAATTTTCAAGTACGAACTTTCCTTGAGGAGATAAACCAATCTGTATCTTACAATTGGCAATAGGTCTCAATTAAGCTAGAAAACGTAACTTTAAACCCAGTGATCCGATTTTCAAAAGAAACATATATTCATGTTTCCCACCGTCTGAAAAGACCAAAAGTCATTCAATTTTCAAACACGAACTTTCCCTAGAAAGTTAGACAAAAGCTCTTTTTTATAACTGGACTCAATTCAGGCAGAAAATGTAACTTTTGAAACACTGCTCAGATTTGGAAAAGAAACACATATTCTTGTTCCTCACAGTCTGAAAAGTCCAAAAACACATTCAATTTTCAAGTACGAACTTTCCCTGAGGAGATAAACCAATCGGTATCTCACAATTGGCAATAGGACTCAATTCAGAGAGAAAATGTAACTTTTCACACACTGCTCAGATTTGCAAAAGAAACACATATTCTTGTTCCTCACAGTCTGAAAAGCAAAAAAACACATTCAATTTTCAAGTACGAACTTTCCCTAGAAAGTTCGACCAGTGCTGTTTTTTATAACTGGACTCAATTCAGACAGAAAATGTAACTTTTTAAACTCTGCTCAGATTTGGAAAAGAAACACATATTCTTGTTCCTCACCGTCTGAAAAGTACAAAAACACATTCAATTTTCAAGTACGAACTTTCCCTGAGGAGATAAACCAATCGGTATCTCACAATTGGCAATAGGACTCAATCAGACAGAAAATGTAACTTTTCACACACTGCTCAGATTTGCAAAAGAAACACATAATCTTGTTCCTCACAGGCTGAAAAGCAAAAAAACACATTCAATTTTCAAGTACGAACTTTCCCTGAGGAGATAAACCAAACGGTATCTCACAATTGGCAATAGGACTCAATTCAGACAGAAAATGTAACTTTTCACACACTGCTCAGATTTGCCAAAGAAACACATATTCTTGTTCCTCACAGTCTAAAAAGCACAAAAACACATTCAATTTTCAAGTAGGAACCCTCCCTGAGGAGATAAACCAATCTGTATCTCACAATTGGCAATAGGACTCAATTCAGAAAGAAAATGTATCTTTAGACACAGTGATCTGATTTACAAAAGAAACACATATTCATGTTTCCCACCGTCTGAAAAGACCAAAAGTCATTCAATTTTCAAACACGAACTTTCCCTAGAAAGTTCGACCAGTGCTGTTTTTTATAACTGGACTCAATTCAGACAGAAAATTTAACTTTTTAAACACTGCTCAGATTTGGAAAAGAAACACAGATTCTTGTTCCTCACAGTCTGAAAAGTACAAAAAGACATTCAATTTTCAAGTACGAACTTTCCCTGAGGAGATAAACCAAACGGTATCTCACAATTGGCAATAGGACTCAATTCAGACAGAAAATGTAACTTTCCATACACTGCTCAGATTAGCAAAAGAAACACATATTCTTGTTCCTCACAGTCAGAAAAGCACAAAAACACATTCAATTTTCAAGTACGAACTTTCCTTGAGGAGATAAACCAATCTGTATCTTACAATTGGCAATAGGTCTCAATTAAGCTAGAAAACGTAACTTTAAACCCAGTGATCCGATTTTCAAAAGAAACATATATTCATGTTTCCCACCGTCTGAAAAGACCAAAAGTCATTCAATTTTCAAACACGAACTTTCCCTAGAAAGTTAGACAAAAGCTCTTTTTTATAACTGGACTCAATTCAGGCAGAAAATGTAACTTTTGAAACACTGCTCAGATTTGGAAAAGAAACACATATTCTTGTTCCTCACAGTCTGAAAAGTCCAAAAACACATTCAATTTTCAAGTACGAACTTTCCCTGAGGAGATAAACCAATCGGTATCTCACAATTGGCAATAGGACTCAATTCAGAGAGAAAATGTAACTTTTCACACACTGCTCAGATTTGCAAAAGAAACACATATTCTTGTTCCTCACAGTCTGAAAAGCAAAAAAACACATTCAATTTTCAAGTACGAACTTTCCCTAGAAAGTTCGACCAGTGCTGTTTTTTATAACTGGACTCAATTCAGACAGAAAATGTAACTTTTTAAACTCTGCTCAGATTTGGAAAAGAAACACATATTCTTGTTCCTCACCGTCTGAAAAGTACAAAAACACATTCAATTTTCAAGTACGAACTTTCCCTGAGGAGATAAACCAATCGGTATCTCACAATTGGCAATAGGACTCAATCAGACAGAAAATGTAACTTTTCACACACTGCTCAGATTTGCAAAAGAAACACATAATCTTGTTCCTCACAGGCTGAAAAGCAAAAAAACACATTCAATTTTCAAGTACGAACTTTCCCTGAGGAGATAAACCAAACGGTATCTCACAATTGGCAATAGGACTCAATTCAGACAGAAAATGTAACTTTTCACACACTGCTCAGATTTGCCAAAGAAACACATATTCTTGTTCCTCACAGTCTAAAAAGCACAAAAACACATTCAATTTTCAAGTAGGAACCCTCCCTGAGGAGATAAACCAATCTGTATCTCACAATTGGCAATAGGACTCAATTCAGAAAGAAAATGTATCTTTAGACACAGTGATCTGATTTACAAAAGAAACACATATTCATGTTTCCCACGGTCTGAGAAAGCCAAAAGACATTCAATTTTCAAACACAAACTTTCCCTAAAAAGTTAGACCAATGCTGTTTTTTATAACTGGACTCAATTCAGGTAGAAAATATAACTTTTGAAATACTGCTCAGATTTGGAAAAGAAACATATATCCTTGTTCCTCACAGTCTGAAAAAGAAAAAAACACATTCAATTTTCAAGTACGAACTTTCCCTAGAAAGTTAGACAAAAGCTCTTTTTTATAACTGGACTCAATTCAGGCAGAAAATGTAACTTTTGAAACACTGCTCAGATTTGCAAAAGAAACACATATTCTTGTTCCTCACAGTCTGAAAAGCAAAAAAACACATTCAACTTTCAAGTACGAACTTTCCCAGAGGAGATAAACCAATCGGTATCTCACAATTGGCAATAGGACTCAATTCAGACAGAAAATGTAACTTTTTAAACACTGCTCAGATTTGGAAAAGAAACACATATTCTTGTTCCTCACAGTCTGAAAAGTACAAAAACACATTCAATTTTCAAGTACGAACTTTCCCTGAGGAGATAAACCAAACGGTATCTCACAATTGGCAATAGGACTCAATTCAGGCAAAAAATGTAACTTTTCACACACTGCTCAGTTTGCAAAAGAAACACATATTCTTGTTCCTCACAGTCTGAAAAGCAAAAAAACACATTCAATATTCAAGTACGAACTTTCCGTGAGGAGATAAACCAATCGGTATCTCACAATTGGCAATAGGACTCAATTCAGAAAGAAAATGTATCTTTAGACACAGTGATCTGATTTACAAAAGAAGCACATATTCTTGTTCCTCATAGTCTGAAAAGCAGAAAAATACATTCAATTTTCAAGTACGAACTTTCCCTAGAAAGTTCGACCAGTGCTGTTTTTTATAACTGGACTCAATTCAGACAGAAAATTTAACTTTTTAAACACTGCTCAGATTTGGAAAAGAAACACAGATTCTTGTTCCTCACAGTCTGAAAAGTACAAAAAGACATTCAATTTTCAAGTACGAACTTTCCCTGAGGAGATAAACCAATCGGTATCTCACAATTGGCAATAGGACTCAATTCAGAAAGAAAATGTATCTTTAGACACAGTGATCTGATTTACAAAAGAAGCAAATATTCTTGTTCCTCATAGTCTGAAAAGCAGAAAAATACATTCAATTTTCAAGTACGAACTTTCCCTGAGGAGATAAACCAATCTGTATCTCACAATTGGCAATAGGACTCAATTCAGAAAGAAAATGTATCTTTAGACACAGTGATCTGATTTACAAAAGAAACACATATTCATGTTTCCAACGGTCTGAGAAAGCCAAAACACATTCAATTTTCAAACACAAACTTTCCCTAGAAAGTTCGACCAGTGCTGTTTTTTATAACTGGACTCAATTCAGACAGAAAATGTAACTTTTTAAACACTGCTCAGATTTGGAAAAGAAACACATATTCTTGTTCCTCACAGTCTGAAAAGTACAAAAAGACATTCAATTTTCAAGTACGAACTTTCCCTGAGGAGATAAACCAATCGGTATCTCACAATTGGCAATAGGACTCAATTCAGACAGAAAATGTAACTTTCCATACACTGCTCAGATTAGCAAAAGAAACACATATTCTTGTTCCTCACAGTCAGAAAAGCACAAAAACACATTCAATTTTCAAGTACGAACTTTCCTTGAGGAGATAAACCAATCTGTATCTTACAATTGGCAATAGGTCTCAATTAAGCTAGAAAACGTAACTTTAAACCCAGTGATCCGATTTTCAAAAGAAACATATATTCATGTTTCCCACCGTCTGAAAAGACCAAAAGTCATTCAATTTTCAAACACGAACTTTCCCTAGAAAGTTAGACAAAAGCTCTTTTTTATAACTGGACTCAATTCAGGCAGAAAATGTAACTTTTGAAACACTGCTCAGATTTGGAAAAGAAACACATATTCTTGTTCCTCACAGTCTGAAAAGTCCAAAAACACATTCAATTTTCAAGTACGAACTTTCCCTGAGGAGATAAACCAATCGGTATCTCACAATTGGCAATAGGACTCAATTCAGAGAGAAAATGTAACTTTTCACACACTGCTCAGATTTGCAAAAGAAACACATATTCTTGTTCCTCACAGTCTGAAAAGCAAAAAAACACATTCAATTTTCAAGTACGAACTTTCCCTAGAAAGTTCGACCAGTGCTGTTTTTTATAACTGGACTCAATTCAGACAGAAAATGTAACTTTTTAAACTCTGCTCAGATTTGGAAAAGAAACACATATTCTTGTTCCTCACCGTCTGAAAAGTACAAAAACACATTCAATTTTCAAGTACGAACTTTCCCTGAGGAGATAAACCAATCGGTATCTCACAATTGGCAATAGGACTCAATCAGACAGAAAATGTAACTTTTCACACACTGCTCAGATTTGCAAAAGAAACACATAATCTTGTTCCTCACAGGCTGAAAAGCAAAAAAACACATTCAATTTTCAAGTACGAACTTTCCCTGAGGAGATAAACCAAACGGTATCTCACAATTGGCAATAGGACTCAATTCAGACAGAAAATGTAACTTTTCACACACTGCTCAGATTTGCCAAAGAAACACATATTCTTGTTCCTCACAGTCTAAAAAGCACAAAAACACATTCAATTTTCAAGTAGGAACCCTCCCTGAGGAGATAAACCAATCTGTATCTCACAATTGGCAATAGGACTCAATTCAGAAAGAAAATGTATCTTTAGACACAGTGATCTGATTTACAAAAGAAACACATATTCATGTTTCCCACGGTCTGAGAAAGCCAAAAGACATTCAATTTTCAAACACAAACTTTCCCTAAAAAGTTAGACCAATGCTGTTTTTTATAACTGGACTCAATTCAGGTAGAAAATATAACTTTTGAAATACTGCTCAGATTTGGAAAAGAAACATATATCCTTGTTCCTCACAGTCTGAAAAAGAAAAAAACACATTCAATTTTCAAGTACGAACTTTCCCTAGAAAGTTAGACAAAAGCTCTTTTTTATAACTGGACTCAATTCAGGCAGAAAATGTAACTTTTGAAACACTGCTCAGATTTGCAAAAGAAACACATATTCTTGTTCCTCACAGTCTGAAAAGCAAAAAAACACATTCAATTTTCAAGTACGAACTTTCCCTGAGGAGATAAACCAATCGGTATCTCACAATTGGCAATAGGACTCAATTCAGGCAGAAAATGTAACTTTTCATACACTGCTCAGATTTGCAAAAGAAACACATATTCTTGTTCCTCACAGTCTGAAAAGCAAAAAAACACATTCAACTTTCAAGTACGAACTTTCCCTGAGGAGATAAACCAATCTGTATCTTACAATTGGCAATAGGTCTCAATTAAGCTAGAAAACGTAACTTTAAACCCAGTGATCCGATTTTCAAAAGAAACATATATTCATGTTTCCCACCGTCTGAAAAGACCAAAAGTCATTCAATTTTCAAACACGAACTTTCCCTAGAAAGTTAGACAAAAGCTCTTTTTTATAACTGGACTCAATTCAGGCAGAAAATGTAACTTTTGAAACACTGCTCAGATTTGGAAAAGAAACACATATTCTTGTTCCTCACAGTCTGAAAAGTCCAAAAACACATTCAATTTTCAAGTACGAACTTTCCCTGAGGAGATAAACCAATCGGTATCTCACAATTGGCAATAGGACTCAATTCAGAGAGAAAATGTAACTTTTCACACACTGCTCAGATTTGCAAAAGAAACACATATTCTTGTTCCTCACAGTCTGAAAAGCAAAAAAACACATTCAATTTTCAAGTACGAACTTTCCCTAGAAAGTTCGACCAGTGCTGTTTTTTATAACTGGACTCAATTCAGACAGAAAATGTAACTTTTTAAACTCTGCTCAGATTTGGAAAAGAAACACATATTCTTGTTCCTCACCGTCTGAAAAGTACAAAAACACATTCAATTTTCAAGTACGAACTTTCCCTGAGGAGATAAACCATTCGGTATCTCACAATTGGCAATAGGACTCAATCAGACAGAAAATGTAACTTTTCACACACTGCTCAGATTTGCAAAAGAAACACATAATCTTGTTCCTCACAGGCTGAAAAGCAAAAAAACACATTCAATTTTCAAGTACGAACTTTCCCTGAGGAGATAAACCAAACGGTATCTCACAATTGGCAATAGGACTCAATTCAGACAGAAAATGTAACTTTTCACACACTGCTCAGATTTGCCAAAGAAACACATATTCTTGTTCCTCACAGTCTAAAAAGCACAAAAACACATTCAATTTTCAAGTAGGAACCCTCCCTGAGGAGATAAACCAATCTGTATCTCACAATTGGCAATAGGACTCAATTCAGAAAGAAAATGTATCTTTAGACACAGTGATCTGATTTACAAAGGAAACACATATTCATGTTTCCCACGGTCTGAGAAAGCCAAAAGACATTCAATTTTCAAACACAAACTTTCCCTAAAAAGTTAGACCAATGCTGTTTTTTATAACTGGACTCAATTCAGGTAGAAAATATAACTTTTCAAATACTGCTCAGATTTGGAAAAGAAACATATATCCTTGTTCCTCACAGTCTGAAAAAGAAAAAAACACATTCAATTTTCAAGTACGAACTTTCCCTAGAAAGTTAGACAAAAGCTCTTTTTTATAACTGGACTCAATTCAGGCAGAAAATGTAACTTTTGAAACACTGCTCAGATTTGCAAAAGAAACACATATTCTTGTTCCTCACAGTCTGAAAAGCAAAAAAACACATTCAATTTTCAAGTACGAACTTTCCCTGAGGAGATAAACCAATCGGTATCTCACAATTGGCAATAGGACTCAATTCAGAAAGAAAATGTATCTTTAGACACAGTGATCTGATTTACAAAAGAAACACATATTCATGTTTCCCACGGTCTGAGAAAGCCAAAACACATTCAATTTTCAAACACAAACTTTCCCTAGAAAGTTCGACCAGTGCTGTTTTTTATAACTGGACTCAATTCAGACAGAAAATGTAACTTTTTAAACACTGCTCAGATTTGGAAAAGAAACACATATTCTTGTTCCTCACAGTCTGAAAAGTACAAAAAGACATTCAATTTTCAAGTACGAACTTTCCCTGAGGAGATAAACCAATCGGTATCTCACAATTGGCAATAGGACTCAATTCAGACAGAAAATGTAACTTTCCATACACTGCTCAGATTAGCAAAAGAAACACATATTCTTGTTCCTCACAGTCAGAAAAGCACAAAAACACATTCAATTTTCAAGTACGAACTTTCCTTGAGGAGATAAACCAATCTGTATCTTACAATTGGCAATAGGTCTCAATTAAGCTAGAAAACGTAACTTTAAACCCAGTGATCCGATTTTCAAAAGAAACATATATTCATGTTTCCCACCGTCTGAAAAGACCAAAAGTCATTCAATTTTCAAACACGAACTTTCCCTAGAAAGTTAGACAAAAGCTCTTTTTTATAACTGGACTCAATTCAGGCAGAAAATGTAACTTTTGAAACACTGCTCAGATTTGGAAAAGAAACACATATTCTTGTTCCTCACAGTCTGAAAAGTCCAAAAACACATTCAATTTTCAAGTACGAACTTTCCCTGAGGAGATAAACCAATCGGTATCTCACAATTGGCAATAGGACTCAATTCAGAGAGAAAATGTAACTTTTCACACACTGCTCAGATTTGCAAAAGAAAGACATATTCTTGTTCCTCACAGTCTGAAAAGTACAAAAACACATTCAATTTTCAAGTACGAACTTTCCCTGAGGAGATAAACCAATCGGTATCTCACAATTGGCAATAGGACTCAATCAGACAGAAAATGTAACTTTTCACACACTGCTCAGATTTGCAAAAGAAACACATATTCTTGTTCCTCACAGTCTGAAAAGCAAAAAAACACATTCAATTTTCAAGTACGAACTTTCCCTAGAAAGTTCGACCAGTGCTGTTTTTTATAACTGGACTCAATTCAGACAGAAAATGTAACTTTTTAAACTCTGCTCAGATTTGGAAAAGAAACACATATTCTTGTTCCTCACCGTCTGAAAAGTACAAAAACACATTCAATTTTCAAGTACGAACTTTCCCTGAGGAGATAAACCAATCGGTATCTCACAATTGGCAATAGGACTCAATCAGACAGAAAATGTAACTTTTCACACACTGCTCAGATTTGCCAAAGAAACACATATTCTTGTTCCTCACAGTCTAAAAAGCACAAAAACACATTCAATTTTCAAGTAGGAACCCTCCCTGAGGAGATAAACCAATCTGTATCTCACAATTGGCAATAGGACTCAATTCAGAAAGAAAATGTATCTTTAGACACAGTGATCTGATTTACAAAAGAAACACATATTCATGTTTCCCACGGTCTGAGAAAGCCAAAAGACATTCAATTTTCAAACACAAACTTTCCATAAAAAGTTAGACCAATGCTGTTTTTTATAACTGGACTCAATTCAGGTAGAAAATATAACTTTTGAAATACTGCTCAGATTTGGAAAAGAAACATATATCCTTGTTCCTCACAGTCTGAAAAAGAAAAAAACACATTCAATTTTCAAGTACGAACTTTCCCTAGAAAGTTAGACAAAAGCTCTTTTTTATAACTGGACTCAATTCAGGCAGAAAATGTAACTTTTGAAACACTGCTCAGATTTGCAAAAGAAACACATATTCTTGTTCCTCACAGTCTGAAAAGCAAAAAAACACATTCAACTTTCAAGTACGAACTTTCCCAGAGGAGATAAACCAATCGGTATCTCACAATTGGCAATAGGACTCAATTCAGACAGAAAATGTAACTTTTTAAACACTGCTCAGATTTGGAAAAGAAACACATATTCTTGTTCCTCACAGTCTGAAAAGTACAAAAACACATTCAATTTTCAAGTACGAACTTTCCCTGAGGAGATAAACCAAACGGTATCTCACAATTGGCAATAGGACTCAATTCAGGCAGAAAATGTAACTTTTCACACACTGCTCAGTTTGCAAAAGAAACACATATTCTTGTTCCTCACAGTCTGAAAAGCAAAAAAACACATTCAATATTCAAGTACGAACTTTCCGTGAGGAGATAAACCAATCGGTATCTCACAATTGGCAATAGGACTCAATTCAGAAAGAAAATGTATCTTTAGACACAGTGATCTGATTTACAAAAGAAGCACATATTCTTGTTCCTCATAGTCTGAAAAGCAGAAAAATACATTCAATTTTCAAGTACGAACTTTCCCTAGAAAGTTCGACCAGTGCTGTTTTTTATAACTGGACTCAATTCAGACAGAAAATTTAACTTTTTAAACACTGCTCAGATTTGGAAAAGAAACACAGATTCTTGTTCCTCACAGTCTGAAAAGTACAAAAAGACATTCAATTTTCAAGTACGAACTTTCCCTGAGGAGATAAACCAATCGGTATCTCACAATTGGCAATAGGACTCAATTCAGAAAGAAAATGTATCTTTAGACACAGTGATCTGATTTACAAAAGAAGCAAATATTCTTGTTCCTCATAGTCTGAAAAGCAGAAAAATACATTCAATTTTCAAGTACGAACTTTCCCTGAGGAGATAAACCAATCTGTATCTCACAATTGGCAATAGGACTCAATTCAGAAAGAAAATGTATCTTTAGACACAGTGATCTGATTTACAAAAGAAACACATATTCATGTTTCCAACGGTCTGAGAAAGCCAAAACACATTCAATTTTCAAACACAAACTTTCCCTAGAAAGTTCGACCAGTGCTGTTTTTTATAACTGGACTCAATTCAGACAGAAAATGTAACTTTTTAAACACTGCTCAGATTTGGAAAAGAAACACATATTCTTGTTCCTCACAGTCTGAAAAGTACAAAAAGACATTCAATTTTCAAGTACGAACTTTCCCTGAGGAGATAAACCAATCGGTATCTCACAATTGGCAATAGGACTCAATTCAGACAGAAAATGTAACTTTCCATACACTGCTCAGATTAGCAAAAGAAACACATATTCTTGTTCCTCACAGTCAGAAAAGCACAAAAACACATTCAATTTTCAAGTACGAACTTTCCTTGAGGAGATAAACCAATCTGTATCTTACAATTGGCAATAGGTCTCAATTAAGCTAGAAAACGTAACTTTAAACCCAGTGATCCGATTTTCAAAAGAAACATATATTCATGTTTCCCACCGTCTGAAAAGACCAAAAGTCATTCAATTTTCAAACACGAACTTTCCCTAGAAAGTTAGACAAAAGCTCTTTTTTATAACTGGACTCAATTCAGGCAGAAAATGTAACTTTTGAAACACTGCTCAGATTTGGAAAAGAAACACATATTCTTGTTCCTCACAGTCTGAAAAGTCCAAAAACACATTCAATTTTCAAGTACGAACTTTCCCTGAGGAGATAAACCAATCGGTATCTCACAATTGGCAATAGGACTCAATTCAGACAGAAAATGTAACTTTTCACACACTGCTCAGATTTGCAAAAGAAAGACATATTCTTGTTCCTCACAGTCTGAAAAGTACAAAAACACATTCAATTTTCAAGTACGAACTTTCCCTGAGGAGATAAACCAATCGGTATCTCACAATTGGCAATAGGACTCAATCAGACAGAAAATGTAACTTTTCACACACTGCTCAGATTTGCAAAAGAAACACATATTCTTGTTCCTCACAGTCTGAAAAGCAAAAAAACACATTCAATTTTCAAGTACGAACTTTCCCTAGAAAGTTCGACCAGTGCTGTTTTTTATAACTGGACTCAATTCAGACAGAAAATGTAACTTTTTAAACTCTGCTCAGATTTGGTAAAGAAACACATATTCTTGTTCCTCACCGTCTGAAAAGTACAAAAACACATTCAATTTTCAAGTACGAACTTTCCCTGAGGAGATAAACCAATCGGTATCTCACAATTGGCAATAGGACTCAATCAGAGAGAAAATGTAACTTTTCACACACTGCTCAGATTTGCAAAAGAAACACATAATCTTGTTCCTCACAGGCTGAAAAGCAAAAAAACACATTCAATTTTCAAGTACGAACTTTCCCTGAGGAGATAAACCAAACGGTATCTCACAATTGGCAATAGGACTCAATTCAGACAGAAAATGTAACTTTTCACACACTGCTCAGATTTGCCAAAGAAACACATATTCTTGTTCCTCACAGTCTAAAAAGCACAAAAACACATTCAATTTTCAAGTAGGAACCCTCCCTGAGGAGATAAACCAATCTGTATCTCACAATTGGCAATAGGACTCAATTCAGAAAGAAAATGTATCTTTAGACACAGTGATCTGATTTACAAAAGAAACACATATTCATGTTTCCCACGGTCTGAGAAAGCCAAAAGACATTCAATTTTCAAACACAAACTTTCCCTAAAAAGTTAGACCAATGCTGTTTTTTATAACTGGACTCAATTCAGGTAGAAAATATAACTTTTGAAACACTGCTCAGATTTGGAAAAGAAACATATATCCTTGTTCCTCACAGTCTGAAAAAGAAAAAAACACATTCAATTTTCAAGTACGAACTTTCCCTAGAAAGTTAGACAAAAGCTCTTTTTTATAACTGGACTCAATTCAGGCAGAAAATGTAACTTTTGAAACACTGCTCAGATTTGCAAAAGAAACACATATTCTTGTTCCTCACAGTCTGAAAAGCAAAAAAACACATTCAATTTTCAAGTACGAACTTTCCCTGAGGAGATAAACCAATCGGTATCTCACAATTGGCAATAGGACTCAATTCAGGCAGAAAATGTAACTTTTCATACACTGCTCAGATTTGCAAAAGAAACACATATTCTTGTTCCTCACAGTCTGAAAAGCAAAAAAACACATTCAACTTTCAAGTACGAACTTTCCCTGAGGAGATAAACCAATCGGTATCTCACAATTGGCAATAGGACTCAATTCAGACAGAAAATGTAACTTTTCATACACTGCTCGGATTTGCAAAAGAAACACATATTCTTGTTCCTCACAGTCAGAAAAGCACAAAAACACATTCAATTTTCAAGTACGAACTTTCCGTGAGGAGATAAACCAATCGGTATCTCACAATTGGCAATAGGACTCATTTCAGAAAGAAAATGTATCTTTAGACACAGTGATCTGATTTACAAAAGAAGAACATATTCTTGTTCCTCATAGTCTGAAAAGCAGAAAAATACATTCAATTTTCAAGTACGAACTTTCCCTGAGGAGATAAACCAATCTGTATCTCACATTTGGCAATAGGACTCAATTCAGGAAGAAAATGTATCTTTAGACACAGTGATCTGATTTACAAAAGAAACACATATTCATGTTTCCCACGGTCTGAAAAAGCCAAAACACATTCAATTTTGAAACACAAACTTTCCCTAGAAAGTTCGACCAGTGCTGTTTTTTATAACTGGACTCAATTCAGACAGAAAATGTAACTTTGTAAACACTGCTCAGATTTGGAAAAGAAACACATATTCTTGTTCCTCACAGTCTGAAAAGTACAAAAACACATTCAATTTTCCAATACGAACTTTCCCTAGAAAGTTAGACAAAAGCTCTTTTTTATAACTGGACTCAATTCAGGCAGAAAATGTAACTTTTGAAACACTGCTCAGATTTGGAAAAGAAACACATATTCTTGTTCCTCACAGTCTGAAAAGCAAAAAAACACATTCAATTTTCAAGTACGAACTTTCCCTGAGGAGGTAAACCAATCGGTATCTCACAATTGGCAATAGGACTCAATTCAGAAAGAAAATGTAACTTTTCACACACTGCTCAGATTTGCAAAAGAAACACATATTCTTGTTCCTCACAGTCTGAAAAGCAAAAAAACACATTCAATTTTCAAATACGAACTTTCCCTAGAAAGTTAGACAAAAGCTCTTTTTTATAACTGGACTCAATTCAGGCAGAAAATGTAACTTTTGAAACACTGCTCAGATTTGGAAAAGAAACACATATTCTTGTTCCTCACAGTCTGAAAAGCAAAAAAACACATTCAATTTTCAAGTACGAACTTTCCCTGAGGAGGTAAACCAATCGGTATCTCACAATTGGCAATAGGACTCAATTCAGAAAGAAAATGTAACTTTTCATACACTGCTCAGATTTGCAAAAGAAACACATATTCTTGTTCCTCACAGTCTGAAAAGCAAAAAAACACATTCAACTTTCAAGTACGAACTTTCCCTGAGGAGATAAACCAATCGGTATCTCACAATTGGCAATAGGACTCAATTCAGAAAGAAAACGTATCTTTAGACACAGTGATCTGATTTACAAAAGAAGCACATATTCTTGTTCCTCATAGTCTGAAAAGCAGAAAAATACATTCAATTTTCAAGTACGAACTTTCCCTGAGGAGATAAACCAATCTGTATCTCACAATTGGCAATAGGACTCAATTCAGAAAGAAAATGTATCTTTAGACACAGTGATCTGATTTACAAAAGAAACACATATTCATGTTTCCCACGGTCTGAGAAAGCCAAAACACATTCAATTTTCAAACACAAACTTTCCCTAGAAAGTTCGACCAGTGTTGTTTTTTATAACTGGGCTAAATTCAGACAGAAAATGTAACTTTTTAAACACTGCTTAGATTTGGAAAAGAAACACATATTCTTGTTCCTCACAGTCTGAAAAGTAAAAAAACACATTCAATTTTCAAGTACGAACTTTCCCTGAGGAGATAAACCAAACGGTATCTCACAATTGGCAATAGGACTCAATTCAGGCAGAAAATGTAACTTTTCACACACTGCTCAGTTTGCAAAAGAAACACATATTCTTGTTCCTCACAGTCTGAAAAGCAAAAAAACACATTCAATATTCAAGTACGAACTTTCCGTGAGGAGATAAACCAATCGGTATCTCACAATTGGCAATAGGACTCAATTCAGAAAGAAAATGTATCTTTAGACACAGTGATCTGATTTACAAAAGAAGCACATATTCTTGTTCCTCATAGTCTGAAAAGCAGAAAAATACATTCAATTTTCAAGTACGAACTTTCCCTAGAAAGTTCGACCAGTGCTGTTTTTTATAACTGGACTCAATTCAGACAGAAAATTTAACTTTTTAAACACTGCTCAGATTTGGAAAAGAAACACAGATTCTTGTTCCTCACAGTCTGAAAAGTACAAAAAGACATTCAATTTTCAAGTACGAACTTTCCCTGAGGAGATAAACCAATCGGTATCTCACAATTGGCAATAGGACTCAATTCAGAAAGAAAATGTATCTTTAGACACAGTGATCTGATTTACAAAAGAAGCAAATATTCTTGTTCCTCATAGTCTGAAAAGCAGAAAAATACATTCAATTTTCAAGTACGAACTTTCCCTGAGGAGATAAACCAATCTGTATCTCACAATTGGCAATAGGACTCAATTCAGAAAGAAAATGTATCTTTAGACACAGTGATCTGATTTACAAAAGAAACACATATTCATGTTTCCCACGGTCTGAGAAAGCCAAAACACATTCAATTTTCAAACACAAACTTTCCCTAGAAAGTTGGACCAGTGCTGTTTTTTATAACTGGACTCAATTCAGACAGAAAATGTAACTTTTTAAACACTGCTCAGATTTGGAAAAGAAACACATATTCTTGTTCCTCACAGTCTGAAAAGTACAAAAAGACATTCAATTTTCAAGTACGAACTTTCCCTGAGGAGATAAACCAATCGGTATCTCACAATTGGCAATAGGACTCAATTCAGACAGAAAATGTAACTTTCCATACACTGCTCAGATTAGCAAAAGAAACACATATTCTTGTTCCTCACAGTCAGAAAAGCACAAAAACACATTCAATTTTCAAGTACGAACTTTCCTTGAGGAGATAAACCAATCTGTATCTTACAATTGGCAATAGGTCTCAATTAAGCTAGAAAACGTAACTTTAAACCCAGTGATCCGATTTTCAAAAGAAACATATATTCATGTTTCCCACCGTCTGAAAAGACCAAAAGTCATTCAATTTTCAAACACGAACTTTCCCTAGAAAGTTAGACAAAAGCTCTTTTTTATAACTGGACTCAATTCAGGCAGAAAATGTAACTTTTGAAACACTGCTCAGATTTGGAAAAGAAACACATATTCTTGTTCCTCACAGTCTGAAAAGTACAAAAACACATTCAATTTTCAAGTACGAACTTTCCCTGAGGAGATAAACCAATCGGTATCTCACAATTGGCAATAGGACTCAATTCAGACAGAAAATGTAACTTTTCACACACTGCTCAGATTTGCAAAAGAAAGACATATTCTTGTTCCTCACAGTCTGAAAAGTACAAAAACACATTCAATTTTCAAGTACGAACTTTCCGTGAGGAGATAAACCAATCGGTATCTCACAATTGGCAATAGGACTCATTTCAGAAAGAAAATGTATCTTTAGACACAGTGATCTGATTTACAAAAGAAGAACATATTCTTGTTCCTCATAGTCTGAAAAGCAGAAAAATACATTCAATTTTCAAGTACGAACTTTCCCTGAGGAGATAAACCAATCTGTATCTCACATTTGGCAATAGGACTCAATTCAGGAAGAAAATGTATCTTTAGACACAGTGATCTGATTTACAAAAGAAACACATATTCATGTTTCCCACGGTCTGAAAAAGCCAAAACACATTCAATTTTGAAACACAAACTTTCCCTAGAAAGTTCGACCAGTGCTGTTTTTTATAACTGGACTCAATTCAGACAGAAAATGTAACTTTGTAAACACTGCTCAGATTTGGAAAAGAAACACATATTCTTGTTCCTCACAGTCTGAAAAGTACAAAAACACATTCAATTTTCCAATACGAACATTCCCTAGAAAGTTAGACAAAAGCTCTTTTTTATAACTGGACTCAATTCAGGCAGAAAATGTAACTTTTGAAACACTGCTCAGATTTGGAAAAGAAACACATATTCTTGTTCCTCACAGTCTGAAAAGCAAAAAAACACATTCAATTTTCAAGTACGAACTTTCCCTGAGGAGGTAAACCAATCGGTATCTCACAATTGGCAATAGGACTCAATTCAGAAAGAAAATGTAACTTTTCACACACTGCTCAGATTTGCAAAAGAAACACATATTCTTGTTCCTCACAGTCTGAAAAGCAAAAAAACACATTCAATTTTCAAATACGAACTTTCCCTAGAAAGTTAGACAAAAGCTCTTTTTTATAACTGGACTCAATTCAGGCAGAAAATGTAACTTTTGAAACACTGCTCAGATTTGGAAAAGAAACACATATTCTTGTTCCTCACAGTCTGAAAAGCAAAAAAACACATTCAATTTTCAAGTACGAACTTTCCCTGAGGAGGTAAACCAATCGGTATCTCACAATTGGCAATAGGACTCAATTCAGAAAGAAAATGTAACTTTTCATACACTGCTCAGATTTGCAAAAGAAACACATATTCTTGTTCCTCACAGTCTGAAAAGCAAAAAAACACATTCAACTTTCAAGTACGAACTTTCCCTGAGGAGATAAACCAATCGGTATCTCACAATTGGCAATAGGACTCAATTCAGAAAGAAAACGTATCTTTAGACACAGTGATCTGATTTACAAAAGAAGCACATATTCTTGTTCCTCATAGTCTGAAAAGCAGAAAAATACATTCAATTTTCAAGTACGAACTTTCCCTGAGGAGATAAACCAATCTGTATCTCACAATTGGCAATAGGACTCAATTCAGAAAGAAAATGTATCTTTAGACACAGTGATCTGATTTACAAAAGAAACACATATTCATGTTTCCCACGGTCTGAGAAAGCCAAAACACATTCAATTTTCAAACACAAACTTTCCCTAGAAAGTTCGACCAGTGTTGTTTTTTATAACTGGGCTAAATTCAGACAGAAAATGTAACTTTTTAAACACTGCTTAGATTTGGAAAAGAAACACATATTCTTGTTCCTCACAGTCTGAAAAGTAAAAAAACACATTCAATTTTCAAGTACGAACTTTCCCTGAGGAGATAAACCAAACGGTATCTCACAATTGGCAATAGGACTCAATTCAGGCAGAAAATGTAACTTTTCACACACTGCTCAGTTTGCAAAAGAAACACATATTCTTGTTCCTCACAGTCTGAAAAGCAAAAAAACACATTCAATATTCAAGTACGAACTTTCCGTGAGGAGATAAACCAATCGGTATCTCACAATTGGCAATAGGACTCAATTCAGAAAGAAAATGTATCTTTAGACACAGTGATCTGATTTACAAAAGAAGCACATATTCTTGTTCCTCATAGTCTGAAAAGCAGAAAAATACATTCAATTTTCAAGTACGAACTTTCCCTAGAAAGTTCGACCAGTGCTGTTTTTTATAACTGGACTCAATTCAGACAGAAAATTTAACTTTTTAAACACTGCTCAGATTTGGAAAAGAAACACAGATTCTTGTTCCTCACAGTCTGAAAAGTACAAAAAGACATTCAATTTTCAAGTACGAACTTTCCCTGAGGAGATAAACCAATCGGTATCTCACAATTGGCAATAGGACTCAATTCAGAAAGAAAATGTATCTTTAGACACAGTGATCTGATTTACAAAAGAAGCAAATATTCTTGTTCCTCATAGTCTGAAAAGCAGAAAAATACATTCAATTTTCAAGTACGAACTTTCCCTGAGGAGATAAACCAATCTGTATCTCACAATTGGCAATAGGACTCAATTCAGAAAGAAAATGTATCTTTAGACACAGTGATCTGATTTACAAAAGAAACACATATTCATGTTTCCCACGGTCTGAGAAAGCCAAAACACATTCAATTTTCAAACACAAACTTTCCCTAGAAAGTTCGACCAGTGCTGTTTTTTATAACTGGACTCAATTCAGACAGAAAATGTAACTTTTTAAACACTGCTCAGATTTGGAAAAGAAACACATATTCTTGTTCCTCACAGTCTGAAAAGTACAAAAAGACATTCAATTTTCAAGTACGAACTTTCCCTGAGGAGATAAACCAATCGGTATCTCACAATTGGCAATAGGACTCAATTCAGACAGAAAATGTAACTTTCCATACACTGCTCAGATTAGCAAAAGAAACACATATTCTTGTTCCTCACAGTCAGAAAAGCACAAAAACACATTCAATTTTCAAGTACGAACTTTCCTTGAGGAGATAAACCAATCTGTATCTTACAATTGGCAATAGGTCTCAATTAAGCTAGAAAACGTAACTTTAAACCCAGTGATCCGATTTTCAAAAGAAACATATATTCATGTTTCCCACCGTCTGAAAAGACCAAAAGTCATTCAATTTTCAAACACGAACTTTCCCTAGAAAGTTAGACAAAAGCTCTTTTTTATAACTGGACTCAATTCAGGCAGAAAATGTAACTTTTGAAACACTGCTCAGATTTGGAAAAGAAACACATATTCTTGTTCCTCACAGTCTGAAAAGTACAAAAACACATTCAGTTTTCAAGTACGAACTTTCCCTGAGGAGATAAACCAATCGGTATCTCACAATTGGCAATAGGACTCAATTCAGACAGAAAATGTAACTTTTCACACACTGCTCAGATTTGCAAAAGAAAGACATATTCTTGTTCCTCACAGTCTGAAAAGTACAAAAACACATTCAATTTTCAAGTACGAACTTTCCCTGAGGAGATAAACCAATCGGTATCTCACAATTGGCAATAGGACTCAATCAGACAGAAAATGTAACTTTTCACACACTGCTCAGATTTGCAAAAGAAACACATATTCTTGTTCCTCACAGTCTGAAAAGCAAAAAAACACATTCAATTTTCAAGTACGAACTTTCCCTAGAAAGTTCGACCAGTGCTGTTTTTTATAACTGGACTCAATTCAGACAGAAAATGTAACTTTTTAAACTCTGCTCAGATTTGGAAAAGAAACACATATTCTTGTTCCTCACCGTCTGAAAAGTACAAAAACACATTCAATTTTCAAGTACGAACTTTCCCTGAGGAGATAAACCAATCGGTATCTCACAATTGGCAATAGGACTCAATCAGACAGAAAATGTAACTTTTCACACACTGCTCAGATTTGCAAAAGAAACACATAATCTTGTTCCTCACAGGCTGAAAAGCAAAAAAACACATTCAATTTTCAAGTACGAACTTTCCCTGAGGAGATAAACCAAACGGTATCTCACAATTGGCAATAGGACTCAATTCAGACAGAAAATGTAACTTTTCACACACTGCTCAGATTTGCCAAAGAAACACATATTCTTGTTCCTCACAGTCAGAAAAGCACAAAAACACATTCAATTTTCAAGTACGAACTTTCCTTGAGGAGATAAACCAATCTGTATCTTACAATTGGCAATAGGTCTCAATTAAGCTAGAAAACGTAACTTTAAACCCAGTGATCCGATTTTCAAAAGAAACATATATTCATGTTTCCCACCGTCTGAAAAGACCAAAAGTCATTCAATTTTCAAACACGAACTTTCCCTAGAAAGTTAGACAAAAGCTCTTTTTTATAACTGGACTCAATTCAGGCAGAAAATGTAACTTTTGAAACACTGCTCAGATTTGGAAAAGAAACACATATTCTTGTTCCTCACAGTCTGAAAAGTCCAAAAACACATTCAATTTTCAAGTACGAACTTTCCCTGAGGAGATAAACCAATCGGTATCTCACAATTGGCAATAGGACTCAATTCAGAGAGAAAATGTAACTTTTCACACACTGCTCAGATTTGCAAAAGAAAGACATATTCTTGTTCCTCACAGTCTGAAAAGTACAAAAACACATTCAATTTTCAAGTACGAACTTTCCCTGAGGAGATAAACCAATCGGTATCTCACAATTGGCAATAGGACTCAATCAGACAGAAAATGTAACTTTTCACACACTGCTCAGATTTGCAAAAGAAACACATATTCTTGTTCCTCACAGTCTGAAAAGCAAAAAAACACATTCAATTTTCAAGTACGAACTTTCCCTAGAAAGTTCGACCAGTGCTGTTTTTTATAACTGGACTCAATTCAGACAGAAAATGTAACTTTTTAAACTCTGCTCAGATTTGGAAAAGAAACACATATTCTTGTTCCTCACCGTCTGAAAAGTACAAAAACACATTCAATTTTCAAGTACGAACTTTCCCTGAGGAGATAAACCAATCGGTATCTCACAATTGGCAATAGGACTCAATCAGACAGAAAATGTAACTTTTCACACACTGCTCAGATTTGCCAAAGAAACACATATTCTTGTTCCTCACAGTCTAAAAAGCACAAAAACACATTCAATTTTCAAGTAGGAACCCTCCCTGAGGAGATAAACCAATCTGTATCTCACAATTGGCAATAGGACTCAATTCAGAAAGAAAATGTATCTTTAGACACAGTGATCTGATTTACAAAAGAAACACATATTCATGTTTCCCACGGTCTGAGAAAGCCAAAAGACATTCAATTTTCAAACACAAACTTTCCCTAAAAAGTTAGACCAATGCTGTTTTTTATAACTGGACTCAATTCAGGTAGAAAATATAACTTTTGAAATACTGCTCAGATTTGGAAAAGAAACATATATCCTTGTTCCTCACAGTCTGAAAAAGAAAAAAACACATTCAATTTTCAAGTACGAACTTTCCCTAGAAAGTTAGACAAAAGCTCTTTTTTATAACTGGACTCAATTCAGGCAGAAAATGTAACTTTTGAAACACTGCTCAGATTTGCAAAAGAAACACATATTCTTGTTCCTCACAGTCTGAAAAGCAAAAAAACACATTCAACTTTCAAGTACGAACTTTCCCAGAGGAGATAAACCAATCGGTATCTCACAATTGGCAATAGGACTCAATTCAGACAGAAAATGTAACTTTTTAAACACTGCTCAGATTTGGAAAAGAAACACATATTCTTGTTCCTCACAGTCTGAAAAGCAAAAAAACACATTCAACTTTCAAGTACGAACTTTCCCTGAGGAGATAAACCAATCGGTATCTCACAATTGGCAATAGGACTCAATTCAGACAGAAAATGTAACTTTTCATACACTGCTCGGATTTGCAAAAGAAACACATATTCTTGTTCCTCACAGTCAGAAAAGCACAAAAACACATTCAATTTTCAAGTACGAACTTTCCGTGAGGAGATAAACCAATCGGTATCTCACAATTGGCAATAGGACTCATTTCAGAAAGAAAATGTATCTTTAGACACAGTGATCTGATTTACAAAAGAAGAACATATTCTTGTTCCTCATAGTCTGAAAAGCAGAAAAATACATTCAATTTTCAAGTACGAACTTTCCCTGAGGAGATAAACCAATCTGTATCTCACATTTGGCAATAGGACTCAATTCAGGAAGAAAATGTATCTTTAGACACAGTGATCTGATTTACAAAAGAAACACATATTCATGTTTCCCACGGTCTGAAAAAGCCAAAACACATTCAATTTTGAAACACAAACTTTCCCTAGAAAGTTCGACCAGTGCTGTTTTTTATAACTGGACTCAATTCAGACAGAAAATGTAACTTTGTAAACACTGCTCAGATTTGGAAAAGAAACACATATTCTTGTTCCTCACAGTCTGAAAAGTACAAAAACACATTCAATTTTCCAATACGAACTTTCCCTAGAAAGTTAGACAAAAGCTCTTTTTTATAACTGGACTCAATTCAGGCAGAAAATGTAACTTTTGAAACACTGCTCAGATTTGGAAAAGAAACACATATTCTTGTTCCTCACAGTCTGAAAAGCAAAAAAACACATTCAATTTTCAAGTACGAACTTTCCCTGAGGAGGTAAACCAATCGGTATCTCACAATTGGCAAAAGGACTCAATTCAGAAAGAAAATGTAACTTTTCACACACTGCTCAGATTTGCAAAAGAAACACATATTCTTGTTCCTCACAGTCTGAAAAGCAAAAAAACACATTCAATTTTCAAATACGAACTTTCCCTAGAAAGTTAGACAAAAGCTCTTTTTTATAACTGGACTCAATTCAGGCAGAAAATGTAACTTTTGAAACACTGCTCAGATTTGGAAAAGAAACACATATTCTTCTTCCTCACAGTCTGAAAAGCAAAAAAACACATTCAATTTTCAAGTACGAACTTTCCCTGAGGAGGTAAACCAATCGGTATCTCACAATTGGCAATAGGACTCAATTCAGAAAGAAAATGTAACTTTTCATACACTGCTCAGATTTGCAAAAGAAACACATATTCTTGTTCCTCACAGTCTGAAAAGCAAAAAAACACATTCAACTTTCAAGTACGAACTTTCCCTGAGGAGATAAACCAATCGGTATCTCACAATTGGCAATAGGACTCAATTCAGAAAGAAAACGTATCTTTAGACACAGTGATCTGATTTACAAAAGAAGCACATATTCTTGTTCCTCATAGTCTGAAAAGCAGAAAAATACATTCAATTTTCAAGTACGAACTTTCCCTGAGGAGATAAACCAATCTGTATCTCACAATTGGCAATAGGACTCAATTCAGAAAGAAAATGTATCTTTAGACACAGTGATCTGATTTACAAAAGAAACACATATTCATGTTTCCCACGGTCTGAGAAAGCCAAAACACATTCAATTTTCAAACACAAACTTTCCCTAGAAAGTTCGACCAGTGTTGTTTTTTATAACTGGGCTAAATTCAGACAGAAAATGTAACTTTTTAAACACTGCTTAGATTTGGAAAAGAAACACATATTCTTGTTCCTCACAGTCTGAAAAGTAAAAAAACACATTCAATTTTCAAGTACGAACTTTCCCTGAGGAGATAAACCAAACGGTATCTCACAATTGGCAATAGGACTCAATTCAGGCAGAAAATGTAACTTTTCACACACTGCTCAGTTTGCAAAAGAAACACATATTCTTGTTCCTCACAGTCTGAAAAGCAAAAAAACACATTCAATATTCAAGTACGAACTTTCCGTGAGGAGATAAACCAATCGGTATCTCACAATTGGCAATAGGACTCAATTCAGAAAGAAAATGTATCTTTAGACACAGTGATCTGATTTACAAAAGAAGCACATATTCTTGTTCCTCATAGTCTGAAAAGCAGAAAAATACATTCAATTTTCAAGTACGAACTTTCCCTAGAAAGTTCGACCAGTGCTGTTTTTTATAACTGGACTCAATTCAGACAGAAAATTTAACTTTTTAAACACTGCTCAGATTTGGAAAAGAAACACAGATTCTTGTTCCTCACAGTCTGAAAAGTACAAAAAGACATTCAATTTTCAAGTACGAACTTTCCCTGAGGAGATAAACCAATCGGTATCTCACAATTGGCAATAGGACTCAATTCAGAAAGAAAATGTATCTTTAGACACAGTGATCTGATTTACAAAAGAAGCAAATATTCTTGTTCCTCATAGTCTGAAAAGCAGAAAAATACATTCAATTTTCAAGTACGAACTTTCCCTGAGGAGATAAACCAATCTGTATCTCACAATTGGCAATAGGACTCAATTCAGAAAGAAAATGTATCTTTAGACACAGTGATCTGATTTACAAAAGAAACACATATTCATGTTTCCCACGGTCTGAGAAAGCCAAAACACATTCAATTTTCAAACACAAACTTTCCCTAGAAAGTTCGACCAGTGCTGTTTTTTATAACTGGACTCAATTCAGACAGAAAATGTAACTTTTTAAACACTGCTCAGATTTGGAAAAGAAACACATATTCTTGTTCCTCACAGTCTGAAAAGTACAAAAAGACATTCAATTTTCAAGTACGAACTTTCCCTGAGGAGATAAACCAATCGGTATCTCACAATTGGCAATAGGACTCAATTCAGACAGAAAATGTAACTTTCCATACACTGCTCAGATTAGCAAAAGAAACACATATTCTTGTTCCTCACAGTCAGAAAAGCACAAAAACACATTCAATTTTCAAGTACGAACTTTCCTTGAGGAGATAAACCAATCTGTATCTTACAATTGGCAATAGGTCTCAATTAAGCTAGAAAACGTAACTTTAAACCCAGTGATCCGATTTTCAAAAGAAACATATATTCATGTTTCCCACCGTCTGAAAAGACCAAAAGTCATTCAATTTTCAAACACGAACTTTCCCTAGAAAGTTAGACAAAAGCTCTTTTTTATAACTGGACTCAATTCAGGCAGAAAATGTAACTTTTGAAACACTGCTCAGATTTGGAAAAGAAACACATATTCTTGTTCCTCACAGTCTGAAAAGTACAAAAACACATTCAATTTTCAAGTACGAACTTTCCCTGAGGAGATAAACCAATCGGTATCTCACAATTGGCAATAGGACTCAATTCAGACAGAAAATGTAACTTTTCACACACTGCTCAGATTTGCAAAAGAAAGACATATTCTTGTTCCTCACAGTCTGAAAAGTACAAAAACACATTCAATTTTCAAGTACGAACTTTCCCTGAGGAGATAAACCAATCGGTATCTCACAATTGGCAATAGGACTCAATCAGACAGAAAATGTAACTTTTCACACACTGCTCAGATTTGCAAAAGAAACACATATTCTTGTTCCTCACAGTCTGAAAAGCAAAAAAACACATTCAATTTTCAAGTACGAACTTTCCCTAGAAAGTTCGACCAGTGCTGTTTTTTATAACTGGACTCAATTCAGACAGAAAATGTAACTTTTTAAACTCTGCTCAGATTTGGAAAAGAAACACATATTCTTGTTCCTCACCGTCTGAAAAGTACAAAAACACATTCAATTTTCAAGTACGAACTTTCCCTGAGGAGATAAACCAATCGGTATCTCACAATTGGCAATAGGACTCAATCAGACAGAAAATGTAACTTTTCACACACTGCTCAGATTTGCAAAAGAAACACATAATCTTGTTCCTCACAGGCTGAAAAGCAAAAAAACACATTCAATTTTCAAGTACGAACTTTCCCTGAGGAGATAAACCAAACGGTATCTCACAATTGGCAATAGGACTCAATTCAGACAGAAAATGTAACTTTTCACACACTGCTCAGATTTGCCAAAGAAACACATATTCTTGTTCCTCACAGTCTAAAAAGCACAAAAACACATTCAATTTTCAAGTAGGAACCCTCCCTGAGGAGATAAACCAATCTGTATCTCACAATTGGCAATAGGACTCAATTCAGAAAGAAAATGTATCTTTAGACACAGTGATCTGATTTACAAAAGAAACACATATTCATGTTTCCCACGGTCTGAGAAAGCCAAAAGACATTCAATTTTCAAACACAAACTTTCCCTAAAAAGTTAGACCAATGCTGTTTTTTATAACTGGACTCAATTCAGGTAGAAAATATAACTTTTGAAACACTGCTCAGATTTGGAAAAGAAACATATATCCTTGTTCCTCACAGTCTGAAAAAGAAAAAAACACATTCAATTTTCAAGTACGAACTTTCCCTAGAAAGTTAGACAAAAGCTCTTTTTTATAACTGGACTCAATTCAGGCAGAAAATGTAACTTTTTAAACACTGCTCAGATTTGGAAAAGAAACACAGATTCTTGTTCCTCACAGTCTGAAAAGTACAAAAAGACATTCAATTTTCAAGTACGAACTTTCCCTGAGGAGATAAACCAATCGGTATCTCACAATTGGCAATAGGACTCAATTCAGAAAGAAAATGTATCTTTAGACACAGTGATCTGATTTACAAAAGAAGCAAATATTCTTGTTCCTCATAGTCTGAAAAGTACAAAAAGACATTCAATTTTCAAGTACGAACTTTCCCTGAGGAGATAAACCAATCTGTATCTCACAATTGGCAATAGGACTCAATTCAGAAAGAAAATGTATCTTTAGACACAGTGATCTGATTTACAAAAGAAACACATATTCATGTTTCCCACGGTCTGAGAAAGCCAAAACACATTCAATTTTCAAACACAAACTTTCCCTAGAAAGTTCGACCAGTGCTGTTTTTTATAACTGGACTCAATTCAGACAGAAAATGTAACTTTTTAAACACTGCTCAGATTTGGAAAAGAAACACATATTCTTGTTCCTCACAGTCTGAAAAGTACAAAAAGACATTCAATTTTCAAGTACGAACTTTCCCTGAGGAGATAAACCAATCGGTATCTCACAATTGGCAATAGGACTCAATTCAGACAGAAAATGTAACTTTCCATACACTGCTCAGATTAGCAAAAGAAACACATATTCTTGTTCCTCACAGTCAGAAAAGCACAAAAACACATTCAATTTTCAAGTACGAACTTTCCTTGAGGAGATAAACCAATCTGTATCTTACAATTGGCAATAGGTCTCAATTAAGCTAGAAAACGTAACTTTAAACCCAGTGATCTGATTTTCAAAAGAAACATATATTCATGTTTCCCACCGTCTGAAAAGACCAAAAGTCATTCAATTTTCAAACACGAACTTTCCCTAGAAAGTTAGACAAAAGCTCTTTTTTATAACTGGACTCAATTCAGGCAGAAAATGTAACTTTTGAAACACTGCTCAGATTTGGAAAAGAAACACATATTCTTGTTCCTCACAGTCTGAAAAGTCCAAAAACACATTCAATTTTCAAGTACGAACTTTCCCTGAGGAGATAAACCAATCGGTATCTCACAATTGGCAATAGGACTCAATTCAGACAGAAAATGTAACTTTTCACACACTGCTCAGATTTGCAAAAGAAAGACATATTCTTGTTCCTCACAGTCTGAAAAGTACAAAAACACATTCAATTTTCAAGTACGAACTTTCCCTGAGGAGATAAACCAATCGGTATCTCAGAATTGGCAATAGGACTCAATCAGACAGAAAATGTAACTTTTCACACACTGCTCAGATTTGCAAAAGAAACACATATTCTTGTTCCTCACAGTCTGAAAAGCAAAAAAACACATTCAATTTTCAAGTACGAACTTTCCCTAGAAAGTTCGACCAGTGCTGTTTTTTATAACTGGACTCAATTCAGACAGAAAATGTAACTTTTTAAACTCTGCTCAGATTTGGAAAAGAAACACATATTCTTGTTCCTCACCGTCTGAAAAGTACAAAAACACATTCAATTTTCAAGTACGAACTTTCCCTGAGGAGATAAACCAATCGGTATCTCACAATTGGCAATAGGACTCAATCAGACAGAAAATGTAACTTTTCACACACTGCTCAGATTTGCAAAAGAAACACATAATCTTGTTCCTCACAGGCTGAAAAGCAAAAAAACACATTCAATTTTCAAGTACGAACTTTCCCTGAGGAGATAAACCAAACGGTATCTCACAATTGGCAATAGGACTCAATTCAGACAGAAAATGTAACTTTTCACACACTGCTCAGATTTGCCAAAGAAACACATATTCTTGTTCCTCACAGTCTAAAAAGCACAAAAACACATTCAATTTTCAAGTAGGAACCCTCCCTGAGGAGATAAACCAATCTGTATCTCACAATTGGCAATAGGACTCAATTCAGAAAGAAAATGTATCTTTAGACACAGTGATCTGATTTACAAAAGAAACACATATTCATGTTTCCCACGGTCTGAGAAAGCCAAAAGACATTCAATTTTCAAACACAAACTTTCCCTAAAAAGTTAGACCAATGCTGTTTTTTATAACTGGACTCAATTCAGGTAGAAAATATAACTTTTGAAATACTGCTCAGATTTGGAAAAGAAACATATATCCTTGTTCCTCACAGTCTGAAAAAGAAAAAAACACATTCAATTTTCAAGTACGAACTTTCCCTAGAAAGTTAGACAAAAGCTCTTTTTTATAACTGGACTCAATTCAGGCAGAAAATGTAACTTTTGAAACACTGCTCAGATTTGCAAAAGAAACACATATTCTTGTTCCTCACAGTCTGAAAAGCAAAAAAACACATTCAACTTTCAAGTACGAACTTTCCCAGAGGAGATAAACCAATCGGTATCTCACAATTGGCAATAGGACTCAATTCAGACAGAAAATGTAACTTTTTAAACACTGCTCAGATTTGGAAAAGAAACACATATTCTTGTTCCTCACAGTCTGAAAAGTACAAAAACACATTCAATTTTCAAGTACGAACTTTCCCTGAGGAGATAAACCAAACGGTATCTCACAATTGGCAATAGGACTCAATTCAGGCAGAAAATGTAACTTTTCACACACTGCTCAGTTTGCAAAAGAAACACATATTCTTGTTCCTCACAGTCTGAAAAGCAAAAAAACACATTCAATATTCAAGTACGAACTTTCCGTGAGGAGATAAACCAATCGGTATCTCACAATTGGCAATAGGACTCAATTCAGAAAGAAAATGTATCTTTAGACACAGTGATCTGATTTACAAAAGAAGCACATATTCTTGTTCCTCATAGTCTGAAAAGCAGAAAAATACATTCAATTTTCAAGTACGAACTTTCCCTAGAAAGTTCGACCAGTGCTGTTTTTTATAACTGGACTCAATTCAGACAGAAAATTTAACTTTTTAAACACTGCTCAGATTTGGAAAAGAAACACAGATTCTTGTTCCTCACAGTCTGAAAAGTACAAAAAGACATTCAATTTTCAAGTACGAACTTTCCCTGAGGAGATAAACCAATCGGTATCTCACAATTGGCAATAGGACTCAATTCAGAAAGAAAATGTATCTTTAGACACAGTGATCTGATTTACAAAAGAAGCAAATATTCTTGTTCCTCATAGTCTGAAAAGCAGAAAAATACATTCAATTTTCAAGTACGAACTTTCCCTGAGGAGATAAACCAATCTGTATCTCACAATTGGCAATAGGACTCAATTCAGAAAGAAAATGTATCTTTAGACACAGTGATCTGATTTACAAAAGAAACACATATTCATGTTTCCCACGGTCTGAGAAAGCCAAAACACATTCAATTTTCAAACACAAACTTTCCCTAGAAAGTTCGACCAGTGCTGTTTTTTATAACTGGACTCAATTCAGACAGAAAATGTAACTTTTTAAACACTGCTCAGATTTGGAAAAGAAACACATATTCTTGTTCCTCACAGTCTGAAAAGTACAAAAAGACATTCAATTTTCAAGTACGAACTTTCCCTGAGGAGATAAACCAATCGGTATCTCACAATTGGCAATAGGACTCAATTCAGACAGAAAATGTAACTTTCCATACACTGCTCAGATTAGCAAAAGAAACACATATTCTTGTTCCTCACAGTCAGAAAAGCACAAAAACACATTCAATTTTCAAGTACGAACTTTCCTTGAGGAGATAAACCAATCTGTATCTTACAATTGGCAATAGGTCTCAATTAAGCTAGAAAACGTAACTTTAAACCCAGTGATCCGATTTTCAAAAGAAACATATATTCATGTTTCCCACCGTCTGAAAAGACCAAAAGTCATTCAATTTTCAAACACGAACTTTCCCTAGAAAGTTAGACAAAAGCTCTTTTTTATAACTGGACTCAATTCAGGCAGAAAATGTAACTTTTGAAACACTGCTCAGATTTGGAAAAGAAACACATATTCTTGTTCCTCACAGTCTGAAAAGTACAAAAACACATTCAATTTTCAAGTACGAACTTTCCCTGAGGAGATAAACCAATCGGTATCTCACAATTGGCAATAGGACTCAATTCAGACAGAAAATGTAACTTTTCACACACTGCTCAGATTTGCAAAAGAAAGACATATTCTTGTTCCTCACAGTCTGAAAAGTACAAAAACACATTCAATTTTCAAGTACGAACTTTCCCTGAGGAGATAAACCAATCGGTATCTCACAATTGGCAATAGGACTCAATCAGACAGAAAATGTAACTTTTCACACACTGCTCAGATTTGCAAAAGAAACACATATTCTTGTTCCTCACAGTCTGAAAAGCAAAAAAACACATTCAATTTTCAAGTACGAACTTTCCCTAGAAAGTTCGACCAGTGCTGTTTTTTATAACTGGACTCAATTCAGACAGAAAATGTAACTTTTTAAACTCTGCTCAGATTTGGAAAAGAAACACATATTCTTGTTCCTCACCGTCTGAAAAGTACAAAAACACATTCAATTTTCAAGTACGAACTTTCCCTGAGGAGATAAACCAATCGGTATCTCACAATTGGCAATAGGACTCAATCAGACAGAAAATGTAACTTTTCACACACTGCTCAGATTTGCAAAAGAAACACATAATCTTGTTCCTCACAGGCTGAAAAGCAAAAAAACACATTCAATTTTCAAGTACGAACTTTCCCTGAGGAGATAAACCAAACGGTATCTCACAATTGGCAATAGGACTCAATTCAGACAGAAAATGTAACTTTTCACACACTGCTCAGATTTGCCAAAGAAACACATATTCTTGTTCCTCACAGTCTAAAAAGCACAAAAACACATTCAATTTTCAAGTAGGAACCCTCCCTGAGGAGATAAACCAATCTGTATCTCACAATTGGCAATAGGACTCAATTCAGAAAGAAAATGTATCTTTAGACACAGTGATCTGATTTACAAAAGAAACACATATTCATGTTTCCCACGGTCTGAGAAAGCCAAAAGACATTCAATTTTCAAACACAAACTTTCCCTAAAAAGTTAGACCAATGCTGTTTTTTATAACTGGACTCAATTCAGGTAGAAAATATAACTTTTGAAACACTGCTCAGATTTGGAAAAGAAACATATATCCTTGTTCCTCACAGTCTGAAAAAGAAAAAAACACATTCAATTTTCAAGTACGAACTTTCCCTAGAAAGTTAGACAAAAGCTCTTTTTTATAACTGGACTCAATTCAGGCAGAAAATGTAACTTTTTAAACACTGCTCAGATTTGGAAAAGAAACACAGATTCTTGTTCCTCACAGTCTGAAAAGTACAAAAAGACATTCAATTTTCAAGTACGAACTTTCCCTGAGGAGATAAACCAATCGGTATCTCACAATTGGCAATAGGACTCAATTCAGAAAGAAAATGTATCTTTAGACACAGTGATCTGATTTACAAAAGAAGCAAATATTCTTGTTCCTCATAGTCTGAAAAGTACAAAAAGACATTCAATTTTCAAGTACGAACTTTCCCTGAGGAGATAAACCAATCTGTATCTCACAATTGGCAATAGGACTCAATTCAGAAAGAAAATGTATCTTTAGACACAGTGATCTGATTTACAAAAGAAACACATATTCATGTTTCCCACGGTCTGAGAAAGCCAAAACACATTCAATTTTCAAACACAAACTTTCCCTAGAAAGTTCGACCAGTGCTGTTTTTTATAACTGGACTCAATTCAGACAGAAAATGTAACTTTTTAAACACTGCTCAGATTTGGAAAAGAAACACATATTCTTGTTCCTCACAGTCTGAAAAGTACAAAAAGACATTCAATTTTCAAGTACGAACTTTCCCTGAGGAGATAAACCAATCGGTATCTCACAATTGGCAATAGGACTCAATTCAGACAGAAAATGTAACTTTCCATACACTGCTCAGATTAGCAAAAGAAACACATATTCTTGTTCCTCACAGTCAGAAAAGCACAAAAACACATTCAATTTTCAAGTACGAACTTTCCTTGAGGAGATAAACCAATCTGTATCTTACAATTGGCAATAGGTCTCAATTAAGCTAGAAAACGTAACTTTGAACCCAGTGATCTGATTTTCAAAAGAAACATATATTCATGTTTCCCACCGTCTGAAAAGACCAAAAGTCATTCAATTTTCAAACACGAACTTTCCCTAGAAAGTTAGACAAAAGCTCTTTTTTATAACTGGACTCAATTCAGGCAGAAAATGTAACTTTTGAAACACTGCTCAGATTTGGAAAAGAAACACATATTCTTGTTCCTCACAGTCTGAAAAGTCCAAAAACACATTCAATTTTCAAGTACGAACTTTCCCTGAGGAGATAAACCAATCGGTATCTCACAATTGGCAATAGGACTCAATTCAGACAGAAAATGTAACTTTTCACACACTGCTCAGATTTGCAAAAGAAAGACATATTCTTGTTCCTCACAGTCTGAAAAGTACAAAAACACATTCAATTTTCAAGTACGAACTTTCCCTGAGGAGATAAACCAATCGGTATCTCAGAATTGGCAATAGGACTCAATCAGACAGAAAATGTAACTTTTCACACACTGCTCAGATTTGCAAAAGAAACACATATTCTTGTTCCTCACAGTCTGAAAAGCAAAAAAACACATTCAATTTTCAAGTACGAACTTTCCCTAGAAAGTTCGACCAGTGCTGTTTTTTATAACTGGACTCAATTCAGACAGAAAATGTAACTTTTTAAACTCTGCTCAGATTTGGAAAAGAAACACATATTCTTGTTCCTCACCGTCTGAAAAGTACAAAAACACATTCAATTTTCAAGTACGAACTTTCCCTGAGGAGATAAACCAATCGGTATCTCACAATTGGCAATAGGACTCAATCAGACAGAAAATGTAACTTTTCACACACTGCTCAGATTTGCAAAAGAAACACATAATCTTGTTCCTCACAGGCTGAAAAGCAAAAAAACACATTCAATTTTCAAGTACGAACTTTCCCTGAGGAGATAAACCAAACGGTATCTCACAATTGGCAATAGGACTCAATTCAGACAGAAAATGTAACTTTTCACACACTGCTCAGATTTGCCAAAGAAACACATATTCTTGTTCCTCACAGTCTAAAAAGCACAAAAACACATTCAATTTTCAAGTAGGAACCCTCCCTGAGGAGATAAACCAATCTGTATCTCACAATTGGCAATAGGACTCAATTCAGAAAGAAAATGTATCTTTAGACACAGTGATCTGATTTACAAAAGAAACACATATTCATGTTTCCCACGGTCTGAGAAAGCCAAAAGACATTCAATTTTCAAACACAAACTTTCCCTAAAAAGTTAGACCAATGCTGTTTTTTATAACTGGACTCAATTCAGGTAGAAAATATAACTTTTGAAATACTGCTCAGATTTGGAAAAGAAACATATATCCTTGTTCCTCACAGTCTGAAAAAGAAAAAAACACATTCAATTTTCAAGTACGAACTTTCCCTAGAAAGTTAGACAAAAGCTCTTTTTTATAACTGGACTCAATTCAGGCAGAAAATGTAACTTTTGAAACACTGCTCAGATTTGCAAAAGAAACACATATTCTTGTTCCTCACAGTCTGAAAAGCAAAAAAACACATTCAACTTTCAAGTACGAACTTTCCCAGAGGAGATAAACCAATCGGTATCTCACAATTGGCAATAGGACTCAATTCAGACAGAAAATGTAACTTTTTAAACACTGCTCAGATTTGGAAAAGAAACACATATTCTTGTTCCTCACAGTCTGAAAAGTACAAAAACACATTCAATTTTCAAGTACGAACTTTCCCTGAGGAGATAAACCAAACGGTATCTCACAATTGGCAATAGGACTCAATTCAGGCAGAAAATGTAACTTTTCACACACTGCTCAGTTTGCAAAAGAAACACATATTCTTGTTCCTCACAGTCTGAAAAGCAAAAAAACACATTCAATATTCAAGTACGAACTTTCCGTGAGGAGATAAACCAATCGGTATCTCACAATTGGCAATAGGACTCAATTCAGAAAGAAAATGTATCTTTAGACACAGTGATCTGATTTACAAAAGAAGCACATATTCTTGTTCCTCATAGTCTGAAAAGCAGAAAAATACATTCAATTTTCAAGTACGAACTTTCCCTAGAAAGTTCGACCAGTGCTGTTTTTTATAACTGGACTCAATTCAGACAGAAAATTTAACTTTTTAAACACTGCTCAGATTTGGAAAAGAAACACAGATTCTTGTTCCTCACAGTCTGAAAAGTACAAAAAGACATTCAATTTTCAAGTACGAACTTTCCCTGAGGAGATAAACCAATCGGTATCTCACAATTGGCAATAGGACTCAATTCAGAAAGAAAATGTATCTTTAGACACAGTGATCTGATTTACAAAAGAAGCAAATATTCTTGTTCCTCATAGTCTGAAAAGCAGAAAAATACATTCAATTTTCAAGTACGAACTTTCCCTGAGGAGATAAACCAATCTGTATCTCACAATTGGCAATAGGACTCAATTCAGAAAGAAAATGTATCTTTAGACACAGTGATCTGATTTACAAAAGAAACACATATTCATGTTTCCAACGGTCTGAGAAAGCCAAAACACATTCAATTTTCAAACACAAACTTTCCCTAGAAAGTTCGACCAGTGCTGTTTTTTATAACTGGACTCAATTCAGACAGAAAATGTAACTTTTTAAACACTGCTCAGATTTGGAAAAGAAACACATATTCTTGTTCCTCACAGTCTGAAAAGTACAAAAAGACATTCAATTTTCAAGTACGAACTTTCCCTGAGGAGATAAACCAATCGGTATCTCACAATTGGCAATAGGACTCAATTCAGACAGAAAATGTAACTTTCCATACACTGCTCAGATTAGCAAAAGAAACACATATTCTTGTTCCTCACAGTCAGAAAAGCACAAAAACACATTCAATTTTCAAGTACGAACTTTCCTTGAGGAGATAAACCAATCTGTATCTTACAATTGGCAATAGGTCTCAATTAAGATAGAAAACGTAACTTTAAACCCAGTGATCCGATTTTCAAAAGAAACATATATTCATGTTTCCCACCGTCTGAAAAGACCAAAAGTCATTCAATTTTCAAACACGAACTTTCCCTAGAAAGTTAGACAAAAGCTCTTTTTTATAACTGGACTCAATTCAGGCAGAAAATGTAACTTTTGAAACACTGCTCAGATTTGGAAAAGAAACATATATCCTTGTTCCTCACAGTCTGAAAAAGAAAAAAACACATTCAATTTTCAAGTACGAACTTTCCCTAGAAAGTTAGACAAAAGCTCTTTTTTATAACTGGACTCAATTCAGGCAGAAAATGTAACTTTTGAAACACTGCTCAGATTTGCAAAAGAAACACATATTCTTGTTCCTCACAGTCTGAAAAGCAAAAAAACACATTCAACTTTCAAGTACGAACTTTCCCAGAGGAGATAAACCAATCGGTATCTCACAATTGGCAATAGGACTCAATTCAGACAGAAAATGTAACTTTTTAAACACTGCTCAGATTTGGAAAAGAAACACATATTCTTGTTCCTCACAGTCTGAAAAGTACAAAAACACATTCAATTTTCAAGTACGAACTTTCCCTGAGGAGATAAACCAAACGGTATCTCACAATTGGCAATAGGACTCAATTCAGGCAGAAAATGTAACTTTTCACACACTGCTCAGTTTGCAAAAGAAACACATATTCTTGTTCCTCACAGTCTGAAAAGCAAAAAAACACATTCAATATTCAAGTACGAACTTTCCGTGAGGAGATAAACCAATCGGTATCTCACAATTGGCAATAGGACTCAATTCAGAAAGAAAATGTATCTTTAGACACAGTGATCTGATTTACAAAAGAAGCACATATTCTTGTTCCTCATAGTCTGAAAAGCAGAAAAATACATTCAATTTTCAAGTACGAACTTTCCCTAGAAAGTTCGACCAGTGCTGTTTTTTATAACTGGACTCAATTCAGACAGAAAATTTAACTTTTTAAACACTGCTCAGATTTGGAAAAGAAACACAGATTCTTGTTCCTCACAGTCTGAAAAGTACAAAAAGACATTCAATTTTCAAGTACGAACTTTCCCTGAGGAGATAAACCAATCGGTATCTCACAATTGGCAATAGGACTCAATTCAGAAAGAAAATGTATCTTTAGACACAGTGATCTGATTTACAAAAGAAGCAAATATTCTTGTTCCTCATAGTCTGAAAAGCAGAAAAATACATTCAATTTTCAAGTACGAACTTTCCCTGAGGAGATAAACCAATCTGTATCTCACAATTGGCAATAGGACTCAATTCAGAAAGAAAATGTATCTTTAGACACAGTGATCTGATTTACAAAAGAAACACATATTCATGTTTCCAACGGTCTGAGAAAGCCAAAACACATTCAATTTTCAAACACAAACTTTCCCTAGAAAGTTCGACCAGTGCTGTTTTTTATAACTGGACTCAATTCAGACAGAAAATGTAACTTTTTAAACACTGCTCAGATTTGGAAAAGAAACACATATTCTTGTTCCTCACAGTCTGAAAAGTACAAAAAGACATTCAATTTTCAAGTACGAACTTTCCCTGAGGAGATAAACCAATCGGTATCTCACAATTGGCAATAGGACTCAATTCAGACAGAAAATGTAACTTTCCATACACTGCTCAGATTAGCAAAAGAAACACATATTCTTGTTCCTCACAGTCAGAAAAGCACAAAAACACATTCAATTTTCAAGTACGAACTTTCCTTGAGGAGATAAACCAATCTGTATCTTACAATTGGCAATAGGTCTCAATTAAGATAGAAAACGTAACTTTAAACCCAGTGATCCGATTTTCAAAAGAAACATATATTCATGTTTCCCACCGTCTGAAAAGACCAAAAGTCATTCAATTTTCAAACACGAACTTTCCCTAGAAAGTTAGACAAAAGCTCTTTTTTATAACTGGACTCAATTCAGGCAGAAAATGTAACTTTTGAAACACTGCTCAGATTTGGAAAAGAAACACATATTCTTGTTCCTCACAGTCTGAAAAGTCCAAAAACACATTCAATTTTCAAGTACGAACTTTCCCTGAGGAGATAAACCAATCGGTATCTCACAATTGGCAATAGGACTCAATTCAGAGAGAAAATGTAACTTTTCACACACTGCTCAGATTTGCAAAAGAAACACATATTCTTGTTCCTCACAGTCTGAAAAGCAAAAAAACACATTCAATTTTCAAGTACGAACTTTCCCTAGAAAGTTCGACCAGTGCTGTTTTTTATAACTGGACTCAATTCAGACAGAAAATGTAACTTTTTAAACTCTGCTCAGATTTGGAAAAGAAACACATATTCTTGTTCCTCACCGTCTGAAAAGTACAAAAACACATTCAATTTTCAAGTACGAACTTTCCCTGAGGAGATAAACCAATCGGTATCTCACAATTGGCAATAGGACTCAATTCAGAAAGAAAATGTATCTTTAGACACAGTGATCTGATTTACAAAAGAAGCAAATATTCTTGTTCCTCATAGTCTGAAAAGTACAAAAAGACATTCAATTTTCAAGTACGAACTTTCCCTGAGGAGATAAACCAATCTGTATCTCACAATTGGCAATAGGACTCAATTCAGAAAGAAAATGTATCTTTAGACACAGTGATCTGATTTACAAAAGAAACACATATTCCTCACAGTCTGAAAAAGAAAAAAACACATTCAATTTTCAAGTACGAACTTTCCCTAGAAAGTTAGACAAAAGCTCTTTTTTATAACTGGACTCAATTCAGGCAGAAAATGTAACTTTTGAAACACTGCTCAGATTTGCAAAAGAAACACATATTCTTGTTCCTCACAGTCTGAAAAGTACAAAAACACATTCAATTTTCAAGTACGAACTTTCCCTGAGGAGATAAACCAATCGGTATCTCACAATTGGCAATAGGACTCAATTCAGACAGAAAATGTAACTTTTTAAACACTGCTCAGATTTGGAAAAGAAACACATATTCTTGTTCCTCACAGTCTGAAAAGTACAAAAACACATTCAATTTTCAAGTAGGAACCCTCCCTGAGGAGATAAACCAATCTGTATCTCACAATTGGCAATAGGACTCAATTCAGAAAGAAAATGTATCTTTAGACACAGTGATCTGATTTACAAAAGAAACACATATTCATGTTTCCCACGGTCTGAGAAAGCCAAAAGACATTCAATTTTCAAACACAAACTTTCCCTAAAAAGTTAGACCAATGCTGTTTTTTATAACTGGACTCAATTCAGGTAGAAAATATAACTTTTGAAATACTGCTCAGATTTGGAAAAGAAACATATATCCTTGTTCCTCACAGTCTGAAAAAGAAAAAAACACATTCAATTTTCAAGTACGAACTTTCCCTAGAAAGTTAGACAAAAGCTCTTTTTTATAACTGGACTCAATTCAGGCAGAAAATGTAACTTTTGAAACACTGCTCAGATTTGCAAAAGAAACACATATTCTTGTTCCTCACAGTCTGAAAAGTACAAAAAGACATTCAATTTTCAAGTACGAACTTTCCCTGAGGAGATAAACCAATCTGTATCTCACAATTGGCAATAGGACTCAATTCAGAAAGAAAATGTATCTTTAGACACAGTGATCTGATTTACAAAAGAAACACATATTCATGTTTCCCACGGTCTGAGAAAGCCAAAACACATTCAATTTTCAAACACAAACTTTCCCTAGAAAGTTCGACCAGTGCTGTTTTTTATAACTGGACTCAATTCAGACAGAAAATGTAACTTTTTAAACACTGCTCAGATTTGGAAAAGAAACACATATTCTTGTTCCTCACAGTCTGAAAAGTACAAAAAGACATTCAATTTTCAAGTACGAACTTTCCCTGAGGAGATAAACCAATCGGTATCTCACAATTGGCAATAGGACTCAATTCAGACAGAAAATGTAACTTTCCATACACTGCTCAGATTAGCAAAAGAAACACATATTCTTGTTCCTCACAGTCAGAAAAGCACAAAAACACATTCAATTTTCAAGTACGAACTTTCCTTGAGGAGATAAACCAATCTGTATCTTACAATTGGCAATAGGTCTCAATTAAGCTAGAAAACGTAACTTTAAACCCAGTGATCCGATTTTCAAAAGAAACATATATTCATGTTTCCCACCGTCTGAAAAGACCAAAAGTCATTCAATTTTCAAACACGAACTTTCCCTAGAAAGTTAGACAAAAGCTCTTTTTTATAACTGGACTCAATTCAGGCAGAAAATGTAACTTTTGAAACACTGCTCAGATTTGGAAAAGAAACACATATTCTTGTTCCTCACAGTCTGAAAAGTCCAAAAACACATTCAATTTTCAAGTACGAACTTTCCCTGAGGAGATAAACCAATCGGTATCTCACAATTGGCAATAGGACTCAATTCAGAGAGAAAATGTAACTTTTCACACACTGCTCAGATTTGCAAAAGAAAGACATATTCTTGTTCCTCACAGTCTGAAAAGTACAAAAACACATTCAATTTTCAAGTACGAACTTTCCCTGAGGAGATAAACCAATCGGTATCTCACAATTGGCAATAGGACTCAATCAGACAGAAAATGTAACTTTTCACACACTGCTCAGATTTGCAAAAGAAACACATATTCTTGTTCCTCACAGTCTGAAAAGCAAAAAAACACATTCAATTTTCAAGTACGAACTTTCCCTAGAAAGTTCGACCAGTGCTGTTTTTTATAACTGGACTCAATTCAGACAGAAAATGTAACTTTTTAAACTCTGCTCAGATTTGGAAAAGAAACACATATTCTTGTTCCTCACCGTCTGAAAAGTACAAAAACACATTCAATTTTCAAGTACGAACTTTCCCTGAGGAGATAAACCAATCGGTATCTCACAATTGGCAATAGGACTCAATCAGACAGAAAATGTAACTTTTCACACACTGCTCAGATTTGCAAAAGAAACACATAATCTTGTTCCTCACAGGCTGAAAAGCAAAAAAACACATTCAATTTTCAAGTACGAACTTTCCCTGAGGAGATAAACCAAACGGTATCTCACAATTGGCAATAGGACTCAATTCAGACAGAAAATGTAACTTTTCACACACTGCTCAGATTTGCCAAAGAAACACATATTCTTGTTCCTCACAGTCTAAAAAGCACAAAAACACATTCAATTTTCAAGTAGGAACCCTCCCTGAGGAGATAAACCAATCTGTATCTCACAATTGGCAATAGGACTCAATTCAGAAAGAAAATGTATCTTTAGACACAGTGATCTGATTTACAAAAGAAACACATATTCATGTTTCCCACGGTCTGAGAAAGCCAAAAGACATTCAATTTTCAAACACAAACTTTCCCTAAAAAGTTAGACCAATGCTGTTTTTTATAACTGGACTCAATTCAGGTAGAAAATATAACTTTTGAAACACTGCTCAGATTTGGAAAAGAAACATATATCCTTGTTCCTCACAGTCTGAAAAAGAAAAAAACACATTCAATTTTCAAGTACGAACTTTCCCTAGAAAGTTAGACAAAAGCTCTTTTTTATAACTGGACTCAATTCAGGCAGAAAATGTAACTTTTTAAACACTGCTCAGATTTGGAAAAGAAACACAGATTCTTGTTCCTCACAGTCTGAAAAGTACAAAAAGACATTCAATTTTCAAGTACGAACTTTCCCTGAGGAGATAAACCAATCGGTATCTCACAATTGGCAATAGGACTCAATTCAGAAAGAAAATGTATCTTTAGACACAGTGATCTGATTTACAAAAGAAGCAAATATTCTTGTTCCTCATAGTCTGAAAAGTACAAAAAGACATTCAATTTTCAAGTACGAACTTTCCCTGAGGAGATAAACCAATCTGTATCTCACAATTGGCAATAGGACTCAATTCAGAAAGAAAATGTATCTTTAGACACAGTGATCTGATTTACAAAAGAAACACATATTCATGTTTCCCACGGTCTGAGAAAGCCAAAACACATTCAATTTTCAAACACAAACTTTCCCTAGAAAGTTCGACCAGTGCTGTTTTTTATAACTGGACTCAATTCAGACAGAAAATGTAACTTTTTAAACACTGCTCAGATTTGGAAAAGAAACACATATTCTTGTTCCTCACAGTCTGAAAAGTACAAAAAGACATTCAATTTTCAAGTACGAACTTTCCCTGAGGAGATAAACCAATCGGTATCTCACAATTGGCAATAGGACTCAATTCAGACAGAAAATGTAACTTTCCATACACTGCTCAGATTAGCAAAAGAAACACATATTCTTGTTCCTCACAGTCAGAAAAGCACAAAAACACATTCAATTTTCAAGTACGAACTTTCCTTGAGGAGATAAACCAATCTGTATCTTACAATTGGCAATAGGTCTCAATTAAGCTAGAAAACGTAACTTTAAACCCAGTGATCCGATTTTCAAAAGAAACATATATTCATGTTTCCCACCGTCTGAAAAGACCAAAAGTCATTCAATTTTCAAACACGAACTTTCCCTAGAAAGTTAGACAAAAGCTCTTTTTTATAACTGGACTCAATTCAGGCAGAAAATGTAACTTTTGAAACACTGCTCAGATTTGGAAAAGAAACACATATTCTTGTTCCTCACAGTCTGAAAAGTCCAAAAACACATTCAATTTTCAAGTACGAACTTTCCCTGAGGAGATAAACCAATCGGTATCTCACAATTGGCAATAGGACTCAATTCAGAGAGAAAATGTAACTTTTCACACACTGCTCAGATTTGCAAAAGAAAGACATATTCTTGTTCCTCACAGTCTGAAAAGTACAAAAACACATTCAATTTTCAAGTACGAACTTTCCCTGAGGAGATAAACCAATCGGTATCTCACAATTGGCAATAGGACTCAATCAGACAGAAAATGTAACTTTTCACACACTGCTCAGATTTGCAAAAGAAACACATATTCTTGTTCCTCACAGTCTGAAAAGCAAAAAAACACATTCAATTTTCAAGTACGAACTTTCCCTAGAAAGTTCGACCAGTGCTGTTTTTTATAACTGGACTCAATTCAGACAGAAAATGTAACTTTTTAAACTCTGCTCAGATTTGGAAAAGAAACACATATTCTTGTTCCTCACCGTCTGAAAAGTACAAAAACACATTCAATTTTCAAGTACGAACTTTCCCTGAGGAGATAAACCAATCGGTATCTCACAATTGGCAATAGGACTCAATCAGACAGAAAATGTAACTTTTCACACACTGCTCAGATTTGCAAAAGAAACACATAATCTTGTTCCTCACAGGCTGAAAAGCAAAAAAACACATTCAATTTTCAAGTACGAACTTTCCCTGAGGAGATAAACCAAACGGTATCTCACAATTGGCAATAGGACTCAATTCAGACAGAAAATGTAACTTTTCACACAGTGCTCAGATTTGCCAAAGAAACACATATTCTTGTTCCTCACAGTCTAAAAAGCACAAAAACACATTCAATTTTCAAGTAGGAACCCTCCCTGAGGAGATAAACCAATCTGTATCTCACAATTGGCAATAGGACTCAATTCAGAAAGAAAATGTATCTTTAGACACAGTGATCTGATTTACAAAAGAAACACATATTCATGTTTCCCACGGTCTGAGAAAGCCAAAAGACATTCAATTTTCAAACACAAACTTTCCCTAAAAAGTTAGACCAATGCTGTTTTTTATAACTGGACTCAATTCAGGTAGAAAATATAACTTTTGAAACACTGCTCAGATTTGGAAAAGAAACATATATCCTTGTTCCTCACAGTCTGAAAAAGAAAAAAACACATTCAATTTTCAAGTACGAACTTTCCCTAGAAAGTTAGACAAAAGCTCTTTTTTATAACTGGACTCAATTCAGGCAGAAAATGTAACTTTTGAAACACTGCTCAGATTTGGAAAAGAAACACAGATTCTTGTTCCTCACAGTCTGAAAAGTACAAAAAGACATTCAATTTTCAAGTACGAACTTTCCCTGAGGAGATAAACCAATCGGTATCTCACAATTGGCAATAGGACTCAATTCAGAAAGAAAATGTATCTTTAGACACAGTGATCTGATTTACAAAAGAAGCAAATATTCTTGTTCCTCATAGTCTGAAAAGTACAAAAAGACATTCAATTTTCAAGTACGAACTTTCCCTGAGGAGATAAACCAATCTGTATCTCACAATTGGCAATAGGACTCAATTCAGAAAGAAAATGTATCTTTAGACACAGTGATCTGATTTACAAAAGAAACACATATTCATGTTTCCCACGGTCTGAGAAAGCCAAAACACATTCAATTTTCAAACACAAACTTTCCCTAGAAAGTTCGACCAGTGCTGTTTTTTATAACTGGACTCAATTCAGACAGAAAATGTAACTTTTTAAACACTGCTCAGATTTGGAAAAGAAACACATATTCTTGTTCCTCACAGTCTGAAAAGTACAAAAAGACATTCAATTTTCAAGTACGAACTTTCCCTGAGGAGATAAACCAATCGGTATCTCACAATTGGCAATAGGACTCAATTCAGACAGAAAATGTAACTTTCCATACACTGCTCAGATTAGCAAAAGAAACACATATTCTTGTTCCTCACAGTCAGAAAAGCACAAAAACACATTCAATTTTCAAGTACGAACTTTCCTTGAGGAGATAAACCAATCTGTATCTTACAATTGGCAATAGGTCTCAATTAAGCTAGAAAACGTAACTTTAAACCCAGTGATCCGATTTTCAAAAGAAACATATATTCATGTTTCCCACCGTCTGAAAAGACCAAAAGTCATTCAATTTTCAAACACGAACTTTCCCTAGAAAGTTAGACAAAAGCTCTTTTTTATAACTGGACTCAATTCAGGCAGAAAATGTAACTTTTGAAACACTGCTCAGATTTGGAAAAGAAACACATATTCTTGTTCCTCACAGTCTGAAAAGTCCAAAAACACATTCAATTTTCAAGTACGAACTTTCCCTGAGGAGATAAACCAATCGGTATCTCACAATTGGCAATAGGACTCAATTCAGAGAGAAAATGTAACTTTTCACACACTGCTCAGATTTGCAAAAGAAAGACATATTCTTGTTCCTCACAGTCTGAAAAGTACAAAAACACATTCAATTTTCAAGTACGAACTTTCCCTGAGGAGATAAACCAATCGGTATCTCACAATTGGCAATAGGACTCAATCAGACAGAAAATGTAACTTTTCACACACTGCTCAGATTTGCAAAAGAAACACATATTCTTGTTCCTCACAGTCTGAAAAGCAAAAAAACACATTCAATTTTCAAGTACGAACTTTCCCTAGAAAGTTCGACCAGTGCTGTTTTTTATAACTGGACTCAATTCAGACAGAAAATGTAACTTTTTAAACTCTGCTCAGATTTGGAAAAGAAACACATATTCTTGTTCCTCACCGTCTGAAAAGTACAAAAACACATTCAATTTTCAAGTACGAACTTTCCCTGAGGAGATAAACCAATCGGTATCTCACAATTGGCAATAGGACTCAATCAGACAGAAAATGTAACTTTTCACACACTGCTCAGATTTGCAAAAGAAACACATAATCTTGTTCCTCACAGGCTGAAAAGCAAAAAAACACATTCAATTTTCAAGTACGAACTTTCCCTGAGGAGATAAACCAAACGGTATCTCACAATTGGCAATAGGACTCAATTCAGACAGAAAATGTAACTTTTCACACACTGCTCAGATTTGCCAAAGAAACACATATTCTTGTTCCTCACAGTCTAAAAAGCACAAAAACACATTCAATTTTCAAGTAGGAACCCTCCCTGAGGAGATAAACCAATCTGTATCTCACAATTGGCAATAGGACTCAATTCAGAAAGAAAATGTATCTTTAGACACAGTGATCTGATTTACAAAAGAAACACATATTCATGTTTCCCACGGTCTGAGAAAGCCAAAAGACATTCAATTTTCAAACACAAACTTTCCCTAAAAAGTTAGACCAATGCTGTTTTTTATAACTGGACTCAATTCAGGTAGAAAATATAACTTTTGAAATACTGCTCAGATTTGGAAAAGAAACATATATCCTTGTTCCTCACAGTCTGAAAAAGAAAAAAACACATTCAATTTTCAAGTACGAACTTTCCCTAGAAAGTTAGACAAAAGCTCTTTTTTATAACTGGACTCAATTCAGGCAGAAAATGTAACTTTTGAAACACTGCTCAGATTTGCAAAAGAAACACATATTCTTGTTCCTCACAGTCTGAAAAGTACAAAAACACATTCAATTTTCAAGTACGAACTTTCCCTGAGGAGATAAACCAATCGGTATCTCACAATTGGCAATAGGACTCAATTCAGACAGAAAATGTAACTTTTTAAACACTGCTCAGATTTGGAAAAGAAACACATATTCTTGTTCCTCACAGTCTGAAAAGTACAAAAACACATTCAATTTTCAAGTACGAACTTTCCCTGAGGAGATAAACCAAACGGTATCTCACAATTGGCAATAGGACTCAATTCAGGCAGAAAATGTAACTTTTCACACACTGCTCAGTTTGCCAAAGAAACACATATTCTTGTTCCTCACAGTCTGAAAAGCAAAAAAACACATTCAATATTCAAGTACGAACTTTCCGTGAGGAGATAAACCAATCGGTATCTCACAATTGGCAATAGGACTCAATTCAGAAAGAAAATGTATCTTTAGACACAGTGATCTGATTTACAAAAGAAGCACATATTCTTGTTCCTCATAGTCTGAAAAGCAGAAAAATACATTCAATTTTCAAGTACGAACTTTCCCTAGAAAGTTCGACCAGTGCTGTTTTTTATAACTGGACTCAATTCAGACAGAAAATTTAACTTTTTAAACACTGCTCAGATTTGGAAAAGAAACACAGATTCTTGTTCCTCACAGTCTGAAAAGTACAAAAAGACATTCAATTTTCAAGTACGAACTTTCCCTGAGGAGATAAACCAATCGGTATCTCACAATTGGCAATAGGACTCAATTCAGAAAGAAAATGTATCTTTAGACACAGTGATCTGATTTACAAAAGAAGCAAATATTCTTGTTCCTCATAGTCTGAAAAGCAGAAAAATACATTCAATTTTCAAGTACGAACTTTCCCTGAGGAGATAAACCAATCTGTATCTCACAATTGGCAATAGGACTCAATTCAGAAAGAAAATGTATCTTTAGACACAGTGATCTGATTTACAAAAGAAACACATATTCATGTTTCCCACGGTCTGAGAAAGCCAAAACACATTCAATTTTCAAACACAAACTTTCCCTAGAAAGTTCGACCAGTGCTGTTTTTTATAACTGGACTCAATTCAGACAGAAAATGTAACTTTTTAAACACTGCTCAGATTTGGAAAAGAAACACATATTCTTGTTCCTCACAGTCTGAAAAGTACAAAAAGACATTCAATTTTCAAGTACGAACTTTCCCTGAGGAGATAAACCAATCGGTATCTCACAATTGGCAATAGGACTCAATTCAGACAGAAAATGTAACTTTCCATACACTGCTCAGATTAGCAAAAGAAACACATATTCTTGTTCCTCACAGTCAGAAAAGCACAAAAACACATTCAATTTTCAAGTACGAACTTTCCTTGAGGAGATAAACCAATCTGTATCTTACAATTGGCAATAGGTCTCAATTAAGCTAGAAAACGTAACTTTAAACCCAGTGATCCGATTTTCAAAAGAAACATATATTCATGTTTCCCACCGTCTGAAAAGACCAAAAGTCATTCAATTTTCAAACACGAACTTTCCCTAGAAAGTTAGACAAAAGCTCTTTTTTATAACTGGACTCAATTCAGGCAGAAAATGTAACTTTTGAAACACTGCTCAGATTTGGAAAAGAAACACATATTCTTGTTCCTCACAGTCTGAAAAGTCCAAAAACACATTCAATTTTCAAGTACGAACTTTCCCTGAGGAGATAAACCAATCGGTATCTCACAATTGGCAATAGGACTCAATTCAGACAGAAAATGTAACTTTTCACACACTGCTCAGATTTGCAAAAGAAAGACATATTCTTGTTCCTCACAGTCTGAAAAGTACAAAAACACATTCAATTTTCAAGTACGAACTTTCCCTGAGGAGATAAACCAATCGGTATCTCACAATTGGCAATAGGACTCAATCAGACAGAAAATGTAACTTTTCACACACTGCTCAGATTTGCAAAAGAAACACATATTCTTGTTCCTCACAGTCTGAAAAGCAAAAAAACACATTCAATTTTCAAGTACGAACTTTCCCTAGAAAGTTCGACCAGTGCTGTTTTTTATAACTGGACTCAATTCAGACAGAAAATGTAACTTTTTAAACTCTGCTCAGATTTGGAAAAGAAACACATATTCTTGTTCCTCACCGTCTGAAAAGTACAAAAACACATTCAATTTTCAAGTACGAACTTTCCCTGAGGAGATAAACCAATCGGTATCTCACAATTGGCAATAGGACTCAATCAGACAGAAAATGTAACTTTTCACACACTGCTCAGATTTGCAAAAGAAACACATAATCTTGTTCCTCACAGGCTGAAAAGCAAAAAAACACATTCAATTTTCAAGTACGAACTTTCCCTGAGGAGATAAACCAAACGGTATCTCACAATTGGCAATAGGACTCAATTCAGACAGAAAATGTAACTTTTCACACACTGCTCAGATTTGCCAAAGAAACACATATTCTTGTTCCTCACAGTCTAAAAAGCACAAAAACACATTCAATTTTCAAGTAGGAACCCTCCCTGAGGAGATAAACCAATCTGTATCTCACAATTGGCAATAGGACTCAATTCAGAAAGAAAATGTATCTTTAGACACAGTGATCTGATTTACAAAAGAAACACATATTCATGTTTCCCACGGTCTGAGAAAGCCAAAAGACATTCAATTTTCAAACACAAACTTTCCCTAAAAAGTTAGACCAATGCTGTTTTTTATAACTGGACTCAATTCAGGTAGAAAATATAACTTTTGAAACACTGCTCAGATTTGGAAAAGAAACATATATCCTTGTTCCTCACAGTCTGAAAAAGAAAAAAACACATTCAATTTTCAAGTACGAACTTTCCCTAGAAAGTTAGACAAAAGCTCTTTTTTATAACTGGACTCAATTCAGGCAGAAAATGGAACTTTTGAAACACTGCTCAGATTTGCAAAAGAAACACATATTCTTGTTCCTCACAGTCTGAAAAGCAAAAAAACACATTCAATTTTCAAGTACGAACTTTCCCTGAGGAGATAAACCAATCGGTATCTCACAATTGGCAATAGGACTCAATTCAGGCAGAAAATGTAACTTTTCATACACTGCTCAGATTTGCAAAAGAAACACATATTCTTGTTCCTCACAGTCTGAAAAGCAAAAAAACACATTCAACTTTCAAGTACGAACTTTCCCTGAGGAGATAAACCAATCGGTATCTCACAATTGGCAATAGGACTCAATTCAGACAGAAAATGTAACTTTTCATACACTGCTCGGATTTGCAAAAGAAACACATATTCTTGTTCCTCACAGTCAGAAAAGCACAAAAACACATTCAATTTTCAAGTACGAACTTTCCGTGAGGAGATAAACCAATCGGTATCTCACAATTGGCAATAGGACTCATTTCAGAAAGAAAATGTATCTTTAGACACAGTGATCTGATTTACAAAAGAAGAACATATTCTTGTTCCTCATAGTCTGAAAAGCAGAAAAATACATTCAATTTTCAAGTACGAACTTTCCCTGAGGAGATAAACCAATCTGTATCTCACATTTGGCAATAGGACTCAATTCAGGAAGAAAATGTATCTTTAGACACAGTGATCTGATTTACAAAAGAAACACATATTCATGTTTCCCACGGTCTGAAAAAGCCAAAACACATTCAATTTTCAAACACAAACTTTCCCTAGAAAGTTCGACCAGTGCTGTTTTTTATAACTGGACTCAATTCAGACAGAAAATGTAACTTTGTAAACACTGCTCAGATTTGGAAAAGAAACACATATTCTTGTTCCTCACAGTCTGAAAAGTACAAAAACACATTCAATTTTCAAATACGAACTTTCCCTAGAAAGTTAGACAAAAGCTCTTTTTTATAACTGGACTCAATTCAGGCAGAAAATGTAACTTTTGAAACACTGCTCAGATTTGGAAAAGAAACACATATTCTTGTTCCTCACAGTCTGAAAAGCAAAAAAACACATTCAATTTTCAAGTACGAACTTTCCCTGAGGAGGTAAACCAATCGGTATCTCACAATTGGCAATAGGACTCAATTCAGAAAGAAAATGTAACTTTTCACACACTGCTCAGATTTGCAAAAGAAACACATATTCTTGTTCCTCACAGTCTGAAAAGCAAAAAAACACATTCAATTTTCAAATACGAACTTTCCCTAGAAAGTTAGACAAAAGCTCTTTTTTATAACTGGACTCAATTCAGGCAGAAAATGTAACTTTTGAAACACTGCTCAGATTTGGAAAAGAAACACATATTCTTGTTCCTCACAGTCTGAAAAGCAAAAAAACACATTCAATTTTCAAGTACGAACTTTCCCTGAGGAGGTAAACCAATCGGTATCTCACAATTGGCAATAGGACTCAATTCAGAAAGAAAATGTAACTTTTCATACACTGCTCAGATTTGCAAAAGAAACACATATTCTTGTTCCTCACAGTCTGAAAAGCAAAAAAACACATTCAACTTTCAAGTACGAACTTTCCCTGAGGAGATAAACCAATCGGTATCTCACAATTGGCAATAGGACTCAATTCAGAAAGAAAACGTATCTTTAGACACAGTGATCTGATTTACAAAAGAAGCACATATTCTTGTTCCTCATAGTCTGAAAAGCAGAAAAATACATTCAATTTTCAAGTACGAACTTTCCCTGAGGAGATAAACCAATCTGTATCTCACAATTGGCAATAGGACTCAATTCAGAAAGAAAATGTATCTTTAGACACAGTGATCTGATTTACAAAAGAAACACATATTCATGTTTCCCACGGTCTGAGAAAGCCAAAACACATTCAATTTTCAAACACAAACTTTCCCTAGAAAGTTCGACCAGTGTTGTTTTTTATAACTGGGCTAAATTCAGACAGAAAATGTAACTTTTTAAACACTGCTCAGATTTGGAAAAGAAACACATATTCTTGTTCCTCACAGTCTGAAAAGTACAAAAACACATTCAATTTTCAAGTACGAACTTTCCCTGAGGAGATAAACCAAACGGCGTCTCACAATTGGCAATAGGACTCAATTCAGGCAGAAAATGTAACTTTTCACACACTGCTCAGTTTGCAAAAGAAACACATATTCTTGTTCCTCACAGTCTGAAAAGCAAAAAAACACATTCAATATTCAAGTACGAACTTTCCGTGAGGAGATAAACCAATCGGTATCTCACAATTGGCAATAGGACTCAATTCAGAAAGAAAATGTATCTTTAGACACAGTGATCTGATTTACAAAAGAAGCACATATTCTTGTTCCTCATAGTCTGAAAAGCAGAAAAATACATTCAATTTTCAAGTACGAACTTTCCCTAGAAAGTTCGACCAGTGCTGTTTTTTATAACTGGACTCAATTCAGACAGAAAATTTAACTTTTTAAACACTGCTCAGATTTGGAAAAGAAACACAGATTCTTGTTCCTCACAGTCTGAAAAGTACAAAAAGACATTCAATTTTCAAGTACGAACTTTCCCTGAGGAGATAAACCAATCGGTATCTCACAATTGGCAATAGGACTCAATTCAGAAAGAAAATGTATCTTTAGACACAGTGATCTGATTTACAAAAGAAGCAAATATTCTTGTTCCTCATAGTCTGAAAAGCAGAAAAATACATTCAATTTTCAAGTACGAACTTTCCCTGAGGAGATAAACCAATCTGTATCTCACAATTGGCAATAGGACTCAATTCAGAAAGAAAATGTATCTTTAGACACAGTGATCTGATTTACAAAAGAAACACATATTCATGTTTCCCACGGTCTGAGAAAGCCAAAACACATTCAATTTTCAAACACAAACTTTCCCTAGAAAGTTCGACCAGTGCTGTTTTTTATAACTGGACTCAATTCAGACAGAAAATGTAACTTTTTAAACACTGCTCAGATTTGGAAAAGAAACACATATTCTTGTTCCTCACAGTCTGAAAAGTACAAAAAGACATTCAATTTTCAAGTACGAACTTTCCCTGAGGAGATAAACCAATCGGTATCTCACAATTGGCAATAGGACTCAATTCAGACAGAAAATGTAACTTTCCATACACTGCTCAGATTAGCAAAAGAAACACATATTCTTGTTCCTCACAGTCAGAAAAGCACAAAAACACATTCAATTTTCAAGTACGAACTTTCCTTGAGGAGATAAACCAATCTGTATCTTACAATTGGCAATAGGTCTCAATTAAGCTAGAAAACGTAACTTTAAACCCAGTGATCCGATTTTCAAAAGAAACATATATTCATGTTTCCCACCGTCTGAAAAGACCAAAAGTCATTCAATTTTCAAACACGAACTTTCCCTAGAAAGTTAGACAAAAGCTCTTTTTTATAACTGGACTCAATTCAGGCAGAAAATGTAACTTTTGAAACACTGCTCAGATTTGGAAAAGAAACACATATTCTTGTTCCTCACAGTCTGAAAAGTCCAAAAACACATTCAATTTTCAAGTACGAACTTTCCCTGAGGAGATAAACGAATCGGTATCTCACAATTGGCAATAGGACTCAATTCAGACAGAAAATGTAACTTTTCACACACTGCTCAGATTTGCAAAAGAAAGACATATTCTTGTTCCTCACAGTCTGAAAAGTACAAAAACACATTCAATTTTCAAGTACGAACTTTCCCTGAGGAGATAAACCAATCGGTATCTCACAATTGGCAATAGGACTCAATCAGACAGAAAATGTAACTTTTCACACACTGCTCAGATTTGCAAAAGAAACACATATTCTTGTTCCTCACAGTCTGAAAAGCAAAAAAACACATTCAATTTTCAAGTACGAACTTTCCCTAGAAAGTTCGACCAGTGCTGTTTTTTATAACTGGACTCAATTCAGACAGAAAATGTAACTTTTTAAACTCTGCTCAGATTTGGAAAAGAAACACATATTCTTGTTCCTCACCGTCTGAAAAGTACAAAAACACATTCAATTTTCAAGTACGAACTTTCCCTGAGGAGATAAACCAATCGGTATCTCACAATTGGCAATAGGACTCAATCAGACAGAAAATGTAACTTTTCACACACTGCTCAGATTTGCAAAAGAAACACATAATCTTGTTCCTCACAGGCTGAAAAGCAAAAAAACACATTCAATTTTCAAGTACGAACTTTCCCTGAGGAGATAAACCAATCGGTATCTCACAATTGGCAATAGGACTCAATCAGACAGAAAATGTAACTTTTCACACACTGCTCAGATTTGCAAAAGAAACACATAATCTTGTTCCTCACAGGCTGAAAAGCAAAAAAACACATTCAATTTTCAAGTACGAACTTTCCCTGAGGAGATAAACCAAACGGTATCTCACAATTGGCAATAGGACTCAATTCAGACAGAAAATGTAACTTTTCACACACTGCTCAGATTTGCCAAAGAAACACATATTCTTGTTCCTCACAGTCTAAAAAGCACAAAAACACATTCAATTTTCAAGTAGGAACCCTCCCTGAGGAGATAAACCAATCTGTATCTCACAATTGGCAATAGGACTCAATTCAGAAAGAAAATGTATCTTTAGACACAGTGATCTGATTTACAAAAGAAACACATATTCATGTTTCCCACGGTCTGAGAAAGCCAAAAGACATTCAATTTTCAAACACAAACTTTCCCTAAAAAGTTAGACCAATGCTGTTTTTTATAACTGGACTCAATTCAGGTAGAAAATATAACTTTTGAAACACTGCTCAGATTTGGAAAAGAAACATATATCCTTGTTCCTCACAGTCTGAAAAAGAAAAAAACACATTCAATTTTCAAGTACGAACTTTCCCTAGAAAGTTAGACAAAAGCTCTTTTTTATAACTGGACTCAATTCAGGCAGAAAATGTAACTTTTGAAACACTGCTCAGATTTGCAAAAGAAACACATATTCTTGTTCCTCACAGTCTGAAAAGCAAAAAAACACATTCAATTTTCAAGTACGAACTTTCCCTGAGGAGATAAACCAATCGGTATCTCACAATTGGCAATAGGACTCAATTCAGGCAGAAAATGTAACTTTTCATACACTGCTCAGATTTGCAAAAGAAACACATATTCTTGTTCCTCACAGTCTGAAAAGCAAAAAAACACATTCAACTTTCAAGTACGAACTTTCCCTGAGGAGATAAACCAATCGGTATCTCACAATTGGCAATAGGACTCAATTCAGACAGAAAATGTAACTTTTCACACACTGCTCAGATTTGCAAAAGAAACACATATTCTTGTTCCTCACAGTCTGAAAAGCAAAAAAACACATTCAATTTTCAAGTACGAACTTTCCCTGAGGAGATAAACCAATCGGTATCTCACAATTGGCAATAGGACTCAATCAGACAGAAAATGTAACTTTTCACACACTGCTCAGATTTGCAAAAGAAACACATAATCTTGTTCCTCACAGGCTGAAAAGCAAAAAAACACATTCAATTTTCAAGTACGAACTTTCCCTGAGGAGATAAACCAAACGGTATCTCACAATTGGCAATAGGACTCAATTCAGACAGAAAATGTAACTTTTCACACACTGCTCAGATTTGCCAAAGAAACACATATTCTTGTTCCTCACAGTCTAAAAAGCACAAAAACACATTCAATTTTCAAGTAGGAACCCTCCCTGAGGAGATAAACCAATCTGTATCTCACAATTGGCAATAGGACTCAATTCAGAAAGAAAATGTATCTTTAGACACAGTGATCTGATTTACAAAAGAAACACATATTCATGTTTCCCACGGTCTGAGAAAGCCAAAAGACATTCAATTTTCAAACACAAACTTTCCCTAAAAAGTTAGACCAATGCTGTTTTTTATAACTGGACTCAATTCAGGTAGAAAATATAACTTTTGAAATACTGCTCAGATTTGGAAAAGAAACATATATCCTTGTTCCTCACAGTCTGAAAAAGAAAAAAACACATTCAATTTTCAAGTACGAACTTTCCCTAGAAAGTTAGACAAAAGCTCTTTTTTATAACTGGACTCAATTCAGGCAGAAAATGTAACTTTTGAAACACTGCTCAGATTTGCAAAAGAAACACATATTCTTGTTCCTCACAGTCTGAAAAGCAAAAAAACACATTCAACTTTCAAGTACGAACTTTCCCTGAGGAGATAAACCAATCGGTATCTCACAATTGGCAATAGGACTCAATTCAGACAGAAAATGTAACTTTTTAAACACTGCTCAGATTTGGAAAAGAAACACATATTCTTGTTCCTCACAGTCTGAAAAGTACAAAAACACATTCAATTTTCAAGTACGAACTTTCCCTGAGGAGATAAACCAAACGGTATCTCACAATTGGCAATAGGACTCAATTCAGGCAGAAAATGTAACTTTTCACACACTGCTCAGTTTGCAAAAGAAACACATATTCTTGTTCCTCACAGTCTGAAAAGCAAAAAAACACATTCAATATTCAAGTACGAACTTTCCGTGAGGAGATAAACCAATCGGTATCTCACAATTGGCAATAGGACTCAATTCAGAAAGAAAATGTATCTTTAGACACAGTGATCTGATTTACAAAAGAAGCACATATTCTTGTTCCTCATAGTCTGAAAAGCAGAAAAATACATTCAATTTTCAAGTACGAACTTTCCCTAGAAAGTTCGACCAGTGCTGTTTTTTATAACTGGACTCAATTCAGACAGAAAATTTAACTTTTTAAACACTGCTCAGATTTGGAAAAGAAACACAGATTCTTGTTCCTCACAGTCTGAAAAGTACAAAAAGACATTCAATTTTCAAGTACGAACTTTCCCTGAGGAGATAAACCAATCGGTATCTCACAATTGGCAATAGGACTCAATTCAGAAAGAAAATGTATCTTTAGACACAGTGATCTGATTTACAAAAGAAGCAAATATTCTTGTTCCTCATAGTCTGAAAAGCAGAAAAATACATTCAATTTTCAAGTACGAACTTTCCCTGAGGAGATAAACCAATCTGTATCTCACAATTGGCAATAGGACTCAATTCAGAAAGAAAATGTATCTTTAGACACAGTGATCTGATTTACAAAAGAAACACATATTCATGTTTCCCACGGTCTGAGAAAGCCAAAACACATTCAATTTTCAAACACAAACTTTCCCTAGAAAGTTCGACCAGTGCTGTTTTTTATAACTGGACTCAATTCAGACAGAAAATGTAACTTTTTAAACACTGCTCAGATTTGGAAAAGAAACACATATTCTTGTTCCTCACAGTCTGAAAAGTACAAAAAGACATTCAATTTTCAAGTACGAACTTTCCCTGAGGAGATAAACCAATCGGTATCTCACAATTGGCAATAGGACTCAATCAGACAGAAAATGTAACTTTTCACACACTGCTCAGATTTGCAAAAGAAACACATAATCTTGTTCCTCACAGGCTGAAAAGCAAAAAAACACATTCAATTTTCAAGTACGAACTTTCCCTGAGGAGATAAACCAAACGGTATCTCACAATTGGCAATAGGACTCAATTCAGACAGAAAATGTAACTTTTCACACACTGCTCAGATTTGCCAAAGAAACACATATTCTTGTTCCTCACAGTCTAAAAAGCACAAAAACACATTCAATTTTCAAGTAGGAACCCTCCCTGAGGAGATAAACCAATCTGTATCTCACAATTGGCAATAGGACTCAATTCAGAAAGAAAATGTATCTTTAGACACAGTGATCTGATTTACAAAAGAAACACATATTCATGTTTCCCACGGTCTGAGAAAGCCAAAAGACATTCAATTTTCAAACACAAACTTTCCCTAAAAAGTTAGACCAATGCTGTTTTTTATAACTGGACTCAATTCAGGTAGAAAATATAACTTTTGAAACACTGCTCAGATTTGGAAAAGAAACATATATCCTTGTTCCTCACAGTCTGAAAAAGAAAAAAACACATTCAATTTTCAAGTACGAACTTTCCCTAGAAAGTTAGACAAAAGCTCTTTTTTATAACTGGACTCAATTCAGGCAGAAAATGTAACTTTTGAAACACTGCTCAGATTTGCAAAAGAAACACATATTCTTGTTCCTCACAGTCTGAAAAGCAAAAAAACACATTCAATTTTCAAGTACGAACTTTCCCTGAGGAGATAAACCAATCGGTATCTCACAATTGGCAATAGGACTCAATTCAGGCAGAAAATGTAACTTTTCATACACTGCTCAGATTTGCAAAAGAAACACATATTCTTGTTCCTCACAGTCTGAAAAGCAAAAAAACACATTCAACTTTCAAGTACGAACTTTCCCTGAGGAGATAAACCAATCGGTATCTCACAATTGGCAATAGGACTCAATTCAGACAGAAAATGTAACTTTTCATACACTGCTCGGATTTGCAAAAGAAACACATATTCTTGTTCCTCACAGTCAGAAAAGCACAAAAACACATTCAATTTTCAAGTACGAACTTTCCGTGAGGAGATAAACCAATCGGTATCTCACAATTGGCAATAGGACTCATTTCAGAAAGAAAATGTATCTTTAGACACAGTGATCTGATTTACAAAAGAAGAACATATTCTTGTTCCTCATAGTCTGAAAAGCAGAAAAATACATTCAATTTTCAAGTACGAACTTTCCCTGAGGAGATAAACCAATCTGTATCTCACATTTGGCAATAGGACTCAATTCAGAAAGAAAATGTATCTTTAGACACAGTGATCTGATTTACAAAAGAAACACATATTCATGTTTCCCACGGTCTGAAAAAGCCAAAACACATTCAATTTTCAAACACAAACTTTCCCTAGAAAGTTCGACCAGTGCTGTTTTTTATAACTGGACTCAATTCAGACAGAAAATGTAACTTTGTAAACACTGCTCAGATTTGGAAAAGAAACACATATTCTTGTTCCTCACAGTCTGAAAAGTACAAAAACACATTCAATTTTCAAATACGAACTTTCCCTAGAAAGTTAGACAAAAGCTCTTTTTTATAACTGGACTCAATTCAGGCAGAAAATGTAACTTTTGAAACACTGCTCAGATTTGGAAAAGAAACACATATTCTTGTTCCTCACAGTCTGAAAAGCAAAAAAACACATTCAATTTTCAAGTACGAACTTTCCCTGAGGAGGTAAACCAATCGGTATCTCACAATTGGCAATAGGACTCAATTCAGAAAGAAAATGTAACTTTTCACACACTGCTCAGATTTGCAAAAGAAACACATATTCTTGTTCCTCACAGTCTGAAAAGCAAAAAAACACATTCAATTTTCAAATACGAACTTTCCCTAGAAAGTTAGACAAAAGCTCTTTTTTATAACTGGACTCAATTCAGGCAGAAAATGTAACTTTTGAAACACTGCTCAGATTTGGAAAAGAAACACATATTCTTGTTCCTCACAGTCTGAAAAGCAAAAAAACACATTCAATTTTCAAGTACGAACTTTCCCTGAGGAGGTAAACCAATCGGTATCTCACAATTGGCAATAGGACTCAATTCAGAAAGAAAATGTAACTTTTCATACACTGCTCAGATTTGCAAAAGAAACACATATTCTTGTTCCTCACAGTCTGAAAAGCAAAAAAACACATTCAACTTTCAAGTACGAACTTTCCCTGAGGAGATAAACCAATCGGTATCTCACAATTGGCAATAGGACTCAATTCAGAAAGAAAACGTATCTTTAGACACAGTGATCTGATTTACAAAAGAAGCACATAATCTTGTTCCTCATAGTCTGAAAATTAGAAAAATACATTCAATTTTCAAGTACGAACTTTCCCTGAGGAGATAAACCAATCTGTATCTCACAATTGGCAATAGGACTCAATTCAGAAAGAAAATGTATCTTTAGACACAGTGATCTGATTTACAAAAGAAACACATATTCATGTTTCCCACGGTCTGAGAAAGCCAAAACACATTCAATTTTCAAACACAAACTTTCCCTAGAAAGTTCGACCAGTGTTGTTTTTTATAACTGGGCTAAATTCAGACAGAAAATGTAACTTTTTAAACACTGCTCAGATTTGGAAAAGAAACACATATTCTTGTTCCTCACAGTCTGAAAAGTACAAAAACACATTCAATTTTCAAGTACGAACTTTCCCTGAGGAGATAAACCAAACGGTATCTCACAATTGGCAATAGGACTCAATTCAGGCAGAAAATGTAACTTTTCACACACTGCTCAGTTTGCAAAAGAAACACATATTCTTGTTCCTCACAGTCTGAAAAGCAAAAAAACACATTCCATATTCAAGTACGAACTTTCCGTGAGGAGATAAACCAATCGGTATCTCACAATTGGCAATAGGACTCAATTCAGAAAGAAAATGTATCTTTAGACACAGTGATCTGATTTACAAAAGAAGCACATATTCTTGTTCCTCATAGTCTGAAAAGCAGAAAAATACATTCAATTTTCAAGTACGAACTTTCCCTAGAAAGTTCGACCAGTGCTGTTTTTTATAACTGGACTCAATTCAGACAGAAAATTTAACTTTTTAAACACTGCTCAGATTTGGAAAAGAAACACAGATTCTTGTTCCTCACAGTCTGAAAAGTACAAAAAGACATTCAATTTTCAAGTACGAACTTTCCCTGAGGAGATAAACCAATCGGTATCTCACAATTGGCAATAGGACTCAATTCAGAAAGAAAATGTATCTTTAGACACAGTGATCTGATTTACAAAAGAAGCAAATATTCTTGTTCCTCATAGTCTGAAAAGCAGAAAAATACATTCAATTTTCAAGTACGAACTTTCCCTGAGGAGATAAACCAATCTGTATCTCACAATTGGCAATAGGACTCAATTCAGAAAGAAAATGTATCTTTAGACACAGTGATCTGATTTACAAAAGAAGCACATATTCTTGTTCCTCATAGTCTGAAAAGCAGAAAAATACATTCAATTTTCAAGTACGAACTTTCCCTAGAAAGTTCGACCAGTGCTGTTTTTTATAACTGGACTCAATTCAGACAGAAAATTTAACTTTTTAAACACTGCTCAGATTTGGAAAAGAAACACATATTCTTGTTCCTCACAGTCTGAAAAGCAAAAAAACACATTCAATTTTCAAATACGAACTTTCCCTAGAAAGTTAGACAAAAGCTCTTTTTTATAACTGGACTCAATTCAGGCAGAAAATGTAACTTTTGAAACACTGCTCAGATTTGGAAAAGAAACACATATTCTTGTTCCTCACAGTCTGAAAAGCAAAAAAACACATTCAATTTTCAAGTACGAACTTTCCCTGAGGAGGTAAACCAATCGGTATCTCACAATTGGCAATAGGACTCAATTCAGAAAGAAAATGTAACTTTTCATACACTGCTCAGATTTGCAAAAGAAACACATATTCTTGTTCCTCACAGTCTGAAAAGCAAAAAAACACATTCAACTTTCAAGTACGAACTTTCCCTGAGGAGATAAACCAATCGGTATCTCACAATTGGCAATAGGACTCAATTCAGAAAGAAAACGTATCTTTAGACACAGTGATCTGATTTACAAAAGAAGCACATATTCTTGTTCCTCATAGTCTGAAAAGCAGAAAAATACATTCAATTTTCAAGTACGAACTTTCCCTGAGGAGATAAACCAATCTGTATCTCACAATTGGCAATAGGACTCAATTCAGAAAGAAAATGTATCTTTAGACACAGTGATCTGATTTACAAAAGAAACACATATTCATGTTTCCCACGGTCTGAGAAAGCCAAAACACATTCAATTTTCAAACACAAACTTTCCCTAGAAAGTTCGACCAGTGTTGTTTTTTATAACTGGGCTAAATTCAGACAGAAAATGTAACTTTTTAAACACTGCTCAGATTTGGAAAAGAAACACATATTCTTGTTCCTCACAGTCTGAAAAGTACAAAAACACATTCAATTTTCAAGTACGAACTTTCCCTGAGGAGATAAACCAAACGGTATCTCACAATTGGCAATAGGACTCAATTCAGGCAGAAAATGTAACTTTTCACACACTGCTCAGTTTGCAAAAGAAACACATATTCTTGTTCCTCACAGTCTGAAAAGCAAAAAAACACATTCCATATTCAAGTACGAACTTTCCGTGAGGAGATAAACCAATCGGTATCTCACAATTGGCAATAGGACTCAATTCAGAAAGAAAATGTATCTTTAGACACAGTGATCTGATTTACAAAAGAAGCACATATTCTTGTTCCTCATAGTCTGAAAAGCAGAAAAATACATTCAATTTTCAAGTACGAACTTTCCCTAGAAAGTTCGACCAGTGCTGTTTTTTATAACTGGACTCAATTCAGACAGAAAATTTAACTTTTTAAACACTGCTCAGATTTGGAAAAGAAACACAGATTCTTGTTCCTCACAGTCTGAAAAGTACAAAAAGACATTCAATTTTCAAGTACGAACTTTCCCTGAGGAGATAAACCAATCGGTATCTCACAATTGGCAATAGGACTCAATTCAGACAGAAAATGTAACTTTCCATACACTGCTCAGATTTGCAAAAGAAACACATATTCTTGTTCCTCACAGTCAGAAAAGCACAAAAACACATTCAATTTTCAAGTACGAACTTTCCTTGAGGAGATAAACCAATCTGTATCTTACAATTGGCAATAGGTCTCAATTAAGCTAGAAAACGTAACTTTAAACCCAGTGATCCGATTTTCAAAAGAAACATATATTCATGTTTCCCACCGTCTGAAAAGACCAAAAGTCATTCAATTTTCAAACACGAACTTTCCCTAGAAAGTTAGACAAAAGCTCTTTTTTATAACTGGACTCAATTCAGGCAGAAAATGTAACTTTTGAAACACTGCTCAGATTTGGAAAAGAAACACATATTCTTGTTCCTCACAGTCTGAAAAGTCCAAAAACACATTCAATTTTCAAGTACGAACTTTCCCTGAGGAGATAAACCAATCGGTATCTCACAATTGGCAATAGGACTCAATTCAGACAGAAAATGTAACTTTTCACACACTGCTCAGATTTGCAAAAGAAAGACATATTCTTGTTCCTCACAGTCTGAAAAGTACAAAAACACATTCAATTTTCAAGTACGAACTTTCCCTGAGGAGATAAACCAATCGGTATCTCACAATTGGCAATAGGACTCAATCAGACAGAAAATGTAACTTTTCACACACTGCTCAGATTTGCAAAAGAAACACATATTCTTGTTCCTCACAGTCTGAAAAGCAAAAAAACACATTCAATTTTCAAGTACGAACTTTCCCTAGAAAGTTCGACCAGTGCTGTTTTTTATAACTGGACTCAATTCAGACAGAAAATGTAACTTTTTAAACTCTGCTCAGATTTGGAAAAGAAACACATATTCTTGTTCCTCACCGTCTGAAAAGTACAAAAACACATTCAATTTTCAAGTACGAACTTTCCCTGAGGAGATAAACCAATCGGTATCTCACAATTGGCAATAGGACTCAATCAGACAGAAAATGTAACTTTTCACACACTGCTCAGATTTGCAAAAGAAACACATAATCTTGTTCCTCACAGGCTGAAAAGCAAAAAAACACATTCAATTTTCAAGTACGAACTTTCCCTGAGGAGATAAACCAAACGGTATCTCACAATTGGCAATAGGACTCAATTCAGACAGAAAATGTAACTTTTCACACACTGCTCAGATTTGCCAAAGAAACACATATTCTTGTTCCTCACAGTCTAAAAAGCACAAAAACACATTCAATTTTCAAGTAGGAACCCTCCCTGAGGAGATAAACCAATCTGTATCTCACAATTGGCAATAGGACTCAATTCAGAAAGAAAATGTATCTTTAGACACAGTGATCTGATTTACAAAAGAAACACATATTCATGTTTCCCACGGTCTGAGAAAGCCAAAAGACATTCAATTTTCAAACACAAACTTTCCCTAAAAAGTTAGACCAATGCTGTTTTTTATAACTGGACTCAATTCAGGTAGAAAATATAACTTTTGAAACACTGCTCAGATTTGGAAAAGAAACATATATCCTTGTTCCTCACAGTCTGAAAAAGAAAAAAACACATTCAATTTTCAAGTACGAACTTTCCCTAGAAAGTTAGACAAAAGCTCTTTTTTATAACTGGACTCAATTCAGGCAGAAAATGTAACTTTTGAAACACTGCTCAGATTTGCAAAAGAAACACATATTCTTGTTCCTCACAGTCTGAAAAGCAAAAAAACACATTCAATTTTCAAGTACGAACTTTCCCTGAGGAGATAAACCAATCGGTATCTCACAATTGGCAATAGGACTCAATTCAGGCAGAAAATGTAACTTTTCATACACTGCTCAGATTTGCAAAAGAAACACATATTCTTGTTCCTCACAGTCTGAAAAGCAAAAAAACACATTCAACTTTCAAGTACGAACTTTCCCTGAGGAGATAAACCAATCGGTATCTCACAATTGGCAATAGGACTCAATTCAGACAGAAAATGTAACTTTTCATACACTGCTCGGATTTGCAAAAGAAACACATATTCTTGTTCCTCACAGTCAGAAAAGCACAAAAACACATTCAATTTTCAAGTACGAACTTTCCGTGAGGAGATAAACCAATCGGTATCTCACAATTGGCAATAGGACTCATTTCAGAAAGAAAATGTATCTTTAGACACAGTGATCTGATTTACAAAAGAAGAACATATTCTTGTTCCTCATAGTCTGAAAAGCAGAAAAATACATTCAATTTTCAAGTACGAACTTTCCCTGAGGAGATAAACCAATCTGTATCTCACATTTGGCAATAGGACTCAATTCAGAAAGAAAATGTATCTTTAGACACAGTGATCTGATTTACAAAAGAAACACATATTCATGTTTCCCACGGTCTGAAAAAGCCAAAACACATTCAATTTTCAAACACAAACTTTCCCTAGAAAGTTCGACCAGTGCTGTTTTTTATAACTGGACTCAATTCAGACAGAAAATGTAACTTTGTAAACACTGCTCAGATTTGGAAAAGAAACACATATTCTTGTTCCTCACAGTCTGAAAAGTACAAAAACACATTCAATTTTCAAATACGAACTTTCCCTAGAAAGTTAGACAAAAGCTCTTTTTTATAACTGGACTCAATTCAGGCAGAAAATGTAACTTTTGAAACACTGCTCAGATTTGGAAAAGAAACACATATTCTTGTTCCTCACAGTCTGAAAAGCAAAAAAACACATTCAATTTTCAAGTACGAACTTTCCCTGAGGAGGTAAACCAATCGGTATCTCACAATTGGCAATAGGACTCAATTCAGAAAGAAAATGTAACTTTTCACACACTGCTCAGATTTGCAAAAGAAACACATATTCTTGTTCCTCACAGTCTGAAAAGCAAAAAAACACATTCAATTTTCAAATACGAACTTTCCCTAGAAAGTTAGACAAAAGCTCTTTTTTATAACTGGACTCAATTCAGGCAGAAAATGTAACTTTTGAAACACTGCTCAGATTTGGAAAAGAAACACATATTCTTGTTCCTCACAGTCTGAAAAGCAAAAAAACACATTCAATTTTCAAGTACGAACTTTCCCTGAGGAGGTAAACCAATCGGTATCTCACAATTGGCAATAGGACTCAATTCAGAAAGAAAATGTAACTTTTCATACACTGCTCAGATTTGCAAAAGAAACACATATTCTTGTTCCTCACAGTCTGAAAAGCAAAAAAACACATTCAACTTTCAAGTACGAACTTTCCGTGAGGAGATAAACCAATCGGTATCTCACAATTGGCAATAGGACTCATTTCAGAAAGAAAATGTATCTTTAGACACAGTGATCTGATTTACAAAAGAAGAACATATTCTTGTTCCTCATAGTCTGAAAAGCAGAAAAATACATTCAATTTTCAAGTACGAACTTTCCCTGAGGAGATAAACCAATCTGTATCTCACATTTGGCAATAGGACTCAATTCAGAAAGAAAATGTATCTTTAGACACAGTGATCTGATTTACAAAAGAAACACATATTCATGTTTCCCACGGTCTGAAAAAGCCAAAACACATTCAATTTTCAAACACAAACTTTCCCTAGAAAGTTCGACCAGTGCTGTTTTTTATAACTGGACTCAATTCAGACAGAAAATGTAACTTTGTAAACACTGCTCAGATTTGGAAAAGAAACACATATTCTTGTTCCTCACAGTCTGAAAAGTACAAAAACACATTCAATTTTCAAATACGAACTTTCCCTAGAAAGTTAGACAAAAGCTCTTTTTTATAACTGGACTCAATTCAGGCAGAAAATGTAACTTTTGAAACACTGCTCAGATTTGGAAAAGAAACACATATTCTTGTTCCTCACAGTCTGAAAAGCAAAAAAACACATTCAATTTTCAAGTACGAACTTTCCCTGAGGAGGTAAACCAATCGGTATCTCACAATTGGCAATAGGACTCAATTCAGAAAGAAAATGTAACTTTTCACACACTGCTCAGATTTGCAAAAGAAACACATATTCTTGTTCCTCACAGTCTGAAAAGCAAAAAAACACATTCAATTTTCAAATACGAACTTTCCCTAGAAAGTTAGACAAAAGCTCTTTTTTATAACTGGACTCAATTCAGGCAGAAAATGTAACTTTTGAAACACTGCTCAGATTTGGAAAAGAAACACATATTCTTGTTCCTCACAGTCTGAAAAGCAAAAAAACACATTCAATTTTCAAGTACGAACTTTCCCTGAGGAGGTAAACCAATCGGTATCTCACAATTGGCAATAGGACTCAATTCAGAAAGAAAATGTAACTTTTCATACACTGCTCAGATTTGCAAAAGAAACACATATTCTTGTTCCTCACAGTCTGAAAAGCAAAAAAACACATTCAACTTTCAAGTACGAACTTTCCGTGAGGAGATAAACCAATCGGTATCTCACAATTGGCAATAGGACTCATTTCAGAAAGAAAATGTATCTTTAGACACAGTGATCTGATTTACAAAAGAAGAACATATTCTTGTTCCTCATAGTCTGAAAAGCAGAAAAATACATTCAATTTTCAAGTACGAACTTTCCCTGAGGAGATAAACCAATCTGTATCTCACATTTGGCAATAGGACTCAATTCAGAAAGAAAATGTATCTTTAGACACAGTGATCTGATTTACAAAAGAAACACATATTCATGTTTCCCACGGTCTGAAAAAGCCAAAACACATTCAATTTTCAAACACAAACTTTCCCTAGAAAGTTCGACCAGTGCTGTTTTTTATAACTGGACTCAATTCAGACAGAAAATGTAACTTTGTAAACACTGCTCAGATTTGGAAAAGAAACACATATTCTTGTTCCTCACAGTCTGAAAAGTACAAAAACACATTCAATTTTCAAATACGAACTTTCCCTAGAAAGTTAGACAAAAGCTCTTTTTTATAACTGGACTCAATTCAGGCAGAAAATGTAACTTTTGAAACACTGCTCAGATTTGGAAAAGAAACACATATTCTTGTTCCTCACAGTCTGAAAAGCAAAAAAACACATTCAATTTTCAAGTACGAACTTTCCCTGAGGAGGTAAACCAATCGGTATCTCACAATTGGCAATAGGACTCAATTCAGAAAGAAAATGTAACTTTTCACACACTGCTCAGATTTGCAAAAGAAACACATATTCTTGTTCCTCACAGTCTGAAAAGCAAAAAAACACATTCAATTTTCAAATACGAACTTTCCCTAGAAAGTTAGACAAAAGCTCTTTTTTATAACTGGACTCAATTCAGGCAGAAAATGTAACTTTTGAAACACTGCTCAGATTTGGAAAAGAAACACATATTCTTGTTCCTCACAGTCTGAAAAGCAAAAAAACACATTCAATTTTCAAGTACGAACTTTCCCTGAGGAGGTAAACCAATCGGTATCTCACAATTGGCAATAGGACTCAATTCAGAAAGAAAATGTAACTTTTCATACACTGCTCAGATTTGCAAAAGAAACACATATTCTTGTTCCTCACAGTCTGAAAAGCAAAAAAACACATTCAACTTTCAAGTACGAACTTTCCCTGAGGAGATAAACCAATCGGTATCTCACAATTGGCAATAGGACTCAATTCAGAAAGAAAACATATCTTTAGACACAGTGATCTGATTTACAAAAGAAGCACATATTCTTGTTCCTCATAGTCTGAAAAGCAGAAAAATACATTCAATTTTCAAGTACGAACTTTCCCTGAGGAGATAAACCAATCTGTATCTCACAATTGGCAATAGGACTCAATTCAGAAAGAAAATGTATCTTTAGACACAGTGATCTGATTTACAAAAGAAACACATATTCATGTTTCCCACGGTCTGAGAAAGCCAAAACACATTCAATTTTCAAACACAAACTTTCCCTAGAAAGTTCGACCAGTGTTGTTTTTTATAACTGGGCTAAATTCAGACAGAAAATGTAACTTTTTAAACACTGCTCAGATTTGGAAAAGAAACACATATTCTTGTTCCTCACAGTCTGAAAAGCAAAAAAACACATTCAATTTTCAAGTACGAACTTTCCCTGAGGAGATAAACCAAACGGTATCTCACAATTGGCAATAGGACTCAATTCAGGCAGAAAATGTAACTTTTCACACACTGCTCAGTTTGCAAAAGAAACACATATTCTTGTTCCTCACAGTCTGAAAAGCAAAAAAACACATTCAATATTCAAGTACGAACTTTCCGTGAGGAGATAAACCAATCGGTATCTCACAATTGGCAATAGGACTCAATTCAGAAAGAAAATGTATCTTTAGACACAGTGATCTGATTTACAAAAGAAGCACATATTCTTGTTCCTCATAGTCTGAAAAGCAGAAAAATACATTCAATTTTCAAGTACGAACTTTCCCTAGAAAGTTCGACCAGTGCTGTTTTTTATAACTGGACTCAATTCAGACAGAAAATTTAACTTTTTAAACACTGCTCAGATTTGGAAAAGAAACACAGATTCTTGTTCCTCACAGTCTGAAAAGTACAAAAAGACATTCAATTTTCAAGTACGAACTTTCCCTGAGGAGATAAACCAATCGGTATCTCACAATTGGCAATAGGACTCAATTCAGAAAGAAAATGTATCTTTAGACACAGTGATCTGATTTACAAAAGAAGCAAATATTCTTGTTCCTCATAGTCTGAAAAGCAGAAAAATACACTCAATTTTCAAGTACGAACTTTCCCTGAGGAGATAAACCAATCTGTATCTCACAATTGGCAATAGGACTCAATTCAGAAAGAAAATGTATCTTTAGACACAGTGATCTGATTTACAAAAGAAACACATATTCATGTTTCCCACGGTCTGAGAAAGCCAAAACACATTCAATTTTCAAACACAAACTTTCCCTAGAAAGTTCGACCAGTGCTGTTTTTTATAACTGGACTCAATTCAGACAGAAAATGTAACTTTTTAAACACTGCTCAGATTTGGAAAAGAAACACATATTCTTGTTCCTCACAGTCTGAAAAGTACAAAAAGACATTCAATTTTCAAGTACGAACTTTCCCTGAGGAGATAAACCAATCGGTATCTCACAATTGGCAATAGGACTCAATTCAGACAGAAAATGTAACTTTCCATACACTGCTCAGATTAGCAAAAGAAACACATATTCTTGTTCCTCACAGTCAGAAAAGCACAAAAACACATTCAATTTTCAAGTACGAACTTTCCTTGAGGAGATAAACCAATCTGTATCTTACAATTGGCAATAGGTCTCAATTAAGCTAGAAAACGTAACTTTAAACCCAGTGATCCGATTTTCAAAAGAAACATATATTCATGTTTCCCACCGTCTGAAAAGACCAAAAGTCATTCAATTTTCAAACACGAACTTTCCCTAGAAAGTTAGACAAAAGCTCTTTTTTATAACTGGACTCAATTCAGGCAGAAAATGTAACTTTTGAAACACTGCTCAGATTTGGAAAAGAAACACATATTCTTGTTCCTCACAGTCTGAAAAGTCCAAAAACACATTCAATTTTCAAGTACGAACTTTCCCTGAGGAGATAAACCAATCGGTATCTCACAATTGGCAATAGGACTCAATTCAGACAGAAAATGTAACTTTTCACACACTGCTCAGATTTGCAAAAGAAAGACATATTCTTGTTCCTCACAGTCTGAAAAGTACAAAAACACATTCAATTTTCAAGTACGAACTTTCCCTGAGGAGATAAACCAATCGGTATCTCACAATTGGCAATAGGACTCAATCAGACAGAAAATGTAACTTTTCACACACTGCTCAGATTTGCAAAAGAAACACATATTCTTGTTCCTCACAGTCTGAAAAGCAAAAAAACACATTCAATTTTCAAGTACGAACTTTCCCTAGAAAGTTCGACCAGTGCTGTTTTTTATAACTGGACTCAATTCAGACAGAAAATGTAACTTTTTAAACTCTGCTCAGATTTGGAAAAGAAACACATATTCTTGTTCCTCACCGTCTGAAAAGTACAAAAACACATTCAATTTTCAAGTACGAACTTTCCCTGAGGAGATAAACCAATCGGTATCTCACAATTGGCAATAGGACTCAATCAGACAGAAAATGTAACTTTTCACACACTGCTCAGATTTGCAAAAGAAACACATAATCTTGTTCCTCACAGGCTGAAAAGCAAAAAAACACATTCAATTTTCAAGTACGAACTTTCCCTGAGGAGATAAACCAAACGGTATCTCACAATTGGCAATAGGACTCAATTCAGACAGAAAATGTAACTTTTCACACACTGCTCAGATTTGCCAAAGAAACACATATTCTTGTTCCTCACAGTCTAAAAAGCACAAAAACACATTCAATTTTCAAGTAGGAACCCTCCCTGAGGAGATAAACCAATCTGTATCTCACAATTGGCAATAGGACTCAATTCAGAAAGAAAATGTATCTTTAGACACAGTGATCTGATTTACAAAAGAAACACATATTCATGTTTCCCACGGTCTGAGAAAGCCAAAAGACATTCAATTTTCAAACACAAACTTTCCCTAAAAAGTTAGACCAATGCTGTTTTTTATAACTGGACTCAATTCAGGTAGAAAATATAACTTTTGAAACACTGCTCAGATTTGGAAAAGAAACATATATCCTTGTTCCTCACAGTCTGAAAAAGAAAAAAACACATTCAATTTTCAAGTACGAACTTTCCCTAGAAAGTTAGACAAAAGCTCTTTTTTATAACTGGACTCAATTCAGGCAGAAAATGTAACTTTTGAAACACTGCTCAGATTTGCAAAAGAAACACATATTCTTGTTCCTCACAGTCTGAAAAGCAAAAAAACACATTCAATTTTCAAGTACGAACTTTCCCTGAGGAGATAAACCAATCGGTATCTCACAATTGGCAATAGGACTCAATTCAGGCAGAAAATGTAACTTTTCATACACTGCTCAGATTTGCAAAAGAAACACATATTCTTGTTCCTCACAGTCTGAAAAGCAAAAAAACACATTCAACTTTCAAGTACGAACTTTCCCTGAGGAGATAAACCAATCGGTATCTCACAATTGGCAATAGGACTCAATTCAGAAAGAAAATGTATCTTTAGACACAGTGATCTGATTTACAAAAGAAACACATATTCATGTTTCCCACGGTCTGAAAAAGCCAAAACACATTCAATTTTCAAACACAAACTTTCCCTAGAAAGTTCGACCAGTGCTGTTTTTTATAACTGGACTCAATTCAGACAGAAAATGTAACTTTGTAAACACTGCTCAGATTTGGAAAAGAAACACATATTCTTGTTCCTCACAGTCTGAAAAGTACAAAAACACATTCAATTTTCAAGTACGAACTTTCCCTAGAAAGTTAGACAAAAGCTCTTTTTTTAACTCGACTCAATTCAGGCAGAAAATGTAACTTTTGAAACACTGCTCAGATTTGCAAGAGAAACACATATTCTTGTTCCTCACAGTCTGAAAAGCAAAAAAAACACATTTAATTTTCAAGTACGAACTTTCCCTGAGGAGATAAACCGATCGGTATCTCACAATTGGCAATAGGACTCAATTCAGACAGAAAATGTAACTTTGTAAACACTGCTCAGATTTGGAAAAGAAACACATATTCTTGTTCCTCACAGTCTGAAAAGCAAAAAAACACATTCAATTTTCAAACACGAACTTTCCCTAGAAAGTTAGACAAAAGCTCTTTTTTATAACTGGACTCAATTCAGGCAGAAAATGTAACTTTTGAAACACTGCTCAGATTTGGAAAAGAAACACATATTCTTGTTCCTCACAGTCTGAAAAGTCCAAAAACACATTCAATTTTCAAGTACGAACTTTCCCTGAGGAGATAAACCAATCTGTATCTCACAATTGGCAATAGGACTCAATTCAGACAGAAAATGTAACTTTTCACACACTGCTCAGATTTGCAAAAGAAACACATATTCTTGTTCCTCACAGTCTGAAAAGCACAAAAACACATTCAATTTTCAAGTACGAACCCTCCCTGAGGAGATAAACCAATCTGTATCTCACAATTGGCAATAGGACTCAATTCAGAAAGAAAATGTATCTTTAGACACAGTGATCTGATTTACAAAAGAAACACATATTCATGATTCCCACTGTCTGAGAAGGCCAAAACACATTCAATTTTCAAACACAAACTTTCCCTAAAAAGTTAGACAAAAGCTCTTTTTTATAACTGGACTCAATTCAGACAGAAAATGTAACTTTTGAAACACTGCTCAGATTTGGAAAAGAAACACATATTCTTGTTCCTCACAGTCTGAAAAGTCCAAAAACACATTCAATTTTCAAGTACGAACTTTCCCTGAGGAGATAAACCAATCTGTATCTCACAATTGGCAATAGGACTCAATTCAGACAGAAAATGTAACTTTTCACACACTGCTCACATTTGCAAAAGAAACACATATTCTTGTTCCTCACAGTCTGAAAAGCACAAAAACACATTCAATTTTCAAGTACGAACCCTCCCTGAGGAGATAAACCAATCTGTATCTCACAATTGGCAATAGGACTCAATTCAGAAAGAAAATGTATCTTTAGACACAGTGATCTGATTTACAAAAGAAACACATATTCATGATTCCCACGGTCTGAGAAGGCCAAAACACATTCAATTTTCAAACACAAACTTTCCCTAAAAAGTTAGACCAATGCTGTTTTTTATAACTGGACTCAATTCAGGTAGAAAATATAACTTTTGAAACACTGCTCAGATTTGGAAAAGAAACACATATTCTTGTTCCTCACAGTCTGAAAAGCAAAAAAACACATTCAATTTTCAAGTACGAACTTTCCCGGAGGAGATAAACCAATCGGTATCTCACAATTGGCAATAGGACTCAATCAGACAGAAAATGTAACTTTTCACACACTGCTCAGATTTGGAAAAGAAACACATATTCTTGTTCCTCACAGTCTGAAAAGCAAAAAAAAAAATTCAATTTTCAAATACGAACTTTCCCTAGAAAGTTAGACAAAAGCTCTTTTTTATAACTGGACTCAATTCAGGCAGAAAATGTAACTTTTGAAACACTGCTCAAATTTGGAAAAGAAACACATATTCTTGTTCCTCACAGTCTGAAAAGCAAAAAAACACATTCAATTTTCAAGTACGAACTTTCCCTGAGGAGGTAAACCAATCGGTATCTCACAATTGGCAATAGGACTCAATTCAGAAAGAAAATGTAACTTTTCATACACTGCTCAGATTTGCAAAAGAAACACATATTCTTGTTCCTCGCAGTCTGAAAAGCAAAAAAACACATTCAACTTTCAAGTACGAACTTTCCCTGAGGAGATAAACCAATCGGTATCTCACAATTGGCAATAGGACTCAATTCAGAAAGAAAACGTATCTTTAGACACAGTGATCTGATTTACAAAAGAAGCACATATTCTTGTTCCTCATAGTCTGAAAAGCAGAAAAATACATTCAATTTTCAAGTACGAACTTTCCCTGAGGAGATAAACCAATCTGTATCTCACAATTGGCAATAGGACTCAATTCAGAAAGAAAATGTATCTTTAGACACAGTGATCTGATTTACAAAAGAAACACATATTCATGTTTCCCACGGTCTGAGAAAGCCAAAACACATTCAATTTTCAAACACAAACTTTCCCTAGAAAGTTCGACCAGTGCTGTTTTTTATAACTGGGCTAAATTCAGACAGAAAATGTAACTTTTTAAACACTGCTCAGATTTGGAAAAGAAACACATATTCTTGTTCCTCACAGTCTGAAAAGTACAAAAACACATTCAATTTTCAAGTACGAACTTTCCCTGAGGAGATAAACCAAACGGTATCTCACAATTGGCAATAGGACTCAATTCAGGCAGAAAATGTAACTTTTCACACACTGCTCAGTTTGCAAAAGAAACACATATTCTTGTTCCTCACAGTCTGAAAAGCAAAAAAACACATTCCATATTCAAGTACGAACTTTCCGTGAGGAGATAAACCAATCGGTATCTCACAATTGGCAATAGGACTCAATTCAGAAAGAAAATGTATCTTTAGACACAGTGATCTGATTTACAAAAGAAGCACATATTCTTGTTCCTCATAGTCTGAAAAGCAGAAAAATACATTCAATTTTCAAGTACGAACTTTCCCTAGAAAGTTCGACCAGTGCTGTTTTTTATAACTGGACTCAATTCAGACAGAAAATTTAACTTTTTAAACACTGCTCAGATTTGGAAAAGAAACACAGATTCTTGTTCCTCACAGTCTGAAAAGTACAAAAAGACATTCAATTTTCAAGTACGAACTTTCCCTGAGGAGATAAACCAATCGGTATCTCACAATTGGCAATAGGACTCAATTCAGAAAGAAAATGTATCTTTAGACACAGTGATCTGATTTACAAAAGAAGAACATATTCTTGTTCCTCATAGTCTGAAAAGCAGAAAAATACATTCAATTTTCAAGTACGAACTTTCCCTGAGGAGATAAACCAATCTGTATCTCACAATTGGCAATAGGACTCAATTCAGAAAGAAAATGTATCTTTAGACACAGTGATCTGATTTACAAAAGAAACACATATTCATGTTTCCCACGGTCTGAGAAAGCCAAAACACATTCAATTTTCAAACACAAACTTTCCCTAGAAAGTTCGACCAGTGCTGTTTTTTATAACTGGACTCAATTCAGACAGAAAATGTAACTTTTTAAACACTGCTCAGATTTGCAAAAGAAACACATATTCTTGTTCCTCACAGTCTGAAAAGTACAAAAAGACATTCAATTTTCAAGTACGAACTTTCCCTGAGGAGATAAACCAATCGGTATCTCACAATTGGCAATAGGACTCAATTCAGACAGAAAATGTAACTTTCCATACACTGCTCAGATTTGCAAAAGAAACACATATTCTTGTTCCTCACAGTCAGAAAAGCACAAAAACACATTCAATTTTCAAGTACGAACTTTCCTTGAGGAGATAAACCAATCTGTATCTTACAATTGGCAATAGGTCTCAATTAAGCTAGAAAACGTAATTTTAAACCCAGTGATCCGATTTTCAAAAGAAACATATATTCATGTTTCCCACCGTCTGAAAAGACCAAAAGTCATTCAATTTTCAAACACGAACTTTCCCTAGAAAGTTAGACAAAAGCTCTTTTTTATAACTGGACTCAATTCAGGCAGAAAATGTAACTTTTGAAACACTGCTCAGATTTGGAAAAGAAACACATATTCTTGTTCCTCACAGTCTGAAAAGTCCAAAAACACATTCAATTTTCAAGTACGAACTTTCCCTGAGGAGATAAACCAATCGGTATCTCACAATTGGCAATAGGACTCAATTCAGACAGAAAATGTAACTTTTCACACACTGCTCAGATTTGCAAAAGAAAGACATATTCTTGTTCCTCACAGTCTGAAAAGTACAAAAACACATTCAATTTTCAAGTACGAACTTTCCCTGAGGAGATAAACCAATCGGTATCTCACAATTGGCAATAGGACTCAATCAGACAGAAAATGTAACTTTTCACACACTGCTCAGATTTGCAAAAGAAACACATATTCTTGTTCCTCACAGTCTGAAAAGCAAAAAAACACATTCAATTTTCAAGTACGAACTTTCCCTAGAAAGTTCGACCAGTGCTGTTTTTTATAACTGGACTCAATTCAGACAGAAAATGTAACTTTTTAAACTCTGCTCAGATTTGGAAAAGAAACACATATTCTTGTTCCTCACCGTCTGAAAAGTACAAAAACACATTCAATTTTCAAGTACGAACTTTCCCTGAGGAGATAAACCAATCGGTATCTCACAATTGGCAATAGGACTCAATCAGACAGAAAATGTAACTTTTCACACACTGCTCAGATTTGCAAAAGAAACACATAATCTTGTTCCTCACAGGCTGAAAAGCAAAAAAACACATTCAATTTTCAAGTACGAACTTTCCCTGAGGAGATAAACCAATCGGTATCTCACAATTGGCAATAGGACTCAATTCAGACAGAAAATGTAACTTTTCACACACTGCTCAGATTTGCCAAAGAAACACATATTCTTGTTCCTCACAGTCTAAAAAGCACAAAAACACATTCAATTTTCAAGTAGGAACCCTCCCTGAGGAGATAAACCAATCTGTATCTCACAATTGGCAATAGGACTCAATTCAGAAAGAAAATGTATCTTTAGACACAGTGATCTGATTTACAAAAGAAACACATATTCATGTTTCCCACGGTCTGAGAAAGCCAAAAGACATTCAATTTTCAAACACAAACTTTCCCTAAAAAGTTAGACCAATGCTGTTTTTTATAACTGGACTCAATTCAGGTAGAAAATATAACTTTTGAAACACTGCTCAGATTTGGAAAAGAAACATATATCCTTGTTCCTCACAGTCTGAAAAAGAAAAAAACACATTCAATTTTCAAGTACGAACTTTCCCTAGAAAGTTAGACAAAAGCTCTTTTTTATAACTGGACTCAATTCAGGCAGAAAATGTAACTTTTGAAACACTGCTCAGATTTGCAAAAGAAACACATATTCTTGTTCCTCACAGTCTGAAAAGCAAAAAAACACATTCAATTTTCAAGTACGAACTTTCCCTGAGGAGATAAACCAATCGGTATCTCACAATTGGCAATAGGACTCAATTCAGGCAGAAAATGTAACTTTTCATACACTGCTCAGATTTGCAAAAGAAACACATATTCTTGTTCCTCACAGTCTGAAAAGCAAAAAAACACATTCAACTTTCAAGTACGAACTTTCCCTGAGGAGATAAACCAATCGGTATCTCACAATTGGCAATAGGACTCAATTCAGACAGAAAATGTAACTTTTCATACACTGCTCGGATTTGCAAAAGAAACACATATTCTTGTTCCTCACAGTCAGAAAAGCACAAAAACACATTCAATTTTCAAGTACGAATTTTCCGTGAGGAGATAAACCAATCGGTATCTCACAATTGGCAATAGGACTCATTTCAGAAAGAAAATGTATCTTTAGACACAGTGATCTGATTTACAAAAGAAGAACATATTCTTGTTCCTCATAGTCTGAAAAGCAGAAAAATACATTCAATTTTCAAGTACGAACTTTCCCTGAGGAGATAAACCAATCTGTATCTCACATTTGGCAATAGGACTCAATTCAGAAAGAAAATGTATCTTTAGACACAGTGATCTGATTTACAAAAGAAACACATATTCATGTTTCCCACGGTCTGAAAAAGCCAAAACACATTCAATTTTCAAACACAAACTTTCCCTAGAAAGTTCGACCAGTGCTGTTTTTTATAACTGGACTCAATTCAGACAGAAAATGTAACTTTGTAAACACTGCTCAGATTTGGAAAAGAAACACATATTCTTGTTCCTCACAGTCTGAAAAGTACAAAAACACATTCAATTTTCAAATACGAACTTTCCCTAGAAAGTTAGACAAAAGCTCTTTTTTATAACTGGACTCAATTCAGGCAGAAAATGTAACTTTTGAAACACTGCTCAGATTTGGAAAAGAAACACATATTCTTGTTCCTCACAGTCTGAAAAGTACAAAAAGACATTCAATTTTCAAGTACGAACTTTCCCTGAGGAGATAAACCAATCGGTATCTCACAATTGGCAATAGGACTCAATTCAGACAGAAAATGTAACTTTCCATACACTGCTCAGATTTGCAAAAGAAACACATATTCTTGTTCCTCACAGTCAGAAAAGCACAAAAACACATTCAATTTTCAAGTACGAACTTTCCTTGAGGAGATAAACCAATCTGTATCTTACAATTGGCAATAGGTCTCAATTAAGCTAGAAAACGTAACTTTAAACCCAGTGATCCGATTTTCAAAAGAAACATATATTCATGTTTCCCACCGTCTGAAAAGACCAAAAGTCATTCAATTTTCAAACACGAACTTTCCCTAGAAAGTTAGACAAAAGCTCTTTTTTATAACTGGACTCAATTCAGGCAGAAAATGTAACTTTTGAAACACTGCTCAGATTTGGAAAAGAAACACATATTCTTCTTCCTCACAGTCTGAAAAGCAAAAAAACACATTCAATTTTCAAACACGAACTTTCCCTAGAAAGTTAGACAAAAGCTCTTTTTTATAACTGGACTCAATTCAGGCAGAAAATGTAGCTTTTGAAACACTGCTCAGATTTGGAAAAGAAACACATATTCTTGTTCCTCACAGTCTGAAAAGTCCAAAAACACATTCAATTTTCAAGTACGAACTTTCCCTGAGGAGATAAACCAATCTGTATCTCACAATTGCCAATAGGACTCAATTCAGACAGAAAATGTAACTTTTCACACACTGCTCAGATTTGCAAAAGAAACACATATTCTTGTTCCTCACAGTCTGAAAAGCACAAAAACACATTCAATTTTCAAGTACGAACCCTCCCTGAGGAGATAAACCAATCTGTATCTCACAATTGGCAATAGGACTCAATTCAGAAAGAAAATGTATCTTTAGACACAGTGATCTGATTTACAAAAGAAACACATATTCATGATTCCCACGGTCTGAGAAGGCCAAAACACATTCAATTTTCAAACACAAACTTTCCCTAAAAAGTTAGACCAATGCTGTTTTTTATAACTGGACTCAATTCAGGTAGAAAATATAACTTTTGAAACACTGCTCAGATTTGGAAAAGAAACACATATTCTTGTTCCTCACAGTCTGAAAAGCAAAAAAACACATTCAATTTTCAAGTACGAACTTTCCCGGGGGAGATAAACCAATCGGTATCTCACAATTGGCAATAGGACTCAATCAGACAGAAAATGTAACTTTTCACACACTGCTCAGATTTGCAAAAGAAACACATATTCTTGTTCCTCACAGTCTGAAAAGCAAAAAAACACATTCAATTTTCAAATACGAACTTTCCCTAGAAAGTTAGACAAAAGCTCTTTTTTATAACTGGACTCAATTCCGGCAGAAAATGTAACTTTTGAAACACTGCTCAGATTTGGAAAAGAAACACATATTCTTGTTCCTCACAGTCTGAAAAGCAAAAAAACACATTCAATTTTCAAGTACGAACTTTCCCTGAGGACGTAAACCAATCGGTATCTCACAATTGGCAATAGGACTCAATTCAGAAAGAAAATGTAACTTTTCATACACTGCTCAGATTTGCAAAAGAAACACATATTCTTGTTCCTCACAGTCTGAAAAGCAAAAAAACACATTCAACTTTCAAGTACGAACTTTCCCTGAGGAGATAAACCAATCGGTATCTCACAATTGGCAATAGGACTCAATTCAGAAAGAAAACGTATCTTTAGACACAGTGATCTGATTTACAAAAGAAGCACATATTCTTGTTCCTCATAGTCTGAAAAGCAGAAAAATACATTCAGTTTTCAAGTACGAACTTTCCCTGAGGAGATAAACCAATCTGTATCTCACAATTGGCAATAGGACTCAATTCAGAAAGAAAATGTATCTTTAGACACAGTGATCTGATTTACAAAAGAAACACATATTCTTGTTCCTCACAGTCAGAAAAGCACAAAAACACATTCAATTTTCAAGTACGAACTTTCCTTGAGGAGATAAACCAATCTGTATCTTACAATTGGCAATAGGTCTCAATTAAGCTAGAAAACGTAACTTTAAACCCAGTGATCCGATTTTCAAAAGAAACATATATTCATGTTTCCCACCGTCTGAAAAGACCAAAAGTCATTCAATTTTCAAACACGAACTTTCCCTAGAAAGTTAGACAAAAGCTCTTTTTTATAACTGGACTCAATTCAGGCAGAAAATGTAACTTTTGAAACACTGCTCAGATTTGGAAAAGAAACACATATTCTTGTTCCTCACAGTCTGAAAAGCAAAAAAACACATTCAATTTTCAAACACGAACTTTCCCTATAAAGTTAGACAAAAGCTCTTTTTTATAACTGGACTCAATTCAGACAGAAAATGTAACTTTTGAAACACTGCTCAGATTTGGAAAAGAAACACATATTCTTGTTCCTCACAGTCTGAAAAGTCCAAAAACACATTCAATTTTCAAGTACGAACTTTCCCTGAGGAGATAAACCAATCGGTATCTCACAATTGGCAATAGGACTCAATTCAGACAGAAAATGTAACTTTCCATACACTGCTCAGATTTGCAAAAGAAACACATATTCTTGTTCCTCACAGTCAGAAAAGCACAAAAACACATTCAATTTTCAAGTACGAACTTTCCTTGAGGAGATAAACCAATCTGTATCTTACAATTGGCAATAGGTCTCAATTAAGCTAGAAAACGTAACTTTAAACCCAGTGATCCGATTTTCAAAAGAAACATATATTCATGTTTCCCACCGTCTGAAAAGACCAAAAGTCATTCAATTTTCAAACACGAACTTTCCCTAGAAAGTTAGACAAAAGCTCTTTTTTATAACTGGACTCAATTCAGGCAGAAAATGTAACTTTTGAAACACTGCTCAGATTTGGAAAAGAAACACATATTCTTGTTCCTCACAGTCTGAAAAGCAAAAAAACACATTCAATTTTCAAACACGAACTTTCCCTAGAAAGTTAGACAAAAGCTCTTTTTTATAACTGGACTCAATTCAGGCAGAAAATGTAACTTTTGAAACACTGCTCAGATTTGGAAAAGAAACACATATTCTTGTTCCTCACAGTCTGAAAAGTCCAAAAACACATTCAATTTTCAAGTACGAACTTTCCCTGAGGAGATAAACCAATCTGTATCTCACAATTGGCAATAGGACTCAATTCAGACAGAAAATGTAACTTTTCACACACTGCTCAGATTTGCAAAAGAAACACATATTCTTGTTCCTCACAGTCTGAAAAGCACAAAAACACATTCAATTTTCAAGTACGAACCCTCCCTGAGGAGATAAACCAATCTGTATCTCACAATTGGCAATAGGACTCAATTCAGAAAGAAAATGTATCTTTAGACACAGTGATCTGATTTACAAAAGAAACACATATTCATGATTCCCACGGTCTGAGAAGGCCAAAACACATTCAATTTTCAAACACAAAGTTTCCCTAAAAAGTTAGACCAATGCTGTTTTTTATAACTGGACTCAATTCAGGTAGAAAATATAACTTTTGAAACACTGCTCAGATTTGGAAAAGAAACACATATTCTTGTTCCTCACAGTCTGAAAAGCAAAAAAACACATTCAATTTTCAAGTACGAACTTTCCCGGAGGAGATAAACCAATTGGTATCTCACAATTGGCAATAGGACTCAATTCAGAAAGAAAATGTATCTTTAGACACAGTGATCTGATTTGCAAAAGAAGCACATATTCTTATTCCTCATAGTCTGAAAAGCAGAAAAATACATTCAATTTTAAAGTACGAACTTTCCCTAGAAAGTTCGACCAGTGCTGTTTTTTATAACTGGACTCAATTCAGACAGAAAATGTAACTTTTTAAACACTGCTCAGATTTGGAAAAGAAACACAGATTCTTGTTCCTCACAGTCTGAAAACTACAAAAAGACATTCAATTTTCAAGTACGAACTTTCCCTGAGGAGATAAACCAATCGGTATCTCACAATTGGCAATAGGACTCAATTCAGACAGAAAATGTAACTTTTCATACACTGCTCAGATTTGCAAAAGAAACACATATTCTTGTTCCTCACAGTCAGAAAAGCACAAAAACACACTCAATTTTCAAGTACGATCTTTCCTTGAGGAGATAAACCAATCTGTATCTTACAATTGGCAATAGGACTCAATTCAGAAAGAAAATGTATCTTTAGACACAGTGATCTGATTTACAAAAGAAACACATATTCATGTTTCCCACGGTCTGAGAAAGCCAAAACACATTCAATTTTCAAACACAAACTTTCCCTAAAAAGTTAGACCAATGCTGTTTTTTATAACTGGACTCAATTCAGGTAGAAAATATAACTTTTGAAACACTGCTCAGATTTGGAAAAGAAACACATATTCTTGTTCCTCACCGTCTGAAAAGTACAAAAACACATTCAATTTTCAAGTACGAACTTTCCCTGAGGAGATAAACCAATCGGTATCTCACAATTGGCAATAGGACTCAATCAGACAGAAAATGTAACTTTTCATACACTGCTCACATTTGCAAAAGAAACACATATTCTTGTTCCTCACAGTCTGAGAAGCACAAAAACACATTCAATTTTCAAGTACGAACTTCCCTGAGGAGATAAACCAATCGGTATCTCACAATTGGCAATAGGACTCAATTCAGACAGAAAATGTAACTTTTCATACACTGCTCAGATTTGCAAAAGAAACACATATTCTTGTTCCTCATAGTCTGAAAAGCAAAAAAACACATTCAATTTTCAAGTACGAACTTTCCCTGAGGAGATAAACCAATCGGTATCTCACAATTGGCAATAGGACTCAATTCAGAAAGAAAATGTATCTTTAGACACAGTGATCTGATTTACAAAAGAAACACATATTCATGTTTCCCACGGTCTGAGAAAGCCAAAACACATTCAATTTTCAAACACAAACTTTCCCTAGAAAGTTCGACCAGTCCTGTTTTTTATAACTGGACTCAATTCAGGCAGAAAATGTAACTTTTTAAACACTGCTCAGATTTGGAAAAGAAACACATATTCTTGTTCCTCACCATCTGAAAAGTACAAAAACACATTCAATTTTCAAGTACGAACTTTCCCTGAGGAGATAAACCAATCGGTATCTCACAATTGGCAATAGGACTCAATCAGACAGAAAATGTAACTTTTCATACACTGCTCAGATTTGCAAAAGAAACACATATTCTTGTTCCTCACAGTCTGAGAAGCACAAAAACACATTCAATTTTCAAGTACGAACCTTCCCTGAGGAGATAAACCAATCGGTATCTCACAATTGGCAATAGGACTCAATTCAGACAGAAAATGTAACTTTTCATACACTGCTCAGATTTGCAAAAGAAACACATATTCTTGTTCCTCATAGTCTGAAAAGCAAAAAAACACATTCAATTTTCAAATACGAACTTTCCCTAGAAAGTTAGACAAAAGCTCTTTTTTATAACTGGACTCAATTCAGGCAGAAAATGTAACTTTTGAAACACTGCTCAGATTTGCAAAAGAAACACATATTCTTGTTCCTCACAGTCTGAAAAGCAAAAAAACACATTCAATTTTCAAGTACGAACTTTCCCTGAGGAGATAAACCAATCGGTATCTCACAATTGGCAATAGGACTCAATTCAGAAAGAAAATGTATCTTTAGACACAGTGATCTGATTTACAAAAGAAACACATATTCATGTTTCCCACGGTCTGAGAAAGCCAAAACACATTCAATTTTCAAACACAAACTTTCCCTAGAAAGTTCGACCAGTCCTGTTTTTTATAACTGGACTCAATTCAGGCAGAAAATGTAACTTTTTAAACACTGCTCAGATTTGGAAAAGAAACACATATTCTTGTTCCTCACAGTCTGAAAAGTACAAAAACACATTCAATTTTCAAGTACGAACTTTCCCTGAGGAGATAAACCAAACGGTATCTCACAATTGGCAATAGGACTCAATTCAGACAGAAAATGGAACTTTTCACACACTGCTCAGTTTGCAAAAGAAACACATATTCTTGTTCCTCACAGTCTGAAAAGCAAAAAAACACATTCAATTTTCAAGTACGAACTTTCCGTGAGGAGATAAAACAATCGGTATCTCACAATTGGCAATAGGACTCAATTCAGAAAGAAAATGTATCTTTAGACACAGTGATCTGATTTACAAAAGAAGCACATATTCTTGTTCCTCATAGTCTGAAACGCAGAAAAATACATTCAATTTTCAAGTACGAACTTTCCCTGAGGAGATAAACCAATCTGTATCTCACAATTGGCAATAGGACTCAATTCAGAAAGAAAATGTATATTTAGACACAGTGATCTGATTTGCAAAAGAAACACATATTCTTGTTCCTCACAGTCTGAGAAGCACAAAAACACATTCAATTTTCAAGTACGAACCTTCCCTGAGGAGATAAACCAATCGGTATCTCACAATTGGCAATAGGACTCAATTCAGACAGAAAATGTAACTTTTCATACACTGCTCAGATTTGCAAAAGAAACACATATTCTTGTTCCTCATAGTCTGAAAAGCAAAAAAACACATTCAATTTTCAAATACGAACTTTCCCTAGAAAGTTAGACAAAAGCTCTTTTTTATAACTGGACTCAATTCAGGCAGAAAATGTAACTTTTGAAACACTGCTCAGATTTGCAAAAGAAACACATATTCTTGTTCCTCACAGTCTGAAAAGCAAAAAAACACATTCAATTTTCAAGTACGAACTTTCCCTGAGGAAGTAAACCAATCTGTATCTCACAATTGGCAATAGGACTCAATTCAGAAAGATAATGTATCTTTAGACACAGTGATCTGATTTACAAAAGAAACACATATTCATGTTTCCCACAGTCTGAGAAAGCCAAAACACATTCAATTTTCAAACACAAACTTTCCCTAGAAAGTTCGACCAGTGCTGTTTTTTATAACTGGACTCAATTCAGGTAGAAAATATAACTTTTTAAACACTGCTCAGATTTGGAAAAGAAACACATATTCTTGTTCCTCACAGTCTGAAAAGTACAAAAACACATTCAATTTTCAAGTACAAACTTTCCTTGAGGAGATAAACCAATCTGTATCTTACAATTGGCAATAGGACTCAATTAAGTTAGAAAACGTAACTTTAAACCCAGTGATCCGATTTTGAAAACAAACATATATTCATGTTTCCCACGGTCTGAAAACACCCAAAGTCATTCAATTTTCAATTTTCAATTCAGACAAGTACGAACTTTCCCTGAGGAGATAAACCAATCGGTATCTCACAATTGGCAATAGGACTCAATTCAGAAAGAAAATGTAACTTTTCATACACTGCTCAGATTGCAAAAGAAACACATATTCTTGTTCCTCACAGTCTGAAAAGCAAAAAAACACATTCAACTTTCAAGTACGAACTTTCCCTGAGGAGATAAACCAATCGGTATCTCACAATTGGCAATAGGACTCAATTCAGAAAGAAAATGTATCTTTAGAAAGAGTGTTCTGATTTACAAAAGAAGCACATATTCTTGTTCCTCATAGTCTGAAAAGCAGAAAAATACATTCAATTTTCAAGTACGAACTTTCCCTGAGGAGATAAACCAATCTGTATCTCACAATTGGCAACAGGACTCAATTCAGAAAGATAATTTATCTTTAGACACAGTGATCTGATTTACATAAGAAACACATATTCATGTTTCCCACGGTCTGAGAAAGCCAAAACACATTCAATTTTCAAACACAAACTTTCCCTAAAAAGTTAGACCAATGCTGTTTTTTATAACTGGACTCAATTCAGGTAGAAAATATAACTTTTGAAACACTGCTCAGATTTGGAAAAGAAACACATATTCTTGTTCCTCACCGTCTGAAAAGTACAAAAACACATTCAATTTTCAAGTACGAACTTTCCCTGAGGAGATAAACCAATCGGTATCTCACAATTGGCAATAGGACTCAATCAGACAGAAAATGTAACTTTTCATACACTGCTCAGATTTGCAAAAGAAACACATATTCTTGTTCCTCACAGTCTGAGAAGCACAAAAACACATTCAATTTTCAAGTACGAACCTTCCCTGAGGAGATAAACCAATCGGTATCTCACAATTGGCAATAGGACTCAATTCAGAAAGAAAATGTAACTTTTCATACACTGCTCAGATTGCAAAAGAAACACATATTCTTGTTCCTCACAGTCTGAAAAGCAAAAAAACACATTCAACTTTCAAGTACGAACTTTCCCTGAGGAGATAAACCAATCGGTATCTCACAATTGGCAATAGGACTCAATTCAGAAAGAAAATGTATCTTTAGAAACAGTGTTCTGATTTACAAAAGAAGCACATATTCTTGTTCCTCATAGTCTGAAAAGCAGAAAAATACATTCAATTTTCAAGTACGAACTTTCCCTGAGGAGATAAACCAATCTGTATCTCACAATTGGCAACAGGACTCAATTCAGAAAGATAATTTATCTTTAGACACAGTGATCTGATTTACATAAGAAACACATATTCATGTTTCCCACGGTCTGAGAAAGCCAAAACACATTCAATTTTCAAACACAAACTTTCCCTAAAAAGTTAGACCAATGCTGTTTTTTATAACTGGACTCAATTCAGGTAGAAAATATAACTTTTGAAACACTGCTCAGATTTGGAAAAGAAACACATATTCTTGTTCCTCACCATCTGAAAAGTACAAAAACACATTCAATTTTCAAGTACGAACTTTCCCTGAGGAGATAAACCAATCGGTATCTCACAATTGGCAATAGGACTCAATCAGACAGAAAATGTAACTTTTCATACACTGCTCAGATTTGCAAAAGAAACACATATTCTTGTTCCTCACAGTCTGAGAAGCACAAAAACACATTCAATTTTCAAGTACGAACCTTCCCTGAGGAGATAAACCAATCGGTATCTCACAATTGGCAATAGGACTCAATTCAGACAGAAAATGTAACTTTTCATACACTGCTCAGATTTGCAAAAGAAAAACATATTCTTGTTCCTCATAGTCTGAAAAGCAAAAAAACACATTCAATTTTCAAATACGAACTTTCCCTAGAAAGTTAGACAAAAGCTCTTTTTTATAACTGGACTCAATTCAGGCAGAAAATGTAACTTTTGAAACACTGCTCAGATTTGCAAAAGAAACACATATTCTTGTTCCTCACAGTCTGAAAAGCAAAAAAACACATTCAATTTTCAAGTACGAACTTTCCCTGATGAGATAAACCAATCGGTATCTCACAATTGGCAATAGGACTCAATTCAGAAAGAAAATGTATCTTTAGACACAGTGATCTGATTTACAAAAGAAACACATATTCATGTTTCCCACGGTCTGAGAAAGCCAAAACACATTCAATTTTCAAACACAAACTTTCCCTAGAAAGTTCGACCAGTCCTGTTTTTTATAACTGGACTCAATTCAGGCAGAAAATGTAACTTTTTAAACACTGCTCAGATTTGGAAAAGAAACACATATTCTTGTTCCTCACAGTCTGAAAAGTACAAAAACACATTCAATTTTCAAGTACGAACTTTCCCTGAGGAGATAAACCAAACGGTATCTCACAATTGGCAATAGGACTCAATTCAGACAGAAAATGGAACTTTTCACACACTGCTCAGTTTGCAAAAGAAACACATATTCTTGTTCCTCACAGTCTGAAAAGCAAAAAAACACATTCAATTTTCAAGTACGAACTTTCCGTGAGGAGATAAACCAATCGGTATCTCACAATTGGCAATAGGACTCAATTCAGAAAGAAAATGTATCTTTAGACACAGTGATCTGATTTACAAAAGAAGCACATATTCTTGTTCCTCATAGTCTGAAACGCAGAAAAATACATTCAATTTTCAAGTACGAACTTTCCCTGAGGAGATAAACCAATCTGTATCTCACAATTGGCAATAGGACTCAATTCAGAAAGAAAATGTATCTTTAGACACAGTGATCTGATTTGCAAAAGAAACACATATTCTTGTTCCTCACAGTCTGAGAAGCACAAAAACACATTCAATTTTCAAGTACGAACCTTCCCTGAGGAGATAAACCAATCGGTATCTCACAATTGGCAATAGGACTCAATTCAGACAGAAAATGTAACTTTTCATACACTGCTCAGATTTGCAAAAGAAACACATATTCTTGTTCCTCATAGTCTGAAAAGCAAAAAAACACATTCAATTTTCAAATACGAACTTTCCCTAGAAAGTTAGACAAAAGCTCTTTTTTATAACTGGACTCAATTCAGGCAGAAAATGTAACTTTTGAAACACTGCTCAGATTTGCAAAAGAAACACATATTCTTGTTCCTCACAGTCTGAAAAGCAAAAAAACACATTCAATTTTCAAGTACGAACTTTCCCTGAGGAGATAAACCAATCGGTATCTCACAATTGGCAATAGGACTCAATTCAGAAAGAAAATGTATCTTTAGACACAGTGATCTGATTTACAAAAGAAACACATATTCATGTTTCCCACGGTCTGAGAAAGCCAAAACACATTCAATTTTCAAACACAAACTTTCCCTAGAAAGTTCGACCACTCCTGTTTTTTATAACTGGACTCAATTCAGGCAGAAAATGTAACTTTTTAAACACTGCTCAGATTTGGAAAAGAAACACATATTCTTGTTCCTCACAGTCTGAAAAGTACAAAAACACATTCAATTTTCAAGTACGAACTTTCCCTGAGGAGATAAACCAAACGGTTTCTCACAATTGGCAATAGGACTCAATTCAGACAGAAAATGGAACTTTTCACACACTGCTCAGTTTGCAAAAGAAACACATATTCTTGTTCCTCACAGTCTGAAAAGCAAAAAAACACATTCAATTTTCAAGTACGAACTTTCCGTGAGGAGATAAACCAATCGGTATCTCACAATTGGCAATAGGACTCAATTCAGAAAGAAAATGTATCTTTAGACACAGTGATCTGATTTACAAAAGAAGCACATATTCTTGTTCCTCATAGTCTGAAAAGCAGAAAAATACATTCAATTTTCAAGTACGAACTTTCCCTGAGGAGATAAACCAATCTGTATCTCACAATTGGCAATAGGACTCAATTCACAAAGATAATGTATCTTTAGACACAGTGATCTGATTTACAAAAGAAACACATATTCATGTTTCCCACGGTCTGAGAAAGCCAAAACACATTCAATTTTCAAACACAAACTTTCCCTAGAAAGTTCGACCAGTGCTGTTTTTTATAACTGGACTCAATTCAGGTAGAAAATATAACTTTTTAAACACTGCTCAGATTTGGAAAAGAAACACAGATTCTTGTTCCTCTCAGTCTGAAAACTACAAAAAGACATTCAATTTTCAAGTACGAACTTTCCCTGAGGAGATAAACCAATCGGTATCTCACAATTGGCAATAGGACTCAATTCAGACAGAAAATGTAACTTTTCATACACTGCTCAGATTTGCAAAAGAAACACATATTCTTGTTCCTCACAGTCAGAAAAGCACAAAAACACACTCAATTTTCAAGCACGATCTTTCCTTGAGGAGATAAACCAATCTGTATCTTACAATTGGCAATAGGTCTCAATTAAGCTAGAAAACGTAACTTTAAACCCAGTGATCCGATTTTCAAAAGAAACATATATTCATGTTTCCCACCGTCTGAAAAGACCAAAAGTCATTCAATTTTAAAACACGAACTTTCCCTAGAAAGTTAGACAAAAGCTCTTTTTTATAACTGGACTCAATTCAGACAGAAAATGTAACTTTTGAAACACTGCTCAGATTTGAAAAAGAAACACATATTCTTGTTCCTCACAGTCTGAAAAGTACAAAAACACATTCAATTTTCAAGTACGAACTTTCCCTGAGGAGATAAACCAATCTGTATCTCACAATTGGCAACAGGACTCAATTCAGAAAGATAATGTATCTTTAGACACAGTGATCTGATTTACAAAAGAAACACATATTCATGTTTCCCACGGTCTGAGAAAGCCAAAACACATTCAATTTTCAAACACAAACTTTCCCTAAAAAGTTAGACCAATGCTGTTTTTTATAACTGGACTCAATTCAGGTAGAAAATGTAACTTTTGAAACACTGCTCAGATTTGGAAAAGAAACACATATTCTTGTTCCTCACAGTCTGAAAAGTCCAAAAACACATTCAATTTTCAAGCACGAACTTTCCCTGAGGAGATAAACCAATCGGTATCTCACAATTGGCAATAGGACTCAATTCAGACAGAAAATGTAACTTTTCACACACTGCTCAGATTTGCAAAAGAAACACATATTCTTTTTCCTCACCGGCTGAAAAGTACAAAAACACATTCAATTTTCAAGTACGAACTTTCCCTGAGGAGATAAACCAATCGGTATCTCACAATTGGCAATAGGACTCAATTCAGACAGAAAATGTAACTTTTCACACACTGCTCAGATTTGCAAAAGAAACACATATTCTTGTTCCTCACAGTCTAAAAAGCACAAAAACACATTCAATTTTCAAGTACGAACCCTCCCTGAGGAGATAAACCAATCTGTATCTCACAATTGGCAATAGGACTCAATTCAGAAAGAAAATGTATCTTTAGACACAGTGATCTGATTTACAAAAGAAACACATATTCATGTTTCCCACGGTCTGAGAAAGCCAAAACACATTCAATTTTCAAACACAAACTTTCCCTAAAAAGTTAGACCAATGCTGTTTTTTATAACTGGACTCAATTCAGGTAGAAAATATAACTTTTGAAACACTGCTCAGATTTGGAAAAGAAACACATATTCTTGTTCCTCACCGTCTGAAAAGTACAAAAACACATTCAATTTTCAAGTACGAACTTTCCCTGAGGAGATAAACCAATCGGTATCTCACAATTGGCAATAGGACTCAATCAGACAGAAAATGTAACTTTTCATACACTGCTCACATTTGCAAAAGAAACACATATTCTTGTTCCTCACAGTCTGAGAAGCACAAAAACACATTCAATTTTCAAGTACGAACTTCCCTGAGGAGATAAACCAATCGGTATCTCACAATTGGCAATAGGACTCAATTCAGACAGAAAATGTAACTTTTCATACACTGCTCAGATTTGCAAAAGAAACACATATTCTTGTTCCTCACAGTCAGAAAAGCACAAAAACACACTCAATTTTCAAGCACGATCTTTCCTTGAGGAGATAAACCAATCTGTATCTTACAATTGGCAATAGGTCTCAATTAAGCTAGAAAACGTAACTTTAAACCCAGTGATCCGATTTTCAAAAGAAACATATATTCATGTTTTCCACCGTCTGAAAAGACCAAAAGTCATTCAATTTTAAAACACGAACTTTCCCTAGAAAGTTAGACAAAAGCTCTTTTTTATAACTGGACTCAATTCAGACAGAAAATGTAACTTTTGAAACACTGCTCAGATTTGAAAAAGAAACACATATTCTTGTTCCTCACAGTCTGAAAAGTACAAAAACACATTCAATTTTCAAGTACGAACTTTCCCTGAGGAGATAAACCAATCTGTATCTCACAATTGGCAACAGGACTCAATTCAGAAAGATAATGTATCTTTAGACACAGTGATCTGATTTACAAAAGAAACACATATTCATGTTTCCCACGGTCTGAGAAAGCCAAAACACATTCAATTTTCAAACACAAACTTTCCCTAAAAAGTTAGACCAATGCTGTTTTTTATAACTGGACTCAATTCAGGTAGAAAATGTAACTTTTGAAACACTGCTCAGATTTGGAAAAGAAACACATATTCTTGTTCCTCACAGTCTGAAAAGTCCAAAAACACATTCAATTTTCAAGCACGAACTTTCCCTGAGGAGATAAACCAATCGGTATCTCACAATTGGCAATAGGACTCAATTCAGACAGAAAATGTAACTTTTCACACACTGCTCAGATTTGCAAAAGAAACACATATTCTTTTTCCTCACCGGCTGAAAAGTACAAAAACACATTCAATTTTCAAGTACGAACTTTCCCTGAGGAGATAAACCAATCGGTATCTCACAATTGGCAATAGGACTCAATTCAGACAGAAAATGTAACTTTTCACACACTGCTCAGATTTGCAAAAGAAACACATATTCTTGTTCCTCACAGTCTAAAAAGCACAAAAACACATTCAATTTTCAAGTACGAACCCTCCCTGAGGAGATAAACCAATCTGTATCTCACAATTGGCAATAGGACTCAATTCAGAAAGAAAATGTATCTTTAGACACAGTGATCTGATTTACAAAAGAAACACATATTCATGTTTCCCACGGTCTGAGAAAGCCAAAACACATTCAATTTTCAAACACAAACTTTCCCTAAAAAGTTAGACCAATGCTGTTTTTTATAACTGGACTCAATTCAGGTAGAAAATATAACTTTTGAAACACTGCTCAGATTTGGAAAAGAAACACATATTCTTGTTCCTCACCGTCTGAAAAGTACAAAAACACATTCAATTTTCAAGTACGAACTTTCCCTGAGGAGATAAACCAATCGGTATCTCACAATTGGCAATAGGACTCAATCAGACAGAAAATGTAACTTTTCATACACTGCTCACATTTGCAAAAGAAACACATATTCTTGTTCCTCACAGTCTGAGAAGCACAAAAACACATTCAATTTTCAAGTACGAACTTCCCTGAGGAGATAAACCAATCGGTATCTCACAATTGGCAATAGGACTCAATTCAGACAGAAAATGTAACTTTTCATACACTGCTCAGATTTGCAAAAGAAACACATATTCTTGTTCCTCATAGTCTGAAAAGCAAAAAAACACATTCAATTTTCAAATACGAACTTTCCCTAGAAAGTTAGACAAAAGCTCTTTTTTATAACTGGACTCAATTCAGGCAGAAAATGTAACTTTTGAAACACTGCTCAGATTTGCAAAAGAAACACATATTCTTGTTCCTCACAGTCTGAAAAGCAAAAAAACACATTCAATTTTCAAGTACGAACTTTCCCTGAGGAGATAAACCAATCGGTATCTCACAATTGGCAATAGGACTCAATTCAGAAAGAAAATGTATCTTTAGACACAGTGATCTGATTTACAAAAGAAACACATATTCATGTTTCCCACGGTCTGAGAAAGCCAAAACACATTCAATTTTCAAACACAAACTTTCCCTAGAAAGTTCGACCAGTCCTGTTTTTTATAACTGGACTCAATTCAGGCAGAAAATGTAACTTTTTAAACACTGCTCAGATTTGGAAAAGAAACACATATTCTTGTTCCTCACCATCTGAAAAGTACAAAAACACATTCAATTTTCAAGTACGAACTTTCCCTGAGGAGATAAACCAATCGGTATCTCACAATTGGCAATAGGACTCAATCAGACAGAAAATGTAACTTTTCATACACTGCTCAGATTTGCAAAAGAAACACATATTCTTGTTCCTCACAGTCTGAGAAGCACAAAAACACATTCAATTTTCAAGTACGAACCTTCCCTGAGGAGATAAACCAATCGGTATCTCACAATTGGCAATAGGACTCAATTCAGACAGAAAATGTAACTTTTCATACACTGCTCAGATTTGCAAAAGAAACACATATTCTTGTTCCTCATAGTCTGAAAAGCAAAAAAACACATTCAATTTTCAAATACGAACTTTCCCTAGAAAGTTAGACAAAAGCTCTTTTTTATAACTGGACTCAATTCAGGCAGAAAATGTAACTTTTGAAACACTGCTCAGATTTGCAAAAGAAACACATATTCTTGTTCCTCACAGTCTGAAAAGCAAAAAAACACATTCAATTTTCAAGTACGAACTTTCCCTGAGGAGATAAACCAATCGGTATCTCACAATTGGCAATAGGACTCAATTCAGAAAGAAAATGTATCTTTAGACACAGTGATCTGATTTACAAAAGAAACACATATTCATGTTTCCCACGGTCTGAGAAAGCCAAAACACATTCAATTTTCAAACACAAACTTTCCCTAGAAAGTTCGACCAGTCCTGTTTTTTATAACTGGACTCAATTCAGGCAGAAAATGTAACTTTTTAAACACTGCTCAGATTTGGAAAAGAAACACATATTCTTGTTCCTCACAGTCTGAAAAGTACAAAAACACATTCAATTTTCAAGTACGAACTTTCCCTGAGGAGATAAACCAAACGGTATCTCACAATTGGCAATAGGACTCAATTCAGACAGAAAATGGAACTTTTCACACACTGCTCAGTTTGCAAAAGAAACACATATTCTTGTTCCTCACAGTCTGAAAAGCAAAAAAACACATTCAATTTTCAAGTACGAACTTTCCGTGAGGAGATAAACCAATCGGTATCTCACAATTGGCAATAGGACTCAATTCAGAAAGAAAATGTATCTTTAGACACAGTGATCTGATTTACAAAAGAAGCACATATTCTTGTTCCTCATAGTCTGAAAAGCAGAAAAATACATTCAATATTCAAGTACGAACTTTCCCTGAGGAAGTAAACCAATCTGTATCTCACAATTGGCAATAGGACTCAATTCAGAAAGATAATGTATCTTTAGACACAGTGATCTGATTTACAAAAGAAACACATATTCATGTTTCCCACAGTCTGAGAAAGCCAAAACACATTCAATTTTCAAACACAAACTTTCCCTAGAAAGTTCGACCAGTGCTGTTTTTTATAACTGGACTCAATTCAGGTAGAAAATATAACTTTTTAAACACTGCTCAGATTTGGAAAAGAAACACATATTCTTGTTCCTCACAGTCTGAAAAGTACAAAAACACATTCAATTTTCAAGTACAAACTTTCCTTGAGGAGATAAACCAATCTGTATCTTACAATTGGCAATAGGACTCAATTAAGTTAGAAAACGTAACTTTAAACCCAGTGATCCGATTTTGAAAACAAACATATATTCATGTTTCCCACGGTCTGAAAACACCCAAAGTCATTCAATTTTCAATTTTCAATTCAGACAAGTACGAACTTTCCCTGAGGAGATAAACCAATCGGTATCTCACAATTGGCAATAGGACTCAATTCAGAAAGAAAATGTAACTTTTCATACACTGCTCAGATTGCAAAAGAAACACATATTCTTGTTCCTCACAGTCTGAAAAGCAAAAAAACACATTCAACTTTCAAGTACGAACTTTCCCTGAGGAGATAAACCAATCGGTATCTCACAATTGGCAATAGGACTCAATTCAGAAAGAAAATGTATCTTTAGAAAGAGTGTTCTGATTTACAAAAGAAGCACATATTCTTGTTCCTCATAGTCTGAAAAGCAGAAAAATACATTCAATTTTCAAGTACGAACTTTCCCTGAGGAGATAAACCAATCTGTATCTCACAATTGGCAACAGGACTCAATTCAGAAAGATAATTTATCTTTAGACACAGTGATCTGATTTACATAAGAAACACATATTCATGTTTCCCACGGTCTGAGAAAGCCAAAACACATTCAATTTTCAAACACAAACTTTCCCTAAAAAGTTAGACCAATGCTGTTTTTTATAACTGGACTCAATTCAGGTAGAAAATATAACTTTTGAAACACTGCTCAGATTTGGAAAAGAAACACATATTCTTGTTCCTCACCGTCTGAAAAGTACAAAAACACATTCAATTTTCAAGTACGAACTTTCCCTGAGGAGATAAACCAATCGGTATCTCACAATTGGCAATAGGACTCAATCAGACAGAAAATGTAACTTTTCATACACTGCTCAGATTTGCAAAAGAAACACATATTCTTGTTCCTCACAGTCTGAGAAGCACAAAAACACATTCAATTTTCAAGTACGAACCTTCCCTGAGGAGATAAACCAATCGGTATCTCACAATTGGCAATAGGACTCAATTCAGAAAGAAAATGTAACTTTTCATACACTGCTCAGATTGCAAAAGAAACACATATTCTTGTTCCTCACAGTCTGAAAAGCAAAAAAACACATTCAACTTTCAAGTACGAACTTTCCCTGAGGAGATAAACCAATCGGTATCTCACAATTGGCAATAGGACTCAATTCAGAAAGAAAATGTATCTTTAGAAACAGTGTTCTGATTTACAAAAGAAGCACATATTCTTGTTCCTCATAGTCTGAAAAGCAGAAAAATACATTCAATTTTCAAGTACGAACTTTCCCTGAGGAGATAAACCAATCTGTATCTCACAATTGGCAACAGGACTCAATTCAGAAAGATAATTTATCTTTAGACACAGTGATCTGATTTACATAAGAAACACATATTCATGTTTCCCACGGTCTGAGAAAGCCAAAACACATTCAATTTTCAAACACAAACTTTCCCTAAAAAGTTAGACCAATGCTGTTTTTTATAACTGGACTCAATTCAGGTAGAAAATATAACTTTTGAAACACTGCTCAGATTTGGAAAAGAAACACATATTCTTGTTCCTCACCATCTGAAAAGTACAAAAACACATTCAATTTTCAAGTACGAACTTTCCCTGAGGAGATAAACCAATCGGTATCTCACAATTGGCAATAGGACTCAATCAGACAGAAAATGTAACTTTTCATACACTGCTCAGATTTGCAAAAGAAACACATATTCTTGTTCCTCACAGTCTGAGAAGCACAAAAACACATTCAATTTTCAAGTACGAACCTTCCCTGAGGAGATAAACCAATCGGTATCTCACAATTGGCAATAGGACTCAATTCAGACAGAAAATGTAACTTTTCATACACTGCTCAGATTTGCAAAAGAAAAACATATTCTTGTTCCTCATAGTCTGAAAAGCAAAAAAACACATTCAATTTTCAAATACGAACTTTCCCTAGAAAGTTAGACAAAAGCTCTTTTTTATAACTGGACTCAATTCAGGCAGAAAATGTAACTTTTGAAACACTGCTCAGATTTGCAAAAGAAACACATATTCTTGTTCCTCACAGTCTGAAAAGCAAAAAAACACATTCAATTTTCAAGTACGAACTTTCCCTGAGGAGATAAACCAATCGGTATCTCACAATTGGCAATAGGACTCAATTCAGAAAGAAAATGTATCTTTAGACACAGTGATCTGATTTACAAAAGAAACACATATTCATGTTTCCCACGGTCTGAGAAAGCCAAAACACATTCAATTTTCAAACACAAACTTTCCCTAGAAAGTTCGACCAGTCCTGTTTTTTATAACTGGACTCAATTCAGGCAGAAAATGTAACTTTTTAAACACTGCTCAGATTTGGAAAAGAAACACATATTCTTGTTCCTCACAGTCTGAAAAGTACAAAAACACATTCAATTTTCAAGTACGAACTTTCCCTGAGGAGATAAACCAAACGGTATCTCACAATTGGCAATAGGACTCAATTCAGACAGAAAATGGAACTTTTCACACACTGCTCAGTTTGCAAAAGAAACACATATTCTTGTTCCTCACAGTCTGAAAAGCAAAAAAACACATTCAATTTTCAAGTACGAACTTTCCGTGAGGAGATAAACCAATCGGTATCTCACAATTGGCAATAGGACTCAATTCAGAAAGAAAATGTATCTTTAGACACAGTGATCTGATTTACAAAAGAAGCACATATTCTTGTTCCTCATAGTCTGAAACGCAGAAAAATACATTCAATTTTCAAGTACGAACTTTCCCTGAGGAGATAAACCAATCTGTATCTCACAATTGGCAATAGGACTCAATTCAGAAAGAAAATGTATATTTAGACACAGTGATCTGATTTGCAAAAGAAACACATATTCTTGTTCCTCACAGTCTGAGAAGCACAAAAACACATTCAATTTTCAAGTACGAACCTTCCCTGAGGAGATAAACCAATCGGTATCTCACAATTGGCAATAGGACTCAATTCAGACAGAAAATGTAACTTTTCATACACTGCTCAGATTTGCAAAAGAAACACATATTCTTGTTCCTCATAGTCTGAAAAGCAAAAAAACACATTCAATTTTCAAATACGAACTTTCCCTAGAAAGTTAGACAAAAGCTCTTTTTTATAACTGGACTCAATTCAGGCAGAAAATGTAACTTTTGAAACACTGCTCAGATTTGCAAAAGAAACACATATTCTTGTTCCTCACAGTCTGAAAAGCAAAAAAACACATTCAATTTTCAAGTACGAACTTTCCCTGAGGAGATAAACCAATCGGTATCTCACAATTGGCAATAGGACTCAATTCAGAAAGAAAATGTATCTTTAGACACAGTGATCTGATTTACAAAAGAAACACATATTCATGTTTCCCACGGTCTGAGAAAGCCAAAACACATTCAATATTCAAACACAAACTTTCCCTAGAAAGTTCGACCACTCCTGTTTTTTATAACTGGACTCAATTCAGGCAGAAAATGTAACTTTTTAAACACTGCTCAGATTTGGAAAAGAAACACATATTCTTGTTCCTCACAGTCTGAAAAGTACAAAAACACATTCAATTTTCAAGTACGAACTTTCCCTGAGGAGATAAACCAAACGGTTTCTCAGAATTGGCAATAGGACTCAATTCAGACAGAAAATGGAACTTTTCACACACTGCTCAGTTTGCAAAAGAAACACATATTCTTGTTCCTCACAGTCTGAAAAGCAAAAAAACACATTCAATTTTCAAGTACGAACTTTCCGTGAGGAGATAAACCAATCGGTATCTCACAATTGGCAATAGGACTCAATTCAGAAAGAAAATGTATCTTTAGACACAGTGATCTGATTTACAAAAGAAGCACATATTCTTGTTCCTCATAGTCTGAAAAGCAGAAAAATACATTCAATTTTCAAGTACGAACTTTCCCTGAGGAGATAAACCAATCTGTATCTCACAATTGGCAATAGGACTCAATTCACAAAGATAATGTATCTTTAGACACAGTGATCTGATTTACAAAAGAAACACATATTCATGTTTCCCACGGTCTGAGAAAGCCAAAACACATTCAATTTTCAAACACAAACTTTCCCTAGAAAGTTCGACCAGTGCTGTTTTTTATAACTGGACTCAATTCAGGTAGAAAATATAACTTTTTAAACACTGCTCAGATTTGGAAAAGAAACACATATTCTTGTTCCTCACAGTCTGAAAAGCAAAAAAACACATTCAATTTTCAAGTACGAACTTTCCTTGAGGAGATAAACCAATCGGTATCTTACAATTGGCAATAGGACTCAATTAAGTTAGAAAACGTAACTTTAAACCCAGTGATCCGATTTTGAAAACAAACATATATTCATGTTTCCCACGGTCTGAAAACACCCAAAGTCATTCAATTTTCAATTTTCAATTCAGACAAGTACGAACTTTCCCTGAGGTGATAAACCAATCGGTATCTCACAATTGGCAATAGGACTCAATTCAGAAAGAAAATGTAACTTTTCATACACTGCTCAGATTGCAAAAGAAACACATATTCTTGTTCCTCACAGTCTGAAAAGCAAAAAAACACATTCAACTTTCAAGTACGAACTTTCCCTGAGGAGATAAACCAATCGGTATCTCACAATTGGCAATAGGACTCAATTCAGAAAGAAAATGTATCTTTAGAAACAGTGTTCTGATTTACAAAAGAAGCACATATTCTTGTTCCTCATAGTCTGAAAAGCAGAAAAATACATTCAATTTTCAAGTACGAACTTTCCCTGAGGAGATAAACCAATCTGTATCTCACAATTGGCAACAGGACTCAATTCAGAAAGATAATTTATCTTTAGACACAGTGATCTGATTTACATAAGAAACACATATTCATGTTTCCCACGGTCTGAGAAAGCCAAAACACATTCAATTTTCAAACACAAACTTTCCCTAAAAAGTTAGACCAATGCTGTTTTTTATAACTGGACTCAATTCAGGTAGAAAATATAACTTTTGAAACACTGCTCAGATTTGGAAAAGAAACACATATTCTTGTTCCTCACCATCTGAAAAGTACAAAAACACATTCAATTTTCAAGTACGAACTTTCCCTGAGAAGATAAACCAATCGGTATCTCACAATTGGCAATAGGACTCAATCAGACAGAAAATGTAACTTTTCATACACTGCTCAGATTTGCAAAAGAAACACATATTCTTGTTCCTCACAGTCTGAGAAGCACAAAAACACATTCAATTTTCAAGTACGAACCTTCCCTGAGGAGATAAACCAATCGGTATCTCACAATTGGCAATAGGACTCAATTCAGACAGAAAATGTAACTTTTCATACACTGCTCAGATTTGCAAAAGAAACACATATTCTTGTTCCTCATAGTCTGAAAAGCAAAAAAACACATTCAATTTTCAAATACGAACTTTCCCTAGAAAGTTAGACAAAAGCTCTTTTTTATAACTGGACTCAATTCAGGCAGAAAATGTAACTTTTGAAACACTGCTCAGATTTGCAAAAGAAACACATATTCTTGTTCCTCACAGTCTGAAAAGCAAAAAAACACATTCAATTTTCAAGTACGAACTTTCCCTGAGGAGATAAACCAATCGGTATCTCACAATTGGCAATAGGACTCAATTCAGAAAGAAAATGTATCTTTAGACACAGTGATCTGATTTACAAAAGAAACACATATTCATGTTTCCCACGGTCTGAGAAAGCCAAAACACATTCAATTTTCAAACACAAACTTTCCCTAGAAAGTTCGACCAGTCCTGTTTTTTATAACTGGACTCAATTCAGGCAGAAAATGTAACTTTTTAAACACTGCTCAGATTTGGAAAAGAAACACATATTCTTGTTCCTCACAGTCTGAAATGTACAAAAACACATTCAATTTTCAAGTACGAACTTTCCCTGAGGAGATAAACCAAACGGTATCTCACAATTGGCAATAGGACTCAATTCAGACAGAAAATGGAACTTTTCACACACTGCTCAGTTTGCAAAAGAAACACATATTCTTGTTCCTCACAGTCTGAAAAGCAAAAAAACACATTCAATTTTCAAGTACGAACTTTCCGTGAGGAGATAAACCAATCGGTATCTCACAATTGGCAATAGGACTCAATTCAGAAAGAAAATGTATCTTTAGACACAGTGATCTGATTTACAAAAGAAGCACATATTCTTGTTCCTCATAGTCAGAAACGCAGAAAAATACATTCAATTTTCAAGTACGAACTTTCCCTGAGGAGATAAACCAATCTGTATCTCACAATTGGCAATAGGACTCAATTCAGAAAGAAAATGTATCTTTAGACACAGTGATCTGATTTGCAAAAGAAACACATATTCTTGTTCCTCACAGTCTGAGAAGCACAAAAACACATTCAATTTTCAAGTACGAACCTTCCCTGAGGAGATAAACCAATCGGTATCTCACAATTGGCAATAGGACTCAATTCAGACAGAAAATGTAACTTTTCATACACTGCTCAGATTTGCAAAAGAAACACATATTCTTGTTCCTCATAGTCTGAAAAGCAAAAAAACACATTCAATTTTCAAATACGAACTTTCCCTAGAAAGTTAGACAAAAGCTCTTTTTTATAACTGGACTCAATTCAGGCAGAAAATGTAACTTTTGAAACACTGCTCAGATTTGCAAAAGAAACACATATTCTTGTTCCTCACAGTCTGAAAAGCAAAAAAACACATTCAATTTTCAAGTACGAACTTTCCCTGAGGAGATAAACCAATCGGTATCTCACAATTGGCAATAGGACTCAATTCAGAAAGAAAATGTATCTTTAGACACAGTGATCTGATTTACAAAAGAAACACATATTCATGTTTCCCACGGTCTGAGAAAGCCAAAACACATTCAATTTTCAAACACAAACTTTCCCTAGAAAGTTCGACCACTCCTGTTTTTTACAACTGGACTCAATTCAGGCAGAAAATGTAACTTTTTAAACACTGCTCAGATTTGGAAAAGAAACACATATTCTTGTTCCTCACAGTCTGAAAAGTACAAAAACACATTCAATTTTCAAGTACGAACTTTCCCTGAGGAGATAAACCAAACGGTATCTCAGAATTGGCAATAGGACTCAATTCAGACAGAAAATGGAACTTTTCACACACTGCTCAGTTTGCAAAAGAAACACATATTCTTGTTCCTCACAGTCTGAAAAGCAAAAAAACACATTCAATTTTCAAGTACGAACTTTCCGTGAGGAGATAAACCAATCGGTATCTCACAATTGGCAATAGGACTCAATTCAGAAAGAAAATGTATCTTTAGACACAGTGATCTGATTTACAAAAGAAGCACATATTCTTGTTCCTCATAGTCTGAAAAGCAGAAAAATACATTCAATTTTCAAGTACGAACTTTCCCTGAGGAGATAAACCAATCTGTATCTCACAATTGGCAATAGGACTCAATTCACAAAGATAATGTATCTTTAGACACAGTGATCTGATTTACAAAAGAAACACATATTCATGTTTCCCACGGTCTGAGAAAGCCAAAACACATTCAATTTTCAAACACAAACTTTCCCTAGAAAGTTCGACCAGTGCTGTTTTTTATAACTGGACTCAATTCAGGTAGAAAATATAACTTTTTAAACACTGCTCAGATTTGGAAAAGAAACACATATTCTTGTTCCTCACAGTCTGAAAAGCAAAAAAACACATTCAATTTTCAAGTACGAACTTTCCTTGAGGAGATAAACCAATCGGTATCTTACAATTGGCAATAGGACTCAATTAAGTTAGAAAACGTAACTTTAAACCCAGTGATCCGATTTTGAAAACAAACATATATTCATGTTTCCCACGGTCTGAAAACACCCAAAGTCATTCAATTTTCAATTTTCAATTCAGACAAGTACGAACTTTCCCTGAGGAGATAAACCAATCGGTATCTCACAATTGGCAATAGGACTCAATTCAGAAAGAAAATGTAACTTTTCATACACTGCTCAGATTGCAAAAGAAACACATATTCTTGTTCCTCACAGTCTGAAAAGCAAAAAAACACATTCAACTTTCAAGTACGAACTTTCCCTGAGGAGATAAACCAATCGGTATCTCACAATTGGCAATAGGACTCAATTCAGAAAGAAAATGTACCTTTAGACACAGTGATCTGATTTACAAAAGAAGCACATATTCTTGTTCCTCATAGTCTGAAAAGCAGAAAAATACATTCAATTTTCAAGTACGAACTTTCCCTGAGGAGATAAACCAATCTGTATCTCACAATTGGCAATAGGACTCAATTCACAAAGATAATGTATCTTTAGACACAGTGATCTGATTTACAAAAGAAACACATATTCATGTTTCCCACGGTCTGAGAAAGCCAAAACACATTCAATTTTCAAACACAAACTTTCCCTAGAAAGTTCGACCAGTGCTGTTTTTTATAACTGGACTCAATTCAGGTAGAAAATATAACTTTTTAAACACTGCTCAGATTTGGAAAAGAAACACATATTCTTGTTCCTCACAGTCTGAAAAGCAAAAAAACACATTCAATTTTCAAGTACGAACTTTCCTTGAGGAGATAAACCAATCGGTATCTTACAATTGGCAATAGGACTCAATTAAGTTAGAAAACGTAACTTTAAACCCAGTGATCCGATTTTGAAAACAAACATATATTCATGTTTCCCACGGTCTGAAAACACCCAAAGTCATTCAATTTTCAATTTTCAATTCAGACAAGTACGAACTTTCCCTGAGGAGATAAACCAATCGGTATCTCACAATTGGCAATAGGACTCAATTCAGAAAGAAAATGTAACTTTTCATACACTGCTCAGATTGCAAAAGAAACACATATTCTTGTTCCTCACAGTCTGAAAAGCAAAAAAACACATTCAACTTTCAAGTACAAACTTTCCCTGAGGAGATAAAGCAATCGGTATCTCACAATTGGCAATAGGACTCAATTCAGAAAGAAAATGTACCTTTAGACACAGTGATCTGATTTACAAAAGAAGCACATATTCTTGTTCCTCATAGTCTGAAAAGCAGAAAAATACATTCAATTTTCAAGTACGAACTTTCCCTGAGGAGATAAACCAATCGGTATCTCACAATTGGCAATAGGACTCAATTCAGACAGAAAATGTAACTTTTCATACACTGCTCAGATTTGCAAAAGAAACACATATTCTTGTTCCTCACAGTCTGAAAAGCAAAAAAACACATTCAATTTTCAAATACGAACTTTCCCTAGAAAGTTAGACAAAAGCTCTTTTTTATACCTGGACTCAATTCAGGCAGAAAATGTAACTTTTGAAACACTGCTCAGATTTGCAAAAGAAACACATATTCTTGTTCCTCACAGTCTGAAAAGCAAAAAAACACATTCAATTTTCAAGTACGAACTTTCCCTGAGGAGATAAACCAATCGGTATCTCACAATTGGCAATAGGACTCAATTCAGAAAGAAAATGTATCTTTAGACACAGTGATCTGATTTACAAAAGAAACACATATTCATGTTTCCCACGGTCTGAGAAAGCCAAAACACATTCAATTTTCAAACACAAACTTTCCCTAGAAAGTTCGACCAGTGCTGTTTTTTATAACTGGACTCAATTCAGGTAGAAAATATAACTTTTTAAACACTGCTCAGATTTGGAAAAGAAACACATATTCTTGTTCCTCACAGTCTGAAAAGCAAAAAAACACATTCAATTTTCAAGTACGAACTTTCCTTGAGGAGATAAACCAATCGGTATCTTACAATTGGCAATAGGACTCAATTAAGTTAGAAAACGTAACTTTAAACCCAGTGATCCGATTTTGAAAACAAACATATATTCATGTTTCCCACGGTCTGAAAACACCCAAAGTCATTCAATTTTCAATTTTCAATTCAGACAAGTACGAACTTTCCCTGAGGAGATAAACCAATCGGTATCTCACAATTGGCAATAGGACTCAATTCAGAAAGAAAATGTAACTTTTCATACACTGCTCAGATTGCAAAAGAAACACATATTCTTGTTCCTCACAGTCTGAAAAGCAAAAAAACACATTCAACTTTCAAGTACGAACTTTCCCTGAGGAGATAAACCAATCGGTATCTCACAATTGGCAATAGGACTCAATTCAGAAAGAAAATGTACCTTTAGACACAGTGATCTGATTTACAAAAGAAGCACATATTCTTGTTCCTCATAGTCTGAAAAGCAGAAAAATACATTCAATTTTCAAGTACGAACTTTCCCTGAGGAGATAAACCAATCTGTATCTCACAATTGGCAATAGGACTCAATTCACAAAGATAATGTATCTTTAGACACAGTGATCTGATTTACAAAAGAAACACATATTCATGTTTCCCACGGTCTGAGAAAGCCAAAACACATTCAATTTTCAAACACAAACTTTCCCTAGAAAGTTCGACCAGTGCTGTTTTTTATAACTGGACTCAATTCAGGTAGAAAATATAACTTTTTAAACACTGCTCAGATTTGGAAAAGAAACACATATTCTTGTTCCTCACAGTCTGAAAAGCAAAAAAACACATTCAATTTTCAAGTACGAACTTTCCTTGAGGAGATAAACCAATCGGTATCTTACAATTGGCAATAGGACTCAATTAAGTTAGAAAACGTAACTTTAAACCCAGTGATCCGATTTTGAAAACAAACATATATTCATGTTTCCCACGGTCTGAAAACACCCAAAGTCATTCAATTTTCAATTTTCAATTCAGACAAGTACGAACTTTCCCTGAGGAGATAAACCAATCGGTATCTCACAATTGGCAATAGGACTCAATTCAGAAAGAAAATGTAACTTTTCATACACTGCTCAGATTGCAAAAGAAACACATATTCTTGTTCCTCACAGTCTGAAAAGCAAAAAAACACATTCAACTTTCAAGTACGAACTTTCCCTGAGGAGATAAACCAATCGGTATCTCACAATTGGCAATAGGACTCAATTCAGAAAGAAAATGTACCTTTAGACACAGTGATCTGATTTACAAAAGAAGCACATATTCTTGTTCCTCATAGTCTGAAAAGCAGAAAAATACATTAAATTTTCAAGTACGAACTTTCCCTGAGGAGATAAACCAATCGGTATCTCACAATTGGCAATAGGACTCAATTCAGACAGAAAATGTAACTTTTCATACACTGCTCAGATTTGCAAAAGAAACACATATTCTTGTTCCTCACAGTCTGAAAAGCAAAAAAAACACATTCAATTTTCAAATACGAACTTTCCCTAGAAAGTTAGACAAAAGCTCTTTTTTATACCTGGACTCAATTCAGGCAGAAAATGTAACTTTTGAAACACTGCTCAGATTTGCAAAAGAAACACATATTCTTGTTCCTCACAGTCTGAAAAGCAAAAAAACACATTCAATTTTCAAGTACGAACTTTCCCTGAGGAGATAAACCAATCGGTATCTCACAATTGGCAATAGGACTCAATTCAGAAAGAAAATGTATCTTTAGAAACAGTGTTCTGATTTACAAAAGAAGCACATATTCTTGTTCCTCATAGTCTGAAAAGCAGAAAAATACATTCAATTTTCAAGTACGAACTTTCCCTGAGGAGATAAACCAATCTGTATCTCACAATTGGCAACAGGACTCAATTCAGAAAGATAATTTATCTTTAGACACAGTGATCTGATTTACATAAGAAACACATATTCATGTTTCCCACGGTCTGAGAAAGCCAAAACACATTCAATTTTCAAACACAAACTTTCCCTAAAAAGTTAGACCAATGCTGTTTTTTATAACTGGACTCAATTCAGGTAGAAAATATAACTTTTGAAACACTGCTCAGATTTGGAAAAGAAACACATATTCTTGTTCCTCACCATCTGAAAAGTACAAAAACACATTCAATTTTCAAGTACGAACTTTCCCTGAGGAGATAAACCAATCGGTATCTCACAATTGGCAATAGGACTCAATCAGACAGAAAATGTAACTTTTCATACACTGCTCAGATTTGCAAAAGAAACACATATTCTTGTTCCTCACAGTCTGAGAAGCACAAAAACACATTCAATTTTCAAGTACGAACCTTCCCTGAGGAGATAAACCAATCGGTATCTCACAATTGGCAATAGGACTCAATTCAGACAGAAAATGTAACTTTTCATACACTGCTCAGATTTGCGAAAGAAACACATATTCTTGTTCCTCATAGTCTGAAAAGCAAAAAAACACATTCAATTTTCAAATACGAACTTTCCCTAGAAAGTTAGACAAAAGCTCTTTTTTATAACTGGACTCAATTCAGGCAGAAAATGTAACTTTTGAAACACTGCTCAGATTTGCAAAAGAAACACATATTCTTGTTCCTCACAGTCTGAAAAGCAAAAAAACACATTCAATTTTCAAGTACGAACTTTCCCTGAGGAGATAAACCAATCGGTATCTCACAATTGGCAATAGGACTCAATTCAGAAAGAAAATGTATCTTTAGACACAGTGATCTGATTTACAAAAGAAACACATATTCATGTTTCCCACGGTCTGAGAAAGCCAAAACACATTCAATTTTCAAACACAAACTTTCCCTAGAAAGTTCGACCAGTCCTGTTTTTTATAACTGGACTCAATTCAGGCAGAAAATGTAACTTTTTAAACACTGCTCAGATTTGGAAAAGAAACACATATTCTTGTTCCTCACAGTCTGAAAAGTACAAAAACACATTCAATTTTCAAGTACGAACTTTCCCTGAGGAGATAAACCAAACGGTATCTCAGAATTGGCAATAGGACTCAATTCAGACAGAAAATGGAACTTTTCACACACTGCTCAGTTTGCAAAAGAAACACATATTCTTGTTCCTCACAGTCTGAAAAGCAAAAAAACACATTCAATTTTCAAGTACGAACTTTCCGTGAGGAGATAAACCAATCGGTATCTCACAATTGGCAATAGGACTCAATTCAGAAAGAAAATGTATCTTTAGACACAGTGATCTGATTTACAAAAGAAGCACATATTCTTGTTCCTCATAGTCTGAAAAGCAGAAAAATACATTCAATTTTCAAGTACGAACTTTCCCTGAGGAAGTAAACCAATCTGTATCTCACAATTGGCAATAGGACTCAATTCAGAAAGATAATGTATCTTTAGACACAGTGATCTGATTTACAAAAGAAACACATATTCATGTTTCCCACAGTCTGAGAAAGCCAAAACACATTCAATTTTCAAACACAAACTTTCCCTAGAAAGTTCGACCAGTGCTGTTTTTTATAACTGGACTCAATTCAGGTAGAAAATATAACTTTTTAAACACTGCTCAGATTTGGAAAAGAAACACATATTCTTGTTCCTCACAGTCTGAAAAGTACAAAAACACATTCAATTTTCAAGTACGAACTTTCCTTGAGGAGATAAACCAATCTGTATCTTACAATTGGCAATAGGACTCAATTAAGTTAGAAAACGTAACTTTAAACCCAGTGATCCGATTTTGAAAACAAACATATATTCATGTTTCCCACGGTCTGAAAACACCCAAAGTCATTCAATTTTCAATTTTCAATTCAGACAAGTACGAACTTTCCCTGAGGAGATAAACCAATCGGTATCTCACAATTGGCAATAGGACTCAATTCAGAAAGAAAATGTAACTTTTCATACACTGCTCAGATTGCAAAAGAAACACATATTCTTGTTCCTCACAGTCTGAAAAGCAAAAAAACACATTCAACTTTCAAGTACGAACTTTCCCTGAGGAGATAAACCAATCGGTATCTCACAATTGGCAATAGGACTCAATTCAGAAAGAAAATGTATCTTTAGAAACAGTGTTCTGATTTACAAAAGAAGCACATATTCTTGTTCCTCATAGTCTGAAAAGCAGAAAAATACATTCAATTTTCAAGTACGAACTTTCCCTGAGGAGATAAACCAATCTGTATCTCACAATTGGCAACAGGACTCAATTCAGAAAGATAATTTATCTTTAGACACAGTGATCTGATTTACATAAGAAACACATATTCATGTTTCCCACGGTCTGAGAAAGCCAAAACACATTCAATTTTCAAACACAAACTTTCCCTAAAAATTTAGACCAATGCTGTTTTTTATAACTGGACTCAATTCAGGTAGAAAATATAACTTTTGAAACACTGCTCAGATTTGGAAAAGAAACACATATTCTTGTTCCTCACCATCTGAAAAGTACAAAAACACATTCAATTTTCAAGTACGAACTTTCCCTGAGGAGATAAACCAATCGGTATCTCACAATTGGCAATAGGACTCAATTCAGGCAGAAAATGTAACTTTTGAAACACTGCTCAGATTTGCAAAAGAAACACATATTCTTGTTCCTCACAGTCTGAAAAGCAAAAAAACACATTCAATTTTCAAGTACGAACTTTCCCTGAGGAGATAAACCAATCGGTATCTCACAATTGGCAATAGGACTCAATTCAGAAAGAAAATGTATCTTTAGACACAGTGATCTGATTTACAAAAGAAACACATATTCATGTTTCCCACGGTCTGAGAAAGCCAAAACACATTCAATTTTCAAACACAAACTTTCCCTAGAAAGTTCGACCAGTCCTGTTTTTTATAACTGGACTCAATTCAGGCAGAAAATGTAACTTTTTAAACACTGCTCAGATTTGGAAAAGAAACACATATTCTTGTTCCTCACAGTCTGAAAAGTACAAAAACACATTCAATTTTCAGGTACGAACTTTCCCTGAGGAGATAAACCAAACGGTATCTCACAATTGGCAATAGGACTCAATTCAGACAGAAAATGGAACTTTTCACACACTGCTCAGTTTGCAAAAGAAACACATATTCTTGTTCCTCACAGTCTGAAAAGCAAAAAAACACATTCAATTTTCAAGTACGAACTTTCCGTGAGGAGATAAACCAATCGGTATCTCACAATTGGCAATAGGACTCAATTCAGAAAGAAAATGTATCTTTAGACACAGTGATCTGATTTACAAAAGAAGCACATATTCTTGTTCCTCATAGTCTGAAAAGCAGAAAAATACATTCAATTTTCAAGTACGAACTTTCCCTGAGGAGATAAACCAATCTGTATCTCACAATTGGCAATAGGACTCAATTCACAAAGATAATGTATCTTTAGACACAGTGATCTGATTTACAAAAGAAACACATATTCATGTTTCCCACGGTCTGAGAAAGCCAAAACACATTCAATTTTCAAACACAAACTTTCCCTAGAAAGTTCGACCAGTGCTGTTTTTTATAACTGGACTCAATTCAGGTAGAAAATATAACTTTTTAAACACTGCTCAGATTTGGAAAAGAAACACATATTCTTGTTCCTCACAGTCTGAAAAGCAAAAAAACACATTCAATTTTCAAGTACGAACTTTCCTTGAGGAGATAAACCAATCGGTATCTTACAATTGGCAATAGGACTCAATTAAGTTAGAAAACGTAACTTTAAACCCAGTGATCCGATTTTGAAAACAAACATATATTCATGTTTCCCACGGTCTGAAAACACCCAAAGTCATTCAATTTTCAATTTTCAATTCAGACAAGTACGAACTTTCCCTGAGGAGATAAACCAATCGGTATCTCACAATTGGCAATAGGACTCAATTCAGAAAGAAAATGTAACTTTTCATACACTGCTCAGATTGCAAAAGAAACACATATTCTTGTTCCTCACAGTCTGAAAAGCAAAAAAACACATTCAACTTTCAAGTACGAACTTTCCCTGAGGAGATAAACCAATCGGTATCTCACAATTGGCAATAGGACTCAATTCAGAAAGAAAATGTATCTTTAGACACAGTGATCTGATTTACAAAAGAAGCACATATTCTTGTTCCTCATAGTCTGAAAAGCAGAAAAATACATTCAATTTTCAAGTACGAACTTTCCCTGAGGAGATAAACCAATCTGTATCTCACAATTGGCAATAGGACTCAATTCAGAAAGAAAATGTATCTTTAGACACAGTGATCTGATTTACAAAAGAAACACATATTCATGTTTCCCACAGTCTGAGAAAGCCAAAACACATTCAATTTTCAAACACAAACTTTCCCTAAAAAGTTAGACCAATGTTGTTTTTTATAACTGGACACAATTCAGGTAGAAAATATAACTTTTGAAACACTGCTCAGATTTGGAAAAGAAACACATATTCTTGTTCCTCACCGTCTGAAAAGTACAAAAACACATTCAATTTTCAAGTACGAACTTTCCCTGAGGAGATAAACCAATCGGTATCTCACAATTGGCAATAGGACTCAATTCAGACAGAAAATGTAACTTTTCATACACTGCTCAGATTTGCAAAAGAAACACATATTCTTGTTCCTCACAGTCTGAAAAGCAAAAAAACACATTCAATTTTCAAATACGAACTTTCCCTAGAAAGTTAGACAAAAGCTCTTTTTTATAACTGGACTCAATCAGACAGAAAATGTAACTTTTCATACACTGCTCAGATTTGCAAAAGAAACACATATTCTTGTTCCTCACAGTCTGAGAAGCACAAAAACACATTCAATTTTCAAGTACGAACTTCCCTGAGGAGATAAACCAATCAGTATCTCACAATTGGCAATAGGACTCAATTCAGACAGAAAATGTAACTTTTCTTACACTGCTCAGATTTGCAAAAGAAACACATATTCTTGTTCCTCATAGTCTGAAAAGCAAAAAAACACATTCAATTTTCAAATACGAACTTTCCTTAGAAAGTTAGACAAAAGCTCTTTTTTATAACTGGACTCAATTCAGGCAGAAAATGTAACTTTTGAAACACTGCTCAGATTTGCAAAAGAAACACATATTCTTGTTCCTCACAGTCTGAAAAGCAAAAAAACACATTCAATTTTCAAGTACGAACTTTCCCTGAGGAGATAAACCAATCGGTATCTCACAATTGGCAATAGGACTCAATTCAGAAAGAAAATGTATCTTTAGACACAGTGATCTGATTTACAAAAGAAACACATATTCATGTTTCCCACGGTCTGAGAAAGCCAAAACACATTCAATTTTCAAACACAAACTTTCCCTAGAAAGTTCGACCAGTCCTGTTTTTTATAACTGGACTCAATTCAGGCAGAAAATGTAACTTTTTAAACACTGCTCAGATTTGGAAAAGAAACACATATTCTTGTTCCTCACCATCTGAAAAGTACAAAAACACATTCAATTTTCAAGTACGAACTTTCCCTGAGGAGATAAACCAATCGGTATCTCACAATTGGCAATAGGACTCAATCAGACAGAAAATGTAACTTTTCATACACTGCTCAGATTTGCAAAAGAAACACATATTCTTGTTCCTCACAGTCTGAGAAGCACAAAAACACATTCAATTTTCAAGTACGAACCTTCCCTGAGGAGATAAACCAATCGGTATCTCACAATTGGCAATTGGACTCAATTCAGACAGAAAATGTAACTTTTCATACACTGCTCAGATTTGCAAAAGAAACACATATTCTTGTTCCTCATAGTCTGAAAAGCAAAAAAACACATTCAATTTTCAAATACGAACTTTCCCTAGAAAGTTAGACAAAAGCTCTTTTTTATAACTGGACTCAATTCAGGCAGAAAATGTAACTTTTGAAACACTGCTCAGATTTGCAAAAGAAACACATATTCTTGTTCCTCACAGTCTGAAAAGCAAAAAAACACATTCAATTTTCAAGTACGACCTTTCCCTGAGGAGATAAACCAATCGGTATCTCACAATTGGCAATAGGACTCAATTCAGAAAGAAAATGTATCTTTAGACACAGTGATCTGATTTACAAAAGAAACACATATTCATGTTTCCCACGGTCTGAGAAAGCCAAAACACATTCAATTTTCAAACACAAACTTTCCCTAGAAAGTTCGACCAGTCCTGTTTTTTATAACTGGACTCAATTCAGGCAGAAAATGTAAGTTTTTAAACACTGCTCAGATTTGGAAAAGAAACACATATTCTTGTTCCTCACAGTCTGAAAAGTACAAAAACACATTCAATTTTCAAGTACGAACTTTCCCTGAGGAGATAAACCAAACGGTATCTCACAATTGGCAATAGGACTCAATTCAGACAGAAAATGGAACTTTTCACACACTGCTCAGTTTGCAAAAGAAACACATATTCTTGTTCCTCACAGTCTGAAAAGCAAAAAAACACATTCAATTTTCAAGTACGAACTTTCCGTGAGGAGATAAACCAATCGGTATCTCACAATTGGCAATAGGACTCAATTCAGAAAGAAAATGTATCTTTAGACACAGTGATCTGATTTACAAAAGAAGCACATATTCTTGTTCCTCATAGTCTGAAAAGCAGAAAAATACATTCAATTTTCAAGTACGAACTTTCCCTGAGGAAGTAAACCAATCTGTATCTCACAATTGGCAATAGGACTCAATTCAGAAAGATAATGTATCTTTAGACACAGTGATCTGATTTACAAAAGAAACACATGTTCATGTTTCCCACAGTCTGAGAAAGCCAAAACACATTCAATTTTCAAACACAAACTTTCCCTAGAAAGTTCGACCAGTGCTGTTTTTTATAACTGGACTCAATTCAGGTAGAAAATATAACTTTTTAAACACTGCTCAGATTTGGAAAAGAAACACATATTCTTGTTCCTCACAGTCTGAAAAGTACAAAAACACATTCAATTTTCAAGTACAAACTTTCCTTGAGGAGATAAACCAATCTGTATCTTACAATTGGCAATAGGACTCAATTAAGTTAGAAAACGTAACTTTAAACCCAGTGATCCGATTTTGAAAACAAACATATATTCATGTTTCCCACGGTCTGAAAACACCCAAAGTCATTCAATTTTCAATTTTCAATTCAGACAAGTACGAACTTTCCCTGAGGAGATAAACCAATCGGTATCTCACAATTGGCAATAGGACTCAATTCAGAAAGAAAATGTAACTTTTCATACACTGCTCAGATTGCAAAAGAAACACATATTCTTGTTCCTCACAGTCTGAAAAGCAAAAAAACACATTCAACTTTCAAGTACGAACTTTCCCTGAGGAGATAAACCAATCGGTATCTCACAATTGGCAATAGGACTCAATTCAGAAAGAAAATGTATCTTTAGAAACAGTGTTCTGATTTACAAAAGAAGCACATATTCTTGTTCCTCATAGTCTGAAAAGCAGAAAAATACATTCAATTTTCAAGTACGAACTTTCCCTGAGGAGATAAACCAATCTGTATCTCACAATTGGCAACAGGACTCAATTCAGAAAGATAATTTATCTTTAGACACAGTGATCTGATTTACATAAGAAACACATATTCATGTTTCCCACGGTCTGAGAAAGCCAAAACACATTCAATTTTCAAACACAAACTTTCCCTAAAAAGTTAGACCAATGCTGTTTTTTATAACTGGACTCAATTCAGGTAGAAAATATAACTTTTGAAACACTGCTCAGATTTGGAAAAGAAACACATATTCTTGTTCCTCACCATCTGAAAAGTACAAAAACACATTCAATTTTCAAGTACGAACTTTCCCTGAGGAGATAAACCAATCGGTATCTCACAATTGGCAATAGGACTCAATCAGACAGAAAATGTAACTTTTCATACACTGCTCAGATTTGCAAAAGAAACACATATTCTTGTTCCTCACAGTCTGAGAAGCACAAAAACACATTCAATTTTCAAGTACGAACCTTCCCTGAGGAGATAAACCAATCGGTATCTCACAATTGGCAATAGGACTCAATTCAGACAGAAAATGTAACTTTTGAAACACTGCTCAGATTTGCAAAAGAAACACATATTCTTGTTCCTCACAGTCTGAAAAGCAAAAAAACACATTCAATTTTCAAGTACGAACTTTCCCTGAGGAGATAAACCAATCGGTATCTCACAATTGGCAATAGGACTCAATTCAGAAAGAAAATGTATCTTTAGACACAGTGATCTGATTTACAAAAGAAACACATATTCATGTTTCCCACGGTCTGAGAAAGCCAAAACACATTCAATTTTCAAACACAAACTTTCCCTAGAAAGTTCGACCAGTCCTGTTTTTTATAACTGGACTCAATTCAGGCAGAAAATGTAACTTTTTAAACACTGCTCAGATTTGGAAAAGAAACACATATTCTTGTTCCTCACAGTCTGAAAAGTACAAAAACACATTCAATTTTCAAGTACGAACTTTCCCTGAGGAGATAAACCAAACGGTATCTCACAATTGGCAATAGGACTCAATTCAGACAGAAAATGGAACTTTTCACACACTGCTCAGTTTGCAAAAGAAACACATATTCTTGTTCCTCACAGTCTGAAAAGCAAAAAAACACATTCAATTTTCAAGTACGAACTTTCCGTGAGGAGATAAACCAATCTGTATCTCACAATTGGCAATAGGACTCAATTCAGAAAGAAAATGTATCTTTAGACACAGTGATCTGATTTGCAAAAGAAACACATATTCTTGTTCCTCACAGTCTGAGAAGCACAAAAACACATTCAATTTTCAAGTACGAACCTTCCCTGAGGAGATAAACCAATCGGTATCTCACAATTGGCAATAGGACTCAATTCAGACAGAAAATGTAACTTTTCATACACTGCTCAGATTTGCAAAAGAAACACATATTCTTGTTCCTCATAGTCTGAAAAGCAAAAAAACACATTCAATTTTCAAATACGAACTTTCCCTAGAAAGTTAGACAAAAGCTCTTTTTTATAACTGGACTCAATTCAGGCAGAAAATGTAACTTTTGAAACACTGCTCAGATTTATAAAAGAAACACATATTCTTGTTCCTCACAGTCTGAAAAGCAAAAAAACACATTCAATTTTCAAGTACGAACTTTCCCTGAGGAGATAAACCAATCGGTATCTCACAATTGGCAATAGGACTCAATTCAGAAAGAAAATGTATCTTTAGACACAGTGATCTGATTTACAAAAGAAACACATATTCATGTTTCCCACGGTCTGAGAAAGCCAAAACACATTCAATTTTCAAACACAAACTTTCCCTAGAAAGTTCGACCACTCCTGTTTTTTATAACTGGACTCAATTCAGGCAGAAAATGTAACTTTTTAAACACTGCTCAGATTTGGAAAAGAAACACATATTCTTGTTCCTCACAGTCTGAAAAGTACAAAAACACATTCAATTTTCAAGTACGAACTTTCCCTGAGGAGATAAACCAAACGGTATCTCAGAATTGGCAATAGGACTCAATTCAGACAGAAAAAGGAACTTTTCACACACTGCTCAGTTTGCAAAAGAAACACATATTCTTGTTCCTCACAGTCTGAAAAGCAAAAAAACACATTCAATTTTCAAGTACGAACTTTCCGTGAGGAGATAAACCAATCGGTATCTCACAATTGGCAATAGGACTCAATTCAGAAAGAAAATGTATCTTTAGACACAGTGATCTGATTTACAAAAGAAGCACATATTCTTGTTCCTCATAGTCTGAAAAGCAGAAAAATACATTCAATTTTCAAGTACGAACTTTCCCTGAGGAGATAAACCAATCTGTATCTCACAATTGGCAATAGGACTCAATTCACAAAGATAATGTATCTTTAGACACAGTGATCTGATTTACAAAAGAAACACATATTCATGTTTCCCACGGTCTGAGAAAGCCAAAACACATTCAATTTTCAAACACAAACTTTCCCTAGAAAGTTCGACCAGTCCTGTTTTTTATAACTGGACTCAATTCAGGTAGAAAATATAACTTTTTAAACACTGCTCAGATTTGGAAAAGAAACACATATTCTTGTTCCTCACAGTCTGAAAAGCAAAAAAACACATTCAATTTTCAAGTACGAACTTTCCTTGAGGAGATAAACCAATCGGTATCTTACAATTGGCAATAGGACTCAATTAAGTTAGAAAACGTAACTTTAAACCCAGTGATCCGATTTTGAAAACAAACATATATTCATGTTTCCCACGGTCTGTAAACACCCAAAGTCATTCAATTTTCAATTTTCAATTCAGACAAGTACGAACTTTCCCTGAGGAGATAAACCAATCGGTATCTCACAATTGGCAATAGGACTCAATTCAGACAGAAAATGTAACTTTTCATACACTGCTCAGATTTGCAAAAGAAACACATATTCTTGTTCCTCACAGTCTGAAAAGCAAAAAAACACATTCAATTTTCAAATACGAACTTTCCCTAGAAAGTTAGACAAAAGCTCTTTTTTATACCTGGACTCAATTCAGGCAGAAAATGTAACTTTTGAAACACTGCTCAGATTTGCAAAAGAAACACATATTCTTGTTCCTCACAGTCTGAAAAGCAAAAAAACACATTCAATTTTCAAGTACGAACTTTCCCTGAGGAGATAAACCAATCGGTATCTCACAATTGGCAATAGGACTCAATTCAGAAAGAAAATGTATCTTTAGAAACAGTGTTCTGATTTACAAAAGAAGCACATATTCTTGTTCCTCATAGTCTGAAAAGCAGAAAAATACATTCAATTTTCAAGTACGAACTTTCCCTGAGGAGATAAACCAATCTGTATCTCACAATTGGCAACAGGACTCAATTCAGAAAGATAATTTATCTTTAGACACAGTGATCTGATTTACATAAGAAACACATATTCATGTTTCCCACGGTCTGAGAAAGCCAAAACACATTCAATTTTCAAACACAAACTTTCCCTAAAAAGTTAGACCAATGCTGTTTTTTATAACTGGACTCAATTCAGGTAGAAAATATAACTTTTGAAACACTGCTCAGATTTGGAAAAGAAACACATATTCTTGTTCCTCACCATCTGAAAAGTACAAAAACACATTCAATTTTCAAGTACGAACTTTCCCTGAGGAGATAAACCAATCGGTATCTCACAATTGGCAATAGGACTCAATCAGACAGAAAATGTAACTTTTCATACACTGCTCAGATTTGCGAAAGAAACACATATTCTTGTTCCTCACCATATGAAAAGTACAAAAACACATTCAATTTTCAAGTACGAACTTTCCCTGAGGAGATAAACCAATCGGTATCTCACAATTGGCAATAGGACTCAATTCAGAAAGAAAATGTATCTTTAGACACAGTGATCTGATTTACAAAAGAAACACATATTCATGTTTCCCACGGTCTGAGAAAGCCAAAACACATTCAATTTTCAAACACAAACTTTCCCTAGAAAGTTCGACCACTCCTGTTTTTTATAACTGGACTCAATTCAGGCAGAAAATGTAACTTTTTAAACACTGCTCAGATTTGGAAAAGAAACACATATTCTTGTTCCTCACAGTCTGAAAAGTACAAAAACACATTCAATTTTCAAGTACGAACTTTCCCTGAGGAGATAAACCAAACGGTATCTCAGAATTGGCAATAGGACTCAATTCAGACAGAAAATGGAACTTTTCACACACTGCTCAGTTTGCAAAAGAAACACATATTCTTGTTCCTCACAGTCTGAAAAGCAAAAAAACACATTCAATTTTCAAGTACGAACTTTCCGTGAGGAGATAAACCAATCGGTATCTCACAATTGGCAATAGGACTCAATTCAGAAAGAAAATGTATCTTTAGACACAGTGATCTGATTTACAAAAGAAGCACATATTCTTGTTCCTCATAGTCTGAAAAGCAGAAAAATACATTCAATTTTCAAGTACGAACTTTCCCTGAGGAGATAAACCAATCTGTATCTCACAATTGGCAATAGGACTCAATTCACAAAGATAATGTATCTTTAGACACAGTGATCTGATTTACAAAAGAAACACATATTCATGTTTCCCACGGTCTGAGAAAGCCAAAACACATTCAATTTTCAAACACAAACTTTCCCTAGAAAGTTCGACCAGTGCTGTTTTTTATAACTGGACTCAATTCAGGTAGAAAATATAACTTTTTAAACACTGCTCAGATTTGGAAAAGAAACACATATTCTTGTTCCTCACAGTCTGAAAAGCAAAAAAACACATTCAATTTTCAAGTTCGAACTTTCCTTGAGGAGATAAACCAATCGGTATCTTACAATTGGCAATAGGACTCAATTAAGTTAGAAAACGTAACTTTAAACCCAGTGATCCGATTTTGAAAACAAACATATATTCATGTTTCCCACGGTCTGAAAACACCCAAAGTCATTCAATTTTCAATTTTCAATTCAGACAAGTACGAACTTTCCCTGAGGAGATAAACCAATCGGTATCTCACAATTGGCAATAGGACTCAATTCAGAAAGAAAATGTAACTTTTCATACACTGCTCAGATTGCAAAAGAAACACATATTCTTGTTCCTCACAGTCTGAAAAGCAAAAAAACACATTCAACTTTCAAGTACGAACTTTCCCTGAGGAGATAAAGCAATCGGTATCTCACAATTGGCAATAGGACTCAATTCAGAAAGAAAATGTACCTTTAGACACAGTGATCTGATTTACAAAAGAAGCACATATTCTTGTTCCTCATAGTCTGAAAAGCAGAAAAATACATTCAATTTTCAAGTACGAACTTTCCCTGAGGAGATAAACCAATCTGTATCTCACAATTGGCAATAGGACTCAATTCACAAAGATAATGTATCTTTAGACACAGTGATCTGATTTACAAAAGAAACACATATTCATGTTTCCCACGGTCTGAGAAAGCCAAAACACATTCAATTTTCAAACACAAACTTTCCCTAGAAAGTTCGACCAGTGCTGTTTTTTATAACTGGACTCAATTCAGGTAGAAAATATAACTTTTGAAACACTGCTCAGATTTGGAAAAGAAACACATATTCTTGTTCCTCACAGTCTGAAAAGCAAAAAAACACATTCAATTTTCAAGTACGAACTTTCCTTGAGGAGATAAACCAATCGGTATCTTACAATTGGCAATAGGACTCAATTAAGTTAGAAAACGTAACTTTAAACCCAGTGATCCGATTTTGAAAACAAACATATATTCATGTTTCCCACGGTCTGAAAACACCCAAAGTCATTCAATTTTCAATTTTCAATTCAGACAAGTACGAACTTTCCCTGAGGAGATAAACCAATCGGTATCTCACAATTGGCAATAGGACTCAATTCAGAAAGAAAATGTAACTTTTCATACACTGCTCAGATTGCAAAAGAAACACATATTCTTGTTCCTCACAGTCTGAAAAGCAAAAAAACACATTCAACTTTCAAGTACGAACTTTCCCTGAGGAGATAAAGCAATCGGTATCTCACAATTGGCAATAGGACTCAATTCAGAAAGAAAATGTACCTTTAGACACAGTGATCTGATTTACAAAAGAAGCACATATTCTTGTTCCTCATAGTCTGAAAAGCAGAAAAATACATTCAATTTTCAAGTACGAACTTTCCCTGAGGAGATAAACCAATCTGTATCTCACAATTGGCAATAGGACTCAATTCACAAAGATAATGTATCTTTAGACACAGTGATCTGATTTACAAAAGAAACACATATTCATGTTTCCCACGGTCTGAGAAAGCCAAAACACATTCAATTTTCAAACACAAACTTTCCCTAGAAAGTTCGACCAGTGCTGTTTTTTATAACTGGACTCAATTCAGGTAGAAAATATAACTTTTTAAACACTGCTCAGATTTGGAAAAGAAACACATATTCTTGTTCCTCACAGTCTGAAAAGCAAAAAAACACATTCAATTTTCAAGTACGAACTTTCCTTGAGGAGATAAACCAATCGGTATCTTACAATTGGCAATAGGACTCAATTAAGTTAGAAAACGTAACTTTAAACCCAGTGATCCGATTTTGAAAACAAACATATATTCATGTTTCCCACGGTCTGAAAACACCCAAAGTCATTCAATTTTCAATTTTCAATTCAGACAAGTACGAACTTTCCCTGAGGAGATAAACCAATCGGTATCTCACAATTGGCAATAGGACTCAATTCAGACAGAAAATGTAACTTTTCATACACTGCTCAGATTTGCAAAAGAAACACATATTCTTGTTCCTCACAGTCTGAAAAGCAAAAAAACACATTCAATTTTCAAATACGAACTTTCCCTAGAAAGTTAGACAAAAGCTCTTTTTTATACCTGGACTCAATTCAGGCAGAAAATGTAACTTTTGAAACACTGCTCAGATTTGCAAAAGAAACACATATTCTTGTTCCTCACAGTCTGAAAAGCAAAAAAACACATTCAATTTTCAAGTACGAACTTTCCCTGAGGAGATAAACCAATCGGTATCTCACAATTGGCAATAGGACTCAATTCAGAAAGAAAATGTATCTTTAGAAACAGTGTTCTGATTTACAAAAGAAGCACATATTCTTGTTCCTCATAGTCTGAAAAGCAGAAAAATACATTCAATTTTCAAGTACGAACTTTCCCTGAGGAGATAAACCAATCTGTATCTCACAATTGGCAACAGGACTCAATTCAGAAAGATAATTTATCTTTAGACACAGTGATCTGATTTACATAAGAAACACATATTCATGTTTCCCACGGTCTGAGAAAGCCAAAACACATTCAATTTTCAAACACAAACTTTCCCTAAAAAGTTAGACCAATGCTGTTTTTTATAACTGGACTCAATTCAGGTAGAAAATATAACTTTTGAAACACTGCTCAGATTTGGAAAAGAAACACATATTCTTGTTCCTCACCATCTGAAAAGTACAAAAACACATTCAATTTTCAAGTACGAACTTTCCCTGAGGAGATAAACCAATCGGTATCTCACAATTGGCAATAGGACTCAATCAGACAGAAAATGTAACTTTTCATACACTGCTCAGATTTGCAAAAGAAACACATATTCTTGTTCCTCACAGTCTGAGAAGCACAAAAACACATTCAATTTTCAAGTACGAACTTTCCCTGAGGAGATAAACCAATCGGTATCTCACAAATGGCAATAGGACTCAATTCAGACAGAAAATGTAACTTTTCATACACTGCTCAGATTTGCGAAAGAAACACATATTCTTGTTCCTCATAGTCTGAAAAGCAAAAAAACACATTCAATTTTCAAATACGAACTTTCCCTAGAAAGTTAGACAAAAGCTCTTTTTTATAACTGGACTCAATTCAGGCAGAAAATGTAACTTTTGAAACACTGCTCAGATTTGCAAAAGAAACACATATTCTTGTTCCTCACAGTCTGAAAAGCAAAAAAACACATTCAATTTTCAAGTACGAACTTTCCCTGAGGAGATAAACCAATCTGTATCTCACAATTGGCAACAGGACTCAATTCAGAAAGATAATTTATCTTTAGACACAGTGATCTGATTTACATAAGAAACACATATTCATGTTTCCCACGGTCTGAGAAAGCCAAAACACATTCAATTTTCAAACACAAACTTTCCCTAAAAAGTTAGACCAATGCTGTTTTTTATAACTGGACTCAATTCAGGTAGAAAATATAACTTTTGAAACACTGCTCAGATTTGGAAAAGAAACACATATTCTTGTTCCTCACCATCTGAAAAGTACAAAAACACATTCAATTTTCAAGTACGAACTTTCCCTGAGGAGATAAACCAATCGGTATCTCACAATTGGCAATAGGACTCAATCAGACAGAAAATGTAACTTTTCATACACTGCTCAGATTTGCAAAAGAAACACATATTCTTGTTCCTCACAGTCTGAGAAGCACAAAAACACATTCAATTTTCAAGTACGAACCTTCCCTGAGGAGATAAACCAATCGGTATCTCACAATTGGCAATAGGACTCAATTCAGACAGAAAATGTAACTTTTCATACACTGCTCAGATTTGCGAAAGAAACACATATTCTTGTTCCTCATAGTCTGAAAAGCAAAAAAACACATTCAATTTTCAAATACGAACTTTCCCTAGAAAGTTAGACAAAAGCTCTTTTTTATAACTGGACTCAATTCAGGCAGAAAATGTAACTTTTGAAACACTGCTCAGATTTGCAAAAGAAACACATATTCTTGTTCCTCACAGTCTGAAAAGCAAAAAAACACATTCAATTTTCAAGTACGAACTTTCCCTGAGGAGATAAACCAATCTGTATCTCACAATTGGCAACAGGACTCAATTCAGAAAGATAATTTATCTTTAGACACAGTGATCTGATTTACATAAGAAACACATATTCATGTTTCCCACGGTCTGAGAAAGCCAAAACACATTCAATTTTCAAACACAAACTTTCCCTAAAAAGTTAGACCAATGCTGTTTTTTATAACTGGACTCAATTCAGGTAGAAAATATAACTTTTGAAACACTGCTCAGATTTGGAAAAGAAACACATATTCTTGTTCCTCACCATCTGAAAAGTACAAAAACACATTCAATTTTCAAGTACGAACTTTCCCTGAGGAGATAAACCAATCGGTATCTCACAATTGGCAATAGGACTCAATCAGACAGAAAATGTAACTTTTCATACACTGCTCAGATTTGCAAAAGAAACACATATTCTTGTTCCTCACAGTCTGAGAAGCACAAAAACACATTCAATTTTCAAGTACGAACCTTCCCTGAGGAGATAAACCAATCGGTATCTCACAATTGGCAATAGGACTCAATTCAGACAGAAAATGTAACTTTTCATACACTGCTCAGATTTGCGAAAGAAACACATATTCTTGTTCCTCATAGTCTGAAAAGCAAAAAAACACATTCAATTTTCAAATACGAACTTTCCCTAGAAAGTTAGACAAAAGCTCTTTTTTATAACTGGACTCAATTCAGGCAGAAAATGTAACTTTTGAAACACTGCTCAGATTTGCAAAAGAAACACATATTCTTGTTCCTCACAGTCTGAAAAGCAAAAAAACACATTCAATTTTCAAGTACGAACTTTCCCTGAGGAGATAAACCAATCGGTATCTCACAATTGGCAATAGGACTCAATTCAGAAAGAAAATGTATCTTTAGACACAGTGATCTGATTTACAAAAGAAACACATATTCATGTTTCCCACGGTCTGAGAAAGCCAAAACACATTCAATTTTCAAACACAAACTTTCCCTAGAAAGTTCGACCAGTCCTGTTTTTTATAACTGGACTCAATTCAGGCAGAAAATGTAACTTTTTAAACACTGCTCAGATTTGGAAAAGAAACACATATTCTTGTTCCTCACAGTCTGAAAAGTACAAAAACACATTCAATTTTCAGGTACGAACTTTCCCTGAGGAGATAAACCAAACGGTATCTCAGAATTGGCAATAGGACTCAATTCAGACAGAAAATGGAACTTTTCACACACTGCTCAGTTTGCAAAAGAAACACATATTCTTGTTCCTCACAGTCTGAAAAGCAAAAAAACACATTCAATTTTCAAGTACGAACTTTCCGTGAGGAGATAAACCAATCGGTATCTCACAATTGGCAATAGGACTCAATTCAGAAAGAAAATGTATCTTTAGACACAGTGATCTGATTTACAAAAGAAGCACATATTCTTGTTCCTCATAGTCTGAAAAGCAGAAAAATACATTCAATTTTCAAGTACGAACTTTCCCTGAGGAAGTAAACCAATCTGTATCTTACAATTGGCAATAGGACTCAATTAAGTTAGAAAACGTAACTTTAAACCCAGTGATCCGATTTTGAAAACAAACATATATTCATGTTTCCCACGGTCTGAAAACACCCAAAGTCATTCAATTTTCAATTTTCAATTCAGACAAGTACGAACTTTCCCTGAGGAGATAAACCAATCGGTATCTCACAATTGGCAATAGGACTCAATTCAGAAAGAAAATGTAACTTTTCATACACTGCTCAGATTGCAAAAGAAACACATATTCTTGTTCCTCACAGTCTGAAAAGCAAAAAAACACATTCAACTTTCAAGTACGAACTTTCCCTGAGGAGATAAACCAATCGGTATCTCACAATTGGCAATAGGACTCAATTCAGAAAGAAAATGTATCTTTAGAAACAGTGTTCTGATTTACAAAAGAAGCACATATTCTTGTTCCTCATAGTCTGAAAAGCAGAAAAATACATTCAATTTTCAAGTACGAACTTTCCCTGAGGAGATAAACCAATCTGTATCTCACAATTGGCAACAGGACTCAATTCAGAAAGATAATTTATCTTTAGACACAGTGATCTGATTTACATAAGAAACACATATTCATGTTTCCCACGGTCTGAGAAAGCCAAAACACATTCAATTTTCAAACACAAACTTTCCCTAAAAATTTAGACCAATGCTGTTTTTTATAACTGGACTCAATTCAGGTAGAAAATATAACTTTTGAAACACTGCTCAGATTTGGAAAAGAAACACATATTCTTGTTCCTCACCATCTGAAAAGTACAAAAACACATTCAATTTTCAAGTACGAACTTTCCCTGAGGAGATAAACCAATCGGTATCTCACAATTGGCAATAGGACTCAATCAGACAGAAAATGTAACTTTTCATACACTGCTCAGATTTGCAAAAGAAACACATATTCTTGTTCCTCACAGTCTGAGAAGCACAAAAACACATTCAATTTTCAAGTACGAACCTTCCCTGAGGAGATAAACCAATCGGTATCTCACAATTGGCAATAGGACTCAATTCAGACAGAAAATGTAACTTTTCATACACTGCTCAGATTTGCAAAAGAAACACATATTCTTGTTCCTCATAGTCTGAAAAGCAAAAAAACACATTCAATTTTCAAATACGAACTTTCCCTAGAAAGTTAGACAAAAGCTCTTTTTTATAACTGGACTCAATTCAGGCAGAAAATGTAACTTTTGAAACACTGCTCAGATTTGGAAAAGAAACACATATTCTTGTTCCTCACCATCTGAAAAGTACAAAAACACATTCAATTTTCAAGTACGAACTTTCCCTGAGGAGATAAACCAATCGGTATCTCACAATTGGCAATAGGACTCAATCAGACAGAAAATGTAACTTTTCATACACTGCTCAGATTTGCGAAAGAAACACATATTCTTGTTCCTCACCATATGAAAAGTACAAAAACACATTCAATTTTCAAGTACGAACTTTCCCTGAGGAGATAAACCAATCGGTATCTCACAATTGGCAATAGGACTCAATTCAGAAAGAAAATGTATCTTTAGACACAGTGATCTGATTTACAAAAGAAACACATATTCATGTTTCCCACGGTCTGAGAAAGCCAAAACACATTCAATTTTCAAACACAAACTTTCCCTAGAAAGTTCGACCACTCCTGTTTTTTATAACTGGACTCAATTCAGGCAGAAAATGTAACTTTTTAAACACTGCTCAGATTTGGAAAAGAAACACATATTCTTGTTCCTCACAGTCTGAAAAGTACAAAAACACATTCAATTTTCAAGTACGAACTTTCCCTGAGGAGATAAACCAAACGGTATCTCAGAATTGGCAATAGGACTCAATTCAGACAGAAAATGGAACTTTTCACACACTGCTCAGTTTGCAAAAGAAACACATATTCTTGTTCCTCACAGTCTGAAAAGCAAAAAAACACATTCAATTTTCAAGTACGAACTTTCCGTGAGGAGATAAACCAATCGGTATCTCACAATTGGCAATAGGACTCAATTCAGAAAGAAAATGTATCTTTAGACACAGTGATCTGATTTACAAAAGAAGCACATATTCTTGTTCCTCATAGTCTGAAAAGCAGAAAAATACATTCAATTTTCAAGTACGAACTTTCCCTGAGGAGATAAACCAATCTGTATCTCACAATTGGCAATAGGACTCAATTCACAAAGATAATGTATCTTTAGACACAGTGATCTGATTTACAAAAGAAACACATATTCATGTTTCCCACGGTCTGAGAAAGCCAAAACACATTCAATTTTCAAACACAAACTTTCCCTAGAAAGTTCGACCAGTGCTGTTTTTTATAACTGGACTCAATTCAGGTAGAAAATATAACTTTTTAAACACTGCTCAGATTTGGAAAAGAAACACATATTCTTGTTCCTCACAGTCTGAAAAGCAAAAAAACACATTCAATTTTCAAGTTCGAACTTTCCTTGAGGAGATAAACCAATCGGTATCTTACAATTGGCAATAGGACTCAATTAAGTTAGAAAACGTAACTTTAAACCCAGTGATCCGATTTTGAAAACAAACATATATTCATGTTTCCCACGGTCTGAAAACACCCAAAGTCATTCAATTTTCAATTTTCAATTCAGACAAGTACGAACTTTCCCTGAGGAGATAAACCAATCGGTATCTCACAATTGGCAATAGGACTCAATTCAGAAAGAAAATGTAACTTTTCATACACTGCTCAGATTGCAAAAGAAACACATATTCTTGTTCCTCACAGTCTGAAAAGCAAAAAAACACATTCAACTTTCAAGTACGAACTTTCCCTGAGGAGATAAAGCAATCGGTATCTCACAATTGGCAATAGGACTCAATTCAGAAAGAAAATGTACCTTTAGACACAGTGATCTGATTTACAAAAGAAGCACATATTCTTGTTCCTCATAGTCTGAAAAGCAGAAAAATACATTCAATTTTCAAGTACGAACTTTCCCTGAGGAGATAAACCAATCTGTATCTCACAATTGGCAATAGGACTCAATTCACAAAGATAATGTATCTTTAGACACAGTGATCTGATTTACAAAAGAAACACATATTCATGTTTCCCACGGTCTGAGAAAGCCAAAACACATTCAATTTTCAAACACAAACTTTCCCTAGAAAGTTCGACCAGTGCTGTTTTTTATAACTGGACTCAATTCAGGTAGAAAATATAACTTTTGAAACACTGCTCAGATTTGGAAAAGAAACACATATTCTTGTTCCTCACAGTCTGAAAAGCAAAAAAACACATTCAATTTTCAAGTACGAACTTTCCTTGAGGAGATAAACCAATCGGTATCTTACAATTGGCAATAGGACTCAATTAAGTTAGAAAACGTAACTTTAAACCCAGTGATCCGATTTTGAAAACAAACATATATTCATGTTTCCCACGGTCTGAAAACACCCAAAGTCATTCAATTTTCAATTTTCAATTCAGACAAGTACGAACTTTCCCTGAGGAGATAAACCAATCGGTATCTCACAATTGGCAATAGGACTCAATTCAGAAAGAAAATGTAACTTTTCATACACTGCTCAGATTGCAAAAGAAACACATATTCTTGTTCCTCACAGTCTGAAAAGCAAAAAAACACATTCAACTTTCAAGTACGAACTTTCCCTGAGGAGATAAAGCAATCGGTATCTCACAATTGGCAATAGGACTCAATTCAGAAAGAAAATGTACCTTTAGACACAGTGATCTGATTTACAAAAGAAGCACATATTCTTGTTCCTCATAGTCTGAAAAGCAGAAAAATACATTCAATTTTCAAGTACGAACTTTCCCTGAGGAGATAAACCAATCTGTATCTCACAATTGGCAATAGGACTCAATTCACAAAGATAATGTATCTTTAGACACAGTGATCTGATTTACAAAAGAAACACATATTCATGTTTCCCACGGTCTGAGAAAGCCAAAACACATTCAATTTTCAAACACAAACTTTCCCTAGAAAGTTCGACCAGTGCTGTTTTTTATAACTGGACTCAATTCAGGTAGAAAATATAACTTTTTAAACACTGCTCAGATTTGGAAAAGAAACACATATTCTTGTTCCTCACAGTCTGAAAAGCAAAAAAACACATTCAATTTTCAAGTACGAACTTTCCTTGAGGAGATAAACCAATCGGTATCTTACAATTGGCAATAGGACTCAATTAAGTTAGAAAACGTAACTTTAAACCCAGTGATCCGATTTTGAAAACAAACATATATTCATGTTTCCCACGGTCTGAAAACACCCAAAGTCATTCAATTTTCAATTTTCAATTCAGACAAGTACGAACTTTCCCTGAGGAGATAAACCAATCGGTATCTCACAATTGGCAATAGGACTCAATTCAGACAGAAAATGTAACTTTTCATACACTGCTCAGATTTGCAAAAGAAACACATATTCTTGTTCCTCACAGTCTGAAAAGCAAAAAAACACATTCAATTTTCAAATACGAACTTTCCCTAGAAAGTTAGACAAAAGCTCTTTTTTATACCTGGACTCAATTCAGGCAGAAAATGTAACTTTTGAAACACTGCTCAGATTTGCAAAAGAAACACATATTCTTGTTCCTCACAGTCTGAAAAGCAAAAAAACACATTCAATTTTCAAGTACGAACTTTCCCTGAGGAGATAAACCAATCGGTATCTCACAATTGGCAATAGGACTCAATTCAGAAAGAAAATGTATCTTTAGAAACAGTGTTCTGATTTACAAAAGAAGCACATATTCTTGTTCCTCATAGTCTGAAAAGCAGAAAAATACATTCAATTTTCAAGTACGAACTTTCCCTGAGGAGATAAACCAATCTGTATCTCACAATTGGCAACAGGACTCAATTCAGAAAGATAATTTATCTTTAGACACAGTGATCTGATTTACATAAGAAACACATATTCATGTTTCCCACGGTCTGAGAAAGCCAAAACACATTCAATTTTCAAACACAAACTTTCCCTAAAAAGTTAGACCAATGCTGTTTTTTATAACTGGACTCAATTCAGGTAGAAAATATAACTTTTGAAACACTGCTCAGATTTGGAAAAGAAACACATATTCTTGTTCCTCACCATCTGAAAAGTACAAAAACACATTCAATTTTCAAGTACGAACTTTCCCTGAGGAGATAAACCAATCGGTATCTCACAATTGGCAATAGGACTCAATCAGACAGAAAATGTAACTTTTCATACACTGCTCAGATTTGCAAAAGAAACACATATTCTTGTTCCTCACAGTCTGAGAAGCACAAAAACACATTCAATTTTCAAGTACGAACTTTCCCTGAGGAGATAAACCAATCGGTATCTCACAAATGGCAATAGGACTCAATTCAGACAGAAAATGTAACTTTTCATACACTGCTCAGATTTGCGAAAGAAACACATATTCTTGTTCCTCATAGTCTGAAAAGCAAAAAAACACATTCAATTTTCAAATACGAACTTTCCCTAGAAAGTTAGACAAAAGCTCTTTTTTATAACTGGACTCAATTCAGGCAGAAAATGTAACTTTTGAAACACTGCTCAGATTTGCAAAAGAAACACATATTCTTGTTCCTCACAGTCTGAAAAGCAAAAAAACACATTCAATTTTCAAGTACGAACTTTCCCTGAGGAGATAAACCAATCTGTATCTCACAATTGGCAACAGGACTCAATTCAGAAAGATAATTTATCTTTAGACACAGTGATCTGATTTACATAAGAAACACATATTCATGTTTCCCACGGTCTGAGAAAGCCAAAACACATTCAATTTTCAAACACAAACTTTCCCTAAAAAGTTAGACCAATGCTGTTTTTTATAACTGGACTCAATTCAGGTAGAAAATATAACTTTTGAAACACTGCTCAGATTTGGAAAAGAAACACATATTCTTGTTCCTCACCATCTGAAAAGTACAAAAACACATTCAATTTTCAAGTACGAACTTTCCCTGAGGAGATAAACCAATCGGTATCTCACAATTGGCAATAGGACTCAATCAGACAGAAAATGTAACTTTTCATACACTGCTCAGATTTGCAAAAGAAACACATATTCTTGTTCCTCACAGTCTGAGAAGCACAAAAACACATTCAATTTTCAAGTACGAACCTTCCCTGAGGAGATAAACCAATCGGTATCTCACAATTGGCAATAGGACTCAATTCAGACAGAAAATGTAACTTTTCATACACTGCTCAGATTTGCGAAAGAAACACATATTCTTGTTCCTCATAGTCTGAAAAGCAAAAAAACACATTCAATTTTCAAATACGAACTTTCCCTAGAAAGTTAGACAAAAGCTCTTTTTTATAACTGGACTCAATTCAGGCAGAAAATGTAACTTTTGAAACACTGCTCAGATTTGCAAAAGAAACACATATTCTTGTTCCTCACAGTCTGAAAAGCAAAAAAACACATTCAATTTTCAAGTACGAACTTTCCCTGAGGAGATAAACCAATCTGTATCTCACAATTGGCAACAGGACTCAATTCAGAAAGATAATTTATCTTTAGACACAGTGATCTGATTTACATAAGAAACACATATTCATGTTTCCCACGGTCTGAGAAAGCCAAAACACATTCAATTTTCAAACACAAACTTTCCCTAAAAAGTTAGACCAATGCTGTTTTTTATAACTGGACTCAATTCAGGTAGAAAATATAACTTTTGAAACACTGCTCAGATTTGGAAAAGAAACACATATTCTTGTTCCTCACCATCTGAAAAGTACAAAAACACATTCAATTTTCAAGTACGAACTTTCCCTGAGGAGATAAACCAATCGGTATCTCACAATTGGCAATAGGACTCAATCAGACAGAAAATGTAACTTTTCATACACTGCTCAGATTTGCAAAAGAAACACATATTCTTGTTCCTCACAGTCTGAGAAGCACAAAAACACATTCAATTTTCAAGTACGAACCTTCCCTGAGGAGATAAACCAATCGGTATCTCACAATTGGCAATAGGACTCAATTCAGACAGAAAATGTAACTTTTCATACACTGCTCAGATTTGCGAAAGAAACACATATTCTTGTTCCTCATAGTCTGAAAAGCAAAAAAACACATTCAATTTTCAAATACGAACTTTCCCTAGAAAGTTAGACAAAAGCTCTTTTTTATAACTGGACTCAATTCAGGCAGAAAATGTAACTTTTGAAACACTGCTCAGATTTGCAAAAGAAACACATATTCTTGTTCCTCACAGTCTGAAAAGCAAAAAAACACATTCAATTTTCAAGTACGAACTTTCCCTGAGGAGATAAACCAATCGGTATCTCACAATTGGCAATAGGACTCAATTCAGAAAGAAAATGTATCTTTAGACACAGTGATCTGATTTACAAAAGAAACACATATTCATGTTTCCCACGGTCTGAGAAAGCCAAAACACATTCAATTTTCAAACACAAACTTTCCCTAGAAAGTTCGACCAGTCCTGTTTTTTATAACTGGACTCAATTCAGGCAGAAAATGTAACTTTTTAAACACTGCTCAGATTTGGAAAAGAAACACATATTCTTGTTCCTCACAGTCTGAAAAGTACAAAAACACATTCAATTTTCAGGTACGAACTTTCCCTGAGGAGATAAACCAAACGGTATCTCAGAATTGGCAATAGGACTCAATTCAGACAGAAAATGGAACTTTTCACACACTGCTCAGTTTGCAAAAGAAACACATATTCTTGTTCCTCACAGTCTGAAAAGCAAAAAAACACATTCAATTTTCAAGTACGAACTTTCCGTGAGGAGATAAACCAATCGGTATCTCACAATTGGCAATAGGACTCAATTCAGAAAGAAAATGTATCTTTAGACACAGTGATCTGATTTACAAAAGAAGCACATATTCTTGTTCCTCATAGTCTGAAAAGCAGAAAAATACATTCAATTTTCAAGTACGAACTTTCCCTGAGGAAGTAAACCAATCTGTATCTTACAATTGGCAATAGGACTCAATTAAGTTAGAAAACGTAACTTTAAACCCAGTGATCCGATTTTGAAAACAAACATATATTCATGTTTCCCACGGTCTGAAAACACCCAAAGTCATTCAATTTTCAATTTTCAATTCAGACAAGTACGAACTTTCCCTGAGGAGATAAACCAATCGGTATCTCACAATTGGCAATAGGACTCAATTCAGAAAGAAAATGTAACTTTTCATACACTGCTCAGATTGCAAAAGAAACACATATTCTTGTTCCTCACAGTCTGAAAAGCAAAAAAACACATTCAACTTTCAAGTACGAACTTTCCCTGAGGAGATAAACCAATCGGTATCTCACAATTGGCAATAGGACTCAATTCAGAAAGAAAATGTATCTTTAGAAACAGTGTTCTGATTTACAAAAGAAGCACATATTCTTGTTCCTCATAGTCTGAAAAGCAGAAAAATACATTCAATTTTCAAGTACGAACTTTCCCTGAGGAGATAAACCAATCTGTATCTCACAATTGGCAACAGGACTCAATTCAGAAAGATAATTTATCTTTAGACACAGTGATCTGATTTACATAAGAAACACATATTCATGTTTCCCACGGTCTGAGAAAGCCAAAACACATTCAATTTTCAAACACAAACTTTCCCTAAAAATTTAGACCAATGCTGTTTTTTATAACTGGACTCAATTCAGGTAGAAAATATAACTTTTGAAACACTGCTCAGATTTGGAAAAGAAACACATATTCTTGTTCCTCACCATCTGAAAAGTACAAAAACACATTCAATTTTCAAGTACGAACTTTCCCTGAGGAGATAAACCAATCGGTATCTCACAATTGGCAATAGGACTCAATCAGACAGAAAATGTAACTTTTCATACACTGCTCAGATTTGCAAAAGAAACACATATTCTTGTTCCTCACAGTCTGAGAAGCACAAAAACACATTCAATTTTCAAGTACGAACCTTCCCTGAGGAGATAAACCAATCGGTATCTCACAATTGGCAATAGGACTCAATTCAGACAGAAAATGTAACTTTTCATACACTGCTCAGATTTGCAAAAGAAACACATATTCTTGTTCCTCATAGTCTGAAAAGCAAAAAAACACATTCAATTTTCAAATACGAACTTTCCCTAGAAAGTTAGACAAAAGCTCTTTTTTATAACTGGACTCAATTCAGGCAGAAAATGTAACTTTTGAAACACTGCTCAGATTTGCAAAAGAAACACATATTCTTGTTCCTCACAGTCTGAAAAGCAAAAAAACACATTCAATTTTCAAGTACGAACTTTCCCTGAGGAGATAAACCAATCGGTATCTCACAATTGGCAATAGGACTCAATTCAGAAAGAAAATGTATCTTTAGACACAGTGATCTGATTTACAAAAGAAACACATATTCATGTTTCCCACGGTCTGAGAAAGCCAAAACACATTCAATTTTCAAACACAAACTTTCCCTAGAAAGTTCGACCAGTCCTGTTTTTTATAACTGGACTCAATTCAGGCAGAAAATGTAACTTTTTAAACACTGCTCAGATTTGGAAAAGAAACACATATTCTTGTTCCTCACAGTCTGAAAAGTACAAAAACACATTCAATTTTCAAGTACGAACTTTCCCTGAGGAGATAAACCAAACGGTATCTCACAATTGGCAATAGGACTCAATTCAGACAGAAAATGGAACTTTTCACACACTGCTCAGTTTGCAAAAGAAACACATATTCTTGTTCCTCACAGTCTGAAAAGCAAAAAAACACATTCAATTTTCAAGTACGAACTTTCCGTGAGGAGATAAACCAATCGGTATCTCACAATTGGCAATAGGACTCAATTCAGAAAGAAAATGTATCTTTAGACACAGTGATCTGATTTACAAAAGAAGCACATATTCTTGTTCCTCATAGTCTGAAAAGCAGAAAAATACATTCAATTTTCAAGTACGAACTTTCCCTGAGGAGATAAACCAATCTGTATCTCACAATTGGCAATAGGACTCAATTCACAAAGATAATGTATCTTTAGACACAGTGATCTGATTTACAAAAGAAACACATATTCATGTTTCCCACGGTCTGAGAAAGCCAAAACACATTCAATTTTCAAACACAAACTTTCCCTAGAAAGTTCGACCAGTGCTGTTTTTTATAACTGGACTCAATTCAGGTAGAAAATATAACTTTTTAAACACTGCTCAGATTTGGAAAAGAAACACATATTCTTGTTCCTCACAGTCTGAAAAGCAAAAAAAACACATTCAATTTTCAAGTACGAACTTTCCTTGAGGAGATAAACCAATCGGTATCTTACAATTGGCAATAGGACTCAATTAAGTTAGAAAACGTAACTTTAAACCCAGTGATCCGATTTTGAAAACAAACATATATTCATGTTTCCCACGGTCTGAAAACACCCAAAGTCATTCAATTTTCAATTTTCAATTCAGACAAGTACGAACTTTCCCTGAGGAGATAAACCAATCGGTATCTCACAATTGGCAATAGGACTCAATTCAGAAAGAAAATGTAACTTTTCATACACTGCTCAGATTGCAAAAGAAACACATATTCTTGTTCCTCACAGTCTGAAAAGCAAAAAAACACATTCAACTTTCAAGTACGAACTTTCCCTGAGGAGATAAACCAATCGGTATCTCACAATTGGCAATAGGACTCAATTCAGAAAGAAAATGTATCTTTAGACACAGTGATCTGATTTACAAAAGAAGCACATATTCTTGTTCCTCATAGTCTGAAAAGCAGAAAAATACATTCAATTTTCAAGTACGAACTTTCCCTGAGGAGATAAACCAATCTGTATCTCACAATTGGCAATAGGACTCAATTCAGAAAGAAAATGTATCTTTAGACACAGTGATCTGATTTACAAAAGAAACACATATTCATGTTTCCCACGGTCTGAGAAAGCCAAAACACATTCAATTTTCAAACACAAACTTTCCCTAAAAAGTTAGACCAATGTTGTTTTTTATAACTGGACACAATTCAGGTAGAAAATATAACTTTTGAAACACTGCTC